>CM068371.1:202791764-204114264 GCA_034769895.1 Magicicada septendecula
ATAAAAATTAATCCCCTAACATAAGTGCCACCACTTATTAGGTACACCAAAAACACAAAGAAACTTTATTTTGTAGACCTTTCGTCTCCCAAATATAAATTTAAGGAACTCTTATCCTTATAAAAATTACATGAAGACTTGTCTTCACCCCCTAATACAACATCAAAAGAAAATTCTACCCCCTGCACTCCTTGTACAAAAATACTTTCTCTCAACTTTCTTTCTGACTTAATAAATTCAAACATTTTCATTTTCACTAATTATACTTTCATTATCATTTTTATCCTTTTCTAACACCACACTCTTACTACTTGTAATATTTGAGTTATCTGTACATTTCATTATTTGAATTATTATTTTTAAATATGTTGTTATCCAGTACAGCATTTTGCTGGGTACTACTATCTACTTTTTTGGCTTTTCTAATTGACTTTCTACCAAATTTAAATTCTCATCTAGTTTTGTAATGAGCTTGTCACATTTTTTAATAAGGTGATTATGACCTAAATTTTATTTCATTCTTGATCTCATTGAAATTAATTTCAAAAACTATTTTGAATTTCTTTAATTTCGTTATTCCTGCTCATCTAGTTTTTTTGTCTAATTTTAATAGTAATATGCATCATTGCATTAGTTTTCATCCTTATTACTATCTGATATAATTGAAATGGATGTATTGACTTTTGTTATCCCTACAGATACAGGCGTATTTGTCCTCGTCAATCTGACTAGTTTGAGGTGTTTGTACATCCATCTCGCCAGTCAAAATTTACATTAGTTGTACCGATTTCTAACGTAATATTGTCATTAGTACTCATATTGTATTATTTTAGGTGGACTACAACATATTTATTTATAACCTAAAATTTTAACCTTACCTTGCGCACGCTTTGCGAACTATTACGCTATTACTTCAAGTAACTGTTTCACATACCAGTAGGTGTACTCTACATAAAATTTTATTTTATGTCGAGTCCAGTTCGGCACGCGCCATTTGTAATCTTTTTAGTCCCTGTTCTTTCGGGCGCAAATTTGTAATCTATTACATTTTATCGTTTAATTATTTTTATCGTAAAAAATGTATTTTCGTCTATACTAGTAAATAATCTCGGTCGCCATGTTTGTAAAAGGTAACATGATCGAAATCTACTTTTAGGGCCAGAATTCGTGTAACACGAACCAGTTTAGTGAAACAATTTACCTGAAATAAAAAACATACACCAAATAACATATATAAAGTATTTTATTAGTATTTAAAAGTGATAGTTACTACATAGTGAAATATATATGACCCACATATTGCCATGGGCAATTTCAAGAATCAATTTACCCTCCAAAAATCCTTACATATATCAAAAAATGTGGTTGTCTTAGCTAATTATGATATAGATATGATAAAACATTTTTATATAGATTTCCCGCACAACCCAGCTCTTAGAAATTATAACACACACACGCAACCCTCTCTCTCTCTCCTTCACACTCATGGTACAATTTTTTATTATTAATGTTGGAGCTCCTTATAAATAATTGAAATTTTAAATAATTGATTTCTGCAACCAAAATTTTATACTGGGAAATAATGAAATAAGGATTTAAAATACACAAGGAACGTTCTCACCCATTTCGTGTCGATGTTGTTTGTTTCGGTGCGGTAAAAACTACGCGGACGGTACCGCGAGTTTTACGTGTACCCGTTACGGTCACATTTTGTTGACGCACTGTATTTACTATATTGTTTATTAACCACCTACGGGTGGTCTAAAAAGTTAAAATTTCACCCGTAAGTGAATGGGGTTGCCGGCCGGCGTTGATCACAGCTGCAGAAGAAAAATGACCAAGAGTCTTTGTTAGATTTTGCGGAAGTGGGGTGAACCTACGTCACACTTCCATTGTTAAGCTCGTGTTGTTGATGTAAAACACATTCTCCGCCTCTGACGTAATTAAGGTTCGGCCTTGCTTATCGCAGTAACTGCACACTGTTTTTTGTGATGTTTCACAGTTTTTTGCTATGAATTGGTTCAAATCCTGACAAATATTGTTATACACTCCACTCACGGTATATTCCGTATCGGGGTGTTTAAGGTTGGGTTTAGTATGACAAAAATAGAAAAAATACAATAGTTATGTTCTATTTACCATATTTAAAGTAATTATAAATGTACCATGATTGTACCATCACAAAACCCCCTCAATGAAAGATTGTGTGTCGAAGCACAAAAACTTTCATTGACCCTTTCATACTTCCTAAAGGGATCAGCCAGGATAAGTCGCCACAACCCCCTTACAATTTTATATAAAAGAAAAATTACAACTCACCCTTGGTCTGGTGATGATGGACCGTACCTAGATGACCTTACTGGACTTCTCCTGCGAGATCCCAACACCATAAGGCCACTTAGGCTTTTAACGGTCCCTGCTCTGACGCGTTGGCCAGCTCAGGACCCGCTGTCATATCACCAAACACTGAAACAATAAATGAAAAATATTAAAATAGTGGCTTAGTAAAATCACTCCATCCTCAACTGATCTGGTTCCCCCTTATCTAAGTGCTGGTTTGTGCCAATAATCACTGGGTTGGCTTAATATATTATAAAAGAATTAGATACATATATATATATATATATATTTCTCAAGAATTATAAAGAATTTCCTTTCTTCATATTACAAACCCTGAATTGATAAATGGTTTCGATTCCTATCGATAATATTTATCTTCTTTCTTTTACAATTACTGTAATTGTAACATAAACATTGATATAATAAAATTTAAAATCTAATTGAAAATAGGAAAATTACACATTATATATCTCCCAAACCTGGAGAAAAACAAATTATAAAAGAATCGATAAATTGGTATATTTATTTATTTATAACTCTTATTGAATGATAAAACTAAAAAATTTATTATTATTATTATTATTATTATTATTAACAGGTAATAATCTGGTTTATTGTTATTATTAACAGCGCCAGTTTAAAAAAAAATTATTTTTTTTTCTTCCTACACATTATTTCCATGTTTATAACATCATGTTAAAAAAATTTTTTATAACATAAAATACATAATACATTTATGCATAATACATTGATACATTAATACCTTAAATAATCTTGATTCATTTTAATCTTGTTTTGCATGATTCTAAGTTGCATTTAAGTTAAAAATTTACAATTGCAGTTAAGTCATTAGAACATCAAATTATATTTATTTATAATAATAAAATACATTTTAAATTCATTGTTAATATTCAGATTATTATTATTACTACTTCATTATTCACTTTCCCTACTTACCTCTATACTCTGAACTTTCTACCTCCCTAACTACCTAACCCCTCACCTTCTAATTTACCACCAAAATTTACCTATCATGACACCAATATCTCAATTATAACCTTTACTAATTTCATTTAAATCCTATGGCACCGCTCGTCTTTGCAATGGGTTGGGTGTTTCCCTATCTGGCTATATACATCCCTAACTATTTTGCCCTTTCCAAATAATTCGAACAAACACTCCCTTAAACTACGCTAATACCTGCCACAACACTATTGGTTGGCTACTCCTTATCACCTCACCCCCCACTACAGAATTCATCAACAATAATTATATGTTTATACCTTTAACTTAAACACCTTCTCTACAAATAATCCACTAACTACTGTGTCCCTAAATATCTAATAATTCTCTTTGTATTTTTTTTCTTTAAAAAATCTTACCTTTCTAACTCCATTTACATTAATTAAATAAACTCACCTGCATTTTATCTATACCCAGGCTCTATTCCTGTTTAAACACTTACTGTAATCATTGACAATTCTCTTATAAAATTCCTCTCTTACCGACTTATAACAATACCTCTTTTCAAAAATTCAAATATATATTCTTACTTAAACATTATTATTATTCATCAGTAATTCCCTTTCATTACCAATTAAAAATTAATAATATTATTATTAAACATGTTATATATGTACAATATATAATAATACATACTGGTGTAAATATACCTGTAATACATAATACATATCAAAAAATACATGGATAGATAAATACGTTTAATACAATGAAAAAATATACACTCCAACTCATTATCTTGTTATATACCAAACTCAGTTCATAGCAGTCCAATTCAATATCACAGTTCACATATTTATTTTTAATGTTCATACACAATTAAAACAGTCTATCCACCATCATTGAACAACAAACGAATCTTAAGTCTATTTAATTGCTTATTTAATAAATAGATTTTTTTACTAGATACATTATATTCGTACTCCTTTATGAAACGGTTATTAAACAAATATTTCCAGTCCACGATCAAGTAGGGTTTCCGTTTATCTCAGTATCATATGTCATTAATCGGGTTTATACTATAATTATCCCCATAATATTCCACCACAGGTAAGTACCTAATGTCTTTATTCTCATTTCTTGTTATTTCCAATTTATTGTTATTATCAGGTAAGTATTCATCATTTTTCATATACCACATCTAACCCTAACCTTTCTAACAATTGTCTGTAATTTCTGTTTACTTTAAATATTTCTATTACTCTCTTACTCTCACAATATCTCTCTATACTTTCTCTCTTAATACCTTTCTCTCCATAACAACCAAATTACACTTTCTCTCTCCAAATATGCAGGGGTCCCTAACATAAAATTATCCCTAACATAAGTGCACCACTTATTAGGTACACCAAAACACAAAGAAACTTTATTTGTAGACCTTTCGTCTCCCAAATATAAATTTAAGGAACTCTTATCCTTATAAAAATTACATGAAGACTTGTCTTCACCCCCTAATACAACATCAAAAGAAAATTCTACCCCCTGCACTCCTTGTACAAAAATACTTTCTCTCAACTTTCTTTCTGACTTAATAAATTCAAAACATTTCATTTTTCACTAATTATACTTTCATTATCATTTTTATCCTTTTCTAACACCACACTCTTACTACTTGTAATATTTGAGTTTATCTGTACATTCATTATTTGAATTATTATTTTTAAATATGTTGTTATCCAGTACAGCATTTTGCTGGGGTACTACTATTTTGCTGGGTACTACTATCTACTTTTTGGCTTTCTAATTGACTTTCTACCAAATTTAAATTCTCATCTAGTTTTGTAATGAGCTTGTCACATTTTTTAATAAGGTGATTATGACCTAATTTTATTTCATTCTTGATCTCATTGAAATTAATTTCAAAACTATTTTGAATTTCTTTAATTTCGTTATTCTGCTCATCTAGTTTTTTGTCTAATTTTAATAGTAATTGCATCATTGCATTAGTTTCATCCTTATTACTATCTGATATAATTGAAATGGATGTATTGACTTTTGTTATCCCTACAGATACAGGCGTATTTGTCTCGTCAATCTGACTAGTTTGAGGTGTTTGTACATCCATCTCGCCAGTCAAATTTACATTAGTTGTACCGATTTCTAACGTAATATTGTCATTAGTACTCATATTGTATTATTTTAGGTGACTACAACATATTTATTTATAACCTAAAATTTTAACCTTACCTTGCGCACGCTTTGCGAACTATTACGCTATTACTTCAAGTAACTGTTTCACATACCAGTAGGTGTACTCTACATAAAATTTTATTTTATGTCGAGTCCATGTTCGGCACGCGCCATTTGTAATCTTTTAGTCCCTGTTCTTTCGGGCGCAATTTGTAATCTATTACATTTTATCGTTTAATTATTTTATCGTAAAAAATGTATTTTCGTCTATACTAGTAAATAATCTCGGTCGCCATGTTTGTAAAAGGTAACATGATCGAAATCTACTTTTAGGGCCAGAATTCGTGTAACACGAACCAGTTTAGTGAAACAATTTACCTGAAATAAAAACATACACCAAATAACATATATAAAGTATTTTATTAGTATTTAAAGTGATAGTTACTACATAGTGAAATATATATGACCCACATATTGCCATGGGCGTTTCAAGAATCAATTTACCCTCCAAAATCCTTACATATATCAAAAAATGTGTTGTCTTAGCTAATTATGATATAGATATGATAAACATTTTTATATAGATTTCCGCACAACCCAGCTCTTAGAAATTATAACACACACACGCAACCTCTCTCTCTCTCCTTCACACTCATGGTACAATTTTTTATTATTAATGTTGGAGCTCCTTATAAATAATTGAAATTTTAAATAATTGATTTCTGCAACAAAATTTTATACTGGGAAATAATGAAATAAGGATTTAAAATACACAAGGAACGTTCTCACCCATTTCGTGTCGATGTTGTTTGTTTCGGTGCGGTAAAACTACGCGTACGGTACCGCGAGTTTTACGTGTACCCGTTACGGTCACATTTTGTTGACGCACTGTATTTACTATATTGTTTATTAACCACCTACGGTGGTCTAAAAAATTAAAATTCACCCGTAAGTGAATGGGTTGCCGGCCGGCGTTGATCACAGCTGCAGAAGAAAATGACCAAGAGTCTTTGTTAGATTTTGCGGAAGTGGGGTGAACCTACGTCACACTTCCATTGTTAAGCTCGTGTTGTTGATGTAAAACACATTCTCCGCCTCTGACGTAATTAAGGTTCGGCTTGCTTATCGCAGTAACTGCACACTGTTTTTTGTGATGTTTCACAGTTTTTGCTATGAATTGGTTCAAATCCTGACAAATATTGTTATACACTCCACTCACGGTATATTCGTATCGGGTGTTTAAGGTTGGGTTTAGTATGACAAAAATAGAAAAATACAATAGTTATGTTCTATTTACCATATTTAAAGTAATTATAAATGTACCATGATTGTACCATCACAAAACCCCCTCAATGAAAGATTGTGTGTCGAAGCACAAAAACTTTCATTGACCCTTTCATACTTCCTAAAGGGATCAGCCAGGATAAGTCGCCACAACCCCCTTACAATTTTATATAAAAGAAAATTACAACTCACCCTTGGTCTGGTGATGATGACCGTACCTAGATGACCTTACTGGACTTCTCCTGCGAGATCCCAACACCATAAGGCCACTTAGGCTTTTAACGTCCCTGCTCTGACGCGTTGGCCAGCTCAGGACCGCTGTCATATCACCAAACACTGAAACAATAAATGAAAAATATTAAAATAGTGGCTTAGTAAATCACTCCATCCTCAACTGATCTGGTTCCCCTTATCTAAGTGCTGGTTTGTGCCAATAAGCACTGGGTTGGCTTAATATATTTATAAAAGAATTAGATACATATATATATATATATATTTCTCAAGAATTATAAAGAATTTCCTTTCTTCATATTACAAACCCTGAATTGATAAATGGTTTCGATTCCTATCGATAATATTTATCTTCTTTCTTTTACAATTACTGTAATTGTAACATAAACATTGATATAATAAAATTTAAAATCTAATTGAAAATAGGAAAATTACACATTATATATCTCCCAAACCTGGAGAAAAACAAATTATAAAAGAATCGATAAATTGGTATATTTATTTATTTATAACTCTTATTGAATGATAAAACTAAAAAATTTATTATTATTATTATTATTATTATTATTAACAGGTAATAATCTGGTTTATTGTTATTATTAACAGCGCCAGTTTAAAAAAAATTTTTTTTTTCTTCCTACACATTATTTCCATGTTATAACATCATGTTAAAAAATTTTTTATAACATAAATACATAATACATTTATGCATAATACATTGATACATTAATACCTTAAATAATCTTGATTCATTTTAATCTTGTTTTGCATATTCTAAGTTGCATTTAAGTTAAAAATTTACAATTGCAGTTAAGTCATTAGACATCAATTTATTTATTTATAATAATAAAATACATTTTAAATTCATTGTTAATATTCAGATTATTATTATTACTACTTCATTATTCACTTCCTACTACCTCTATACTCTGAACTTTCTACCTCCCTAACTACCTAACCCCTCACCTTCTAATTTACCACCAAATTTACCTATCATGACACCAATATCTCAATTATAACCTTTACTAATTTCATTTAAATCCTATGGCACCGCTCGTCTTTGCAATGGGTTGGGTGTTCCCTATCTGGCTATATACATCCCTAATATTTTGCCCTTCCAAATAATTCGACAAACACTCCCTTAAACTACGCTAATACCTGCCACAACACTATTGGTTGGCTACTCCTTATCACCTCACCCCCACTACAGAATTCATCAACAATAATTATATGTTTATACCTTTACTTAAACACCTTCTCTACAAATAATCACTAACTACTGTGTCCCTAAATATCTAATAATTCTCTTTGTATTTTTTTCTTTAAAAATTCTTACCTTTCTAACTCCATTTACATTAATTAAATAACTCACCTGCATTTTATCTATACCCAGGCTCTATTCCTGTTTAAACACTTACTGTAATCATTGACAATTCTCTTATAAAATTCCTCTCTTACCGACTTATAACAATACCTCTTTTCAAAATTCAAATATATATTCTTACTTAAACATTATTATTATTCATCAGTAATTCCTTTCATTACCAATTAAAAATTAATAATATTATTATTAAACATGTTATATATGTACAATATATAATAATACATACTGGTGTAAATATACCTGTAATACATAATACATATCAAAAATACATGGATAGATAAATACGTTTAATACAATGAAAAATATACACTCCAACTCATTATCTTGTTATATACCAAACTCAGTTCATAGCAGTCCAATTCAATATCACAGTTCACATATTTATTTTTAATGTTCATACACAATTAAAACAGTCTATCCACCATCATTGAACAACAAACGAATCTTAAGTCTATTTAATTGCTTATTTAATAAATAGATTTTATTACTAGATACATTATATTCGTACTCCTTTATGAAACGGTTATTAAACAAATATTTCCAGTCACGATCAAGTAGGGTTCCGTTTATCTCAGTATCATATGTCATTAATCGGTTTATACTATAATTATCCCCATAATATTCCACCACAGGTAAGTACCTAATGTCTTTATTCTCATTTCTTGTTATTTCCAATTTATTGTTATTATCAGGTAAGTATTCATCATTTTCATATACCACATCTAACCCTAACCTTTCTAACAATTGTCTGTAATTTCTGTTTACTTTAAATATTTCTATTACTCTCTTACTCTCACAATATCTCTCTATACTTTCTCTCTTAATACCTTTCTCTCCATAACACCAAATTACACTTTCTCTCTCCAAATATGCAGGGGTCCCTAACATAAAATTATCCCTAACATAAGTGCACCACTTATTAGGTACACCAAAACACAAAGAAACTTTATTTGTAGACCTTTCGTCTCCCAAATATAAATTTAAGGAACTCTTATCCTTATAAAAATTACATGAAGACTTGTCTTCACCCCCTAATACAACATCAAAAGAAAATTCTACCCCCTGCACTCCTTGTACAAAAATACTTTCTCTCAATTTTCTTTCTGACTTAATAAATTCAAACATTTCATTTTCACTAATTATACTTTCATTATCATTTTTATCCTTTTCTAACACCACACTCTTACTACTTGTAATATTTGAGTTATCTGTACATTCATTATTTGAATTATTATTTTTAAATATGTTGTTATCCAGTACAGCATTTTGCTGGGTACTACTATCTACTTTTTGGCTTTCTAATTGACTTTCTACCAAATTTAAATTCTCATCTAGTTTTGTAATGAGCTTGTCACATTTTTTAATAAGGTGATTATGACCTAATTTTATTTCATTCTTGATCTCATTGAAATTAATTTCAAAACTATTTTGAATTTCTTTAATTTCGTTATTCTGCTCATCTAGTTTTTTGTCTAATTTTAATAGTAATTGCATCATTGCATTAGTTTCATCCTTATTACTATCTGATATAATTGAAATGGATGTATTGACTTTTGTTATCCCTACAGATACAGGCGTATTTGTCTCGTCAATCTGACTAGTTTGAGGTGTTTGTACATCCATCTCGCCAGTCAAATTTACATTAGTTGTACCGATTTCTAACGTAATATTGTCATTAGTACTCATATTGTATTATTTTAGGTGACTACAACATATTTATTTATAACCTAAAATTTTAACCTTACCTTGCGCACGCTTTGCGAACTATTACGCTATTACTTCAAGTAACTGTTTCACATACCAGTAGGTGTACTCTACATAAAATTTTATTTTATGTCGAGTCCATGTTCGGCACGCGCCATTTGTAATCTTTTAGTCCCTGTTCTTTCGGGCGCAATTTGTAATCTATTACATTTTATCGTTTAATTATTTTATCGTAAAAAATGTATTTTCGTCTATACTAGTAAATAATCTCGGTCGCCATGTTTGTAAAAGGTAACATGATCGAAATCTACTTTTAGGGCCAGAATTCGTGTAACACGAACCAGTTTAGTGAAACAATTTACCTGAAATAAAAACATACACCAAATAACATATATAAAGTATTTTATTAGTATTTAAAGTGATAGTTACTACATAGTGAAATATATATGACCCACATATTGCCATGGGCGTTTCAAGAATCAATTTACCCTCCAAAATCCTTACATATATCAAAAAATGTGTTGTCTTAGCTAATTATGATATAGATATGATAAACATTTTTATATAGATTTCCGCACAACCCAGCTCTTAGAAATTATAACACACACACGCAACCTCTCTCTCTCTCCTTCACACTCATGGTACAATTTTTTATTATTAATGTTGGAGCTCCTTATAAATAATTGAAATTTTAAATAATTGATTTCTGCAACAAAATTTTATACTGGGAAATAATGAAATAAGGATTTAAAATACACAAGGAACGTTCTCACCCATTTCGTGTCGATGTTGTTTGTTTCGGTGCGGTAAAACTACGCGTACGGTACCGCGAGTTTTACGTGTACCCGTTACGGTCACATTTTGTTGACGCACTGTATTTACTATATTGTTTATTAACCACCTACGGTGGTCTAAAAAATTAAAATTCACCCGTAAGTGAATGGGTTGCCGGCCGGCGTTGATCACAGCTGCAGAAGAAAATGACCAAGAGTCTTTGTTAGATTTTGCGGAAGTGGGGTGAACCTACGTCACACTTCCATTGTTAAGCTCGTGTTGTTGATGTAAAACACATTCTCCGCCTCTGACGTAATTAAGGTTCGGCTTGCTTATCGCAGTAACTGCACACTGTTTTTTGTGATGTTTCACAGTTTTTGCTATGAATTGGTTCAAATCCTGACAAATATTGTTATACACTCCACTCACGGTATATTCGTATCGGGTGTTTAAGGTTGGGTTTAGTATGACAAAAATAGAAAAATACAATAGTTATGTTCTATTTACCATATTTAAAGTAATTATAAATGTACCATGATTGTACCATCACAAAACCCCCTCAATGAAAGATTGTGTGTCGAAGCACAAAAACTTTCATTGACCCTTTCATACTTCCTAAAGGGATCAGCCAGGATAAGTCGCCACAACCCCCTTACAATTTTATATAAAAGAAAATTACAACTCACCCTTGGTCTGGTGATGATGACCGTACCTAGATGACCTTACTGGACTTCTCCTGCGAGATCCCAACACCATAAGGCCACTTAGGCTTTTAACGTCCCTGCTCTGACGCGTTGGCCAGCTCAGGACCGCTGTCATATCACCAAACACTGAAACAATAAATGAAAAATATTAAAATAGTGGCTTAGTAAATCACTCCATCCTCAACTGATCTGGTTCCCCTTATCTAAGTGCTGGTTTGTGCCAATAAGCACTGGGTTGGCTTAATATATTTATAAAAGAATTAGATACATATATATATATATATATATATATATATTTCTCAAGAATTATAAAGAATTTCCTTTCTTCATATTACAAACCCTGAATTGATAAATGGTTTCGATTCCTATCGATAATATTTATCTTCTTTCTTTTACAATTACTGTAATTGTAACATAAACATTGATATAATAAAATTTAAAATCTAATTGAAAATAGGAAAATTACACATTATATATCTCCCAAACCTGGAGAAAAACAAATTATAAAAGAATCGATAAATTGGTATATTTATT
Source organism: Magicicada septendecula (assembly GCA_034769895.1). Classification (NCBI taxonomy): domain Eukaryota; kingdom Metazoa; phylum Arthropoda; class Insecta; order Hemiptera; family Cicadidae; genus Magicicada; species Magicicada septendecula. Next base: position 202,803,870 of record CM068371.1, read on the forward strand.
TATTTATAACTCTTATTGAATGATAAAACTAAAAAATTTATTATTATTATTATTATTAACAGGTAATAATCTGGTTTATTGTTATTATTAACAGCGCCAGTTTAAAAAAAATTTTTTTTTTTCTTCCTACACATTATTTCCATGTTATAACATCATGTTAAAAAATTTTTTATAACATAAATACATAATACATTTATACATAATACATTGATACATTAATACCTTAAATAATCTTGATTCATTTTAATCTTGTTTTGCATATTCTAAGTTGCATTTAAGTTAAAAATTTACAATTGCAGTTAAGTCATTAGACATCAATTTATTTATTTATAATAATAAAATACATTTTAAATTCATTGTTAATATTCAGATTATTATTATTACTACTTCATTATTCACTTCCTACTACCTCTATACTCTGAACTTTCTACCTCCCTAACTACCTAACCCCTCACCTTCTAATTTACCACCAAATTTACCTATCATGACACCAATATCTCAATTATAACCTTTACTAATTTCATTTAAATCCTATGGCACCGCTCGTCTTTGCAATGGGTTGGGTGTTCCCTATCTGGCTATATACATCCCTAATATTTTGCCCTTCCAAATAATTCGACAAACACTCCCTTAAACTACGCTAATACCTGCCACAACACTATTGGTTGGCTACTCCTTATCACCTCACCCCCACTACAGAATTCATCAACAATAATTATATGTTTATACCTTTACTTAAACACCTTCTCTACAAATAATCACTAACTACTGTGTCCCTAAATATCTAATAATTCTCTTTGTATTTTTTTCTTTAAAAATTCTTACCTTTCTAACTCCATTTACATTAATTAAATAACTCACCTGCATTTTATCTGTACCCAGGCTCTATTCCTGTTTAAACACTTACTGTAATCATTGACAATTCTCTTATAAAATTCCTCTCTTACCGACTTATAACAATACTCTTTTCAAAATTCAAATATATATTCTTACTTAAACATTATTATTATTCATCAGTAATTCCTTTCATTACCAATTAAAAATTAATAATATTATTATTAAACATGTTATATATGTACAATATATAATAATACATACTGGTGTAAATATACCTGTAATACATAATACATATCAAAAATACATGGATAGATAAATACGTTTAATACAATGAAAAATATACACTCCAACTCATTATCTTGTTATATACCAAACTCAGTTCATAGCAGTCCAATTCAATATCACAGTTCACATATTTATTTTTAATGTTCATACACAATTAAAACAGTCTATCCACCATCATTGAACAACAAACGAATCTTAAGTCTATTTAATTGCTTATTTAATAAATAGATTTTATTACTAGATACATTATATTCGTACTCCTTTATGAAACGGTTATTAAACAAATATTTCCAGTCACGATCAAGTAGGGTTCCGTTTATCTCAGTATCATATGTCATTAATCGGTTTATACTATAATTATCCCCATAATATTCCACCACAGGTAAGTACCTAATGTCTTTATTCTCATTTCTTGTTATTTCCAATTTATTGTTATTATCAGGTAAGTATTCATCATTTTCATATACCACATCTAACCCTAACCTTTCTAACAATTGTCTGTAATTTCTGTTTACTTTAAATATTTCTATTACTCTCTTACTCTCACAATATCTCTCTATACTTTCTCTCTTAATACCTTTCTCTCCATAACACCAAATTACACTTTCTCTCTCCAAATATGCAGGGGTCCCTAACATAAAATTATCCCTAACATAAGTGCACCACTTATTAGGTACACCAAAACACAAAGAAACTTTATTTGTAGACCTTTCGTCTCCCAAATATAAATTTAAGGAACTCTTATCCTTATAAAAATTACATGAAGACTTGTCTTCACCCCCTAATACAACATCAAAAGAAAATTCTACCCCCTGCACTCCTTGTACAAAAATACTTTCTCTCAACTTTCTTTCTGACTTAATAAATTCAAACATTTCATTTTCACTAATTATACTTTCATTATCATTTTTATCCTTTTCTAACACCACACTCTTACTACTTGTAATATTTTAGTTATCTGTACATTCATTATTTGAATTATTATTTTTAAATATGTTGTTATCCAGTACAGCATTTTGCTGGGTACTACTATCTACTTTTTGGCTTTCTAATTGACTTTCTACCAAATTTAAATTCTCATCTAGTTTTGTAATGAGCTTGTCACATTTTTTAATAAGGTGATTATGACCTAATTTTATTTCATTCTTGATCTCATTGAAATTAATTTCAAAACTATTTTGAATTTCTTTAATTTCGTTATTCTGCTCATCTAGTTTTTTGTCTAATTTTAATAGTAATTGCATCATTGCATTAGTTTCATCCTTATTACTATCTGATATAATTGAAATGGATGTATTGACTTTTGTTATCCCTACAGATACAGGCGTATTTGTCTCGTCAATCTGACTAGTTTGAGGTGTTTGTACATCCATCTCGCCAGTCAAATTTACATTAGTTGTACCGATTTCTAACGTAATATTGTCATTAGTACTCATATTGTATTATTTTAGGTGACTACAACATATTTATTTATAACCTAAAATTTTAACCTTACCTTGCGCACGCTTTGCGAACTATTACGCTATTACTTCAAGTAACTGTTTCACATACCAGTAGGTGTACTCTACATAAAATTTTATTTTATGTCGAGTCCATGTTCGGCACGCGCCATTTGTAATCTTTTAGTCCCTGTTCTTTCGGGCGCAATTTGTAATCTATTACATTTTATCATTAATTATTTTATCGTAAAAAATGTATTTTCGTCTATACTAGTAAATAATCTCGGTCGCCATGTTTGTAAAAGGTAACATGATCGAAATCTACTTTTAGGGCCAGAATTCGTGTAACACGAACCAGTTTAGTGAAACAATTTACCTGAAATAAAAACATACACCAAATAACATATATAAAGTATTTTATTAGTATTTAAAGTGATAGTTACTACATAGTGAAATATATATGACCCACATATTGCCATGGGCATTTCAAGAATCAATTTACCCTCCAAAATCCTTACATATATCAAAAAATGTGTTGTCTTAGCTAATTATGATATAGATATGATAAACATTTTTATATAGATTTCCGCACAACCCAGCTCTTAGAAATTATAACACACACACGCAACCTCTCTCTCTCTCCTTCACACTCATGGTACAATTTTTTATTATTAATGTTGGAGCTCCTTATAAATAATTGAAATTTTAAATAATTGATTTCTGCAACAAAATTTTATACTGGGAAATAATGAAATAAGGATTTAAAATACACAAGGAACGTTCTCACCCATTTCGTGTCGATGTTGTTTGTTTCGGTGCGGTAAAACTACGCGTACGGTACCGCGAGTTTTACGTGTACCCGTTACGGTCACATTTTGTTGACGCACTGTATTTACTATATTGTTTATTAACCACCTACGGTGGTCTAAAAAGTTAAAATTCACCCGTAAGTGAATGGGTTGCCGGCCGGCGTTGATCACAGCTGCAGAAGAAAATGACCAAGAGTCTTTGTTAGATTTTGCGGAAGTGGGGTGAACCTACGTCACACTTCCATTGTTAAGCTCGTGTTGTTGATGTAAAACACATTCTCCGCCTCTGACGTAATTAAGGTTCGGCTTGCTTATCGCAGTAACTGCACACTGTTTTTTGTGATGTTTCACAGTTTTTGTTATGAATTGGTTCAAATCCTGACAAATATTGTTATACACTCCACTCACGGTATATTCGTATCGGGTGTTTAAGGTTGGGTTTAGTATGACAAAAATAGAAAAATACAATAGTTATGTTCTATTTACCATATTTAAAGTAATTATAAATGTACCATGATTGTACCATCACAAAACCCCCTCAATGAAAGATTGTGTGTCGAAGCACAAAAACTTTCATTGACCCTTTCATACTTCCTAAAGGGATCAGCCAGGATAAGTCGCCACAACCCCCTTACAATTTTATATAAAAGAAAATTACAACTCACCCTTGGTCTGGTGATGATGACCGTACCTAGATGACCTTACTGGACTTCTCCTGCGAGATCCCAACACCATAAGGCCACTTAGGCTTTTAACGTCCCTGCTCTGACGCGTTGGCCAGCTCAGGACCGCTGTCATATCACCAAACACTGAAACAATAAATGAAAAATATTAAAATAGTGGCTTAGTAAATCACTCCATCCTCAACTGATCTGGTTCCCCTTATCTAAGTGCTGGTTTGTGCCAATAAGCACTGGGTTGGCTTAATATATTTATAAAAGAATTAGATACATATATATATATATATATATATATATTTCTCAAGAATTATAAAGAATTTCCTTTCTTCATATTACAAACCCTGAATTGATAAATGGTTTCGATTCCTATCGATAATATTTATCTTCTTTCTTTTACAATTACTGTAATTGTAACATAAACATTGATATAATAAAATTTAAAATCTAATTGAAAATAGGAAAATTACACATTATATATCTCCCAAACCTGGAGAAAAACAAATTATAAAAGAATCGATAAATTGGTATATTTATTTATTTATAACTCTTATTGAATGATAAAACTAAAAAATTTATTATTATTATTATTATTATTATTATTATTAACAGGTAATAATCTGGTTTATTGTTATTATTAACAGCGCCAGTTTAAAAAAAATTTTTTTTTTCTTCCTACACATTATTTCCATGTTATAACATCATGTTAAAAAATTTTTTATAACATAAATACATAATACATTTATGCATAATACATTGATACATTAATACCTTAAATAATCTTGATTCATTTTAATCTTGTTTTGCATATTCTAAGTTGCATTTAAGTTAAAAATTTACAATTGCAGTTAAGTCATTAGACATCAATTTATTTATTTATAATAATAAAATACATTTTAAATTCATTGTTAATATTCAGATTATTATTATTACTACTTCATTATTCACTTCCTACTACCTCTATACTCTGAACTTTCTACCTCCCTAACTACCTAACCCCTCACCTTCTAATTTACCACCAAATTTACCTATCATGACACCAATATCTCAATTATAACCTTTACTAATTTCATTTAAATCCTATGGCACCGCTCGTCTTTGCAATGGGTTGGGTGTTCCCTATCTGGCTATATACATCCCTAATATTTTGCCCTTCCAAATAATTCGACAAACACTCCCTTAAACTACGCTAATACCTGCCACAACACTATTGGTTGGCTACTCCTTATCACCTCACCCCCACTACAGAATTCATCAACAATAATTATATGTTTATACCTTTACTTAAACACCTTCTCTACAAATAATCACTAACTACTGTGTCCCTAAATATCTAATAATTCTCTTTGTATTTTTTTCTTTAAAAATTCTTACCTTTCTAACTCCATTTACATTAATTAAATAACTCACCTGCATTTTATCTATACCCAGGCTCTATTCCTGTTTAAACACTTACTGTAATCATTGACAATTCTCTTATAAAATTCCTCTCTTACCGACTTATAACAATACCTCTTTTCAAAATTCAAATATATATTCTTACTTAAACATTATTATTATTCATCAGTAATTCCTTTCATTACCAATTAAAAATTAATAATATTATTATTAAACATGTTATATATGTACAATATATAATAATACATACTGGTGTAAATATACCTGTAATACATAATACATATCAAAAATACATGGATAGATAAATACGTTTAATACAATGAAAAATATACACTCCAACTCATTATCTTGTTATATACCAAACTCAGTTCATAGCAGTCCAATTCAATATCACAGTTCACATATTTATTTTTAATGTTCATACACAATTAAAACAGTCTATCCACCATCATTGAACAACAAACGAATCTTAAGTCTATTTAATTGCTTATTTAATAAATAGATTTTATTACTAGATACATTATATTCGTACTCCTTTATGAAACGGTTATTAAACAAATATTTCCAGTCACGATCAAGTAGGGTTCCGTTTATCTCAGTATCATATGTCATTAATCGGTTTATACTATAATTATCCCCATAATATTCCACCACAGGTAAGTACCTAATGTCTTTATTCTCATTTCTTGTTATTTCCAATTTATTGTTATTATCAGGTAAGTATTCATCATTTTCATATACCACATCTAACCCTAACCTTTCTAACAATTGTCTGTAATTTCTGTTTACTTTAAATATTTCTATTACTCTCTTACTCTCACAATATCTCTCTATACTTTCTCTCTTAATACCTTTCTCTCCATAACACCAAATTACACTTTCTCTCTCCAAATATGCAGGGGTCCCTAACATAAAATTATCCCTAACATAAGTGCACCACTTATTAGGTACACCAAAACACAAAGAAACTTTATTTGTAGACCTTTCGTCTCCCAAATATAAATTTAAGGAACTCTTATCCTTATAAAAATTACATGAAGACTTGTCTTCACCCCCTAATACAACATCAAAAGAAAATTCTACCCCCTGCACTCCTTGTACAAAAATACTTTCTCTCAACTTTCTTTCTGACTTAATAAATTCAAACATTTCATTTTCACTAATTATACTTTCATTATCATTTTTATCCTTTTCTAACACCACACTCTTACTACTTGTAATATTTGAGTTATCTGTACATTCATTATTTGAATTATTATTTTTAAATATGTTGTTATCCAGTACAGCATTTTGCTGGGTACTACTATCTACTTTTTGGCTTTCTAATTGACTTTCTACCAAATTTAAATTCTCATCTAGTTTTGTAATGAGCTTGTCACATTTTTTAATAAGGTGATTATGACCTAATTTTATTTCATTCTTGATCTCATTGAAATTAATTTCAAAACTATTTTGAATTTCTTTAATTTCGTTATTCTGCTCATCTAGTTTTTTGTCTAATTTTAATAGTAATTGCATCATTGCATTAGTTTCATCCTTATTACTATCTGATATAATTGAAATGGATGTATTGACTTTTGTTATCCCTACAGATACAGGCGTATTTGTCTCGTCAATCTGACTAGTTTGAGGTGTTTGTACATCCATCTCGCCAGTCAAATTTACATTAGTTGTACCGATTTCTAACGTAATATTGTCATTAGTACTCATATTGTATTATTTTAGGTGACTACAACATATTTATTTATAACCTAAAATTTTAACCTTACCTTGCGCACGCTTTGCGAACTATTACGCTATTACTTCAAGTAACTGTTTCACATACCAGTAGGTGTACTCTACATAAAATTTTATTTTATGTCGAGTCCATGTTCGGCACGCGCCATTTGTAATCTTTTAGTCCCTGTTCTTTCGGGCGCAATTTGTAATCTATTACATTTTATCATTAATTATTTTATCGTAAAAAATGTATTTTCGTCTATACTAGTAAATAATCTCGGTCGCCATGTTTGTAAAAGGTAACATGATCGAAATCTACTTTTAGGGCCAGAATTCGTGTAACACGAACCAGTTTAGTGAAACAATTTACCTGAAATAAAAACATACACCAAATAACATATATAAAGTATTTTATTAGTATTTAAAGTGATAGTTACTACATAGTGAAATATATATGACCCACATATTGCCATGGGCATTTCAAGAATCAATTTACCCTCCAAAATCCTTACATATATCAAAAAATGTGTTGTCTTAGCTAATTATGATATAGATATGATAAACATTTTTATATAGATTTCCGCACAACCCAGCTCTTAGAAATTATAACACACACACGCAACCTCTCTCTCTCTCCTTCACACTCATGGTACAATTTTTTATTATTAATGTTGGAGCTCCTTATAAATAATTGAAATTTTAAATAATTGATTTCTGCAACAAAATTTTATACTGGGAAATAATGAAATAAGGATTTAAAATACACAAGGAACGTTCTCACCCATTTCGTGTCGATGTTGTTTGTTTCGGTGCGGTAAAACTACGCGTACGGTACCGCGAGTTTTACGTGTACCCGTTACGGTCACATTTTGTTGACGCACTGTATTTACTATATTGTTTATTAACCACCTACGGTGGTCTAAAAAGTTAAAATTCACCCGTAAGTGAATGGGTTGCCGGCCGGCGTTGATCACAGCTGCAGAAGAAAATGACCAAGAGTCTTTGTTAGATTTTGCGGAAGTGGGGTGAACCTACGTCACACTTCCATTGTTAAGCTCGTGTTGTTGATGTAAAACACATTCTCCGCCTCTGACGTAATTAAGGTTCGGCTTGCTTATCGCAGTAACTGCACACTGTTTTTTGTGATGTTTCACAGTTTTTGTTATGAATTGGTTCAAATCCTGACAAATATTGTTATACACTCCACTCACGGTATATTCGTATCGGGTGTTTAAGGTTGGGTTTAGTATGACAAAAATAGAAAAATACAATAGTTATGTTCTATTTACCATATTTAAAGTAATTATAAATGTACCATGATTGTACCATCACAAAACCCCCTCAATGAAAGATTGTGTGTCGAAGCACAAAAACTTTCATTGACCCTTTCATACTTCCTAAAGGGATCAGCCAGGATAAGTCGCCACAACCCCCTTACAATTTTATATAAAAGAAAATTACAACTCACCCTTGGTCTGGTGATGATGACCGTACCTAGATGACCTTACTGGACTTCTCCTGCGAGATCCCAACACCATAAGGCCACTTAGGCTTTTAACGTCCCTGCTCTGACGCGTTGGCCAGCTCAGGACCGCTGTCATATCACCAAACACTGAAACAATAAATGAAAAATATTAAAATAGTGGCTTAGTAAATCACTCCATCCTCAACTGATCTGGTTCCCCTTATCTAAGTGCTGGTTTGTGCCAATAAGCACTGGGTTGGCTTAATATATTTATAAAAGAATTAGATACATATATATATATATATATATATATTTCTCAAGAATTATAAAGAATTTCCTTTCTTCATATTACAAACCCTGAATTGATAAATGGTTTCGATTCCTATCGATAATATTTATCTTCTTTCTTTTACAATTACTGTAATTGTAACATAAACATTGATATAATAAAATTTAAAATCTAATTGAAAATAGGAAAATTACACATTATATATCTCCCAAACCTGGAGAAAAACAAATTATAAAAGAATCGATAAATTGGTATATTTATTTATTTATAACTCTTATTGAATGATAAAACTAAAAAATTTATTATTATTATTATTATTATTATTATTAACAGGTAATAATCTGGTTTATTGTTATTATTAACAGCGCCAGTTTAAAAAAAATTTTTTTTTTCTTCCTACACATTATTTCCATGTTATAACATCATGTTAAAAAATTTTTTATAACATAAATACATAATACATTTATGCATAATACATTGATACATTAATACCTTAAATAATCTTGATTCATTTTAATCTTGTTTTGCATATTCTAAGTTGCATTTAAGTTAAAAATTTACAATTGCAGTTAAGTCATTAGACATCAATTTATTTATTTATAATAATAAAATACATTTTAAATTCATTGTTAATATTCAGATTATTATTATTACTACTTCATTATTCACTTCCTACTACCTCTATACTCTGAACTTTCTACCTCCCTAACTACCTAACCCCTCACCTTCTAATTTACCACCAAATTTACCTATCATGACACCAATATCTCAATTATAACCTTTACTAATTTCATTTAAATCCTATGGCACCGCTCGTCTTTGCAATGGGTTGGGTGTTCCCTATCTGGCTATATACATCCCTAATATTTTGCCCTTCCAAATAATTCGACAAACACTCCCTTAAACTACGCTAATACCTGCCACAACACTATTGGTTGGCTACTCCTTATCACCTCACCCCCACTACAGAATTCATCAACAATAATTATATGTTTATACCTTTACTTAAACACCTTCTCTACAAATAATCACTAACTACTGTGTCCCTAAATATCTAATAATTCTTTGTATTTTTTTCTTTAAAAATTCTTACCTTTCTAACTCCATTTACATTAATTAAATAACTCACCTGCATTTTATCTATACCCAGGCTCTATTCCTGTTTAAACACTTACTGTAATCATTGACAATTCTCTTATAAAATTCCTCTCTTACCGACTTATAACAATACCTCTTTTCAAAATTCAAATATATATTCTTACTTAAACATTATTATTATTCATCAGTAATTCCTTTCATTACCAATTAAAAATTAATAATATTATTATTAAACATGTTATATATGTACAATATATAATAATACATACTGGTGTAAATATACCTGTAATACATAATACATATCAAAAATACATGGATAGATAAATACGTTTAATACAATGAAAAATATACACTCCAACTCATTATCTTGTTATATACCAAACTCAGTTCATAGCAGTCCAATTCAATATCACAGTTCACATATTTATTTTTAATGTTCATACACAATTAAAACAGTCTATCCACCATCATTGAACAACAAACGAATCTTAAGTCTATTTAATTGCTTATTTAATAAATAGATTTTATTACTAGATACATTATATTCGTACTCCTTTATGAAACGGTTATTAAACAAATATTTCCAGTCACGATCAAGTAGGGTTCCGTTTATCTCAGTATCATATGTCATTAATCGGTTTATACTATAATTATCCCCATAATATTCCACCACAGGTAAGTACCTAATGTCTTTATTCTCATTTCTTGTTATTTCCAATTTATTGTTATTATCAGGTAAGTATTCATCATTTTCATATACCACATCTAACCCTAACCTTTCTAACAATTGTCTGTAATTTCTGTTTACTTTAAATATTTCTATTACTCTCTTACTCTCACAATATCTCTCTATACTTTCTCTCTTAATACCTTTCTCTCCATAACACCAAATTACACTTTCTCTCTCCAAATATGCAGGGGTCCCTAACATAAAATTATCCCTAACATAAGTGCACCACTTATTAGGTACACCAAAACACAAAGAAACTTTATTTGTAGACCTTTCGTCTCCCAAATATAAATTTAAGGAACTCTTATCCTTATAAAAATTACATGAAGACTTGTCTTCACCCCCTAATACAACATCAAAAGAAAATTCTACCCCCTGCACTCCTTGTACAAAAATACTTTCTCTCAACTTTCTTTCTGACTTAATAAATTCAAACATTTCATTTTCACTAATTATACTTTCATTATCATTTTTATCCTTTTCTAACACCACACTCTTACTACTTGTAATATTTGAGTTATCTGTACATTCATTATTTGAATTATTATTTTTAAATATGTTGTTATCCAGTACAGCATTTTGCTGGGTACTACTATCTACTTTTTGGCTTTCTAATTGACTTTCTACCAAATTTAAATTCTCATCTAGTTTTGTAATGAGCTTGTCACATTTTTTAATAAGGTGATTATGACCTAATTTTATTTCATTCTTGATCTCATTGAAATTAATTTCAAAACTATTTTGAATTTCTTTAATTTCGTTATTCTGCTCATCTAGTTTTTTGTCTAATTTTAATAGTAATTGCATCATTGCATTAGTTTCATCCTTATTACTATCTGATATAATTGAAATGGATGTATTGACTTTTGTTATCCCTACAGATACAGGCGTATTTGTCTCGTCAATCTGACTAGTTTGAGGTGTTTGTACATCCATCTCGCCAGTCAAATTTACATTAGTTGTACCGATTTCTAACGTAATATTGTCATTAGTACTCATATTGTATTATTTTAGGTGACTACAACATATTTATTTATAACCTAAAATTTTAACCTTACCTTGCGCACGCTTTGCGAACTATTACGCTATTACTTCAAGTAACTGTTTCACATACCAGTAGGTGTACTCTACATAAAATTTTATTTTATGTCGAGTCCATGTTCGGCACGCGCCATTTGTAATCTTTTAGTCCCTGTTCTTTCGGGCGCAATTTGTAATCTATTACATTTTATCGTTTAATTATTTTATCGTAAAAAATGTATTTTCGTCTATACTAGTAAATAATCTCGGTCGCCATGTTTGTAAAAGGTAACATGATCGAAATCTACTTTTAGGGCCAGAATTCGTGTAACACGAACCAGTTTAGTGAAACAATTTACCTGAAATAAAAACATACACCAAATAACATATATAAAGTATTTTATTAGTATTTAAAGTGATAGTTACTACATAGTGAAATATATATGACCCACATATTGCCATGGGCGTTTCAAGAATCAATTTACCCTCCAAAATCCTTACATATATCAAAAAATGTGTTGTCTTAGCTAATTATGATATAGATATGATAAACATTTTTATATAGATTTCCGCACAACCCAGCTCTTAGAAATTATAACACACACACGCAACCTCTCTCTCTCTCCTTCACACTCATGGTACAATTTTTTATTATTAATGTTGGAGCTCCTTATAAATAATTGAAATTTTAAATAATTGATTTCTGCAACAAAATTTTATACTGGGAAATAATGAAATAAGGATTTAAAATACACAAGGAACGTTCTCACCCATTTCGTGTCGATGTTGTTTGTTTCGGTGCGGTAAAACTACGCGTACGGTACCGCGAGTTTTACGTGTACCCGTTACGGTCACATTTTGTTGACGCACTGTATTTACTATATTGTTTATTAACCACCTACGGTGGTCTAAAAAATTAAAATTCACCCGTAAGTGAATGGGTTGCCGGCCGGCGTTGATCACAGCTGCAGAAGAAAATGACCAAGAGTCTTTGTTAGATTTTGCGGAAGTGGGGTGAACCTACGTCACACTTCCATTGTTAAGCTCGTGTTGTTGATGTAAAACACATTCTCCGCCTCTGACGTAATTAAGGTTCGGCTTGCTTATCGCAGTAACTGCACACTGTTTTTTGTGATGTTTCACAGTTTTTGCTATGAATTGGTTCAAATCCTGACAAATATTGTTATACACTCCACTCACGGTATATTCGTATCGGGTGTTTAAGGTTGGGTTTAGTATGACAAAAATGGAAAAATACAATAGTTATGTTCTATTTACCATATTTAAAGTAATTATAAATGTACCATGATTGTACCATCACAAAACCCCCTCAATGAAAGATTGTGTGTCGAAGCACAAAAACTTTCATTGACCCTTTCATACTTCCTAAAGGGATCAGCCAGGATAAGTCGCCACAACCCCCTTACAATTTTATATAAAAGAAAATTACAACTCACCCTTGGTCTGGTGATGATGACCGTACCTAGATGACCTTACTGGACTTCTCCTGCGAGATCCCAACACCATAAGGCCACTTAGGCTTTTAACGTCCCTGCTCTGACGCGTTGGCCAGCTCAGGACCGCTGTCATATCACCAAACACTGAAACAATAAATGAAAAATATTAAAATAGTGGCTTAGTAAATCACTCCATCCTCAACTGATCTGGTTCCCCTTATCTAAGTGCTGGTTTGTGCCAATAAGCACTGGGTTGGCTTAATATATTTATAAAAGAATTAGATACATATATATATATATATATATTTCTCAAGAATTATAAAGAATTTCCTTTCTTCATATTACAAACCCTGAATTGATAAATGGTTTCGATTCCTATCGATAATATTTATCTTCTTTCTTTTACAATTACTGTAATTGTAACATAAACATTGATATAATAAAATTTAAAATCTAATTGAAAATAGGAAAATTACACATTATATATCTCCCAAACCTGGAGAAAAACAAATTATAAAAGAATCGATAAATTGGTATATTTATTTATTTATAACTCTTATTGAATGATAAAACTAAAAAATTTATTATTATTATTATTATTATTATTATTATTAACAGGTAATAATCTGGTTTATTGTTATTATTAACAGCGCCAGTTTAAAAAAAATTTTTTTTTTCTTCCTACACATTATTTCCATGTTATAACATCATGTTAAAAAATTTTTTATAACATAAATACATAATACATTTATGCATAATACATTGATACATTAATACCTTAAATAATCTTGATTCATTTTAATCTTGTTTTGCATATTCTAAGTTGCATTTAAGTTAAAAATTTACAATTGCAGTTAAGTCATTAGACATCAATTTATTTATTTATAATAATAAAATACATTTTAAATTCATTGTTAATATTCAGATTATTATTATTACTACTTCATTATTCACTTCCTACTACCTCTATACTCTGAACTTTCTACCTCCCTAACTACCTAACCCCTCACCTTCTAATTTACCACCAAATTTACCTATCATGACACCAATATCTCAATTATAACCTTTACTAATTTCATTTAAATCCTATGGCACCGCTCGTCTTTGCAATGGGTTGGGTGTTCCCTATCTGGCTATATACATCCCTAATATTTTGCCCTTCCAAATAATTCGACAAACACTCCCTTAAACTACGCTAATACCTGCCACAACACTATTGGTTGGCTACTCCTTATCACCTCACCCCCACTACAGAATTCATCAACAATAATTATATGTTTATACCTTTACTTAAACACCTTCTCTACAAATAATCACTAACTACTGTGTCCCTAAATATCTAATAATTCTCTTTGTATTTTTTTCTTTAAAAATTCTTACCTTTCTAACTCCATTTACATTAATTAAATAACTCACCTGCATTTTATCTATACCCAGGCTCTATTCCTGTTTAAACACTTACTGTAATCATTGACAATTCTCTTATAAAATTCCTCTCTTACCGACTTATAACAATACCTCTTTTCAAAATTCAAATATATATTCTTACTTAAACATTATTATTATTCATCAGTAATTCCTTTCATTACCAATTAAAAATTAATAATATTATTATTAAACATGTTATATATGTACAATATATAATAATACATACTGGTGTAAATATACCTGTAATACATAATACATATCAAAAATACATGGATAGATAAATACGTTTAATACAATGAAAAATATACACTCCAACTCATTATCTTGTTATATACCAAACTCAGTTCATAGCAGTCCAATTCAATATCACAGTTCACATATTTATTTTTAATGTTCATACACAATTAAAACAGTCTATCCACCATCATTGAACAACAAACGAATCTTAAGTCTATTTAATTGCTTATTTAATAAATAGATTTTATTACTAGATACATTATATTCGTACTCCTTTATGAAACGGTTATTAAACAAATATTTCCAGTCACGATCAAGTAGGGTTCCGTTTATCTCAGTATCATATGTCATTAATCGGTTTATACTATAATTATCCCCATAATATTCCACCACAGGTAAGTACCTAATGTCTTTATTCTCATTTCTTGTTATTTCCAATTTATTGTTATTATCAGGTAAGTATTCATCATTTTCATATACCACATCTAACCCTAACCTTTCTAACAATTGTCTGTAATTTCTGTTTACTTTAAATATTTCTATTACTCTCTTACTCTCACAATATCTCTCTATACTTTCTCTCTTAATACCTTTCTCTCCATAACACCAAATTACACTTTCTCTCTCCAAATATGCAGGGGTCCCTAACATAAAATTATCCCTAACATAAGTGCACCACTTATTAGGTACACCAAAACACAAAGAAACTTTATTTGTAGACCTTTCGTCTCCCAAATATAAATTTAAGGAACTCTTATCCTTATAAAAATTACATGAAGACTTGTCTTCACCCCCTAATACAACATCAAAAGAAAATTCTACCCCCTGCACTCCTTGTACAAAAATACTTTCTCTCAACTTTCTTTCTGACTTAATAAATTCAAACATTTCATTTTCACTAATTATACTTTCATTATCATTTTTATCCTTTTCTAACACCACACTCTTACTACTTGTAATATTTGAGTTATCTGTACATTCATTATTTGAATTATTATTTTTAAATATGTTGTTATCCAGTACAGCATTTTGCTGGGTACTACTATCTACTTTTTGGCTTTCTAATTGACTTTCTACCAAATTTAAATTCTCATCTAGTTTTGTAATGAGCTTGTCACATTTTTTAATAAGGTGATTATGACCTAATTTTATTTCATTCTTGATCTCATTGAAATTAATTTCAAAACTATTTTGAATTTCTTTAATTTCGTTATTCTGCTCATCTAGTTTTTTGTCTAATTTTAATAGTAATTGCATCATTGCATTAGTTTCATCCTTATTACTATCTGATATAATTGAAATGGATGTATTGACTTTTGTTATCCCTACAGATACAGGCATATTTGTCTCGTCAATCTGACTAGTTTGAGGTGTTTGTACATCCATCTCGCCAGTCAAATTTACATTAGTTGTACCGATTTCTAACGTAATATTGTCATTAGTACTCATATTGTATTATTTTAGGTGACTACAACATATTTATTTATAACCTAAAATTTTAACCTTACCTTGCGCACGCTTTGCGAACTATTACGCTATTACTTCAAGTAACTGTTTCACATACCAGTAGGTGTACTCTACATAAAATTTTATTTTATGTCGAGTCCATGTTCGGCACGCGCCATTTGTAATCTTTTAGTCCCTGTTCTTTCGGGCGCAATTTGTAATCTATTACATTTTATCGTTTAATTATTTTATCGTAAAAAATGTATTTTCGTCTATACTAGTAAATAATCTCGGTCGCCATGTTTGTAAAAGGTAACATGATCGAAATCTACTTTTAGGGCCAGAATTCGTGTAACACGAACCAGTTTAGTGAAACAATTTACCTGAAATAAAAACATACACCAAATAACATATATAAAGTATTTTATTAGTATTTAAAGTGATAGTTGAAATATATATGACCCACATATTGCCATGGGCGTTTCAAGAATCAATTTACCCTCCAAAATCCTTACATATATCAAAAAATGTGTTGTCTTAGCTAATTATGATATAGATATGATAAACATTTTTATATAGATTTCCGCACAACCCAGCTCTTAGAAATTATAACACACACACGCAACCTCTCTCTCTCTCCTTCACACTCATGGTACAATTTTTTATTATTAATGTTGGAGCTCCTTATAAATAATTGAAATTTTAAATAATTGATTTCTGCAACAAAATTTTATACTGGGAAATAATGAAATAAGGATTTAAAATACACAAGGAACGTTCTCACCCATTTCGTGTCGATGTTGTTTGTTTCGGTGCGGTAAAACTACACGTACGGTACCGCGAGTTTTACGTGTACCCGTTACGGTCACATTTTGTTGACGCACTGTATTTACTATATTGTTTATTAACCACCTACGGTGGTCTAAAAAGTTAAAATTCACCCGTAAGTGAATGGGTTGCCGGCCGGCGTTGATCACAGCTGCAGAAGAAAATGACCAAGAGTTTTTGTTAGATTTTGCGGAAGTGGAGTGAACCTACGTCACACTTCCATTGTTAAGCTCGTGTTGTTGATGTAAAACACATTCTCCGCCTCTGACGTAATTAAGGTTCGGCTTGCTTATCGCAGTAACTGCACACTGTTTTTTGTGATGTTTCACAGTTTTTGCTATGAATTGGTTCAAATCCTGACAAATATTGTTATACACTCCACTCACAGTATATTCGTATCGGGTGTTTAAGGTTGGGTTTAGTATGACAAAAATAGAAAAATACAATAGTTATGTTCTATTTACCATATTTAAAGTAATTATAAATGTACCATGATTGTACCATCACACTTTTTATTCATTTTTTATGTTTAATTCTGTATCTTTTATTTCCTTTCTTCTGAATCGTTTCTTCATCATTTTCTCTTATTACGAACTGGCTTATTGATTTTTTATTATAAATTATTCCCTATAAATCTTATTTTCCCTAACTATCCCTACTTTGTAGCTGAAATCGATTCGGATGGGCTCTATTGGCTTATGTAACTACGTCGTTCAAAACTACTCTTATTCTGAGATCAGGGGAACATCATCCCTGCTCAGTTAAATGATTGCTGGACTTATTCAACAGTCAATCTCAATTAATGAATCTTAAATACAGTCATCTCGTGACTCAAAATAATAATAATAATCATAATATTTGTTGGGAATCTTTTACTTTTGTATTTCATTACTGCTCAGTTCGAGTCATATATTTTTTCTTCTTTCTTTATAGATACTACTTGATAATACTTGAAGCATTGCTTTTCATTGATACAATTCACATTTTTATTCATTTTTAATTACTCTTTGTTTCATCTCATTTCATATTATAACTCTTAGAATGTTTATTTTATTTACTTCGTTTTTTGATCATAGGCTTGTTTAATTTTACTTCCCATATTTTTCTAAATAGTTGTGGAAGTTGATCATTTTGATTGATACTTTTTTTTCATAATTCTTTAAATATCATAGTAAATTAGTGTTTCTTTACTAGTTAGGAATTTTTGTAGCTTATTCCTTTACAGTATGTTTTACTTTTTTATGCCTCATATTTTGGCTAAAGATTATTGTAACTTAATCTTATTTTGTAGGAATGTTCTGTAACTTCACTCCCTTATTATTATTTTTTATTCAAATATTATAGTAAGTTCATGTTTCTTACTTTATATGGATTCTTGGTAACTTTATTTCTCCATTTTATAATTGGTCTAAAATATTCTCGAAATATTTGTGTAAGCTGTCCTTACATAACTTTTTTGAATTTTGAAATTCATTGTTTATATTTTTCTTTATTACTTATTAGCAAACTTATTTGTTTGTATTATTATTTCCTTTTATTCAAAATAACCTGGTTGGTTTTTAAATCTTAAGTTTTTTCAGTCATGTTTTGCTGTCATAATATTTTTTAATTGATGCCTGATTGTATACCCCTTTTATTTTCTTATTGATGGGGTTAGTGATTTCATACGTGTTATTGCCCTTGTCTTTTGTGATAGTGTACGGTCCTACGTATAACAATAGTAACTTTTTTGTAATGCCTTCTATTGAGCTGGGTAATTCTCTGTTTTTTTATCAACACACTCTCTCCTATCTGGTACTTGATATTATTTTGATGGTTCTTAGAGTATTTATTTTTCTGCTGCTCTACCTTCTCTGCGATTCTGTTATAAACTCTTCTTTTTTCGAATTGGTATTCGGTATTGGTGGGAAATTTAATTAGATCGTTTATCTCTCTAGGTGGTGGTCGCTCAAACATCATTGAGTATGGTGTGGTTTCAGTGAAGTTGTGGTAAGCCAGATATATATTCTTTAGTGGATTTTAGGTAATTGTGCCATTCCTTTTGCTTGTTATGGCAGTAGGTCCTTAGAATTCGACCCACTTCTCTAAGTACTCTCTCAGCTAGGTTACTGCTGGGGTGATAAACGGATGTTTTGTAGGTCTTAATACCATGTTCCCAGAGTTTACTTTTCCATAGGTTTCCTTTAAATTGGGTCCCATGATCATTTATGATGGCCATAGGTTTTCCCACTTCTGGTATAAAGTTGTTAAATATAATTTCAATAATTTTCTTGGTAGTAGCCAATAACAATTTAGTATATTTGGTGAAGTGATCGAATATGATTATAATGAATTTAAATCGGTGTCTTCCTCCACTGCGAGGAAATGGACCACAAATATCAAGGAATACTCTTTCTAATTTTTGACTTGATATTATGGGTATCATCATACCCTCTTTTTTAGAATTGTTGCACTTTACCATTTGACAGATGTGACATTTTTGTATAGTTTTGCTTACCTTTCGATAAATACTCTTGATATACACTTGTTCCTCTAGTGCTTTTACTACTTTCATGGCACACATATGGCCGTACCGGATGTGGTAGTCCATGATTATTTGTTCTTCTATTATAAATGGAATTACTAGTTTCCATTCTCCAATGTTAGGGTTATTTTTAATGAATAATAAGTTGTCGTGTACTTTATAATACTGTACAATGGGTTCTTCTTCTTTCAGTATTCTTTCTCTGATACTCACTATTTTTGGGTCCACATTTTGCTGTTTGCTTATTTCCAGCGTTATTTTTTCCAGATCTGTTCTATCCTTAATTATGTTATATACCTTGACTAGCAGTTCTTTCTCTCCCTCGAATGTTTGTTGCTGGATGTTGATACGGGATAATATATCAGCAGCAGTGTTTTTCTTTCCTGGTATGTATTCCCAGTTAATATGGTATTCCTGTAGCAACAATATCCATCGGGTTAGTCTTCCATGACTGAGCTTGCATTGTTTAAGGAAAGATATGGATCTATGGTCACTTCTCACGGTTATGTTGTATACTAAAATGTACGTCCTGAATTTGTTGCAGGCGAACACAACACTAAGTAGTTCCTTTTCCGTGACGTGGTAGTTCCTTTCACATGCATTTAAGGTTTTACTTGCAAAGCTTATGACCATATGTTGCCCCTTATCACTTCTTTTAGAATTTTGTGGTTTTATTCTTAAATATTTAAAATAATTTCTTGGTAAACACATAGTAAGACGTTCTTCAGTTCTCACTGCCTCTGTTATTTTAAATGCGGGCTTCCCTCATCCTCTCTATTTTCCGGTGGGTTTTGAGACTGGTTCTGTAATGGTTCCTGTCTGTCCTCTGGATTATTGTCCGTTGATCTATAATTTCTTCCATTTTGGTATTCGTCCTCGCGTTGGGACTGATTAGAGTAGTGGTTATAATGGTGTGTCCTCGGGTAATACCGTCTCTGATTATTTTGAGGTCGAGAGTATATATAATTCACCTGGTGTCTGTAGTTATTGGGTCAGTTGTCCCCATCTCCTCTATTATTCCGATTATCGCGGTAATTATAATGATTATTACCCCGATAATTATTATTCCTTTGATTATTATTTGGGTGGTTATTCAGGGTTCTGTTCGGGTTACTATTCTGATTTGGTTGACTGTTATTAGTATGGTTGGAATTTAGTTGATGGTCGTTGCCATTGTATCTATGGTATTTAGTATTTAACATTCGGTTCCGTTGATACTGGGTCTCATGTTCATAATTTTCTAGAAATTTTGCCATGGCTGGGATAGTTTTAATCTGGCTGCACATACGAGCGTTCTTTATCCCTTCATCATAATGGTAGGAGAGTTGTATTACCAAACACTCCTCTGGAATTCTGGGCTCTAGATTACGGGCCATGCACACCTTGCCTAGGAAGTATGACGTGGGAGACTGTCCTACGTTTGCCTCATATCGACCATTGCTTAAATTATTCCTGACCATATTTTGGGTCTACTCCGACCAATACTTTTCCCTGAATTGTTTTTTGAACTCTGCGATGTCTTGTATATCGGGACGCACTGCCGTCCACCAATTGTCGTGTGTATCCTTAAACATTTCATCGATCATTCCTCGGATTATATTCCAACAGTTCTCTCTATTCCGTGTTATCATTTCTTCTAACCTTTTCAAAAACTCCATAGGGTTACGTTTATAACTCTGAAAATTAATTGACTCCCGGTTATCGTGGTTGATGATATGATTATGCTGGCATGTTCTATCTCGCCATGAATCCACCTCTTCTTGGATCTGTATTTCACGTCGGCGGATTTCCTCGATTTTACTTTTATTCGTACTAATTTGGCTTTCTACATTGTTTAAATTATCATATACTCTCTCCATTCGTTCACCCATGTCAGTCTGTACTTGTGTTATTCCTTCCTTATTCTCCTCCCGTATTTGATGTACCTCTTTTTTAATTTTCTTGCATCTTTCTACAGTCTCCTGTTGGAGTCCTTTGACCATCGTTTTATTTTCATTTTGTATGTCATTAATTTTATTTTGTATTTCCTCACGGACCTGTATCACTGTTTAGTTGGTTTTTTCTAACTTCTCATTTGTTTCGGCTATTTCTTGTTTCCTTTCCTCATTATTTTGGTCCACCTTTTGGTTAATTGTCACATGGATATTCTCAATTCTTTCGTTAATCTGCCTTAAATTCTCTTCATTTATTTGTAGGATCTCTTCCTTCATTTGTCTTAAACCTTCATCATTCCCGTCAAACCTTTCATTAAGTTTCTTTGCAGTCTCCTCCTGTTTCCTAAAATTTTCTTCTATTTTGTCAAATTTTTCGCTCAAGGTTTCATTTTGTTTCCTTGAGTTTTCCTTATTTTCCTTAAAATTTTCATCTATCCTGTCAAATTTCTCGTTTATTTTATTCAAATTTTCGTTAGTTTGTCTACTTTGTTCTGCCATAAATTTCATTATTTCCTGCCAATTTGGTTCTTCTCTGGCTACCGCTTTATCTGGTTGGTCCCTTTGGGCATCCTCTTCAACTCTTTCTTTTTCCGTGTCCGTGACTATTTCGGTTTCTTCTTTATCACCCATTGGTTGTTCCATTTCACTGTCCGTGACTACTTCTATTTCTCGTTCCTGTTCACCTTCTTCCTTCTCCTTGTCTTCTGCCCTCTTCTTCGATCTGCCTCTGGTATTATGCATTTTTAGTCTCCAACAGTTGCCTGTTCGAGTTAAGTAATATTTATAAAATCAAGGTTTTACTTAACTTAAGCCCTACACTAGTTGAGCGCCAATTTATGTTAAACCGGGTGTCTCCTCGTTAATCCTCTCTATTTAGGAGTGCCAATTTATAATGTATCTTATTTCAATATGTGGTATAATAAAGTATATCCCAGTTCCTCTCTATTTAATATAATTGTGTTATCGTGGGTGAAAATTATGTGTATAGTGTGTAATTCGAATTTTTCGCTCAAGCCTATTCTGCGTTGAAGAGAAGAGAAGAAATTTTTATTGTATTCTCTTTCTCTTTAATACCCAAGCAGTCCGCGAATAGCGCTGTGGTTCCCAGACAACTGAAATTTGTAGGTTAGCCCACCGTGTACGATAATTCTCAGTTACACTCTCTACTTATCTTATATCTTGTTCACACTACACTAAATATTATATAAATGAGAAGATATCTGAATTCTGAAAGGATTCTTTATTAATATTTAATATTTCTTGTCCAACAAAGTTGTTTCTTTTACGTAGATACAAAAGGCTATAAGTTAGAAGTAATCGATTATCGATCGGATTCAAGGTTTTATATTATTTTTAGTTATGATTTTATATTTCTTTAAATACAGGGCGTGAAGGTTCTTTCAACTGTTAGTAAGATCAGAAAATGCATAAATAGGAATACAAGGTATTACAATATAGAATTAAGTTTTTATTAAATAATATTTAAAATAATTGTAGTTACCGTCCGCTTGGCCTCGTGACTCGATAAGGCAGTGTACAGATAACCTCTTCGTCTTGTTTGGTCAATAACA
The DNA here is from genome assembly GCA_034769895.1 of Magicicada septendecula. Taxonomy (NCBI): domain Eukaryota; kingdom Metazoa; phylum Arthropoda; class Insecta; order Hemiptera; family Cicadidae; genus Magicicada; species Magicicada septendecula. The sequence continues at coordinate 202,827,061 of CM068371.1, forward strand.
GAATGCAGATGAATTTGCTCTCGTCAGTCTTCGCTCCAAGTTGAAATAAAGGTTAATTCTTGGTCCTGGGATGATGCAGAAATACCGCTCCTTTTGTTCACCAATGTCTGAGTTTTGTGGTTATGTGCTTCGACGAATTTCGAGACCAACTATGTTTTTTTTCTATTGAATGGTGAAAACTGAAGTTCCCATATAATTTGGTGTTTTATTTTCGTTTCTTTTACGTTATAGGATTATATCACTTTATGCAGGTAGTTATTTCTCTGGTTTTGTTAGTTAATTAAGTTAGCATTTGTTCATTTTCTTGAATTTTGCAATCGGAGTTCTTCCTTTATATTTTTCGTTACTTTCATGTATAGGTTTTACATTGTCCAATTATATAAGACGGTTGAATGACAGTGGATCATACTATTGTGATTTATTATTCATTTTGTTTAAATTTGTATGGACTTTGTATTTAAATTAAATCAAATCTTTCCTGAGCGTCTTTTAACTAAACCGTCTTCGTTCATGTAAATTTATTCAATAATCAAATCAACAAATTCTATCTCTTTCATCGTCCCTGACAACCATCTTTTCTATTCTTATTGGATATTATATTATACTATAACCATTTCATACAATGTTCTTCCACTCGTCAAAATAATCCTTTTCTAAATTTCCATTATATCCTATGTAACGAAACAAAATGTTACAAAAAGAATAGTAAATAATAGTGAAATCCGATCCAGAGAGGAACCAAGAAATAATAATCGATAGCAAATTAAAGGAAACCTAGTTGGTTTGACTTATTTAATATTATCAAGAAACCCAGAAATAACCCAGTAGAATAGGGCAGTAAACAGACAAAATTAAATAAATAAACCTAGTAGGCCTAAATAATCAAATTACCCTGAAACACAACTAAACCTAATAAAGAGTACCTATTCACAAAATAAAAATTGTATTAATTAAAATCATATAGGCCTATAATTAAGAATAGAAAAAGGGACACAAACCTTTACAGTGATGAGTGATATAATAATAAATAGTGGCACAAACTATAGTTAAACAGTGTGCTATTTATTATTTATAAAAAGTGTTTTATTATTATCATACAGACAATAGTTTAAAAGTATGAAATAATTGAAGTTGTTAAAAACAAGTATTATTATTAACAGTTTTTGTTATATGTTATAAGATTTTATGTCACCAGTTAATTTATGTAAATATATTTATCTCAGGTAGTCAAAGTAGAAATTACAATCAACCATAACAAACTGTTCCACCACATATCATAGAAATTCAAATTAATAAGGTTTTACAGTTATAAACTGAGGCATGTTTAGTATCAAATTGTTTATAATTATATAATTAATCATCATGTAAACATTGCATGTATCATTAGAGTATAATAATAAAATTATCTATTAAAGGTAATTTATAAAATATAAAGTAGGTAATGGGTGTTGATCCTATAACATTTAACCTGTACATAAATGGCCAATCAAAATTTAAGAAGTTTGTATGAGTTCGGTGACTAAAAAAGAAGAAATAACACTTAATTGTTAATTGTGATGAAGAACAGTTTAATAGTGCGTGTCGAGATGTAATTAAAATAAAAATATAAAATTAGTTAACCCATTTGTGAAAGAAGATCTGAATGACCACCATCGAAGATAAATAATCCCTCCACTACAATTTTCATGAACCAGTAATACACACAATCAAGAGATTACCCAGAATAAACCAGAAAACTTTCAGCAATATCGTCTAGATGTGTAAAGTATAATTTGACAATATTTTTATCCAACAAGGAACAACCACTAGACAATATACCAATTTACACTAACACTAATCACTAGTAAACATTTTAAAGTGAAAACAAATTCAATATCTAAACGAACAGTGATTACAAGGAAAATATTTATTGTACAGATTAATAAACTTCATTATTTTCTGAGACGGACCATGGTAGCCATGATGTTGACATCACTCTAACCTACATGCTTTTACGAAGCGTATTGAATATCGTCAAACCTTGTATGTTACTTAATATATAATTTTTGTAATTTTTTAGATTATAAGTAATATATTGTTTGTAAAGGTACTCTATATTATTAATTATCATGTAAAGGAACTTTTCGTAGCAGTCACAAGAATTCCCATGAAATATATTAACATAATTTAATTAGTAAATCCTGAGATAAATATCGATTGTGACAACCGTATGTATCGAATGGAATTTTCCAATAATTTGAACCTATATTACAGAGATTAAACCATTATGTTATTAAATCATATCCATGCGTTATTATTTCAGGAACGTAATATATTATCAGCATTTATTTTATAATTAACAAGGATAAGAAGAATTCGGGGAGTCATTGGAAGTACGCGAACTGCAAAAACCAAGATTAACCTCAAATAATAGGTTAAAGCCTAATATCGAAGGTGACTTGAAAATTATTTGGGATGACTCGACCGCTATTTTGAATTGATTTTTGGAGTTCTAACTACTGAACTGGAATAATTATAATTCTGATTCAGAAACCAAGGCAGAATAATTCAATTCTTTTACTTATATATTTAAATCACATTCGTAAACATACAACATAAATATTCCATGATCAGCTGATACACTATTTAAAAATATTTATTACAAATTAACATATACAAGGAATAACACGGGCAAAGTATTATACCATTATGATACTACGGGTACACGAAGAGTCGTATTATACCTATTATAATTTTACCTATTGCTTGTTACTAACTTTTATATATTTTGCTGTCGTTTCCTCTTAGTCTACTTATTTTAACAAATATTATTTTTCTGTTACAAAACATTATCTATCGGTATCATTGCACTATGGCATTATAAGAATTTATTTAATTTGAGTTTATTTATTTGTTATTATCAATTATTATTAACTTCTCCTAACTCATTAGATTTTATTTAGTATTTGTTACCAATTTCTTTACCTAACCTTTCTGACCTGACATACTATATAATGTTACTGATTGTTAGGCCTATCATTATACCTTGATCTACTTCTGAATTTAACTTGTTACTATCTGAATATAATAGAATCCTTTATCTATTTATGACATGGTTATACTAAACTCTTTTGTATCTCGTTAACAATTATAGCCTTTTTGGCCAAGTTTACAATTATAATCATCCTACTATCTAAGTACATGTATACAAATAATTAACTCTATAAAGTCTAACAAAAGCTTTATCATGACATATGGATAACACAAAATGAAATTAATTAGTAATCAATTACTGAGTATAACAACAGCTCTTTAATGGTAAATTGATAACACATAATACTTAATTACCTGGTATTCTATTAACAGAATAACTTCACTTGCTAACACAAAAAATAACATCACTATCACGATAATAATGTAACATGATACAATTAATAACAGGTACATTTGAGTAACCTAAGTCATACAACATTTACTCATTCTCATCTATTTTAAAACATCAATTATTATGAAATAGTCTAAATTAGTTTTTACATTGTTTGTCAATGTCTGTTGTTTACACCTTTCACTGAACTCTGGGGTTTACAATTATTAACATTATTAATTTCTTTTCTTTCTACCTTGTATTCTTATTTTATTTAATCAATCATGGGTTGGGTTTCTGACCTTTTACAAGTGTGGATAATTAATAATTTTTGTCTCTATTTTAAATCTTATAAGTTGATTTATGTAACGTCGGGGACCGTATTTTCGTTACATTAGATGCTAACAATCATAATACACAAAACAAAATAAACAACTTATCTCTATCATAAATTCCATTACCACTACATTTGGTTACAAAACCTATAATATGAACACTATGAATCAGTTAATACATTATCAATACACACAATCAGCAATATATCGTGAATATGAAAACACAACACAATCTGTAAGTTACTTAAAAACAAATTTAATTTTTTTTTTTCAATAATTAAATGAATTTAAATTCCAGAAACATATATTCTGATAATTAATAAAAGAAACAAATTTATTCAATTAAATTAATTAACAAAAGAGTCTATGAATCAATTACAAGAAACATACTACATCTCTAACACCAGTCATCAGCTGATGTCTCATTCCCAGGTGACTGAGCTTACTCTCAGTACCCTGAATACAAATAAACATAATACAACCTCAACATTCATAAAGAACATAAAACTCATTTCATTAAAATAAACATCTCGTTTGCATCTGAATACAATTTACAAACATTTCAAATTTAAGTTTAGTTTCAAATTCTATTAACTCTTTAACTTGTTACATTTATTATTACATTTCAATTATGAATTTCTATTAATCATTTTCATCGTCAATTGGTTTGGGTGATTCTCAGTTATCCACAATGATTGGATCAGTAAATCCATCTAATTTATCGAATGGGCATTTAAATATAACCTTACCCCACTTCTTCCTTCTAACAACCACTAACGGATTTACATAGGGTGACACCAATCTCTCAAAATATTTACCTCCACTAAATTCTCTAACTCAACTTAAATAATTCTCTTCTTATTACAAAATACCTGATACCCTCTTTGTACCTAGGATGTGTGTTCCCTTCCCGTATACTCATTCCCTTATTAGTTCCTGGCCTTTTCCAGGCAACTCCGCCAAACCTCATTTAAAATGATTCACCACCCGCCACAACGCCTTGCGTTGAGGACTCCTTACCACACCAACCTCACTACAAAATTTCACCACCACCTATTTACTCTCCATTTACATCACTCCACTTCCTCTACATACATGCACTCCCGTTACTGTGTCCCTACTACTGACCCATTTCTGTATTACTTTTATTCCAAAATTCTTATTTTGTCTAACACCCATTTAAGTTAACTTTGACTGACTCAAATGCCTTATTGAAATATTACTTCCCCACACTCCATCTTTTACAACATTTTACATTAAGTTAATCATTGAAAATTACACTAGCAAATTCATAACTACCTCAAATTAATTTAATCACCTAATTTAAAACCGCTTACACATTTAACATTTATTATTCAAACATTTTCCTTTACTTCAAAGTCATTATCAAATTTATACTTACATATGGTCAACCACTCCATCAAATGAATACATAATCACTTGCCATAGACTCAAACTATACACAATTCTCACCACAAATATAACGTACAACCATATGTACCTTCTGAAACATTTTAACAACCATATGACTCCACAACTAGACACATTTTACTTTTACTCATTTACTATTTATTATCAATTTCAAATCATATAAAATCATTTAAATTCATTACCAAAATTCATTTATACAACATTAATTACTCAATTAGTTCATCTCAAATTATTTAATTCAATCAGTTTTTTAAAACACAAAGTTACTTTAAACACCTTATTCCAAAATGATAACAATTCATTTGCATTATTAACTTCATAACTATTCTCATTATTTATTTAATCTGATAAAATATTCTTATTATTATTAAATCAATTTCTACTACTTACGCACATTGTTTACATAAAATACATTTTACAACACAAACACAATTAATCTCACTATAAATTTATTTACAATTTTTCTGTTTACCACACCTCATTTCATAAGTTAGCCAGGTAGTTACCATAAACTAAAATAATTAAATGTTCATTCACTGTTTGTTTAACCACCATCATCGTAAATTAGTCTTACTTTTACATAACAATTATCATCTTTAATTACACACCTTACATTATAATTATTATTGTAATGACCATTATCATTAATTATATCAGCATAGTATGTGACACCCTTATTGCCTATTAATTCATAAAACCCGTCTACCTTGGTAATTTTCGTTCTGTCAACGTCAGTATTTTTGGTTAACATAAGGTAAGTGATATTACCATATTCCTCCACTATATCCATCACATTATAAGGTAAGTGTTTGTCATCTACAACGGTATCATCAAAATAATCATCAATCTTTATTTCACAAGGTAAGTCGACAACATCGTCTATTTTCTTCAATTCTAACCTCTCTATCAAGTCTTTATAACTTCTACTTAACTTAAATACCTCTGTCATTCTCTCTCTCTTATAATCACTTTCATCACAATACCTGTCACAACACCACTGACCTACTTCACTCCATGCAAAGGGCACCACAAACTTACTACACTTCCTGGCTCTTCCAAGAACACCACAAAAAATTAAGGGACTACTCGAAGACACCTCGTCTTCCACATAACCTCTGGAGGAACCTTTGTCCTCAAACATCACAACTAGCGGAGTCCTTACTCCACTTACATCATGGGGAAAATTTGCCCTTTGCCACCCTAACCTTTCATCACAGTCTCTCACTATTTTATCAACACTCGCTAACACTTCGCTATTAAACTCTACTGCAACAAACACTTCATTATCACTCTCAATATTAAACACCTTACTCTCTAACACCCCATTTTTAATTATATCACTGCTATCGCTTTTTACTTCAATATTAGACTCATTACTGTAATTACCACTTACCTTGTTATTAATTATTTCTTCACTATTTTTGTTCTTGTTACACTCACCTGTATTTATTCTCCACACTCCCATTTTCTCAATATTTCGTTCTAATTTGTTAAAGTTACTTTCAAATATCTCATTTGTATTTTCCAAATGCTTATTTATTTCATTAATATGGTTTTTTAACTCACTGAAATTACTTTCATTTTTGATTTTTTGTTCATTTAGTTTGACATTTACTTCGTCAAAATTACTACTTATTTTATCAAACTTATTGTTTATTTCATCGAACTTGTTATTCTGTACTTCGAAACTACTCTTTACTTCTTTATTGTGTTCTTTCAATTCATTAACATCACTGCTTAATTTATCAAATTTATTATTTTGCTCATTCATATCCTTTGATATTGTTCTTAAAATACTCATTATCTCATTATTAAATTGACTATTACATTTTGTTGAGGTTGGAGTTAACTGAACTCCCAAATCCTCTGTAATATCTGTTTTATCTGTAACACTTACTTCGACTATTTTGTCTTGACCTACATTCGGAGTTGAATGAACTCCCAGGTTACTCATGACAGCTGATTCATTAAATTCAGTTATCTCATTTATATTATTTTCGTTATTTCCTGCCATTTTTACAATTTTAGCAATCCTTATTTTACATTCATTAAGTATTATTCAATATAGTATAATACAAATACCACTTAACTATAACTTAACATCACTTCTTTATACGTAATTAGTATGCATTACCATTTAACCATAGTATACCCATCACATAACCTTCACGTAATTTATATGTACTCCCAAATCACGCTTAAATCCACTTGTAGGTGTGGTTTATATAAAATTAAATTTATAAAAACAGTCCAAGTTCGCGGCGCCAAATGTATTCATTCACTTACTTACCGTATTATAATAATTAAATAAAACTCATCTTCGCTTACCTTGTGTCGGCTAGGGTTCTACACACGAACTCGTGATCTACAAGCGTGATTTAGGGTTATGTATTGTAATAATTACTCTCATTGTTTACTGTTACATAACTCAACTTTTATTGACATTTTTTGTCATTATTCTCTCTTTTAAATAAAATAGAATTTATTCCATATTTTCTTTAGACTTGAATTCGAAAACACATTTTACCCTGAGTGTCCAAAACCCCCTTTAGTAAAGACAAATAAACATACAATTTAATTCCTTATAATTAACATAATTAATTACTTAAATTAAACAAAGGCAACCCAGTTTTGCACACACATTACTTTCATTCATTGTTACCCCATTCAATTTAGATTCAGCGCTTTTGATAAGATTTTTTATATAGTGATTGGTTTTTTTATATTATACTGTTACTTGGCTGTGGATATTCCTGCCGACCACGTGTTGCACTTATTTCATTTTTTGTTCACTGGTTCGTTCAAATTAAGTCGTCACTAAATTTTGATCACTGAAGATTAGTTGTCGTTTCACAAGTTTTGAATCACTTCCTTGTCAATTACATCACATTTTTTGATATTTTAATAAATTTTTGGCTCGCGAGCCTTTATGCTGAACCGGCCGAAGCTGCAGCTGTATAACGACAGACGCTGAACACCACGCTTCCAAAATGGCCTAAAACATTCTCCGGAGCGGCAACTTGCTCCCCTATTGGTTAAAAGGCGCCACATGATCTTTCCTCCTTAGTCTCTTCTCTGAGCGCGAGTCTACCGTAAGCTGGCTGAGAACCATACGACCTGGGGCTCGTTAAAAAGTTCGTGATTATTCATCTGTATGAGCACGCATGTCCGCACGCTTTCACATTCCAGAGCATCAGGAATCGGTGCCTGTTGACAAGCTTTCTGTACAAATGTGCAACTGGGCGTTCCCTATGCGAACGTCTATTGTTAAAAACTAAGGCCCCAAATGGGTAACATACTTTTACCATTAACTCTTAATAAAGAAAAACCCCTCAAATCTGTCCCGTTACAGTATTTGAATAATAATTATTTACTTCACTCGTCCAAAGTCAACAAACATGGCCGCTTAGAGTTTGAGTTGAAGGCAAATTAAAATATGGCCGCTTGGATTACACCTCAAAGACTACGAAAGTTTCATTTCACTGTTTCGTTTAAAATAAATGATTTTATTTTGAAGTTTTTACTGTAATTATAGTTAATACTCTGTTTTCCTTCACTATGGTGTAGTTAATAAGTGTTGGTGAAGTATTAAACTGCTTTTAGTATAAGGTTGTATTCTTACCATATCGAGTATGAATATTGCTTTCACTTTTTTATTTCTTGTAGTTTTATATTTTACTTATTCTTTTCTTGCTTTCTACTTATTAGATCTGCTTTATTTAGTTTTGTTTGGATATAATTTTCTTAATTTTCACTCTCAGACTTGATCCCTTGTTATACTTTGGCTCCCGGCTTCACAGAGTTGACCTGTATATTTTGCTTCATAACAACAGAATAATCCGTTTTCTTACTCTTTCAAATGGACTTGACCAAATTTTACTAATTCCTCATTGGTCAGTTCACCTGAACTCTGGGTCACATGACTAGTATTATTACAAATAAATGGTTTTTTCACCTTCCAGTATAAATCACTCCCTAACTATTACCTAATTTTACTTATTTTAATTTACATAATGGTTTTCCTTATTTTATTACAAACAATTTGATACCTGATATGACCTGTGTGTGTGACCTAATAAGTATTTTTTGTGATTTACAAAATCATGTTTTATAGGCCATTTAATCATTTGACTTTCACAAAATCATGTTATAATTCCTTAAACTAATTACTACATTTTGATTACTATAAAAAAAAAATCTATTTAACAATTCTGGCTTACTTTCACTAATCCACAGTGGTCTGACTTTTTGTTAACTAATTTTGATACTACTTTTAATGTTTAACATCTGCCTAGGCCCTGTTGTTTCTTTAATTCCTTGTTTTGTTCTTTTACAATCATTATTTGTCCTGTTAATTTAAAGTCTTACGATTAATTACACATTTTCTCTGTAATTCTACTACATTGTATTAAAATTTATTATACCCTTATTCTATTTCTACATTAACATTTAAATTCATGCCATGTTTCCATGACTGGTATTCTAACAAATTTTCAACATTTAAATTAACTTTCAACAACTATTAATACTGTTTAACATCCCATAACATTTTCTTATTTCTGCAGTTTACCATAATTAGTTATACGACCACTCCACTAGTATTGGCCTATTGCTTGGTTTTGACTTTACCAACTGTATTGTTTTTTATTACTTTGTTACCCTCTGGTGCATTATTGAAGCTATACTCTTCATTACATTCCTATAACCAAATTTTAACAAACAAAAGATGTATTCTTATTTTAACAAACAAAAGATATATTATTATTATATACATACCACCAAAATCAGTAAAATTTCAATTTGTTAAATTATTGAATAAGGCCTTTTCGAAATTAATATAATTTCATCATCAGTTCACACTAAAATGTTCTTGTTGTGATGTCTTCTTTTATATGTATAAATGTTGTTATCTGTGTCCATTACATCTTACTGCACTTCATATTGAACTTTCCACTGCCATCATTATTTGGTGAAACCAAGCAAGTCATGTATTGAAATAATTGATCATTTTCGAATATTGTCTGCTGATTCATCAATTTGTTATATTTTTTATGAAGGTATATATATTGTAACGACGAGATGACGTCCGCCTTGTTTAAGCCCCGCGATGGAAGCCAATCTGTAACGACGAGATTCCTATCGTCTGTTAAAAACGTGTATGTTTGTGTGTTCGCCTCACACGTAGTGGTCGTTACTTTATGTTGCACTGACGACGTCCGTAGCGATACTTCGAATTACCAGTACACGCGAGTGAAAACCTTACCTGTTCTTCAATAGGTGTTCATAAATCCCGGGTGGTGCCAAATTGTTTAATTAAAACAATTAAATTAAAAAATAGGAAGATTAAGCGTTCTTAGCTATGACGGTATGGAGAATTCAAATTTACTCCCGCCTTCGTTCGACCTTCTTAATCGAGCGGTTATTTTGCCGAGTTTCCAACGTGAGCGCTTACCATCACCCTTGATTTTCGCTAAAATACACAAATATTATAATACACTTTCCTATGGAATAAAGAACAGTAGTTACAACTCTGTACTAGTTTATTTAATTGTGATTGGTAATTATTCAGTGTTATACAAAATTATATTTTGTTATTCAACAAATTTGCACCGGCAATTATTATAAGACAAAAATCTCAAGGTTGGCGAAGTGACTTTGAACGAATTATTCAGTCAAACATGGCGACTGAAATCGTTTGCTTACAGTTAGTTTCGTTCAGATTCTGGATTCTTGTGATTACGAAAAAAAATATTAATAATGATTACAATAAAGTACACTGCCTTACATCAATTGTATTTAGATAATATAATGAATAATTATAATTTGTTCCTGCCGTGTGGTAAAGTGTGTTTCAAAAGTTCGTAATTTTCATACAGGTTATTTTTCTAGTTAACATAAGTTTAGTGTTTTATTTTTTTATTAATCTTTGAAAGAAATAATATCATGAGTTTATAGTGAGAGTTCAGATTGCTGTGAGAAAAATTTAAAGAGAATTTAATTCAGAAATTCAGGTAATTTAGCAATACTTATCAACTCAGTCGACTTGATGTGTACTGTCATTCAGTTGAAATGGGTTGGGGTCTTCAATAGTCTTCAATCTTCAACTATCTTGGAACTTAAGTACGTCTGGCTCCTTTTTCGTATTAGTTGTTGAAATTTATTAATTTGGAATTTGTTAAATTGGTCCTTGGCACCAGTTAAATGTTCTAGTCCTTCATCAGCTTCTTACATCTTCATCTTTTCGAATTTGGATTACTTTTTAAACGTTTTATATTAAAATTTTGGTCATTTTCGGCCTGGCGTCTATTCCTGTTGAGCGTCAAGAATGTAATAATAGGTTCCAACGGAAAATTCATAAATAACGTTTCAGTTGTTATGGTAACTGATAGATTCTGATTGGCTGAACTTGACTTAAGACCATTGTTATCATATTTGAATTTTTATTCAAACTTACTGTATATTTTAAACATTTTTCTTGCCTCCAGAAACGGTTAAGACTATAAAATAGGTTAATTACCTTTTCTCAATGTTTCTTAGAATCCTTTTCGGGATAACTCGAGTTTCGACACCAATGGTGTCATCATCAGATCGGATATGAATAAGGTTAAAACATTATTGATGTATATACATCTCGTCAAATATTAAAAATTAAAAACAACACATACATTATACAAATAATAAATAAAACATATTATAACAAAATAACAATATAACAACGAAATATAAAAAAACACGCGGCCGCAACGAACCTGCACAGAAACGCCCCCCACGGTAAGACTGATCAATGCCGGCTTGACCTTGGTTCAATTTTATCGATCTGATATAGCCGATTTCTCGTTCTATATGATCGATTCTATTAAATAAAATATTATTTGTATGTATTGCTTTTTCATTTAGGACACGATTGTGATCCTCCTTTATAGCTTTATATATCTCGAACCTTTCAAGGGTGTCCAGCTTTAGTGACTTTTTACATTTATGTAGGATATCTAAATTATCACCAATACTCTTTATATTATGGTCATGTAAGCTTAAATGTTCTGCAAATGTAGATCTTCTTACATTTGACTTGGAGCTTGGGATATGTTCTTTATAGCGTAATTTGAAGGAACAACCTGTTTGTCCTATATAGAACTGTGTCCAATCAGAACAATTAAGTCTATATACACCAGTACCGTCAAATCTATCGGAGAGTATATTTTTTTTAGTAAATGTAAGTTTTTTCTCAAGTTTATTACTCGCCTTTGAGGCCAAAGTAATATTATGCTTTTTTAATTGGTTTTTTAAAATATGGTGTAGAATTTCACCATATTCTGTTGCAATGTATTTGTTTATTTTTTCTTTGGATACATCAATATTTATTGGTTTATTTTGTTTTTTATTAATTATTCTATCTACTATATGACTTTTATATCCATTGGCTAACGCTATGTGTTTGATAATGTTTAGTTCATTGTTATAATCTTCCGTAGATAGGGGCAATGCCAGCAATCTATGAATCATACAACTGAAAAATGCCATTTTATGTGAAATCGGGTGATACGATGAGGCGTGAATAGCATGATCTGTGATTGTTGGTTTTCTGTAAATATTATAGTTAATTTTATTATTTATTTTTGTTAAAGTTAAATCTAAAAAATTAATTTTAATATTCATTTCCATCTCTAATGTGAATTGCAAATTATTTGTAATAGTATTCATATATTTTTTAAGCATCTCCAATTGCCTGCAATTGCCATTGTAAATCATTATTGTGTCATCCACATATCGTCGGTAAAATAAAATTTTTGTATAATGTTTGTTTTTAGTTGATAAAATTTCGTTTGTTTCAATGTGATTTAGGTAAATTTCCGCCAGGATGCCTGACAATGGGGATCCCATTGCCAAACCATCCCGTTGCAAATAATATTTCTTGTCGAAAGTGAAATAATTTTGTTCTAATATTACTTTTGTCAAATTGATTAACTCATCAACTGTTTCATGATTTAATGTGGATTTAGATAGTAATACATTTTTTGCTATTTCTAACATTTCAGTAATAGGTACGTTCGTGTATAGATTTACTATGTCGAATGACACGAGAGTGTGTCTCGGCTCGATTGTAATAGTTTTTGTAAGTTCAACCAGTTCTAAACTGTTTTTTCAAGCTATAATTTTTATTGAACGTTATGTGTTGTCTAAAAATTTTTCCAGAGTTTTTTGGCAATTTTATATGAAGGTGCAGACATAAAATTAACTAAAGGATGGACAGGCATATTATTTTTATGTATTTTAGGAAGGCCCTTAAGTCTAGGTGCCTTGGGATCTATCATTTTTAGGTATTTTTTCTCATCATTCGTTATGACGTATTTGGTTTTATTTAATATTGATTTCACTTTATTATTAAATATAAGAGTGGGATCGCTATGAGTCTCAATAATGTTATTGTTTTTAATAAAGTCCAGTATCTTGTTTTTATAATCATCATAAGTTAACGGACAAAGTTTTATTAATGGTTTTTATAATCGTCACCAAAGCGGACAAAGGTCAAAGTCTCGTAATTTTAACTTATGATGATTATAAAAACAAGATACTAACTTTTGACCTTCCATGGGATCCCTTCCCTGAATACCATTGTATCCCTCATTTACAATTAATCTTAATACTATCATTAACAAAATTCTTATTGAATAATAATGTTCACCATTAAACCTTTAGTGTTCATCACAGATTATTGAGTGTTTATACCTATCAATAGGGTTTCTTATTATTTTGGGGTTTTACACTATCACTTTGCACTTTTTATATTTTATTTTAAGTGTTATTAGTGGGTAATCCCTAACATTACATTTTCTTTGTCACTTACTTATGTTCACTATCTCTCTCTTTACAAAGGTTAGTTATACAGTTCATTATAGAGTCCTTTATTACATTTAAACTCTATTTCTTTGGTTAGTGTACTTTTAGTTTGTCATTACTTTATCGGGTTTTATCAATTATCATTTACATTGATTATTTAGTCAATACTAATAATTATCTTTTACATTTGTTATTTATTGGTTTCTTTTTCATTATTATATTTGAGTGTAACATTTCTCCTTTTTTGTTCTATATCATTCGTTTGTGTTTTATCCTTTGATTTCATTTTATTTCCTTTATACTTGGTTTGTTTCATCTTCATTTTCCTTCTTCTTCGATTTCATTTTCTTTCGGTTTTTCCCTTCTCCTTTGGTTTTATTTTATTTGGTCAATCACTTGGGTTGGGTCATGTAGTCGTTTGTCACGTCATCGTCATTTTATTTTCTTTAGTTTAAACATTTTATACAGTTGATTCATCGTTTTTTCCCTGGTATTGGGGTGGTTTATTTGTGTCGTAACAATTTATATATAATTTTTCCAACTGTATAATGTCATTTTTATTATTATTTATTTCCACTATTTCCATATTGTTGGTTATATCTGTTATACTATGATTCATACTTATAAGGTGATCTGCTATATTGGAGATTCCCATTTTTTTATTATTAAAAGCTCTGATATGTTCCATAAATCTCTGTTTGAAATTTCTATATGTTCTACCGATGTATATGTAGTCACAATCATTACACTTTATTTTGTATATTCCACTTAATTTGTATATATCACAGTCTTTTCTATTTATTATTATATTGTATATACTTTTATTTGGTTTGTATGCATATTTATATTTATGTTTATCCAATTTTGTATTCTTTATAATGTAATGGAGATCTCGATATGTGTATTTGTAAGTTAGGTATGTTATATTTTCTTCTTTTCTGCACGTATTTATACTGCTTAATGTTGTTCTGTTGTTTAATATTGTTTTTTCTTTATATTTTTTATTTAATTTGTTTATAAATTTACTGTCGTATCCATTTTCTATTGCTATTTCTTTTATGATGTTCAGTTCCTGATATAATTTCTCTTCGTTATTTATGTATTTGTATGCTCTATTAATCATATTGTTATATGTATTAATCTTGTGTATCCAAGGATGTGATGAATCCTTGTGTATTGTTGTATTATTATTTTTTCCTTTCTGTATACATTAGTAACTATTTTGTTATCTTTTCCAATTTGTATATCAATGTCCAAAAAATTGATTCTTCTATTAACTTCTTCTTCAAATGTTAACTTCACATTATCATTGTATGTATTTAATTTATTTAGTATTATTAAATGTTCATTTTTTATGCTAGGATTATATATGACCAATATATCATCTACATATCTGTTCCATAATAACACATTATGCATATTTATGATACCTAAAATAATTTTGTTTTCCAAATCCTGTACATAAATTTCTGACATAATTGATGATATGGGTAAACCCATTGCCAATCCCTTGGTCTGTGTATATTTGCTATTGAAAGTAAAATAATTCTGGTTACATATGTTTCTTATTATAATAATTAAGTTATTATGAAGCTGTTGTTTTCATTATTGTTTTTTAATTTTTTCTTTATGATTTCCAGTGTTTCATTTATTGGTATGTTATTGTACATATTCAATATATCAAATGATATTAATTTTGTTTCATCTGTAGTGTGTATTTTCTTTATGTTTTCTATAACTGTATATCCATTTTTTACATTGTACCTATTTTCCAATATTATTTTCTCTCTAAGTATTTTATCTATTGTTTTTGCTATTATATATGCCGGTGCAGTCTTGAAATTTATTAATGGTCTTATTGGTATATCTATTTTATGAATTTAGGTAAACCATTAAGTTGTGGGGCTGTATTGTGCGATATAAGTTTTGTCTGTTTTTCCCCTTATATTAATTTTAACTAAATTTTCTTTTACAATATTTTCCATGATTTTCTTATATTTATTTGTGGGGTCTTTTATTTCTATATATCCATTCTGAGTTATATATTCTTGTACTTTCCTGTTGTAATCATCTATGAACATTATAACTGGTGTATATGTTTTATCTGATTCCAAAATTGTTGCATTATTATTTCTTAATTTATTTTTTAAATCCAATATGTTTTTGATATTAAATGTTTTATTTTGATTGCTTTTGCATTTTATACCCTTATTTTCTTATTGGATATAATATATTATTATTTATTATTGGCAATGGGTTCACCCATATCATCAATTATGTCAGAAATTTATGTACAGGATTTGGAAAACAAAATTATTTTAGGTATCATAAATATGCATAATGTGTTATTATGGAACTGATATGTAGATGATATATTGGTCATATATAATCCTAGCATAAAAAATGAGCATTTAATAATACTAAATAAATTAAATACATACAATGATAATGTGAAGTTAACATTTGAAGAAGAAGTTAATAGAAGAATCAATTTTTTGGACATTGATATTCAAATTGGAAAAGATAACAAAATAGTTACTAATGTATACAGAAAGGAAACAAATAATAATACAACAATACACAAGGATTCATCACATCCTTGGATACACAAGATTAATACATATAACATATGATTAATAAAGTATACAAATACATAAATAACGAAGAGAAATTATATCAGGAACTGAACATCATAAAAGAAATAGCAATAGAAAATGGATATGACAGTAAATTTATAAACAAATTAAATAAAAAATATAAAGAAAAAACAATATTAAACAACAGAACAACATTAAGCAGTATAAATACATGCAGAAAAGAAGAAAATATAACATACCTAACTTACAAATACACATATCGAGATCTCCATTACATTATAAAGAATACAAAATTGGATAAACATAAATATAAATATGCATACAAACCAAATAAAAGTATATACAATATAATAATAAATAGAAAAGACTGTGATATATACAAATTAAGTGGAATATACAAAATAAAGTGTAATGATTGTGACTACATATACATCGGTAGAACATACAGAAATTTCAAACAGAGATTTATGGAACATATCAGAGCTTTTAATAATAAAAAAACGGGAATCTCCAATATAGCAGATCACCTTATAAGTATGAATCATAGTATAACAGATATAACCAACAATATGGAAATAGTGGAAATAAATAATAATAAAAATGACATTATACAGTTAGAAAAATTGAGACAATATTTGAAAATGATCAATTATTTCAATACATGACTTACTTGGTTTCACCAAATAATGATGGCAGTGGAAAGTTCAATATGAAGTGCAGTAAGATGTAATGGACACAGATAACAACATTTATACATATAAAAGAAGACATCACAACAAGAACATTTTAGTGTGAACTGATGACGAAATTATATTAATTTCGAAAAGGCTTTATTCAATAATTTAACAAATTGAAATTTTACTGATTTTGGTGGCATGTATATAATAATATTATAACAAATCAGTGGCATAATGTTTAGCAAAATAAAAGATATATTATTATATTAACTTACTGTCATACCTATGTGGCTATGATCCTAATGAACATTTGCATAACTAAATTATTTTTTTCCTAATTAAACTATATAATTGTTCTACACATAGTAACCATGTCTCCTTTCAGCCCACTTTTGCTGTGTTTTATTTATTGAATACTCTTTTTGTATGATGATTAACGGTTGCCCTTTCACTTAAATATAATCCTGTTTATATAGTAGTAAGGAATTAGGAACATAGACAATTATTATTAACCTTGTTATTCATACACATAATATTGTCACTTGATTTGTGATAGTTGTTTGTAAAACACTTAGTTTCCAATGAGCTTTCACCATATATTTGTGGTGATTTTATGGTAATGATTTATCAACTCATCTAAACACTGACACTAATTTTCTCAATCCTGTTTGACTGATTATCACTCATTATTATTCACTGGTTTATGCTTGTTATCACTGCACTCTTATCATTTAATCTTATATATTATTGTACATTACTCCATTTACTAAATGCATTGTACTTCATTGTCATTTATTATTGTTTTAGGTTCAATTATTTTTTTATAGGTCTTTTTTATTTTTGAGTTTTTACATTTATTTAGTCTTCCTATTTTGTTACATTACAATGTATATAATGTATTTAATATTTATAGTGACTTTACCTCAAGATGTTTTTTCCTTATTTGGAACATGTTTCGGGACGCTTAGTGTTCCCGTCCTCAGCCTTTCCAATTTTGAATCTTGTGAAGTACTTGTGTGTTGGTTGGTTATTGTTGTTGTATTAAATATTAAGTATAATTTAAAATTATGTATGATTAACATATTCTTCGAATTTAAGATTTATAGAAAGCACACGTTTGTAACACACAGAAACATAGCAATAAATTTACCTGATATTCTTCTTCAAGCCGTGCTAAGAGTACAGCTTTTTCAACACTCAACTGTCTTTCAATGCATGCGAGTGTTAGTATCACTGACTTCAGTGCTTCTACTGCAAATAAAATACCTATAAAATATAATATATTTATTAGGAATATATAAAGATTTATTTTTGACACATAAAGCCTTAGCTGTTAAAAAATATAACTTTTCACATACACATGTCAACTAAAAAACAACCTAGTTATTAGTGTACATTGGGAACAGAGTTGATGCACAATATATTGTCACAGATCATTGCACAAAATGAAGTTTAAGTTCATATACTGAGACTCTATTAATTAGTGCAGATATTAAACTCTTACCTTATGGATATCTCCAAGGTTCTACAGACGAACACAGCTGCAAAAAGGATTATTTGAGATAAACGGTATAAAGATCAATACACAGTTTACATTTAAACAAATAACGTCTGGTTTATATGAACGATTTAATTACTTCATCTTCCTTTGATAATGCTAAACATTTCTTAATATAACCTTTCTTAAACTATGACAAATTATTTATATTTTAATGAACCGGTGCGTTTATTTTTGTTTGTTTAATTTATATCTTTCCCTTAGAGATCTCTTTTAAATAAAGTGTCTGTAAAAGTAAATATTACCGTATAGTGGTTAAACATTCTGAAATAATAATATGATACTCATCCTGGTAGTGGCTTCGCTTCAACTGGGGATGTGCGTTTTTTATCCCTCACTTCGGAAATCGCTGTATAATTTTATCTCTGCTGTTACTGATTACCAAAATCATTGTTCACGTCTAATAATGGCATCAGTCCACGTAACTTCATTGGTACGAGCACTAATTACTTTTTATTAGTTGACTGCTTTCTTAGTTCGTATGCACTCCTACGACTGTTTATGATGAGTTCACTGATTTTAACTAAGTGTTCACTAGTTTGATTTAATGGCTCCGTATGTTAATATGAAGTCGGCCGATGTAACTTTTTCGCATTTAGATGTTTTTAGGTTGGCCGCGCGGCCATGAGGTGCAATGGAACTTTTTGTGTTTTTATTAGATAGGCCCTTTTGCTTTAGGCCTATCTTGCGCGCCCGAGGCCACTGTTTTCACTTATAGAACTGTATGCTACACTTTACTGTCTGTTGTTACTTCTGTGGTGACAATCTGCATACTGTTTTTAGTTAATGAACTGAATTAATACACTGCTCTCCCCTGTTGACTCTATGGTGACAAACTGCTTACTGTGATTCACAAAGACTGCTGCTGGCAAGCTATTACGTAAGATGTCTAGACAGTTGTTTATGCTAACAGTGTATGTTGCACTGGGGCACATCACAGGTGGATGCTGACAATTGAAAATTAAAACTGATTTAAATTAAACTGTTGTAGCCCACAATTCTGTACCGTTACAATACATATTAGATTTTTTGGATTAAGATGACCAAACTGAAGGCTATATAAATGTCATGCAATAGGAATTTAAGAGTTAACAGTAATTAATAAAGTGTGGCTTGTTTAATTCTTGTTCACTTAGTTCCATACCCATTTTTCACTATAAAAATTCATCTCTTAGTGTTTTACAAGTTATAATAAACTTATAATTTAAAAACACTTCTTCAAACTGATTTTAATTAGTCAATAGAAAATCTGTTAACACTTTGACGCCGGGCCCTTAACATAGTGGTCCTTCGCCCATGCCGGGCCATTTTGCATATATTTAAAATGTTGTATCTTCTAAACTACAGTACAACCTGTCACATCCGGACCTGTGATATCCGGATCCTCCTATATCCGGACGTATCTCCAAACTAATTTTTCAATTTTGGTTAGCGAAATGGTTAGGGATGGAAAAGTGAAAGTTGCAGCTGGAATGTTGTTTGCGCGCCTAGTCTATTCCGAGTGGAGCTGTGGCCTTGACTCGGTCAATGGCTCTTTCCCGGAAACCCATTCCTTTATTCTCAACCTCGGCTGCCGTCTGCCTGCCACTTGCTACCCGCAGTCTGTGTTTGCGTTTTAAAGTGACAGTTTGTTTTGCAAGTGAGTTTCTAAACTGTATGTCAGAAGTGATTGCCGTTGTTATCGTTATTCTTAACCATTGTTACTGTATTTTATCGTTGCTATTTTATCGTTATTTTTTATTGTTGTTATTTTTTATCGTTGTTTTTTGCTAAAATGGCAGAGAAAAGGAAGAAAACTGTTGTGACAATTGATGAAAAGTTTCGTGCTCTGAAGAGGTTGGCTGCTGGTGAAACAGCTAAGAAGATTGCTGCTGACATGGGAGTAGGAACGAGCACTGTGAGTGACTGGAAAAAAAACGAGGAGCGAGATTGAGAAGTGGTGCTCATCGCAAGCTTCAACAAGTGCGGTAAAAAAACTGAAAATGATGAAGAAAGCCACTAACAACCAAGTTAATGTGGCTTTATATCTTTGGTTTACCCAAAGAAGAGAGCAAGGATTGCCTATCTCAGGTCCTTTGCTAAAAGAAAAAGCTTTGCACTTCAATAAAGAAATCGGAGCCAATGGACAGTTTAAAGCAAGTGAGGGATGGTTAGAAAGTTGGAAAAATCGTTATGGTGTGCGGAAACTGCAGATCAGCGGTGAAAAACTTTCTGCTAACCAAGATGATGTTGACAACTTCAAAACGTTTTTACACAGCTTTGTAGACGAACATGGGATTTCAGGAGAACAGCTCTACAATTGTGACGAGACTGGGCTCAACTATAAAATGCTGCCGACCTACACTTTGGCTTCAAAACAAGAAGATAGTGCATCAGGGTATAAAAAGAAAAAGGAGAGAGTGACCACTTTAGCTTGTAGCAATGCTACAGGAGTTCACAAACTTCCACTGGGATTTATTGGAAAATCCAAAAAGCCGAGAGATTTCAAGAACTTCAAAGATGTCTTCCCTGCCCGTTTGCTACAGAAACCAACGCAGCGCATGGATGAACTGTGAAATATTTAGTGATTGGTTTCACAAGCAGTTTGTGCCACAAGTTGAAAAACATTAGCGAAAAATAATTTGCCAAGAAAAGCACTGCTTCTACTAGACAATGCACCCTCACACCCAAGTGAAGATGAACTGAAAAATGGTGACATAAAATGTGTGTTTTTACCCCCAAATGTGACATCCCTTTGTCAACCTATGGACCGAGGTGTGCTTGAATCACTGAAACGTACCTATCGCCGTAAGTTACTGACTGTGTTGATTGCTGGAATGGACGAGGGTGAAAATGTTACGGAATCCTTAAAAAAGGTGGATATGTTAGATGTGGTGATGTGGGTATCCCAAGCATGGGATGAAATAAAACCGTTTACACTGGTTAGGTCATGGAGGAAGCTGTTAGATCACGAAGCAACTGAAAAATGGACTGGGGAGAAACCAGAAGAAATCAATGAAACTGTTTGCAATCAAGAAAAG
Organism: Magicicada septendecula; assembly: GCA_034769895.1. Classification (NCBI taxonomy): domain Eukaryota; kingdom Metazoa; phylum Arthropoda; class Insecta; order Hemiptera; family Cicadidae; genus Magicicada; species Magicicada septendecula. The sequence goes on from CM068371.1 coordinate 202,848,860, forward strand.
AGTCAGATTGCAGAGCTTGTAAAAACCCTGCCTGGATGTGAAGAAATCAATGACGATGAAGTCAAGAAGTGGTTAAGTGAAGATGAAGTCAACGAAATTACAGACAGTGACATTATAGAAATGGTGTGCAATAGCAATGAGAAAATCTCTGAACCCGAAGAGGATGACAACAAGCCTATAATGAGTCACTCTGAGGCATTCAAGACCATCGAATCTCTGATCAGTTATGTTCAACATCAAGATGAAACAAGTGAAACTGAAGTGATGCTTTTAAGAAGGTTGAGAGACATGGCTTCCAAAAAACGTGTGCAGTGTGTGAAGCAGCCGAAAATCACAAACTTTTTCAAAAATTGATGTAGGCGTACTGTAAGTAAAACGTTTTAACCAATTTTACTTTTTGTTAAAGAGTACAGTGTACAAATACAAATGCTAAACCAATAGAAATGTCTAAAAAAAACATTCAACAACAAACGCGTTCATTATTTCTGGCCCTCTAGCTATTTATAAATGACCTTGTGATATCCGGATTTTTCCATATCCGGATCGGCCGGTCGCCATATTAGTCCGGATATGACAGGTTGTACTGTATATGGTAAAAAAATATGCTACCTATGTTTTTATGAAGATCTAAGTGTCTTATTTAAAATGGTGTATACTGTATGTCATTATGTTGGTTATTTTCCCTGAAATTGCTTTTCAAAAAAGTGATATTTTTGAAAGGAAAAAAAATTGGCCAAAACACATGTTACTAGTAACTCGCAATTTAATTTTTAATTGTTAGAAATGGATTAAACAAAACGTTACATAATGTTTATAATATATATATTGGTTTATAAAGGTGTACTTTTGTAATTTTTTTTACAAGAAACGCTCGTCTGACATTTTAACACGTAAGTGGTGTTTAGGCAACTAACATAACAGTTTGGCACGGGATGTTTCATGTCAACTGTACCTACGAAAGTGAACGCATATGCGATCTAGCCAATGATTTGGGTACTACAAGGCCTGAAATCATTTCAAAACGGCTCCAAGGACGTCTTTATACATATGGAATCATGAAAAACACATTGAACTTCAGGATGTCAATTGCCGTCCATCGGGGTCAAAGTGTTAAAGAGTTTTGAATTAAGGATACAGGGATAAGAATTGTGCACAATTTTTATATATGTTGGCCAGTTACACAAAATAGGCCTATACTCATAAACACTGAATTAGCAATATCAAAAATACAGACATGTACTTAGTCTTAAGCATTATAGACAGACCACATTCCATTACCACTTAGAAAATAAAAAAGCTTGAAATAACGCACTGGTGAAATCACTTCTTACCATATAATTATTACTATTGATGGTACTTTCTCTTGTGAACTTACTTTGTTGTATTCCCTTATACGACGTTTCGGAGTGTTGTTCTCCTTCTTCAGTGAAGTTTGTATACAGAATGTGCCAAGTTGTCGGTAATTTGTAACGGTTTTTAGTTAACAGGATGTGTGTGAGAGTGGAGGTGGAAGGGGATTGGTGCGGGATTTTGAATTGTTGTATGTGTTGTTAATTACTATATTTGAAATATTACACTACCTACCCAAAAGTCGCAAACTTAACACCACAGAACAATTCGAAAAATACAAACACAACAAAACACAACCAAACAACATACTCAATAACCATTTACAATTTAAATCAAACACACTATTCGACACAGTAATTAACAACACATACAACAATTCAAAATCCCGCGCCAATCCCCTTCCACCTCCACCCCACACACATCCTGTTAACTAAAAACCGTTAAAAATTACCGACAACTTGGCACATTCAGTATACAAACCTCACTGAAGAAGGAGAACAACACTCCGAAACGTCGTATGAGGGAATACAACAAAGTAAGTTCACAAGAGAAAGTACCATCAATAGTAATAATCATAAAGTGCTGTGAACAAAGTAGTGATGAACATTCAAAATAGTGCTTCTTACCATGTACAGATACAAAGTTGTAGGAAAGAAGGTGCCTTTGAATTGATGATATTGATTCACTACTTATATTTGTAAGTCCTAGACCTTGAGTTGGTTTAATATCTACATTGAAACGTCCACAGAACCAGTCAATAATAGGTCCCCACTCTTTTTGTTGAAGTTTGTGCAGCTCTTCTTCCTGTACATATTGGAGTTCCATCAACACACAAAATATATAACAATTAAATTTGTTGTGTTCTTTCAAACTATTATGTGTGTGTTGCATGTATACCTGGTTATACACATTGTACATGTTCATCTACTCTTCTTTGAAGGCAAATATAATTAAAATTAAGTAATTGTCTTAGTAGGTGTTACATTTGGAGTGTGCTATTTTGTGCAGAATAAAACACGATTCTCAGTGCAAAACATACACGAAGAATGAAAGGTGAACACATTTAAATTAGAACCACAAAGATGTATGGATATGAATACGAATAAAAAATGAGCAATTACATAACAAACAGAAGAGTGCAGATATAAATTGTTTAAGAGAGTAGACAAAAAGAAGTTAATTTACACATTTATGGAGTGAAATATAAAGTTTAGAGCTAGTGCCTGGTTGGGCTACATCACAAGTAAGAAGAGTCTAGTAATTCTAAGGAACAGTTTACGAAATAACTAAAAAGTGTAGAAGAGAAAAAGTACCTGAAAGGAATGGGCCATTGGTTCAAAATTGAAGGAAGGCCCTAGGAAGAGAATAGATGGGATGTTGCTACTTTCATTACTAGTTACATAATTATTTTCCAGTAGCACTTATTGTTACACTCTGAGAATATATATTTTACACGCATGATTACACATTTATACACTGACAAATAATCTTCTTAGGCTTCTTTTCTACTGGCTCATTCTCTTTATAATTATTTATATATCTTTAAATTCTATATATTCATTTTAATAACTTTTATATTTATTTTTGTACATTGTGAAAATATAAGTAAAATTATTTATTAACATTAGAATCCGAAAAAATCTTAATTATAGGTTTCCCACTCATCCCACATTTTGACATAATTTCATGCCAAACTAAGTTTCTTTCAAATGCCTCACTTTTCTAATGTTAACGTTGGTTGTTTTTGTAACAATGTTATCACTTTGTCTAACAACACCATCGATGCTGTATCTGTAGAATCAGTAAGTGCTGAAGCTTTGGTGTGCAGAAGTGGATTAGAGATTATTAATTTCTTTGTAGAATGAGTGGTAGTGTTACAATTTAATAATCAGTGTTATAATTTTCTATCAAAATTATGCTGAAACGTAAGGACAGGCTTGGTACAGTATCAGAAGTTAATTTCCTATTTTGAAAGGCTATGGTGGAATGTGTCATCCACGTTATGCAATATGGAATTTTGTATTTCTCATGGTAATGCTATGACATTATTTAACACATAGAAGTAAAAAACACAAACTTGCTTTCAAAAGACAGCTTCAAGCAATACCAATACATCTTTACTATGTAAAAGTGATAGTGAAAAAACAGAAAGGCAGTTGTCACTCGCAGCTCAAGAAGCAACATCTACGTATGATACAACAGTGTATAAACATAGTGTCAAGTCCACGGACTGTACCACAGCTATCATGAAAGTTTTTTAATTATAAATTTAGATGTTTTCAAGTCAAATGTACAGTAGTACTAATGAACATAACTGTACTATTTTTAATACAAAATTTACATCAGAAATTGAAATAATTTAGACTTCTATGTGTTGATCGATTTGTTTAATCACTTGGACACAAAATTAATACCCTTGCTTATTAGGTAACATCATCCAGAAAAATATATAGTGAAGATGCTGGAGTTTGTTAATTTATTTGGGGAAACTTCACAACAGTTACTTGTTTTCATACCAGATGTGTTAAAGAAATATGAACTCTAAGAAAAACTTACTGGTGTATCAGCAGATAATACAAACATGCATTTTGGTGGTATGAAAATGAAAGGAACCTTTTCCTACGTACGTAATTTCCTATAGTCAACAATCTGATCGGTTGTCCTGCATATGTTGTGCATAACGTTATTCTGACAGGTGCACGTTGTTTACCTGTTGATCTCATTGAGACTCTCAGTTCATTCTCTGAGGTTACTGAAACTGAATATAAAACTGTATTGAGTTACAGGAAAACAAGGTGGCTTTTTCTCCTGCCAGCAGTTCAGAATTACTTGACATTTTTCCTGTGCACTGAAATCATATTTCCTTTCACATAAATGACCTGTTAGCCTTCAGAATTTCTTTGAACACCTTTTTATAATAATCCTTAATTTTCTTGCTAGCCAATTAAGAGCCTTTTCCAACACCACAAAATATACCAAAAAGCAAGACGTTATAGTAACTGAGGTGTAAAGGGAAATTATTAGATTTTTAAAATAAATTAAATAGCAGAAAAACAGACAAGTTTCTAACAACAGTGGTGACTAATCAGTTGCAAGAACTAGAAAAATAAATAGGCCTACACAAAACAACTGAATAATTTAACAGTTATGCAGTTTTACAAACAGTTTAACAGTTTTACAATTTCTTATGTCTTTCCATTGTATGGACTGGATAAGTTTGATAGAAGACTTGAGCTGGACAATTGTACAAGAGAACTATGATTTTACGAAAACAGTTGTGCCAAACCTGACAATAATTGAGGAATCGAAGACAAGTTATTTGATGAATTTACACATGTAGTGGAATACTGTAAGTATGGTACAAAAGCGTAAAGTGTCAATGATAAATGGTGGGAGACATTTACACATTTTGTGAAAGAGAATGTAAGTATTGAAAACGTTAAGTGTCTGATTAGTTTTTGCTTGGTATTACCAGAATTTAATACACCTATAGAATAGAATTTTTCTATAATAAATACATTATGTTATGATGGAAATACAAGGGTAAGTCAATATGTATCCGCAAACAATTTTTATAATTAATTATAACAACAGTACAAACCTGACAGTTAGCTCATTTTTCAATATAGTCCCCTTACTTTTCAATACACATGGTCCATCATTGCACAAGCTTCCTGATGCCCTCAGAAAGTTTTTTTGGCTGAGCAGCACACCATGTATGCACCGCTACCTTCACACAATTGTGCTTGTGCTCTTCAGTGAGCTGTTCTGGGATCCATATTGCACAGGCTTTACGAAAGCCAAGCCTGGTATGGATAATTTCATATGCAGAAGCATGACTAATTTGCAGCTAGTACTCCACTTCATTCATAGTCACTCTTTGATTGGTCTGAATCATGGCATTAACTTGTTCAATAGTGGCATCAGCAGCAGATGTGGTTGGACATCCTGATCTTTCCTTGCCCTTGATGCTTGTTCGACAGATTTTTTTATCAATTTATATACACTTTCCTATGGTAAAACATTATTTCCATATTGTTTTGAAAGTCTTCTATGGATTTCGGCTCCTGATATACCTTCAGACCACACAAACTGTTCTTCATTGGTGCAAAGGAGAGAGGGGCAGCCGTGTTTATCGTGCAGCAATCCACAGCTGACTGACGTGACGGATGGTCTAACAGTCCACAAGCGGAGAAAACAGCGTACAAGAGCACTAAGTTGTACTGCCAATCTACAAATGATTATAACAAAATTGTGGATACTTAATGACTTACCCTCATAAAACAGACTAAAAATAGAGACAGTGAAAGCCCTAACAATAGTGAAAACACATTTCAACAATTTTACTTGTACAGTTTTATTTAGAAATTTTAGAAAAAACATCTACTGCAAATCCAAAAATCTAATAAATATGTAAAACCAAAATTTCTATAATACTTTTTGTATTTTACTTATTTTTAAAAATAAAATAGAAACTGCAGTAGTCTCATCTGCAGTACAGTTATTTATATTTTTGTAACTTTTTTGCCCTACACATTTCTTTAGGCTACACAATTGTAAATGTTCCACTCTTTAGAAAAACATTCTGGGAACCCTAAAATAATAGAAATGCAAATTAATGTTATTTACACATAAGACGGTGTTTGACAAAGCTTTGTGTACTTTGAATACACAATGTACATATATAGAGAATGTAAGGGGGTATTGTATAATACAACACACACAAAACAATATTGAAAAAGAACTCGAAAACATAATACAACACACACAAAACAATATTGATAAACTCAAAGCAAGAATAAAAGACAGACATAACAAAAAATTAACACACTTTATAACACGCAAGATAGAAAAAATCCCCACGCCGACACACAAATTCCACACACGCACGGTAAACACAACAAACATAAAATTCAATGACGACGAAATAACTTTATTAAACAAAGGACTCAAACATAATTTAAAACACAATAAAACCAACAACACTAAACATATAATTGACGTAATCATAGACACAGAAACAGCCATACACAACACACATAACAATGACCATGAACCCATACGCCATGACATAAAACGAAGAATAAAACACGTACTAAAACAACAACCAAAACAACTGAACAACGAAAATAAAACACTAAAAAACATACAACAAAAACTGAATGAACATAACCTAACGGTATTAAAAGCTGACAAAGGCAACATAACAGCTATAATGAACAAACAAGAAATAAACAATAAAACAGAGAAATTCTTCTCCGAAAATAATATAACACACATAACCAAAGATCCCACAATAAAATACTAAAAACAAATTCATAAATAATTCAAAATACATAATACAAAAAGAAAACATAAAATACCTAAAACAAATTAAACCAAACCCCCCAAAATTAAACGCATTGCCGAAAATACACAAACCCAATATACCCATAAGACCTTTGATAAATAACACACAAGCACCATCCCACAAAATCGCCAAACACCTAGATAAACTAATCAGAAAACATATAAACTTAACCAACAACACTTCGGTTAAAAACAACATAGAACTTGTGAAAAAAATAGAACATATCCATATACCACACAACTCAACTTTAGCATCATTTGACATAACGAATTTATACACCAATGTACCCGTCAAAGACATTATACAAACACTTGAACAATTACTCAGACAAAACAACACACATAGCCTACGAGAAATCATCACACTCACTAAAATAATCACAGAACAAAATTACTTCATGTACAATAACAAATATACACACAAACAGATGGACTACCCATGGGTTCCCCCATATCAGGCATACTAGCTGAAATATTCATACACCACATAGAACAAGAGCATATAATACATAACAACAAGTACACTAACAAAATCATATATTGGCACAGATACGTAGACGACATATTATTATTATACAATGGCAATACAAGACAAGTAGAAAATTTCCACAAATACATAAACAAGATACACCCAAAATTAAAATTTACAACAGAAATAGAAAAAAACAACAGTATAAACTTTCTAGACTTAACAATCAACAAAACAAACAATACGCACACATACAAAATCTACAGAAAACCAACCACAACTGACATGGTTATACACAACACATCAAATCATCCAACACAACATATGCAGCCTTCAACCATATGCTACATAGACTCACAAAAATACCACTAAATAAACAAGACTACAATGAAGAACTTAACACAATAAAATACCTAGCAATAAAAAACGGATACAATCCTGAATTAATAAACAAATTACATTGAAAAATCCTATACAAAAACAACAAAACAACACAAAATACAAATAACACAACAAAACAAATACATCACACTCACGTACTACAACTCTAACACACACAAAATTGCCAACACATTCAGAAAACACAATTACAAAATAGCATACAGAACTAACAATACCATCAAGAGATGCATTAACGACACAAACAAAGACATAGACATATACAACAAAACAGGCGTATATAAATTAAACTGCAACGATTGTAATAAATTCTATATAGGCCAGACAGGTAGATCTTTTTACTCCAGATTTTCTGAACACACAAAAGCTCTATCCAATAACAACTTACAATCCACATTTGCCACACACATCCAAACAGAAAACCACAGTTATACCAACATAATAAACAATCTTGAAATTTTACACTACATGCCCAAAAGTCGCAAACTCAACACTGCAGAACAATACGAAATATACAAACACAACAAAACACAACCAAACAACATACTCAACGAACAATTACAATTTAAATCCAACCCACTATTCGACACAATAATACACAACGGACACGGACACAATTCAGAATCTTGCGCCAACCCCCTTCCATCTACACACACCCCCACACACAACCAATCCCCAAAAAACCGTTACAGATTACCAACGCCTTGACGCTTTCTGCATTTTACCTCACTGATGAAGGAGCAAACTACTCCGAAACGTGCGTATGAGGATATAACAAAAAGTAAATTTTTTCACAAGTGAAAGTGTATTTAATTATTAATTGTTGTAAGTATATAGTCTGAAAATTTGAATTATTTAATTGTTCAAATGATAATGCAACATTTTTTTTTTATAGCTGCCATTCTTCCTCAAAACACATGTATTATATATGATTTTGCACAAAATTATGGAATTACTGTGTACAAAATTCACATGTGTATCAGTATATTTAAAAGACACAGCACTGCCCAAGTCCAGTAAATTCTGTAATCAAAACTAGGAAATCAGAAGATAATACTTTTTAATTACTGTATGCACACACATTATTATTATTAGGCCTATTATTAGTATTATTATTATTATTATTACACATTTTTCTATGGAATTTACACAGAAAAGTTGTTAACATTTCAATTATAAGTTATACTATACTTTTATACTAGATAATTGCTAGAGTTATGATCTGTGACTATAAATATAAATGATTAAGGAGTTCCATACATCGTTTATCTATTACAGTCATACTTTCATTTTATAAACATTTCCTCAGTTTCAGAAACAGAATTTTAGAAAAGATTAAAAAATGAAATGGTAATATTACATTTTTCTATTACACTAAATTGAATTCTTTCCAGGAGTGACTGCATGATTAAAATTAAATACGCAAAACATTGACATTTCAACAACAACAACAAAATGACTGTAACACAAATATATACAACAAAGCATGTCTCAATGATGTTATGATTCGAGAGTGGCTCTTATTGGAATAAGGCCAGCTAATGGCAAAGCAAGGCCAATAAACATAAACAGTCAGTATTCACACGCTGTGCCTCTCAAGGTTACATTGGAGAGGTAAAGTAGTCTTATCAAACAGCTGTGTACTATACCTCTGCTTGAAACAGCACTGTGTCGGTGTCCAAGAAGCTGACTATGCTCTGAACCAGGTCAAATTTGGTTACATTGTTTGGATTATCAATTGCTGTACTACACAACGCTGTCTATACAAACAGTAAGATAGATTAATAAAATAATATGCAAACAATATTAATATATGCCTATATATAATAGGCCTATAAAAGTTTTAGATTATAAACATTTTATATTTCTCTGTAGATGTTCAACAACAAAGTCCAATGAGATTTACATCAATGAAAGTTCAATAAAATAAATACCTGCAGACAAACATAATATTATAATAAAATAAAGTACACATACACAAGAAAAGTCAAGTGGATATTCAGTTACAATATTACATTAATATTTACACATATTATATACAATTATACATACATTCCTTACTTTATTATAAATCTGTATATACTTATTTCTGTTTTCTTTGCTTATATGCACATTTTGTTGACAACTTTACTGGTCAACATGATCAGAGTAATTGCTATTATTGTGTGTAAATAAATACTGAATAAGAACAGTTTTATAATAAAATAAATGATATTTATAAATATGCAAGAAAACAGTAAATAATTGTGCAATTTTATATATACAAATAATATACACATATGTTAATTTTAAATAAGATTTTACAGGCACAAACACTCACAGCATAAAAAAATACAAATGTATATGGTGTCATATTACAAATTACAATTCGTCTTCTTACGATGTCTGTGTTGACTTCCAGCTGAGGAAGTCAAGGATGGATTTTTCTTAAAATTTATGAATAAAAATATGTATTATTATTGAAATAATCAATGTGTTATTAAGTTTACAGTGAACCCTACAACACCTGTGCTGAAATTTAACTTGTGTAATATGTTAATCAAGTTATGTTTCTATATTTTGTCTGTCTGTACACTGTGTTGGCTTACAGTTTATACCAAATCCATTGGCCTAGTTAGTCCCCTATTAATATTATCTTATTATTTTCACTATAAACATGTAATATTTTGTTTTGGTGGTATAGGCTATATAAATAATGTAAAATTGCTTCAAAATTAAACAACATCACATCAGATTTTATAGTTGAAAAATTGTTTTCTTTTTCAGCATAAAATGGTAATGGACATTATAAAACAAGACTATCAGCCTGAGAAAAGGGTAAGCTCATAGTCAAGAATATAAATTTACTAAAAAGTTAAAAAAGCTAACACTAATTTTCTATGTTATTTTATATTGTGTGCATGTGTGCACAGGCACCCATTAAGATAACAGCAAGTATTATAAACATTAGGGAAAGTTAGTAAAATGTGGCCTTTTGTGTACTGTACTATTCAGAAATATCAAGTCTTCAACTGAATTCATACTGTGTCTTTCTAAATAAAAACAAAATAAAAAAACAAATATGGAATACATAATAGAGAAATAATGATAATAAGAAAAATACTATGAGCTGAGATAGTGTAAACACACACACACACACACACACACACTGTGCAGCCTAATAATAGCACAAATAATTTGTTGATTACCAAGTGCATGTTATTTCGCTGAATAGTCTCCTTTTGGCCATCCCATTCTGCCGCTACCGCTAATGCAAGAGGTTCACTCTCTACTTTAAATGGGTTACCTTTTGGTGTTTTCAGTTTTCTCTGATCAAGGCATACTTCAAAAAATCCATCACTATGAAGAATGCCCGTTTTTCTGTAAAATCTCTTTGGTAACGCTGTAATTGTATACAAATTCTGATTTAATGCTCCACAAATTCAAGTAGAAGATGTTTAATGCTAATACATAGGTATGTTTAAGTATGATTAAGAAAATCATACTGATTAAAAAACAATATGAAATTCATTATTCTTAAATTTGATTAAAATCAATCCTGAAGGTTTTCTTGGAATACCATAGTACAACGTGTACCGGTATTATCCTGATAGTAATTTAGTAACAATTTTGCTTCTTCTGTTAATGTAATGACAAAGGCAAGATGTGTCCTCACTGGTACTGGTACATGGGCAAATCAATTACATACAATACTTTCTTCCTTGTTTCACATTGGAGGCTGAGCATATCTACACACATTATTTGTTATTCTACCACAGCATTAAACACAGTCACTTCAAGGGTATAGTTATCTACCTACTTTTATAAAGTATACAATACAACTTCATGAAACATGAAAAATAAATTTTGCAACAACAGTGACAATTTTTTATATTAGTACATTATTAATGCATAAATGTAAAATGTAATATAAAATACACAAGGTATTAAGTGTGTTTGAAATTTAAATTAAACAATGTTTTTTTTCTTCAATGTATGTTATGGAAAGAAAACTGTATACTTCTATGACTCAAGGTTGGTTGACAAACATGTATTTAATAGAGTGTGACATTACAACTTTCAAAGCTACAAGCAAGGCACTCAGTGGTTTGAATTCATCATTAGGTCACAGGAATTATATGCCAATGTCATGTTTTGCATGGCATTGTAAAACATACCACACATACATCTCCTGATTCCTGTTTGGTTTACATACACACTTCTACATAAGATGATCTCAAATTTTTTTGTACAGCAAACAGTAATAAAAATCTCTCTCCCTGTTGCACGTGTGGGTGCACACACACACACACACACACACACACACACACACACAAATACTCAATAAAACATACAAATAGGCTATATATTTTTCACTGAAAACGTGAAACAAATTTTAATTTTCTGTATCATTAGTACGACACTGATATTCACTGACACCAACATTTAATACCCTAAATATAACAACAAATGAAAAAAATATTACAATAAAATGTGTGTGTAAACTCCAATTTTTAAATAGATCTCAACAGCATATATTAACATATTGATGTCCTTTATCAATTTTAACTACGTTGAAAATGAAAGTTACAGTGTTGCTTTTTAGATCTACAAAACAGGAGAAAGTTGAATTTACCTTGACTTTTATAATGGGACTACTGACTTTTTTTACTACCTAAATATTATTATCACTTCAGTATAATAAAATTAATGTTTTTCACAAGTCAACTATTAAAAAAAAAATCTTTGCATACATAATTTAAGAATGCTATCATTATTTAACTCGATTTTACTGTACATGTACTGTTTTAATTAGAATAATTTTACAAGCCACTTATATTATGAACATGTGTTCATTAAAATAATTTAGCTATACTTTGATTTAACTATGATTAAATTAGTTTAATCAAGGTTTCTAACCATAGAAGCAATTTAATTTTGTTAATCCTTTAATACACCTATTACATTAAATTTTAAAGTTATAAAATTCTTTATTTCATTTTATATTGTCATTTATAATTTCTCTGTGTTTATCAATTTTATATCCAAACACACACACACAGAGTTTGCGTCCACCTCATGCTCACAACCCGAAAGAGCAATCAACTATGTATGTTATTGACTGCACAGAATTAAGCTGAGCAAACTAAAATCTGTGCACATATGAATATTACTACCATACCAAATATTATAAAGGACATAATACTGTTAAATATAATAACCTTCGGATAGGATCAGAAGAAGAAGAAGAAGATAATAACCTTAAAATACCAATAACCTTAGATATAAAATTACAGTGTAAAGAACACATTAGGAATATTATAACTTAGTATAATGCATTGAAAAAAAGTATAGAATTTTGGAAATGTAGAATATTTATTATATTTTTAAATCATTCTGGACATATTGCAAACAACTTCATGTAAAGAGAATTCAAACTTACCAAAACAAAGTATTAAGGGATGTCTATGGTACAATCATTAACAATGACGTTCACTGAGATCTAGGTACTGCTGATGTTGCAGCAGAAATTAAATGCTTTACTACCAAACACTAAGCACAACTAGGCCTATACCAGGAATTCAATAGCGAAGTGCTCCAGCACTTCAATAATGACAATTTGAGAAAAACTCAAGAGGGCTTTCACTTCTTATTCAGAGGCTTTTTTGACTTGATTTAAGAGAAATGACAAAATCAAGTCAGTGTTTGTGTAGTGTGCCACAGTATACCATCGATAACCTTAAGGTATAAATGGATGGAGTTTTTTATTATTATAAGTTTTAATCCTTAAGATTTGTATGAGATTAAACAGTTGGTCCCTAAGTCCAGTTTGAATGGGAAAAATATCTTTTAAATACTTGTGTTCACACCACAACTGAAAATAAAAATCATTCAAATTCTGAAAACAAGTAGTCTACATTATTTTTAGTCTACCGTTTGACAAATTAGTCTTTCGGACTCCAAACATTTGCAAAAAGGGTCATCTTTTGACAAAGATTGCTTGGCAAACACAAACTTATTCTTTGAGCATTACGCTCTAGTTATTTTTGCTTGTCTCTGTTTCGGCTTCAATTCGCCTCTTCAGCTAAGGAAGTTGTGATAGCAGTTTTCACTACCGACCACTACCTTAGGACAGAGTGGAGAAGGTAAAATTTCTCTTTTGAGAATTACCAAATTGTAATTACTTTTAACTTCTAAGTATGTAATTTTGAGTTAACAAAAACAGTTACTTTTAACTAATTTTAAAAACACGTATTATTCCATTTTGAACCATTATGGTACTTCCAATACTTCATTTCTTCATTAAATGCATCAAATATCCAAATCACGTACTTATTAACTTATTAATTTGTATAATCAATTGAATATTACAAGCAGTCAATTAGTATGTTTGTAATTTTTTTTAATGATGCTAGAGATTATCACAATCCATGTCTAAACATAGTAAATCTGCCCATCTTCAAGTGAACTGTTGGGACACTATTGTACTGATACTTTTGTACTTTATGGATTGCTACTGGTATTGGTATATTTATATCCAGGTTGACTTGTTGTATATGTTGTAACGTATCAAAACCAAGGTCCCCTACGTTACATACAAATTAAAAAAAGAAAAAAAAACACTAGTTATTCATTGTAACGAAGGTCAGGTAAATGTAAACCCTTATTGAGTAAAAAAATAAATGATATTAAATAAAATTACAAGGTAGTAGAGTCACAGATAAGTGTATAGAAATACAAACTATGAAGTGGTCAGTGCAAAGAGTGAGTGATAAGTACAGTTTTAAATAGTATAAACAGTTTATTCAATGCTCGAAAACAACTACATTAAGAGTGTATTAAATAATTGACGTTAAGTTGATTTATAAAAAATGAACATGTCATCATGGCACTTATGTTGGAGTTTTGTATGTAGGAGGTGTTAAGTAATTACATTAAGAGTGTATTAAATAATTGATGTTAAGTTAATTTATAATAATGAACATGTCACCATGGAATTTATGTTAAATTTTATATAGAGTAAATATTTTATAATTACCTTGAATAGATAATGGTTGTGTTGTTAGATTATAATTGTAAACTTGGCCAGGAAGGCAATAATTGGTGATAAAATGCCAAAGGGTTTTATTGTAACTATGTTGTGGACATATGAAGGGTTCTATACTAAAAAACTATGTAATAATAAATTAAAAATCAGAATGGAGTGAAAAATTGAATTATTGGCCCTAAGCCAGTGACACATTGTACAGGAAGCCATGTCAGAAAAGTTAGGTAACTAACAAATGTAAAGACATTAAATTTTATATAATAAATTAGAAGAAAGTAATAGTAGTTATTAATAGCAGATAAGTGCCATGAATTACAATAAAAACATTATATATATATATATATATAGAAGAATAGGCCCCAAAATTAGTATTTTGTAATGAGAAGATAGTACTTGTTAGAATGATAAGATTAAGAGGAGAAAGGTAGCAAAATGTATGTAATTTTATAACAAAGAATCTGTGAAAATTCAATATAATATAATGTGACTTTGGTAAAGGAGTATTTTATTAAGTAAGTGCAAGAACATTTTTTAATTATGGCTCAAGGATTACAAGATATTAACCAATAACAGAACAAAGATCGGTTGTCAAGGACGACATAAAGGCAAGAAAGTTTGTTTACTCGATTGTTATCTGTGAAAGAGGATAGTTCAGCTTATGAATAGAAATAAAGAAAGAAAAAAATCTAAAAGAATAAATTTTCCAGTTAATCCAAATAACATGATTCAAAATGAAAGTATTAAATAATAAATAAAATGAAGAGAACAAATGACTCAAAGAAATTAATGTAATCAAGTACGGTAAAAAACAAAAAAGAAAAATTAAAATTGAATGCTAAACCTCACTTTCTTACGATCAAGTGAAGAAAAACTATTGCTACACAAAATCCATTGTAATCCATAACCACAAGAAACTTCAACATTAGAGAAGATTAAGAATTGGAAATTCTACTCCATCCAGGGACAAATACACCAAACTTTTATTTTCGGAACTGGAGACTGGCAATGATTCAGACATCTGCAGACTAGTTAAACAGCCATCATGAAATTATCGGTGCGCTGCCATTACGTGTGAACTTCGTTGTCAGACGGTAAAGCCAACTTACGTTTAAAAATATTAGTTAATAAGATTTTATATTTAAATTTGTAATACCTTGTACTTTTATTTTGCATTTTCTGACCTTCCTAATAGTCACAAGAACCTTTCAAACCCTGAGATTAAGAAAATATAATAATATAATTAAAATTTAATATCTGAAAAAAATCAAATTCTGTAACCTAATCGATTCATTTAAGTGTGGTCGATCTGTTGAAAGCAAGCGAAGAGAGAACATCTGTTAAAAAAATATAAAAATAAAGAATCCTTCCTGAAAATGATGACTTATTATTATTTGCTGACTATTTAGTGCGTTTTAGATAATTTGTAGTTTACAGAGAGAAACAAGAGATATATGGCGATTGGAACAACTTAACCTCAAATAACTGGCCGACGATAAACCACAGCACAAGCCCTCATCCAGCAGTCGAACTGCGAGAGAAGAGAAAAACAATTCACAGCTTATACGCTATGTACAACCTAGGCCTTAATAGTAACGATATAACCGCCAAATATAATAAACTAATATTGTACGTTACTCGTTCAGGGCGGATTTACTTATTATAATATATTAGAGTTATGAACACATTATATCTCTCAATATTTGATTAGATTACAAATTAACGCTACCACGTGTAGCATAAATAACCTGAATTTATTTAATATATTACAAATTGGCGATCTCAACAGTGCGGCTGAAATATAATAGTATCGAATTAGTATTATTTGTAACAAATTGGCGCTCAACTTGCAGGGCTTGAGTTAAGTAAAACATAGACTCCATCACTACTACTTAACTTGAGCAGGCGACTATTAGAGGCACAGGAATGCATACAAAAGGTGTTTCTAAAAGGATGGCGAAGGACCAAGAAACGAAACAAGATAGACGGAAAGAAGAAGCTGAGATAGTTACAGAAGTGAAATGGAACAGGCGGGTGACAATGAGGAAGCCAGAGGAGGCCTGGATTTACAAAAATTATGGGAATTAATTAAAGAAGATTCCAAGAAACAGAAGGAAGAATTAAATAAAAAATTTGAAGCAAATAATGAAAATTTTAAACGAATGGAGGAACAAAATAAACAAACTAATGAGAAAATGACAGTATTAAAGAAGATAATAAACAAACTAATGAGAAAATAGACAGTATAAATGAAAACTCAAAGAAACAAAACGAAATTTTGAGTGAGAACTTAATAAAACTAATGAACGAGAAGTTTGACGAGAATAAAGAGGAAACTAATGAGAACAACCAACAAATAAATGAAAATTTAAAACAAATTAACGAAAGGTTTGACAGGAACGACGAGAGCTTAAGGCAGATTCAGGAAAATAACAAACAAATAGATGAAAGAACTGAAAACAGGAATAAGGATTTGCGGCAAACTATAAATGAACAAAACCAATCGTTGAGAGAAGTCATAAATGAAAGGATTGCAAATGTCAATGAAACACTTAGCAAAAGGGTGGATGATTACGAAGAGGAAGTAAGACAGCAAATAGCTAAAACCAAGGTAGGTCTAGAAAAGACGGATGAAACCATCATACAACTCGGAGTGAAAGTAGAGGCCAGAATAAACCTACAATGTTATTATGTGCAATTAATTAATTTGTGAATTAATTAATTAATCAATTTAATTAAGTATTGATTAGTGTATTATATCCTTCTTAAGCCCCGCGATTGGAGCGCCATTTAATACAATGATATTTATGCTAATATGAGTTGGGTTAATTAGTTAAATTGGTTATCAAACTTTTAAATACTCGTTAGCATAATTGACATGAGATTCAATAATTCTCAAGTGTATTCAACCAATACATATTA
Organism: Magicicada septendecula; assembly: GCA_034769895.1. Lineage (NCBI taxonomy): Eukaryota > Metazoa > Arthropoda > Insecta > Hemiptera > Cicadidae > Magicicada > Magicicada septendecula. The sequence goes on from CM068371.1 coordinate 202,866,373, forward strand.
TATTTATTCAAATAGAATAGTTAACTAATTTGCAGATTCTAACATTAGGGTTTTCAGTAATAATGAACGCATTATTGAATTTGCTTAAACGCTAATTTATTATACATTTAGAGAATTGTATTCAATAACACATATTGAGATATATCAATACATTGATATTTTAATAAAATAGATAAAATGTGATTGATTTCAAATTTATTAAAATTTTACTGTCGGGCGCCATCTTGTATGAAGAAAGTATATTTACTTACCATTTTTTCGGGTCCTTTTCGGCAAACAGGAGATCAGAATGGTTTATTTGCAGTAATTAGTTTAACTCATATTTGCATTGAACTAAACTTTTATTTATTCTGTAATGAACATCATAATAAACATAAATCTTCCTTTCCTACAATTAACTACTTTTGCAGATTTAGCTACAACTCATGAAAAGAAATTCATCCAGATTAATAGATAACTTGTAAAATTCATTATAGATTTTTAGATTATTTATAAATTATATTTCTTTGTTTTATACAAACAAATTATACAAATTATACAATTATAATTTTACAATTATACAAACCAGCACCTCTTTTATATTCTTAGATCACGCTCTCTCTCTCTCACGATACATAATTAAAATTCCCTTATGAGCTCAATATTTGAAATGATAATAAAAAAGAAATGAGGGTGAAATTTTGGTTTTACCCTCTCTGATGTTACTTAACTTTACATTTTTGGTAATCCGAAACCGTCCAGTCTCTGTGCGTATTTCCTTTCACTTGACACATTTCTTTCGCTTCACTTTCCGTTTATTTAAAATTGTTAGTCTGACATAATAAATAAAATAATAATAATTCTTTAAATCACATTTTATATGTTGCGGGCGCCCGCGATTTACGTTTCGAAACTTTTATATGTAACTCGCGCGAGTTGTTATTTCAGACTGGGGATATGCTACCGGCACTATTTTGTGACGTCGCCGGAGTTGTGTGACCAATTCTTATTGTGTTTATAGTTTATATCACTCCGCCAGCAGACTGTTTCTGTTATATAACTGCATTCCTCCATTAGGCTAGGCTCTGACGTATATACTGACGTCAGATGGTCTGATGTGGTTACATAATTTGTTGACTGGTTTTGTATGTCATTGTCTGACCTTGGCACAGTTCCGTCGGTTGTTAAGTTCATAAAAACTCGTTTTATAAAATATTATTGAATAACAGTCACGTATCATGTCAACAGCAGTGCTGCCACTGTCACTTCCGTCGTCACCACTAAATTTACCCTTTGTTTATAAATTTTGTCCCTATCATCGAAAAATGTTATTTGTTTTATAAAAAAAATATACAAATTGCTTTATTACCCCAAAATAGGCCCGTTACAATACCCCCTCAATGAGATATTTTATGCCGAAGCATAAAAAATCTCATTGACACATTCATACTTGCTAAAGGGATCAGCCAGGATATGTCGCCACAACCCCCTTTACGGTTTACAAAAAACATAATCAACTCACCCTTGGTCTGGTGACTGTGACCGCACCTGAATGACAATACTGGACTTCTCTCTCGAGATCCCAACACCGTAGAGTCAGACAGATACTTAACGCCCCTGCTCTGACGCGCTGGCCAGCTCAGGTCCGCCGCCACAGCATCACCAAACACTGAAACAACAAATCAAATATCAAATAGTGGCCTTATACAACACCATATCCCCAACTGATCTGTTTTCCCCTAGCGGTGCTGGTTTGCGCTAAGAAGCACTGGTTTTGTTTTTTACTTATTTCTAACATATATATCAAAATATCTAACACAACATGATACCCCTTTTAAAAGCCCGTAATCTCATTCTATCTACTTTCTCTTATTAACTTTTATCCCAAAATTCAAAATTATTGCCCTGATTCCCATCAGAATTTAAATAAACAGACGATTGACTCATAAACCTTTCCCATTACCATATCACATTTCTCTCATCCCCAATTTAAAATGCATTTAAAATATTTAACTTCATAAAATTCTCTTAAATACTAACAAACACAATATAACATAAGAAAACATAGTACATTAATAATTCACATTGTTATTATCATCTTAAAATAAACAATTTCTATTTAAAACTTACACACTTAGCATCATTGAATTTGCATATAAAATCATAAAATTATCTTTTAAACTCACTTTACTTTTATTAATTCATTTCTCAAAAATAATTTTTTTTTTTTTTTTTTTTTTTTATCAATCTTGCTTTACACCTCATTTCATTTATTATTCCCTTTCAGTAATTTGGGTGATTCTCCGTTATTCATTATAATTCACTTTATCAACTTGGCATTTACCCATAATCTTCCCCTTTTATTACTCTAACGTTCCCTTACAAAATCTTTAACTGGTATGACACCCCTCTCTACCAAAAAATCTACTAACCCCTCTCTACCTCTAACTACTTACTACTTTAACTCAATTCGCCACCTTCTCTCTATATATAAAAAAAATACTCTCTAACCCTTTGTACATAGGATACGTGTTTCCCCCCCCCCCAAAAAAAACTCAATTCCCGTTCTCTGGTTCCTGGATTCTACCTAATGCAACCCCTTTCCCACTAAATCTATCCCTATCCCGTCCCCACTCATCATCATGTTGCGGACTCCCACATTACACTACCCCCTACTACAAAATTGCCATCCCCCAAAATCTCAATCTCATTACCTCACTACAACTACAACAAATTAACAACATCAATTATAAACAACAATATATCACTCAAAACTCTACATAAATTCTCCATTACTACGGTGTCAACATCACTACTTCTCAAAATTCTATAACATACATTAACTCAAAACAACACTGCATTATTTTCATCTCTACTATTTCTTTAACTTTGACAGATCTATATGTCCCACAAATATTCATCTTGGACTGACTCAAACGTTTTACTCAAATAATTACTATCACCCAACTTCTATCTTTTGCAACCCATTGAAAATTTTAACTATCACAACTTTATTTCATTTTATTTTAACATCTATAAACACATTGAATACATATTATTATATATTTTTATAATCCTTATTCCTAACATACTACATGCAATTAACACAATAAAACATAATAAAACAATATAGGAAGTATCTAATGCATCTATTTTTCAAATCAAAACAAAATTATTTAGTAGTGAGTCATCATTATTAAAATACAACAAATTTCTAATACGTTATCACCCTGGATAACCTCCCTGCTACACACACACATCTTGTATAATACATTACATAATATAACAAACAAATAGACATTTATCTTGATTATTAGCATACATTAAACAACAATCCTCCTTTAAATAATTTATATAAAACTTATAAACATTATTATTTAAAATTTTTCATTAACTTTTTTATTTATATATCATCATTTCATTATTTATCCTTTGCTGTAATTAGGTTCCTCAAAATTTCCAAATTTATTATTAACATTTATTTTTAACCATTATGATATTCCACAAACTAAACCATTTAACATTTATTTATTTATTCATTAATTATTATTAAATTAAAATCTCATCAAACACTTTAAATTTATTATAAAATTCAAACATATAATATTCAATCACCATATTTAAACATCTCAAATTATTTACTTCAATTGATTATTAAGACACAACATATTTCAATTATTACCATAAATTTACAAATCATCAATTATTGTCTTCATAATTATTTTATTATCTAATTAGAATGCAAAATATTAATAATATTATTATTATTATCACAACATTTTCCACTACATATACACATTATTTACCTAACCTTTCATAATACACACAAATGAATTCACTATATTATTTACAAAGTATACGTCACTAACTGTTCAATTGTTTCACACTTCATATGTCCAAATCTGCAAGGTCGTTACCAAAGTTTACAATATTAAAATTGTCCAATCATTGATTTTTTTTAGTTCAGCCTCCATCGTCATATATATATATCCAATATATTTGTAACATGCATCATTGTTATCCACATACCATTTATTATAATTATTATTATCATAATAACCCATTACCTTTATTCCATTCATTATGCCATTATCAATCTTGTCAACATAAGTTAGGCTTGTCCAGTCTCCATCAGTATTGTTGGTCAATGTCAGGTAAGTCGTTTCATCACTCTTATATTCCTCTACTACTACGTCAGGTAAGTCATTATCGTTTATAAAATTATTATCAAAATAATTCTCTATCTCTCTTTCGACAGGTAAGTATTTTATCTGGTTCATCTTCACCCCTCCTAACCTTTCTCTCAATTCATCATAATTTCTTTTTAACTTATACAATTCTATCTCTCTCTCAATACACAAATCTCTCTCTTCATAACACCACATCACACTCTCACAATTATTACAGACAGAGGGTACAACATTATACAACATCAATATACACTTCAATTCATCTACTAATATGGGTCTCTTACCCTTCAAAAACAACAACATTTGTGAACACCTGGTTCAGACAAATTAGTGGGAAAATTTACCCTCTGCCCACATTCAACTACTATATTATTTTTCCACTCTCTTTCTACTTCATCAACACACCTTAACATCTCATAATCACACTCCACAAACTCATCAGTACTCTCTGATATGACATTTTCAATTATATTATTATTCTCATTATTTTCAACAACATTGTTATTATTTATTAATTCTTTATCTGGTATCGTATGGTTACATTTGTCACTACAATTTTCATTTGTTTTATTTTTCTCTGTACTCATCACATGTACTCCCATTCTCTCCACACTCTGTTCTAATTTATTTAAACTGGTTCTTATTGTTTCATTAGTACTTTCTAAGCATTTATTTAATTCTTGAATCTCATTTTTCAACCCGTCAAATTTGTCATTCTGGATATTAATTTGGTTTTTTAACTCATCCAAACTATTCTTTTGAACATCAAACTTCACATTAACATTACTTTCTCTCTTAATTAAGGTCGGCGTTGACTGACTCGTCACACCTTCCATTATTTTCGATTCGGTCAACTGACTCTAAATTACTGTAATTCGTTTGTACTCCCGAATCGCTACTTAACTGACTGTCTATCTGATTATCAGATAAGCTGACGTTTGCAAAATATTATTATATGTAACACATACTTATAAAAAAATATTCTACTCCCCCATACTACATATAATCATGACACAACCTTACTAAGTATGTTAACACATTTTTCGCTACCTCAAACAACCACTCTGTTCTCCACGTGGCCTATATTTATATAAATTTATTTATATAAATTGTCCCTACGTTCGGAAGCCATTGAGATATATCAATACATTGATATTTTAATAAAATAGATAAAATGTGATTGATTTCAAATTTATTAAAATTTTACTGTCGGGCGCCATCTTGTATGAAGAAAGTATATTTACTTACAATTTTTTCGGGTCCTTTTTGGCGAACAGGAGATCAGAATGGTTTATTTGCAGTAATTAGTTTAACTCATATTTGCATTGAACTAAACTTTTATTTATTCTGTAATGAACATCATAATAAACATAAATCTTCCTTTCCTACAATTAACTACTTTTGCAGATTTAGCTACAACTCATGAAAAGAAATTCATCCAGATTAATAGATAACTTGTAAAATTCATTATAGATTTTTAATTATTTATAAATTATATTTCTTTGTTTTATACAAACAAATTATACAATTATAATTTTACAATTATACAAACCAGCACCTCTTTTATATTCTTAGATCATGCTCTCTCTCTCTCACGATACATAATTAAAATTCCCTTATGAGCTCAATATTTGAAATGATAATAAAAAAGAAATGAGGGTGAAATTTTGGTTTTACCCTCTCTGATGTTACTTAACTTTACATTTTTGGTAATCCGAAACCGTCCAGTCTCTGTGCGTATTTCCTTTCACTTGACACATTTCTTTCGCTTCACTTTCCGTTTATTTAAAATTGTTAGTCTGACATAATAAATAAAATAATAATAATTCTTTAAATCACATTTTATATGTTGCGGGCGCCCGTGATTTACGTTTCGAAACTTTTATATGTAACTCGCGCGAGTTGTTATTTCAGACTGGGGATATGCTACCGGCACTATTTTGTGACGTCGCCGGAGTTGTGTGACCAATTCTTATTGTGTTTATAGTTTATATCACTCCGCCAGCAGACTGTTTCTGTTATGTAACTGCATTCCTCCGTTAGGCTAGGCTCTGACGTATATACTGACGTCAGATGGTCTGATGTGGTTACATAATTTGTTGACTGGTTTTGTATGTCATTGTCTGACCTTGGCACAGTTCCGTCGGTTGTTAAGTTCATAAAAACTCGTTTTATAAAATATTATTGAATAACAGTCACGTATCATGTCAACAGCAGTGCTGCCACTGTCACTTCCGTCGTCACCACTAAATTTACCTTTTGTTTATAAATTTTGTCCCTATCACCGAAAAATGTTATTTGTTTTATAAAAAAAATATACAAATTGCTTTATTACCCCAAAATAGGCCCGTTACAATATATAAATTCATAGTACCTGTAAAATACATCCAAAAAACGTAAAACATATACATATCAAAAAATAAGTTCCATCTTAATCAATAGCTGAAAAGACATACAAACATATGTAAAATGTCACATACAACAAAATCAAATAATAATTAATTTATTTAATGCGTTCATTACACTCCAGATGGTTTAGCTTTAATTAATCATGATAATACTTTAAATTTAATCTTTTTAACAAAATTTACTATAATTTCCCAGGGTACAGATACTTTGAAAGAGTCAGCTCAGTAGTTATAATTATACTAATAGAATCATAAAGTTTTACTTGGAATTTGATTATCCATTATAATCCAGCGGCGCTAAATCTCCTTGTGGTGGTGAGTTTTGATGACAGCATTCCGTTGGATAATGTTGAAATCACTTTCACTGGTCATTCACTTGTGCACATGCGGTGTCTACAGAATAGTGTGGGTGTGATATGATTATTAACGACAATTTGTACAGTTCAGTTCATTCTCGAATACAACCATTATTAGTTAGTTGCGTGTTCTTTGTGTTCGTGAAGTAAATGTTTATTCGTACTAATGTTTGGTTCGATATCAAATGTTCAACGTGATTCTTTGTGTGCAATCTATGTAATAGTGTACGGTTGTATAATAGTTCTTTTAAATTGTTGTGATAATTCATCCAAGATTATTGAAGATTGTTAACACATTAATAAGTCTATTCACGCATATCGTATATTGGTGTTCGTTATATTGTTTTTCACTATGACTCGAGACAGTTTTTAATATAATAATACTACTGTCCGCTCCTGTGGTGTACAATCAGTTTTATTAACTTCTCCCTACCAAAATTTGGTCTAGAGCCTGTCCACGCCTTTGGTCACCATGATAGGCCAAACAACTACCCTCTCTCGAAAATCTTGTCCCACTACTTCGAAGTCCTCTAGTTTTCTACCCTCTGATTTGCTCTTCGTCTGGTTACCATGGAAACTTGCCTCGTCTTCGGTCTCTTCGTAAAATACTCTACTCTGATAGGTGGTTGGACATACCTTAGAACCTCCTGTCCGGACGTTGCTCCCGTTCGAAGAAATGCAGGTCGTAAAGCGCCTGTCAATCAATGTATTGTCTTGAGCCTTAAGCAAGGGCTGTTCTAACATCCTGGAGTATTATTCTTACTTTTAACCCCTTTTTCTGGCTATTAATAATTTTCTGTCAAGCGTCAGTTGGTGCAGCCACCTGACTGAAATTTAATCTCGTCGTAAATTTCAGCACGTCACGTAAACGTTACTTCCCGCTGCGCAACATCGTCGCTTCTATTCACTGGTTATTTCTCATATTGTTTCTGTAGAGTGCTTTGCTCTCCAATCCTTTGTGACCTGTTCTCGTTTTTGTCGTAATCTCGCATCCTGGCTGAACCCCAAGCAGATCGTTGCTTCAGTTCTGCGTAATCATGTGAGTGAACTCTCGTACATTGTCTAGTTTGTTGTGGTGTCATAATTTTCAGTCGAGTTTCTCCTGTCAACTCAAATCGTCATCCCTTTTGTTGCGTCGAGCTGAACACATCTCTATTGTCTGATATTGGCGTTGGGTTGTCGTCTTTCCAATTAACTTTGTTTATTCCCCTTACTCGGAGTCATTGACACAGCTGCGTGTGAACAAACTGGTCGAGAGGGAAAATTAAAATTTTTAAAATTTTTCAATCGCTATAGCATCCCCAATTTGGATTTAATGACGTGACCTCAGGGAAGTACTGAATCCAAATTCTGCGCCTTGTGTTTCGCCGTGTCCATCTTCGTTTGTGAGGAGTATAGCTTGATGACCTACTCTCCGTGGTGTGTATTGCATTTGGTATACCCCCTTTTTGGTTCAGACTAAGTATTTTAATTTATTGCTATCCATCTGGATTATTTGAACGTATCTAACATTAACGCATGTCTGTGTTAATTACGTAAATGTGTTTTATATCTTAAATAAACAAGTTATAGACTTCCAATAAATGTTTTCATCTAATTATTAAACAATTTGTTATTACTTCTTAAAGAATACATATGTAATGTAACAATAAATGAGTTAACATTAAATTCAATTATCTGAATATTAAGCTCAACGTATAGTAATAAAGAAAATCCTTTACTAAGGAATCTCATATGATCTAAGTGTTCCTCTAGTTACATTTGTTACATAAAATACATTTATAATTTGGTTAATAACCGTCAATGATTGTTGCATTATTACCTTTAAATTCATACTACTATTGATCCTATTAACTAGATATATAGGCTACACATAGTCTTTGAGTAACCATTAAATTATTTTATCCTAACATCAGTTCAAATCTTTAATATAGTCACTATACACAATTCTTTCAATTTGGTTTAATTTGCACTAGAATTACTGATCTACACAGATCATTCACTTGTAGGTGTCCTTCTTTTTATTTATTTTATCTGTGACAATTTATTGCCATTCATTTAATTCGAGTTTTTATAATTAGAATGTCTTTTCACTCACTGCACTCTCTATAAAGAATGTTAATTAAAGTGTTCACTTACGTGTATCATTTAATGCATCGTTAGTGTTCTATTCACACATATTATAATTGAAGAATTACATAAATCCTTAAGTAGTACTTTACAATACATTATATGTTTTACTGGTTGGCTAGCTTGAATGAGATTCACGCGTCAACAACCCTGACGTATATGACTCAACTCAAACGGCTAACTAACGAGATATCTTTTCTATCTTCTCTTCGTGGATTACATTCCATCCTTCCGTTCGTGATATTTCTTAATCTGCCTTACATTAAACTTTCCTCGGACCTTGTTTTCATCCTCGCAGTCGACGAGCTGGTAAGTAGCGTCCCCAAGGATCCGATGTATTTTATAAGGTCCACTATATAGTTCATAAAATTTGTCCATTCTTTTTTGAATTGCATCAGATTGATAATACGTTCTTATCAAAACTTTCTCCTCAATCTTAAACTTAGTGTTTACCTTATTTTCATTACTCAACTTCGCTTGTTTTTCTCTCTTCTCCTTTATCTTTATGAATATTTTGCTGTGATCCGTTTTTTCAACTCCAACAATATCTTTGTCCAAGTATTTCTTCCATACTCTGGTTGGTTTTCTGCCGAGGTGCGCTTCATAAGGTGTTACCTCAATGGTTTCATGATATACCTCGTTGATGCAGCTTTCAATTATATTTACATATCGTGACCATTTGGTATGCTGGTCATGCACAAAGATTCGAAATAAATTACCGAGTTGTCTGTTGATTCTCTCAGCTAAATTGGCACACGGGTTCCTTATAGCGGTGTATTTTGGTTGAATGTTCAACTCCTTCAGCCCGTTCACCCATTTCTTTGAAGTAAACTGAGTTCCATTGTCGGTAAGGATCGCTTTTGGTGACCCAAATTCCTCACAGTATTGTTTCATTCTCTTCAATGTTGTAGAGGTCGTCGCTCTTCGGAGTGTAAACAATCTTACATATTTCGTGAAATTTGTACGTATTTGTACGTTTGTATTACGTAGTCGACGATTACAAACAGGTATTTAACTCCGGCCGTTGACGTGGGCAGGGGTCCAAAATAGTCAGCACTAACAAGCTCTCCCCTCCCTAATGGTACAACTGCTTTTGTTCCACCGAATAAAGCTCTGTTACTGGTGTCTTTACACTTTTGACATACATCACATGTTTTTATATGACTTTTCACCTTTTTTAACATCTTGTCAAACATGAAATGTTCTTGTAACATTTTCATGCACTTTTTTGATCCCAAGTGTCCGTACATTCTGTGTATTTCGGCAATTAATTTTCCGGATACATTATCAGGTATATACAGTTTCCACTCATTCTTGCGTCGTCTATACAATTTACCGTTAGCATATTTATAAAATTCACTTAATTCCTTACCTAAACTTACTTCATTTACTTAATTAATATTAGATTTAAGTTTAATATCATCGAGTTGGTACTTTCCGATGTCCTTGATGATTTTGCTCACATCCTTGTCCATTTTAATCATTCTATGGTTGATCAAGTATTCGTATACATCACCGTTGACCTCTTCTGGTGTGGCGTCTGCTGGATTCCTACTTAAAATGTCGGCAACAACGTTGTCCTTGCCCTTGCAATGTCAAATTTATATTCTTGGATGCTTAAGATCCATCGTGTTATACGTGAATTGTTTAAGTAACATTTGTGCATGAAGGTCAACGCCTTGTTGGCAGTAATAACGGTCAAAGGTTGGCCTAAAATATAGATGCGAAATTTTTCTAAACACTGTACGATACTTAGTAGTTCTTTTTCTGTTGTGTAATAGTTCCTTTCAGCGCCTTTGAACGTTTTACTCGTAAATGCGATAATGCTGATCCTCCCTTCTTCATCCAATTGGTACAACTGACCACCGTATGCGAAATTACTGGCATCACATTGCATATAATACCTTTGATTGACTCGAGGAAATTTTAAAATTACAGTTTCAATAAATAACTCCTTGACTTGTTGGAAACAATTATTCAGCTCCGGTGTCCAAGTGAATTTACGTCCTTTTTTTAATAATTCAAGCAGTGGTTGAGTTGTTTCAGCATATTTATCCGTGAAACGGTTATAAAAGTTGGTGAGTCCCACGAAACCCTTCAGTTGTTTTTGATTTTTAGGAGTATGAAACCTCATAATAGCATTGATCTTATCCTCTGTCGCCTGGATTCCCTGCATTGTCAGATGGTATCCTAGGTAAGAGATTTCTTGTCTGAAGAATTGCGATTTTTCTAGATTTATAGTTAAGTTTGCCTTTCTCAAATTGTTTAATGATAACTCTAAGTGTGATAAGTGCATTTATAAACTGTTAGAATAACATAGACAGTCATCTACATAAATTATAGTATTTTTCTTGACTTCTTCTTCCAATACCATGTCTAATCCTCTCGTTAGTGCCACAGAACTGGTACTCAACCCAAATGGCGTGACTGTAAAGTGGTAGCACTTGCCCTCATACATAAAGGCTGTGAAATTTCGGCATTCCGACTTTAAGTGTACCTGCCAGAAACTACTGGTCAGATCGACAGTGGACAAGTATTTCATCTTGCTAATATATCATTTATCGGAGAAACTGCCTCGTAGTCCGGGATAGTCACACTGTTTACTTTCCTCGCATCCAGACACAATCAGGCCCTTCCATCTTTCTTTATTACTGTTACAAGCGGATTAACGCATGGGCTGTTGCAACATTCAATCACCCCATATCGTAACATACGGCTTATTTCTCCATCTACTTTCCCCTTGTATGCAATTGGCACGGGCCATCCTCTCTGGAAATACGGTGTCCTGTCTGTTACTTGGAATTCATGTGCGTATCCGTCGATTCTTCCGGGGCACTCCCTGAATAAACGACGGCAGCCCCTAAAATACATGGCTTAATAAGATCCGGTATAATTAAAAACACACATTCACTCCTAACCCCATCTATATCACATAAATTTGTTTTCTAATTAATTTCGACTTGTTTCCTACCGCGCTAATTACAAGAGTGTTAGTCATGGGTAAAATTTCGTAAGGTTCTATGCTCTTCTTATTTTGACTAAACCACGATTCTGATAGACCATTGATTATACTCCCGGTGTCAATTAGTGCCGGTATTGTAATACCATTATTAAATTTTACAATTATTTCAGGACATTTTAACACACGCTGAACTATTTCCTCTTCGTCATCGTATAGTAGGTCACTTCTTAAATCAGGTAGAATAATATTTACATTATTAGTTGTGTCGTCGTCCGGTACTTCGGTTATCTTACTCACTAGGTCGTGGAATTTTTTTTCTCTCTTCTTTGTGTCTCATTTTGGGTTCATCGACCGATGTAGATGCACCCTTATTCACAAAACTAATAGTGTTTACTGGCTGTCTCCCCTTGTTCCGGTTGTATTGTGTTCGGGCGGTCGGTTTCTCACCCCAAACTCGTTTCGGCATACTATTGCTTTTGTTCCGATAACTTTCACTCTCGGCTGTTGCTTCGTACTGGAATTCTTTGTTGTTACGTGGTTGAATCTGCATGTATTCAATAATTAATGATTCAAAATTAGGAATTGTCGTGATTCCTCTCATAATAACCGCCAGTTGAATATCCCTACCGAAATGGCGTGCGATCTTTTTAATCAGTTGGCGATCCATTATTGTGGGCATCAACTGCCTGCTTTCTAATAGAATGCGTTCAATGTATTGTATAGCGCTAATCTGGCCGCGCCAATCGAATCTTCCATATTCGAGGTGGTCCCGAATGTTGTCCTGACGTTCCTGCCCCCAGTATTTTTATGTGAAACTTCTCTGAATTCATCAAAAGTAGCTATTTGATTTCTGATGACCCGTCACCAAATACCGGCGTCCATTTCCAGGTGCCCACCAATCCATTTAATATTGTCAGTGGGGTAGTACGTCTCTTGTAGTTCTGACAATTCCTTCAGGAATTCCATGGGATACCTATCTGTCCCATTATAACTTAAGGTCGTTGTGGTTCGGCCCATTGATTCTACTTACCGTTCCACACTCACCTTCAATTAATTGTCTTTGAAGTCGCTCCTGAGTTTCTTTCATCTTCGCTAGGTGGCACTTTAGTTCTTCTACGCGTGTTGTTTTTTCTTTGGATGTTTCGTCTAACTTCTGTTCTGTCAAGCGTTGTCTATCATCAACTTCTTCAAGTCTTTGTTTTATGACGTTGTTTGTGTTGCCCTGTTCCTGCTGCTTCTGCCGTATAGTCTCGTGTAGTTCGGCCGCCAGCTCTTCCTGTTTCTTGTTACTGTCTTTGATGTGTGCTTCTATTTTGTTATTAATCTTTTTGATGCTTGTCTGGTTGCTCTGGATTGCCCCCTTCCATTCCTGGTGATCTGTTTCACGTGCCTCCCGCATTTCTTCATATTTCTTACTTGTGTCTTCTTTCAATTCCTTTATTGACTCATCTTGTTTCTTTTGCATTTCGTTAATCTTCTCCTCCCAGGTATGTTGGTACTCGCGTAATTCCGAACGCATCTGCGCGATTTGCTCAGATACCTATTGCTTCATTTCTTCTTTGTGTTGGTCGAGCTTCTCGCTAATTAACCTATTATTTTCGCCCATTTGTGTCCTTATTTCTTCACAACTTACTCTATTATCTTCGTTTTGTTTATCAATTTTTCGTTAATTAATTTATTATTTTCGCTAATTAATTCCATTAGCGTGTGCAGGCTCACTTCTTGGGGTCTAGGCGTCGGTCCTCGCGCCCTGTCGTCTTGAGTCTCTACAAAGCTGTTTCGGTCACTAGGTGTGTTGTCCTCCTCAGTATTAGGTATACTTAGCTGATTATTGATCTCGAACTCCATACTGTCAGAGTTACTAGCCATTTTTGCCCTACTACATGTGATCATTCAAGCTAGTCTTACACTACTAATTATTTCTATTTTTACTTTAAGCTAATTTATTCTACTGCCTGCTCATTACCCACACTTGTACATAATACTTCTATTGCGTATCAGGCCTCACGTTGGCGCCATTTATACATTGTTCTTATGTGCAATTAATTAATTTGTGAATTAATTAATTAATCAATTTAATTAAGTATTGATTAGTGTATTATATCCTTCTTAAGCCCCGCGATTGGAGCACCATTTAATATAATGATATGTATGCTAATATGAGTTGGGTTAATTAGTTAAATTGGTTATCAAACTTTTAAATACTCATTAGCATAATTGACATGAGATTCAATAATTCTCAAGTGTATTCAACCAATACATATTATATTTATTCAAATAGAATAGTTAACCAATTTGCAGATTCTAACATTAGGGTTTTCAGTAATAATGAACGCATTATTGAATTTGCTTAAACGCTAATTTATTATACATTTAGAGAATTGTATTCAATAACACATATATAAATTCATAGTACCTGTAAAATACATCCAAAAAACGTAAAACATTTACATATCAAAAAATAAGTTCCATCTTAATCAATAGCTGAAAAGACATACAAACATACGTAAAATGTCGCATACAACAAAATCAAATAATAATTAATTTATTTAATGCGTTCATTACACTCCAGATGGTTTAGCTTTAATTAATCATGATAATACTTTAAATTTAATCTTTTTAACAAAATTTACTATAATTTCCCAGGGTACAGATACTTTGAAAGAGTCAGCTCAGTAGTTATAATTATACTAATAGAATCATAAAGTTTTACTTGGAATTTGATTATCCACTATAATCCAGCGGCGCTAAATCTCCTTGTGGTGGTAAGTTTTGATGACGGCATTCTGTTGGATAATGTTGAAATCACTTTCACTGGTCATTCACTGTGCACACGCGGTGTCTACAGAATAGTGTGGGTGTGATATGATTATTAACGACAATTTGTACAGTTCAGTTCATTCTCGAATACAACCATTATTAGTTAGTTGCGTGTTCTTTGTGTTCGTGAAGTAAATGTTTATTCGTACTAATGTTTGGTTCGATATCAAATGTTCAACGTGATTCTTTATGTGTGCAATCTATGTAATAGTGTACGGTTGTATAATAGTTCTTTTAAATTGTTGTGATAATTCATCCAAGATTATTGAAGATTGTTAACACATTAATAAGTCTATTCACGCATATCGTATATTGGTGTTCGTTATATTGTTTTTCACTATGACTCGAGACAGTTTAAATATAATAATACTACTGTCCGCTCCTGTGGTGTACAATCAGTTTTATTAACTTCTCCCTAACAAAATTTGGTCTAGAGCCTGTCCACGCCTTTGGTCACCATGATAGGCCAAACAACTACCCTCTCTCGAAAATCTTGTCCCACTACTTCGAAGTCCTCTAGTTTTCTACCCTCTGATTTGCTCTTCGTCTGGTTACCATGGAAACTTGCCTCGTCTTCGGTCTCTTCGTAAAATACTCTACTCTGATAGGTGGTTGGACATACCTTAGAACCTCCTGTCCAGACGTTGCTCCCGTTCGAAGAAATGCAGGTCGTAAAGTGCCTGTCAATCAATGTATTGTCTTGAGCCTTAAGCAAGGGCTGTCCTAACATCCTGGAGTATTATTCTTACTTGTAACCCCTTTTTCTGGCTATTAATAATTTTCTGTCAAGCGTCAGTTGGTGCAGCCACCTGATTGAAATTTAATCTCGTCGTAAATTTCAGCACGTCACGTAAACGTTACTTCCCGCTGCGCAACATCGTCGCTTCTATTCACTGGTTATTTCTCATATTGTTTCTGTAGAGTGCTTCGCTCTCCAATCCTTTGTGACCTGTTCTCGTTTTTGTCGTAATCTCGCATCCTGGCTGAACCCCAAGCAGATCGTTGCTTCAGTTCTGCGTAATCGTGTGAGTGAACTCTCGTACATTGTCTAGTTTGTTGTGGTGTCATAATTTTCAGTCGAGTTTCTCCTGTCAACTCAAATCGTCATCCCTTTTGTTGCGTCGAGCTGAACACATCTCTATTGTCTGATATTGGCGTTGGGTTGTCGTCTTTCCAATTAACTTTGTTTATTGCCCTTACTCGGAGTCGTTGACACAGCTGCGTGTGAACAAACTGGTCGAGAAGGAAAATTAAAATTTTTAAAATTTTTCAATCGCTATAGCATCCCCAATTTGGATTTAATGACGTGACCTCAGGGAAGTACTGAATCCAAATTCTGCGCCTTGTGTTTCGCCGTGTCCATCTTCGTTTGTGAGGAGTATAGCTTGATGACCTACTCTCCGTGGTGTGTATTGCATTTGGTATACCCCCTTTTTGGTTCAGACTAAGTATTTTAATTTATTGCTATCCACCTGGATTATTTGAACGTATCTAACATTAACGCATGTCTGTGTTAATTACGTAAATGTGTTTTATATCTTAAATAAACAATTTATAGACTTCCAATAAATGTTTTCATCTAATTACTAAACAATTTGTTATTACTTCTTAAAGAATACATATGTAATGTAACAATAAATGAGTTAACATTAAATTCAATTATCTGAATATTAAGCTCAACGTATAGTAATAAAGAAAATCCTTTACTAAGGAATCTCATATGATCTAAGTGTTCCTCTAGTTACATTTGTTACATAAAATACATTTATAATTTGGTTAATAACCGTCAATGATTGTTGCATTATTACCTTTAAATTCATACTACTATTAATCCTATTAACTAGATATATAGGCTACACATAGTCTTTGAGTAATCATTAAATTATTTTATCCTAACATCAGTTCAAATCTTTAATCTAGTCACTATACACAATTCTTTCAATTTGGTTTAATTTGCACTAGAATTACTGATCTACACAGATCATTCACTTGTAGGTGTCCTTCTTTTTATTTATTTTATCTGTGACAATTTATTGCCATTCATTTAATTCGAGTTTTTATAATTAGAATGTCTTTTCACTCACTGCACTCTCTATAAAGAATGTTAATTAAAGTGTTCACTTACGTGTATCATTTAATGCATCGTTAGTGTTCTATTCACACATATTATAATTGAAGAATTACATAAATCCTTAAGTAGTACTTTACAATACATTATATGTTTTACTGGTTGGCTAGCTTGAATGAGATTCACGCGTCAACAACCCTGACGTATATGACTCAACTCAAACGGCTAACTAACGAGATATCTTTTCTATCTTCTCTTCGTGGATTACATTCCATCCTTCCGTTCGTGATATTTCTTAATCTGCCTTACATTAAACTTTCCTCGGACCTTGTTTTCATCCTCGCAGTCGACGAGCTGGTAAGTAGCGTCCCCAAGGATCCGATGTATTTTATAAGGTCCACTATATAGTTCATTAAATTTGTCCATTCTTTTTTGAATTGCATCAGATTGATAATACGTTCTTATCAAAACTTTCTCCTCAATCTTAAACTTAGTGTTTACCTTATTTTCATTACTCAACTTCGCTTGTTTTTCTCTCTTCTCCTTTATCTTTATGAATATTTTGCTGTGATCCGTTCTTCAACTCCAACAATATCTTTGTCCAAGTATTTCTTCCATACTCTGGTTGGTTTCTGCCGAGGTGCGCTTCATAAGGTGTTACCTCAATGGTTTCATGATATACCTCGTTGATGCAGCTTTCAATTATATTTACATATCGTGACCATTTGGTATGCTGGTCATGCACAAAGATTCGAAATAAATTACCGAGTTGTCTGTTGATTCTCTCAGCTAAATTGGCACACGGGTTCCTTATAGCGGTGTATTTTGGTTGAATGTTCAACTCCTTCAGCCCGTTCACCCATTTCTTTGAAGTAAACTGAGTTCCATTGTCGGTAAGGATCGCTTTTGGTGACCCAAATTCCTCACAGTATTGTTTCATTCTCTTCAATGTTGTAGAGGTCGTCGCTCTTCGGAGTGTAAACAATCTTACATATTTCGTGAAATTTGTACGTATTTGTACGTTTGTATTACGTAGTCGACGATTACAAACAGGTATTTAACTCCGGCCGTTGACGTGGGCAGGGGTCCAAAATAGTCAGCACTAACAAGCTCTCCCCTCCCTAATGGTACAACTGCTTTTGTTCCACCGAATAAAGCTCTGTTACTGGTGTCTTTACACTTTTGACATACATCACATGTTTTTATATGACTTTTCACCTTTTTTAACATCTTGTCAAACATGAAATGTTCTTGTAACATTTTCATGCACTTTTTTGATCCCAAGTGTCCGTACATTCTGTGTATTTCGGCAATTAATTTTCCGGATACATTATCAGGTATATACAGTTTCCACTCATTCTTGCGTCGTCTATACAATTTACCATTAACATATTTATAAAATTCACTTAATTCCTTACCTAAACTTCCTTCATTTACTTAATTAATATTAGATTTAAGTTTAATATCATCGAGTTGGTACTTTCCGATGTCCTTGATGATTTTGCTCACATCCTTGTCCATTTTAATCATTCTATGGTTGATCAAGTATTCGTATACATCACCGTTGACCTCTTCTGGTGTGGCGTCTGCTGGATTCCTACTTAAAATGTCGGCAACAACGTTGTCCTTGCCCTTGCAATGTCAAATTTATATTCTTGGATGCTTAAGATCCATCGTGTTATACGTGAATTGTTTAAGTAACATTTGTGCATGAAGGTCAACGCCTTGTTGGCAGTAATAACGGTCAAAGGTTGGCCTAAAATATAGATGCAAAATTTTTCTAAACACTGTACGATACTTAGTAGTTCTTTTTCTGTTGTGTAGTAGTTCCTTTCAGCGCCTTTGAACGTTTTACTCGTAAATGCGATAATGCTGATCCTCCCTTCTTCATCCAATTGGTACAACTGACCACCGTATGCTAAATTACTGGCATCACATTGCATATAATACGTTTGATTGACTCGAGGAAATTTTAAAATTACAGTTTCAATAAATAACTCCTTGACTTGTTGGAAACAATTATTCAGCTCCGGTGTCCAAGTGAATTTACGTCCTTTTTTTAATAATTCAAGCAGTGGTTGAGTTGTTTCAGCATATTTATCCGTGAAACGGTTATAAAAGTTGGTGAGTCCCACGAAACCCTTCAGTTGTTTTTGATTTTTAGGAGTATGAAACCTCATAATAGCATTGATCTTATCCTCTGTCGCCTGGATTCCCTGCATTGTCAGATGGTATCCTAGGTAAGAGATTTCTTGTCTGAAGAATTGCGATTTTTCTAGATTTATAGTTAAGTTTGCCTTTCTCAAATTGTTTAATGATAACTCTAAGTGTGATAAGTGCATTTATAAACTGTTAGAATAACATAGACAGTCATCTACATAAATTATAGTATTTTTCTTGACTTCTTCTTCCAATACCATGTCTAATCCTCTCGTTAGTGCCACAGAACTGGTACTCAACCCAAATGGCGTGACTGTAAAGTGGTAGCACTTGCCCTCATACATAAAGGCTGTGAAATTTCGGCATTCCGACTTTAAGTGTACCTGCCAGAAACTACTGGTCAGATCGACAGTGGACAAGTATTTCATCTTGCTAATATATCATTTATCGGAGAAACTGCCTCGTAGTCCGGGATAGTCACACTGTTTACTTTCCTCGCATCCAGACACAATCAGGCCCTTCCATCTTTCTTTATTACTGTTACAAGCGGATTAACGCATGGGCTGTTGCAACATTCAATCACCCCATATCGTAACATACGGCTTATTTCTCCACCTACTTTCCCCTTGTATGCAATTGGCACGGGCCATCCTCTCTGGAAATACGGTGTCCTGTCTGTTACTTGGAATTCATGTGCGTATCCGTCGATTCTTCCGGGGCACTCCCTGAATAAACGACGGCAGCCCCTAAAATACATGGCTTAATAAGATCCGGTATAATTAAAAACACACATTCACTCCTAACCCCATCTATATCACATAAATTTGTTTTCTAATTAATTTCGACTTGTTTCCTACCGCGCTAATTACAAGAGTGTTAGTCATGGGTAAAATTTCGTAAGGTTCTATGCTCTTCTTATTTTGACTAAACCACGATTCTGATAGACCATTGATTATACTCCCGGAGTCAATTAGTGCCGGTATTGTAATACCATTATTAAATTTTACAATTATTTCAGGACATTTTAACACACGCTGAACTATTTCCTCTTCGTCATCGTATAGTAGGTCACTTCTTAAATCAGGTAGAATAATATTTACATTATTAGTTGTGTCGTCGTCCGGTACTTCGGTTATCTTACTCACTAGGTCGTGGAATTTTTTTTTTCTCTCTTCTTTGTGTCTCATTTTGGGTTCATCGACCGATGTAGATGCACCCTTATTCACAAAACTAATAGTGTTTACTGGCTGTCTCCCCTTGTTCCGGTTGTATTGTGTTCGGGCGGTCGGTTTCTCACCCCAAACTCGTTTCGGCATACTATTGCTTTTGTTCCGATAACTTTCACTCTCGGCTGTTGCTTCGTACTGGAATTCTTTGTTGTTACGTGGTTGAATCTGCATGTATTCAATAATTAATGATTCAAAATTAGGAATTGTCGTGATTCCTCTCATAATAACCGCCAGTTGAATATCCCTACCGAAATGGCGTGCGATCTTTTTAATCAGTTGGCGATCCATTATTGTGGGCATCAACTGCCTGCTTTCTAATAGAATGCGTTCAATGTATTGTATAGCGCTAATCTGGCCGCGCCAATCGAATCTTCCATATTCGAGGTGGTCCCGAATGTTGTCCTGACGTTCCTGCCCCCAGTATTTTTATGTGAAACTTCTCTGAATTCATCAAAAGTAGCTATTTGATTTCTGATGACCCGTCACCAAATACCGGCGTCCATTTCCAGGTGCCTACCAATCCATTTAATATTGTCAGTGGGGTAGTACGTCTCTTGTAGTTCTGACAATTCCTTCAGGAATTCCATGGGATACCTATCTGTCCCATTATAACTTAAGGTCGTTGTGGTTCGGCCCATTGATTCTACTTACCGTTCCACACTCACCTTCAATTAATTGTCTTTGAAGTCGCTCCTGAGTTTCTTTCATCTTCGCTAGGTGGCACTTTAGTTCTTCTACGCGTGTTGTTTTTTCTTTGGATGTTTCGTCTAACTTCTGTTCTGTCAAGCGTTGTCTATCATCAGCTTCTTCAAGTCTTTGTTTTATGACGTTGTTTGTGTTGCCCTGTTCCTGCTGCTTCTGCCGTATAGTCTCGTGTAGTTCGGCCGCCAGCTCTTCCTGTTTCTTGTTACTGTCTTTGATGTGTGCTTCTATTTTGTTATTAATCTTTTTGATGCTTGTCTGGTTGCTCTGGATTGCCCCCTTCCATTCCTGGTGATCTGTTTCACGTGCCTCCCGCATTTCTTCATATTTCTTACTTGTGTCTTCTTTCAATTCCTTTATTGACTCATCTTGTTTCTTTTGCATTTCGTTAATCTTCTCCTCCCAGGTATGTTGGTACTCGCGTAATTCCGAACGCATCTGCGCGATTTGCTCAGATACCTATTGCTTCATTTCTTCTTTGTGTTGGTCGAGCTTCTCGCTAATTAACCTATTATTTTCGCCCATTTGTGTCCTTATTTCTTCACAACTTACTCTATTATCTTCGTTTTGTTTATCAATTTTTCGTTAATTAATTTATTATTTTCGCTAATTAATTCCATTAGCGTGTGCAGGCTCACTTCTTGGGGTCTAGGCGTCGGTCCTCGCGCCCTGTCGTCTTGAGTCTCTACAAAGCTGTTTCGGTCACTAGGTGTGTTGTCCTCCTCAGTATTAGGTATACTTAGCTGATTATTGATCTCGAACTCCATACTGTCAGAGTTACTAGCCATTTTTGCCCTACTACATGTGATCATTCAAGCTAGTCTTACACTACTAATTATTTCTATTTTTACTTTAAGCTAATTTATTCTACTGCCTGCTCATTACCCACACTTGTACATAATACTTCTATTGCGTATCAGGCCTCACGTTGGCGCCATTTATACATTGTTCTTATGTGCAATTAATTAATTTGTGAATTAATTAATTAATCAATTTAATTAAGTATTGATTAGTGTATTATATCCTTCTTAAGCCCCGCGATTGGAGCACCATTTAATATAATGATATGTATGCTAATATGAGTTGGGTTAATTAGTTAAATTGGTTATCAAACTTTTAAATACTCATTAGCATAATTGACATGAGATTCAATAATTCTCAAGTGTATTCAACCAATACATATTATATTTATTCAAATAGAATAGTTAACCAATTTGCAGATTCTAACATTAGGGTTTTCAGTAATAATGAACGCATTATTGAATTTGCTTAAACGCTAATTTATTATACATTTAGAGAATTGTATTCAATAACACATATATAAATTCATAGTACCTGTAAAATACATCCAAAAAACGTAAAACATATACATATCAAAAAATAAGTTCCATCTTAATCAATAGCTGAAAAGACATACAAACATACGTAAAATGTCGCATACAACAAAATCAAATAATAATTAATTTATTTAATGCGTTCATTACACTCCAGATGGTTTAGCTTTAATTAATCATGATAATACTTTAAATTTAATCTTTTTAACAAAATTTACTATAATTTCCCAGGGTACAGATACTTTGAAAGAGTCAGCTCAGTAGTTATAATTATACTAATAGAATCATAAAGTTTTACTTGGAATTTGATTATCCACTATAATCCAGCGGCGCTAAATCTCCTTGTGGTGGTAAGTTTTGATGACGGCATTCTGTTGGATAATGTTGAAATCACTTTCACTGGTCATTCACTGTGCACACGCGGTGTCTACAGAATAGTGTGGGTGTGATATGATTATTAACGACAATTTGTACAGTTCAGTTCATTCTCGAATACAACCATTATTAGTTAGTTGCGTGTTCTTTGTGTTCGTGAAGTAAATGTTTATTCGTACTAATGTTTGGTTCGATATCAAATGTTCAACGTGATTCTTTATGTGTGCAATCTATGTAATAGTGTACGGTTGTATAATAGTTCTTTTAAATTGTTGTGATAATTCATCCAAGATTATTGAAGATTGTTAACACATTAATAAGTCTATTCACGCATATCGTATATTGGTGTTCGTTATATTGTTTTTCACTATGACTCGAGACAGTTTAAATATAATAATACTACTGTCCGCTCCTGTGGTGTACAATCAGTTTTATTAACTTCGCCCTAACAAAATTTGGTCTAGAGCCTGTCCACGCCTTTGGTCACCATGATAGGCCAAACAACTACCCTCTCTCGAAAATCTTGTCCCACTACTTCGAAGTCCTCTAGTTTTCTACCCTCTGATTTGCTCTTCGTCTGGTTACCATGGAAACTTGCCTCGTCTTCGGTCTCTTCGTAAAATACTCTACTCTGATAGGTGGTTGGACATAACTTAGAACCTCCTGTCCAGACGTTGCTCCCGTTCGAAGAAATGCAGGTCGTAAAGTGCCTGTCAATCAATGTATTGTCTTGAGCCTTAAGCAAGGGCTGTCCTAACATCCTGGAGTATTATTCTTACTTGTAACCCCTTTTTCTGGCTATTAATAATTTTCTGTCAAGCGTCAGTTGGTGCAGCCACCTGATTGAAATTTAATCTCGTCGTAAATTTCAGCACGTCACGTAAACGTTACTTCCCGCTGCGCAACATCGTCGCTTCTATTCACTGGTTATTTCTCATATTGTTTCTGTAGAGTGCTTCGCTCTCCAATCCTTTGTGACCTGTTCTCGTTTTTGTCGTAATCTCGCATCCTGGCTGAACCCCAAGCAGATCGTTGCTTCAGTTCTGCGTAATAGTGTGAGTGAACTCTCGTACATTGTCTAGTTTGTTGTGGTGTCATAATTTTCAGTCGAGTTTCTCCTGTCAACTCAAATCGTCATCCCTTTTGTTGCGTCGAGCTGAACACATCTCTATTGTCTGATATTGGCGTTGGGTTGTCGTCTTTCCAATTAACTTTGTTTATTGCCCTTACTCGGAGTCGTTGACACAGCTGCGTGTGAACAAACTGGTCGAGAAGGAAAATTAAAATTTTTAAAATTTTTCAATCGCTATAGCATCCCCAATTTGGATTTAATGACGTGACCTCAGGGAAGTACTGAATCCAAATTCTGCGCCTTGTGTTTCGCCGTGTCCATCTTCGTTTGTGAGGAGTACAGCTTGATGACCTACTCTCCGTGGTGTGTATTGCATTTGGTATACCCCCTTTTTGGTTCAGACTAAGTATTTTAATTTATTGCTATCCATCTGGATTATTTGAACGTATCTAACATTAACGCATGTCTGTGTTAATTACGTAAATGTGTTTTATATCTTAAATAAACAATTTATAGACTTCCAATAAATGTTTTCATCTAATTACTAAACAATTTGTTATTACTTCTTAAAGAATACATATGTAATGTAACAATAAATGAGTTAACATTAAATTCAATTATCTGAATATTAAGCTCAACGTATAGTAATAAAGAAAATCCTTTACTAAGGAATCTCATATGATCTAAGTGTTCCTCTAGTTACATTTGTTACATAAAATACATTTATAATTTGGTTAATAACCGTCAATGATTGTTGCATTATTACCTTTAAATTCATACTACTATTGATCCTATTAACTAGATATATAGGCTACACATAGTCTTTGAGTAATCATTAAATTATTTTATCCTAACATCAGTTCAAATCTTTAATCTAGTCACTATACACAATTCTTTCAATTTGGTTTAATTTGCACTAGAATTACTGATCTACACAGATCATTCACTTGTAGGTGTCCTTCTTTTTATTTATTTTATCTGTGACAATTTATTGCCATTCATTTAATTCGAGTTTTTATAATTAGAATGTCTTTTCACTCACTGCACTCTCTATAAAGAATGTTAATTAAAGTGTTCACTTACGTGTATCATTTAATGCATCGTTAGTGTTCTATTCACACATATTATAATTGAAGAATTACATAAATCCTTAAGTAGTACTTTACAATACATTATATGTTTTACTGGTTGGCTAGCTTGAATGAGATTCACGCGTCAACAACCCTGACGTATATGACTCAACTCAAACGGCTAACTAACGAGATATCTTTTCTATCTTCTCTTCGTGGATTACATTCCATCCTTCCGTTCGTGATATTTCTTAATCTGCCTTACATTAAACTTTCCTCGGACCTTGTTTTCATCCTCGCAGTCGACGAGCTGGTAAGTAGCGTCCCCAAGGATCCGATGTATTTTATAAGGTCCACTATATAGTTCATAAAATTTGTCCATTCTTTTTTGAATTGCATCAGATTGATAATACGTTCTTATCAAAACTTTCTCCTCAATCTTAAACTTAGTGTTTACCTTATTTTCATTACTCAACTTCGCTTGTTTTTCTCTCTTCTCCTTTATCTTTATGAATATTTTGCTGTGATCCGTTTCTTCAACTCCAACAATATCTTTGTCCAAGTATTTCTTCCATACTCTGGTTGGTTTTCTGCCGAGGTGCGCTTCATAAGGTGTTACCTCAATGGTTTCATGATATACCTCGTTGATGCAGCTTTCAATTATATTTACATATCGTGACCATTTGGTATGCTGGTCATGCACAAAGATTCGAAATAAATTACCGAGTTGTCTGTTGATTCTCTCAGCTAAATTGGCACACGGGTTCCTTATAGCGGTGTATTTTGGTTGAATGTTCAACTCCTTCAGCCCGTTCACCCATTTCTTTGAAGTAAACTGAGTTCCATTGTCGGTAAGGATCGCTTTTGGTGACCCAAATTCCTCACAGTATTGTTTCATTCTCTTCAATGTTGTAGAGGTCGTCGCTCTTCGGAGTGTAAACAATCTTACATATTTCGTGAAATTGTCGACGATTACAAACAGGTATTTAACTCCGGCCGTTGACGTGGGCAGGGGTCCAAAATAGTCAGCACTAACAAGCTCTCCCCTCCCTAATGGTACAACTGCTTTTGTTCCACCGAATAAAGCTCTGTTACTGGTGTCTTTACACTTTTGACATACATCACATTTTTTTATATGACTTTTCACCTTTTTTAACATCTTGTCAAACGTGAAATGTTCTTGTAACATTTTCACGCACTTTTTTGATCCCAAGTGTCCGTACATTCTGTGTATTTTGGCAATTAATTTTCCGGATACATTATCAGGTATATACAGTTTCCACTCATTCTTGCGTCGTCTATACAATTTACCGTTAACATATTTATAAAATTCACTTAATTCCTTACCTAAACTTCCTTAATTTACTTTATTAATAATAGATTTAAGTTTAATATCATCGAGTTGGTACTTTCCGATGTCCTTGATGATTATGCTCACATCCTTGTCCATTTTAATCATTCTATGGTTGATCAAGTATTCGTATACATCACCGTTGACCTCTTCTGGTGTGGCGTCTGCTGGATTCCTACTTAAAATGTCGGCAACAACGTTGTTCTTGCTCTTGCAATGTCAAATTTATATTCTTGGATGCTTAAGATCCATCGTGTTATACGTGAATTGTTTAAGTAACATTTGTGCATGAAGGTCAACGCCTTGTTGGCAGTAATAACGGTCAAAGGTTGGCCTAAAATATAGTTGCAAAATTTTTCTAAACACCGTACGATACTTAGTAGTTCTTTTTCTGTTGTGTAGTAGTTCCTTTCAGCGCCTTTGAACGTTTTACTCGTAAATGCGATAATGCTGATCCTCCCTTCTTCATCCAATTGGTACAACTGACCACCGTATGTGAAATTACTGGCATCACATTGCATATAATACCTTTGATTGACTCGAGGAAATTTTAAAATTACAGTTTCAATAAATAACTCCTTGACTTGTTGGAAACAATTATTCAGCTCCGGTGTCCAAGTGAATTTATGTCCTTTTTTTAATAATTCAAGCAGTGGTTGAGTTGTTTCAGCATATTTATCCGTGAAACGGTTATAAAAGTTGGTGAGTCCCACGAAACCCTTCAGTTGTTTTTGATTTTTAGGAGTATGAAACCTCATAATAGCATTGATCTTATCCTCTGTCGCCTGGATTCCCTGCATTGTCAGATGGTATCCTAGGTAAGAGATTTCTTGTCTGAAGAATTGTGATTTTTCTAGATTTATAGTTAAGTTTGCCTTTCTCAAATTGTTTAATAATAACTCTAAGTGTGATAAGTGCATTTCTAAACTGTTAGAATAACATAGACAGTCATCTACATAAATTATAGTATTTTTCTTGACTTCTTCTTCCAATACCATGTCTAATCCTCTCGTTAGTGCCGCAGAATTGGTACTCAACCCAAATGGCGTGACTGTAAAGTGGTAGCACTTGCCCTCATACATAAAGGCTGTGAAATTTCGGCATTCCGACTTTAAGTGTACCTGCCAGAAACTACTGGTCAGATCGACTGTGGACAAGTATTTCATCTTGCTGCATCTTGCTAATATATCATTTATCGGAGAAACTGCCTCATAGTCCGGGATAGTCACACTGTTTACTTTCCTCGCATCCAGACACAATCAGGCCCTTCCATCTTTCTTTATTACTGTTACAAGCGGATTAACGCATGGGCTGTTGCAACATTCAATCACCCCATATCGTAACATACGGCTTATTTCTTCATCTACTTTCCCCTTGTATGCAATTGGCACGGGCCATCCTCTCTGGAAATACGGTGTCCTGTCTGTTACTTGGAATTCATGTGCGTATCCGTCGATTCTTCCGGGGCACTCCCTGAATAAACGACGGCAGCCCCTAAAATACATGGCTTAATAAGATCCGGTATAATTAAAAACACACATTCACTCCTAACCCCATCTATATCACATAATATTTGTTTTCTAATTAATTTCGACTTGTTTCCTACCGCGCTAATTACAAGAGTGTTAGTCATGGGTAAAATTTCGTAAGGTTCTATGCTCTTCTTATTTTGACTAAACCACGATTCTGATAGACCATTGATTATACTCCCGGAGTCAATTAGTGCCGGTATTGTAATACCATTATTAAATTTTACAATTATTTCAGGACATTTTAACACACGCTGAACTATTTCCTCTTCGTCATCGTATAGTAGGTCACTTCTTAAATCAGGTAGAATAATATTTACATTATTAGTTGTGTCGTCGTCCGGTACTTCGGTTATCTTACTCACTAGGTCGTGGAATTTTTTTTCTCTCTTCTTTGTGTCTCATTTTGGGTTCATCGACCGATGTAGATGCACCCTTATTCACAAAACTAATAGTGTTTACTGGCTGTCTCCCCTTGTTCCGGTTGTATTGTGTTCGGGCGGTCGGTTTCTCACCCCAAACTCGTTTCGGCATACTATTGCTTTTGTTCCGATAACTTTCACTCTCGGCTGTTGCTTCGTACTGGAATTCTTTGTTGTTACGTGGTTGAATCTGCATGTATTCAATAATTAATGATTCAAAATTAGGAATTGTCGTGATTCCTCTCATAATAACCGCCAGTTGAATATCCCTACCGAAATGGCGTGCGATCTTTTTAATCAGTTGGCGATCCATTATTGTGGGCATCAACTGCCTGCTTTCTAATAGAATGCGTTCAATGTATTGTATAGCGCTAATCTGGCCGCGCCAATCGAATCTTCCATATTCGAGGTGGTCCCGAATGTTGTCCTGACGTTCCTGCCCCCAGTATTTTTATGTGAAACTTCTCTGAATTCATCAAAAGTAGCTATTTGATTTCTGATGACCCGTCACCAAATACCGGCGTCCATTTCCAGGTGCCTACCAATCCATTTAATATTGTCAGTGGGGTAGTACGTCTCTTGTAGTTCTGACAATTCCTTCAGGAATTCCATGGGATACCTATCTGTCCCATTATAACTTAAGGT
The DNA here is from genome assembly GCA_034769895.1 of Magicicada septendecula. Taxonomy (NCBI): domain Eukaryota; kingdom Metazoa; phylum Arthropoda; class Insecta; order Hemiptera; family Cicadidae; genus Magicicada; species Magicicada septendecula. The sequence continues at coordinate 202,895,175 of CM068371.1, forward strand.
CGTTGTGGTTCGGCCCATTGATTCTACTTACCGTTCCACACTCACCTTCAATTAATTGTCTTTGAAGTCGCTCCTGAGTTTCTTTCATCTTCGCTAGGTGGCACTTTAGTTCTTCTACGCGTGTTGTTTTTTCTTTGGATGTTTCGTCTAACTTCTGTTCTGTCAAGCGTTGTCTATCATCAACTTCTTCAAGTCTTTGTTTTATGACGTTGTTTGTGTTGCCCTGTTCCTGCTGCTTCTGCCGTATAGTCTCGTGTAGTTCGGCCGCCAGCTCTTCCTGTTTCTTGTTACTGTCTTTGATGTGTGCTTCTATTTTGTTATTAATCTTTTTGATGCTTGTCTGGTTGCTCTGGATTGCCCCCTTCCATTCCTGGTGATCTGTTTCACGTGCCTCCCGCATTTCTTCATATTTCTTACTTGTGTCTTCTTTCAATTCCTTTATTGACTCATCTTGTTTCTTTTGCATTTCGTTAATCTTCTCCTCCCAGGTATGTTGGTACTCGCGTAATTCCGAACGCATCTGCGCGATTTGCTCAGATACCTATTGCTTCATTTCTTCTTTGTGTTGGTCGAGCTTCTCGCTAATTAACCTATTATTTTTGCCCATTTGTGTCCTTATTTCTTCACAACTTACTCTATTATCTTCGTTTTGTTTATCAATTTTTCGTTAATTAATTTATTATTTTCGCTAATTAATTCCATTAGCGTGTGCAGGCTCACTTCTTGGGGTCTAGGCGTCGGTCCTCGCGCCCTGTCGTCTTGAGTCTCTACAAAGCTGTTTCGGTCACTAGGTGTGTTGTCCTCCTCAGTATTAGGTATACTTAGCTGATTATTGATCTCGAACTCCATACTGTCAGAGTTACTAGCCATTTTTGCCCTACTACATGTGATCATTCAAGCTAGTCTTACACTACTAATTATTTCTATTTTTACTTTAAGCTAATTTATTCTACTGCCTGCTCATTACCCACACTTGTACATAATACTTCTATTGCGTATCAGGCCTCACGTTGGCGCCATTTATACATTGTTCTTATGTGCAATTAATTAATTTGTGAATTAATTAATTAATCAATTTAATTAAGTATTGATTAGTGTATTATATCCTTCTTAAGCCCCGCGATTGGAGCACCATTTAATATAATGATATGTATGCTAATATGAGTTGGGTTAATTAGTTAAATTGGTTATCAAAGTTTTAAATTCTCATTAGCATAATTGACATGAGATTCAATAATTCTCAAGTGTATTCAACCAATACATATTATATTTATTCAAATAGAATAGTTAACCAATTTGCAGATTCTAACATTAGGGTTTTCAGTAATAATGAACGCATTATTGAATTTGCTTAAACGCTAATTTATTATACATTTAGAGAATTGTATTCAATAACACATATATAAATTCATAGTACCTGTAAAATACATCCAAAAAACGTAAAACATATACATATCAAAAAATAAGTTCCATCTTAATCAATAGCTGAAAAGACATACAAACATACGTAAAATGTCGCATACAACAAAATCAAATAATAATTAATTTATTTAATGCGTTCATTACACTCCAGATGGTTTAGCTTTAATTAATCATGATAATACTTTAAATTTAATCTTTTTAACAAAATTTACTATAATTTCCCAGGGTACAGATACTTTGAAAGAGTCAGCTCAGTAGTTATAATTATACTAATAGAATCATAAAGTTTTACTTGGAATTTGATTATCCATTATAATCCAGCGGCGCTAAATCTCCTTGTGGTGGTAAGTTTTGATGACGGCATTCTGTTGGATAATGTTGAAATCACTTTCACTGGTCATTCACTTGTGCACACGCGGTGTCTACAGAATAGTGTGGGTGTGATATGATTATTAACGACAATTTGTACAGTTCAGTTCATTCTCGAATACAACCATTATTAGTTAGTTGCGTGTTCTTTGTGTTCGTGAAGTAAATGTTTATTCGTACTAATGTTTGGTTCGATATCAAATGTTCAACGTGATTCTTTATGTGTGCAATCTATGTAATAGTGTATGGTTGTATAATAGTTCTTTTAAATTGTTGTGATAATTCATCCAAGATTATTGAAGATTGTTAACACATTAATAAGTCTATTCATGCATATTGTATATTGGTGTTCATTATATTGTTTTTCACTATGACTCGAGACAGATTTTAATTTTACTAAGTTCAACAAAGTTCAATAGATAAATTTACCAAGTCCGATAGAGTTCTCCATACCGCGCACTTCAAAATTATACGACTGATCGATTTACTGATCGCAAAGTTTCTGAGACTGCTCGACAAAATAATAATACTACTGTCCACTCCCGTGGTGTACAATCAGTTTTATTAACTTCTCCCTACCAAAATTTGGTCTAGAGCCTGTCCACGCCTTTGGTCAACATGATAGGCCAAACAACTACCCTCTCTCGAAAATCTTGTCCCACTACTTCGAAGTCCTCTAGTTTTCTACCCTCTGATTTGCTCTTCGTCTGGTTACCATGGAAACTTGCCTCTTCTTCGGTCTCTTTGTAAAATACTCTACTCTGATAGGTGGTTGGACATACCTTAGAACCTCCTGTCTGGACGTTGCTCCCGTTCGAAGAAATGCAGGTCGTAAAGCGCCTGTCAATCAATGTATTGTCTTGAGCCTTAAGCAAGGGCTGTCCTAACATCCTGGAGTATTATTCTTACTTGTAACCCCTTTTTCTGGCTATTAATAATTTTCTGTCAAGCGTCAGTTGGTGCAGCCACCTGATTGAAATTTAATCTCGTAGTAAATTTCAGCACGTCACGTAAACGTTACTTCCCGCTGCGCAACATCGTCGCTTCTATTCACTGGTTATTTCTCATATTGTTTCTGTAGAGTGCTTCGCTCTCCAATCTTTTGTGACCTGTTCTCGTTTTTGTCGTAATCTCGCATCCTGGCTGAACCCCAAGCAGATCGTTGCTTCAGTTCTGCGTAATCGTGTGAGTGAACTCTCGTACATTGTCTAGTTTGTTGTGGTGTCATAATTTTCAGTCGAGTTTCTATTGACAACTCAAATCGTCATCCCTTTTGTTGCGTCGAGCTGAACACATCTCTATTGTCTGATATTGGCGTTGGGTTGTCGTCTTTCCAATTAACTCTGTTTATTGCCCTTACTCGGAGTCGTTGACAAAGGTGTGTGTGGACAAACTGGTCGAGAAGGAAAATTAAAATTTTTTAAATTTTTCGATTGCTATAAACCAGATAGAAAATAATAACGAAAGTAGAGTAAAAGAGGTACAACTAGAAACACAAGAAAAATTAGATGAAGTACAAATCAACATAGCCGGAAGAATAGAACTAGTTAACAATGAAATGATACAAATGAAAACTCAAGTGGATCATAATAAAGGAAACACTGAAAATATACAAAATCAGGAGTTAATTAATATAAATAGTCAGTTGAGAATTTACAAAGTAGACCAATGTACCTGGCCCACCACATAGCACCTGACCAAAAGGAAAATATTAATTTTAAGAATTATAGATGAAACCCCATTGAATTTTTAGATGGGATAGACGAATGGTTTTGTAGAATAAAAGAGACCCGATGGAATATAATTAAGAATTTGTTAAATGACTGCTTCAAACACATAAACGATAATTGGTGGTCTGCGGTTCGGAACAAAACAAATAACTATGAAGAATTTAAGAAAGTTTTTAGGTCGAAATATTGGTCGGACTCTGTTTATATAATTAGAGACAATATCGCTAACGGAAGGTTTGACATAAACCGAGAACCGTCCCCAACTACCTACTTCTTGGGAAAAGTGTGCCTGGTGCGTCATTTAGAGCCACGTATACCAGAGGAGTGTTTGGTGAACAAACTGTCATATCATTTCGAGGAAGAAATAGTTCGTGCTAGACGCAGTGGTCAAGTAAAGACAATAGGAGCTACGGAAACACTGTTAGCAAGTTATGAAATGGAAGATTATTATCGGAGGTCCAGAAGACAAAATGACTGTACAAACAATAAAAGAGAAGACCAAAATAGAGACCAGCGTCAGGGAGTAAACAGGAACAACTATAGTAATTTTAACCGAAATAATAATAGCAATCATACGAATAATAACTATCATAATAATAATTATCAAAATAATAACCACTATAATAACAATAACAATAACCGGTACAGGACAGGCAGAAGAAATTTTGACAGTGGAAGAGATTATTGGAACAGTACCAAGGGAACGATGACCGAAGAAATCAACCCAGAAATAGAAGCCGAGAGGATGACCTGTTTAGGAACCGAGAAAATAGTAGAGAGTTTAGACCAGATGATGGCAACCCAGGAAACACTGCTTGAGATGATCGTCCACAGGATAGGGTGGAAAACTAAATTCGGCAGTGAAAATGTCAAGTAGCCCCTCACTGCTGGGATTGGAAGGGTATACACAAACAAAAAAGGACAAGAACAAAATTACAATAATTACAGAAAACAATTATTTGAAAAATATACGAGAGGATCTAACTGAAGAACGGTCACCGTCAGAAAATCAAAATGACAATCAAATAATATATATAACGGCGAAGTTACAAGGAGTTATAACCGAGATGGTGATTGACACCGGGGCGAACGTGTCACTATTAGACAAAGTAGAGTATAACAGAATAAAAGAAGTGTATAAGAAAGACATACCAACACTACCAGTCAATAATATGGTAATAATAGGTGCTACTGGCAGGCCAAACAAAACGATACGACAATAAGTAATGATGGAAGTGTCCACCAGAGGAAAAACTATTCCTATGGTGTTTATGGTAGCGCAAGGATTGCCATTTAAAGCAATGCTGGGGTGTGATACGCTGTGGCGCCACTCAGCAATTATTGATATGGGCAGGGGAAAATAACCCTGTACCATGAAACTGCGGAATGGTCAAGTGAAATAGTGGACCGAAAAAGTGCCAATCACAACCGACATTCATTTACCCTAATACATGATGACAGAACGGATTATAAAACACCTTAACACCTTTTGAGGAATCAGCCTATGTTAAGGATATTGAATGGAAGGAGAAACTACAAGAAATTTATTCATTTAAAGCCACCAGTACAAGCGAAGTGACACCAGAACAAAAAACTCAATTAGTAAAAGTATACAATAAATATACAAAAGTATTTTCAGATTTGCCTGGAAAGGCTAAGGATTTTATTTGTGAACTGTCATTCAAACAACCCACTAATTTTAATAGAAAATCATATCCTATACCCCAATCCCTAAAACCAGCAGTGAGGAGGGAAATACAGAGTATGATAGAGCAGGATATCATTGAGTACAGCTCATCCCCATACATCAACCCAATAGTAGCCATAAAAAAAAAGGACGGTACAGTATGCCTATGTTTAGATGCCCGAGAGCTTAACAAAAATATAATTAATGATAGGATTCACCAGGAGAAATTGAGGAATTAATGAAAAAATTTAAGGGTTGTAAGTATATGAGCATTTGGGATGCCGTTTGTGGGTACTGGCAAGTAGAGTTGCACCCCAAAAGTCGAAAATATGTTGCATTTATATTTGAGGGTACAAACTACCATTTTAAACGTCTTCCTTTCGGGTTGGTAAACTCTGTTGCGGTTTTCATCAAATGCATGGACCAGGTCCTGGGTAGGGAAGTGTTGGAATTCACAATGGTGTATGTAGATGACATATTGGTAACTTCCACCATGTGGGAAGAACATTGTCAACGCGTGGAAATGTATTAAGTAAATTAGAAAGAAACAACATTACTCTTAAATTGAATAAATCCAAATTAATAACTAATAAGTTACAATTCCTCAGTTTTATACTCTCGGAAACTGGGATATCCACATCCCCTGAGAAGGTGGAAACCATTCAAAACTTCCCCACACCAAGAAACATTCGGCAGTTGCAATCATTTCTGGGAGTGTGTAACTACTATCGCAAATTCCAAAAGAATTATTCACAATTAACCACAAGGTTCAAACACTTACTATCATCTAAACATAAATGGAAATGGAGTATGAGAGATGATGAAATATTCGATTTAATCAAGAAAAAATTTTTACAAAACGTCATTCTTCATCACCCTGATTTTAATAAGGAATTTTTTATAAATTGTGATGCAAGTGATGTGAGTCTGGGTGCCGAACTATACCAGGAAGACGGGGAAGGAAATCACCAAGTAATAAGCTTTGCCAGCCGGGTGTTGAATCAATGTGAACGAAATTACAATGTCACAGAGAAAGAATTATTGAGTGTGGTATTCGCATGCGGTAAATTTCGCACATACATATTGGGTTATCCCCTGACGGTGCGGTCCGACCATAAATCCATATCATTTATACAAAGGTGTAAGTTAAGCTGGCCACGGGAAACTAACCCGATGGATTTTGGCTCTCCAAGAATATAATATAACATGGGAATATGTACCGGGCGAGCAGAACACAGTAGCAGATGCTCTATCTAGAGTGAACCTGGAGAGTGGGACTTTTGAGATTGAAAGGGAGGACGTTGGAAGGGTGTATCATGTGGTGACAGCCAGAGAAGAATTAGTAAATTTATTAAGTAAAATTCAGAAAGAGCAGTCAAGAGATCAAAGATTATCTACCATCCGAGAGCGCATTTTCTCAATGACGATACCCAAATTGTACAATATTATCAAATATATAATGGTTTAGTTTTCATAAAATCCCCTGCCAGGAATAATAGGTGGAAACTGTATATTCCTAAGATAATAGAGTCATCAATAATAAATAATTACCATCAAATGTATGGACATATGGGTCCTACTAAGGTAGTAAAGGCAATGGAAGAGCATTTGTATATTAAGGGTTTAAACAAAAAGGTAAGAAAAATAGTGAGAAAGTGTGTGATATGCCAGAAGGTAAAAGTAAACGAGCGAAAGGAAGGGACTTTAATAACAATAACATCATTGAGAAAATAAAAGAAAAACATTCCTTGACATTTGCGGGCCTTTCCCACGCAGTGGAGGCAGGCGCCGATATAAATACATTGTAATTATACTAGACCATTTCACATGATATACTAAACTGTACCCTATAAGCAAAGCATTCACCAACGTTATCGATAAAGTGATCACAGAAAAGTACATAATTGATGTAGGAACTCCGTATTCCATAATAACAGATCATGGAACCCAATTTAAAGGTCGAAAATGGAGATTAGGAATGGCAAATCGAGGAATCAAAACATACAACTTCCATTACCATCTACTTCCATTTACCATCCTAGTAGTAATCCTGCTGAAAGGGTACTTAGGGAGGTAGGACGAGTCCTCCGTACCTATTGCTATGACAACCATAAAAAATGGGGTGAATTTATAAACAAAAGAGAATCTTTTTTAAATATTGCATATCATGAAACTATTGGGGTTACACCATATCAAATGATGTTTTCAAAACCGCCACCTCGAGAAATTACTAATATGATACAATTCCCTGAAGGACCAGAAGAAGAGCTCAACCTTACCCATGTATATAACAGGTTACTCCACAAGATGGATCTTAGAAGGAAAAAACAGAATACAACAGGGAAACATACCATTAAGTATACAGTGGGTGAAAAATTCTTAATAAGAAACAGGCAACAACTAAGCGGATCTGAAGGGATAGCCAAAAAATTATTATTATTATTATATACTGGGCCTTTTTAATAAGTAAGGATAACCAAAACAATACATATGTGGTGACTGCCCCAATTAGTAACAAGATAAGGGGTACCTATAACCAGGCTGAAATCAAGAAATGCTATGAATAAGGAGAAAAATAAACCAAAGCATGAAGATTATAAGTTTATTTTACCCAAACCACAGTCAGATAAAATAAACTTATTTGGGAGGGGGAGTAAATGTAACGTATCAAAACCAAGGTCCCCTACGTTACATAAAAATTAACATAAAAAAAAACACTAGTTATTCATTGTAACGAAGGTCAGGTAAGTGTAAACCCTTATTGAGTAAAAAAATAAATGATATTAAATAAAATTATAAGGTAGTAGAGTCACAGATAAGTGTATAGAAATACAAACTATGAAGTGTTCAGTGAAGGGGTCAGTGCAAAGAGTGAGTGATAAGTACAGTTTTAAATAGTATAAACAGTTTATTCAATGCTCGAAAACAACTACATTAAGAGTGTATTAAATAATTGATGTTAAGTTAGTTTATAAAAAAAGAACATGTCATCATGGCATTTATGTTGGAGTTTTGTATGTAGGAGGTTTTTGTTAAGTAATTACATTAAGAGTGTATTAAATAATTGATGTTAAGTTAATTTATAATAATGAACATGTCACCATGGAATTTATGTTAAATTTTATATAGAGTAAATATTTTATAATTACCTTGAATAGATAATGGTTGTGTTGTTAGATTATAATTGTAAACTTGGCCAGGAAGGCAATAATTGGTGATAAAATGCCAAAGGGTTTTATTGTAACTACGTTGTGGACATATGAAGGGTTCTATACTAAAAAACTATGTAATAATAAATTAAAAATCAGAATGGAGTGAAAAATTGAATTATTGGCCCTAAGCCAGTGACACATTGTACAGGAAGCCACGTCAGAAAAGTTAGGTAAATAACAAATGTAAAGACATTAAATTTTATATAATAAATTAGAAGAAAGTAATAGTAGTTATTAATAGCAGATAAGTGCCATGAATTACAATAAAAACATAATATATGTAATAGAAGAATAGGCCCCAAAATTAGTATTTTGTAATGAGAAGATAGTACTTGTTAGAATGATAAGATTAAGAGGAGAAAGGTAGCAAAATGTATGTAATTTTATAACAAAGAATATGTGAAAATTCGATACGATATAATGTGACTTTGGTAAAGGAGTATTTTATTAAGTAAGTGCAAGAACATTTTTTAATTATGGCTCAAGGATTACAAGATATTAACCAATAACAGAACAAAGATTGGTTGTCAAGGACGACATAAAGGCAAAAAAGTTTGTTTACTCGATTGTTATCTGTGAAAGAGGATAGTTCAGCTTATGAATAGAAATAAAGAAAGAAAAAAAATCTACAAGAATAAATTTTCCAGTTAATCCAAATAACATGATTCAAAATGGAAGTATTAAATAATAAATAAAATGAAGAGAACAAATGACTCAAAGAAATTAATGTAATCAAGTATGGTAAAAAACAAAAAAGAAAAAATTAAAATTGAATGCTAAACCTCACTTTCTTACGATCAAGTGAAGAAAAACTATTGCTACACAAAATCCATTGTAATCCATAACCACAAGAAACTTCAACATTAGAGAAGATTAAGAATTGGAAATTCTACTCCATCCAGGGACAAATACACCAAACTTTTATTGTCGGAACTGGATACTGGCAATGATTCAGACATCTGCAGACTAGTTAAAACAGCCATCACGAAATTATCGGTGCGCTGCCATTACGAGTGACCTTTTCACGAACATTGCGCTTGCATTTTCAGACCTTCCTAATAGTCACAAGAACCTTTCGAACCCTGAGATTAAGAAAAAATAATAATATAATTAAAATTTAATATCTGAAAATCGAATTCTGTAACCTAGTCGATTCATTTAAGTGTGGTCGATCTGTTGAACCCAAGCGAAGAGAAAACATCTGTTAAAAACATATAAAAATAAAGAATCCTTCATGAAAATGATGACTTATTATTATTTACTGACTATTTAGTGCGTTTTAGATAATTTGTAGTTTACAGAGAGAAACGAGAGATATACGGCGATTGGAACAACTTAACCTCAAATAACTGGCCGACGATAAACCACAGCACAAGCCCTCATCCAGCAGTCGAACTGCGAGAGAAGAGAAAAACAATTCACGGCTTATACTCCCCTCTCTTAACGTTGTGTACAACCTAGGCCTTAATAGTAACGATATAACCGCCAAATAAAATAAACTAATATTGTACGTTACTCGTTCAGGGCGGATTTACTTATTATAATATATTAGAGTTAAGAACACATTATATCTCTCAATATTTGATTAGATTACAAATTAACGCTACCACGTGTAGCATAAATAACCTGAATTTATTTAATATATTACAAATTGGTGATCTCAACAGTGAGGCTGAAATATAATAGTATCGAATTAGTATTATTTGAAACAAATTGGCGCTCAACTTGCAGGGCTTGAGTTAAGTAAAACATAGACTCCATCACTACTACTTAACTTGAGCAGGCGACTATTAGAGGCACAGGAATGCATACAAGAGGTGTTTCTAAAAGGATGGCGAAGGACCAAGAAACGAAAGAAGATAGTAATGATTTACCTTATTGAAACTGTCCAGTGACTTTAAGTTGTATATGTATGACGCGTTTCGAGTTATATGACCCTTCATCAGATAGTTATCACTCACAAGGAGATCATCAAATATTAAAATTCACAAAAACACAAAAAATACACATATGTACAATTGTAAAACCTATATAAGCGTCCGACACAGTGCACTGCGTGAGGCCCACTGGACTCTGAGCAAACGCGTGTCACGCCGTGTGTTATCTTATAGTCGATTGTAGCGTGGTGTCATATAGCGGGTTTGATTTGAAATTTAATTTATCGTTAAGTATGTCATCATGAGTAACTGGGTTATTATGTCGACTATAGATTTCAAATTCTTCACATGCATCCATATAACGACCCTTACTACAATAATGTAAGGGTATTAAATTCGTATTAAAATTCGTGTACGAATGGTTGCATGTAATTGAATGTCGTGTGAAATTAGATTTTATATTATCTATAGAAACACCTTTATTGATGAAATTATGTGGAGTGTGTTCCCGAAACCTTTTAATAAAAGGTCTCCCCGTTTGACCAATATAGAAACATTCACAATCATTACATATTAATTTATATAAACCCGTCCTTGACTCTGATTGTGTGTGAACAGCCTGGCGAACCGAATTCCAAAGGCTATTATTGGTTTTAAAAATGGTGGTGAAACCAAGCCTATTAAAAACAGACGTTAGAATTTTGGGCATTATCTCCGTGTATGTGGTTGAGATGTACTTATTTTTGGTTTTTATATTATTTAATTGTTTGGATTCCTTAGCCTTGTGTTTCCTAAGAATGTTATCCACCATCCGGCAATAATAACCATTAACAGCAGCAATATGTTTAATTGTATTTAATTCATCATTAAAATCGTTAGCGTCAAGGGGGACACTCAAAAGCCTGTGTACGAAACTATTATACGCTGCTAATTTTTGCGAATATGGGTGGTGGGAATTCGCATGTATAGTAACATCAGTGGTGGTAGGCTTTCTATATATTTCAAATTTCAGGTTGTTGTGCTGTTTAGTTATGGTTAAATCCAAAAAATTTAGTTCATTATTTGCTTCGGTTTCCATGGTGAACTGGATATTGTCATTTACAGCATTCAAGCTGTTTTTCAAAGTGCTTAGCTGGCGTGCAGTACCATTGAAAATCAAAAAAGTGTCATCAACATAACGACAATAAAAAATAATGTTATTGGTGAACTTGTGGTTATTAAGAAAGTAATTGTTCTCATAAGAGTTCAAATAAATGTCGGCCAACAAGCCGGACAATGGTGAGCCCATAGCAAGTCCGTCTCTTTGAATATAATAACGTCCATTAAAAGTAAAATAATTTTGTTGCAAGATAACTCTCAGTACGCAGATTAATTCGTTTATGGATTGTGCATCTAATTTATTGGATTTGATTAAGTTATTATATAAGATGTCCAAGGTCTGATTTACGGGAATATTAGTATAAAGGTTGACAATGTCGAAAGATGCTAATTTGTATGTGGGTAGCAATTGTATATTTCTAACTTTTTTTATAAAATCCATGCTATTAATTATGCTACGATTATTTTGCAGTTGAATATTATCATTTATTAAAGCAACCAATTTTTTAGCCGGCTTAAAACCCGGTGCCGTGGTAAAATTAACCAGAGGCCTAATTGGGACATTGTCCTTGTGGATTTTAGGTAGACCAGTAAGTTTCGGTGCATGGGCATTGATAGGTTTTAAATAGCGTCGCGTATGGTCGTCAAACAACTTGGTACAGTTATTAATTGTATTATTTAAAATTTTCGTAAATGAATCAGTGGGGTCAGTGTTCAGCATGATAATGTTGTTATTGGAAATAAACTCGTTGACTTAACGTGTGTATACATCATTATCTATGACCACTAATGTATGTCCCTTATCTGCCTCCGTTATTACCTATTAGTTTTGCTTTTATTTTCTTAAGAGTTTTGATCTCAGTTCGAGCTCTTAACTGTTTCTGCGTATTCTGAGTATTAGAATTATGAACGTTTATGATATTATTAAATTTATTGTTTATTAAGTAGCATGATTCTCTTTGGAGATTGGGGTCCTTGATTGTTTTAATAGCGGTTTCAGCACTGATAATTTCACGTGTAACGTGACATTTATTAACATTCGGAAAGTTATATTTTAAACCCTTGTTAAGAAGATTTAATTCGTCTTCATCAAATATTATATTAGAAAGGTTAGAAGAACATGGGTAGAACTGATGTTTACGTTCGGGGATGGGATGTCGGTTTTGTGATGCCATCAAATTTTGAAATTTTCGGGTCTGTCTTCTTTTTACATCACGCATGATATCAGTAATGTAAATATTTATCTTATCTATTACGTTATCAATGATGGCAGGATGGATCTGTTGGAATAATTGCAAATGTAATTTCAACAATGTACTGTTAAGTATGTCTTTCTTAGTGTATAGCGATTTAATTTCCTGTTTGATACAGAAGAATTCTGCATATTTTTTTGTGTTTCTGGCTGCCTTAGTGGTGGATCTGATATGTATGGTGGCATACTTAGGAATTAGTTTGTGTTTAATACATGATTTGTTAAATTTAATATGCGCATTTGTTTTTAATAATCGAATTTTAATATTTTGGTATTTATATACCGTGCTGGCTTGACATGCATCTAATTTAAACATTATTTTATACGGTCCAAGTCACTTTATATAGTAATGATTTACCTTACTGAAACCGTCCAGTGACTTCAAGTTGTATATTTATGACACGTTTCGAGTCATATGCCCCTTCATCAGATAGTTATCACTCACAAGGAGATCATCAAATATTAAAATTCACAAAAAACACACATATGTACAATAGTAAAACCTATATAAGCGTCCAACACAGTGCACTGCGTGAGGCCCACTGGACTCTGAGCAAACGCGTGTCACGACGAGTGTTATCTCATAATCGATTGTAGCGCAGTGTCATATAGCAGTTTAGATTTGAAATTTAATATATTGTTAAGTATGCCATCATGAGTAACTGGGTTATTATGTCCACTACAGATTTCAAATTCTTCCCATGCATCCATATAACAAACAGGAAATTAAATCGCTATACACTAAGAAAGACATACTTAACAGTACATTATTGAAATTACATTTGCAATTATACCAACAGATCCATCCTGCCATCATTGATAACGTAATAGATAAGATAAATATTTACATTACTGATATCATGCGTGATGTAAAAAGACCCGAAAATTTGAAAATTTGTTGGCATCACAAAACCGACATCCCATCCCCGAATGTAAACATCAGTTCTACCCACGTACTTCTAACCTTTCTAATATAATATTTGATGAAGATGAATTAAATCTTCTTAACAAGGGTTTAAAATATAACTTTCCGAATGTTAATAAATGTCACGTTACACGTGAAATTATCAGTGCTGAAACCGCTATTAAAACAATCAAGGACCCCAATCTCCAAAGAGAATCATGCTACTTAATAAACAATAAATTTAATAATATCATAAACGTTCATAATTCTAATACTCAGAATATGCAGAAACAGTTAAGAGCTCAAACTGAGATCAAAACTCTTAAGATAATAAAAGCAAAACTAATAGATAATAACGCACTTATAACGAAGGCAGATAAGGGACATACATTAGTGGTCGTAGATAATGATGTATACACACGTAAAGTCGACGAGTTTATTTCCAATAACAACATTATCATGCTGAACACTGACCCCACTGATTCATTTACAAAAATTTTAAATAATACAATTAATAACTGTACCAAGTTGTTTGACGACCATACGCGACGCTATTTAAAACCTATCAATGCCCATGCACCGAAACTTACTGGTCTACCTAAAATCCACAAGGACAATTTCCCAATTAGGCCTCTCGTTAATTTTACCACGGCACCGGGTTTTAAGGTGGCTAAAAAATTGGTTGCTTTAATAAATGATAATATTCAACTACAAAATAATCGTAGCATAATTAATAGCATGGATTTTATAAACAAAGTTAGAAATATACAATTGCTACCCACATACAAATTAGCATCTTTCGACATTGTCAACCTTTATACTAATATTCCCGTAAATCAGACCTTGGACATCTTATATAATAACTTAATCAAATCCAATAAATTAGATGCACAATCCATAAACGAATTAATCTGCGTACTGAGAGTTATCTTGCAACAAAATTATTTTACTTTTAATGGACGTTATTATATTCAAAGAGACGGACTTGCTATGGGCTCACCATTGTCCGGCTTGTTGGCCGACATTTATTTGAACTCTTATGAGAACAATTACTTTCTTAATAACCACAAGTTCACCAATAACATTATTTTTTATTGTCGTTATGTTGATGACACTTTTTTGATTTTCAATGGTACTGCACGCCAGCTAAGCACTTTGAAAAACAGCTTGAATGCTGTAAATGACAATATCCAGTTCACCATGGAAACCGAAGCAAATAATGAACTAAATTTTTTGGATTTAACCATAACTAAACAGCACAACAACCTGAAATTTGAAATATATAGAAAGCCTACCACCACTGATGTTACTATACATGCGAATTCCCACCACCCATATTCGCAAAAATTAGCATCGTATAATAGTTTCGTACACAGGCTTTTGAGTGTCCCCCTTGACACTAACGATTTTAATGATGAATTAAATACAATTAAACATATTGCTGCTGCTAACGGTTATGATTGCCAGATTGTGGATAACATTCTTAGGAAACACAAGGCTAAGAAATCCAAACAATTAAATAATATTAAAAACCAAAAATAAGTACATCTCAACCACATACACGGAAATAATGCCCAAAATTCTAACGTCTGTTTTTAATAGGCTTGGTTTCACCACCATTTTTAAAACCAATAATAGCCTTTGGAATTCGGTTCACCAGGCTGTTCACACACAATCAGAGTCAAGGACGGGTTTATATAAATTGATATGTAATGATTGTGAATATTTCTATATTGGTCAAACGGGGAGACCTTTTATTAAAAGGTTTCGGGAACACACTACACATAATTTCATCAATAAAGGTGTTTCTATAGATAATATAAAATCTAATTTCACACGACATTCAATTACATGCAACCATTCGTACACGAATTTTAATACGAATTTAATACCCTTACATTATTGTAGTAAGGGTCGTTATATGGATGCATGTGAAGAATTTGAAATCTATAGTGGACATAATAACCCAGTTACTCATGATGACATACTTAACGATAAATTAAATTTCAAATCAAACCCGCTATATGACACCACGCTACAATCGACTATAAGATAACACACGGTGTGACACGCGTTTGCTCAGAGTCCAGTGGGCCTCACGCAGTGCACTGTGTCGGACGCTTATATAGGTTTTACAATTGTACATATGTGTGTTCTTTGTGTTTTTGTGAATTTTAATATTTGATGATCTCCTTGTGAGTGATAACTATCTGATGAAGGGTCATATGACTCGAAACAGGTCATAAATATACAACTTGAAGTCACTGGACGGTTTCAATAAGGTAAATAATTACTATATAAAGTGACTTGGACCGTATAAAATAATGTTTGAAAGAAGATAGATGGGAAGAAGAAGCAGAGATAGTTACAGACAGTGAAATGGAGCTTAAGGCAGATTCAGGAAAATAACAAACAAATAGATGAAAGAATTGAAAACAGTAATAAGGATTTGCGGCAAACTATAAATGAACAAAACCAAGCTTTGAGAGAAGTCATAAATGAAAGGATTGCAAATGTCAATGAAACACTTAGCAAAAGGGTGGATGATTACGAAGAGGAAGTAAGACAGCAAATAGCTGAAACCAAGGTAGGTCTAGAAAAGACGGATGAAACCATCATACATCTCGGAGTGAAAGTAGAGGCCAGAATAAACCAGATAGAAAATAATAACGAAACTAGAGTAAAAGAGGTACGACTAGAAACACAAGAAAAATTAGAAGAAGTACAAATCAACATAGCCGGAAGAATAGAACTAGTTAACAATGAAATGATACAAATGAAAACTCAAGTGGATCATAATAAAGGAAACATTGAAAATATACAAAATCAGGAGTTAATTAATATAAAAGAGTCAATTCAGAATTTATAAAGTAGAAAAATGTACCTGGCCCACCATATAGCACCTGACCAAAAGGAAAATATTTATTTTAAGAATTATAGAGGAAACCCCATTGAATTTTTAGATAGGATAGACGAATGGTTTTGTAGAATAAAAGAGACCCAATGGAATATAATTATGAATTTGTTAGATGACTGCTTCAAACACATAAACAACAATTGGTGGTCTGCGGTTCGCAACGAAACAAATAACTATGAAGAATTTAAGAAAGTTTTTAGGTCGAAATATTGATCGGACTCTGTACAAAAATAATTAGAGACAACATCACTAACGGAAGGTTCGACATTAACTGAGAACCGTCCCCAACTACCTACTTCTTGGGAAAAGTGTGCCTGGCGCGTCATTTAGAGCCACGTACACCAGAGGAGTGTTTGGTGAACAAACTGTCATATCATTTCGAGGAAGAAAGAGTTCGTGCTAGATGCAGTGGTCAAGTAAAGACAATAGGAGCTATGGAAACACTGTTAGCAAGTTATGAAATGGAAGATTATTATCGGAGGTCCAGAAGACAAAATGACTGTACAAACAATAGAAGAGAAGACCAAAATAGAGACCAGCGTCAGGGAGTAAATAGGAACAACTATAGTAATTTTAACCGAAATAATAATAGCAATCATACGAATAATAACTATCAAAATAATAACCACTATAATAACAATAACAATAACCGGTACAGGACAGGCAGAAGAAATTTTGACTATGGAAGAGCTTATTGGAACAGTAACCAAGGGAACGATGACCGAAGAAATCAACCCAGAAATAGAAGCCGAGAGGATGGCCTGTTTAGGAACCGAGAAAATAGTAGAGAGTTTAGACCAGATGATGGCAACCCAGGAAACACTGCTCGAGATGATCGTCCACAGGATAGGGTGGAAAACTAAATTCGGCAGTGAAAATGTCAAGTAGCCCCTCACTGCTGGGATTGGAAGGGTATACACAAACAAAAAAGGACAAGAACAAAATTACAATAATTACAGAAAACAATTATTTGAAAAATATACGAGAGGATCTAACTGAAGAAGGGTCACCATCAGAAAATCAAAATGACAATCAAATAATATATATAACGGCGGAGTTACAAGGAGTTATAACCGAGATGGTGATTGACACCGGGGCGAACGTGTCACTATTAGACAAAGTAGAGTATAACAGAATAAAAGAAGTGTATAAGAAAGACATACCAACACTACCAGTCAATAATATGGTAATAATAGGTGCTACTGGCAGGCCAAACAAAACGATACGACAATAAGTAATGATGGAAGTGTCCACCAGAGGAAAAACTATTCCTATGGTGTTTATGGTAGCGCAAGGATTGCCATTTAAAGCAATGCTGGGGTGTGATACGCTGTGGCGCCACTCAGCAATTATTGATATGGGCAGGGGAAAATAACCCTGTACCATGAAACTGCGGAATGGTCAAGTGAAATAGTGGACCGAAAAAGTGCCAATCACAACCGACATTCATTTACCCTAATACGTGATGACAGAACGGATTATAAAACACCTTTTGAGGAATCAGCCTATGTTAATGATATTGAATGGAAGGAGAAACTACAAGAAATTTATTCATTTAAAGCCACCAGTACAAGCGAAGTGACACCAGAACAAAAAACTCAATTAGTAAAAATATACAATAAATATACAAAAGTATTTTCAGATTTGCCTGGAAAGGCTAAGGATTTTATTTGTGAATTGTCATTCAAACAACCCATTAATTTTAATAGAAAATCATATCCTATACCCCAATCCCTAAAACCAGCAGTGAGGAGGGAAATACAGAGTATGATAGAGCAGGATATCATTTAGTACAGCTCATCCCCATATACCAACCCAATAGTAGCCATAAAGAAAAAGGACGGTACAGTATGCCTATGTTTAGATGCCCGAGAGATTAACAAAAATATAATTAATGATAGGACTTCACCAGGAGAAACTGAGGAATTAATGAAAAAATTTAAGGGTTGTAAGTATATGAGCATTTGGGATGCCGTTTGTGGGTACTGGCAAGTAGAGTTGCACCCCAAAAGTCGAAAATATGTTGCATTTATATTTGAGGGTACAAACTACCATTTTAAGCGTCTTCCTTTCGGGCTGGTAAACTCTGTTGTGGTTTTCATCAAATGCATGGACCAGGTCCTGGGTAGGGAAGTGTTGGAATTCACAACGGTGTATGTAGATGACATATTGGTAACTTCCACCACGTGGGAAGAACATTGTCAACGTGTGGAAATGTATTAAGTAAATTAGAAAGAAACAACATTACTCTTAAATTGAATAAATCCAAATTAATAACTAATAAGTTACAATTCCTCGGTTTTATACTCTCGGAAACTGGGATATCCACATCCCCTGAGAAGGTGGAAGCCATTCAAAACTTCCCCACACCAAGAAACATTCGGCAGTTGCAATCATTTCTGGGAGTGTGTAACTACTATCGCAAATTCCAAAAGAATTATTCACAATTAACCACAAGGTTCAAACACTTACTATCATCTAAACATAAATGGAAATGGAGTGAGAGAGATGATGAAACATTTGATTTAATCAAGAAAAAATTTTTACAAAACGTCATTCTTCATCACCCTGATTTTAATAAGGAATTTTTTATAAATTGTGATGTGAGTCTGGGTGCCGAACTATACCAGGAAGACGGGGAAGGAAATCACCAAGTAATAAGCTTTGCCAGCCGGGTGTTGAATCAATGTGAACAAAATTACAATGTCACAGAGAAAGAATTATTGAGTGTGGTATTCGCATGCGGTAAATTTCGCACATACATATTGGGTTATCCCCTGACGGTGCAGTCTGACCATAAGTCCATACCATTTATACAAAGGTGTAAGTTAAGCCACGGGAAACTAACCCGATGGATTTTGGCTCTCCAAGAATATAATATAACGTGGGAATATGTACCGGGCAAGCAGAACACAGTAGCAGATGCTCTATCTAGAGTGAACCTGGAGAGTGGGACTTTTGAGATTGAAAGGGAGGACGTTGGAAGGGTGTATCATGTGGTGACAGCCAGAGAAGAATTAGTAAATTTATTAAGTAAAATTCAGAAAGAGCAGTCAAGAGATCAAAGATTATCTATCATCCGAGAGCGCATTGTCAATGATGATACCCAAATTGTACAATATTATCAAATATATTGTAATATATTAGATATTACAAATTTAAAATAAATAATATAATAATGATATTATGTTGATGTGATCCCATAAGATTAGTCTCCTTAAATATAGCAAGAATTATGTCGTCTGAATCTCGGTGTTGAACTCGCCGATGATACAGCTCCACTTTGGATTCACCAATTACTAAGAATAAATTAAATATAAATAATGTTTTATAATTAAGTGTGATTGATTGATAATAAAATAAAATTTTGTAAGTTATGAAAGTTGTACTAATATTTAGTTTTTTGTTCAATTGGTTAATTTAATTAATTAATAAATAATTAAGTAATTGTGTGTGTACTTTTCTCAGGTATTTATTCTAGCACTGTAAATTATTTTTGTTTAGAAAAAAAAAATAGTTAACGTTAATTATATAAATAAAGACAACTCTCATAACTGAATAATGATGTTCATTTATTGACATTCAAAATTATGCGCCAGTCAAACTGCGCATGGCCAAGGCATTGGCTGATATGTGCTCCAGTCGGTAGCGAACAAGATTAACAAAATATATTTTTTACAAGGTTAGTTAATTATGGTTCTTTTAACGAGTCGAAATGGTCAGAGGGCAAGGAACAAGATACATTCTTACAGGTATTCTTAAACTAAATTATTATGGCTGAAATAAAACAATATTATTATTTAAATTGTCAATTATGAAAATTAATATCGAACCATTCGTCGAAATGACGTCACTCCCTTCAAGCTGGCTGTGTTTCGTGCTGGTTCGGAAATCAAGTATGGCTGCCGTCACCTCGATGTTAGCTGCTATACTGCTGGAACTGGTTGGGCTTCTCCCGCAGAAATAAATGAATATTCCCTTCTCTGCGAAGTAGTGTTGGTCCAGGAATATGGTGTAGAGTGTCCTCTCTTCTCCTGCGATGTCGTTTCGTGATAGGTTTCTTGTGAAGTGTCCGGTGTTCAAATATGTTTGTGTTCTGCGAATATGGTCCAAAATCGTCTCAAAATGGCCGTTGATTTCTGGTGCTTGTGTTTGATGATGTTATTACTGTTGTTTGGAATTAGTGAGGTGTTAAATATTAATGGTTAATGTTATTTTCATTTTTTAGTTAACCTCTGTTACACTTCGCATAACCACACTCGGTTTTACACAAAATTATTCTTTTTTTCGGTATTCTGTTAGTACATTTTCAACTAGTCGTCTTCACGATTAACAATAAACTAAACTCTGAACGTCGTCGTTTTAGGGTAATTTGTGATATGTCTTTTTCCTCTTTATATTGTTCAATTATAAAAATATAAGTCTCAGATTTGGTTCATCATCTAAATATACATAATAAGTTTTCTTATTTTTTACTGTATTTCAAATATTTCTTAATTTTACATAAATCTAACTACTCAGTAATATTGATTAATTAATTTTACATATTTGGATATATAGCTGGGTTTGTTTCAAGTTCATTTAAGCCCAAAAATTACAATTTTTTATAATTATTGTAGGCCACATATTGGGTACAAATTTAGTGTTTAAATGGTTTTTAAGTGTTTTTTCTGATAATAGTTCCATGGAATATTCTTAATAACTCTGTGATTATCTTTGTTGTTAATAATTTTGCTGTTAAAACACTTCAATATTGATTAATTTACTGTTTAGTCTGATTTGATTACCATTATAGGCCTAGTATTATTTGTTTCCAAAGGAAGTTAATTTTCTTTCCTTTGTCATTCCATTCGCTATTAATTGTATCTGTATTAAATATATGTTCAATTTCTGTGTTGTATGTATTGAATTCTATCCCCTATTATGTAGTTTGATTCTCTGAAAAATAGTTTTGGGTTTACATTACTAGTCTATGTTTTCAAAAGTGGTGTCTTAGCTAATTTGCCTTGTATCCTTCACATGGTTTACAGTTTTAAAAAATAAAATTATTACATTTCTATTTCCTACTTGCCTCTCTGCCTTACAAACTTGAAAATTAAATAACATGATTTAAAAATATAACAGAATATCTTATATCTACTAACTTCTTTTTTTGTATCACTCAAACATAATAAAAACATCTTATGCCTAATAACACTTTCAGTTATCAACTGTCTCTTGTGTTCATTATAACTATTTTGGTAATATAATGAAATGAAAATAAAAACATCTTATAATTAATGACACCTTCAGTTATTAACTGTCTCTAGTGTTCACTATAATTATTTTGGTAATATAATGAAATGAAAATAAAAACATCTTATAATTAATGACACCTTCAGTTATCAACTGTCTCTTGTGTTCATTATAACCATTTTGGTAATATAATGAAATGAAAATAAAAACATCTTATAATTAATGACACCTTCAGTTATCAACTGTCTCTTGTGTTCATTATAACTATTTTGGTAATATAATGAAATGAAAATAAAAACATCTTATACCTATTATTTTCTTATACTACATAATTTTTTGAAAACACTTTTATTATCAAAATTGACCTCAGTCATTAGACTGTCTTTTATTTTCTATATAATATCTCCCTACACTGATGGTAGTCTTTTTAATAGATTTCTATTTCTTACACTACACTTTATTATAGTGTGTCACTTATTTTTGTCTACACGAATGGTAGTCTTTTTAATAGATTTCTAGTTCTTACACTACTCTTTATTATAGTGTGTCACTTATTTTTGTCTACATTAATGGTAGTCTTTTTAATAATTTTTCACATATTATACTTATAACTAGTTTACAATTCAGTTCTCTTTGGATTGTATCTTGTAACTTGTTACTGGGTCTAAATATATTGGTTTTAATTTTGTTCAATGGTATGTATTCCATTATTAACATTTTTTGGAATAACTCTTCTTGCTTCTAGGCTCTTTGTGGGAATCTTGACATATTTTGTCCTTTCTTCATTATTATATTAGTAATTTCTGGTCTTGTGGTTTCTCTGCTTCTTGACCTTATACATTTCCATTATTAATATTGTTTTCACCCTTTTATTTCCTTTTTCTTGTCTTTCCCTTTTTATCTGCTTCCCCAATCTACTGGGTATACTGCTGGTTTATTGGGTTTTTACATAGTAAGTTATTTTGATCAATGGTTTTCTTTGTTATTTTTTATTCTTATTAACATTTTATTGACTTAATATACAGTTTCTAGTTTAATCCTTAAAACAATTCATTCTTCTCACTCACTATGGAACTTTTCTTCTTTATTTATGTTGCATTAAGTTAAATGTTTAGCGTGATAATTTTGTTATGCTACATATGCTCTCCTGTAAAAGTGATTAGTTCAGATCATACTCTTAGTATGGATGAAATAATTACTACTAATTCTTTTGGTATTTACCATATTTTCTTCGTGATTACATGTCTTCACCTTATATACCTTCTTTTTCCACCGTTGCTTCCTCTCAGATGATGTGTATCTCCTTCATTAGTTTCTTTCTTCATTAATAAGTGATTCTCAATCTTGTGTATAACATTATCATTTTATATCCTTTCTTATTTGGTGCTTCCTCACCATTATGTTTACTCCCTAACATTCCCTAACAAATTAATTGGAACAGTTCAGAGTGGCACTTTTGGCTTCAATCCCTGCTGTCCAATACTTCAATTAATTGAGTCCAGAGGCATTATCATCTCTGCTCAAAATATAAGACTGATGGCATTTTCTACAGCCAGTCATAAAAATAATTAAACAGTAAAAGTAGTCTCTTTTGACTAAAATAAACATGTTTAGATTCTACACTTCATAATACTTTATATTAATTAATACTTTTATACACTTGACTCTTCTTCTCTCTTAAAGCTCATTCCATATTATGTGGTTTAGGTATGTGGTATTATATACATTTCATCATGTTTACATAGTAATTAGTATTTATATTTATTTTTTCTACCATCTGGTATCCAATGAGTTATTTTTATTGCTCATGGCATAACATGAATTAATTCTTTATCACTTTCACTATAACAGTGGGTATTGCAACAACATTATCATTAATAGTATCAGGGTTTTTGGTTTCTGGTCTCACTATCTGGTCTTTACTGAGTTGGTCCTTCTTCACTGTTCCATTTTTATTAAATTATTTTCTTTGTGAGTTTGGTTAAGTTGTTTCGATTAAGTCATATGATATTCTGGTTTCCTTTCTCCTTTAGAATTTTGTATCTTTTTCTTACAAAATCTTTTTTCCATATTTATGAGTTATTTCTCATCATTCGTATGAGTAATGATATGAGCTTACTATTTTTTAACTTTAGATATTTTTATTCAACTAAATTCTTTCTTATTCATAGTTGTTTTTCAAATATTTTGGTGTAAATTGTACTTATTATTGTTTTGAATTTTGAAAATTTTTATTCATCAAAATTCTTTTTTCATCATTCATAATAGTCTTTCAAATGATCAGTGTAAGTTGTACTTATTATTGTTTTGAATTTTGAAATTTTTTTATTCATCAAATTCTTTTCTCTTCATTCATAATAGTCTTTCAAATGTTTTGTGTAAGTTGTACTTACTAATTTTTTTTTTGAATTTTGAAAATTTTTTATGTTCATCAAAATTCTTTTTGTTCATTCATAATTCTTCGAATGTTTGGTGTAAGTTGTACTTACTAATTTTTTGAATTTGGAAATTTCTTTATTCATCAAATTCTTTTTATTTCTTCATAATTCTTTCAAATGTTTGGTGTAAGTTGTACTTATTATTGGTTTTGAATTTTGGAATTTTTTGTTCATCAAAATTCTTTTTGTTTATTCATTCATAAATCTTCGAATGTTTGGTGTAAGTTGTCCTTACTAAATTTTTTGAATTTGGAAATTTTTTCTATCTCTCCTCTAAATATTTTTTAATGGATAATTGATTATAAGTTCCTTTTACTTTATTTGAAATGATATCCTTTAGTACATACGTATTATTATTATTATTATTGTTTTTAATAATTAGGTATGGGCCGGTATACAGCAGTAACAACCTTTTGGTAATGCCTTCCAAAGTACTGGGTAATTCCCTGTTTTTTAGCAGTACCTTTTCTCCGACTTCATAGCTTATTATTTTCTTAATCGCCTTTTGATATTTGTTCTTGCGCCTTTCCTGGTCTTCTGCCAATTTATTGTAGAATCTGATTCGATTGAACTTGTATTCTCGACTCATGGGGAACTCTATTATGTCTAGTATTTCTCTTGGAGGCGGTTTTTCATACATTGCCGTGTATGGCGTGGTACCTATAGCGGGGTGATATGATAAATTAAGGAATTCTTCAGTAGCTAATAAATAT
This sequence comes from Magicicada septendecula, assembly GCA_034769895.1. NCBI lineage: Eukaryota > Metazoa > Arthropoda > Insecta > Hemiptera > Cicadidae > Magicicada > Magicicada septendecula. The sequence continues at coordinate 202,920,029 of CM068371.1, forward strand.
TCTTGCCACTTCTTTTGTTGATTATAGCAATAAGTCCGTAATATTCTTCCGACTTCTCGCAGTACCCTCTCCGCTGGATTGCTGCTGGGGTGGTAGACAGATGTCTTGTATGTCTTAATGCCCAACGTATTTAGAGTGTTTCTCCACCTCCAACCCTTAAATTGCGTTCCATGGTCTGTGATTATGGATGCCGGGCTCCCTATCTCTGGAATGTAATGATTTGTTATTATTCCTAGAGTCTTCAAAGTGGTCGCTCTGTTCACAGGGTATAGTTTTGTGAAATGATCCATCATGATAATAATGTATTTGTATCGATGGCGTTCGCCACTGCGGGGAAATGGACCACAGATGTCCAGAAAGACCTTTTCCAGTTTGGCTTGTGAGGTAATTGGTATCATCATACCCTCTTTTCTCTCATTGTTGGTTTTCACCAATTGACATATCAGACAGGTTTGGAGGTAGTTTCTCGCCTTTCTATTTATACTTTTTATATGACAATTCTCTTCTATCGCCTTGATCACCTTCATGGCTCCCATGTGACCGTATCGTAGATGATAGTCCAAGATGATATCCTTTTCGATTGTAGTAGGGATCATGATCTTCCATATCCCTTCATCAAGGGATGTTTTGATGAATAATATTTCATTATGCACACAATAAAATTTGGTTATTGTGTCATCTTGGTTGGAAAGACGAAGTTTAATGTGGTTTAACTTCGGGTCGGACTGCTGATGTTTGCTGATGTCCTGCACTATCTTTTCTAAATCGGATCTGCCCTTAATAATATTATAGATTTTCAAGATGCTCTCCTTTTCGCCTTCGAACGTTTGTTCTTCCAGATTTACTCTAGACAATACGTCGGCTACTACATTTTTACTTCCAGGAACATACTCCCACTGTATATCGTATTCCTGCAGGGCGAGTACCCATCTGGTCAATCTACCATGGCTTAACTTGCATCTTCTCAGAAATGATATTGATTTGTGATCTGTTCGAACGGTCACTGGATATCCGAGGATATACGTCCAAAACTTCCCGCAGACAAAGACTACACTTAGCAGTTCTTTTTCCGTCACATTATAGTTCTTTTCATACTGGTTAAGGGTTCTGCTAGCAAAGCTCACTACTAGATGGTTTCCACTTTCGTCTTCTTGGTACAGTGTTGATCCCAAGCTAATGTTACTAGCGTCACAGTTTAGAAAGAAGGGTCGGTTAAAATCCGGATGGTTGAGCATTACTGCTTCTAAGAACTTCTCCTTAATTGATTTGAAAGTTTCGTCTTGTTCTTGACCCCATCGCCATTTATTCTTGGACGATAACTGGTACTGAAACCGGGCTGTCAGTTCCGAATAATTATTTTGGAACTTCCTATAGTAGTTACACAGGCCTAAAAATGATTGTAGTTGCCTACTGTTTTTTGGTATAGGGAATCGTTGTATGGCGTCTACCTTTTCTGTTGATGGTGTTATTCCTTGACTGTTTAACTGGAAACCCAAGAATTGTACTTCTTTAGCTATAAGCTTGGACTTGTCTAGTTTAAGGGTAACATTATTTTCAGCAAGCTTCTTCAAGACATGCTCCACACGGTAACAGTGTTCTTCCCAATTGGTTGATGTTATTAGGAGATCATCAACATAGACAGTCGTGAATTGGAGCGCTTCTGGTCCGAGTATATGATCCATACAGGCGACAAAAACAGCTACTGAGTTCACTAACCCGAAGGGCAACCTCTTAAACTGATAACTGCGCCCTTCGAAGATGAACGCCATGTATTGCCGGCTTGCTGGGTGCAACTCCACCTGCCAATAGCCGCAAACGGTATCCCACGTGGTAATGAACTTCGTTCCATGAAATCTCTTCAATATCTCATCAATTTCGCCAGGTGAGGTACGATCATTAATTATCATTTTATTTATCTCACGTGCGTCAAGGCAAAACCTTACCTTTCCATTTTTCTTTTGTATAGCCACAATTGGGCTAGTGTATGGCGATTGACTGCTCTCAATAATATCTTTACTGATCATATTCTGGATCTCTGTGCGTACGGCTTCCTTCAAAGATTGTGCTATGGGATACGACTTTCGATTAAATTCTACCGGTTCCCTGAATCGTATGGAACATTGGTAGTTCCGGATCTTTCCAGGTTCGTCCGAAAATACAGCTCGATATTTTTCATATATGTTAACCAATTGATTCAGCTGGTTTTCCTCTAATTGCTCGGTAGTATTATGGCACTGGAAGTTACGTATCTCCTGAATCTTTTGTTGCCATAGGTCATCCTCCGAATCCTGATGTATTGGCTTGTTGTTTGTCGAGTAGTTTGACAAGTAATTCACCTTATTTTGGTGGTCGAGAAGTTGTCTGGAATCTAACATCTTGTTGTTAGTTAAATTGGCTACCCAGGTCGAACCTTCAGAAAAGAATGATACCTTTCCTCGGCACAAGTCGATAACTGCTGAGTTTCTGCGCAATATGTCACATCCTATCATGATGTTGAAAGGTAATCCGGCTGCAACAAGAAATATCATATCCACACTAATGCCCTGACTGTTGACACTTAGGGATACCTGTTTTCTTATGGTCTTGTTCTGTCGGCCGGTAGCTCCTACAAGTACAATATTATTAATAGGTAGTACCGGTAAGTTTTTGTGGCATTCCTGCTGTATCCGGTCCAACTCATTACGATTTATTATAGAGACATTGGCTCCAGTGTCTATCATTATAGGAACAGAAATACCCTCAATTTCTGCAATTATATATATTATTTCATTGTCCTTATTATTAATATTAATTCCGCTTTCTTCTAGCAGGTCCTTACGGATATCTTTCAAATAATTACTGTATATTATTGTAAAATTTTTTCTGTCCTTCAAATTTATTCCTTGGTTAAACCCAGCAGATTGGAGCAGTCAAGGGTTATTGGAGTTTATTACTGCCTCCGTTCGTTTAAATGTTCCGCATCATTACGGATTAGGCCGTTGGAAGCATCAGCTTGGAGTCCTGAAACTGCTTCGTTTGGTTCAGCACGATCGTCCTGTTGGGCTTCCGTTACAGGTAGTCTTCGCTGATTGTCCAGGCTGGAACTACGTCTGGGCTCGTACTCTCTGTAACGATTACTTCCCTGACTTCCTTGAAAGGTCTCGTACTCATAATATCGGCTCCTTCGTTGAGGCTGGTACCTCCTCTGTCCACTGCCTTCCGCTCTGATGTAGTTAATATGGGGTCGATATGTCCTGTAATTATTGTTATTACCTCCATTCGGGTAATTCCTGTTATAATTACTATGATAATTGCTATTAGAGGGGTTGGGGTTCCTCTGACCATTTGGAACATAATTACGGTTATTATTATAATAACCGTTGTTGTTTTGTGGACGGTTATTATTATTATTATTACTATTATTGTTGTTGTTGCTGTCATTATTATTAATGCGAGGAACATGATTATTATTGTTATTAAATCTAGGTACATTATTGTTATTTCGGGTGTTATAATTGTATTCGGCATTATTCCGATTTGCGGAATTATAATTGTTGTTGTTGCCCACATTCTGCCGATTATTATTATTATTCAAATTATTGGTGTTACTTCTTGGTTCCGGCTTTTCATACCTCCTGCGACTTTGGCGGTAATAGTCTTCATGCTCATACATTTCTAAGAGCTCGGTCATTGCTTGTACAGTCTTTATTTGACTGTTTCTTCTAGCTCTTATTATATCTTCCTCATAATGGTATGAGAGCTTGCTGACCAGGCATTCTTCCGGTATTCTGGGCTCTAGATGTTTGGCCACGCACACCTTTCCCAAAAAGTACGCTGTTAGAGTCTGGTTTCCATACGGGTTGTATTTTCCATGACAGATCCCGTCTCTGGCGATATTTTGTGTCGATTCAGACCAATATTTGGCTTTGAATAGCCTTTTGAATTGTTGGTAGTCGGTCACTTCGTCTCTTATCACCATCCACCAATTATCTGATATCTCCTTGAACGATTCGTCAAGTACTTCTGTATTCTCCCTCCAGCGATTGCCTCTGTGTTTGGTGAAGTACTCTTCGATTCTGGCTAGGAACTCCATTGGTTTGTTTTTATAAAACCTGAAGTTAATTCCTTCACGATTCTCGTTGTTAGGACAACTGGTAATACTTGTCGGTCGACTATGGAACAGGTCTATATCTGTTTGGTTCTGTCGCACCTGACTGTTGATACTGGTCACAGTAGCTTCAATGCCGTCACATTTTTCTGTGAATCGGTCCTGCACTCGCTCCCAGTCTTCACGTGTTTCTCTTAGTCTTTCCTCCAATGTCTTCCTAGTCGTTTCTTCAATGTTGTTTACCTTAGTGTTTATTTCTGTCTTGATACTCTGTACTTCTCGTTCGGTTTGACTCCATCTTTCGTCAGCTCTTGTAACCTTTTGTTCGATTACCGTTAATTCCTCTTCTACCTTCTTGCTGATTGTTTCATTGTTTTCAGCTATTTTCTGACTCAATTCTTCCTTCAATATTTCCATTCTTCCGTCTAACCGGTTCATGTTCTCTTGGTTCGTCTCCTTCAATTCTTCTCTCAATTGCTGATTATTGCTTTCCATTTTTTGACTTGTTTCTTCCATCCTCTTGTTGGTTTCTTCCAGTTTTTGGCTTATCTGGGTTAATTCCTCCTTCGACTGTTTATTGTCAGTCTTTATTTCCTCCATTTTCTCCTCAATTTTCTGAATATTTTCTTCCATCTTCTCTTCTATCTTCTTACTGTTTGCTTCCATCTTCTCCTCCATCTTCTTACTGGTATCTCCAATTTTATTACCCAATTCTTCCTTCAATCGTTGGTCATCATTCTTCATTTCCTTACTATTTTCTTCCATCTTCTCCTCTATCTTCTTACTGTTTTCTCTTAATTCCTCCTTCGTCGTTTTAAATTCTCTGAGTAACATCTCCATCATTTGATCAAATTTTGTATCTTCCTTTCTGGTGGATTTCTCTGGCTGTTCCTTCTGTGGTGCAGGCTTGTTTGGTTCTGCTGGCGGTAACATCGACTCCACATCTTCCACTGGTGTCGCCTCTTTATCTTCCATGTCTACCTCCTCCTCGGCCTCCACAGCCCTTTTCCTTGATGTAGCTCTCCTGTGCATCTCGCTCCTTCTTCCGACCTATTGACCGCTGCCGAGCTAAAAATAGGAAATTGGACAATCGTCCTTATTTTATAACTCTATTACCTCCTATTTAAAGCCCTTTAGTTGGACGCCAATTTGTAATATAATAATATTACAAATATAAATAAAATAAAATAATGATATTATGTTGATGTGATCCCATAAGATTAGTCTCCTTAAATATAGCAAGAATTATGTCGTCTGAATCTCGGTGTTGAACTCGCCGATGATACAGCTCCACTTTGGATTCACCAATTACTAAGAATAAATTAAATATAAATAATGTTTTATAAATAAGTGTGATTGATTGATAATAAAATAAAATTTTGTAAGTTATGAAAGTTGTACTAATATTTAGTTTTTTGTTCAATTGGTTAATTTAATTAATTAATAAATAATTAATTAATTGTGTGTGTACTTTTCTCAGGTATTTATTCTAGCACTGTAAATTATTTTTGTTTAGAAAAAAAAATAGTTAACATTAATTATATAAATAAAGACAACTCTTGTAACTGAATAATGATGTTCATTTATTGACATTCAAAATTATGCGCCAGTCAAACTGCGCATGGCCAAGGCATTGGCTGATATGTGCTCCAGTCGGTAGCGAACAAGATTAACAAAATATATTTTTTACAAGGTTAGTTAATTATGGTTCTTTTAACGAGTCGAAATGGTCAGAGGGCAAGGAACAAGATACATTCTTACAGGTATTCTTAAACTAAATTATTATGGCTGAAATAAAACAATATTATTATTTAAATTGTCAATTATGAAAATTAATATCGAACCATTCGTCGAAATGACGTCACTCCCTTCAAGCTGGCTGTGTTTCGTGCTGGTTCGGAAATCAAGTATGGCTGCCGTCACCTCGATGTTAGCTGCTATACTGCTGGAACTGGTTGGGCTTCTCCCGCAGAAATAAATGAATATTCCCTTCTCTGCGAAGTAGTGTTGGTCCAGGAATATGGTGTAGAGTGTCCTCTCTTCTCCTGCGATGTCGTTTCGTGATAGGTTTCTTGTGAAGTGTCCGGTGTTCAAATATGTTTATTTGTGTTCTGCGAATATGGTCCAAAATCATCTCAAAATGGCCGTTGATTTCTGGTGCTTGTGTTTGATGATGTTATTACTGTTGTTTGGAATTAGTGAGGTGTTAAATATTAATGGTTAATGTTATTTTCATTTTTTAGTTAACCTCTGTTACACTTCGCATAACCACACTCGGTTTTACACAAAATTATTCTTTTTTTCGGTATTCTGTTAGTACATTTTCAACTAGTCGTCTTCACGATTAACAATAGACTAAACTCTGAACGTCATCGTTTTAGGGTAATTTGTGATATGTCTTTTTCCTCTTTATATTGTTCAATTATAAAAATATAAGTCTCAGATTTGGTTCATCATCTAAATATACATAATAAGTTTTCTTATTTTTTACTGTATTTCAAATATTTCTTAATTTTACATAAATCTAACTACTCAGTAATATTGATTAATTAATTTTACATATTTGGATATATAGCTGGGTTTGTTTCAAGTTCATTTAAGCCCAAAAATTACAATTTTTTATAATTATTGTAGGCCACATATTGGGTACAAATTTAGTGTTTAAATGGTTTTTAAGTGTTTTTTCTGATAATAGTTCCATGGAATATTCTTAATAACTCTGTGATTATCTTTGTTGTTAATAATTTTGCTGTTAAAACACTTCAATATTGATTAATTTACTGTTTAGTCTGATTTGATTACCATTATAGGCCTAGTATTATTTGTTTCCAAAGGAAGTTAATTTTCTTTCCTTTGTCATTCCATTCGCTATTAATTGTATCTGTATTAAATATATGTTCAATTTCTGTGTTGTATGTATTGAATTCTATCCCCTATTATGTAGTTTGATTCTCTGAAAAATAGTTTTGGGTTTACATTACTAGTCTATGTTTTCAAAAGTGGTGTCTTAGCTAATTTGCCTTGTATCCTTCACATGGTTTACAGTTTTAAAAAATAAAATTATTACATTTCTATTTCCTACTTGCCTCTCTGCCTTACAAACTTGAAAATTAAATAACATGATTTAAAAATATAACAGAATATCTTATATCAACTAACTTCTTTTTTTGTATCACTCAAACATAATAAAAACATCTTATGCCTAATAACACTTTCAGTTATCAACTGTCTCTTGTGTTCATTATAACTATTTTGGTAATATAATGAAATGAAAATAAAAACATCTTATACCTATTATTTTCTTATACTACATAATTTTTTGAAAACACTTTTATTATCAAACTTGACCTCAGTCATTAGACTGTCTTTTATTTTCTATATAATATCTCCCTACACTGATGGTAGTCTTTTTAATAGATTTCTATTTCTTACACTACACTTTATTATAGTGTGTCACTTATTTTTGTCTACACGAATGGTAGTCTTTTTAATAGATTTCTAGTTCTTACACTACACTTTATTATAGTGTGTCACTTATTTTTGTCTACATTAATGGTAGTCTTTTTAATAATTTTTCACATATTATACTTATAACTAGTTTACAATTCAGTTCTCTTTGGATTGTATCTTGTAACTTGTTACTGGGTCTAAATATATTGGTTTTAATTTTGTTCAATGGTATGTATTCCATTATTAACATTTTTTGGAATAACTCTTCTTGCTTCTAGGCTCTTTGTGGGAATCTTGACATATTTTGTCCTTTCTTCATTATTATATTAGTAATTTCTGGTCTTGTGGTTTCTCTGTTTCTTGACCTTATACATTTCCATTATTAATATTGTTTTCACCCTTTTATTTCCTTTTTCTTGTCTTTCCCTTTTTATCTGCTTCCCCAATCTACTGGGTATACTGCTGGTTTATTGGGTTTTTACATAGTAAGTTATTTTGATCAATGGTTTTCTTTGTTATTTTTTATTCTTATTAACATTTTATTGACTTAATATACAGTTTCTAGTTTAATCCTTAAAACAATTCATTCTTCTCACTCACTATGGAACTTTTCTTCTTTATTTATGTTGCATTAAGTTAAATGTTTAGCGTGATAATTTTGTTATGCTACAATATAATGGTTTAGTTTTCATAAAATCCCCTGCCAGGAATAATAGGTGGAAACTGTATATTCCCAAGATAATAGAGTCATCAATAATAAATAATTACCATCAAATGTATGGACATATGGGTCCTACTAAGGTAGTAAAGGCAATGGAAGAGCATGTATATATTAAGGGTTTAAACAAAAAGGTAAGAAAAATAGTGAGAAAGTGTGTGATATGCCAGAAGGTAAAAGTAAACAACGAGCGAAAGGAAGGGACTTTAATAACAGTAACATCATTGAGAGAATAAGAGAAAAACATTCCTTGACATTTGCGGGCCTTTCCCACGCAGTGGAGGCAGGCGCCAATATAAATACATTGTAATTATACTAGACCATTTCACACGATATACTAAACTGTACCCTATAAGCAAAGCATCCACCAACGTTATCGTTAAAGTGATCACAGAAAAGTACATAATTGATGTAGGAACTCCGTATTCCATAATAACGGATCATGGAACCCAATTTAAAGGTCAAAAATGGAGATTAGAAATGGAAAATCGAGGAATCAAAACATACAAAACTTCCATTTACCATCCTAGTAGTAATCCTGCTGAAAGGGTACTTAGGGAGGTAGGACGAGTCCTCCGTACCTATTGCTATGACAACCATAAAAAATGGGGTGAATTTATAAACAAAACAGAAACTTTTTTTAAATATTGCATATCACGAAACTATTGGGGTTACACCATATCAAATGATGTTTTCAAAACTGCCACCTCGAGAAATAACTAATATGATACAATTCCCTGAAGGACCAGAAGAAGAGCTCAACCTTACCCATGTATATAACAGGTTACTCCACAAGATGGAACTTAGAAGGAAAAAACAGAATACAACAGGGAAACATACCATTAAGTATACAGTGGGTGAAAAAATCTTAATAAGAAACAGGCAACAACCAAGCGGATCTGAAGGGATAGCCAAAAAATTATTATTATTATATATTGGGCCTTTTTAATAAGTAAGGATAACCAAAACAATACATATGTGGTGACTGCCCCAATTAGTAACAAGATAAGGGGTACCTATAACCAGGCTGAAATCAAGAAATACTATGAATAAGGAGAAAAATAAACCAAAGCATGAAGATTATAAGTTTATTTTACCCAAACCACAGTCTGATAAAATAAACTTATTTGGGAGGGGGAGTATATGTAACGTATCAAAACCAAGGTCCCCTACGTTACATAAAAATTAAAATAAAAAAAAAACACTAGTTATTCATTGTAACGAAGGTCAGGTAAGTGTAAACCCTTATTGAGTAAAAAAATAAATGATATTAAATAAAATTACAAGGTAGTAGAGTCACAGATAAGTGTATAGAAATACAAACTATGAAGTGGTCAGTGAAGGGGTCAGTGCAAAGAGTGAGTGATAAGTACAGTTTTAAATAGTATAAACAGTTTATTCAATGCTCGAAAACAACTACATTAAAGAGTGTATTAAATAATTGATGTTAAGTTAATTTATAAAAAATGAACATGTCATCATGGCATTTATGTTGGAGTTTTGTACGTAGGAGGTGTTTAAAGTAACTACATTAAGAGTGTATTAAATAACTGATGTTAAGGTAATTTATAATAATGAACATGTCACCATGGAATTTATGTTAAATTTTATATAGAGTAAATATTTTATAATTACCTTGAATAGATAATGGTTGTGTTGTTAGATTATAATTGTAAACTTGGCCAGGAAGGCAATAATTGGTGATAAAATGCCAAAGGGTTTTATTGTAACTACGTTGTGGACATATGAAGGGTTCTATACTAAAAAACTATGTAATAATAAATTAAAAATCAGAATGGAGTGAAAAATTGAATTATTGGCCCTAAGCCAGTGACACATTGTACAGGAAGCCACGTCAGAAAAGTTAGGTAACTAACAAATGTAAAGACATTAAATTTTATATAATAAATTAGAAGAAAGTAATAGTAGTTATTAATAGCAGATAAGAGCCATGAATTACAATAAAAACATAATATATGTAATAGAAGAATAGGCCCCAAAATTAGTATTTTGTAATGAGAAGATAGTACTTGTTAGAATGATAAGATTAAGAGGAGAAAGGTAGCAAAATGTATATAATTTTATAACAAAGAATCTGTGAAAATTCAATATGATATAATGTGACTTTGGTAAAGGAGTATTTTATTAAGTGCAAGAACATTTTTTAATTATGGCTCAAGGATTACAAGATATTAACCAATAACAGAACAAAGATTGGTTGTCAAGGACGACATAAAGGCAAGAAAGTTTGTTTACTCGATTGTTATCTGTGAAAGAGGATAGTTCAGCTTATGAATAGAAATAAAGAAAGAAAAAAATCTACAAGAATAAATTTTCCAGTTAATCCAAATAACATGATTCAAAATGAAAGTATTAAATAATAAATAAAATGAAGAGAACAAATGACTCAAAGAAATTAATGTAATAAAGTACGGTAAAAAACAAAAAACAAAAAATTAAAATTGAATGCTAAACCTCACTTTCTTACGATCAAGTGAAGAAAAACTATTGCTACACAAAATCCATTGTAATCCATAACCACAAGAAACTTCAACATTAGAGAAGATTAAGAATTGGAAATTCTACTCCATCCAGGGACAAATACACCAACTTTTATTTTTGGAACTGGAGACTGGCAATCATTCAGACATCTGCAGACTAGTTAAACAGCCATCACTAAATTATCGGTGCGCTGCCATTACGAGTGAACTTCGTTGTCAGACGGTAAAGCCAACTTACGTTTAAAAATATTAGTTAATAAGATTTTATATTTAAATTTGTAATACCTTATACTTTTATTTTGCATTTTCTGACCTTCCTAATCGTCACAAGAACCTTTCAAACCCTGAGATTAAGAAAAAATAATAATATAATTAAAATTTAATATCTGAAAATCGAATTCTGTAACCTAGTCGATTCATTTAAGTGTGGTCGATCTGTTGAACCCAAGCAAAGAGAGAACATCTGTTAAAAACATATAAAAATAAAGAATCCTTCATGAAAATGACGACTTATTATTATTTGCTGACTATTTAGTGCGTTTTAGATAATTTGTAGTTTACAGAGAGAAACGAGAGATATACAGCGATTGGAACAACTTAACCTCAAATAACTGGCCGACGATAAACCACAGCACAAGCCCTCGTCCAGCAGTCGAACTGCGGGAGAAGAGAAAAACAATTCACGGCTTATACTCCCCTCTCTTAACGTTGTGTACAACCTAGGCCTTAATAGTAACGATATAACCGCCAAATATAAACTAATATTGTACGTTACTCGTTCAGGGCGGATTTACTTATTATAATATATTAGAGTTAAGAACACATTATATCTCTCAATATTTGATTAGATTACAAATTAACGCTACCACGTGTAGCATAAATAACCTGAATATATTTCTTCAATATAAATAGCATTTATTTAATATACTGCAAATTGGCAATCTCAACAGTGAGGCTGAAATATAATAGTATCGAATTAGTATTATTTGTAACAATGTATACCTGTATGTGCATTGTACACGCTTGTTGCAGATATTATCAGAAAGCCATTCTTGGCACATAAAAGGTCTGTACAAAAAGTATCCGTCCTTGGGCCGGGGAAAAAAGGTTCTATATATCCAATTGATTACAATACCTATTCCCCTTCAAAGCAGTCCCATTGTGATTCCACACACTTAGTACAGCGATCCTTCCATGGCTGGAAGGAACACTGAAAGGCTTCTTTTGGGATAGTGTGAAGTGTGCCGTCATATTTTGCATTACTTCCTCATGACTCTCAAAACTGGATCCTTCCAGGGTGTTCTTCACCTTCGGAAACAGTCAGAAATCACAAGGAGAGTCACTTCAGGAAAAGTAGGGAGCCTGGTGAACACCATGCTCAGTCAGGAAAGTCTGAATCAGGTGTGCTGAATGGGCGGGAGCATTGTCATCATGCAGCCCACAGCTCATGCCTCTTGCATTGAACTGGATAATGAACACGGCAGAGGACTTCTCAGTAGTACTTCTTATTGATGGTCTGCCCTTCTGGTGCATACTCATGACGCACTATGCCCTGGTAATAAATAAAAGCAGCAACAGCATCACCTTCACTTTGCTCCGAACCTGTCATTCTTTTTTGGCCCTTGGGGAATTTAAGTCCTTCCATTGTGATGACTGGACCTTAGTTTCCAGGTCGTACCTGTTCACCTATGTCTTGCCATCAGTGACCATAGTCTTCAGAAACTCAGGATTCCTGTTGGTGTACTGTAGCATGTCCTCTGAGACCTCAACATGGAGTAGTCTCTGTTCCAGTGAAAGCAGCTTGGGCACAAATTTTGTAGCTACTCTGTGCATTCTGATATCCTCAGCAGAATATGATGTCTGCAGATCCCAATCTCATCAGCAATTTCCAGGACTGTCAAACGACAGTCCTCCATGATCAATGTCAAATGTCCACACTTTCTTTATAAAGGCAGCATTTTGGCTTGTTGATGGTCTGCCAGAATGCTGGTCACTCTCTACAGACAAGCACACATCTCTGAAACTGCTGTGCCACTGTTTAATTTGCATATCGCTCATTGCCAAAAGCCTGCTGAATCTTTTGGATGGTTTCTGAGTATCCTTTAGTTTCTGACAGAACTTTATGTAGTACCAATGTACCAATCATTTGGTCATTGAAAGGAAATGAGGAAATGAGAATGAAATGAACACATGCTCCACTATGTGACTTTCTGGCCGTTACTGATGTGACTGGTAGAATTACCAGGAAACAAAAAAATCGCGCATGAGCATGAATGTCCTTTCTACGTAATTGTTGTCAGTTTAGATCACACTAGTTAGTGTAAAAAAAAATCGGATACTTTTATACAAATTTCATATATGAACATCTACAGGTTTTTGGAGAAATGATTCCAGCTAGGTAAGATGACAATTCACACAACTAGATGACAAATAGAAATTTCAATCTACTTGATTAAGTGGCATTCGCTAATGAAAGAAGTCATCACGTGTACAGAAGATGAACCTCTGGTGGCAGAGGTGGAGACAGAAGCCCAGGAAGACAAACTACTAACAACCATGACATAACAGATGACTGACAGGATATCTGTAACCATTGTGAAAAGGTCTGTGCTGGAGGAGGAACTATTCCTGAGTTTGAAAAGCAACTATGGGAGAAGTTTCCGAGATGCTAGAATTGGTTTCAATTAAACTGTGGTTATAAGGAGAATGAATATGTGTGTTTTACACCGTGGATACTCAGAAGTAATGGAAAGATGAAAGTTGTTATGAAGGGTTGAAGCAAAATCGAAGATTTTGGAAGTGACGTGGGATGGCAGACTGTATGCAAAGAATACTCTTTTGAGTGGCAAATAATGTTTTTCCACAATGAAAAACATGTAGCCCAGTTAAATCACATTCATGCCGTTCTATTATACTAAGGGTAAGGGCAAACAAATTTAAGCTGGGTGCAGTGTCAAGCAATGCTAAAGTCAAAACAATAAATAGAATTTAGCAGTAAGGAAAGAACTTTCTTAAACTATCTTGTAATATGGGGAATAATTGGATATGAAATAACCTATACATAGCAAATACAAATATTCATTGACTGACTGTACAAAAAGATGTAGCTAATACCTAGGACCACTGATTGCATTTATGCTCAAATGGTTACATGTATGCAGGTTATTATCTATTAAGAGTTATAATTTTTTAACCTGTAATTGGGTAAACTTATTATCTTTATAATGATGATTGTTATTTTTTCTTGTGAATAAATGGATTATATAGTTTACTGTCATAACAGATTCTGTATCTGTATTTGAAAATAAGGTGTAAGTGGATTAAAATGATTAATAAAACAATAATCATTACATGATTATTCATGTAATGAATCTGTCTGGATTACATCATGTTTTCTATTAACAGTACCCTATTCTTACTACTATGAAAATACTGTCCCTTTCTAATTTCAAATAATTCGCATTAATTTTTACTAAATCTGATGAAGAATAATCTTTTCAAATTTATATTTAATATAACTGCACAAATTTCTAGTATGGGGGCAATTTGGTAAGTTCGTACCTACCATTTAAAGGTATGTGTTGTGTTTATCTATTTCACCATTTTCTCGCAGTACATTTGCCTCATGAACAGCTGTGAAAAATCAAATCAATCTGCTGCACTCTTAATTAGAAAATGTTATGTTAAAGTTATCTCAAGGTCATCTCAGTGCACTGTTGAAATAGAAGAAATTGAACATCAGTGATCAATTTTTTTTAAAGGTTTAATGTCAACAGAAATTTTTAATGAGATGAAAGATGTGTTGAGTGATGCTGCACTACTACAGTCAAAAAAAGGGCTGCTGAACTTAAACATGATCCTACAACTTTGGAAGACCCTACTCAGTTTAGTAACATACTTTTGTACATATAAAATGAAAATTAAATTATAGTACTCAATGTCTAGCAAGCTGTGTTATCACTTAGTCTGTTGATGTAAACCTATGTACTTGGTTCTTAAAGGTACAAATTAAGTGCCATACTTACTTTAAGCAATTTTTATTTATTATTGACTCGGATGTTTTCTGTATGCTGCGTTTTTAAAGTCGTTTAAAATCGATAAAAAAAATTCTGTAATTTGTTAAAAAATATGTGTAAAGAAAATGGTACCTATCTGAAATTTTAAGTTTCTATTTTATCCTGGCAAACTGTTACATTTAGAGGGACAAACAATTTTATTCAGAAATGCCGATGGCAAGGAATTATAAATATAAAATATTAAATTATAAATGGAAAATTTCTGTTAAATTGAAATTTGAACAAACTGAAGTACCTAGTTATTTCCACATATGTGCCTACAAATTTCCTCCTCTTATTTTCTGGCACTAGAAGAGTATGTATGCCTTGATTTCCTCTACAACATGGAGCCATTGGTCACAGTTCCATCATTCAATTTCAAATACCCAGCTTCTTCAGATTAGTTTCAATTCCATTATTCACATTAGTTTGGTTCAGCCTCTGTTTCTTCAATCATATGGATACACCATCATGATTTTTCTTTCTGGTTTCCTCTCCTGCATGCAGACAACAAGAACAGATTGCTGTGTGCAGACAATAAACAAGCCAGCAATGGTATAAAGATGCACTTGGAGTTGTAATGGTTTAAAGAGCAAAACCCTACATGTTATCTATAATACTGTAATTCAAACTGTGCGCTTGTGCTTAGCAATTTTATTAACTGGTCAAAGAACGCAAACTCTTACAGTTGGTGTTGTCAGAACTAACAAAATTCTCCAGATTGTTAGGCTGTGGTACACAAGATCTCACATGAACAAGCCAAGACATTTCGGTTGTACCCACAATCAGTGGTACAAGAACAAATACGTGGAACGCTTGTGAGGACTAAGATTTTTTAACTGGGTTGCCAATGGCTCTTTATACATTTTATATACTTCATGAATCAATCACCTCTGCCACTGGCTACTACCACATGTGGGTTCCAAAACCTCCTCAATACCTTAATTTCAAACGCATTAATGTGGATCCCATCCCCCATCCTTTTTTGACATTGCCCAGGACTTGGAGAGACAAGTTAATGTCTAGGTTTTACTAGGATTTTGTAGATAATTGGTTTTGTATTTTTAGTTATAATCTATTTTTAAAGTGATTTTAAGTTCCTATCAACAATAATAACATCAGTGTGGCATAAATGGTTGTATGTCTAATTCTGAACAGAGAGTTTTCTTACTGTATCTATCCCATCGATTCAAAATTTGCTCAAGCCTGAACTGACTTAACCCCATTCCCTTTGCTACTTGGCTATAACATAGTAATAATACTCAGACAGTTGACCTCATTTCCAGTAACGCTCCAATGTTTATTACAGTTGTCTCAAATACAACATTATGATAGTCTTTAGATATCATCATAATAGTGACAAAATTCCCCTACAAAAACAAGGGACACATCTTGAAGTACCTTGTGATGACTATACTCACCTACACATTGGTCAGTCTAACCTCAATAACAGTTTGTGGGTCACAAAACAGGTTGGGGGTAGGTAAATGTCATAAAATATCAGCTTAGCCTGGTGTGCAGTTGACAATGAACACACCATCAATTTTAATGCTTCCAAACTACTGGGTGCCCTGGGATGGAAGCAGTAACACATAAAGAAGTGAGAAATAAAAAAGATTGGATGCGTTCAACAAATGGGATTATAACTAACCAGTTTTGAAACCTATTCTTCATAAATGCAGCAAAGCAGCCGAACAGACAACATTGACAGCCGAACTCAGATTGACAGCCTCGTAGATATAAGGGTAGATACAAACCAATAAGGACATGTAATTCCACTTTCGCAGCAATATGAATATCATCCCATTTCAACCAAAAACCATTCAATCCGAGGACATTAAGGACGAAACAACAGTCTGAAGATGGCAGAGATGTATCTACTTAAGTCTCACAGAAAAAAAGAAATTCAATCCTCTACAAAAGTCATTTTGTATGTACATTTGTATTTTATGTTGACTACACATGTAAGAAAAAATATATTCCTGCTTGGTATATTATTTACCTATTAAACAAATGACATACTAACCAACCACTAGCAAATAATGGTAATTTTACATGAGGCAGATTACGTCTAGTTCTTAATATATATGACAATTGCGATTTTTCTTGTTGTTCCTTACTTTAAATAACTAATAAGTGTACAAGAGTAAACACTGAACAAAATGCTACATAAATTTTAAATGAAATGATACATTTTCCTAATCCCAAAATGAATGAATTTTATTGCTGCTGAGTTATTAATTACTTCCTACACGATTACAATTTAGACAAAAGGAAAAGCTCTATAAAAATAAATGTGGTAAATGTTCCGTTGAAGGACACCATGAATTCTCAGGCACTTTCCATTGAAGGACACACATTTAAGATGTAAACTCACACCTTAAATAAAATTTTGTTAAGAGACCGGACCGATGTACATGTAAAGATGTACGTATACAGTAAGGTTATGTTTAAAAAGTTTTATAACTTTCAAATCAAGAGTTCAATTACGGCTACATTTTAATTCACTGCTACTTTTTTTTCACAAATTTATGGTATTACTGTGTTTAATACTCTAACTCGTACCTGGGTAACGTCTGCGAATTTCAATTAGCGGACACAAAAAACGTTTCTTTGCGTTACATATGCACGTCCCTTTATTTGTTACAAATACTTTCCTTACAAAATTCATGTCTGTTCCTCTGAAACTATTTTTACATGTAATTCAATAACAATTCTCATTAATTAACACACACGTTACAAGCAATATATAAGTAGTATAAAGGTTTGAATTTACAGAACACGAAACCACAATACCTGAATAGAAACAATGCTAAGATGATTACATATTCTCTGGCTGCTTCCTCGTGCTTTGCAATTGACCATGATTTTATTCAGTCCATATTTTCTTTTATTTTTGGGATTCTAAATGCACAGATAATCAAATCAGGTATGTGCGTCTATTTAAGGATACATAATGTCACATAAACTGAAGTATAAGTTAAGTAAACGGTAGTATTTAATGAATATATGTATGTATATATAAAATTAAAACCTATTAATTCAGAGAAGCACATTAAGTATGATCAGAATCCCTATAATGTTTGTCAACAAACGCTAAACAATAGCTATGGCATAGAAAATATTTCAAAATTGTGATCAAGGTTACTACTGATTATAACCTTGAAATGATTTGAGCTAAGATACATAGAAGGTAGAAGGTGCTTAGAGTTCAAGGGTAAGGATACAGTGTGAATATTATTTTGTTTTGGTCTGGATATTAGTTAAACAACTTGTTTTGAATAGTCTCGCTTTTAGATTTTTACAATTAAAAAGTTATTAACTAATATACCCTAATATTTGTGTGCTGAGGTTGGAGCTCGTGTGAGTATTTTAGCTGATGAAATTAATATTTTTTCCTTGTTCCTGTATTAATGACCAGCATTTAAAAGTAAATGAATTACCCGTACGTTACTTTGCGTGAATAATAAGTAATTGTGGGTATTAATTAAAATATTTCTCATTCGTGTACTGGTGTAAACAAAAACACTTGTACTTTGGAAAGATAACAAAATTAAATGACAAAACAGAAAATTAGATTTCATAGTACCCAGAATTAGTGGAGTAGTATTGAAAAAGTTCAATACGGTATTGATAATTTTGCCAATTTTTAGTAGAGTGTTTAACTTAGTAACCATTATTGTTGGATGACCTAATTTTTATCATGCTAAGAAATTGAGAACATTATAGTTACCTTTGGCCAAAGTACTCTTTGTAAGACGTAATTTAAAATTGATTTTTCATTATTATTTTTAAGTTCAAATATAACAAGAAGCTTTAATAACAGAAATACGTGAATTGTTTAGAAGATGAACAACATAAAATATATACTTTTGACTTGTTTTGTAGTAGACAATTCAGTAATATATTGCCACATTTTTTACATTTATTTTTAACAGATACTTTATTAGTAAGCTCCCTGAACTGAAGAGAAGAACTCATTCACCATTTAGAAGACAATATGTAAATAATTTATCTTGAATCAAATCATTTAATTTTAATTTTTTTAAACCTCTGAGTAAATATCTGTGAATATATGTGTATTAGTGTTAACTGAGTAAAGTCAATGATTCATATGTCTGTCTGTCTATGACATTCACTAATTCAGGTATCATAGTTGTTCACAGAAAAATATGCTGTCTCAACAAAGTGATCTAGAAATCAGCGATAGTGAATATAATCTTGAGTCAAGCGAAAAAAAAAACTTTCGAGTCAGTGGACACAGTAGATACTGTAATCAACTTTTTTAAACAGCAAAGTTATAAATTTAAACAAAATGGTTACTTTAAGGAATATGAGAAGAGAAATAGCAAAAATAATGATGAACAATAAAGAACTAAAATTAACTATTAAATCCCTGAGCTGCAGAACCCACACACTTATTTTGAATTAAGTAAATTTATTATTACGTACATTTTGGTATTAGATAATTTTTCAATTATAGGAAAAATTACAAAAACCCAATTACTCTACTATTTTGTAGATTTTACGAAATCTACTATTATAGTAGATTTTGTTAGTAATATTTAACAATTCTAGAGCACACAATCATACAATAAACACAAAAAAATTAGAAACATTCAGATTTGGGGTAACTTACAGTTTTTTAGCCTGACACACTGTTGGATTTTCACAATTTTTTTTTCAAATTATGATTTCTTTTTTGGGCCTTTGGGACCCAAAATTTTGAAATTTCATAAACTGAACACTACATTCAGATGTTAGTTAAAATTCTCTGTAATTTAATATTCTACATGAATTTTTGTGATTTTATCAAAATTTGTACCCACTTTTTGGTCCTTGACATCCGTATTGAAATAACCAGAAATGAACACTATATACAGATTGTGGTTAAAATTCCCTATAATTTAATAACTCACATGGGCTTTTGTGACTTTTCACAGTTTTGACACCTCGTATTTTTGCCTCCCACCTCCTATTTTTCGTGGGGATCAATCTCAAAAAGAATAGGGTTCTGTAGGGTAAAAGTATGGACATGCATGCCAAGTCTTATGAAAATCAGTTGATACGTTCAAAAGTTATTGTGAAACATATCCCAAACATTTAGACAGACAGACAAATGCTGAACGGTCAAGTTAAAACTGGGAACTCGCTTCGCTCGTTCAATTAGTCATTACTGTATTTCTCAGTATAAATAAATTTCATTCATTTGTTATAGTTTGTATATGGGTCCCCATAATATTAAGTCAACTGTTAGGTTATACTCTGTTACGTATATAATTTCTTATATTTTGGATCAAGATAGAGTATTCATGGTTTAAATGGAGATCTAATTGCAGTGTACTGTGTATAGGTATGACTGTTAGTCAGTGAAACAATTGTGACATTCTCCGTCAGAATTTGTTGGAGCTCTCGTTGACACCTATTAAAACACACATATTCTCAACCATGATTATGTATTTTCCATGAATATACCTCCCCATCATTGTCATGGTTAATTGAGATTTGTCTGCACCTTAAAAAAAGAAAAATGAATCGGTCATTTAAGAAAGAGCTCAATGGCGTCAAAGTAAATTTTTGTGGGAAAGGAAAACTAATTATTTTCAAAAGTGTGACATTTTTGTAATACTATGGGTAGTATTCTATTCTGTTTAAAGAACTTAAGCTGCTAATTGCTTAAAATCTTTGTAGTATAAAATGGATACCTGCATAAATAAATCATGGAATTGACCCCTTTCAAAATAATGATGTTGAAAGTTAAGATAATTTTTTTACTGTAAAAGGTTAAAAACAAATGACAAACACCAATATATAAGCAAAGCAAAGATTATTGTTGTACTCAATACATGATACAAATAATTGAAAACAAAAAATAATCATAATTTTAACAAAATAATAGTTATTACTATTCATCATTAGCATCTGCATGTGTTGGTAAGGTCAGAATTTCTTTAAAAAATGCCTGTGTTCTGTAATTTAACACATGAATTTTTTTTTCATACGTTCCAACTTTTGTTATGTTTACGTACTTTGTCAGTATATGAATTAATCTTGCTTGGCCTGGTTTTCTTAGATCAAATGTGTAGTCTTTATACCACCAATATATTTTGAGGTAGAGACTTGTCCAGGAGTCCTTGCTGAGTATACACATTGATTAAAAAAGGTAGGCTGAAACAGGATTCATTTGTTGCATGGTTTGTTGATAGTTTCAGTTGCTACAGCAGTTTTCTCATAAAATTTGGGCCACCATTTAATAACATTAACGACCTCTTCACTGTTTACCATTGTCACAAAAAATCTGATATGTTTTGCAGCTGACACAATTATTGAAATAGGCCTATACTCTTACACACAATGTATCCTGCCCTGCTTATGGGTGAGTTGTTTCATCAGACCAAAATCTCTGTTCCAGTCATTGAACAAATGTCCTCTAAGAGGGAAAAAATGATGTATACTTTCAAACCTAACCGTTTCAACTAACACAGCATACTCTGTTATTAGGGAATGATTCCAGTTTTGTCTGATACATCCATCGGAATATAAGTGAAGTTCTTTTATGTTATCAGATACATAATTTTTAATCGAAAATAAAGGAACATACATCATTGGCACCTTTTTTTGTTATGCCTTCATGGTATACGTTGTAACATGACATAAGATAGTGAAAATACACTGATGATTAATAATAAAACAAAAAAGCTGAAGATAAGAAGAAAGGTCAAAAAACTTATAACTCAAAGATTAATGACCAAATTACGAAATGACAAATGACTAAGAAACTGACGATGACTTGACCCAATAGATTGGATAACAACAAGGAAAATAAAATGTAACAAGAAGGAAGGAACAAGAAACCAAATGTAATCAATAATGTGATAACGAACATTGTAATCCCCAAATTATGACTAAAATATGTATGTAAACCAATGCACTAAAATAGTTAGGGCATAAATAAGATGTAACCATGTTAACAATAACAAGTAAGATAGTGATATTATATATATTATATGAAAGAAGAAGAAAAATGTACCTATAAATATAAGGTAGGAAATTAAAAATAACCATACCCAAGTAATAGTGATAAACATAATCAAAGCAAATAAAAGATACTTTGAGCCAAATAAAGGCAATAATTAATAACAAAAAGTGATCAATGTGAATTGAAAATAAACTAATTATTCATGACCGATAATCACACAGTGATATAAAATAGTCAGACAAACAGAGTGAGTAATATTAAATGAGTGAGATAAAAAGTGTATAAATATAAGTAAGTGGTAACATGCTATGTATAGCATATTATAAAAAGTGAAAGTGATAATAAATAAAGAAACCTTCTATGAAGGGAAAAGTGCAGTGGGTGTACAGAATAAAGTATTTTAAAAGCAGACTGTAATAAAATAGCTAAACAACCTTTGATAAACTTTATGTTAGCAAGTAAGACTACACTGATTGTGCTATTATTAATTTAAGTGATAGTAAGTAAGAATTATAAAAATAAGGTAAAAATTAAGTTATTAGAATGAATAGTAAAATAAGAAAGACAGACACTGTATTTGAGTGAAGGAATTAGTAAGTGAGGTATATTGTGTAAGGTACAGTTTAAAAGTAGTATTATAAGAGTTTCGTTATTGTTAAAAAAACCATAGAACGTAGTAACTTATAAGATAAGCAAGATAGTAGTAAAAAAACAGAAAATTAGTTAGAAGTTTAATTTCAGGCTTGAACCTGGCAAGGAATATTTTATAATAAGGGGTGTGGTTAGAATCACCAATGTTTTATTGTCTGTTTCTGTAAAAAATTGTTTAATGTACCCAATATATAAAATTAATGAGTTACAAGGAATGTTAAATAGTAGCATGGGGAAGTCTAGGCTCTAGGCCTAACATTTAGTGAAGGAACTTTGTAAATTTAAAAGGAAAACAATAACCCAGTATCAATCAGAGTATATCAAATGTTTAAGCAGTTAAGTAAGTATACCTAGTACAAAAATGTATAAATAATATCCAGTTTTAAAATAACTACATAAGAAATATAAATAAGAAAATAAGGAAAATGTTATTAACTATTCAAAAGTAATCATGAGGGATATCAAAATAATCCTTAACAAAAAAGAAGAACAATGGTGTTCATATAATTGATGTAACTACTAATGTAAGAAAGAAATCTTAATTTGAAGATATTTTATAGATTTAAACCAAAATAAAACGTTAGAATATAAGAATGTCATAAGATACTGACCAATGAGAATTAGCATAATTTAATAGGTAACCATAGCAACTGAGATTTATTACCAAAAAACCGTTGGAATTCTAATTAATTCATTATTGACTGATGCGGAGGGCGGATGTATGAAGCTCTCGATCTGAAATTAACTTAAAAAACTCAAAACTTTTAATAAATCAAGAAGGAAGAAGTATTGTAGAAGCATTCCATACTACATATGATGAAGGGAACCATTATTAAAAGATTTAAACCATAGAAATCACAGAAAAAATAAGAATACTTCGAAGGAACGTAACGGACGAACTATCCTGAAGGAAGAAGGGGATCGACCTAACTCAACCTGGGAACTTCGAACGACTACAGAGACTGGTGGAAGCCGAACTTTAATTGAAGCCATTGAACGAGAATTGCGAACTATCCAAAGAAGAGAAGATGACTAGAGGATTTCTGAAGAAGAAGACGAACATCGGAGAAGCCACGTCAAGAACTCGATGAGTATAAACCCACAATTTCACTTAAAAACAAATTCCAATTATCCATAATAACGAGATAAAAATTTTCACTTCACTGATCACAATTTTGACTCAATAACTGAATTTAATTAATATATCACTATTAATAAAACATAATTAAGCAATAAACTTTGAGATCGAATTATAATAAATTTTAAAAACACATAACTTGCTGACAAAAATTTAACCAAACACTATTCTAATTCTCATTGCCAATAACTTACTTTGTATGTATTAGTGTATTAACCATTGTGTATTTAGTTTTAAGGAGTGTTATAATCTTGTGCATTTTTAGCCGATAATCCAACTTCTGTAGTCAAAAGGACTTAAAACACCCTGAGAGACAAAATAATAATTGTAAACAAAACATTATTCGCCATGCTGGCGTATTTACGTTACGAACTACTGAGCGATGCCAACTGAGCAATTTGTAAAAGCCGGTATCAACATAACATATGTACTATTCATTAAATGTAATTGAAAGGATAATATAAAGAAGGGTTTAATAAATTTTAATGTTCTTCAATGCTGTATGTTTGATTCATATAAAATAATGTAATATAAAGAAATACTAAACTGAAAACGCCAGCATACCACAGTTAGCGAAGTCGACACTGCAAGACAGCGTGAGCCAATCAGGTGACGAGGCGGTAAGATTCAAATTGAACAACGAGAGATACGGTTAGCCCGTAAGTATTAAGAAAAAGTATAATCCGGCTTGCTACATACGATTAACCCTTCACAGAGGTATTTCACAGATTAATACCCACAATTACACACTTATACTACGAATTAAACGAGTGACATAAAACAACCGCCACACATAATCGTTACAAAGTGACGATCCCAACAGTGGGGCTTTTAGTTTCTGTTACAACGACGCAAACAGAGGGTGACATACAATAACAACCACCAGATAAAAATTATATTACAACGTATATAACGGACTTTCCAGAACCAAGATTGTGACTGTTGAAAATATTTACCCACAGGTGTTGTAAATAAAATACATCTTCTACACATATCCATGGAAGAGTTACATTTACCATAAAATCAAAGCTCAGTGAGTTTTTTTTCTTAAATGACTGATTCAGATTCCTGTGTATTACAGTAAGCAGCAGCATTGGTAGCATGTCTCCAGGAAATTGGTAAATTCGACAAAAAATAATCCAGTTCAGTTCAAGGAAATGGTTGCCATGTTTTCTTTCAGGTTCTGTTGAAATTTTGAATTTTGTTGTTGATGGGGAGTGTGTGTGGTGCTATTGCATTGCATTGACTGTCAGTTATTCCCAGATGTGTGGTGAGAGTTTCCAAGTTTCATCACTTCACAATGCAGTCAAGAGAACGGTTTCCTTGTTCTTCATAACTTGTGAGAAATGGCCGTGCCACAGGCACTTGATTTTATTTGTGCCTTCAGTCAGCATTTTTGGTCCCCAGTGTGTGGGCAGTTTACAATAGCCTAATCTGTCTTTAACTGTTCCATGAAGGACAGTTACTGACACTTTGGGCATTGTTCATTAAGTTCATTGATGATTAAATGCCTGTTAGCTTGGATCATTTTTTCAGTAACAGCAGATGGCTTTCCACTCCTTATTTCATCATGAACTTCCAATGAATTTCCAAATCATCTTCCTTCTGGGAAATCATTCTCATTTGCCTATTCATAACATTTTCAATAAAAACAAATCAACACAAACATCGCACTTGGCAGGATTTGGAATCAGCGCGGCCATTTTGAACTCATACTGCAAGCACAATGTTACTGCTGTTGAGGTCTGATCAAGTGTAGCTTGGCATGTAGATACTAGGGGATGCACAGTACCACCAGCTGTGAAAAAATAACTTTCCTTTTATTTTTTATTAAACTTATATTTTTACTTTCCAGCTGTCCCTTACAACATTTTTGAAGGCAGTCCAAAATTTACATGGGGTGTTGACAGATATTACGTTGTTGATTTATTGAAGATACCAGGTTCATATTTCAATTATGAAGTATTTGAAACCTACCTTCACTGATTCAATTATATCAACTTCAACTGAAATTACAGTTTAAAAATTTTTAATGTAAATTTTTCTGAAAAGTTTGCTAGATATATGTTTTATATAACGTAATAACAGAATATAACAGTGGTTATTTTCTTTGCCTATAAATGGAAGGAACAGTGAACCCAGAAAATAATAACTCACAAACCACAAACAATACACAACTTTAAGTAGACCGGTTATAATACTGAACTTTCATTGTGTAACAGAACTTAATTTTTGACACAGTTTATTTTTTATTTTTTTAATACATCAGTCATTCAGTCACTCGTTCTCCTTGAAGGTACATTTTGTGTTAAACTGAAAACAATTAACTCAAAGGTAAAAAATGAGTGGTGAAAAGTTTATAAACTAAAAATTGAGTTCTGTTACATAGAGGTAGTTCATTATGTTAACCCACAAGGGGTGGCCATTGAACCACCCTTCCTTAACCTTGAGTTGTGTGTTTTGGCTGTAAAATAAAAGCATGTCTTATCTTTTTTGTAACATTGTTTTCAGTGCAATTACTTTTTCATACATAAGCATGCAGAGACTGTCATTAACATAGGCTGAGAGTCATGTGTGACTGAGTGTGTATATATGTGATGGAAACCTAACAATAGATAGTACAGACATTTCAGTATACCTTTTAACAGTTTTTTTTTAATAGCTTTCATATTTTTACCTTATTGGATAGTACATGTGCGTGTGTATGTGCTTGTGTTTGCCCACCATAGATTATTTTTTTAAACAATTTTTGTGGTCTAAAAGTTGAAAGAGAAAGTTGTGTGATTTAGAAAAATATCCTAAGTATAAGTTTTTATATATGTTAATCCTTTTTCTGTGACTAATTTTTAACAGTTATCAAAATGTAGTTCCATTTTTATAGTAGTATTGTTATTTGTGAAATGACTGAATTAAAATAATTTTTAACCTTTTTTAAATTCAATAAGTAAGCCTAAATTATGTTTTTTAAGTAGTATTATTTCATTTATTATAACCCCTAATAAGTAAGTTATCTTCTTTGAAAAATGCTTTAAATTAGCTTCTTTAAAAAAAACGTAGAAGCAACTGATACAGTAGAGTCTCAGTTAGCTGACCTAAATGGGACCAGCATTTGGTTGGATAGTACAGAAGAGGCCTGACTACAGTCTGGCAACTTTATCTGAGTCCCCGGACGAAATTCGAAGCTGAAGAGCCTCCCTTCGCCCTTCCAGTCCACATGTTACTCGAGCCACTCTATTTGTTGCCGCGCGAGCCAATAGGAGCTCGTTTTGTGTGCTGTTCATGCAGCGCTGTCAGATACTACAATATGTTCATTCCATTCCAAGTCGTCCCACGGTAAAGGTCCGTAAGGCGAGCATTGTGGCTACATCACGCTCTGGTGTTGATTTACGGCAGTCTGACAACACTGCAGGCCAGGGGCTGGGTGTGACGTGCTGATGTGTTTCTCTCTCACTCCAAAGTAGGGTTACTCCCTCCCCACAGACGCGGAGCTAGCGCTGCCAGCCAGGGCTTCAGAAAGAGTTGCCAAGCTGTAGTGTGACAATATTAGATAATACCAAGAAACTTACTCCTGTATTATATTTAAAAATGAGTTTTATTTTTACTTTGAGTTAATTTTATAATAAATATATTTGTTTTTTAATTACTCATTAAGAACAAACAAATTTTCAAAGTCAAACAAAAGAATCATTGACTAGCCTTGTAAATGTAGTTTGCTTAGAGGCAGTGACTCTCTTATGTGGAGCGAGGTCACACCAGCATCTGAGTAGTATGTTGGTTGCAGTTGCCTCTGGTTCAACGTAGGGTAAGACTGCTTCAAGACTTCCAACTCTTTCTGCATGGGTTATTGTTTTTAATTCTGAGTTGGCATCACCCTCTCCTCCGTTGTCTCAATGTCAGCATCATTTGCCATTACCATTGCAGTTGTATCATCATCAGTCAGTCCATGTTGATCAACACAGTTCAAATTGTTCATCACCATCATCAGCTTTCTCTCAACCTGGGATTTTTTGTAGTAGATGGATGGTATAGATTGTTTTTTTGTGTCTTTTGCTCATCTGAATGAATCTTCAGAGAGTAAAATTTTCCATGATCTGGCCAACGTTATGTTTCAGTCCCATCCAAACATTCTGAAATCCAAAAGATTACATCTTTCATTTTGACTTGTTTGAACTATTTATCAGTATTATGCTCATTGCATGTGTGAGTTCTGAAAGAAATTTACAATGGTATTTTTTCTGTAATGTCTCCAACACTCCTTGATCCATTGGGTTGCCACAATGGTATAACATTCGGGGGCAAAAACACTGTTTTTTTTTTTTTTTATATCACCACTTCTTAATTCTTCAACATTTGGATGTTGGATGTTGCATTATTTTTTAGGAGAAGTGCTTTCGTGGGGAGACCCAACGTCATAAGAAATCTTTCAACTGATGGCACAAACTCGTCTAAAAACCAGTCATAAAGAATTTTATAGTCCATCCGTGTGTTCTGGCATTTATAAGTTACTGGTAATGCACCATTCGACATATGTTTGAAAACTTAAGTCTTTTAGATTTGCCAGTAACAATTAACTTTAATTTGTTGTTCCTAGTAGCATTGCTGCAGGCAGGCTCTTTACTTCTTTTGAAACCAGGTAACTGTCTTTTCTGCTTTTGACTGCTCTTTACGTTTTAGTTGATAACATATGAAGCTTTAAACCCATTTCATTGCAATTATATAGCTGATCTTCTGTTGTTCTTCTGTTTTTCAATTATCGTATGCAGTCTGCTCTTAAAATTAGAGACGGCTTGGGGATCTACTGACAAATTATCACCACACACATTAACTTGCCTTATACCATAACTTGTCGTCCAACAAATCAGCCAACCCGAACTTGCTATGAAATCTTGATTTCCATCTTCAAATTCTTTCTGGAAGGCGAGACCTTTCTCCTGCAGAACAGGACCCGAAATAGCCCTCTTCCGAGTGTACCACATAAATAACGCTTCGCTTGTTTGTTTGTATTCACATCTGTTCATAATCTTTGTTTCTTTAAGTGCATCTATAGAATTGCCTCATCATCAGACGTTTAAAAACCAAAAACACACATCACACAAAACTGCGTTTGTCAAAAAATAAAATTGCAGAAACAAGCATATTATGTGCACGTGATGTAGGGTGCGCACCCGTTCAAGTATTGTCTGCTACTGATTGGAATTCGTTGAGCAGTCTCAAAGCAGTATCATACAGGCGGTTAGATACAAAGTTCAATTGTTCATTCAGAACACAATCACGACTGCTATCATTATTATATACATTATAAATTTCCAGCTCCTCCAAGGCATTCATAAATCGGCCCTTGTTGCATATATGCAAAGGCATTAGATTGGACTTAAAATCTGTATAATTGTGATTGTGTTGGGTCAGATGACGAGTGTAATTAGATTTTATATCATTGTAATTATGTGTCTTTTTTTGTAAGTGTTCACGGAAGCGTTTGTAAAAACCTCTTCCGGTCTGACCTATATAGAAGCTGTTACAATCATTGCAAACCAGTTTATAAATGCCTGTTTTTTTCTTCAATAGGTAAGGGCAGTTTAGGTCTAAGTATATTAATTAGTTTATTATTGGTTCTAAAAGACATAGTATAACCAATATTGTTCATCACTGAGGATAAAATTTTTGGCATGATGTATGTGTATTTCGCAGATATAAATTTTTTCGGTGTTTTATTAGGTGGACGGGGCTTAAGTTGAATGTTATTATGCTTCTTTAGCAATTTATCAATGATGTGACTACTGTAACCATTGGAAACTGCAATAAATCTTATTGTATTTAGCTCAGTCTGGAAATCATTATTGTCAAGGGGGACTGTCAACAATCTATGGATTAAACTATTATATGCTGCCATTTTTTGAAAATATGGATGGTGGGAATCTGCATGTATTGTATGGCTAGTGGCAGTAGGCTTCCTATAAATATTGAATTTCAATGTGTCCATTCGTCTAGTGAGGGTCAGGTCTAGAAAGTTAATTGAGTTATCATGCTCGGTCTCTAAAGTAAATTGAATATTATTGTTGATTTCATTTAAAAGATTTTTGAAGGAGTCAACTTGTCTCAAAGTTCCGTCAAAAGTAATGAACGTGTCATCTACGTAACGTGAATAAAATTTAATCTTATTAGCGTATATGTTATTATTTAATAAATGTATATTTTCGTAGAAATTTAAGTATATGTCAGCCAACAGGCCTGAGAGGGGTGAGCCCATAGCTAGACCATCATCTTGGCTATAGAATAAATCATTGAATGTGAAATAATTTTTATTTAAAATGACTTTAAGCAAGTCAATCAACTCATCTATCACCTGTGCACTCATGGAAGCGTTAATTCGTAAATTGTCCTTCAATAATTTTAAAGTTACATCAGTTGGAATATTTGTATATAAATCCACTATGTCAAATGAAACCAATTTGTAATTAGGTTTTAATTTAACGGTATTTATCTTATTAATGAAATCAGTATTATTTGTTAAGCTGTGATTATTCTTTAACTGTAAATTGTCTTTAATTAGTTTTACAAGAATTTTTGATGTTTTGAAACCGGGGGCTGTAGTAAAGTTAACCAGCGGTCTTATGTGTATGTGTGGTTTGTGGATTTTGGGGAGTCCCGTAAATATCGGAGCCTTCGCATTAATTGGCTTCAAATAACGACGTGTATTATCACTGAGCAAACTCGTACATTTGTTAATACATTGGTTGAGGTTTTTGGTGTATTTATCAGTAGGATCAGATTTTAATTGTCTAATATTATGGTTAGAGATAAATTCGTGAACTTTGGCATTATAAGAATCAGTATCCATGATTACTAATGTATTCCCTTTATCTGCTTTAATAATACTAGCATTATTAATAGTTATTTTTGTTTTGATGTGCCTCAAAGTTTTGTATTCACGGGAGAATCGTGGATGCATAAATAGATGATGTGGTAGGTTATCGTTAGATCTGATAGTTTTAATGAATTTATTGTTTATTAATATGCGTGCTTCGTTCTGTACAATAGGATTCGGAGTAGTCTTAATAGCCGCCTCCGCCTCAACGAACTCATAAATATGTTTGTTATTTCCGGTTGGTGGGAGATTATAATTAAGTCCTTTATTAAGGAGCACCATTTCATTATCACTGAAGTCTATATATGTTAAATTCATTGTTCTAGGATGAAATATATGTTTGCAATTAATGTCAGTCCCTAGACGGTGTTTATTTTCTAAACTACGAAGTTTACATAATTGATTGAAGCGTATGCGGCGTGAAACACTAGCTGTGTATTTAAATATATAATCAAAAACATTGTTGATAATGCTTGGATGAATGCTGTTGAGGATATGTAAATTTAATTTGAATAAACGAGTGTTAAGAATAGATTTTTTAATATATAATGCCTTAATTTCTTCTCTAATGTACATCCGTTCAGCAAAATGTTTGGTAATGTTTGCGGCCTTGGAAGAGCTGTTGATCTTTACAATAGCATATTTTGGTGTTATGTTCTTCAGTAGACAGATTTTGTTAAATTTAATATGCAAATTCGCTTTTAGCAATTGTATTTTAGTGTTTTGGAATTTAAATACCATTTTTGCCTGGCTGGGCTCCAGTTTAACATTCATGTTTCGTATGGTATCCAAGTCACTTTTATATAATAATAAGTGATTACCTGTATGCGGTCCGCCGTGTGACTTCTCAAACTTGGTTACGTTACGCATTTCAAGGCGTACGCCTCATCATCAGACGTTTAAAAACCAAAAACACACATATCACACAAAACTGCGTTGTCAAAAAATAAAATTGCAGAAACAAGCATATTATGTGCACGTGATGTAGAGTGCGCACCCGTTCAAGTATTGTCTGCTACTGATTGGAATTCGTTGAGCAGTCTCAAAGCAGTATCATACAGGCGGTTAGATACAAAGTTCAGTTGTTCATTCAGAACACAATCACGACTGCTATCATTATTATATGCATTATAAATTTCCAGCTTCTCCAAGGCATTCATAAATCGGCCCTTGTTGCATATATGCAAAGGCATTAGATTGGACTTAAAATCTGTATAATTGTGATTGTGTTGGGTCAGATGACGAGTGTAATTAGATTTTATATCATTGTAATTATGTGTCTTTTTTGGTAAGTGTTCACGGAAGCGTTTGTAAAAACCTCTTCCGGTCTGACCTATATAGAAGCTGTTACAATCATTGCAAACCAGTTTATAAATGCCTGTTTTTTCTTCAATAGGTAAGGGCAGTTTAGGTCTAAGTATATTAATTAGTTTATTATTGGTTCTAAAAGACATAGTATAACCAATATTGTTCATCACTGAAGATAAAATTTTTGGCATGATGTATGTGTATTTCGCAGATATAAATTTTTTTTCGGTGTTTTATTAGGTGGACGGGGCTTAAGTTGAATGTTATTATGCTTCTTTAGCAATTTATCAATGATGTGACTACTGTAACCATTGGAAACTGCAATAAATCTTATTGTATTTAGCTCAGTCTGGAAATCATTATTGTCAAGGGGGACTGTCAACAATCTATGGATTAAACTATTATATGCTGCCATTTTTTGAGAATATGGATGGTGGGAATCTGCATGTATTGTATGGCTAGTGGCAGTAGGCTTCAAGTCAGTTTTTGCTTAAAGTCATTTTAAATCAAAATTATTTCACATTCAATGGTTTATTCTATTGCCAAGATGATGGTCTAGCTATGGGCTCACCCCTCTCAGGCCTGTTGGCTGACATATACTTAAATTTCTACGAAAATACTTATTTATTAAATAATAACATATACGCTAATAAGATTAAATTTTATTCACGTTACGTAGATGACACGTTCATTATTTTTGACGGAACTTTGAGACAAGTTGACTCCTTCAAAAATCTTTTAAATGAAATTAACAATAATATTCACTTTACTTTAGAGACCGAGCATGATAACTCAATTAACTTTCTAGACCTGACCCTCACTAGACGAATGGACACATTGAAATTCAATATTTATAGGAAGCCTACTGCCACTAACCATACAATACATGCAGATTCCCACCATCCATACTCTCAAAAAATGGCAGCATATAATAGTTTAATCCATAGATTGTTGACAGTCCCCCTTGACAATAATGATTTCCACACTGAGCTAAATACAATAAGATTTATTGCAGTTTCCAATGGTTACAGTAGTCACATCATTGACAAATTGCTCAAGAAGCATAATAACATTCAACTTAAGCCCCGTCCACTTAATAAAACACCGAAAAAATTTATATCTGCGAAATACACATACATCATGCCAAAAATTTTATCCTCAGTGATGAACAATATTGGTTATACTATGTCTTTTAGAACCAATAATAAACTAATTAATATACTTAGACCTAAACTGCCCTTACCTATTGAAGAAAAAACAGGCATTTATAAACTGGTTTGCAATGATTGTAACAGCTTCTATATAGGTCAGACCGGAAGAGGTTTTTACAAATGCTTCCGTGAACACTTACCAAAAAAGACACACAATTACAATGATATAAAATCTAATTACACTCGTCATCTGACCCAACACAATCACAATTATACAGATTTTAAGTCCAATCTAATGCCTTTGCATATATGCAACAAGGGCCGTTTTATGAATGCCTTGGAGGAGCTGGAAATTTATAATGCATATAATAATGATAGCAGTCGTGATTGTGTTCTGAATGAACAATTGAACTTTGTATCTAACCGCCTGTATGATACTGCTTTGAGACTGCTCAACGAATTCGAATCAGTAGCAGACAATACTTGAACGGGTGCGCACTCTACATCACGTGCACATAGTATGCTTGTTTCTGTAATTTTATTTTTTGACAAACGCAGTTTTGTGTGATATGTGTGTTTTTGGTTTTTAAACGTCTGATGATGAGGCATACGCCTTGAAACGCGTAACGTAACCAAGTTTGAGAAGTCACATGGCGGACCGCATACAGGTAATCACTTATTATTATATAAAAGTGACTTGGATACCATACGAAACATGAATGTTAAACTGGAGCCCAGCCAGGCAAAAATGGTATTTAAATTCCAAAACACTAAAATACAATTGCTAAAAGCGAATTTGCATATTAAATTTAACAAAATCTGTCTACTGAAGAACATAACACCAAAATATGCTATTGTAAAGATCAACAGCTCTTCCAAGGCCGCAAACATTACCAAACATTTTGCTGAACGGATGTACATTAGAGAAGAAATTAAGGCATTATATATTAAAATATCTATTCTTAACACTCGTTTATTCAAATTACATTTACATATCCTCAACAGCATTCATCCAAGCATTATCAACAATGTTTTTGATTATATATTTAAATACACAGCTAGTGTTTCACGCCGCATACGCTTCAATCAATTATGTAAACTTCGTAGTTTAGAAAATAAACACCGTCTAGGGACTGACATTAATTGCAAACATATATTTCATCCTAGAACAATGAATTTAACTAATATAAACTTCAGTGATAATGAAATTGTGCTCCTTAATAAAGGACTTAATTATAATCTCCCACCAACTGGAAATAACAAACATATTTATGAGCTCGTTGAGGCGGAGGCGGCTATTAAGACTACTCCGAATCCTATTGTACAGAACGAAGCACGCATATTAATAAACAATAAATTCATTAAAACTATCAGATCTAACGATAACCTACCACATCATCTATTTATGCATCCACGATTCTCCCGTGAATACAAAACTTTGAGGCACATCAAAACAAAAATAACTATTAATAATGCTAGTATTATTAAAGCAGATAAAGGGAATACATTAGTAATCATGGATACTGATTCTTATAATGCCAAAGTTCACGAATTTATCTCTAACCATAATATTAGACAATTAAAATCTGATCCTACTGATAAATACACCAAAAACCTCAACCAATGTATTAACAAATGTACGAGTTTGCTCAGTGATAATACACGTCGTTATTTGAAGCCAATTAATGCGAAGGCTCCGATATTTACGGGACTCCCCAAAATCCACAAACCACACATACCCATAAGACCGCTGGTTAACTTTACTACAGCCCCCGGTTTCAAAACATCAAAAATTCTTGTAAAACTAATTAAAGACAATTTACAGTTAAAGAATAATCACAGCTTAACAAATAATACTGATTTCATTAATAAGATAAATACCGTTAAATTAAAACGTAATTACAACTTGGTTTCATTTGACATAGTGGATTTATATACAAATATTCCAACTGATGTAACTTTAAAATTATTGAAGGACAATTTACGAATTAACGCTTCCATGAGTGCACAGGCGATAGATGAGTTGATTGACTTGCTTAAAGTCATTTTAAATAAAAATTATTTCACATTCAATGATTTATTCTATAGCCAAGATGATGGTCTAGCTATGGGCTCACCCCTCTCAGGCCTGTTGGCTGACATATACTTAAATTTCTACGAAAATATTCATTTATTAAATAATAACATATACGCTAATAAGATAAAATTTTATTCACGTTACGTAGATGACACGTTCATTATTTTTGACGGAACTTTGAGACAAGTTGACTCCTTCAAAAATCTTTTAAATGAAATCAACAATAATATTCAATTTACTTTAGAGACCGAGCATGATAACTCAATTAACTTTCTAGACCTGACCCTCACTAGACGAATGGACACATTGAAATTCAATATTTATAGGAAGCCTACTGCCACTAGCCATACAATACATGCAGATTCCCACCATCCATATTCTCAAAAAAATGGCAACATATAATAGTTTAATCCATAGATTGTTGACAGTCCCCCTTGACAATAATGATTTCCAGACTGAGCTAAATACAATAAGATTTATTGCAGTTTCCAATGGTTACAGTAGTCACATCATTGATAAATTGCTAAAGAAGCATAATAACATTCAACTTAAGCCCCGTCCACTTAATAAAACACCAAAAAAAAATTTATATCTGCGAAATACACATACATCATGCCAAAAATTTTATCTTCAGTGATGAACAATATTGGTTATACTATGTCTTTTAGAACCAATAATAAACTAATTAATATACTTAGCCCTAAACTGCCCTTACCTATTGAAGAAAAAACAGGCATTTATAAACTGGTTTGCAATGATTGTAACAGCTTCTATATAGGTCAGACCGGAAGAGGTTTTTACAAACGCTTCCATGAACACTTACCAAAAAAGACACATAATTACAATGATATAAAATCTAATTACACTCGTCATCTGACCCAACACAATCACAATTATACAGATTTTAAGTCCAATCTAATGCCTTTGCATATATGCAACAAGGGCCGATTTATGAATGCCTTGGAGGAGCAGGAAATTTATAATGCATATAATAATGATAGCAGTCGTGATTGTGTCTGAATGAACAATTGAACTTTGTATCTAACCGCCTGTATGATACTGCTTTGAGACTGCTCAACGAATTCCAATCAGTAGCAGACAATACTTGAACGGGTGCGCACCCTACATCACGTGCACATAATATGCTTGTTTCTGCAATTTTATTTTTTGACAAACGCAGTTTTGTGTGATATGAGTGTTTTTGGTTTTTAAACGTCTGATGATGAGGCATACGCCTTGAAACGCGTAACGTAACCAAGTTTGAGAAGTCACACGGCGGACCGCATACAGGTAATCACTTATTATTATATAAAAGTGACTTGGATACCATACGAAACATGAATGTTAAATCTATAGAATTGCAATCACAGCTCAATTTTTCTAACTCATGTCATTTTCTCTTCAAATCACCAACTGTAACTTTTCCTACACCAAGGTCATAAGCAATTTGCTACATTGCTTAACCTCTGTCTAGTCACTCGACATAATGAAAAATTAAACAATGATGCTCAGTCTGTAATTGCACTAACAGCACTGAGGACACATGTATATAATAATGGCAGGATTGGCAGTGTTGCCACAACACATAAAATAATATGTACAAAATTTAAAGCAATTTACCCAGCATTCATTAATTTTGAATTCAGTCAGCCATGTTGAATAATCCAGAGTGTCGGGTAACTGAAGGTCAGGTAATCGAGACTCAGCTGTATATGTAATGTTATGCTTTTGCGTATGTTAAAAATAACTTGTTTTCCTCAGATGACTGATAGTAAGATGGACTGGCAGATTCATAAATCCAGTCTAAGTGCGCGTTTTGAAGAGTTATATCGTCTGAATCAATGGACAGATTGTGCATTTGCTGTTGGCGAGGAAAATATTAAGGTGAGTAAATGAAGATTTTTGTGTATTTACTTAACAGACATTGTCTATAAAATATACAGTTTCTTTGCCACTTCTGATTTTTTTCTTACATGTGATGTTCTTTTTCATGAAGATAGTAAGTAATAACAGGAAATGTTTTGCAAATATATGTTAAGAGACATATCTCCTTCTCTGTCATTGTTGTTTGGTTATTGCAAGTGTCATATAGCAGTTCCGTCTTCAATTAGAGAGTCACTATAAAATATGAAAATAAGCTAAGGTTTACCATCCAGAATGGTAAAAGTAGTTTTTGGTGCTTATGACTTCTAGTGCTGCCAGT
The DNA here is from genome assembly GCA_034769895.1 of Magicicada septendecula. Lineage (NCBI taxonomy): Eukaryota > Metazoa > Arthropoda > Insecta > Hemiptera > Cicadidae > Magicicada > Magicicada septendecula. The sequence goes on from CM068371.1 coordinate 202,957,212, forward strand.
AAACTTTCAGTGAAATTTATAATGTGTGTTGGTAATACTACATGTTGTACTATGTTTCCAGATCCTTTCGAGGTGTAAAGATTTACAAGAACTTATTTACATGTGATAGGTTAGTCTTTTATATATTGCAGTTTACTTTGCACAGTAATTCACTGATTCTATTTGGTTTTTATGTGTTTGGACTTCTTAGTTCCCATAGTTTTTTGTAGTACATTGCAATTTTTATTTTTATAATTCTTCTTTGTATAATTTTCATTTGTTGAAAATGGAATCATTTATGTTTCTATATAGATTTATTTACATCAAGGCGTAGACTTTAAAATTCAGGAAACAGTAATAGTTTTATTCCAATACAGTCTACTTCCTGATGTAATTTGTACTGAAAAAAAATATTAAATTTTTTTCAGTTTGTTATAATTTCTGTTGATTGTCACATTTTGTTACTTCCACTTTTAGGTTGGGAAATAGGTTTGTTTGTTTACGCTACGGTAGTTTTCATTTTCATAGAACTTTCTTATAATTCATTTTGCAGTATGAAAAGCAAAAATTATTAGTTTAAATTAATTTGGTGTATCTCTTATGTTGTATTTTGTAAAGTTTATATTGTATTATTCAGAATTATGAAGTATAATTTATCATTGAATACACCCCTCCTTGTTAATTATGTTTTTATTTATAGTGTATTATCTTCTTCAGTTGTGTTTCCACATTTGTAGAGTAGAGTTTATTTCTATAAAGGTCTCTAAAAAACATGTAACTGAAGCGTTACTATATTATATAATGTCATTTAGTTTAAAACAACTTTACACCATTGACTTGCTAGGAAAATTAGGTTTTTAATATAGAAAACTTGTTTTAATTGTAGTAGCTTGAATTTATCGTACAAGCTAACTAGTAATTAATGCATTAGAAATACACTGTTTTACACAGTGAGTGAAGAATGTCATATTGCTCTGATTGCATATAAATTAAGAATTTAAAAACACATACCAAAAAATGAACATCACGTCTTTTCATTACTTTCTGTGTGGATACTTAAAACAGGTTGTTCTTGCATATATTTTCCAAAACAAAAGTAAGAGTTAATGTGAAACGATTCAGTCAGATGTATAATTAGGCTATTTGTTATTGGCAACTGTAGAAATCCATGTACACTGTAAACTTACACCTCCAATATGTGGGGAGTGTCAACTACCAGTCTACTATGATATGGTACAGCCACACATAATAATAATACAGTACTATAATAATTGACATCACACATGTATTTAATTGTATGTGAATAGGGTAATGTTGTTAATGGGTTTTGTAGTAATCACTGTGGACTGTTAACATCTGAAAACGTATAATTGGCAATATATTAATACAATTATGACATAGATATAGATTAATTTATTGTATGGCAAAGAGAATTTGAAATGTCTTGTTTGGTTACACTTACCAGTGCTGGATTTACCGCTAGGCCGACTAGGTAGTCAATAAAAGTTATACCTAGACAATAAAAAAGAAATTTTTTGTTAAATTTCTGAATAAGCTTAGTTAAGTTACTCTACTTAAAAAATAAATTAATTTGCTCAATTCTTTTGCATGGTTCTTAATATTTTGAGAAAGTGTGCTAAAATCCAGTCCCCCCTGGCCAAATTGTTAGGCCACCCCTTTAAAAAAAAAAGAAAATCTGGTAGTTTTTGTCAGTAAATTGGTTCTCCAGTTTTCTTTACAATTCTTTACATTACATATAAAACATCAATAGGAAAATAACTTTTTTATGCCTATAATGTATGCTGGCAACACTTGTGAGATTGTTTACATCCGATGTTAGGATTTCCACAACATTGCAGTCAGCTGCGTAATTCAGTAAAGTTCTTGTGAAGTTGTTTTATTACCAGTTTATGTTTTGAATTTACTTTTTGATGTTTTGTTGTTTTATAATTTTATTTAAGTGTAAATTGTATACTACAATTTAAAATTTGTGTTTTTTTTCTTTTTGGTGCTCAACAACTTTTAGGCACCAAAAAACAACAAAAAACTTATTACTCTCCTTTTTACCCTCCCAATTTCTCATTTTAAAAGTTCTCATACATTTTCAGTTGAGTTGAGAGCTGGTCAGTCAATTCAACCTCAAAGAGTTGGGTTTCCTGGCCAATCAAGAATTGGTATTCCACTCTAGGCAAGAAATGTTTTAACACTTCTTACTGTATGGCAGGGGACTAAAGCATTCATGAATAGTTTCTCCTTACTGTTAGGAAACCATTTATTTGATTGGGGAATAAGTCTTGTTTGAAGAACTCTAGTGTATTGGTCCTGTCACATTGTCCTTCAACAATGCAAAGCCGTCTGAGTCTTTTAGAGCTGATGACTGATCATATCATCACTGATGGTGGGTGAATAATAGTTTTTACAACACAGTCTTTGTTAAATTTTTCTCTAGGTTTTCATTTAACATATTGCTTTTTGTCACTAAGTTCTTGAAACGTGCACTCATCACTGAAGCACATCCATAAAAAAAATATTACCGTCAGCTTGACGAATCAGCCTTTATAACAGTTTGCTTAACACATTTTTATATAATAACTATCTTAGTGTTACGTGAACTAATCTATGTAACATTGTTGTTTACCATTTCCCAGCCTTCAGAAGTGAACATCTTGTACTTCCTGGTCCTTAATAGCTTCTTTTCTTTCATAACTGCAGTCAGCTTGAGTAATATTCTATCATTGCCATTTTAAATTGGCAATGTTTTACAGACTGTGAAATGCAGTAAATAAAATACTAATTTTAACACAAGCACTGCAAACAACTTACTGTTTTAATTACACTAATATTACAAACTTCCAGTAATGATGAATTAATCATTACTGGGGTGGAATTCAGTTGCTGATATAAGTTCATCCTCTGACAATTATTCAGAACTAGAATCCTCAAGTGAATTTACAATAATGAGAAGGTGGATCAAATATAAACCGGAATTTTTATTTTGTTGACTCAATAAAAAAAATTTTTAATTGTGTCATTTCCTACATAATATCCTAATTTGGAAACACCTTTTCCAATACTTTGGCACCTTTTTGATTCCTTTCTCAAGAAAAGAAGAGGTGTGCGTTTGTAACCTGTTGTGCATGAACTCCTCTATCATCGTCAAATCGCTATCCTTCCACCACTCTTTAAATGGTCGAAACAAATGGTAGTCGCAAGGCAATAAATCTGGACTGTAAGGAGGGTGTTCTAGGGGCCGACCAGTGAACTTTTTTCAGCTTCTCACACGTTAGTGCAGTGGTATGGGGTGTTATGTTGCCATGAAGGAGAATGTCATCCATTTGTCGCCAACATTGTTTGTTGCAGTAGGCAGCTTTTGCATCTTCCAGAAGCCTACAGTAATAGGCAGTATTCAGTGTTCTTTGTTGACAAAGGAAATCGTTTAACAGAATGCCTGCAGTCCCAACAAATGGTCACAAGCACCTTTTCAGCTGACAAGCGTGTTTTGGTCTTGATCGGCACAGCTTCCCCTTTCTACTACCACTCCATGCTCGCTTGTTTTGATTTAGGGGTGTAATGATGGACCCATGTTTCATCACAAGTGAGAATACAATGCACAAAATCTTCTACCCAGCACATGACAAGAGGAAGTTGTCAATTGGTGTGCTATGGCCTGATACTTTGCTGTCAATTGCCGCCAGTTGGCCCACTTGAAACTGTCCACCTCATCAATGAAGCTGTTGCTTGATTTGATGAGGCAATCATCTCAGCAGTGGACATGTCTTCACACAGAGAGTCAGTCTAACGCCTGACTACCAGTGTATTCCCAAGGAAGTATCTATTCTTGCCCGCGAGTAGAATTACTTCTAGAAACATTGGCAGAGGACTTATGATCCAGCTGATAAGGCAGCTCACTGCTAACCGGCTCACTGGACGGCTGCGTGGGATCTGAAGGTGTTTCACAGAAGCTGTTGGGAACTCACTGCCTGAATGCAGTTCCACAAAGTCACCCGTACAGAATACCTAGCGTGATGATGGGACGTAGGCGACAACCTCCTCTTCCCACCATTGTTGGACTGTTCAGAAAATCCGTGGGTTGTCAGGTTGTATGGAGGAGAGGCCGAGTACTTTGTCTTGTGTTTCGAGCAACAGTTTGCTCCCAACCTGCACATGGACTGGGACTTCGACAAACAAGTCGAGACGGAGGTGGAAGACTTTCTGTCTCTTCCTATCACTACGGCACTATGGAGCCCGAACCCATATCTTTGCTCGCTCAGATCTCTAAAGTTTCAGATCGGCTTGCTGAACATCAGCCAAGAAAAGCTCTATGCTCAGACAGTGCTTCCAACACTGCTCTACGTCTTCTTCTGGAACCTGGAATCCAGTTTCTGGTTGATTTGTTCAACGCATGTCTCAGACTGGCCTACTTTTCCAAGAAATAGCGACTGGCAACGGTTATAATGATCCCGAATCAGAGAAACCACGCATCTCGTACACCGTTGTGTACGAGACCATCTAATAAACTTTGCCATCCTGATCCCCAAACAATATGGCTTCCATATTGGGCATTCCACCACTCATCAGCTGATGAGAATGGTGGAGTACACGATGGATGCTGAGTGTCAGAAGAAACAGGCTGTTGGCCGTTTCTTAGATGTAGAGAAAGTCTTTGACAGTGTGTGGCACAATAGGCTTTTTTATTACCGGGAATTTTAGCTTCCAGACTGCTACATCTGATTGCTAACTTTCTAATGGAGAAGACCTTCTGCATGAGAGTAGGTGATTCTGTCTCTTCCGAGAGACGAATGACGGCCAGCGTCTCTCAAGGAAGTGTTTTTGAGCTCCTCATGTTCTCAGTCTACATCAACGTCATACCGAGACAGCCAGGAGTACAGGTGGCCCTATTTGCTGACAATACGGCTGTATTTACAGCTGATCATAACGTAGAACGGGATTAGTTATACGTCTTACGACTACAGCGCCAGCTCGATTCACTTGGGGACTGGACTCATAGCTGGAGGGTGTCTTAAACATGACCAGGACTGCTGTAGCTGCCCTATTCTCTAAGTGCTGGAAGAACCTGTGGAGGGAATTTCACATTGGCAGAATGTACTTGCGCTGATCCAACAAAGTAAAGTACCTCGGTGTACACCTAGATTTTTGGCTCACCTGGCATAGCCATGCTCGGACAGTTCATAAGCAAGCGTCCGCTTGTCTGAGCCTACTGTTTCCACTCAGCTCAGCTATGACAAGGAAGCTGGGCGTGTATCTGCTACCAGTCATTACTTACACTGCCCCAGTCTGGGGATACATTGCCACCATGCATGAAAAGAAGTTGCAAAGCGTCCTCGACAGTGGTCTTCAGCTAGTGGCCAAAGCCCCCCATCAATTCTCTTCATGCCTTGTGAGGAGCAGACTTGGCGTCCGCTCCCTGGACGACACCTTCAGGCGGCTTGCACACAAATTTTATGCATGTTTGGTAAAGCTCCCAGATAATTCTCTTAAAATCGGTCTGGGAGGTACCATATACGTCCAGGTGATTCATGTAAATGACATCGGTGTATACTAGCTAGTGCAGGCTAGCACAAACAGCCGGTGTAAGGCTTACTAAAGAGCAAGTTGCCCTACTAGAGCCATGAGGCAGGAGCTCTAGAAGGCAGCTCGGAACTCAGATTCCAGCGTGGTACACCTATGCGACGCATAACCACACACCCCAAAGTCAGTCAGTCTTTGATTCATAGTGACGGAACTATGTTTGAAGATATATGCAGCCAAGGTAGTAGACACTCACCAAGGACAAGATGTTGGCCTCCTCAAAGGGAACGTGATGTCAGCATTGGACAATGCATGCTCGACCACTGCAGACTTCTCTGGCTGCCTCAAGCAACAACAGTGGCTGTGTTAACCAACGCAGTGTGGATGCTATGCTTCATAGTGCTGATGTTGTAATTGTGTAAACAATAAGAAGAAAGCCCCAATACTATTCACTTACCTTGCATCTTTAGAAGATCCCAAAAAAAACACCAAAAGCCCTGGGCACCACCACATTTTGACAGGCAGAATGTGGAAACCGCAAAACTGTCCCCATGGAAACAACTTAAAAATCACAAATTTTTCCTTTAACAGAATTTTCCAGATTCGTTAAACAAACTCGTTGAGCACAGGTTAGGTTAAGGTGATGTGACATGAAAATAACTTAAATAATATACATTGTTATCCAAAAGAACTCTGTGAAGTTATTTTATCTATTAATACAAATACATTATTTATTTATTTCCACCTACCTTCTAACTGTTTTCTCGGGCCAGGATCTTGTCACACGAACGTAGAAGCAAGCATGGTTTACAAGGGTATGTAAATCACTTGCGCAACTCATTTTTTGAAGAGAATTAAAATTTTTTAATATGTACTTATTTCAGTTTTGTATTGTTATTCTTTTCCAATAAAAAAAAATCAAGACAAATTAAAATTTCCTTACATTTTTTGGCAGAACATCTTATATTGACAAAGTTAAAATCTACATCTTATATTAACACATTAACTATTCATCTATTACTCACATAAACAGCCCAGTCTGCCAGCATTCTCACATTCACTCTTAAAACCCCTTTTTAATATAAAATCGCCCCATTTTATGTAAAATTAATGACCATAATGTTTTCAATGTGAAACGTTACGTGTGTGGCGTCCTCTTCCCCGACCAAGTGTTGCGTCTCCCAAAGTCTTTCATTCTCCGGACGTTTACAAGGTTTATAATATTTAATAACGTTCAATATTCACTCTTCGTCACTGAAGGCACTGTTATACATGTTTTGTAGAATCACATAGATATTTTGTCGGCCGATTTAAGAAAAAATATGAAGATTTGCCCGGGCAGAAAACTGATAGTTGCCACGCGTGGCCTATGTTGCTAGTCGACTGGGAAGAAAGTTATCAATATGCCTCCCTCCAAACACTCGGACAGAGCGGAAGTTTCAATGCCTCATGATCGGACCGTCCGTCACTGTTCATTCAACACATTGGTTTTTTAGTGTTGGGGATGTGGATGACATTTGTTGAGCACTGGTTGACGTCACAAAAGAGGCTGGGCTTACACTTTATTTCCTCCAGCTTAAACGCACCTTGCTGAATCGAATTCGCCCAAGCCATTTTGCTTTAACCAACTCGGCGTCGTTCTGTGCACATGCTGGTGTAGTGCGTTTGGGCGTAGACGCCACACAAACGTAAAGTTCTTAGAATTGACGTCTGGCACATTCTTTTGCAAATGTTTCACAACAGCTACTGCGTACTGTTTCTTTGTTCGCACAGTGCTTTTGTTCAACACGTGGCCGTATACACAGATGGAAATTAAATTTCAAATATTTTATATTAAATCCCCAAATTTAATAAAATAAAAACCCCTCAAAATTCGTCCCGTTACAATACCCCCCCAATGAGATATCTTCTGTCGAAACAGAAGAAATCTCATTGCTAAAACCCCTAAGAGGACCGGTGAGGATATGGTGCCAACAACCCCCCATTTGTTCTTATATATCATGGGTAAACAACCCCCCTGGCTCGGCGACTATGGCCGCATCTGAACGAGATTACTGGACTTCTCTATACGAGATCCCAACACCATAAAATCGAACAGACACGCACCACAGCGCACCTCACCTTCCAACATGCAACCCCAAAATCCAAATCCCTGGTCTTATATCATGCCAGATCCTCAACCAATATGTTCCCCCTTATCATGCACACTGGGCTGCCTTTAGCAGTTACTGGGCTTGTACACACACTTATTGCTACATCCTATCAAATCTTGTTATCAAATTTAGGAGTTTCCTTTAAATTGAAACCAAATCTATATTACCATTAATCTCAAAAATCAAAATACAAATCTTTTATCTGAATTGAATAATTCTCTTCGTTATTATTGATACTTAGAAAACAAATAAATGGAACATTTGTTAAAAACATGAACTTCCTTATCCTAACATTGGATTAGACATATATCCTAAACAACACAATTCAATAAAACACACATTAGTAATACACCTAAACAATAACATAATCAAACTTCAAAACATCAATTAGATGGCAGGCACAAAAAAATCCATTTTTTTTTTTTTTTTTTTTTTTTTTAATTTATTAAAATATATTTTTTCTCAATATTAAAATTATTTAAATTTATTTAAATTAATTAAGAAACCAAATTGGCATCACTTCATTGCCAAAACGGGTCTAGTATAGACCATCACCCATCAGCTGATCAAACTGGGTCAAATCAAGAACCCTGAACCTACATAAGTTATACATAAGTTACATCAGAAAATACATTGAACATCTTTAAAATTCTATCTTTAAACACAAAAACATAATAAAATAAGACATTTAAAAATAACAAAATATTATTATAATTAACAATAACATTGACATTTAAATTAATCCAAAATTACACATTTTACAACTTTACATTTTCAAATTCTATTAAAATTGTCACTTGTTTCAATTAAAATTCTATATTTTCTTATGACTCTCTTTATTTAATAATCTCAATCTCCATTAGTTTCGGGTGATTTAATTATTTATACTAACTTGATTGTATCAACTTGACGTTTATGCATTTATAATCTTTACCTCTTTGACTCTCATATCACTAACAACTTTAACTACACATGACACCCATCTCTACCAAATACATCTATCAAACAATCTCTAAACCCAACTTACTACTAAACTCAATTCGCATCACTTCTACCCTTATATAAAAAAAATACTCTCTAATCCTTTGTACTTAGGATGTGTGTTCCCCCCCCCCAAAAAGCTCATTCCCTTATTTTGGTCCCTGGATTCTACCTAAGGCAACCCTTTCTGGCGCTAAACGGTCCCTTCCCGTCCCAACCACTTTTGTTGCGGACTCCTACCACCCCATCCCCTCTTACAAAATTACCATCCACTAATTACCATTCTCATTACATCACTTCAATTAAAACAAAATATCATCATTTACTTATTACATCAATATATCAATCAAAACTCTACATATATTCCCCATATCTACTGTGTCACTATCAATACTTCTCAAATTCTACATTACATTAATTCACGACAATATTATTCATCTCTATTACCACTTTAAACTCAACTTGGACTGATCTACATGTCCCAACAAAATATTAATCACCCAAAATCTACCTTTTACTATCTTTCACAAATCATTTAATATTCTCAACTATATCGAATTATTTTCATCAGTTAACATAAAACCTTTAACACATTAAAATCACTATTCAAACATCAGTTACCTTGAAAGTTGGCAAATTACTTATAAGTGACACTCTACAGCGGATCAGCTGATTTTCTTAGCAAGGTGAATGACCTTACTACAAACACATTTCAAAATTACACAAATTACATGAAATACATATTTTTATCAATCCTTATCTCTAACACCATAAAATAATACATTTATAAAACAGAATAAACACAGTATAATAAACATATGAACACCTATTTATCAAATCATAATACAAGCGTTTAATTAGTGCCAAAATGAGTTATCATCTTCAAGTTATAGAATTTGAATTCGTTGCTCAACTGAACAACCCCCCAACCACACACACTATTGTATTTTCTGTTGGACTGTGGCGCCCATGTGCGTCCACAAGGACGGCATAGTTGGAGGAATTGAACATCTCCTTGTCCTTGCTTCCGCGTTACATTTGAAAGATTTTTAGATATCAACATATCTTGGTTATATAGTTACACGCCCTTAATGCGGGTCTACCACCTGGCTTTGCTGTCCCACTATGGACAGAGTGGCAGCCGCTGTTCCATAGTTTCCGGGATTTTCCCTAGTTTCACCCCCCATCAATTTCTAATATAGACCAATTTCAAGCCAGCTATGTGGGCTAGGGACTTAATTTATGGCCATAGCTGACCGCTAGCCAAAACCACGATTAGTGCTGGTAAGGCAGTAATCGCCCGAAAAGTCGGGGAAATCATCTTTACCTTCAGGCATGTTACACTCATCATTAATCTGCACGGCACGGCTATTTATCAATATACAATATAAAATTGTAAAAAGGATGTGCCGTGCATTTTCGCCCTTTCGGCCTCCGATGGAGGTAACACTCTCTATTACCCCCAACACTTTCCGCTATCTACTGTGGCACATGACACCACAGCAATAGCACACTAATCACTACATTAAAACTTTATATAAAACATTATAATGTGAAATTTTCATTAACTCTTTTATCCATCATCATTTAAATCATTCATCACTTTCTACAATTAGATTTCTTAAAATTTTCAAATTTATTATCAACATTTATTTTACATTACCTTTCAGTTATTATTATTTTTTAATTATAGTTTCTATTTAGCACAATTAATTCAAATTATTTTCATTATTGAATCAAAATCTTCTTACATCTACAAAATTTTATTTCATTTAATTGGTATTATAAATTTTATACTTACAGTACATAATTCACCTACTGACATAAACACAAAATATACACACCAAATTACCTCCACGTAACCTCTGAAACATTTAACAACAGTGTTATTTCATACCAAACAATTTAACATTTATTTATTAATTAATTATCAAATTCACCTCTTATAAAATAATTTAAACTTGTTAGAAAAAGTCAATTATATAACATTTAAATCAACCAAAATATTTAAACATTTCAAATTATTTTAATTAAATTAATTATTGAAAACAACATTTTAATTACTCCCACCAATTACAGTAATTACAACTCACTTATTTTTTCTTCAAAATTGTTGTTATTTATTTGGACTGCAAAATATTATTATTATCATCACAACAATTACCTACATACACCTTGTTTACCTAACATTTTACAATACACAATTACATTCACTAAACATTTATTTACAATTCTTCATCATTAATTATTCAGTTATATCACACTTCATTGTCCAAGGTTGCGAGGTCTGAACCATAAAACAAAATACTTAAAATTGTCCATTTATGAATTTATGTTCAGCCTCCATCGTCAAAAATTAGTCTTGGTTTCAAATAACAGTTTTCAATTTTATTTACACTCCACATATGGCTATCCTGTGTGTAATAACCATAAAATTTTAGTTCATTCATTTTACCATAATAATCATATACCAAGTCAACATTATTTATTTCTGTCCAGTCTCCATTAGTAATTATATTCAATATCGAGTCAGTTATTTTCTCGTCTTCCACTAACACGGGACTCTTGCCCTTCAAAAACAACACTTGTGAACACCCTGGTTCATCATAAATATGGGGGCAATTTACCCTCTGCCCTACATAATCATCTATTCTCTCTTTACACTCTTTTTCTAATTCATCAACACTAATTATTACTCCGTTACAACCGATCATTCTCTCACTCTCGCTTACTATTTCACTATCTATTTTCAACGGCTCACTCTCTGATATTACATTCTTAATTATATTATCATTTTCAATATCATTGTTATCATTTGTTACCTTATTCTCTAATACCACATTTTTATACATTGGTTTTTCTACTGACTCTACCATTTTCTCTATACTCTGTTCTAATCTATTAAAGCTAGTTTCTATTTTCTCATTAGTATTCTCAAAACGCTCATTAATTTCATTAATTTGGTTTTTTAATTCATCAAATTTGTTATTCTGTACTTCGAATTTGGCGTCAAAATTTCTATTTTGTTTATCAAATTTAACATTGGAATCGCTTTTTTGTTCTTTAAATTTTGCATTTACGTTGCCATTTATATTTTCAGACATGGTTTTTATCAGATTAAACAGATCATCCATCGACAACTCTTTTCCTTTTGTATTTGTTTTAATCGTTACGGGAGTGGAAATCGCTCCCGGCGTACTAATTACAGATTCTTCTACATTACGGTCATCTATTGATAGTGACTCTGTTTGAATACCTGAGTCGGTATTTATTTGACTCTCTGTTTGACTGTCAGAGAAGCTGACTTCGTTATTATCTGCCATTTTTATATTATAAATTTACTAATTTTCTTAATTTACATATACTGCTCTTAGACTTACGTACCTTACATAATTGTTACGTACCGTTATTTAACCCTCCAACCATACTTGCATCTTATTTGTAGGTGTGGTTTTTATATTAAATTTTAATTTATAAAAACTCCCTCTTCAGAAGCCAACCATGATGTTATTTTATCTATTAATACAAATACAAATACATTATTTATTTATTTCCACCTACCTTCTAACTGTTTTCTCGGGCCAGGATCTTGTCACACGAACGTAGAAGCAAGCATGATTTACAGGGTATGTAAATCACTTACGCAACTCATTTTTTGAAGAGAATTAAAATTTTTTAATATGTACTTATTTCAGTTTTGTATTGTTATTCTTTTCCAATAAAAAAAAAATCAAGACAAATTAAAATTTCCTTACATTTTTTGGCAGAACATCTTATATTGACAAAGTTAAAATCTACATCTTATATTAACACATTAACTATTCATCTATTACTCACATAAACAGCCCAGTCTGCCAGCATTCTCACATTCACTCTTAAAACCCCTTTTTAATATAAAATCGCCCCATTTTATGTAAAATTAATGACCATAATGTTTTCAGTGTGAAACGTTACGTGTGTGGCGTCCTCTTCCCCGACCACGTGTTGCGTTCCCAAAGTCTTTCATTCTCCGGACGTTTACAAGGTTTATAATATTTAATAACGTTCAATATTCACTCTTCGTCACTGAAGGCACTGTTATACATGTTTTGTAGAATCACATAGATATTTTGTCGGCCGATTTAAGAAAAAATATGAAGATTTGCCCGGGCAGAAAACTGATAGTTGCCACGCGTGGCCTATGTTGCTAGTCGACTGGGAAGAAAGTTATCAATATGCCTCCCTCCAAACACTCGGACAGAGCGGAAGTTCAATGCCTCATGATCGGACCGTCCGTCACTGTTCATTCAACACATTGGTTTTTTAGTGTTGGGGACGTGGATGACATTTGTTGAGCACTGGTTGTCGTCACAAAAGAGGCTGGGCTTACACTTTATTTCCTCCAGCTTAAACGCACCTTGCTGAATCGAATTCGCCCAAGCCATTTTGCTTTAACCAACTCGGCGTCGTTCTGCACACATGCTGGTGTAGTGCGTTTGGGCGCCACACAAACGTACAGTTCTTAGAATTGACGTCTGGCACATTCTTTTGCAAATGTTTCACAACAGCTACTGCGTAGTGTTTCTTTGTTCGCACAGTGCTTTTGTTCAACACGTGGCCGTATACACAGATGGAAATTAAATTTCAAATATTTTATATTAAATCCCCAAATTTAATAAAATAAAAACCCCTCAAAATTCGTCCCGTTACAACTCATTTACCAATAACTGTTGTTGGGTTTGTTAAACTGAAATCATTTTGTCCGCGTTACACTGCAACATGACTGTTATTCATATTGATCATATTAAATATGTAAATTTGTTACAAAAGAAATAAGAACCGAAATTTATAACAAACATTAACCATAACTTTGTATTGTTTCTCTCACACATGTGCTGATGTCCTGAGTATCGTTTACTTCATTTCTTATGACTGGTAATTGCCATATTGTCCAGCGAGTTCCTCTGTCCGTTCGCACACAACACATGACCATATTTCGCACTTATGCTTGCTTTGTCCTCTTGTTCACTACATACTTTTAACTTGTTTTATTACAATATTTTTAAAAACTTTTAGTCACATTGTTATCGAGGCCCTACTGACCGTATTGCACTATACCATTTACATTTTTAACTGAGGCATGGCCTTCTTGAGTCACTGCCACTGCTGTCGCCGTCTGTACTGTTTGGTGTTAAAATTGTGACTAACTATAACGCTTTTAAAAACTTTTAATAACATTTTTACTGAGTCACAACTGACAATCAATATCTTACTTCTACAGTACATTTTTGGATCATGGCTCAGACTTTGTGAGTGAGACACGGTTGATGGCGTCTGTTCCCTTGGGTGTTGTATTTGTGACTGCCTATTGCAAGGTGTAGCGTCACCTACACTGATCCGATGCTGAGCTGGTTTTTTCCAGTTGTTCCGTGGGAATCTTAGCAGGTGCGATGTCTTTCATCTGATGCAAGACTCCTTAAACATGCGAAAGCAGTTTTGATCATGTACACCTGTCAGATAATTACGCACTTCCCAGGCCAAAGTCATGCACAAAAGTTTCATTTGGTCTGAAGTTCTGTATCACAACCATGAAAATCTTTCTTTGTACTATGCTATATAAAATGTCCCATTACAATGTAAACCTCACTGCATGAGCAAGGCACACCGTACATGCTGCATGATGAGAGCAGATCCCTTGCATCCTTTACCGACTTCAGGAACTGATGTATCTTCCTGGTTGGCTTGTAGATGATCCCACGCCCCATTGACTCAGCAGCCTGCCAATGCGGTCCTTCACCCCATGAGTTTAGGGCAAGACACAAAACCAGAAGTCTCTGGTGACACTGAGTCTGCCAGCCTGGCAGATCTTCTTGGCCGGACTGTATGCCTCACCTCCCTGATGGAGAAACCATTTGCCTACAGCGCTTGTTCGATATGCTGCAGCTCCTTGTCGAGATACTGGGGCTCACAGATCCTCTTCGTCCAATCTACCAAGATCTTCAACACAGCTCTCTTCTGCCTCGGATGTTGATTGGACAGTTTGTGAAGGTGTGGGTTGGCTTCCTGTATACTTTATGCCCCAGGCTCCCATCGACCCTTCTGATGACCAGGACGTCAAGAGCCAGCTGATCATCCGCTTCTCTCTCCACGGTGAACTGAATCAGTGGGTGAACACTGTTGATGCCACTGTTGAGATGGACACTAGGAAACATCCGAGTTCTTCTTCCCTGAGGGTTCAGACTAGAAAGGTCTTGTCTACATACCGAAACCAGCATCTCAGCTTCAGTGGTGTAGATGAATTGATCAACTATTCAAACTTTTCCATATAGAAGCTGGTCGTCACCGGACTCAGGGGACTACCCATGCCAACACCATCAACCATCTCATAGAAATTGCCACTATATTGGAAATAGGTTGTGAGGACTTGCAGGAACAACACAGTTATGTCTGCTGGGGGAAGATGTTGGCGATATGGCCGAGGACCTCCTGCATGGGAACCATGGTGAAGAGCGAGACAATATAAAAACTCACCATCACATCGCCAGGCTTCAACATCAAGCCGCAGAGCTTCTCAAGAAAGTGCATAGAGTCATGCACATACGACCCCCCTTCGCCTGATGTACAGCCAGAGCAGCTCGGTCAGGTGCTTCGCCAGGTTGTAAGAGGGTGAAACAATGGCACTGCCAGTCGGATGCAGTGGAACATTGGCTTTCTGAGTCTTGGGTAAGCTTCAGGAGAAGCATCTCAGAGAGCACCGGACAGCATCCTTCATATCAGACACCAGGGAAGATCACTTCATCAGAAAATCAGTACTTCTAAGAACTGCTGCCGTGGGATCCTTCCTGAGTTTTCTATACATTTGTGGATCCAAAAGTTCCTCGACCTTCCTCTGGTACTCCCTGGTGTTTTTTGGTGAATCAGTGGTTCTAAAGGCCCTCACAGCTTCATATCGGGTCTCATCCACTTGGGCCAGTGGAAGCTGCCTTATAGCCCAGCAGAAAGTAATTTCAATAATGTTGACACTGGCTGTGAAAGCCTTAAGAACACAATTTTGTTTCTGGGTAAGGAGATGAGGAACCCCACCTTTCAGATTTCACATGATCAGTATGAAATGGTGCATTTCTGCTTTCTACCCAGCTTTTTAAATTGACCGAATTAATTCAGTTGGATTCAGATTTGTGTTATATGACATTAGTCTTATTGCAGTATAGCCTTCCTAAGATAGCAACTTGCTTATAATAAATGTTTTATCATGGTTTGTGAAGTTTAAATTAATTTGTGTAATTCACTTTTTAACATAATTTGTTCAAATGATTTCCATTTCTGTGAGACAGTCTTGTACTCATCTTTTTGTACATCATGAACAGAGAGCTTTATTAAATTCTTTTTTATGGCAGGACACAATGTCCATCACAATAACACTTTGGGGTGGTAAATTTGGAATTCATTTTTGTTTTATCTGGTGTACATATTTTTGAAGTTATATTATTATGGTTTGAATTTACACTTCCTGCTTAGACTGTCGTCAGTTTTTGACTGTTTGATATAGTTGCAGTAACCCTGCTCTATGTATTGTCATACCCACTTTTTGTTCCAATGTGGTTGTTATGAGTGTATGTTTTGTTAATGTAAATAATAGGTTGATCTTCTTGCAGTTATTGCAGTAAATAAGTCAAGTACTGAAATTTCAATTTGATTTTGTACCTCTCAATTACAATTCTGCTGTTTGTTTTCAGTTTTACACATCTAAACCTCAGTTGTTTCAAAATTTTGTTGTGATTCACTATGCCATCCTGGAAATCAATAGAATCTCACAAAACCGATGCTGGTAATAAATTTTTGTTTTTACTGAATGTAAAAATCTTTGTTAAATGTAAAAATTACATTCAGTTCATGTGATTTCACATATAACAAAATTGTCAATATTTGTTATTTGGTTTGGTACATATTCTGGGTTCCACAGTGAGATGAGACAGCCAGACGAGATAGGGAAATAAATAGCGCTTATGGGTTTTACGTTCTGTACTAGATAAGTCTACAAAATGTACACAGTGGTAACAGTATTTTAATTCTTCATATTTTGGTATGTTTTAAATAAATTTAGCCCAAAAACGGAGTTGGAAAAAATAAAAAACGTAATAAAACCATCACACACTCGATTTAGGGTGAGTGTATTAATTAAAATATGAACTGTCCTCACAAAAGTTGTTCTTGCTCCTTAAACATACTTTTTTTGTACATGTACTCCAGATCAAGTACATGATGTACATGCCATTTACATTTAATATCCTTGTAATAACAAAATAAAAAATAAAATTTCATATCAAATTTTAATTTTATTCCAGTCGTGAGGTGTAAAATGTAGCCTGCGAGAAACTTTTTCCCTAGTCAAGATAGACTATTACATTAAGTTAGTGAATTTTACAGAAAGATTCAAATTTAATTTTGATCTAACTCCCAATGTTCTATCTTATTGGTTTCCAAGTTATTGAGTGAATTGTACAAATATATTTCAGCGAGCATGCTGTGTACTGCCACATGTCCGTTTCCCATGAATGTGTTTCAATTAATGCATTGTACTGATACAGAAATCATTGGAAATACATTTGTTGTAATTTAAGACTTAATACAGTAAATCTCATCCACAGCATTTAGGAAATTTTAAATTGAAATGGATTGTATAATAAATACAGTAGAACCCCGTTAATACGCTCGTCAAGAGACTGTGGTTTAAAAGCTTAATAAGCGGGACAGCGCTATAGATGGGAAATGATTTGTGAGATGGGAAAACAATTTGGACACCACTTCATAGGAAACAATTACAGTACTCTGTTTTATTATTACTGTATTTTATTTTATTGTATTATTACTGTATTACAGTATTATTATTAATATTATTATAGTACTGTATTTATAATTACAGTATTGTTCATTAGTTACAATGCAAAATACAAATTCTAGCTCATTTCCTATTAAAAAAGTCTTTGATTGATGTTTGTCGAGTGTGTGTACTGCTGTTAGGAATGATTAGATTTTCTATGCGGTTTAAGTAGCTATTCACGTCACTTGATACGCCGCCAGGAGTAACAGTGATATTGTATTTTTGGAGCAGATTTATTGCTCTGAGAGCTTCATTTCATGTGGGGACATTTTCCTCCACAGATTCAATTTCCTCATCACTGTCTTCATCTTGGACGGTAGCGGCAGCATGATCCGCAATCATGTCGTCGACATCATGGATTTCTGATGTCACAAGACCATTGTCAACTGATACAAAATCTTCCAAGTTAACCTCTCCTAACTTCTCCTGTACAGCAGCCCAATCCTCATCATTATCAATTGTGACAGGGGCATTTGTTTCACCGGGTGTTACACCATGTCCCTAAGAAATTAAAAAAAGAAAATTAACCCCTTGTCGAAACAAAAAAAGTTTTATACAGAAGCTCGATAATAGCCTAATCTAACAACATTTTAGAATCTTATCTTAAAAAAAGACTGCTTTATTGAAGCAATTGGCGATGGTCTGCGCATCGATCCCTTCCCATGCAGCGGAGATGAAATTCATTGCGTCCAATAAGGTGATGCGGTTTTCTGCTCCACTGTCGATGCACTGCAGATATCGTAGAACAACACGCTTTCGATAAAAATGCTTGAGCACTTTTATGATCCCCTGATCCATTGGTTGGAGTTTACTGGTTGTGTTGGGAGGCAGGAATGCTAGTTCTACATTTTTCGGGTGAGGTGGACAGTTATCGACAAAAAGCAGGATTTTGCGATTGGTTTTTACAATTTTTTGGTCTAAGTCTTTGAGCCAAGTGACAAACAAGTCACCAGTCATCCAGGCACATGCTTGATTTTTATATTCAGAAGGCAATCGTATAATGTTTTTAAAACATCGGGCTCTAGGTGACTTCCCCAACATTAACAGTAGTAGTAATTTTTCAGATCCATCGGCATTTGCAGCAACAAGCACAGTTACCCTTTCTTTGCTTAATTTGCCACCGTGACATTTCTCCCCTTTGAACACATATGACTTGTCGGGCATTAGCTTAAAGAATAAGCCACATTCATCCGCGTTAAACACATCGCGCGGCGCATAATTATTAATGAGCCTAGCTAGCACTTCACTTTGCCAGTCATTTACATCAATGTCACTAACTGACTCTGATTTACCACTGATTTGCCGATACACTATGCCATGCCTTTGCTTAAATCTATCAAGCCAACCATTCGAAGCAGAAAAGTCTGTGTTCAGTTTGCCTGCTATTTCTCGTGCTTTCTCTTGTATTATTGGGCCACTTAATGGAATTGAAGCATCACGGGATTGGTGAATCCATTCAATAACAATTTCCTCAACGTCTTCATATTTCCCGGATCTCACTTTCTTACGTTTGCAACCACCTTTCGCTGCATCGGTAATAGCACCCCTATTTTTTATTATTGTTCTTAAGCTGGATGAAGGGATTCCCACAGATTCAGAAAAATCCTTTTGATTCAGCGTAGAATTTTCGTCGTACTTATGGAGGATTTGTAATTTTTCACTTATAGAAAGAGATTTCCGCTTTGCCATTTTTGCACTAATCACAACTGCACTGCCAAGAATTCAAAGAACGACTAATAAGAAAGGACAGAAATGTACTGTATTGACAGGGAGACTTTTGAGTGTTAAATTCCTTTCATGCAAAGGAAAGTACCGTTAGGTACAATTCCCGACACTGCTGACCAGAGGGTTTCTTCAGGTAGAGGGTGGAATTCCTTTCGTCTAGTCGGGGTGTAATGACCTTCAGTACAGTCAGAGCAACAATTTCTTCACCACGTTTTTAAAACATCTCAAATACAGTACTGTTTCACAATTTTTCCTCATTTTCGACCGGGAAAAAAGCGCTATAAGCAGGACTTGGAAGCGTTATAAGAGGTTAAAATTTAAGGGGTATGTATATGAAACGTCCAGGGACCATATAAAAAGAGCGTAATGGACGGGATAGTGTTATAAGCGGGAGCGTAAATACGAGGTTTTACTGTACAAATAATTATTACTTGAAGGAAAGAATATAGCACATATATCTTTGCAAATGAAGTAAACTAATAGAAAAAAGTAATAAAAAACAAAGTACAGTGGATTCCGCTTTATCAAGACACATTGGGACTATTATATCTAGTTGGCCAAATTATGAGGCTGGCCCTATTATCTGAAATTTCTAAAAAGTAAGCAAATCAGCCTTATAAGTCGAAATTTCTTAAATAACGAAAACCAAACATATTTCTTGTCTACAGTAAACTGTGGAACCAAGAATAGTGTTTTTCTCTGGCATACTAAAAGATTAAATAATATTCACTAATTGTTTATATTCACTCTTGAGCTTGATTATAGTGTTTTACAGGGAATGGTTGATGTGTTTGGTAGCATATTACAATGTCTTTTCATTGTCACAGTGACACTAACTCTACTTTACCTTAAATAAAAACCTAATCACTTGTACTTTTAACATATCAAGTTAAATAATACACTTTATGAATTATAAAAATAGAGTAATATTAGAAGAAGTAGTAATAACTGAAAATGAAGTAAACATATCAGACAAAAAGGACTCAGCACATTCCAAAAGATGTATTGATCTTCTTTGTAGCCTTGTTTACCATACTGTATGCATACTGTGATGAATCAACTGCACATGTGCACTTCTTTTGTGCTTCTAACATAAGGAATTTTAACAGCCCTTATGCATAGCCTCAAGTTGAGATCCTTACTTACTTACTTACTAGCCAACGCCCACCCTTGGCTGTTGGGCCATTAGGCGGCGCGCTGACCAGTAGAGACGTGAGAGCCTTGCCGTACCATCTTCGTCTTGGACTTGCCTGTCTGAGATCAAGGCTGGACATGCAATTACATGATCTGCATTCATGGAAGCATATCCACAGAGAACACATTCAGGAGACGACAACATGCCAATGCGGTGCAGGTGGGAGGCCAGGTAGTCATGACTGGTTGTAGTTCTAAAAACAGCAACACTAGTTGCTCGGGGTAGAGTTCTGTTGATGGGGCCGTCCGTAACCAATGTTGCCCATCTTTTTCCCACACAGGCTCTTAATTGTTTTTCTTTTAGCCATAGGCTTATTTCTGGGGTTTATTCTTGCAAGTTGAGATCCTCCTTGAAACCGAGTTGCCAGTTTCTAACAGCCTGGTTGGACCAAGGTTGTTGGTGTGTAAAATTGTAAGCAACACAACATACTATAGCTAAAGGATATCCAGTCAGAATAAATTTTGACATTGCCTTAGAATTTAGTTTTTCATAAGTATTTGATATAGTTTGCTAGGCGATGCCTTTAATGTTCAGTGTGCTACTGGTTTCTCCTAAGTAGTTATAGTCTGTTCCAATGTCTCAGTACTTTATTTTTAAACAGTTTGTCTTGTTGCTATTTACTTTTTATAGAAAAAGGAATAAAATATCCATGTATGGCAAAAATCAGAAGTAATAAATGTTTACTGTATGTGTTTTCGCCTTATTGCACTTAACCCACTACTAACGATACCACAGTTGCTTTTTTTTTAAACAAGTTACTTTAGTGGTGTATTAACTTTAACACATGTTTTGCTTGCTTTTTAAAATGCTTGTATTGTGTGCATGTATTGCTTATTTTACAGTTCAGCTAACTAAATCTTTTAATGCCTTTTTCTTGTCATCTAATGTAGCAACCTTCTATTCCAGTTTTTGAGTGAATTCTGTGTCACCATTCACTCATTGATTTCATCTTAACTGAATTGTCCTTTTTCATTAGTTGTTACTAATTGTTTTCTGAATTTGTAAAAAACTTAACATTTACCACTTTGATGAATTATGTTTTTATTTATGTACTTAAAGTTGTTTGCATGTAAATATGATGTATAATGTTTGTAATTAGCATCAAGCCATTGTTATCATATGTAAAATAATAATGTAATTACTAACTGTTTAAATATATAACCACACGTCTGCACAACTAATGTTACCAGCTGTGTATGAAAACTGAAGATTTTTGTTAACTTGTTTTAAGTTATTTTGATCAGTGTCTATGTAATTGTAACAAATGTTCATACAATAGGTTATCCGAGCCCACAAATTGGTGCTTGTTGTCAGCTCGCCAGTTTTTGAAGCCCTCTTGTATGGTCCAATCGCGGATACCAGTGGAACTATTCGTGTGCCTGATGTAGAACCTCACATCTTCACTCTTCTTCTTGAGTCAGTGTTTTTATTGTCTATAAAAGTTTGTTTTCGGTAAAATTTCTGTGACTGGTAAAATATGAAATAATTAGGCTACTTAAAAATGTATTTGCTTAAAAAAAAATTAGCTTTGTAAGCAGTATTGTTTGTAAGTGTTAGCATGTTGTGTGTATTGAATTTTCATGTATAATATATTTTATGAAAAGGTGGTTCCTTATGGTATTTCAATCGAGATAACAGAATTTAATATGAGAATTAGAGGTGTATATTTAAAACCTTTACATAATATAAATAATTCACAGAACTGTTATATCGTGTTGTAAAGAGAATAATATTCAAACAAGAATTTTGGTCATGAACAAACACTACATTTAGTACTTGTTGTGCTAATAAGAGTGGAGTGTACATTTTTGATAAATCTGTGTACATGTGTGCACACACCATTTACTCCATTTATAACACGATATTGGCAAAAGTTAAATGAATAATTAGATTTGAAGGTAAATCTTCAAAGTATATTTGATTAATCAATTGTTACAATGTGTTTTAGAACATGGATTAATAAAAAAAAATCAAAATGCATTCATTAAATAGAAGTTTTATTATTCAATTGGTTATGGCATACCATATGTTAGTATGCATGAGATTTTGTATTTTATTTAGTTTTTTTATGGAAATTTATATGAGTATTTATTACTAATTTGTAATAATAATAATAATAAACTTATTTTATAATTGTATCAGGTACATGTTAAGGCTTCAAAGGACAGTTCTTCTCTCCTATTGTGTGAGACTCTCACACACTAAAGAAAGCCTTTCATTTGAACATGTAGATCTGCCTCAGAACCGTTCCCACATTATATCAAAATAGTACAATGTGTTTAACACTTGGGCTGTTTCTGGTCCTTTACGATCTACTCTATGCCAATTCATTGCTTATTGGGTCTCCCTTTTCATCAGCTGAAGCACCTTTTAAAAGGCAGTGACTTTATCACAGTATTAGATCTGTGAACAGCATCATTTTCATCACTCTGTAGGGTTAGTTGCCATATCTCTGCATACAGGTGTCCATTTGTGCATTCAAAGTCGTCTTTTGAAGAATCTATTTGTACAATCTGGACTCTCACTTTACAAGTCTTAAAGAGGTATGCTTGGCAACACCCTGTGACTCACGAGGAACTGGATGAGGCAGTAGCTGACCGCTCCAAAACCTCAGTCTAGCCACTAATCAAGATTCCAGATAAGTTTTGGTGTTTACCTTCCTGTACTTTCTCTCTCTCATCACTCCTGCCAGCAATGTGTAGTGATTGTCAAGTCTTTTTCTGTTGTTGTTTTTTTTTTCACCTATTTTCGCTTTTCTTTACAAGATTCTTCATCTTTTGGGTCATCAGATCAGTGGGAGTTACTTTTGCCACTACCATCACAGCCAGCTCTGCTCTGAGACTTCACAATAGGACCTTGCCACTCAGAGAGCTCCCGTTCTCTGATCTGAAGACATCTGCTTCCTTGATTTCATTGTTTGAGGATATCTGTGCAGATCTCATATCATACTCAAGGTGGAATGATAACAGACATTAGTAGCCAATGTTTGTCTTGCTGTCAGATGATACATTTTCCTTAAATCAGCTTGATGCCAAGGTCACTTTAGTGTCTTTGTCTGAGATATTATGATGTTTCCCAAAGGTGAACTTGGTGTCAGACCACAATCCAAAGTACTTTACTGTGTTATTCATGGCTATTCCATCTGGGTTCAGCCTCATTTCAGTCTCCTTGCAGAATCCATCACCTGGATAGCAGAACAGTTGTGGTTTTTTCTATCACCAAACTTGGACCTTTTTCTTCTATCCAATGCTGCTGTATTGTCTACGTATCTCACCAAGAAGGCATAATCTGGCATCCCCATGCGAAACTTCAGATACGTTACATAGGTCTGTATCAATCAACTTCTGTGCTGCACCCACCATGATTTCCTTTGTGTGTATGGTATTATACCAGAGCACCATGTCCTTCAGATAGCTTTCAGTCATCTGCGGAAATAGAGGGGGAATGTTAGGCTGCTCTCCAGGGCACTCGAGATAACATGCTGTATCACTGAGTTAAAGGGATTTCTCTTGTCCAGTAAGACCAACATTATAAGTTTCCTGGAATAGACATTTCCCCTCTGCGCTGTATGAAAAGTCTTAACCACTTGTTTCACAGATCGACTGACGTGTAGGAACATCATGCTGCCTTTCGGAGAGACCTACAGCAGCCTCTACTGAAGCTGCCAGCTGTGCCTTCAGTAACTTAACAAAGGAGTTTTTCCACTCTGCCCAGCATATGTAGGGGCATGTACACTGAGGGTGAGGTCAGGTCACCCTTCCCTTTTTACTGAGAGCACCAGCTGCCATATCTTCCACTGTTTATTAATGACTTCTTTGCTTAAACAGTAGTTGTACATGTTCAGCAATATCTGTGGGCAGGATCAAACCAGTACTTTCAGAACTTCTGCCAGGGTCCAGTCTGGTTCTAGAGCCTTATTGTTTTGCAAATGAGCTTGCAGCCTCCTTCAAATCTTCTATAGTGAATTGTATAACTTCATCCAACACAATCAAGCCTAGCTTGTGGGCCTTTACTGAGAGAGTTGGGAAAAGTGTGTGCAAAGGCTCCCATCTGGGTTGCATCCATGAATGGGCTGATGGTCCAGGCTCCAAGCTTGCTTATGATAATCCTGTAGCTCAGTCCCCACAAGTCACTGTTCACATCTGTCTTCAGTTTCTCTTACTTGTGGTGTTTGTTCTGCCTTGTCTCCATTTCTTTTTAGTAGCAAATTGATGATCTTGTCAGTTCACCAAGAGATTGGCTTTCTTCTCTGCCATGTCACTTTTTTGGTGAGGCATGCCAGAGGCTTTGCATGTCAGGTTCATTGTGTCCTCAGTCATATGCTATGTAGGACTGAGCCTGTCCACTACATAGTTCTCCTCTGTATCACTGAGACCAAGGGTTTCTGTGTTCAGGGTACCAACATTCTACTTTGTTCTTCTTCACGAACTTTCTGTATCCTCTCTTCTTTCTTCTGGAAGGCTAAAGACTGCTCTGGTGATCACTACTAGTATACTCTTCGTTAATGCTCCAGCCAACAATTTTTGTTGCTGTGGACTTCAGTGCCAGAGTTATATGTAGGATGGTCTCTTTATAGCCAGGTCTTCTAAATGTTTCCATTGTTTATCACATTAACTGACAACCTTGCCACCAGCTCAGGCACGTGCCCTTCTCTTGAGTCTATGTCCATTATGACCTACTTGACTGCCTGGGGCTTTAAGTTACCAGTGATGACAACAGTGCCTTCCCATACTTGAAGAAAGTTTTTCATCCCATCCAGTTTCTTCTAGAACTTTTGAGTGCCTTCATTTGGGAGGAAAGCAGGAGTAGTAGCTCACATATGTGATCCTACCATTTCTAATACAGATGAATCCCCTGTCAGCCTGAATAGCTCTTTACTAAGTCTGTCCATATGTGTGGGAACCGTATTGTGACTGTACCACTCTGGTACCTCTCAGTCGTGTTATTGCTCACTGAAGAATAGTAAATCAGCTCTAGCATTTCTTTAATCTGCATGAGGTATCAGCAACTCTAATTCTATATAGGTTTCATTGCAGAATCATTTTAGAATTTTTTAAGTCATAATCTTTAAGTCCTTTTGGTCTCATCAAGTACGTGGCAGTTGCTCGAGCGTGGTACATGACCTATCCAATCTGATGGTACATTCTGTTCCATGTACATGAAGCATTTTGTTTGATTTGTACAGTCACTATTCTTATTTCCATGTTGTTCACACTGAATGCACATTTCCAGTGACCTTTTGTCTGGTCCTTGTAATTAGTCTGCCAGTGACCATAATCAAAACATGCATAGCAATTTAGGTAAATAATATAGTAATAATAATCACTGATTACAGTTAACTTTGTAAAGAATATTTTTTATTTGACTTCTTAAGATAACTTTCAAATGTGATTTATAACATTTGGTGTTAATTTCTATTGACTAGGGTTTTTGACTCAAAACGTTGTTTTTCAAATTCCAAAAGAAATTATTTTATTTTATTTTTTTTTTTTTTTGGAGGGGGTGTAATCTGCTTCTTACAGCGACATAAGTTGTATGTAAATAATATGTATACAGCTGTACTGCACTGTTGAGGAGAAGACCATTATCTGATTTTTGTTTTATATTGTTTCTGATGTATTGACCATGATGCATTCAATGGACTATCAAAAATGCTGTACATTCTATGAAGTATAAAGTACATTCTGTGCAGTTACCACTAAAATTTAGTATGTTCATGAATCTTCAAATTTATCAGATTTCTAATTATGTTTACTGGTGACAAAGGATGTATAAACTCGGCTAATAAATTAACTTAGTTTATTAAGAAGATTCTAATGTAGAACTCAGATTGTTGTTTTCCATTAGTCCAGTGATTTCTGATAAGCACTTTCACATGATATTTGATTTAGTGGCTTTCAATCTTTTTAAAGATCTCTATTTAAAATCTCTCACTTATTGGAAGTCATTGTTACAAGCTGAGTTGTGCAATATAATGGAAAAGGTTTAAAGTTAATTGGTTCATGTATATTTTTTGCCTTTTAAATATGGATTGTACTGTCAGGTTGTACTGTAAGATACATATGAGTGAACTGTGGTTAAGGGAAAAAACTGTTGGTTTAATTTAAGGGAAAGAAGTAGTTTGTACATTAGAAGGACAAGAAAAATATTAACAGATACAATATATTTGAAACATAGCAGAAAAGTGAATATGAACAATGAGTAAGAAACACTACGAGAATGAAGGTACTAGAAGCATATTGTACAATTATGTAAAGAATTGTGTAGAGACCGGACAAAGTAAGAGAAGATAGGCTGTGAACAAACCTGCAAGGTGAAGTACATACAAACTATGAAAGAAGAATACAGAGAAAGCTTTAACTTTAAATGTTAACAGCAATAGAATTTTTATGTTTAAATTTGATAAAATTAATGTTAGCCATCACTGATTTAGTTTTTCTAAAAAAAGAAGTGTTGGTAAAATGTTTATCTAAATTGTACTTTTATGTTTTGTATTAATTCCCTGAAGATTGCTAGTGATTTCTAATGTTGCCAAATGTTTTTTTAGTAAAATTATCTTGGTAATAGCCAACATCTGTTTTTTAAATTTAAAGAGGAAATTACCATGGGGTTCAGAGTGTTGGTACATCCTGATAGAAGAAATATATTACAACGATACAACGTTATTAAATGTAAGCGTGTCGTGCCACACGTTGACGGGCGACAAAATTTAACAATAAAATACCGTGTATGTGTAATTGGGTTTCAGGTGTAATTATAATAAGAGTATTATATTTATGAGTATTTAAAATTCATATTTATTGTTTACTTAATCTTATAAATAATAAACATCATTAATAATCGTCGGTCACGATATTGCTCATTATTAAATGTTTCTGTCTTCTACTATGCAGTGTTACACATATTTAACCTCTTACATCTAGACATGTTAATAATCTTAATCTAGACATGTTAATAATTTGATTTACTAATAAAATATAATATTAAAAGTAATTTGAATTTAATTCTTTTAATTCAGATCTGACCTCAACTCGCTCAGTCTATACCAATGTTTAAAATTAAATTTAAATTTATATTAATTACTTTTAGACTGGCCTTTGTTTTATATTCACATTTAAATTATTCTTTTCTATAATGCAAATATCAAATCAATTTAACTATTTACTTTGATAAACAAAATCTACTCTCTCAACTTTAAATTCTTTTTTTTTTCTTTATATGTGATCGCTCATTCTTACGACTAAACATTTATCTACATTTCTAAAATATTATTTCTAATTATAAATTTTTCTTTATATTAATTTATTGTCTTTTGATATAGTCTTTATGAGCTCTTTTAAAAATCATTTAAAAATGCATTATGCATGTCACCTCGAGTTCTGATGATCTTACGACTTATTGGCGGGGTCCAGCGTTGTCCAGAGTTAGTTTTCCATTCCTCCTGGCCTGGCGTGGTCCTGGATACGTCTAGAGTCCAGCGTCGTTCTCCAGCAGTGTGTGGTCCTGGATAAATCTAAGAGTCCAGCGTCGTTCTCCAGCAGTGTGTGGTCCGCTTCAGAGTGTTGTTATCTGCTGCAAGGTAGATCTTAAACATCGTCTAACGTCCAGCATCCCTCGTTGCTCTGGTAGGTTCTCTGTAGATACTCTTGGTAGACTTAAAAGGTCCCGGTACTTTTACGTTTTCCGGAATATTGTCACATAATTAACGAACGTTTTATTCTTTCGTTAATGAGACTTGTAATAAAAATAAAACTGTTCTGCCGACGGACAGCATGTCCGACTGCAACTGTGTCTTGAAATGATGAGAAGGGTTTTCGGTCGGACCCTCAATTTATACCCTCTCGAGATTCCGCTCCAGTTGGCTCCAAAATCATCCTGTCGATACCTGCATATCGCCTGATAGCCCCCACTCCCGAACCTTTTCATCTATTTGCAATTATTAGCAAATAGCAATGTTTTGCACGGAATCGAGATAGCACAAATCATAGCTAATTCGATTAAGCACTCACTGTATTAATTTAAGCGTCATAGGGTAATTGGGTATTTTTTGGCACGTTTATTTCGCACTGACTTCGCGTAGTGTGTCCTATTAACGTCATTTTGTCACTGGGGATAACTATAAAATTTACACACACGTTGGTGCCTTTGGTTTGTTTATACACTAATTAGTTTTCGCACAGTGAATTAAAGTAATTATTTTATTAATTACTTGGGGAGGGTAGCTGAGATTCCTGTCTGTACATGCATCACTAACACACACAAGATACACACGTAACACACATACAATTGAGCAGGTGTTCTCTGCTTGTCGGAACAGGTTAATTTCTCTCCCCTAATCTAACAATGAAATATTTTTACAATCTCAGACCTGTCAATTTACCCTTAACTTATAATAATTCTACAAATTTTATATTTATTCAAATTAATGCCTAATACAGCATATGGCTGTATCGTTGCATTATTCCTCTGCTTGAGAAAAAAAAATTTAATAAATATTTATTTATTAAATTTTTGTCTATTTGTTCTAGACAAATACACTCATATTATATTCGCTTAACTTAAGTTTACATCAGTTAAACAACACATAATTATGAGTAGGTCAGTAACTCTTGCTGTTGGTGGAATGCAAGATTCACCCCTCCGTCATAACAGCTGATCGTCATAATACGATGTCTCAGTGTCCTTGTTCACTTCTCACTCCCTCTTACATTATTCATACGTAGAATTTCTTGAATGACGTCGCATGATATTTGCCGATGTCTTTTTCCTTCCACTTATCGTATACGATGAACGTGTGTCTTCCCACGCATTGTTTCAACGTATAAGGTCCATTGTACAGCCGGAAGAATTTCTTCGCTGTGTTGTCACTGCGTTTTCCTACAAGATTAGCTTTCAACAGAATTTGTTCTCCTATGTCAAATCGTTGTAATTTATGCGTTCTATTGTACTTTTCTATCCTCTTGTTACCTTATTCTATGATGCTTTGTTTAGCATACTCCACCTTTACACTTAATGGAATAGGTACGTTTTGATTCTCTGGCTTGCTTACATATTTGGTCCAGAATCTAACAGGTCTTCATCTAGCTCGATTGGCGTATAACTTGTTGCTTCGCTATAATTTTCATTTATCGCTTTCTCAAAGAAAGGTAAATACTCTGCCCATTTGTTGTGTTGATCGTGACAGTAGATTCGTAGATATTCACCTAACTCTTTATTTACTCTTTCCGCCAGATTTCCCTGTGGGTGTCGTACTGATGTGAGTACAGGTTGGATTCCATTTTCACGAAGGGTCCTCTCCCATACCTCGCTCTGGAACTGTACTCCTTGGTCGCTAAGTACCTTCTTCATTTTACCATATGCAGTAATGTATTTCTGCAAGAGTATTTTCAAAACAACTTTAGTTGTGGGTCGCATAATTGGATACAGATGGACGGCTTTGGAAAATACATTGAGATGCTAATATTACTCATTAAATATATAAAAACACATAATATACTGCGACCTACCTGTAGAACTTCTATCCGGGCCAGGTTTCTCGTACGAACGTAAAATGTTAGCGTGATCTATAGGTTACTGAAATAAGTACCTTGACTCATTTTTAGTGAAGAGAAATAATATTTTTATTTAATCAGACTCATTTGAAAATCTTGTTCAAAATTTTTCTCAGCATTTTACAGATTACGTTACATGTTTCTTGGTTCTGTTGGCATCTTCTACATACTACCTTACTCTACTATCTTACCTTATTGATCACTATACAAAACAAATATACAGACAGAGCCCAGCCTGCCATTCACTCATTCTCTCAATTTATACACCCTCCCCTGCGCATTTTTATTACCCCGAACCCTTAAACATGTTGTGAAATTTTATAGTCGGCAACATTCATTCGAACTCACTATTTAACGTTTGGCAATCACTGGTATGTCCGGAACTAAACGTAGATATTCTTCACTGAATGGTATTAACCGCGGTTACATGGATTTAAACTGTTATTTCGCTTTTTTATCGGTGAAACAAAATTTTATACTGAGCCTAACTTAGCTCTGTACCGGCCGGTATGCACAGAGTATGACTGAGAATCGTCCTTGGTTGAGCGGGAGGAACTGCGTATTCACTGCCAACAGATTTTCATTGCCGTGCATAGCTGGTTTGCTGTGGCGTATTCACTCTATGCATGGCACATAATGTGTTTTTTGTGAGGTAACCGTGGACGATATTTGTCGCTGCTATACTGATGTCACTAGCAGTGGGCGGGGCTTAAATACATTTCCTGTAGTTGGCTGGTTGAGGTCCCAAATCGTTCGCTCCAGCGCCGGTTGAGTTTCTCGGCGTCACTAACAGCGCGCATGCTTGAGATGTTGAGTACGCACATCGTCCCACATATACAGAGTTCTGAGAATTTTTAGGGTGGTGCAAATTCCTTGCCGCGTTACACCACAGAAACTGCGTCTTGCCTTTGTTTCAAACTGTTGTACTTGCCACGTGTTCTGTTCCAATAGAGTTAATGTTTGCACAATAATTTTACAAAATCCCGCAAAAAATGAAATAAATAAAAATGCAAATACCCCATACTGTAAGAAATAAATTTACCCAATTTAGACACGTTACAATACCCCCTCAATGAGAATTCTGCTGTCCAAAACAGAAGAAATCTCATTGATAAACCCCGAAGAGGACCGGTGAGGAACTGGTGCCAACAACCCCCTCTTGTTCTTACTCCTCATGGGTACACTACCCCCCTGGCTTGGCGACTATGGACGCATCTGAACGAGATCACTGGACTTCTCCGTAAGAGATCCCAACACTGAGAAAT
Source organism: Magicicada septendecula (assembly GCA_034769895.1). NCBI lineage: Eukaryota > Metazoa > Arthropoda > Insecta > Hemiptera > Cicadidae > Magicicada > Magicicada septendecula. The sequence continues at coordinate 202,988,450 of CM068371.1, forward strand.
CGAACAGACAAGTACCACAGCACACCTCACCTTCTAACATGCTACCCCCCAAAATCCTCAATCCCTGGCTTAGATTATGCCAGATCCTCCACCGATATGTTTCCCCTTGTATGCAAGCTGGGCTGCCTTTAGCAGATACTGGGCTCACACACACTCACATTACATATTATACATTGAAAAATTCTTTAAAATTTACTATTTCATCTAAAAAAATTCCAGAATTCAAAATAAAATATTGTATCAAAAAATTCTCTTCCTTATTTTCTGTTTTATTTAAAATGAGTTAATTTAAACATTTCTCCTAATTAAACATATCCTTAACCTAACATGTGAATACTTAGAGTCTAACAGTACAAGTTAATACAATAAATCAGTAAAAATAGACATGGTTAATACACAAACAATAAAATAATCAATGCTTAAAAATATTCATTAGCTGGCAGGCGACAAATCAAGATATTTTTTTCTTTTTTTTTCAAAAAATTATTACCTAAAAATTTTTAAATTCAAAAAAAAAAATTTTAATTTATTAAAATGTTTCCTTTACATCTAGAAATTATTTAAAAATTGGTTTAAATTGACAAAATAAACAAATTAAATTGACTTCCTACTGCACCAGCTTAGTGGGTGTATGACCTCACAGTCAGCTGATCAAAACTAGGTCAAGTTCAAAAACCTTGAACTACATGTGTTATGTATAAGTTCTATCTGAAAATACATTTAACATCAGTAACAATCTAACTTGAAACACAAAATATAATAAAATAAAATATTTAAAATAAACAAAATGTTAATATAAATGATAAGCAAATTGACATTTAAATTATTCAAAATAAACAACTCTTAATTTTACATTATTTTCAAATTCTATCACAATTCTGTCACTGGTTGTAAATCAAAAATTTTATATTCTTATAAATCTCTCTCTTTACTTGATAATCCTATTCTCCATTACTGTGGGTGACTTACACATTTATCTCATTTAATTTACTACTTGATCTGTATACATATATCAACTTCCTCCCTCTGACTCTAACCACTAACAACTTCAACTCCCATGACACCCATCTCTATCAAACATCTCAAAACACTCTCTAACCCCAACTTATCATTAAACTCAATTCGCCACCTTCTATATATATATATATAAAATACTCTCTAACCCTTTGTATATAGGATACGTGTTTCCCCCCCCAAAAAAACTCATTTCCCTTATCTGGCCCCTGGATTCTACCTAAGGCGGCCCCATCCCACTAAATCGGTCCCAATCCCGTCCCAACTTATCATTATGTTGCGGACTCCCACATTACACTACCCCCTACTACAAAATTACCATCCCCAAAATCTCAATCTCATTACCTTACTACAACTACAACAAAATAACAACATCAATTATAAACAACAATATATCACTCAAAACTCTACATATTCCACATAACTACTGTGTCAACATCAATACTTCTCAAAATTCTACAACATTACATTAACTCAAAACAACATTACATTATCTTCATCTCTACTATTTCTTTAACTTTGACTTCAACTTGGACAGATCTACATGTCCCACAAAATATTCATCACCCAAAAACTATCTCTTATTAGCTTGTATAAATTATTACTTTACTTCGCACTTTATCAAATTATTTTTATCATTACTTTAAAACATCTGTAATACATTAAAACATTACATTGAACATTAATTACTTGGAACATTTATAAACCATTTTACCAGTGACCTGTTATTGCTGATCAGCTGACCTTACTAACACAATGAAAACACATCTCATAATTGAACAAATTACATGAAATATATATATATTTATTTATCATTACTTCTCACCTCATTGTTTCCCCTTTTTCTGATTCTGATCATTTATGTTGACCGCCTGCCAGACGGCTTAATTATTTACTTAGGTTCAAAATACACACATAATGAAAACACATATTTTTATCCATACCTATATCTAACATACAACAATAAAATAATACATTTAAAATTATAGCATGAACACCTTATATTGAGTGTCTGAGCATCTAATTACTTAAACGGAGCACAAGCCTTTTATTGGATCAAAATTTGAATTAGTAAAAATTTTTTGTGGTAAAATTTAAATTCGTGGCTCATCTGAGCCACCTCCCAGCCACACACTCTATTGCAAATTATGGAGGACTGTATCGCCCTTTCGCTTCTGCAAAGACGGCATATTTTGGAGTAGTTTGACCTCTCCGTGTCTTTGCTTCGGCTGTTACATTTTAAAATTATTGAATATCAACATATTCGTGTCTATAATTAAACGCCCTTAAAGGGGTCTACCACCTGGCTTTGCTGTTCCTCCGCGAACAGAGTGGTAGCCGCTGTTCCATAGTACCTGGATTTCCCCTAATTGTCACCCCCCATTGAATTTCTACTATATACCAATTTCAAGTCAGCTATGGTCAAGGGACTTGATATGACCATAGCTGGCCGCTAGCCAAATCCACGATTAGTGCTGGTAAGGCAGTAATCGCCCGAAAAGTCGGGGAAATCTAACTTGCATTTCAATGCCTGTTACACTCATCATTATTATTTTCATTTGTATTACTATCTCCCATACATACACACTCTCTTGACTCCTTTGCTTCTCTACATATTTCGGTTAACTTACTCTCAAGACTACATAGTGAATTAGTTAATACATCAAACTTAGCATCATTCATGTCAAAACGACTATTCATCACATTAAATTTGTTCTCGAAAATTTTTTCGTTATTGTCAAAACGTTTATTTAATTCAGTATTCTGTATATCTAATTTTTTATCAAAATTACTGTTTTGCACGTCAAATTTTACGCTAATATCACTAGACATGGTTCTCATGAAATTAAATAGATCGTCCAATGACAACTCTTTTGCTTTACTTGTTACAGGAGTAGATTCTGCTTGTGCTCCACTCATTATTACCGATTGTGTCAGATTATTCTCATCTATCAGGTTTGGAGTTGTCTCCAATCCTGAATCATTTATATTATTTGATTCATTTGAAACGCTTTCTTTGACCACCTTAGGGTCTGAATTAATTTCTCCCTCCTCCGTGATAGTTACATCACTCATACTAACTTTATCTCCGTCTTCCATTTTTCTTATTTATGAGATTTTGTTTTACATAAAATTTCAATTTTAAATATTTCTGTATTATTCAGCATAATATACTTTAAGTATCGCTTAACTACATCTTCACATCATTTCCATATAATCGGTTCTCACTTCTACTTAACCTCTAAATCATGCCAACATCCTATTTGTAGGTACGGTTTTTTACTTTATTTTTCTCTACTCATAAAAACTGTCCCTGTCGGCTGCACCATTCAGATGCTAATATTACTCATTAAATATATACAAACACATAATATACTGCGACCTACCTGTAGAACTTCTATCCGGGCCAGGTTTCTCGTACGAACGTAAAATGTTAGCGTGATCTATAGGTTACTGAAATAAGTACCTTGACTCATTTTTAGTGAAGAGAAATAATATTTTTATTTAATCAGACTCATTTGAAAATCTTGTTCAAAATTTTTCTCAGCATTTTACAGATTACGTTACATGTTTCTTGGTTCTGTTGGCATCTTCTACATACTACCTTACTCTACTATCTTACCTTATTGATCACTATACAAAACAAATATACAGACAGAGCCCAGCCTGCCATTCACTCATTCTCTCAATTTATACACCCTCCCCTGCACATTTTTATTACCCCGAACCCTTAAACATGTTGTGAAATTTTATAGTCGGCAACATTCATTCGAACTCACTATTTAACGTTTGGCAATCACTGGTATGTCCGGAACTAAACGTAGATATTCTTCACTGAATGGTATTAACCGCGGTTACATGGATTTAAACTGTTATTTCGCTTTTTTATCGGTGAAACATAAAATTTTATACTGAGCCTAACTTAGCTCTGTACCGGCCGGTACGCACAGAGTATGACTGAGAATCGTCCTTGGTTGAGCGGGAGGAACTGCGTATTCACTGCCAACAGATTTTCATTGCCGTGCATAGCTGGTTTGCTGTGGCGTATTCACTCTATGCATGGCACATAATGTGTTTTTTGTGAGGTAACCGTGGACGATATTTGTCGCTGCTATACTGATGTCACTAGCAGTGGGCGGGGCTTAAATACATTTCCTGTAGTTGGCTGGTTGAGGTCCCAAATCGTTCGCTCCAGCGCCATTTTTTCCAGCGCCGGTTGAGTTTCTCGGCGTCACTAACAGCGCGCATGCTTGAGATGTTGAGTACGCGCATCGTCCCACATATACAGAGTTCTGAGAATTTTTAGGGTGGTGCAAATTCCTTGCCGCGTTACACCACAGAAACTGCGTCTTGCCTTTGTTTCAAACTGTTGTACTTGCCACGTGTTCTGTTCCAATAGAGTTAATGTTTGCACAATAATTTTACAAAATCCCGCAAAAAATGAAATAAATAAAAATGCAAATACCCCATACTGTAAGAAATAAATTTACCCAATTTAGACACGTTACAACATCAATACAAACAAGTATGTGTTTCACTCCCCGACTTGATCTGGGAAGTGATCCAAGAAAATCCACTGCAGTTAGCTCTCCTTTCTGGTCCTTTTGGATACTCTGCATTTCCATGTATGTATGCCATCTTCCACTCTGTAATTTTATATTTCCTTACTCATACATTCTTACCTTCATTTCTTAACTCTTTTCTTAACATGAACATTACTTATACAATACATTAACTTTCATTATCCTTTTATTACATTTCTTTACTATTACCTTTCTGATCGCTAATAATTTTCTTCATCCTTACCATTACTTTCTGAAATATACCTTTTTTGTTAGCTTCGTAGTGAGTCGTATTATCGGCTACAGATGACTACCTTAGAACACGTCTATATCCAGACTTTTATGTGCTTAACTCTACTTGATGTTTTAATCATAGTATTTGAGCTCTAAATAATCTCTGCCCTTGACTTTCATTATCGCTATCTTCTGTGTCCTTGCCTTTCCACTAAGGTATGAAGATTTCGCTTGATCAGCTATTCTGACAATTATACATTGATTTCTCCTCTCTAATCCTTTCTTCATATTAATAACAACATCGATAATAACATTCCTTTACAATCATTTCTTAAATATTTCTTTACATTAACATTCCTTACCATTATTAATAATACATTTCTTACCTTTCCTTTAAAATAATATTCCTTTTATTTAGCGTAACACTCCTTTTTAATTAATTCTTTATCATTTTCTTATATTTCTTTCCACTAATATTTCTTTTTATTTGCAATCATACCTTAACAATAACATTTCTTAATTAACCTTTTATCTTATTAATAATTAACCGTAATATTTTTCGTTTAAATAATTATTTATTCAAATTCAATAGAGCATTGAGTTCGGTGTGTCGTTTGATCTTACACCCCTTATTATAACATTGTTTGTCATACACAGGAAGTTCATTGTGCCTTTGTAGTCAATATTCCATTGTATTGCTGTGACGTCTGGTTAGACCGTGGAAGTCACCTGTTCAGAGGGTAACGATTTCATCTTACCTGTTGACCACACAAAATCTCCCCTCTTTCTCTCTTTACCAACGTTTCTCTCTGTCTCGCATTAGTTCGGTTGAGTGAACTTACCTGACCAGCTGTGCGCGACGGTTTTTTCATTCGTCGTTTATGATAATCTTTATAGTTTTTATAATTATTGTGATTATCATTATGATTATCGTTCACTCGATAATTACTGTGCGTACTCTCGTCGCATGTGATTTGTTTCACTTGTGTTACCTTTTTATGTGATTTATCACAGTGTGTAACTTGCAATTGGGATATTTTCTATTAATAAGGTATGCCTGCTGAATTTTTATTTTGTTCTCTTCTTTAATGTTAATCATTTCTTTATGATTATCGTTATTAATTACGAACATTTTTTCAACTATTATGGTTTGTTCCCATACCATCCTTTCACATATTTGTTCCGTTTGTTTACCAACTATTTCACATACATTTTCTGTGATAGTGTCAATATGTGAGTTGATGTCAACAATTTTCTCGGTTAGCTGTGCATTACTGTCGATTATACTTTGTTTTATTTTAAGATTATCGTTCTTCAATTCTTCTAGCTTTCAGTTATTCTTATAGTCTTGTTTAAAATTCTCAAACTGTTGTTCTAATTTAGTATTTACATTTTCAGTTTGTTCTTCTAATTGTTTCTTATTAGATTCTTTTAATTCGTCTATTCTAGCATTCAAATTTTCTGCTTGCTTATTTATATTTTCTGTTTGTTTTGTGCTTATCTCATCTACCCAGGCACGCATCATCATTTGAAATGCCTCCATATTTAAGCCTTCGGGTGCTGCCATAGTGAAGTATTATTAAAATATTTATTTATAATTTATTATTAGTGAACTGTATGCAAGCTTTTATTTATTTATTGTTGAATTAATATTTATTTATTTATTTTTATTTACTCCTGTTACAATTACACCTGTTTATTTGGTGGGCGCCAGTTGCGTTATTACAATACAATACACACAACAATTTTAAAATACTAACATACAAAATTAATTAAAATATAATATTAGTTATATCATATAACTCATCAAACACTGGTAATCATAGAGCATACATTAATTATTAAATGTAGGCGTTTCGAGTCCTACGTTCATGGGCGACATGTACTACAACAGTACAAAATTGTAAAATTGCAGTTTTAATATAATTTAAATTTGTGGAGCCCCACGATCTTGGAGCGCCATTTACTATTAACTTATAATAATTCTACAAATTTTATATTTATTCAAATTAATGCCTAATACAGCATATGGCTGTATAGTTGCAATATGTGACAATAAAAATGATGAATTTGTGTTTTTATTGAGGAATTAGCTTTGGAAACATATCTACTTGGCTAAATTGTGGAATGGAATAAAATAAAAATCATGTCAACAGAGTATTATGTATATGATTTATGGATTATAGGAGTTAACGTTTGTATAGAGATTTATGTCTATTAATTCTACTGTAGTCCATATTAAAACATTTGAGATAATTTGTAACCAAAAAGGTTTTATATATTTTTGTAAATTACATTCATATTTTCTCAGTTTTTCTTGTATATATGTTTTTTGTATTATTATTATTATTATTATTATTAACTTTTTCTATATAGGTAACTCGAAGTTTCTTGCAGCAATTATATAATTATGTGATGTTATATAAATTCGTTTCTTCTGCAAGTAGTAATTTCGTATATTTTCTTTTTAAAAGATATATTTAAATTATGAAATATATTTAAATTTTTTAAATATTTAAAAAATATACGAAATTACTACTTGCAGAAGAAACAAATGTATATAACATCACATAATTATATTATTAACTTGTAGAAATTTGTACAGATTTGTATATATGATGATGATAGGTAATACTATTGAAAGATTGTAATATTCACAAAATAATAAAAAAATATATTCTTGTACAAAATTTTTATTATTATTAATAGTAATATAAACATTTTTTCTAAATGTATGTAATTTTGGAAGGTTATGTAATCTATATTACCAAGTTTTCAATAGTAATTCCATCTCACCTTGGGAGATATTGACACTGATATATATTGAATATAGAAGTAAAATATGTGTCAGCTAATTGTGAACATCTGAGTTATTAGGATATTGATATCATGTTAGGTTCTATGGAAATAATTTTTAAATATGCAAAAAACTTCTGTGTTGTCTCAAAGATGTAGGCTACATAATGTAACTAGATGTATTAAGTTTATATAGAGTGAAAGTGATATAATGATACTTTCAAGTAATTTCTTTTGGAGAGAAATAGTATAGGTTTGAATTCATGTTGGACTGTATTGTTTGTCATTCACAGACAGCTAGAATTTAGGATCTCCCAGTCCAAATAAGTGGAAAAGTTAGGACTTCATTCAACCGAGAAAGATAGAATCAGTATACAAATAAGTAGACTTGAATTGAGCTGAAGCCTGTCATTAAGTACAGAAGGGCCAAATTTAACTTTCGTGATGGAGTTTTATGAGTTTATGTACGTGTACCTGACAACAATAATGCAGTTGTAGCTTGAAATTTAATACAGTTTTTGTGTTGTTTATTCAGTTGGCATCTAAATTAAAATTGTTTTTAAATATATATCAATATGGTTATACTTTAGCTGTATTATTGCTTTTTTTATCATTCACTGAATATGTAAAACTCTGTCAAAGCTTGCTGTTGTACAACATGGAAGACATACTTTCCTTTCAGCACACTTACATTTGGTCATTTCTTGTTTGTTTTCTGATTTGAATACAAAGGTGAAGGGAGTAGGCTGGTCTAATGGTTGTACATGGTGCTTAAGGTTGAGGGCTCAAGACACAGAGCAGGTGATATTTGGTCCCATACAGTTGTGACAAAATGTGAGTCAAACTGCTCTATACTGGGTATTTAATTTTCTGCCCCTCAAAACAAATAGACAGGCAATGTTGTAGCCTCATTACCCCATGTGTTATGTTAAACAAAATTGGAACACCAATTACGAGGTAGTTTCAAAAAATAAGACCGAACTATTTGAATAGCACACTAACTGGTGAATAAGCATTTTGCCAACAGCCATTTGACCTGTTACACTACAAGTATTAGTTTTTGAGCTGTGTCCGCACATGGAGACACTATCCATCAGACTGTAATAAAGCGACAATGAAGATGTCGAAGAACTAAGTAAATATAAGAATGTTTATTGCAGACTTGGTTAAAAACTATTGGTTAAATCTATGTCTAAACAGAAACATTCTCTTGAATTCCAAAACGTTTCGTTACCATTTGCATTGGCAATCAGTTACTGACATATCTCAACAGAGTTCTCTTTCTAGTGTCAGCCAGCAAGTGCAAAAGGTTTGTAGTAACATTTAAATGTGGACTTTTTCACTCAGAATTTGATAGCAAGATTCTATGCTGATGCCTACTTTCTCAGTAACTTTTCAGACAATTTATAGAAATCACAGCAAAAAAACTCTTTCAGTGCGGCCTGGGATCTTTACAATTATGTTCTGTCATTTTTTAAATGAATAAACACCAGTCATTTCACTGAATTCAACTCATGCAATCCTCCCTGTGTGCTTTCTGGTGCAATTGACATGTGTTGTAAAGTTTATATCAAGACTGTAATAAAATTTCGTATACATACATAGTCCTTTTAAGATCTTTCAAGTCACTTTTGCACTAAATTGACAAACAGCAAATGCAGATTACTCCAGTGCAATTAGCTCAAATACTAATGTTTATAGCAGAACACAAAAAGTGGTGAATTGTAGTAAAAAAATATCTGCAGGCATCCTCAGTCCCCACAGTGTGTTCTATATATCAGTTGGCATGCTATTCAAAAAATTTGGTCTTCTTTTTGAATATACCTGATTTGTCTTCACATGATAGAAATGGGGAAACTTAAAACAAGGCTGTGAGTTGTAAGTTTTAAGTTTCTCAAAGCAAAAAATTTTGCAGTTAGTAATACCTTTGTAATGAAATTAGGTAAATAAAATGAATAGGCAAGTAGTAAAATATAAATGTGTGTGAAACTGAAATGTTTCATTGAAGAAATAATTTTATTATAAATACTACTGGGGTGTAATTTTATCTATTCATGTTTGATAAGACTTGATACTGTCATACTGATATTTCTTATTCATTTTTTGAGGATTTTTAATATCATATATAAGCAGTGTATTATTGTCTGGTAACACAAAGCTTTGAATTAATAATTTGCATTTACAGTTTGTTTAAAGAAGATCAATTCACTTTGCATTCTATTCACAGTCAATTTACATTTAAATTACAGAACGTGAAATTCTAATTGTAGTCATTTCCAACTTCTGAGTACCGTGGGGGGCATCTCAGTATATCAATACATAGTAATATTATAGTAGTTGTAGTAATTATAATCAAAAACATACTTTTTTCCAAACCGAATATAAATCTGTAGTTCATACTTTTAATGTGTAAATAGTTAAGGTGGAGAAAATGTTCATTAATTTTATTTTATTGTTTTAGCTATATATACACAGATAATGTTAAACTCCATAGTGTCAGAGATGCTGGTGAACTGTTATATGCAGCAAAGAAATATATACTGCCTCATCTCAGTTCATTATGTTTGAAGTATGCGACAGATAATACCAATTCTAAAACGGTTTGGGACTCGTTAGCAATTGCTGAAGGATTACACGAAGAGGCTTTGGTAGAAACTTGCATGAAAGTGAGTTATTAGATTTAGATTGTTATTCCTACATTTGCATTGAGTGAGTGAGTGAGTGAGTGAGTGAGTGAATGAGTGAGTGTGTGTGTGTGTGTGCGTGTATGTGCGTGTGTGTGTGCGTGTGATATGAAAAGTATGTAACACATACTTCTTGTATGGAACACAAGTCATAACGTGTAACAAAAGCCTAATTTTATTTGATGTATGGTTGATTGTATAATTTAATGAACGTTGATAACTAAATTTATAAACCGTAATGTAAGTAAGCATCATACAACTGATTGCTCTGTATCACACTCATCCCCAGATTAAGTATCTGCTTTCAAATAAATGGTTCAGTCCACTTCAAGTTGTCCAGAAAAAAATTAATTGGTTGCCTGACTATTACAGAATTTTTGTGTGTATCCATTCCCTTATGTTTTGATAGTTCAAAACACGTTTTCTTGTATTTTTAATTTATCTGGTTTACAGATGATGCCATTTTTGTTGTATGAGACAGCCCGTTTTTTTTTCCATTTGCAGACGTTTACATTGCTCCATAGTTCTTGTAAACAGGTTGTCCTAGGCCTTTCATATAAACTTCGTTGTTTTCAGTACATTCTAAGCTACCATTTAGAGTCCTGTTTATTGACCTAGTGTGTATCTTTTCCGGTGATCTCTGTAACCAAAGTTATCGAAGAAGAATTAATAACATTCAATTTTCATAGTGTAATTTGTCAACGAATGAAAAGAATCTCAGCCTTAATTTGTTATATACTTATTTATATGTGAGTATAGTTAATTAGTAGAAAGCGTTATGTAATGTATCGTTTAAAAATTTCAGCCTTTTAATAATTATAATTTTTCATGTTTTCAAACTTTAAGCTTTGATATCTATGTTGGGGAACCAGAGAAAAGTCTTACATAAAAGGTCTCCATGGTAGGAAACTTCAGTACAAATTTCAACTTTGAGATTCAACTCAGAGCTGAGAAAAAATTTTGGAAAATAAAGTAAAAATGGTTGTTTTCCACATAGAGAATCAGTGACAGTAAGCAGTAATTCAATCATTTAGGCTTGATAAACTAAGTTAACTATATTTCTTAAGAATATACACTCTTTGTTTATAATTTAATTTATTATTTTCACTTGTCACACGTTGTTCACTCTGAGTTTAAATTAACACTGGTTCGTTAAATATTTTTGTTAAATAATAATTAATTATTTAATTGGGTCAAATTAATTATCTTGTTTAAATAACTATTGTGTATTCCTTTTGAGTAATTATTTGGTTGTAATCCCCGTATGTTCTGAATGTAAACAGTTTTGTAGACCTCTTGACGTTCCTTCGCACTCCCGTTGAATTATGTCGTCTGTGTATGTTAGTGTATAGTTTAGACAAAGTTATGTATATAATTCAAACCTTCACGTACCTTTGATGTTGTACTAGAAGTTCAGTCGTTCTCGGTTGATTAATAAACTGTCAAGTTTTTCTATAAAACAGTATAACAGTGCTGTTAGTGTTCAAGTGAGCACTTATGAATTTTACTTGGGCGCCACATGGAATTTCGTGAGAAATATTCTATAAAAAGAATTCTTTTGATTAATCGAATGATTAATTTTAATTGATTATAAGTTAATAATTGATTGAGTGGTTGACTCAATATCAGGAATTAATTTCCTTTTTATCTGTTTAATAGATTTTAATTGTTGGCGGTTCAATTGTCTGAATTGTAGCCAACTTTACTGATTGCTTGCCTTGGAATCGCAATTCATTGACTATTAAAAAAAATGTACTTACTTATTTAAATAATTGCTGAGACTATTTGTTAATTCACAACTCATTGGTTTATTGGTCACTCTATACTTGGTTTAGTTAAATACATTCAGGTTAATACAACACACGGATTACAAATCATCCGGCTTTCAATTTTCTTAACTCAGTCTATTGGCTATGACGACTCTAACCCTAATCGAACAATTATTTATAAACACTGGCTATCTCAAGGGTGACTTCTTTTAATTTACAGAATAAAACGCCACTGCTCCACTTTACAATGCTATTACAAAATACTAGATTATTAGGTTAGACACCTTTAGTTATTGAAATTAATTAACGAAAAGTTCGTTTAGTCTGGACAAATTTTAGGTTTTTTAGGATAACGTTATTACATGAAATCTTATATCAGAATATTATAATTCCTCTAAATAAGGTTAAAACAGTGCTTAGTACTTATTGTATTATTGTTTCTTGTGTCAGTATACAGGTGTATTATATGATACTGCTAACAGCTTAGTCGTAAACAATGTAAATATATGCACCGTACTCCCTGATTAATAATCTCAATGATTATTTATTAACGCTCCTCACGATCTGGTACACTGATCGTGGTTACACTTCACTTAATTTCGCACATGAACGATTTTATTTTCTTCTTGAATGACTATTTAAATGGTTATGTATGATACTTAACCTCGTTCTCTAACACGCACTTCTAGTAAAAGTATCACTACTGTTATCGATGCACTGTTATTTAATTACACTTCTTACTTCTGGTTGATTATAAAATTTTGATGAGAATTCGGCCTGGATTAGTTGTTGGTTGAGTGGAAAGAGACAAATGCTTCTTTGTTTACAATTATGATCGTATATATACTTTCCTTAGAAGGCCACTAGGCAGTGTTGGCAGGTTTCTAAAGTCATTCGCGATTGGTAGAAAATGATGTCATGATGACGTAATTCTATTTATAGCCATTACATAATTGTATTGGAACCATCAATGTCGTTTTTGTTATTATTTCATTGTATTTATTCGGAATTCACCAAATTTATTATGCTAACGTTAATATCTCAGTTATTACAATTACAATTCAGGTTCTGTTATTAGCATTGTAAAGCTTGTTTATTTCCCTTTATTTTGACATGTCTTGGTGACAGTTTGGTCATAGCTTTCATTAACAATTCTTTATTCTAAACTAAATAATGCATGGTTTACAGGCATCGTCTGCTAAATGTTCTAGATCCGACTATTAACTTTTTTCTTATTCTTCGTTTAATTACTCTTAATTTCTAATTTGAACATGATTATTTAAATGAAAATAACACATTATTAAACTTAAATGCTGTATCCAGCTGAACAATATTAATTATTAGTATACATTTGTTGATTTTTTAACATAAACTTCCATATTTAGCTATTCCTACTTCAATAGGTCTTTCTTATTTCTTATTTTTATAACATCACTCAAGTAGTGGTGCTTTAGATTCTTTTTGTCATTATCATTATTTTAATTCCCTATGCTTATTAGGGTCTCTACCTGATTCTTACTTTTATGACTAATTGTGTCATTTTTGGTTTTGTTATCATTCCTTTACAATGTTTTGTTCTTTGACTAATATTACTTTTCTTTACATATTTTATCTACTTCTAATGTTACCTGAATACATTCAGTGATTACATTTATTGTTATCTTTAGTTCATTATAACATATATCATTGGTTTTCTTATTATCTTTTATTGTTTATGACTAATCATAGTATCGTTCTTTATATTGGTCCTTTTAAATCAGTACTTTTATATGGATCAGCTAATGTGCTGTTTCTATTTACAATACATGATACAAATATCATTCGTGACATCTTTTATCTTACTTATTTTATTTGACTTTATTCTTTAAAGGTTTTCTTAAGCTCACTTAACAGTTTATGTGGGAAACTTGTCTTGTCAATTTGTCTTTGTCATTCTGTTTGTTTATGTTGTAGTGTCTTATTATGCAGATAGTGGATTTACCACTGTTCACTTGAATTTCTTCTCTCCTTTCATTTTTTAATGGTTCATACTATTTACTGTTACATTCTTCCTGGTTACTCATTTATAGTTATCTTAGTATCATTCACCCTTCTGGTGTTCATTATTATTATGGAATGTTTTGTGACGTTACAATGTATGTACAGTATTTATATAAATGAACGTTTAATACAAAACATACAGGACAGTTTATTTGATTAATTAGACTTTAACATAACCAGCTTTAAAACCATAATTACCTATGTCAATGATATATATATATATATATATATATATATATATATATATATATATATATATATATATATATAGGGTAAGTTACCAATAAATACTACTGGAAATAATCACGCTATTTATACAATGAAACTTACAATACAGATTTAGAAGTAATAAAATCGTAAAAAAAAAATTAAATCTAAAATGTAATTTATGTCAAAGAACAAATAATATAAAGTACTTAAATCCACACAGAAAAAACAATTTATGGATTTTGAAATCATCATCCTGTAAAATTATAAAATTTTCTAATACTTTCATGCTGGAAAACCAACAGAAGATTAATATCCTAATAGCAGCAGTAGGATTTCATAAACTTAAGGATTGATATAATGACTTTAAAATCTTTATCCTACATATAACATTGCACTAACCTAACAACTTTTTCCTAACTTCTTCAATGGTCATTGCTATTTCAACTATAATTGTATTTTTATCTAAATAGACAAATAAATCTTGTTCTACATTCACAAACAGTAGATTAGACATTAACTCTTGATTTAAAGTTGACCTAAGTCTATTCTTGACAATTTTAAGTTTAGAAAACACTCTCCCACAGGTTACTTGGGTGCAAGGAAGAGTTAATACAAACTTGTAGGCTATGTAAAGATTGGTAAAGAGCCCAGATTGAGATAATTCAAAAACAACAGAAAAGGCACATGCTAAACATCTAAAACATTTTTCTTCTCAGAACAGTAAACATATTCTTCCTCTTCTTCTGATTCTGAATTATCATCCTCTGTGTCTTCTTCATCTTCGTTCAGCTTAGGCCTATACTACTCGTTCCGTCAGTCAGTTGCCGCGCGGCGCGCCTCTACAGTAACTTCCTTTGCTTTCCTCCATTAGTAAATACTAAATAGGCTGTACATAAACAAGGCTGAGAAGTGACCAATCTGACCAAAATAAATCCTGAAGATTTATTTCCAACAATATTTACGAGAAAAGGTTTTTAATTCCGGTAAAAATATATACATTTCTCATTTTTTCTCGAAATAAAATGTTTATGACTCAGGGACCCCATGAGCCTCCTCGGGGCCTGGGGCCCTCGGTGATTGCCGACCATCCAACCTGGCCAGTCCGCCCCTGAACATGTGCTTTAGTAAACAAGAATTTGGATTTGACATTGAATGGCATTTCTTTGCTTCTTGCCATTGGAAAATGCTTATGATGGCATAGGAGGTAGTATGAAGACAGCTGTAACAAAAGTGACTTCATGGAGAACAAATTCTTAAACCTGAGAAAATATTTACTTTTACAAAGAAAATATCAATAGAATCGCCTATGCATTTGTGAAAACTTAATAAATCCTAGATCTTAGTTATAATCTCCTAGAGGAGAGATCCCACAGTTGCTAGAAAATTAAAGGTACTAGACCCTTTCATTGTTTCATACAGAATCAGAAAGCACATTAAAATGTTATTACTCATCTTCATCATCTGAATGTGAGGTACAAGTTATCAAAGCTGTGCCAATAACATTCCATAATAAAGACACAACTGCTTGTATGTATGATGGGCATTGGTGGCTCACTGAAGTTAATGGCATAAATGATCAAAACAAAGATGTTCATCTTGTGTTTTACCATCCACCTGGGCCAAGAAATTCATTTTAGAAAAAAGAAAAGGACCAGGAGTGGGTTCCAATGAAAAATATTTTATGTAAACTGACTCTCTTGGAATTAACTACTACTGTAACTGGATGCTCATTTAACATCTCACCAAAACTTTCTGATTTAGCATCACTTTTGTTAAATGAACACTAAGCTATTGTAAGTATACAATCCATGGTTGTTAGCGTATTAATTAATATTCAATATTAAAATAGTTAGAGACACTGTTTATTTCAGATTCAGTTGCATCCTGGTTCAGACCACATTTTCAAATCAAGACACTGCATTTCATTACAGTATTTAGACCTAACTGTGTATCTAAAATAGTTTTAAGTTTAATAATGTTAAGTGCCTATTGAGAACTAAGTTCTTAATATATATTTTTAAGAAATATATTTATCTTAAAAATGATTTACATATAATCAAATTAAAAGCTTGAGATATATTTATCTCAAGCCTTAATGATTGAGTTACTGCTTATTGTTATGGATTCCTTATGCAATAAGCAGTAACAATACTTGCATATTGCATTCCATATTCATTCCATATCCATTTTTTTTTTATATTCTATTTTTATTTTATTTTCCGAAATTTTTCTCTGCTCTGAGTTGAATCTCAAAGTTGAAATTTGTACTGAAGTTTCATACCATAGAGACCTTTTATGTGTGTAGTTTTGAGATTTTTCTGTGGCCCCCCAACAGAGATAACAAAGCTTAAAATTTGAAAACATGAAAAATTGTAATTTTCAAGAGGCTGACATTTTTAAACAATACATTACTCACCATTGATACTTTCTAGTAATTAATTAAAAATTAAGGGTGAAATTCTTTTCCTACCTTAAGAAATTACACTATGAAGATTGAATGTTATTAACTCTTCTTTGACATCTTTGGTTACAAAAATCACTGAAACAGAAAGACACTAGGTCAGTAAACAGGACTCCAAATTGTAGTCCTAGAATGAGCCGAAAACAATGAAGTTTATTTGAAAAGCCTAGGAGAACCCAGTCCTGAGAAATTTAGAATACCATAAATATCTGCAAATGGATAAAATGGTGTGCGTTAGAGAACAAAAATGGGTGCCATCTGTAAACCGAATACATTAAGTCAAAAGAAAATGTGTTTTGAACTATGAAAACAAGGGAATTGATATACAAAAAATGAATTTTTTCTGAAACGGTCAGGCTACCAATTTTTTTTTTTCTAAACCGCTTGGTATATAATGTCAGTATCCAGAGGATGTATTTTATTTGTTTATTTTTATCAGGATATATTTTATCAGTAAGTATATAATTTATTTGTTTATTATGAACAGGTTTTGGTGAAATTGCCTCCAGATTTCTGGTCAACATGTGGCGAACACATAAGTGGTGCAACATTGGCTCGTCTTTTAGAAGAACCACATATCCAACTTAGTGAGCCACAACTGTGGAAATTAGCATTAACCTGGGTAGAGGCAGAGTGTGAAGTGCTCAGTATACCACCTGTTTCATCAAACAAAAGAACACTATTAAATAAAACTGGCATACTTAGCAAAATTAGATTTCTAACATTTAGTGAAGAAGAATTTTTAAATTTTGTTGAATCTACTGGTATATTAAGTTCTGAAGAAGCAACAACCGTACAAAAACTAATAAAACAAATATATAATAGTAATATAAATGAGTTAAGTGAAAAACAGTTAAGTCTTCCATCAGAATTTAATTCAACAATAATCAGAAGGATTCGAAACTTGAGTCCATTCCCTATCCGTTGTTCTCGGCAGATGATAAGTAAACATAAAATTTATATATATGGTGGTGTAGCAAAATGTGAAATTACTTGTGACTGTAATGTCCGTGTTTTAGGATTTGAAGTGTTTACTCGGATCGCCACAGTTGCTGATTTTATGATGGGTCATGGTTTCGCTATTCAGTATAAAGAGCATATCATGGCTACTGTACAAGACAGGGAAGGAAATGTTCTGACTCGTTCCATAAATACACCCGATGTAGAAGTTCCATTTGATGCGTATCATGTCATACACCTCAGTACACCTGTATGGTTTTCTCCAAACCGCACATACACAGTAACATTTGAGTTGCTTTCTGGTGGCCAGTATCCATTGTCATTTCTTTCTCAAACTGCAGGAGATTCTCCTTGCTTCACTTTTAGAGATATTACTGACATTCCAGTCGTACATCAAAATATAGATTATTGTGGCATTTTAAATTCTGTTCTCTATGACACTTATTTGTAACAACTAACATTCTTAGTCATAGCATTCTCAGTAGTATATTATTTAGTCAACATAAGTATTAGTGAACCAAAAATTAAAAAAAAGTCTTTGATACTTGAATATTTTGAATTGTTAGTATAATTCATTTTAATCTGAAAAGTAATTATTGTATTTAATATTCTGAAAAGTGATTAGTTTAAATGTGTTAAAAATTTTGTTGTCAAATCATAGTGTTATATAAGCTGAATAGCATGAGTACAGGTTTGTTACTAGCTGTGAATACCAGTTGTGAAAACAGTAAAAAAATGTATAATACTAAGGATTAATCTGTGATCTGCTTTATATGAGATGTTTACAAATATTGCTTTTTTTTAGTAACAAAGCTTTTGTATTTGTGTTAAAAAACTTTTTTACCTATTGTATTAATAAGTTTGTAGATATAAGTCCATTCTGTTTTGTTATTTTATGTATCTGCCTCCAGATTTTTGGTCAACGTGTGGTGAACACATAAGTGGTGTAACATTCGCTCTTCTTTTGGAAGAATCACATATCCAACAAACAAAAGGACATTATTAAATAAAACTGGCATACTTAGCAAAATTAGATTTCTAACATTTGCTGAAGAAATACCTGATGTATTCAGTAAAAACGTGTGGTGTGTTGAAGTGTGCTTATGAATTTTGCTTGCTCCTGTATGTACTTGGAAGCAAGTTGTTTAGAATACGAGTGTCTGTAATTACACTTGAAAATTCTGTGCTGATTGTTATTTTGAATAAAGTGATTTGAGTTACCTTTATTCTTAGTTCTTTTTGAATGATACTGTTATGTATTTGAATAGTATAAAACAATTTAATTTGCATTGTATTTGTCATGACAGCAAATAACTTTATTATAAACAAATGAAATTTTTGTTATGAGTAATAATTATGATAGTTTGAAGTAAGAGTATAAAATAAACCTCTTTGTATTGTGAGAGCAGTGCCTAACTATTGTAAACCAAAATCGGCAGACTAGTGAAATAACACACACACACACACACACACACACACACACACACACACACTTCCTGATAAGTTGATAACATTTTGCACAATTGAAATAAATTAAGGGCTTTGAAGACATATCAAGATTGTGATTATCCTTTACACTGCTCACAATGTTTGTCTCTGGGGATTCTAGTGAATCGCTTCCTCAACAGAACCTTTAATTCTCAAATAGATGAAAATTAAATATTCACTGTTTAGTTGAAGAGTGATAATTATATTATAAAATTGAAATTCTAATAAGTCATGTTGTTAAACTTTTTCATATTTCATAGCCATGAGTGTATTGCCATAAAAATTAAACATTTAATAATTTTAACTCTTAATTTTAATTGATGTTCAGTCACTGTTATAATTCAATATTTCATACTACATGTTTAATATTTTAAAAGGTTTCTAGTTATTGTGTAATGAGAAAAATTGCTGGAAACAAACTCCTGTCCTTTGAACAACAATAATTCAGAAGGGTTCAGAATTAAATTGCAAAGTCTAATAAAATGTTTCATAAAATTGTTCTGGTCTGTTTTGTGATGTCTTAAAATCGTGTGTTATTATTCCATTTGTACATTTCAGACGTGTAATAACATTTGACTATAACCTTGTGGCTCCTTATTTATAGTTTGTATCTAAAAAAATTTGTAAAACACTGATATTGTTAATACACTTTGCTTCAATGTGAATTAGTATAATGAAACTGCATATTTTAATTATTAAATTAACATCCAGTGTTCCCATTATGTTTGAATTTTTTACGTCTTTTCAGATTATATATGTATACTTACCTTCTGTTGGCACTGATTTACTCTGCAGAAGTTTTTTTTTTATACAAGATTACTTTTGTCAATAATGCATTATTGATGATGTAAGTTCTCAAGAAATTCCCAATTGTGTGTTAATGGTACTGTTTATATTTTTAATATCTGAATTGGTTATCTTCAGGACACTTACTTATTGTGCAGTATTTATAACTGCAATACTGAGTTATTAGATAAGTGCTTGTGGTTGTTATAATATTGTTTTAAAAAGTTAGAATATTAAAAATAATATTGTGTATTATTATTATACATTCACAGTGTAATTGAGTTTTTTTTTAAGTGGCACTTCTGGCCAAAATTGTGTGGTAAGCTACTGAAAAGTGTGTTAGAAACATTGGAAATATAATTAGAACTTTGAATGCAATAACATGAGTTTTAAGAAAAACATTATTTTTTGTAATTAATGCACTTTTTCATTTAATACTGTGTGTTAGTTCGTTCTTCCATTATATCAAAAAAATACTGTAAGTAATCCATTATCAGCTACATAAATGTGTTAATTGAAATTATGCATATATTGAGAATATTTTTTTCCCTTTTGTCCTTTAGTAAAACCTCAACTTAATTTTTCTGTGTTAATAGTGTAGTCTTGTAATTATATGGTATCTTTCCATTCTCGTGACACTAATCATGTTCATAAACACATACATTTATAGTAGCAAGGAAAATAGTAGTATATCTGTCATAGGAAAATTGGAAAATCCAGCTCATTGCAAAGGGCTGTGTCATTTTATAATGTACCAGGCATATTGCAATTATCCCACACAGCTTTAGCCTATTTATTAAGAAAATGAACTTCCATACCCACATCCAGCCTGGTTTCATCCAGGCTTTTTGCATTGAGACTTGTCTGTTGCAGACTTATTTAAAAGAGCAGTATAGAAATTAACTTGCTTGTTGAATCTAGAGAAAAATCTGGAGAAAGATGCGTGTTCTGTTTTTTCAAAAGAATTGATTGATTCGTAAGTGATGTTATGTTCATAATGTGAGTTGAGCATTCACATTAGTTGTGTTAAGAGCAGTGGAGGGACCTCTAGACATTAATAAGATTTTTGTTTACAACGCTTGTGAAAGAACACCAGAAAAAAATTGAAATTATTGCAGTAAACTTAAAGCCTGCTGAAGTGGGAGACTTTGTTTTGTTGAGCGTTTCTAAGTTTGACTAAGAGCCACTAGACTGCCAAAATATAATTGTAAAAATTCTTAACACAAAAAGTATTGTTTTCAAACTGGAACACATGATGGCATAATTAAGACAAGTTTTACTAGAAGTGACTTCCTTATTTATAGCATTGGATTCCTAGAGGCATTGCCCCATAGTATGTGTTCAACTGTGGCAGAAGAATCAAAGTCTGGAGGACAGGGATATGTCAGTTGTAAGAGGGTACATTGTCAAACTAAAGACCATATAAGCGGGCAAACCAACTGTCCACATAAAAATGTCACAACAGTTCATCATGTGGCAATAAATAGAATTTCTGTATTGAATTGACAGCTGGTGTAAGTCAGTATTTTGTATTGTTATGCCACTGTTTTATTACTATTGTGTCAGTGTTTTTTAACCATGAACTCAAAGAAAATTATGTTATTGTTTTGTCAATAGTATCCTTCTTATTATTAATCATTTAATTTAATATTATTACTGATTTTTAGTATAATATTATTATTTACCATTCATTTTTGTTTCACAACTATACAATGTTATTTATCTTATTAGCATTCTTCAATAATAATTTTTCTGTAAACTGAGTGTATTTTGTTTGTCTTCATATCAGTCTTCCTTAAACATAAAAATCTGTCTTTTATTTTCCTAAAAAGCCTTTTGTGTCTACTGTGGATTGCAATAGGTGTGGTTGAAACCAGGCCGATTGAAGATATGGAAGTTCATTTGCTTAATAGCCTAAAGCTGTGTGAATTAACTGAAATAATTGTAAGAATTTGTTAGGCTAAATAGCAAATATAGTAGAATTGTGGGTTAATGTACCCACCTTATAGTATAATAATGAAGCTCTTTACAGTGAGCTGGACTTTTCACTTTACCATGAGCTGGACTTTTTCACTTTGCAATGAGCTGATAAAAATCGCAACTATTCAAAACTGTCTAAATTGCATAGGTAATGTGTCTGTGCAAGTGACTACACGCTTGAGGCTAAAATTTTCATTTATTACTTATCTATCGATAAACATTTGTTACGAAAAATCAAATTACTGGAAAGTGTTTGTAATTATGTGTAAATAAAATTATTGTATGCTATGTTGGTCATCTGGCGATGTAATAATTTTGCAGAGACTTCATTATGATCTTGAAGATGTGTATCATTCAAGAAAAACTGAATGATTTGGAAATGTTATTATAGTAAACAAGCATAAACTTGATTGAAGAAAAGTACATCAATAAAATTAACACCAATATTTTACACTTTTAGTTGTTTCTTTTGTATAAAGAAAAAGTCAGAATTTTTTTGAATTATGATGGTATATTATGTTTTGCAATTTTATGTTGGAACTGTTTTCATGAAAGTATGTTTATTGCAGTTTTCTATTATGAAATAGTAATGATAATATGTGTTGCTGCTAGTAATGAAAGTATAATCAGAGCATTCATATTGGTTGCATACAGTTTGCTTTTAATTTGTTTGTTAAGCACTTTTACGTTAAGGTAAAAATCACAACTATTCAAAACTGTCTAAATTGCATAGGTAATGTGTCCATGCAAGTGATTACACACTTGAGGCTAAATTTTCATTTGTATATTAAATGTGTATATGAAATTAAATAAAACACTTTAGTTCCTTATAATTGACAATTTGTTACTATCTGATTATCGATTTCTGTGATGTTATTGTAAAAGTAGTTGCACATTATATAAACTGTATACTGTAGTCAAAACATGATAGTTGTACCAGTATTACTAATATTACTTGTGGTAGACAAAGCTTTTTGTTGTTTGTGTTAGCCCATGTATTAATCACTGTGGGCATTTCAAGTACACTTGTTGTTTGAATAAAACTGTGTTCTTATCGTACAGGTGTCTGAATTTATACCTAGTTGTATGATTCTACTTAAAATAGTCACAACAGTAAACCTGTGATAAATTAATTTAATACTGTAATGTGTATTTTGTAATTCTAAATTTTGTTTATTTCTTTCTAGTTGTGTTCTAATACCAATTTATATTTTAACATTGAAAATGTTTATAAGGATGTGTCGTACATTTGAAAACGACCGCTGGTGTGTGATTGAAAATGGGAACCAATGAGTTTCTATAGAAATTACTTCTTTGTTGTCAGTAACGTAGTACACATACAAAACTTCGCTTATGAATGCGACTACATTTAACTTACAATCTGTACATTGGTAAATGAAGAATGAATTCATTGATTGGTGAATGAACATAAATATATAAATTTTTTAGATTTATTGAACCATTTTCAATGCCCTTCTCTGTGCATTGCATTTGTGCAATGCCTGTACATTTTTTAAGATAATATTTTATCTCGGGTAATTGGTTCCAGTCGCACCTTACGTGAAGTATACGTATTCAGCCCCACATTGCTGGTACCAATTATATAACGAGAACTTTTATTTATTAACGTGGATTACTGTTTGTTTGGGGATGGGTGTTGGTTTTCGTGTTGAGTTGTCAAGATTGAGGTTACCAGACTCACCGTAGGTTATTACGCTTGACGGAATTACTTACGTCGTCGTGGTCGGGTTCTGTCTTATTCTGAAATAAAATTCTTTATTTCTATATTATTATTTTAATAAAAGACAACTCGCATCAATTAGAGAAAAATATCGTTATTTATTTTCATAAGTTACTGCCTTCGTTGCTCTAATGTTTGTTTGGTACAATGCACAAGTCAATTCTTAATCTCATCTCGATTCAGAGTTACACTTTCGATAGTTATATAAACTCCTGGATTCTTTTGACTGTTATTAAAAAGTACGAAATGCACACTGAGAAGTACAACATATTACAATTAAAATAATTCTTACTTACTAATAACAATAAAATTAAAATCAAGAAAATACAATGAAATAGTTGTTTGGTCTGATGTGAGAACACAATAGTTAGTGTCGACTCAGCGTTGGTTTCAGTTGGCTGTGCCAAGATGGCGGACTGATGCTAAGCAACTATAGAGTTGATTTACCTCCCAACTATTTAAAACAAGTTTTTAAAATAAAATAAGTTAAATAAATTGTTCACTGGTGTTGAATTGGTCTTTTCACTTTGGTTCTGATGAATAAGTGTTACTGTGATTTAGTTCTGGTGTTGTATAATTATTACTCGCGGCTTCGCCCCTAGACCCCCTCGGTGGACGCCCCGATCCGACGAACGTCGGGGGAGCTATGTACATATTGTTACAAATCTTCGTTCCTTTTCTGCAAGAGTGTAAACGTGTCAGAGTGTAATTTGTGTATTGTGTCTTACCAATTCGTCGTCGCTCGGTAACGAAACTTACGCTGCTTGAGTCCGTCGCGAATGTACGAATAACCAGGTATCGAAGTCCTTACCTGAGGTTCACTAGGGGTGTATAATTCCCGGGTGGCGCCAAATTGTTTATTTTAAACAATTAAAATAATTTAGAATTATCGGCGATTCCGCTCAGGCGGTGTGGAGAATTCAAACTGGTCCCGCCGCTTATCGATTTTTACAATCAAGCCAGCAGTTCGCTGTGTTTACTGCTTGAGCGCTAGCCGCCAATTCATAGCTGTTCGCTACAATGTACAACATTAATAATACACTTTCCTAATGAAAATAAAACACATTGGTTACACACAGTAATGGTTTATTAGTTAATGGTTATTGCTTTTTCATTGACACAGGTTATATTTGGTTTGTTATATTATTTTGCACTGGTCATTAATCTAATACAATTTTTCTCTGGGTTTTGACGTATCGATTCTGAATGTAACAGATACACCGTAATGGCGTTCTACCGAAGTAGTATACAAATATTTTCGTTCGATCGTCTGGATTCTTTAGATTACGATAAAAGGATTAGATGCAATTACAATAATAAAAATACAAAACCTTACAATATTTCTACTTAAATATTATAACGTGTAGCTATAAATGGTTTTTTGGAGTGTAGTAAAAGTGTTTCAAAGGTTCGTAAACTAACAATAGGTTAATTTTATAAGTTGACAAATTTTCAGTGTCTTAGTTTTTTATTTAATCTTTGAAAGAGAATAATTTCAGTTAGTGATATTTCATAGTATAGTGAGAAATATTTAAAGTGCATTTTTTCGGAAATTTGGGTAATTTAAATAATACTTCACCACTTAGTAGACTGGGGATAAGCAGTCGGTCTGGTAAAAAGGACTGGAGCTGCAATCGTATTCAATTTTAAATTGTTCAGGCTTCGGGCATCTTTTTCAATTTTATCGGAGTAATTTATTCACTTCTTTTTGAATTAAAGGGTCTTCGACATCAGTTAATTGGTTTCAGTCATCATCTGCTTCCTTCTCGTTCGTTTGTGGTCATTTGGTTAACTTTTATAACATTTTAAACTAAATATTTGGTTGTTCAAAATTTGGCTTCTGTCTTCCAAGAGCGTCACTTTACGAGTAACGATATTCAACGGTAATCCCGTCCCTAACGGCAGTTGCTATGGTTACTAATGGAATCTGATTGGTTAATTTGGCAAAATTCCATTGTTATCAAAATTTGAATTCTGTTCAAAATCCTTGTATATCTTCTGATTGCTTTCATTCCGTTATCTTCCTTCCTAAGTATTAATTATTATCACTGTTATTTGTATTTTCTTCCAAAGATTATTTTGGTATCCCACAAGATTGGGTTCTTTCATGTTTTATTATTTTCCAGTTATTTTAATATTTCCTAATTACATTTCTCTTTTAATTTAAATCCTTATTCTAATATTTTGCTTTTAATAAGATTTACAATTTATCCTTGGTTGATTAATCACCTTGGATTTGTTAATTACTTGGTTATTTTCATACAATTAGTATTTGTTGGTGTTTGACAGTTAGGCCTTTCTCAAGTCTAAGTAGCCATTACTGATTTTCACTTATTTCATATACATTACATCTCATTTTAGCCTAATGCTTTATTTTGTTCTTATAACTGGTTTTGTTACCTTTTGATGTGTTTTGGTTCTGTTTTTGGTTATTTTTATGTTACTACTATTTTATACATCATGTATTGCTAATTATTTAGTAACTGGTTTTCTCGTTTTCTAAGTCAAACATTGCTTTCCTTTCTCTTATTTACTCCACCAATGTCAACAATATGGCTATTAATTACTATCTTTTTATCATATAAAATACAACATTTAGGTCTATGGTTGGTATAATCACCCCAGCCATATCCTATTCATAAGTTTGCTTAAACAATTATTTAACACTTAATATGTAATATTGGTGTACAATTCATTACCTTTTATTTTATTTTTTGGGTGATAAACAACCTCACCTCTTTTGAACTTGTTTCAATACTCATCCCTTATAACATGGGTGTTTATTGATTGTTTTAAACTTCTTATTTTATAAGTACTCTTTGCCTTCATTCCATGGTAAAACTATCTGATTACATTTTCATGGGGTTCTCACCTTTAAATTCTATTATATACTTTTAAACTTTACAATAAGATTCTTTTCTAATCAATACAGTTAACATCACTCTTCAGTGTTCATTACTACTTAATTAATGGTTTATTTTAACTACTATTCTCAACAACTTTCTTAAATATTATTATTGTTCACTATTAAACCTCTAGTGTTTGTTACTTTTTTACTAAGTGTTTATCTTAGCTTTCACTATTTTTCCTATTGCTATCATTGACAATATTTTTATTTACTCATCACTTTCACTTTTAAATTATCTTGTGTTTATTATAATTTATTTAGTGTTTTTTCTGTATCATTTTACTTTAGGGTTTTTTCACTTTCACTATGGGTACTTCTTAAACTTTTTATTTAAGTGTTTATTAGTGGGTAATCCCTATCATTACTTTTCTTTGTCACTTAGTTAATTTCTGTTTATTTCTCACTATCTCAATATCTCTCTCTTTCTTTACACATATTATATATTGCGACAGTACAAATAAGTGATGTACTGAGCATGGAATATAAAAATTTAAATTTACCTAAGAAACTGTAAATAATTAATAATATATTAGAAATAAGCATGTCAGGGATTGCAAGCTTGGCTCAGACAAAAATATGAACAGGCGTTTCGACCTGAATCGACGTGCACACACACACAAATGTAACTGAAAGTGTGTACACCAGTATTTTGCTAGTGTGTGTGAACGCAGGTCTCTGCAGGCGAGTTTGCCACCCCAAGATGAATAATTGCACAATTACTGTTTTTCCATAATTATTCATAAACTATAATTAAGAATTAAAATTCAAAAGCACAATAAAATGTAATAAAATTTACTAGATACTGTGTACGAAAACCACGCGAAAGTGCCACACCGTACGAGTGTAATAGTGAAATAACTGTGTACAAATCAAAAGGGTTAAGTTGCAATGTCCAAAATTACAGTGAACATGTGTTGTAAAAATAGTTATAAGATAAGTATAAGAGTATACTTACAGGACTCTGCAGTTCACAGAAATATAAAAAATAGCGAATTTGACAAAGAGTGGGGGAACTGAATCCAGAGACAGTTTCTAACATGTCGATTTCGTACCACTGCAGGTGTCGACCAAGACATGGGTATAAATAGGACACGCAAGCTACAGTGGTTCTCTTTCTTAAATCATCCACGGTGCAGCGGGAGCTTATGCCCGTCAGCACGGCGTATTTATTTTTTTTAAATGTTCCAGTTACGTACAACTATGCAACTAAGTTGTAAAGACAATCATTTTAATTAATAACATCAGTACATAAGAAGAAATACATAAGAAGATCCATTAACGTCAGAAACAGCACGAGGAGAGTTCCAGAGAGTGATTCGACACTAGACAAGAGAGTGATTCGACGCTGGACAAGAGGAGAGTTCCAGAGAGAGAGTGATACGACGCTGGACAAGAGGAGTGTTCCAGAGAGAGAGAGAGTGATACGACGCTGGACAAGAGGAGAAGAGAGACAGCCGACGCTGGACAAGAGGAGAAAAGAGACAGCCGACGCTGGAGGCGAGACGAGGACGAATACCGATAGAAAAAAAAAATGATCGAGTATGATTGACGACAATAAGGTGATAAACAACTTATTTATATCTTAATCATACAAAGAACTCAAAGACAATTAAAGACATTTCTATTTTATTTAAAAGTAAGAGTAATGTTTCTTGTAAAGTAGAATTAAAATCATAGATGTTTTAGAAATACGATTAACGTAACAAGAGCTCAAAGTAATATGATATAAATGATTACAAAGCATTTAAATGAAAACAATTAGTATTTGAGAAAACAGTACTGAGAAACAAAAGATAAATTCAATAACTATTAATATTTTGAGTACATTACAATATAGAAAAAGAGATTTAAATATTGATATTTTGAGACACATTAATTGACTGAGTAGTCTGAAAATGAGATTTTTCTTTTATACAATAATTAGTAGAATAGAATATTTAGTCAGTAAGGATGTATATAGCTTAAGCCTTACGGCATAACAACAAATAATAACGAATGTTTTAAATCGAAGTCAGTGCCATGTGCACATTTTTTAATAGTATCAAATAAATTTTAATTACCGTTTCAAGTTACATAGAGTTCTTATTGCAGATACACTTGACACCCAATTTAAATGTTATATTGTTAAATAATTTGTCAATCTTGAACGCGAGACCGGTCACGCCTATTTTATATATATGTAACATTGCATAAATTTGGCGCTCCAATATCGTGGGGCTCCACAAACTTAAATTATATTAAATTTGCAAATATGTTATCGGAATCATATAATGTCGCTTCCAACGTGGGGCATCACAAACATAAATTACATATAAATTTGTACACATACAATATAATATTATGCAACTTTGCAATTTGTTACGTTGCATATAATGTCGTCCTGGACGTGGGGCACGACATGCCTAAATTTAAGTACTGTACTAAAATTTGTTACATAAATTGTAGCCCATGAACGTATGACCCAATCCCCATCATTTAACTATTAAAATTTTTTATGTAGCTAAAGGGTTGCTCTAAAATATAAAGAGTGTGTTAAATGAAAAATGTATAATATGTAATTATTATTTATATTAAACAGTAACTGAATGTAATGTTAATTGTTGTGTAATCACACAGCTGGCACCCACGAATAATATTATTTGTCTATGTAACAGGTGTAACTGTAATGAGTATTAATAATAACTATTAATAAAAAATAAAGAAATAAATAAATAAGTAGGGAACGGTTATCAATAATAATTGTTAAAGAATTACTACTAAATAAATATTTTAATAATACTTCATCATGACGACTTCAGGAAATTTAGACGTCGAGGCATTCCAGATGATGATGCGTGCCTGGGTCGATGAATTAAGCACAAAACAGACAGAAAATTTAAATAAACAGACAGAAAATTTAAATGCTAGAATAAACGAATTAAAAGAATCTAATAAGAAACAATTAGAAGAACAAACTGAAAATTTTAGACAAGACACCGTAAAAATAGCAGAGAGTCTAGAAGAGTTAAAAATTGATAATCTCCAGTTGAAACAAGACAACATAGAAATAAAACAAAGTATAATTGACAGTAATGCACAATTAACCGAAAAAATTGTTAATACAAACAGACGTATTGACACGATCGCAGAAAATGTCTGTGGAATAATTAATAAACAAACGGAGCTAATATGTGAAAAGATAGTATGTGAAGAATTCATACTAATTGAAAATACGTGTGTAATTACTAACGATAATTATATAAAAGTAATTAACATTAAGGAGGAGAAGCAAATAAAGGTTAATAAAACATACCTTATTAATAGCGATATCCCTATTGTGAGACACACACACACACTAGTAAGTCACATAAGGTGAAACACTTAAGGCACTACACTTACGGAGATAAATATCAATGTAGGTATAACAAGAAACGTAGTAAGTTATCTAGATGAAACACTACGCAAAATTGTGGTAAATATGATGTTAGATATACGCACGATAATTATAATAATGATAATTATAACTGTAAGTATGAAAACTACAGAGGTTATCATAAACGACGTATGAAAAAACCGTCGACAGCTGTTTATATGGGCCTCAAGCAGACTGAACATACGCAATGCATTCATGATGAGAGAATTATGGAATGCGACCGTTACGAGAGAAAGAGAGGCAAGATGAAAACATTACCCTATGAACAGGTGACTTATACGATCAAAACAAACGTTCACAAGGTAAGTACGCACACAAACGAGGGGGTAATACAATGGAAATTTGTCACGAGGGTGAACACAATGAATTTCCTGTGTACAACAACCAATTGTTATAATGAGGGGTGTCAGTTCAAACGACACACCGAACCGAACTCAATACCCTAAAATAAATAATTATTTTTAAATGAGAAAAATAATATTACTATTAATTATTAATAATAATATAAGAGAGTACAATTAAGAAATGTTATAAGGAATATTATTTGAAAGGGTTAATTAAGAAATGTATTATTGATGGTAAGGAATGCTATTGTAGAGAAATATTTAAGAAGAAATGGTAAGGAATGTTATTATTGATATGTTATAAATATGAAGAAATGATTAAGATGAGCAATAATTGCCATAATTGTTAGAACGACTGATCAAGCGAACACTTATTGAAGATACAAGGACACAGAAGAAAGCGAGAGTGAAAAGCCATAAGGGCAGAGAATACTTAGGATTAAGGACTTCGAGAAAAATATCGTTGTTTTCCAAGACAGTTCCTCTGTAACCGATCATGCGACACACTACAAGCTAAAAGAGTATTCTGTTACGGAAGTGTATTTCAAGAAAGTAGTAGCGATCAGAAAGGTAATGTTAAAGAAATGTAATAAAAGGTAATGAATGTTAATGTAGTGTATAAGAAATGTATTAGATAAAGTAATGTCATGTTAAGAAAAGAGCTAAGGAAGATTAGAAGCGAAGGTAAGAATGTATGAGTAAGATAATGTAAAATTAAGGACCGAATTTACACACATATGTAGGAATGCAGAGTATACAGAAGGAGAACAAAGGAGAGCTAATTGCAGTGGATTTTCTGGGACCATTACCACGATCAAGTCGAGGTGTGAAGCACATATTGGTATGTATCGATGTGTTTTCCAAGGCAGTCCGACTGTACCCAATTATGCGACCCACAACCAAAGTTGTTCTAAAGATACTACTGCAGAAATATATTCCGTTATATGGAAAAATGAAGAAGGTACTCGGTGATCAAGGTGTACAATTCCAAAGTGAAAAATGGGAGAGGACGTTAAGGGAAAATGGAATACAACCAGTACTCACATCCATAAGACGTCCTCAAGGAAACCTTGCTGAGAGAGTTAACAAAGAATTAGGTAAATATTTATGAATATATTGCCATGATCAACACAATAAATGGGCAGAATATTTACCATTTCTTGAAAAAGCCATTAATGAAAATTATAGTGAAGCAACAGGATACACTCCAATGGAATTAGAAGAAGATAAGAAGCCAAACAGATTTTGGACTAAGTATATAAACAAACCTAATAACCAAAATGTACCTGTACCAATAAGTGTGAAAATTGGATACGCAAGGCAACGGATAATAGAAAGGGGTAACAAGAGAGTAGAGAGATTTAACTAACTCACAAGCTACAACAATTCAACATGGGAGAAAGTATACTACTCAAAGCAAATCCAGTTGGAAAACGGAGTGATAATACGGCGAAGAAATTCTTCAGACTTTATAATGGACCGTATACGTTAAGACAGCGAGTAGGACAGAACACTTTCATCGTATATGATGAGATACAGAAGAAAGAAATTGGTAAATTCCACGCAACGTCATTTAGGAAGTTCTACACATGAAAACAACGAGGTCAATGAAACCAGTCAGATCAGCTGTTTGTTGAAGCCACCCTACTACAAGGTCACGAGCAGTGAGCGTACGAAGAGGGGAGGTAAGACATTTATATACACTCCAATTAAGGGTGAAATGACGAATATTATTCTTTATTATTTGTTACATTTTTTTTGCAAATAATAATAATAAATAAATAAAAAAAAATTATAATAAATAAATTTATTAAAATTTTTTTTATTACCAAGCAGAGGAATAATGCGACAGTACAAATAAGTGATGTACTGAGCATGGAATATAAAAATTTAAATTTACCTAAGAAACTGTAAATAATTAATAATATATTAGAAATAAGCATGTCAGGGATTGCAAGCTTGGCTCAGACAAAAATATGAACAGGTGTTTCGACCTGAATCGACGTGCACACACACACACACAAATGTAACTGAAAGTGTGTACACCAGTATTTTGCTAGTGTGTGTGAACGCAGGTCTCTGCAGGCGAGTTTGCCACCCCAAGATGAATAATTGCACAATTACTGTTTTTCCGTAATTATTCATAAACTATAATTAAGAATTAAAATTCAAAAGCACAATAAAATGTAATAAAATTTACTAGATACTGTGTACGAAAACCACGCGAAAGTGACACACCGTACGAGTGTAATAGTGAAATAACTGTGTACAAATCGAAAGGGTTAAGTTGCAATGTCCAAAATTACAGTGAACATGTGTTGTAAAAATAGTTATAAGATAAGTATAAGAGTATACTTACAGGATTCTGCAATTTGCAGAAATATAAAAAATAGCGAATTTGACAAAGAGTGGGGGAACTGAATCCAGAGACAGTTTCTAACATGTCGATTTCGTACCACTGCAGGTGTCGACCAAGACATGGGTATAAATAGGACACGCAAGCTACAGTGGTTCTCTTTCTTAAATCATCCACGGTGCAGCGGGAGCTTATGCCCGTCAGCACGGCGTATTTATTTTTTTTTAATGTTCCAGTTACGTACAGCTATGCAACTAAGTTGTAAAGACAATCATTTTAATTAATAACATCAGTACATAAGAAGAAATACATAAGAAGATCCATTAACATCAGAAACAGCACGAGGAGAGTTCCAGAGAGTGATTTGACACTAGACAAGAGAGTGATTCGACGCTGGACAAGAGGAGAGTTCTAGAGAGAGATACGACGCTGGACAAGAGGAGAGTTCCAGAGAGAGAGTGATACGACGCTGGACAAGAGGAGTGTTCCAGAGAGAGAGAGAGTGATACGACGCTGGACAAGAGGAGAAGAGAGACAGCCGACACTGGAGGCGAGACGAGGACGAATACCGATAGAAAAAAAAAAATGATCGAGTATGATTGACGACAATAAGGTGATAAACAACTTATTTATATCTTAATCATACAAAGAACTCAAAGACAATTAAAGACATTTCTATTTTATTTAAAAGTAAGAGTAATGTTTCTTGTAAAGTAGAATTAAAATCATAGATGTTTTAGAAATACGATTAACGTAACAAGAGCTCAAAGT
Source organism: Magicicada septendecula (assembly GCA_034769895.1). Taxonomy (NCBI): domain Eukaryota; kingdom Metazoa; phylum Arthropoda; class Insecta; order Hemiptera; family Cicadidae; genus Magicicada; species Magicicada septendecula. The sequence continues at coordinate 203,021,967 of CM068371.1, forward strand.
AATATGATATAAATGATTACAAAGCATTTAAATGAAAACAATTAGTATTTGAGAAAACAGTACTGAGAAACAAAAGATAAATTCAATAACTATTAATATTTTGAGTACATTACAATATAGAAAAAGAGATTTAAATATTGATATTTTGAGACACATTAATTGACTGAGTAGTCTGAAAATGAGATTTTTCTTTTATACAATAATTAGTAGAATAGAATATTTAGTCAGTAAGGATGTATATAGCTTAAGCCTTACGGCATAACAACAAATAATAACGAATGTTTTAAATCGAAGTCAGTGCCATGTGCACATTTTTTAATAGTATCAAATAAATTTTAATTACCGTTTCAAGTTACATAGAGTTCTTATTGCAGATACACCTGACGCCCAATTTAAATGTTATACTGTTAAATAATTTGTCAATCTTGAACGTGAGACCGGTCATGCCTATTTTATGTATATTGTAACCATTTAATAAATTTGTATACGATGATTGAATCTTATTGAAACGTAATGTAGCCTCACTTCAGGTTCGTCAGCTTGTGACGACAAGAATATTTCGTTACGTACAATGTTATTGTGAATAGGTTATTTGTATATATGTCGTGTGCACTTGGATTACACCACCCGTAGGAAGTGTGAACTTGTAATATGTATATAAACAATGTAGCGACAAACTCGCACTGGAGTCGTCGATGTGTAATTATAAATGTGTTATGTTGAACGGCGAATAATTTTGTAAATTGCCGCTTACTCCCACTATGCTGCTTCTTTTCCGTGACGTCACTCAACGATGCCAACTGTCGGGTCCGCTGCAATCTGTGAATTCTATTTACTAAATGTAACAGCAATAATAACGACACACAAATACTATCAAACATATATCCTTGTGGAATCCTTTATTCGGAAAAACACTGGTTGACTGTTTTAATAAATTTAAACAGGATAATTGCAATTGTAGCGAAAACTATAAGTCTTCTTTTACCAGTTGGCAGCAGTAGCCAAACGTTTAGTATTTCTTCGAGACCAAAACAATGCTTTTTGTTAACGTTTTTAAATAAAATATATCAATTATCTCAGGGCGTATATGGTTCGGGGATTATAAATTAAACAAAATATTACACTATTAATCAAAATACAAGTTTACAATTATAGGAGATTACAACGTTAGAGTGATACGTGCACACAGAAATTGTATAGTGGTTACCAGTTTTTAAAAAGGTTATGTCCAGTTCAGGCTTTGATAGTTATTATGTAAATTAAAAGTTCTTGTTGTGTTTAAAAAGGTGTTAGTCTTATATGGTGTTATTAGTGATTGTTTTTAGTGTTTGTGTTATATAGTGTCTGTAGTTTAGTTGATTATTACTTAAAATTCGTGTATACAAATGTGTGTGTTAAAGTACGATATAATGAGATGTCAGAATCACCAAATCCTCTTCTTGTACTCTTCTTGGTTGAAGATAGGGCCCACGTACACGTCAGATCTTCTTTCTCGTCCCTCGTCCACTTCAAATCTTCTTCCTGGTTATTATATCTTCTATTCCATATAATGGGTGTTCTTCTGTTATTGCAAAAAGTTCGTGTAGTGTACCTCTAACTGTATTTATCTGGTTGTATAGTTTTTTCACACTTTATAACACATAATGTAAGATGATTTAAAAACGCGTCTATCTGCTAAGATCGTTGTCAAAGAAGTCTCATTTTATTTATCCGAAATTTCTGGTTGCTAAGGGTAAACTTGGAATCTGGTTGGCCAATTCGGATATACATTGTCATATACTTTCATTATTTCGAAATCTAAAATTTGTTCAAAATCTTTAAACTAACATAACTTTTCTATACTGAATGGGAATTTAAAACCATTATCAGCATTATTTTGATCTTCACATTTGTTATATTTAGACACCAAACGTGCCTATTTTTGCTTAAGAACTATGGATGTTACAATTTTGTTATTTGGAATTTTCTTAAATAACTTGATATGTGTTATTTTGTTTCTATATTCCTTGTATACATTATTACCTATAAATACATCTACCCTTTCACATTTGCTTTACAAAATTTCTAATATAATTGTTCAAAATTTACTAAAGTTGGTTTCACCTGGCCTATGTAATAGTATTATTTTCATCACCATGTTTTAACATCTCTAACAATTAAATTAACTTCTAACATTCATCAAAATGGTTTAACATATAACGTTATTTTAACAACACAAAAGATATATTATTCTAATAGTTAAATTCATGCCCACATGGCTATGATTATACCAAATCCTTGCACAAATAACTGTTTTCTACTCAAACTGTATAGGTGTTTGACACTTAACAAAACATCTTTGTATAGTCCATTCTGCTTGGTCAATTAATTTACCATGGTTTAACATCAGCTCTATTGTTATATTTGTCAACACAACATAAAAAAAATGGAATTAATATCATTAAATTGACATTCCTTTAAACTAACTGTATCACCTGTTACATACAAAAAACACAACACAATTACTATGATATAACACTGTGCTATAACATAAAACATGCACATTTTACAAAACAAATTCTATACTAATTAGTTAGTCCATTGTCAGCTAATTTACTCATTATTCTGACACTGTCTATGTCATATTTACTATTTATATGGGTTTCAACATCCGTATACTTACTGATGTTTGACTTACAAAAATTACAATAAAGTGAACACTGTTGCTCTACCTCACCACACAGTTCTAATAATCTTGTTACATTTACTGTTTATCTGGGTTTTACTCTTGTTATAAATGTAATTGTGACCATGATATAATTTGTTGTTTACTGGACAACTCTATGAACTCTATATGTGACAATTATTTGTATGGTTCATGTATCTATAATCAGGTGTATTTATATTTTTGTTACATCAATTAACTTAATTATTTACTAATATTTCTTTTACATGATTTTACATGTTTGGGCCTATTATCCCTCACTTTGTATTTTGATTATCTGGATATAATGATACATTAACTGAAACCATTTGTTTCTTTATAGTCCTGGTTCATAAACCGTTTGTCTTTATTATTCTTTGTTTGGTCATTACTGAAAGTTCATTGTCATAGTTGGGGTTAAAGGTGTTTTGCATCACTTAGCCTAAATCATTAATTTGGGTACGGTCAGTTGTCTTACTAGTCAGTCTAAAATTGTTAGTCGTTCCTCTTCACTATCATCTTGGAAGATATTGTTCTCCTTGTCAGCTTCTTAACCAAAGTCTTCATTAAATCAGGTACGATAATATGTTGTTCCAAATGTAATGTTACAATATGTAACGTTGCATAAATTTGGCGCTCCAAGATCGTGGGGCTCCACAAATTTAAATTATATTAAATTTGCAAATATGTTATCGGAATCATATAATGTCGCTTCCAACGTGGGGCATCACAAACATAAATTACATATAAATTTGTACACATACAATATAATATTATGCAACTTTGCAACGTTGTAATGTTACAATATACTTATTAATTTCATGTCTTTCTCTAATTCTTACTTACATTTACTTCTAATTCTTTGGCTAGTGTATTTTTATTTATAGAGTTTTATCAATGACTAATTACATTTGTCACTCATTCAATACTAACATTTATCTTTTATATTGGGTCTTTACCGGTTTCGTTTCCTTTATTATATTTGATTGTATTATTTCTCCCTTCTCTATTCTCTACTACTTGTCTCTGTTTTCTCGCCTTGTCATTTTATTTCCTTTATAGTATGTTCGTTTCCTTTTTATTTTCATTTTTCTTCTCCTTCACTTCTCATCTTGTTTCCTTTTATTTTGGTTCTTATCTAGCCAATCTCTGGTGTTGGGTCAAAGTCGTTTGTCTATCAGTCCAGTCTGTGATTTTCTTTAATAATTACTTTTAGTTTATAATTCTTCCTCCTTCTTTCTTAATTACATTTTATATTTTTATTCTCTTCATTATTTATTTATTAAAATATATTACTTTTTAGAATTTCTTACATACTTATAGTTATCAAATATGATCTGAATTTGGCGATGTTATAATATTTACAACGGCCTCCGAACGAACCTATCTGAGACAATGTATTCTCGGTAATGCCTTTTATTTATTTACAATATCTGAATATTTACAATCTCTTATTTTAACATGCAAACTTCAATATTACACAACTTAAACATTATTATATTACATATTTACAGGGTGGAAAGCTTATTACCGAGAATACATTATTTATAATAGTTCTTTATACACTATGTTTCTTGTGTGAGGAACGCCATCTATAACCCGGTCGGGAGGAACAAGTAAGTGAATATTTTTCAGAGATCTTACCCGGCTAAGCACGACGTAAAGTTGCCCATGGGTAAAAGGGTCGGACCGTAAATCTAATCCCACGAAATCTATGGTTTGTCCTTGACTTTTGTGGATCATTATCGCGTAACAAAGTTGGAGGGGAAACTGCCGCCTGTACATTTCGATGGGACTATTTGGGAAGATCGGAAATTTAAAAGTTATTCTTGGGATGCCAAAAAGCTCGTCAGAGCCTGTTCTTCGGCATGTGATAAGTCGACGAGTAATTGCGATGATAATTACTTTTGTGCCGTTGACTAAGCCGTGATCAAAATTTAAATTTCGCGTCACCATGGAAACCGATCAATTCCTTTCCCTTGAGCCTGATGTAATAGGGACTCGTCAACATCTATTCCCGCTCCGTCCTCCTCGGCTACACTGTTGAAACTATATAAATTTTGATATTCCCCGTGGAGCGCCTGTAATACTATACCGTTAATTTCTTTGACATTATTATTCAGAGTGCATATTACAACCCTTTTTGCACATTCATCAGGCTTCTGTAAAATTTCTTTGGTGAAAACAAAGTTGATCAATTCACGGAGCTTAGTCACGTAGGATAGCTGTGGTAGTGCCACGAGTTTTTCCAAATTACGCCCTTCACCGAGCTCGCGTTTTTCGGTGGAGTCGGAACCTATCTTCATTAAAAATTCTTCATAATATCCTTCGCCGGTTAACCTATGGGCCATTGTAAGCGTGAACAACTTAACTTTTTTCCAGATATAAGATCCGCGAACTGACGCACGAACGATATCGGCATTTGTCTTAGCGTTTTCTACTACCGGAGGAATTTGCCTGAAATCTCCCGAGAAAATTATTATTTTACCGCCAAACAACTCATCCTTTTGCATCAGGTCTCTGAGAGACGGTCCAACATTTCGATTAGTTTTTTATGCGCCATAGCCGCTTCATCGAAAATCAGTAAAGTCGCCTCTCGGATGAGTTCAGCTCTCTGTGTCCCGTTGGTTATCGACCAGAAACCGTCATCGCGTATATCTAGGGGTAATCTGAAAAGGCTATGTGCAGTCGTACCTCCGGTGAGATTTTGAGTGGCGATGCCGGAACTGGCTATGCATAAGACGACTTTATCCTTTATCTTGAGACCGCGCGAAAGCTGAAATAATTTTAAGAAGGAGCGTTTTCCCGAACCACCAGGACCGTCCAAGAAGAGAACTTTTTCATTTTGTTCGCCGCGCATGAGCAACTTACAGTAATCAAAAACCCTAGATTGATCAGAAGAAAGCCGCGATTCCCATTCCTCGACAAAAGCGTTCTGAACTGAGACGCTGTATTGAAGTTTTTCGCGACCTAATTCCATGGAATCATCTTCAACTACGGGAAGACCGGCCTCTAGAAACGAAGATCCATGTCGGTGCAGACACCTATCTATGTGAATAAGACCTAACTTATATGCTCTTTCCTCATCTTCGTGAAAATGTTACAAAAAATCCTCGCATAAATTTGCTTCATATTTCTCCCACATTTCCGGCACCGGAGATCCTATCGCCGAGAGCATAACAAAAAATTGCCTCAATCTGTCAGCTTTCATGAAGCCTGCAGCCTCTTCAAGAGCGTCAAAGTATTCTTTTTTATCATCCGCGAGTCCCAATTCCCTAGCCGCCTGCTGGAACCTTTTGCAATCAGGGCCTCCGAGAGCGTACAAGTCCTCATACCCACGGCATGGATACCTGCATAGCACCATTCTCAGATAATACTGCTCACCTCTGGTGGGAGCGACCCAAAAGAGTCTCGTGACACAATCACCCCTCTGTCTTCGCGTTATGAAGTGTTTCCCGTCCGAATGCCGAACCGCATTAAGGGAGGATTTTGGACTGCTCGGGTGGATTCTGTACTGCTCGTAAAAATCTAAATAAGTGAGGTCATTCATTTCCGGAGTATCAGGGCGACCGAAGTATAAAATTAAAAGGGACGTTGATTTTTCACACGCTTCCTGTTCGTTACCGAGACGAAAAACGACGTTGTGCTTTCCTTTTAGGTGAACCGGCAAATTTATAACTGTTGGTTTGCGGCCTGTTAGATCGAATTCCAGAACCCTCCAAGCAGCATCTGAAGCTCCTATGTACCGTTTTGTTACGTATTCTTCAACTTCGTCGACTTCATCTTCCCGAACTACTGTCATGCGCCGAAGCGGAGAACCCTTCGAAATGTATTTGAAAAGGTACTTTACTACTCTGCGGGCCGACGCAATTTCCAGGTTAGCGTGGCATTCATACTTCAGCAGTAACGCCGCATTGTATGGCACTATCCACCTATCATCGACCTCTATCATTTGATGTTTAAATTGTACGGTCGTTTTGTTTTCGCTGTTCCGCTTGTAGTGTACGAATCCTCTTTTGCCTGTGTACGTGGTGTCCGTATGGGGTTTTGGATAAAATTTATTGCATTTTTGCAGTTCTCGATCCCAGCACGGCAAATCTCTTCTGTATGGGGGCCCGCAAGTTCCGTGCTTCATGTGCCGCAAGACAAGAATTCTTGGTCTGCCGCCAGCCTCTTCTTCGCCCGGAATATCTGCCCTAATTATCCTGTCTATTTCCGTGTTCTGTTTTGGGCCACCATCTTTAACCCTAAAACAAATATGCGCATGAGGTAAACCGCGCATTTGAAATTCTATTACCCATACTACTGTATATACGTGATTTCCCCGAATAATCTACCACTTTGAATATCGCGCATTAATTCTTGCCTTTTAAGTTCGAAAACCCGGTTACATAAGTGGGGCTCATGTCTACTGCCAGGGTGTTTGGATTTTCTAATTTCTTCCCAGCCCCCGCAAGTTGTAAAAGTTAGGAAATACGTGGGGCCACCTAATCGGGATACGAGGGCCATCGCGTCCATGTAACAAATTTTCATATATCTCGGCCCACCGGTAAACGTGTGAGGAAAATATATTCTTCCAGTGACTATTTTTCCTTCTTGCACCGTTTCGTCACGTAATATCTCTTTCTCAACCGCCGCGTGCACCTCATCCATTGGGCCAGTTCGAAGTCCTCCTGGTTTTTGTGCTTTCTTCTGCTCGTTCAAAAAAAGAACAATCGCTGTCCTTCGATCCGCGCATACATGTCGATCAGCCAAGTTTCCGAAAGAGGGCCGAACCTTGAAAACCTATCTTCCGAAAGAAGTAAACACCGAGTATACTTCAAGAGGGACAATTTTTGTCCCTTGTTATCTGACCTACCCAAGTGCCAACCCGGTTGGCCTTCGGGATACAGAAGAGGGTATTGGAAAGGTTCGACCAAAAAATTGTTGGCGTGTATAATTCTGGGCTCTGTTGACCCCTTTTTCCAAACGCAGAATTTTCCCTGCGGTGGTTCTGATTCGTCGCAACTGAGGACTGCCGAGACTTAAGTGGAAAGTGGCCTGTCACCTAAAACCGGTCCATGTGTTCATCGCGAGGTGGTTTCGAATTCAAGGCGTGCATTTTCTGAAGGTTCCTCATGTAAATTCTTGTAAAGGGAAACGTATGGGTTTCGGGATCCAAGAAATTTGTTGGATTTCGCGTATTATTTCCAGTTCCAGTTGCTTCTGTTGGCCCTCAGCGATCCGCGCATTACCGTCGTCTATATAAAGAAAACTATTATTCCGGCCTCCGGAATTTAAATCATACACGAAATGGTATGTTCGACCTAATATTTTGATAAAAGAGAGTCCTTTAGGGTGGTGATAGCCTAAGGGAACCGAAAGGGCACAAAAAGAGAAGAGGTCGTTATACCTCCGCGGATGTTTTAGGAACTGCTTGTCCGAATAAATTTTATCTGAAAGAATTGGAAAATCCATCACATTGTATTTTCCTAGTCCGCAGCACCACTGTGTTCTTCCAACTTCCTCCTCGAAGAGTTGCATTCCACAGTGAGAACACTTGTGGGTTCCATCAAGTAGAGAAGGAGTTTTAAGACGATAGGCCTTTATTTCATCCAAAGATTTTCCCGTCCGTTCAGCAATTATTGGTCCTTTTCTAAGCACTGTCGGTAGATGAGGTCCAGGATGAGAATCTTTGTATTTCTTGACTGCCCCTTTATTTACCTCCGGATTTTGTTTTCTATATTACCGCCTTTCTGTTTACCTCAGGATGTTCTTGCGAGTAATTTTCGACAGCCTTTCTGTGTACCTCAGGATGTTCTTGTGTATTTTTCTACCGCTTTTCTGTTTACCTCCGGATGTGTTTGCGTGTATTTTTCTACAGCTTTTCTGTGTACCTCTGGATGGCTTTCGGTGTATCGTTGAACCGCTTCTCGGTGCTGATCTATTGTGCTCGACGAGGAAGTCTTTGGACGACCACGGGGCCTTTTCGGAGTCCTTCCGGCTTTTCTTTTTGGCACAGTTTTATCCTTTGAAAGCTCAGTGATGTCTAATCCCCCAATATCTTCCAAAACTACCGATATTCGCGCTTTAAATTTCGGATCCGACTTAAGTTCGAGTGGAATTGGTCTCTTTGTAGAACACTGGGGCTCCTGACCTCTTGTTGCTACCACCCGCGTAATTTCATATTGGTTAATTAAACCATTAAAAGGAGACCTTTTCATAAGAAACCATGCCATTTCTTTCAAATTAGAAAACGCGAATAGGCGGCCGACACCGTCAGAAGAGAGGGTTGCATTCTCGTTTACCACGTGGGAATCGAAAATAAAATATCGGGAGTTGCATTTCCAAAGCGAAACCGCGACGTGTAATCCGATAAAAACGAAACCCGAGTCCGCGTAATTTTCGAATAAATTTGTAAGCTTTTCTTTCAATTCCTCCGTGCAAGACCCTAAATCATTATCCGAAGATGAATAAACACCGTAATCTTCAAAGTGCGATTCAATTTTAAAAGTTTGACTTTCTAATTTGAGATATTCGGCTACCTCGTTTACCGTTAAAAAGCGTGGCGGTGGTTTTCCCTGAGTGTCCGTTTTGTTTGCTTATAATAACAATCGCCCTGAACTATCAAGCGGTCAATATCTTGTGTTGTGAGGTAATCTCTACGCACATTTTCGATGAAGCAACAGGTTGCGACTGAAATGCAAACACATTGAACGTTACGGGTTTCACTAAATTGCGGATTGGCCTGGGAAATGGTACCGCAGGCTATGCATTCGAAACGCGACATCTTTAAAAATAATCTCAAAAAAATCTTAGAAATAAACACACAAAAATAATAATTGCTTACAATGTAAAGGAAAAATATAAATAAACAATAAATATTATACAATAAATATATTGTCATTGCACTGCCTGTCGTTTGTCTCTGCCTAAGTACATCAGACGACACCCTGGTAAATAAGTACATTTTTTCAGTAAAGGTAAGTGGCAGAATTCAGTATTCAATAACTTAATAAAACTCGTAACGTTTTACTGTTTAAGAAGGAAGGTTAGGTGAGAATTTTAGGTAATTTAATATTATTCCAAGCATGGAGTATTTTATTGAAAAAGAGTAGTAATATTCTATAATTCTGGCTCTAGGATATCTAATTTCACCCAATGACAGAAAAAAGTGGTTGTTAAGGCAACTGAAATGGACATGAGTTGTTTATATTGAATCATTCGTTCTGATTGTTACAAGCTATTAAGTTGAGATGGGCAGATGCATTTAAAAAAATGAATAAGAAATTCTGAAGAAAATACAAATCAAAATTAAAAAACCTTCTTTGAAACCTATTTACATCATAATACTGATGAGTAATAAAACTAAATAGACTTCCAAATTTAACTGAATACATTTAAAAAGAGTTGAAAACCCCTCACCTCATTCACCAGAATAATTCCGCTGGATTCGGTATTAAAACGATTTCCACTATAACCAGAAGATCAGTTAAGAGAATTAGAGTACGAAACTAACGGAATTATTGAAAGGACAAGAAGACCTCGTTTGGCATAGTTAACCTTCACTTGCAGAAGAAGCTGGGATCCTATTTTCATTTTGCCGAAACCGACAACTAGCAAGATCATAGTAGAAGAACAGCGGTCTGAAGAATTCCTGAGAGCTTCCCAGTACACTCCACAATCAATTTTATTAAGGGCCAGAACACTTTTACTGGATGAAGATGAGTTAAGCTGAGTCTTGTCAACTGTTTACAGACGTCCACGGCCAGTCGGAGTTTTCGTCGACTTGGTAAAAAAACAACCTATTTTAAATTCAATATATTTAGAGTTAATAATTTTGTTTTGTAATACTTGAGTAACCTTAATTATGCATTTTACCTGGCCTTACTAATGGTTCCAAGAACCTTACGAACCCTGGGATAAGAACTGTTTATTGTTATTTTTCATTTGTATAAGTCAATGGAATTTGACTAATTTACAATCGATATATTTTTTGTGTGATCGATTTGATTATATTATTATTTTGGAGATAACGGGGACTGTGAATTAATAGATAAATTTAATAAAGGATCTTTATTGTATGAGATAATGTTTGAAGTTATTGCAGAATAGATACTATATGTAGTGGGTGGAATAATTTACAATAAAAGGTTGATTTAAACCCGATGAACAGCTAACCTAGAAACACGATTATTGCAAATAACTGCGCCAAGTGCTTACAGCTGGTGGAACGGGAGATCGCTGAACTAGCGTGTTTTCAGTGCAAAGTTTGAATAGAATTTTCTAACGTCGAGTGACTAGGGTTGACAAGACCCTATTCATTACATTCAGTTGATACACTATACATATCATTAATATTACCCAACTGCTGAATACTAAGCTAAACCTATGTCGTAGTACGATTATAAGTTAAAAGAACATTATTATAATTATATTTGTCTAATAATATATTTTCTGGAGGTGTCATCGGTCACAACAGAAAGATATATTCATTAATGATACATTGATTAAAAACCCGTAACTTAGTTAAATTGTTACAAATTGCCGCCTGCAACGTGGGGCATCATCATCTCCTCTTAACACCGTCTAATGTGTTTCTTTACAAATTGACGCTCACAACGTGGTGCTGAATTAAGAAGGATTCACTTATTAACTAATTCTATACAAATTGGCGCATACCAACGTGGAGCTTGGTCAAAACCCGAAACCTAAAATAAATCTTATTGATCACGAGTAACTAAATTCTTTACAATATAATAACTATAATAATAACAGATACAGCGCAGGCCGCAGGAATTTTGATAACGGGAGAGACTATTGGGATAATAACCGAGGGAACGATGATGGAGGAAATCAAAACAGAAATAGGAGCATCGAGAATGATGGAGGAAGCAGGGAACAAAGGAGAGACATACCCTCAGAAAATCAACCAAGTAATGACCAGGGAACCCATATAGCTCGAGTAAACTATATCATGGCTGATGAGAGGAATAACCAAGAGGATCATCGTGGAAACCGTAAACCTAATCCCAATTCTGGGAATGCTGAGGGAAGGAATAGACGCAACGAAGAGGACATAGAACCGTATGTATATGATCCATACTGTGACGATGCCATTGAAAGATTTACCACTGCATATAATTTAGGAATCCACCGGAAAACCATATTGGTAGAGCAGCCCGGACAGAGGCCAATACAAAATAATTAAGATAAATTATGTGGAATCAATTTAAATACCCCAAAATTCAAAAACTATGTAAGGACAACTTACTCAAGATATTTCGCAACAATTTGATTTAATAAACAGTAAAACACCAAGAGTATGTAAGAACAGATTATTAAATAATATTTATAAAGAATTGATTTAAAATGAAATAATAGGGAAAAGTAATATTTTTATGGGAACAAAAAGAAGAATAAATGAATAAAAACAACTGATGGTAATGTGCTCAAATAAGAAGAATAACGAATAACTTAATGACTACAATGAAGCTGAAGGAGGATAATAATTAATACAACAATAATTTAGAATCTCTCGGAATTGAAGATGATATAAGAAGAAATGATACAGAGAAAATATGTCACAAGAAGGAAAGTCAAAAGGATTTTAAAATAATGCCTATCAATAATGTTATATGCTATTAGTTAATGATAAAGAAGAAGGAATCAAGAAGAAAAGGAAATATATAATTTAATGCAAACAGCAACAGTATGAAGAATCCCAAAAGTGTTTAGTATTAGTCGCTAATCAACTACTTGTAATTTTTATTATAACGAATTGACCGTAGAAATGTTCCGGCAATAATTTTTCTGAGCAGGGATGATGTTCCCCTGGTCTCAGAAGGTGTAAGGATGGACAGCGGAGTTATGGACCCAAAAGTGGCCACCCGACTGGAACCACCGCGCAGGATTGGGAAAAATGTTAGGGAAATTGAATATTTAAGGGATAATAATTATAAAATAGCTGAAAAGAGTGATATTAGATTCCAGAAGTATAGATAAAGAAAATAGAAGGAAGATAGCAGACAGAAGCTTAATTGAGAAAGCGAATTTATAGAAGTAAATAAGAAAATAAGTGTTAAAACAAGTTTTTTATGATTAGTGTGACCAGTCCTTATCAAGTAAAATGTGGAAGTACCACTACCCAGAGAAATAAATAATTGATGAATTTGCCTCCAAGAGAGAGAGAGTTGAGTAGGAAAACAGCAATTACCATTAACCAAATAACAGGTATATAACCAAACAGAAAAAAAAATATTATGAGTAAAAGGTTAACCTTATCAGGGACGTACTACAAGTTTATTTTTACTAAACTTCATTGAGCCAAAATAAACTTCTTTCGAAGGGGGAGTATTATGTAACGTAACAGAGTTGAGGTCCCCGACGTTACATAAAAACTATGTAAATATGATTTAAAACAATGCCCAAAGCCTGTTATGATTAAATACAAGAGGGCCCATCTCACCTGAAGAATGACTTAGAGGTACATAATAAGGTTACTAAGTAATTAAAACATCAAAAGTGTACCTAAATCTAAAATATGTAATGAGTAGTATGAGATGTAAAACATAAACATTGTGTCTAATGGGAAGAGTTTAATGTGTAGTAGTTGAGTATAATATACTGTTCGATTAATATTTAATGTGTTATAAAATGTACTTGGTGTTGTGCTGTGGCATGATGTAGTGTTTACAGGATATTTATTGTATGTTTTGTGGATAGTAGGTGTGGAGCTGTTGCTTTAAGGAAGTACTAAGTCCTAGGTACTCAATTTGTTTATGTTAAAATTGTATTTAAATAATTAAACATAAGTACATGTATTAGCTATGATATTATGTTAAATGTATTTACTTTAATTGATTAATGAAGATGTTTAAAATAATGTTTGTAAACTTGGCCAGGAAGGCAATAAGTGTTAATAAGTTGGCAAGTAGTTCTTATAGTTATGTTACAAAACAATGAAGGGTTCAATGATGAACTAAATAATATAGTGAATTGAAACCAGGAAATTAAAATTGATGTAAGTGGCCATAAGCCAGTGACTATTTGTACAGTAGGTCGGGTAAAGAAAAATTAAGTTAAAAACAAAACTAAATTATAACAGGTGTAAGAAAACCAATAGGCCTAAATTTAATATTTGTAAAAGGAAATTAATACCTTTTTAATAAGTCCAGTCAGATGAAACTATAGTAAAATATATATGGTTTAATAAGGCAGATTAAGTGAGAGTTTTATGTGATTTGGTGTAATTCCAAGCATGGAGTATTTTATTTAAAAAGAGTAGTAATATCTTCTAATTCTGGCTCTAGGATATCAAATATTATCCAATGACAGACATTAATGGTTGTTAGGGTAACTAAAATGCAAGAAATCTTGTTGATTTCAACATTCAATTGTTATATGCTAATGGGTGAAGTTAAATTAATACGAATCCAGAAGAAAATTTAAAAAAACCTAACATTCGATTGTTATATGCTATTGGGAACAGTTCGGTAGACGAATTTAAACAAAAAATAAAAATAAAATAAAATGAATCAACCTCAATAAATCAAATGTATTAAAGCCAGTCCATTCAAACAAAACTGATGAATAATTACTGAACTAGATTTCGGGAAATATAATTATACACCTCCCAAAGGTAGCGGAATTACTAATTTCTTCTTCAAACTAATTCCATTAGAAATAATGATGAACCCGATTTACAATTGAACCAAGATACTTATTGAATGAACAAGAAGTCAAAATTAATACAAATATAAACCAAATATACACAAGAACCTTTGGTATTGGAGACAAACTTCACTTCCAAGAGATTGAAGAAATTATAATACTACACCAATTCCACTGGGACCGGCAAACACAAGGATCGCGAAGAAGAACGAAGAACAGAAGAATTGCTGTTACACTCCAGGACATCAACTTTCAACCTTTATTGATAATCTGGACACATTTTTTGATCAAAAATAACCTCATCAGTACGTCTTCATGCGGTTGTAAACAGCCACGGCTATCTTGCGCGTCGCCTAGTATGGTAACCCCAGCTTATATTTAATTTTATACATTAAGAATTAATAACAATTTGTAATACTTAGTAACCTTAATTTTGCATTACCTGGCCTTACTAATCGTTAAAAGAATCACACGTACCCTGGGATAAGAGATAAACAAAAATTATATTTAAATTGTATTATACAGAACTAGTCCATTAACAAATCGATTCAGCATTGTACGATCGATATTACGATCAAATAAACTGTGAAGAATACTGTTGGAAGTTAAAAAGTAATATAAATAAAGAATCCTTCTTGTATGTAATGATGTTCTGTGTTATTGTAGAATAGGTATTATATTTTGATGGGGAAGTAATTTACAGATAAAGAAGTTGGTTAAACTATCAAGTGAAACTAACTAACCTATAAAAACAAGTCAATTACGAATAGCAGCGCTTGCTGTAGACAGCTGGTGGAACGAGAGAGTGCCGAACTAACGTATTCCTTTCGCCACATTTGAATTAATTTAAATCATACGGACCAAATAGGGTTGGAGTGAATTACCGAATTATTAACTAAGATACCTGTAATATAGAGTTATTCTATGGTAAAACACTTATTAATTGATCAACACAGGGCTATGTTCAACATAAGAGTTGCAGCAATGATAAAATAAAATAAATTTTTTTATTAATATTGAGTTGCAGTAGGTCGCATCTACAATAACATAATAAACTTTTTCCTTAAATAGATCGAATTAGTTAATTTAAATTTTTTTGAAATTAACTACAACTGTAATATAAATAAGAAACCCAAAGAGCCTTATTTGTTACAAATTGGCGCTCAACGAGTGGGCTTTAGTTAAGTAAAAAATCGACTTAATTATTACTTAACTGGAGCAGGCAACTATTAGAGGCACAGGAATGCATACGAGAGGTGTTTCTAAAAGGATGGCGAAAGACCAAGAAACGGAAGAAGATAGACGGGAAGAAGAAGCAGAGGTAGTTACAGACACCGAAATGGAACAACTGGCGGGTGACAAGGAGGAAGCCAGAGGTGATATGGATTTACTAAAACTATGGGAATTAATTAAAGAAGATTCCAAGAAACAGCAGGAAGAATTAAATAAAAAATTTGAAGAAATGTCAGAAAAGCTAGAAAACAAAATAGACAGTACCAAGGAACTAAATAAACGAACTAATGAGAAATTAGACAGTATTTTAGAAAATAACAAACGAATGTTATAAAAGCTAGAAAATAAAAGGGACAGTATAAACGAAAATTCAAAGAAACAAAACGAAGTTTTGAGTGAGGACTTAATAAAACTAATGAATGAGAAGTTTGACAAAAATAAAGAGGAAACGGATGAGAATAACTGGCTGATAAATGAAAGTTTAAACCAAATGAATGAAAGGTTTGACAGGAACGATGAGAGATTAAAGCAGATAACAAACAAATAGATGGGAAAATTGAAAACAATAATAAGGAGTTGCGGCAAATTATAAATGAACAAAACCAAGCGTTGAGGGAAGTCATCAATGAAAGGGTCGCAAATGTCCATGAAACACTTAACAAAAGGGTAGATAATTATAAAGAGGAAGTAAGACAGCAAATAACTGAAACTAAGGTGGGTCTGGAAAAGACAGATGAAACCATCATACAACTCCCAGTGAAAGTAGAGGCCAAAATTAATCAAGTGGAAAATAATAACAAAACTAGAATGAAAGAAGTACAATTAGAAACCCAAGAGAAATTGGACGAAGTGCAAATTAATATAGCTGGGAGAATTGAAATAGTTAATAACGAAATAACACAAATAAAAACCCAAGTGGATCAAAATAAGGGGACTGTCGAAAATATACAGAATCAGGAATTGATTAATATAAAGGAGTCCATAGAAATTTTACAAAATCGACCAATGTATCTGGCACATCACATAGCCCCTGAGCAGAAAGAAAATATCAATTTCAAAATTTATAGAGGAAACCCCATAGAATTTCTGGAGAGAATAGATGAATGGTTTAGTAGGATTAAAGTGACCTGATGGAACATAATAAAAAGTTTGTTGGATGATTGTTTTAAAAGTATAAATGATAATTGGTGGTCAGCGGTCCGGAATGAAACGAGTAATTATGAAGAGTTTAAAAAGGCTTTTAGGTCGAAATACTGGTCGGATTCCGTACAGAACATGATTAGGGATAACATTACCAACGGGAGATTCAATTTTAATCAAGAGCAGTCCCCAACTACTTACTTTTTGGGAAAGGTGTGTTTGGCGCGTCATTTGGAACCGCGAATACCAGAGGAATGTTTAGTAAATAAATTATCTTACCATTTTGAAGAAGAGATAGTTCTTGCCAGACGCAGTGGACAAGTGAAGACAGTGGGAGCAATGGAAACCTTGTTGGCCAGTTACGAAATGGAAGACTACTATCAAAGGTCTCGACGGCAAAGTGAATATTCCAACAATAGAAGGGAGGAGCCAAATCAAGAGTCGTGTCCAGGAATAAATCGATTTAACCACAATAATTATCACCGAAGGGTGAATGACCATTTTATAAATAATCGTTATCGTAATAATCATTACCAAGGCAATCAATATAATAACTATAATAATAACAGATACAGCGCAGGCCGCAGGAATTTTGATAACGGGAGAGACTATTGGGATAATAACCGAGGGAACGATGATGGAGGAAATCAAAACAGAAATAGGAGCATCGAGAATGATGGAGGAAGCAGGGAACAAAGGAGAGACATACCCTCGGAAAATCAACCAAGTAATGACCAGGGAACCCATATAGCTCGAGTAAACTATATCATGGCTGATGAGAGGAATAACCAAGAGGATCATCGTGGAAACCGTAAACCTAATCCCAATTCTGGGAATGCTGAGGGAAGGAATAGACGCAACGAAGAGGACATAGAACCGTATGTATATGATCCATACTGCGACGATGCCATTGAAAGATTTACCACTGCATATAATTTACGGAATCCACCGGAAAACCATATTGGTAGAGCAGCCTGAACAGAGGCCAATACAAAATAATTAAGATAAATTATGTGGAATCAATTTAAATACCCCAAAATTCAAAAACTATGTAAGGACAACTTACTTAAGATATTTCGCAACAATTTGATTTAATAAACAGTAAAACACCAAGAGTATGTAAGAACAGATTATTAAATAATATTTATAAAGAATTGATTTAAAATGAAATAATAGGGAAAAGTAATATTTTTATGGGAACAAAAAGAAGAATAAATGAATGAAAACAACTGATGGTAATGTGCTCAAATAAGAAGAATAACTTAATGACTACAATGAAGCTGAAGGAGGATAATAATTAATACAACAATAATTTAGAATCTCTCGGAATTGAAGATGATATAAGAATAAATGATACAGAGAAAATATGTCACAAGAAGGAAAGTCAAAAGGATTTTAAAATAATGCCTATCAATAATGTTAAATGCTATTAGTTAATGATAAAGAAGAAGGAATCAAGAAGAAAAGGAAATATATAATTTAATGCAAACAGCAACAGTATGAAGAATCCCAAAAGTGTTTAGTATTAGTCGCTAATCAACTACTTGTAATTTTTATTATAACGAATTGACCGTAGAAATGTTCCGGCAATAATTTTCCTGAGCAGGGATGATGTTCCCCTGGTCTCAGAAGGTGTAAGGATGGACAGCGGAGTTATGGACCCAAAAGTGGCCACCTGACTGGAACCACCACACAGGATTGGGAAAAATGTTAGGGAAATTAAATATTTAAGGGATAATAATTATAAAATAGCTGAAAAGAGTGATATTAGATTCCAGAAGTATAGATAAAGAAAATAGAAGGAAGATAGCAGACAGAAGCTTAATTGAGAAAGCGAATTTATAGAAGTAAATAAGAAAATAAGTGTTAAAACAAGTTTTTTATGATTAGTGTGACCAGTCCTTATCAAGTAAAATGTGGAAGTACCACTACCCAGAGAAATAAATAATTGATGAATTTGCCTCCAAGAGAGAGAGAGTTGAGTAGGAAAACAGCAATTACCATTAACCAAATAACAGGTATATAACCAAACAGAAAAAAAAATATTATGAGTAAAAGGTTAACCTTATCAGGGACGAACTACAAGTTTATTTTTACTAAACTTCATTGAGCCAAAATAAACATCTTTCGAAGGGGGAGTATTATGTAACGTAACAGAGTTGAGGTCCCCGACGTTACATAAAAAACTATGTAAATATGAT
Organism: Magicicada septendecula; assembly: GCA_034769895.1. Classification (NCBI taxonomy): domain Eukaryota; kingdom Metazoa; phylum Arthropoda; class Insecta; order Hemiptera; family Cicadidae; genus Magicicada; species Magicicada septendecula. The sequence continues at coordinate 203,040,876 of CM068371.1, forward strand.
ATAAAACAATGCCCAAAGCCTGTTATGATTAAATACAAGAGGGCCCATCTCACCTGAAGAATGACTTAGAGGTACATAGTAAGGTTACTAAGTAATTAAAACATCAAAAGTGTACCTAAATCTAAAATATGTAATGAGTAGTATGAGATGTAAAACATAAACATTGTGTCTAATGGGAGGAGTTTAATGTGTAGTAGTTGAGTATAATATACTGTTCGATTAATATTTAATGTGTTATAAAATGTACTTGGTGTTGTGCTGTGGGATGATGTAGTGTTTACAGGATATTTATTGTATGTTTTGTGGATAGTAGGTGTGGAGTTGTTGCTTTAAGGAAGTACTAAGTCCTAGGTACTCAATTTGTTTATGTTAAAATTGTATTTAAATAATTAAACATAAGTACATGTATTAGCTATGATATTATGTTAAATGTATTTACTTTAATTGATTAATGAAGATGTTTAAAATAATGTTTGTAAACTTGGCCAGGAAGGCAATAAGTGTTAATAAGTTGGCAAGTAGTTCTTATAGTTATGTTACAAAACAATGAAGGGTTCAATGATGAACTAAATAATATAGTGAATTGAAACCAGGAAATTAAAATTGATGTAAGTGGCCATAAGCCAGTGACTATTTGTACAGTAGGTCTGGTAAAGAAAAATTAAGTTAAAAACAAAACTAAATTATAACAGGTGTAAGAAAACCAATAGGCCTAAATTTAATATTTGTAAAAGGAAATTAATACCTTTTTAATAAGTCCAGTCAGATGAAACTATAGTAAAATATATATGGTTTAATAAGGCAGATTAAGTGAGAGTTTTATGTGATTTGGTGTAATTCCAAGCATGGAGTATTTTATTTAAAAAGAGTAGTAATATTTTCTAATTCTGGCTCTAGGATATCAAATATTATCCAATGACAGACAGTAATGGTTGTTAGGGTAACTAAAATGCAAGAAATCTTGTTGATTTCAACATTCGATTGTTATATGCTAATGGGTGAAGTTAAATTAATACGAATCCAGAAGAAAATTTAAAAAAACCTAACATTCGATTGTTATATGCTATTGGGAACAGTTCGGTAGACGAATTTAAACAAAAAATAAAAATAAAATAAAATGAATCAACCTCAATAAATCAAATGTATTAAAGCCAGTCCATTCAAACAAAACTGATGAATAATTACTGAACTAGATTTCGGGAAATATAATTATACACCTCCCAAAGGTAGCGGAATTACTAATTTCTTCTTCAAACTAATTCCATTAGACATAATGATGAACCCGATTTACAATTGAACCATGATACTTATTGAATGAACAAGAAGTCAAAATTAATACAAATATAAACCAAATATACACAAGAACCTTTGGTATTGGAGACATAAACTTCACTTCCAAGAGATTGAAGAAATTATAATACTACACCAATTCCACTGGGACCGGCAACCACAAGGATCGCGAAGAAGAACGAAGAACAGAAGAATTGCTGTTACACTCCAGGACATCAACTTTCAACCTTTATTGATAATCTGGACACATTTTTTGATCAAAAATAACCTTATCAGTACGTCTTCATGCAGTTGTAAACAGCCACGGCTATCTTGGGCGTCGCCTAGTACGGTAACCCCAGCTTATATTTAATTTTATACATTAAGAATTAATAACAATTTGTAATACTTAGTAACCTTAATTTTGCATTACCTGGCCTTACTAATCGTTAAAAGAATCACACGTACCCTGGGATAAGACATAAACAAAAATTATATTTAAATTGTATTATACAGAACTAGTCCATTAACAAATCGATTAAGCATTGTACGATCGATATTACGATCAAATAAACTGTGAAGAATACTGTTGGAAGTTAAAAAGTAATATAAATAAAGAATCCTTCTTGTATGTAATGATGTTCTGTGTTATTGTAGAATAGGTATTATATTTTGATGGGGAAGTAATTTACAGATAAAGAAGTTGGTTAAACTATCAAGTGAAACTAACTAACCTATAAAAACAAGTCAATTACGAATAGCAGCGCTTGCTGTAGACAGCTGGTGGAACGAGAGAGTGCCGAACTAACGTATTCCTTTCGCCACATTTGAATTAATTTAAATCATACGGACCAAATAGGGTTGGAGTGAATTACCGAATTATTAACTAAGATACCTGTAATATAGAGTTATTCTATGGTAAAACACTTATTAATTGATCAACACAGGGCTATGTTCAACATAAGAGTTGCAGCAATGATAAAATAAAATAAATTTTTTTATTAATATTGAGTTGCAGTAGGTCGCATCTACAATAACATAATAAACTTTTTCCTTAAATAGATCGAATTAGTTAATTTAAATTTTTTTGAAATTAACTACAACTGTAATATAAATAAGAAACCCAAAGAGCCTTATTTGTTACAAATTGGCGCTCAACGAGTGGGCTTTAGTTAAGTAAAAAATCGACTTAATTATTACTTAACTGGAGCAGGCAACTATTAGAGGCACAGGAATGCATACGAGAGGTGTTTCTAAAAGGATGGCGAAAGACCAAGAAACGGAAGAAGATAGACGGGAAGAAGAAGCAGAGGTAGTTACAGACACCGAAATGGAACAACTGGCGGGTGACAAGGAGGAAGCCAGAGGTGATATGGATTTACTAAAACTATGGGAATTAATTAAAGAAGATTCCAAGAAACAGCAGGAAGAATTAAATAAAAAATTTGAAGAAATGTCAGAAAAGCTAGAAAACAAAATAGACAGTACCAAGGAACTAAATAAACGAACTAATGAGAAATTAGACAGTATTTTAGAAAATAACAAACGAATGTTATAAAAGCTAGAAAATAAAAGGGACAGTATAAACGAAAATTCAAAGAAACAAAACGAAGTTTTGAGTGAGGACTTAATAAAACTAATGAATGAGAAGTTTGACAAAAATAAAGAGGAAACGGATGAGAATAACTGGCTGATAAATGAAAGTTTAAACCAAATGAATGAAAGGTTTGACAGGAACGATGAGAGATTAAAGCAGATAACAAACAAATAGACGGGAAAATTGAAAACAATAATAAGGAGTTGCGGCAAATTATAAATGAACAAAACCAAGCGTTGAGGGAAGTCATCAATGAAAGGGTCGCAAATGTCCATGAAACACTTAACAAAAGGGTAGATAATTATAAAGAGGAAGTAAGACAGCAAATAACTGAAACTAAGGTGGGTCTGGAAAAGACAGATGAAACCATCATACAACTCCCAGTGAAAGTAGAGGCCAAAATTAATCAAGTGGAAAATAATAACAAAACTAGAATGAAAGAAGTACAATTAGAAACCCAAGAGAAATTGGACGAAGTGCAAATTAATATAGCTGGGAGAATTGAAATAGTTAATAACGAAATAACACAAATAAAAACCCAAGTGGATCAAAATAAGGGGACTGTCGAAAATATACAGAATCAGGAATTGATTAATATAAAGGAGTCCATAGAAATTTTACAAAATCGACCAATGTATCTGGCACATCACATAGCCCCTGAGCAGAAAGAAAATATCAATTTCAAAATTTATAGAGGAAACCCCATAGAATTTCTGGAGAGAATAGATGAATGGTTTAGTAGGATTAAAGTGACCTGATGGAACATAATAAAAAGTTTGTTGGATGATTGTTTTAAAAGTATAAATGATAATTGGTGGTCAGCGGTCCGGAATGAAACGAGTAATTATGAAGAGTTTAAAAAGGCTTTTAGGTCGAAATACTGGTCGGATTCCGTACAGAACATGATTAGGGATAACATTACCAACGGGAGATTCAATTTTAATCAAGAGCAGTCCCCAACTACTTACTTTTTGGGAAAGGTGTGTTTGGCGCGTCATTTGGAACCGCGAATACCAGAGGAATGTTTAGTAAATAAATTATCTTACCATTTTGAAGAAGAGATAGTTCTTGCCAGACGCAGTGGACAAGTGAAGACAGTGGGAGCAATGGAAACCTTGTTGGCCAGTTACGAAATGGAAGACTACTATCAAAGGTCTCGACGGCAAAGTGAATATTCCAACAATAGAAGGGAGGAGCCAAATCAAGAGTCGTGTCCAGGAATAAATCGATTTAACCACAATAATTATCACCGAAGGGTGAATGACCATTTTATAAATAATCGTTATCGTAATAATCATTACCAAGGCAATCAATATAATAACTATAATAATAACAGATACAGCGCAGGCCGCAGGAATTTTGATAACGGGAGAGACTATTGGGATAATAACCGAGGGAACGATGATGGAGGAAATCAAAACAGAAATAGGAGCATCGAGAATGATGGAGGAAGCAGGGAACAAAGGAGAGACATACCCTCGGAAAATCAACCAAGTAATGACCAGGGAACCCATATAGCTCGAGTAAACTATATCATGGCTGATGAGAGGAATAACCAAGAGGATCATCGTGGAAACCGTAAACCTAATCCCAATTCTGGGAATGCTGAGGGAAGGAATAGACGCAACGAAGAGGACATAGAACCGTATGTATATGATCCATACTGCGACGATGCCATTGAAAGATTTACCACTGCATATAATTTACGGAATCCACCGGAAAACCATATTGGTAGAGCAGCCTGAACAGAGGCCAATACAAAATAATTAAGATAAATTATGTGGAATCAATTTAAATACCCCAAAATTCAAAAACTATGTAAGGACAACTTACTTAAGATATTTCGCAACAATTTGATTTAATAAACAGTAAAACACCAAGAGTATGTAAGAACAGATTATTAAATAATATTTATAAAGAATTGATTTAAAATGAAATAATAGGGAAAAGTAATATTTTTATGGGAACAAAAAGAAGAATAAATGAATGAAAACAACTGATGGTAATGTGCTCAAATAAGAAGAATAACTTAATGACTACAATGAAGCTGAAGGAGGATAATAATTAATACAACAATAATTTAGAATCTCTCGGAATTGAAGATGATATAAGAATAAATGATACAGAGAAAATATGTCACAAGAAGGAAAGTCAAAAGGATTTTAAAATAATGCCTATCAATAATGTTAAATGCTATTAGTTAATGATAAAGAAGAAGGAATCAAGAAGAAAAGGAAATATATAATTTAATGCAAACAGCAACAGTATGAAGAATCCCAAAAGTGTTTAGTATTAGTCGCTAATCAACTACTTGTAATTTTTATTATAACGAATTGACCGTAGAAATGTTCCGGCAATAATTTTCCTGAGCAGGGATGATGTTCCCCTGGTCTCAGAAGGTGTAAGGATGGACAGCGGAGTTATGGACCCAAAAGTGGCCACCTGACTGGAACCACCACACAGGATTGGGAAAAATGTTAGGGAAATTAAATATTTAAGGGATAATAATTATAAAATAGCTGAAAAGAGTGATATTAGATTCCAGAAGTATAGATAAAGAAAATAGAAGGAAGATAGCAGACAGAAGCTTAATTGAGAAAGCGAATTTATAGAAGTAAATAAGAAAATAAGTGTTAAAACAAGTTTTTTATGATTAGTGTGACCAGTCCTTATCAAGTAAAATGTGGAAGTACCACTACCCAGAGAAATAAATAATTGATGAATTTGCCTCCAAGAGAGAGAGAGTTGAGTAGGAAAACAGCAATTACCATTAACCAAATAACAGGTATATAACCAAACAGAAAAAAAAATATTATGAGTAAAAGGTTAACCTTATCAGGGACGAACTACAAGTTTATTTTTACTAAACTTCATTGAGCCAAAATAAACATCTTTCGAAGGGGGAGTATTATGTAACGTAACAGAGTTGAGGTCCCCGACGTTACATAAAAAACTATGTAAATATGATATAAAACAATGCCCAAAGCCTGTTATGATTAAATACAAGAGGGCCCATCTCACCTGAAGAATGACTTAGAGGTACATAGTAAGGTTACTAAGTAATTAAAACATCAAAAGTGTACCTAAATCTAAAATATGTAATGAGTAGTATGAGATGTAAAACATAAACATTGTGTCTAATGGGAGGAGTTTAATGTGTAGTAGTTGAGTATAATATACTGTTCGATTAATATTTAATGTGTTATAAAATGTACTTGGTGTTGTGCTGTGGGATGATGTAGTGTTTACAGGATATTTATTGTATGTTTTGTGGATAGTAGGTGTGGAGTTGTTGCTTTAAGGAAGTACTAAGTCCTAGGTACTCAATTTGTTTATGTTAAAATTGTATTTAAATAATTAAACATAAGTACATGTATTAGCTATGATATTATGTTAAATGTATTTACTTTAATTGATTAATGAAGATGTTTAAAATAATGTTTGTAAACTTGGCCAGGAAGGCAATAAGTGTTAATAAGTTGGCAAGTAGTTCTTATAGTTATGTTACAAAACAATGAAGGGTTCAATGATGAACTAAATAATATAGTGAATTGAAACCAGGAAATTAAAATTGATGTAAGTGGCCATAAGCCAGTGACTATTTGTACAGTAGGTCTGGTAAAGAAAAATTAAGTTAAAAACAAAACTAAATTATAACAGGTGTAAGAAAACCAATAGGCCTAAATTTAATATTTGTAAAAGGAAATTAATACCTTTTTAATAAGTCCAGTCAGATGAAACTATAGTAAAATATATATGGTTTAATAAGGCAGATTAAGTGAGAGTTTTATGTGATTTGGTGTAATTCCAAGCATGGAGTATTTTATTTAAAAAGAGTAGTAATATTTTCTAATTCTGGCTCTAGGATATCAAATATTATCCAATGACAGACAGTAATGGTTGTTAGGGTAACTAAAATGCAAGAAATCTTGTTGATTTCAACATTCGATTGTTATATGCTAATGGGTGAAGTTAAATTAATACGAATCCAGAAGAAAATTTAAAAAAACCTAACATTCGATTGTTATATGCTATTGGGAACAGTTCGGTAGACGAATTTAAACAAAAAATAAAAATAAAATAAAATGAATCAACCTCAATAAATCAAATGTATTAAAGCCAGTCCATTCAAACAAAACTGATGAATAATTACTGAACTAGATTTCGGGAAATATAATTATACACCTCCCAAAGGTAGCGGAATTACTAATTTCTTCTTCAAACTAATTCCATTAGACATAATGATGAACCCGATTTACAATTGAACCATGATACTTATTGAATGAACAAGAAGTCAAAATTAATACAAATATAAACCAAATATACACAAGAACCTTTGGTATTGGAGACATAAACTTCACTTCCAAGAGATTGAAGAAATTATAATACTACACCAATTCCACTGGGACCGGCAACCACAAGGATCGCGAAGAAGAACGAAGAACAGAAGAATTGCTGTTACACTCCAGGACATCAACTTTCAACCTTTATTGATAATCTGGACACATTTTTTGATCAAAAATAACCTTATCAGTACGTCTTCATGCAGTTGTAAACAGCCACGGCTATCTTGGGCGTCGCCTAGTACGGTAACCCCAGCTTATATTTAATTTTATACATTAAGAATTAATAACAATTTGTAATACTTAGTAACCTTAATTTTGCATTACCTGGCCTTACTAATCGTTAAAAGAATCACACGTACCCTGGGATAAGACATAAACAAAAATTATATTTAAATTGTATTATACAGAACTAGTCCATTAACAAATCGATTAAGCATTGTACGATCGATATTACGATCAAATAAACTGTGAAGAATACTGTTGGAAGTTAAAAAGTAATATAAATAAAGAATCCTTCTTGTATGTAATGATGTTCTGTGTTATTGTAGAATAGGTATTATATTTTGATGGGGAAGTAATTTACAGATAAAGAAGTTGGTTAAACTATCAAGTGAAACTAACTAACCTATAAAAACAAGTCAATTACGAATAGCAGCGCTTGCTGTAGACAGCTGGTGGAACGAGAGAGTGCCGAACTAACGTATTCCTTTCGCCACATTTGAATTAATTTAAATCATACGGACCAAATAGGGTTGGAGTGAATTACCGAATTATTAACTAAGATACCTGTAATATAGAGTTATTCTATGGTAAAACACTTATTAATTGATCAACACAGGGCTATGTTCAACATAAGAGTTGCAGCAATGATAAAATAAAATAAATTTTTTTATTAATATTGAGTTGCAGTAGGTCGCATCTACAATAACATAATAAACTTTTTCCTTAAATAGATCGAATTAGTTAATTTAAATTTTTTTGAAATTAACTACAACTGTAATATAAATAAGAAACCCAAAGAGCCTTATTTGTTACAAATTGGCGCTCAACGAGTGGGCTTTAGTTAAGTAAAAAATCGACTTAATTATTACTTAACTGGAGCAGGCAACTATTAGAGGCACAGGAATGCATACGAGAGGTGTTTCTAAAAGGATGGCGAAAGACCAAGAAACGGAAGAAGATAGACGGGAAGAAGAAGCAGAGGTAGTTACAGACACCGAAATGGAACAACTGGCGGGTGACAAGGAGGAAGCCAGAGGTGATATGGATTTACTAAAACTATGGGAATTAATTAAAGAAGATTCCAAGAAACAGCAGGAAGAATTAAATAAAAAATTTGAAGAAATGTCAGAAAAGCTAGAAAACAAAATAGACAGTACCAAGGAACTAAATAAACGAACTAATGAGAAATTAGACAGTATTTTAGAAAATAACAAACGAATGTTATAAAAGCTAGAAAATAAAAGGGACAGTATAAACGAAAATTCAAAGAAACAAAACGAAGTTTTGAGTGAGGACTTAATAAAACTAATGAATGAGAAGTTTGACAAAAATAAAGAGGAAACGGATGAGAATAACTGGCTGATAAATGAAAGTTTAAACCAAATGAATGAAAGGTTTGACAGGAACGATGAGAGATTAAAGCAGATAACAAACAAATAGACGGGAAAATTGAAAACAATAATAAGGAGTTGCGGCAAATTATAAATGAACAAAACCAAGCGTTGAGGGAAGTCATCAATGAAAGGGTCGCAAATGTCCATGAAACACTTAACAAAAGGGTAGATAATTATAAAGAGGAAGTAAGACAGCAAATAACTGAAACTAAGGTGGGTCTGGAAAAGACAGATGAAACCATCATACAACTCCCAGTGAAAGTAGAGGCCAAAATTAATCAAGTGGAAAATAATAACAAAACTAGAATGAAAGAAGTACAATTAGAAACCCAAGAGAAATTGGACGAAGTGCAAATTAATATAGCTGGGAGAATTGAAATAGTTAATAACGAAATAACACAAATAAAAACCCAAGTGGATCAAAATAAGGGGACTGTCGAAAATATACAGAATCAGGAATTGATTAATATAAAGGAGTCCATAGAAGTTTTACAAAATCGACCAATGTATCTGGCACATCACATAGCCCCTGAGCAGAAAGAAAATATCAATTTCAAAATTTATAGAGGAAACCCCATAGAATTTCTGGAGAGAATAGATGAATGGTTTAGTAGGATTAAAGTGACCTGATGGAACATAATAAAAAGTTTGTTGGATGATTGTTTTAAAAGTATAAATGATAATTGGTGGTCAGCGGTCCAGAATGAAACGAGTAATTATGAAGAGTTTAAAAAGGCTTTTAGGTCGAAATACTGGTCGGATTCCGTACAGAACATGATTAGGGATAACATTACCAACGGGAGATTCAATTTTAATCAAGAGCAGTCCCCAACTACTTACTTTTTGGGAAAGGTGTGTTTGGCGCGTCATTTGGAACCGCGAATACCAGAGGAATGTTTAGTAAATAAATTATCTTACCATTTTGAAGAAGAGATAGTTCTTGCCAGACGCAGTGGACAAGTGAAGACAGTGGGAGCAATGGAAACCTTGTTGGCCAGTTACGAAATGGAAGACTACTATCAAAGGTCTCGACGGCAAAGTGAATATTCCAACAATAGAAGGGAGGAGCCAAATCAAGAGTCGTGTCCAGGAATAAATCGATTTAACCACAATAATTATCACCGAAGGGTGAATGACCATTTTATAAATAATCGTTATCGTAATAATCATTACCAAGGCAATCAATATAATAACTATAATAATAACAGATACAGCGCAGGCCGCAGGAATTTTGATAACGGGAGAGACTATTGGGATAATAACCGAGGGAACGATGATGGAGGAAATCAAAACAGAAATAGGAGCATCGAGAATGATGGAGGAAGCAGGGAACAAAGGAGAGACATACCCTCGGAAAATCAACCAAGTAATGACCAGGGAACCCATATAGCTCGAGTAAACTATATCATGGCTGATGAGAGGAATAACCAAGAGGATCATCGTGGAAACCGTAAACCTAATCCCAATTCTGGGAATGCTGAGGGAAGGAATAGAGGCAACGAAGAGGACATAGAACCGTATGTATATGATCCATACTGCGACGATGCCATTGAAAGATTTACCACTGCATATAATTTACGGAATCCACCGGAAAACCATATTGGTAGAGCAGCCCGAACAGAGGCCAATACAAAATAATTAAGATAAATTATGTGGAATCAATTTAAATACCCCAAAATTCAAAAACTATGTAAGGACAACTTACTTAAGATATTTCGCAACAATTTGATTTAATAAACAGTAAAACACCAAGAGTATGTAAGAACAGATTATTAAATAATATTTATAAAGAATTGATTTAAAATGAAATAATAGGGAAAAGTAATATTTTTATGGGAACAAAAAGAAGAATAAATGAATAAAAACAACTGATGGTAATGTGCTCAAATAAGAAGAATAACTTAATGACTACAATGAAGCTGAAGGAGGATAATAATTAATACAACAATAATTTAGAATCTCTCGGAATTGAAGATGATATAAGAATAAATGATACAGAGAAAATATGTCACAAGAAGGAAAGTCAAAAGGATTTTAAAATAATGCCTATCAATAATGTTAAATGCTATTAGTTAATGATAAAGAAGAAGGAATCAAGAAGAAAAGGAAATATATAATTTAATGCAAACAGCAACAGTATGAAGAATCCCAAAAGTGTTTAGTATTAGTCGCTAATCAACTACTTGTAATTTTTATTATAACGAATTGACCGTAGAAATGTTCCGGCAATAATTTTCCTGAGCAGGGATGATGTTCCCCTGGTCTCAGAAGGTGTAAGGATGGACAGCGGAGTTATGGACCCAAAAGTGGCCACCCGACTGGAACCACCGCACAGGATTGGGAAAAATGTTAGGGAAATTAAATATTTAAGGGATAATAATTATAAAATAGCTGAAAAGAGTGATATTAGATTCCAGAAGTATAGATAAAGAAAATAGAAGGAAGATAGCAGACAGAAGCTTAATTGAGAAAGCGAATTTATTGAAGTAAATAAGAAAATAAGTGTTAAAACAAGTTTTTTATGATTAGCGTGACCAGTCCTTATCAAGTAAAATGTGGAAGTACCACTACCCAGAGAAATAAATAATTGATGAATTTGCCTCCAAGAGAGAGAGAGTTGAGTAGGAAAACAGCAATTACCATTAACCAAATAACAGGTATATAACCAAACAGAAAAAAAATATATTATGAGTAAAAGGTTAACCTTATCAGGGACGAACTACAAGTTTATTTTTACTAAACTTCATTGAGCCAAAATAAACTTCTTTCGAAGGGGGAGTATTATGTAACGTAACAGAGTTGAGGTCCCCGACGTTACATAAAAAACTATGTAAATATGATATAAAACAATGCCCAAAGCCTGTTATGATTAAATACAAGAGGGCCCATCTCACCTGAAGAATGACTTAGAGGTACATAGTAAGGTTACTAAGTAATTAAAACATCAAAAGTGTACCTAAATCTAAAATATGTAATGAGTAGTATGAGATGTAAAACATAAACATTGTGTCTAATGGGAGGAGTTTAATGTGTAGTAGTTGAGTATAATATACTGTTCGATTAATATTTAATGTGTTATAAAATGTACTTGGTGTTGTGCTGTGGCATGATGTAGTGTTTACAGGATATTTATTTTATGTTTTGTGGATAGTAGGTGTGGAGCTGTTGCTTTAAGGAAGTACTAAGTCCTAGGTACTCAATTTATTTATGTTAAAATTGTATTTAAACAATTAAGTATAAGGACATGTATTAGCTATGATATTATGTTAAATGTATTTACTTTAATTGATTAATGAAGATGTTTAAAATAATGTTTGTAAACTTGGCCAGGAAGGCAATAAGTGTTAATAAGTTGGCAAGTAGTTCTTATAGTTATGTTACAAAACAATGAAGGGTTCAATGATGAACTAAATAATATAGTGAACTGAAACGAGGAAATTAAAATTGATGTAAGTGGCCATAAGCCAGTGACTATTTGTACAGTAGGTCGGGTAAAGAAAAATTAAGTTAAAAACAAAACTAAATTATAACAGGTGTGAGAAAACCAATAGGCCTAAATTTAATATTTGTAAAAGGAAATTAATACCTTTTTAATAAGTCCAGTCAGATGAAACTATAGTAAAATATATATGGTTTAATAAGGCAGATTAAGTGAGAGTTTTATCTGATTTGGTGTAATTCCAAGCATGGAGTATTTTATTTAAAAAGAGTAGTAATATCTTCTAATTCTGGCTCTAGGATATCAAATATTATCCAATGACAGACAGTAATGGTTGTTAGGGTAACTAAAATGCAAGAAATCTTGTTGATTTCAACATTCAATTGTTATATGCTAATGGGTGAAGTTAAATTAATACGAATCCAGAAGAAAATTTAAAAAAACCTAACATTCGATTGTTATATGCTATTGGGAACAGTTCGGTAGACGAATTTAAACAAAAAATAAAAATAAAATAAAATGAATCAACCTCAATAAATCAAATGTATTAAAGCCAGTCCATTCAAACAAAACTGATGAATAATTACTGAACTAGATTTCGGGAAATATAATTATACACCTCCCAAAGGTAGCGGAATTACTAATTTCTTCTTCAAACTAATTCCATTAGAAATAATGATGAACCCGATTTACAATTGAACCAAGATACTTATTGAATGAACAAGAAGTCAAAATTAATACAAATATAAACCAAATATACACAAGAACCTTTGGTATTGGAGACAAACTTCACTTCCAAGAGATTGAAGAAATTATAATACTACACCAATTCCACTGGGACCGGCAACCACAAGGATCGCGAAGAAGAACGAAGAACAGAAGAATTGCTGTTACACTCCAGGACATCAACTTTCAACCTTTATTGATAATCTGGACACATTTTTTGATCAAAAATAACCTTATCAGTACGTCTTCATGCAGTTGTAAACAGCCACGGCTATCTTGGGCGTCGCCTAGTACGGTAACCCCAGCTTATATTTAATTTTATACATTAAGAATTAATAACAATTTGTAATACTTAGTAACCTTAATTTTGCATTACCTGGCCTTACTAATCGTTAAAAGAATCACACGTACCCTGGGATAAGAGATAAACAAAAATTATATTTAAATTGTATTATACAGAACTAGTCCATTAACAAATCGATTCAGCATTGTACGATCGATATTACGATCAAATAAACTGTGAAGAATACTGTTGGAAGTTAAAAAGTAATATAAATAAAGAATCCTTCTTGTATGTAATGATGTTCTGTGTTATTGTAGAATAGGTATTATATTTTGATGGGGAAGTAATTTACAGATAAAGAAGTTGGTTAAACTATCAAGTGAAACTAACTAACCTATAAAAACAAGTCAATTACGAATAGCAGCGCTTGCTGTAGACAGCTGGTGGAACGAGAGAGTGCCGAACTAACGTATTCCTTTCGCCACATTTGAATTAATTTAAATCATACGGACCAAATAGGGTTGGAGTGAATTACCGAATTATTAACTAAGATACCTGTAATATAGAGTTATTCTATGGTAAAACACTTATTAATTGATCAACACAGGGCTATGTTCAACATAAGAGTTGCAGCAATGATAAAATAAAATAAATTTTTTTATTAATATTGAGTTGCAGTAGGTCGCATCTACAATAACATAATAAACTTTTTCCTTAAATAGATCGAATTAGTTAATTTAAATTTTTTTGAAATTAACTACAACTGTAATATAAATAAGAAACCCAAAGAGCCTTATTTGTTACAAATTGGCGCTCAACGAGTGGGCTTTAGTTAAGTAAAAAATCGACTTAATTATTACTTAACTGGAGCAGGCAACTATTAGAGGCACAGGAATGCATACGAGAGGTGTTTCTAAAAGGATGGCGAAAGACCAAGAAACGGAAGAAGATAGACGGGAAGAAGAAGCAGAGGTAGTTACAGACACCGAAATGGAACAACTGGCGGGTGACAAGGAGGAAGCCAGAGGTGATATGGATTTACTAAAACTATGGGAATTAATTAAAGAAGATTCCAAGAAACAGCAGGAAGAATTAAATAAAAAATTTGAAGAAATGTCAGAAAAGCTAGAAAACAAAATAGACAGTACCAAGGAACTAAATAAACGAACTAATGAGAAATTAGACAGTATTTTAGAAAATAACAAACGAATGTTATAAAAGCTAGAAAATAAAAGGGACAGTATAAACGAAAATTCAAAGAAACAAAACGAAGTTTTGAGTGAGGACTTAATAAAACTAATGAATGAGAAGTTTGACAAAAATAAAGAGGAAACGGATGAGAATAACTGGCTGATAAATGAAAGTTTAAACCAAATGAATGAAAGGTTTGACAGGAACGATGAGAGATTAAAGCAGATAACAAACAAATAGACGGGAAAATTGAAAACAATAATAAGGAGTTGCGGCAAATTATAAATGAACAAAACCAAGCGTTGAGGGAAGTCATCAATGAAAGGGTCGCAAATGTCCATGAAACACTTAACAAAAGGGTAGATAATTATAAAGAGGAAGTAAGACAGCAAATAACTGAAACTAAGGTGGGTCTGGAAAAGACAGATGAAACCATCATACAACTCCCAGTGAAAGTAGAGGCCAAAATTAATCAAGTGGAAAATAATAACAAAACTAGAATGAAAGAAGTACAATTAGAAACCCAAGAGAAATTGGACGAAGTGCAAATTAATATAGCTGGGAGAATTGAAATAGTTAATAACGAAATAACACAAATAAAAACCCAAGTGGATCAAAATAAGGGGACTGTCGAAAATATACAGAATCAGGAATTGATTAATATAAAGGAGTCCATAGAAGTTTTACAAAATCGACCAATGTATCTGGCACATCACATAGCCCCTGAGCAGAAAGAAAATATCAATTTCAAAATTTATAGAGGAAACCCCATAGAATTTCTGGAGAGAATAGATGAATGGTTTAGTAGGATTAAAGTGACCTGATGGAACATAATAAAAAGTTTGTTGGATGATTGTTTTAAAAGTATAAATGATAATTGGTGGTCAGCGGTCCAGAATGAAACGAGTAATTATGAAGAGTTTAAAAAGGCTTTTAGGTCGAAATACTGGTCGGATTCCGTACAGAACATGATTAGGGATAACATTACCAACGGGAGATTCAATTTTAATCAAGAGCAGTCCCCAACTACTTACTTTTTGGGAAAGGTGTGTTTGGCGCGTCATTTGGAACCGCGAATACCAGAGGAATGTTTAGTAAATAAATTATCTTACCATTTTGAAGAAGAGATAGTTCTTGCCAGACGCAGTGGACAAGTGAAGACAGTGGGAGCAATGGAAACCTTGTTGGCCAGTTACGAAATGGAAGACTACTATCAAAGGTCTCGACGGCAAAGTGAATATTCCAACAATAGAAGGGAGGAGCCAAATCAAGAGTCGTGTCCAGGAATAAATCGATTTAACCACAATAATTATCACCGAAGGGTGAATGACCATTTTATAAATAATCGTTATCGTAATAATCATTACCAAGGCAATCAATATAATAACTATAATAATAACAGATACAGCGCAGGCCGCAGGAATTTTGATAACGGGAGAGACTATTGGGATAATAACCGAGGGAACGATGATGGAGGAAATCAAAACAGAAATAGGAGCATCGAGAATGATGGAGGAAGCAGGGAACAAAGGAGAGACATACCCTCGGAAAATCAACCAAGTAATGACCAGGGAACCCATATAGCTCGAGTAAACTATATCATGGCTGATGAGAGGAATAACCAAGAGGATCATCGTGGAAACCGTAAACCTAATCCCAATTCTGGGAATGCTGAGGGAAGGAATAGAGGCAACGAAGAGGACATAGAACCGTATGTATATGATCCATACTGCGACGATGCCATTGAAAGATTTACCACTGCATATAATTTACGGAATCCACCGGAAAACCATATTGGTAGAGCAGCCCGAACAGAGGCCAATACAAAATAATTAAGATAAATTATGTGGAATCAATTTAAATACCCCAAAATTCAAAAACTATGTAAGGACAACTTACTTAAGATATTTCGCAACAATTTGATTTAATAAACAGTAAAACACCAAGAGTATGTAAGAACAGATTATTAAATAATATTTATAAAGAATTGATTTAAAATGAAATAATAGGGAAAAGTAATATTTTTATGGGAACAAAAAGAAGAATAAATGAATAAAAACAACTGATGGTAATGTGCTCAAATAAGAAGAATAACTTAATGACTACAATGAAGCTGAAGGAGGATAATAATTAATACAACAATAATTTAGAATCTCTCGGAATTGAAGATGATATAAGAATAAATGATACAGAGAAAATATGTCACAAGAAGGAAAGTCAAAAGGATTTTAAAATAATGCCTATCAATAATGTTAAATGCTATTAGTTAATGATAAAGAAGAAGGAATCAAGAAGAAAAGGAAATATATAATTTAATGCAAACAGCAACAGTATGAAGAATCCCAAAAGTGTTTAGTATTAGTCGCTAATCAACTACTTGTAATTTTTATTATAACGAATTGACCGTAGAAATGTTCCGGCAATAATTTTCCTGAGCAGGGATGATGTTCCCCTGGTCTCAGAAGGTGTAAGGATGGACAGCGGAGTTATGGACCCAAAAGTGGCCACCCGACTGGAACCACCGCACAGGATTGGGAAAAATGTTAGGGAAATTAAATATTTAAGGGATAATAATTATAAAATAGCTGAAAAGAGTGATATTAGATTCCAGAAGTATAGATAAAGAAAATAGAAGGAAGATAGCAGACAGAAGCTTAATTGAGAAAGCGAATTTATTGAAGTAAATAAGAAAAAAAGTGTTAAAACAAGTTTTTTATGATTAGCGTGACCAGTCCTTATCAAGTAAAATGTGGAAGTACCACTACCCAGAGAAATAAATAATTGATGAATTTGCCTCCAAGAGAGAGAGAGTTGAGTAGGAAAACAGCAATTACCATTAACCAAATAACAGGTATATAACCAAACAGAAAAAAAATATATTATGAGTAAAAGGTTAACCTTATCAGGGACGAACTACAAGTTTATTTTTACTAAACTTCATTGAGCCAAAATAAACTTCTTTCGAAGGGGGAGTATTATGTAACGTAACAGAGTTGAGGTCCCCGACGTTACATAAAAAACTATGTAAATATGATATAAAACAATGCCCAAAGCCTGTTATGATTAAATACAAGAGGGCCCATCTCACCTGAAGAATGACTTAGAGGTACATAGTAAGGTTACTAAGTAATTAAAACATCAAAAGTGTACCTAAATCTAAAATATGTAATGAGTAGTATGAGATGTAAAACATAAACATTGTGTCTAATGGGAGGAGTTTAATGTGTAGTAGTTGAGTATAATATACTGTTCGATTAATATTTAATGTGTTATAAAATGTACTTGGTGTTGTGCTGTGGCATGATGTAGTGTTTACAGGATATTTATTTTATGTTTTGTGGATAGTAGGTGTGGAGCTGTTGCTTTAAGGAAGTACTAAGTCCTAGGTACTCAATTTATTTATGTTAAAATTGTATTTAAACAATTAAGTATAAGGACATGTATTAGCTATGATATTATGTTAAATGTATTTACTTTAATTGATTAATGAAGATGTTTAAAATAATGTTTGTAAACTTGGCCAGGAAGGCAATAAGTGTTAATAAGTTGGCAAGTAGTTCTTATAGTTATGTTACAAAACAATGAAGGGTTCAATGATGAACTAAATAATATAGTGAACTGAAACCAGGAAATTAAAATTGATGTAAGTGGCCATAAGCCAGTGACTATTTGTACAGTAGGTCGGGTAAAGAAAAATTAAGTTAAAAACAAAACTAAATTATAACAGGTGTGAGAAAACCAATAGGCCTAAATTTAATATTTGTAAAAGGAAATTAATACCTTTTTAATAAGTCCAGTCAGATGAAACTATAGTAAAATATATATGGTTTAATAAGGCAGATTAAGTGAGAGTTTTATCTGATTTGGTGTAATTCCAAGCATGGAGTATTTTATTTAAAAAGAGTAGTAATATCTTCTAATTCTGGCTCTAGGATATCAAATATTATCCAATGACAGACAGTAATGGTTGTTAGGGTAACTAAAATGCAAGAAATCTTGTTGATTTCAACATTCAATTGTTATATGCTAATGGGTGAAGTTAAATTAATACGAATCCAGAAGAAAATTTAAAAAAACCTAACATTCGATTGTTATATGCTATTGGGAACAGTTCGGTAGACGAATTTAAACAAAAAATAAAAATAAAATAAAATGAATCAACCTCAATAAATCAAATGTATTAAAGCCAGTCCATTCAAACAAAACTGATGAATAATTACTGAACTAGATTTCGGGAAATATAATTATACACCTCCCAAAGGTAGCGGAATTACTAATTTCTTCTTCAAACTAATTCCATTAGAAATAATGATGAACCCGATTTACAATTGAACCAAGATACTTATTGAATGAACAAGAAGTCAAAATTAATACAAATATAAACCAAATATACACAAGAACCTTTGGTATTGGAGACAAACTTCACTTCCAAGAGATTGAAGAAATTATAATACTACACCAATTCCACTGGGACCGGCAACCACAAGGATCGCGAAGAAGAACGAAGAACAGAAGAATTGCTGTTACACTCCAGGACATCAACTTTCAACCTTTATTGATAATCTGGACACATTTTTTGATCAAAAATAACCTCATCAGTACGTCTTCATGCGGTTGTAAACAGCCACGGCTATCTTGCGCGTCGCCTAGTATGGTAACCCCAGCTTATATTTAATTTTATACATTAAGAATTAATAACAATTTGTAATACTTAGTAACCTTAATTTTGCATTACCTGGCCTTACTAATCGTTAAAAGAATCACACGTACCCTGGGATAAGAGATAAACAAAAATTATATTTAAATTGTATTATACAGAACTAGTCCATTAACAAATCGATTCAGCATTGTACGATCGATATTACGATCAAATAAACTGTGAAGAATACTGTTGGAAGTTAAAAAGTAATATAAATAAAGAATCCTTCTTGTATGTAATGATGTTCTGTGTTATTGTAGAATAGGTATTATATTTTGATGGGGAAGTAATTTACAGATAAAGAAGTTGGTTAAACTATCAAGTGAAACTAACTAACCTATAAAAACAAGTCAATTACGAATAGCAGCGCTTGCTGTAGACAGCTGGTGGAACGAGAGAGTGCCGAACTAACGTATTCCTTTCGCCACATTTGAATTAATTTAAATCATACGGACCAAATAGGGTTGGAGTGAATTACCGAATTATTAACTAAGATACCTGTAATATAGAGTTATTCTATGGTAAAACACTTATTAATTGATCAACACAGGGCTATGTTCAACATAAGAGTTGCAGCAATGATAAAATAAAATAAATTTTTTTATTAATATTGAGTTGCAGTAGGTCGCATCTACAATAACATAATAAACTTTTTCCTTAAATAGATCGAATTAGTTAATTTAAATTTTTTTGAAATTAACTACAACTGTAATATAAATAAGAAACCCAAAGAGCCTTATTTGTTACAAATTGGCGCTCAACGAGTGGGCTTTAGTTAAGTAAAAAATCGACTTAATTATTACTTAACTGGAGCAGGCAACTATTAGAGGCACAGGAATGCATACGAGAGGTGTTTCTAAAAGGATGGCGAAAGACCAAGAAACGGAAGAAGATAGACGGGAAGAAGAAGCAGAGGTAGTTACAGACACCGAAATGGAACAACTGGCGGGTGACAAGGAGGAAGCCAGAGGTGATATGGATTTACTAAAACTATGGGAATTAATTAAAGAAGATTCCAAGAAACAGCAGGAAGAATTAAATAAAAAATTTGAAGAAATGTCAGAAAAGCTAGAAAACAAAATAGACAGTACCAAGGAACTAAATAAACGAACTAATGAGAAATTAGACAGTATTTTAGAAAATAACAAACGAATGTTATAAAAGCTAGAAAATAAAAGGGACAGTATAAACGAAAATTCAAAGAAACAAAACGAAGTTTTGAGTGAGGACTTAATAAAACTAATGAATGAGAAGTTTGACAAAAATAAAGAGGAAACGGATGAGAATAACTGGCTGATAAATGAAAGTTTAAACCAAATGAATGAAAGGTTTGACAGGAACGATGAGAGATTAAAGCAGATAACAAACAAATAGACGGGAAAATTGAAAACAATAATAAGGAGTTGCGGCAAATTATAAATGAACAAAACCAAGCGTTGAGGGAAGTCATCAATGAAAGGGTCGCAAATGTCCATGAAACACTTAACAAAAGGGTAGATAATTATAAAGAGGAAGTAAGACAGCAAATAACTGAAACTAAGGTGGGTCTGGAAAAGACAGATGAAACCATCATACAACTCCCAGTGAAAGTAGAGGCCAAAATTAATCAAGTGGAAAATAATAACAAAACTAGAATGAAAGAAGTACAATTAGAAACCCAAGAGAAATTGGACGAAGTGCAAATTAATATAGCTGGGAGAATTGAAATAGTTAATAACGAAATAACACAAATAAAAACCCAAGTGGATCAAAATAAGGGGACTGTCGAAAATATACAGAATCAGGAATTGATTAATATAAAGGAGTCCATAGAAATTTTACAAAATCGACCAATGTATCTGGCACATCACATAGCCCCTGAGCAGAAAGAAAATATCAATTTCAAAATTTATAGAGGAAACCCCATAGAATTTCTGGAGAGAATAGATGAATGGTTTAGTAGGATTAAAGTGACCTGATGGAACATAATAAAAAGTTTGTTGGATGATTGTTTTAAAAGTATAAATGATAATTGGTGGTCAGCGGTCCGGAATGAAACGAGTAATTATGAAGAGTTTAAAAAGGCTTTTAGGTCGAAATACTGGTCGGATTCCGTACAGAACATGATTAGGGATAACATTACCAACGGGAGATTCAATTTTAATCAAGAGCAGTCCCCAACTACTTACTTTTTGGGAAAGGTGTGTTTGGCGCGTCATTTGGAACCGCGAATACCAGAGGAATGTTTAGTAAATAAATTATCTTACCATTTTGAAGAAGAGATAGTTCTTGCCAGACGCAGTGGACAAGTGAAGACAGTGGGAGCAATGGAAACCTTGTTGGCCAGTTACGAAATGGAAGACTACTATCAAAGGTCTCGACGGCAAAGTGAATATTCCAACAATAGAAGGGAGGAGCCAAATCAAGAGTCGTGTCCAGGAATAAATCGATTTAACCACAATAATTATCACCGAAGGGTGAATGACCATTTTATAAATAATCGTTATCGTAATAATCATTACCAAGGCAATCAATATAATAACTATAATAATAACAGATACAGCGCAGGCCGCAGGAATTTTGATAACGGGAGAGACTATTGGGATAATAACCGAGGGAACGATGATGGAGGAAATCAAAACAGAAATAGGAGCATCGAGAATGATGGAGGAAGCAGGGAACAAAGGAGAGACATACCCTCGGAAAATCAACCAAGTAATGACCAGGGAACCCATATAGCTCGAGTAAACTATATCATGGCTGATGAGAGGAATAACCAAGAGGATCATCGTGGAAACCGTAAACCTAATCCCAATTCTGGGAATGCTGAGGGAAGGAATAGACGCAACGAAGAGGACATAGAACCGTATGTATATGATCCATACTGCGACGATGCCATTGAAAGATTTACCACTGCATATAATTTACGGAATCCACCGGAAAACCATATTGGTAGAGCAGCCTGAACAGAGGCCAATACAAAATAATTAAGATAAATTATGTGGAATCAATTTAAATACCCCAAAATTCAAAAACTATGTAAGGACAACTTACTTAAGATATTTCGCAACAATTTGATTTAATAAACAGTAAAACACCAAGAGTATGTAAGAACAGATTATTAAATAATATTTATAAAGAATTGATTTAAAATGAAATAATAGGGAAAAGTAATATTTTTATGGGAACAAAAAGAAGAATAAATGAATGAAAACAACTGATGGTAATGTGCTCAAATAAGAAGAATAACTTAATGACTACAATGAAGCTGAAGGAGGATAATAATTAATACAACAATAATTTAGAATCTCTCGGAATTGAAGATGATATAAGAATAAATGATACAGAGAAAATATGTCACAAGAAGGAAAGTCAAAAGGATTTTAAAATAATGCCTATCAATAATGTTAAATGCTATTAGTTAATGATAAAGAAGAAGGAATCAAGAAGAAAAGGAAATATATAATTTAATGCAAACAGCAACAGTATGAAGAATCCCAAAAGTGTTTAGTATTAGTCGCTAATCAACTACTTGTAATTTTTATTATAACGAATTGACCGTAGAAATGTTCCGGCAATAATTTTCCTGAGCAGGGATGATGTTCCCCTGGTCTCAGAAGGTGTAAGGATGGACAGCGGAGTTATGGACCCAAAAGTGGCCACCTGACTGGAACCACCACACAGGATTGGGAAAAATGTTAGGGAAATTAAATATTTAAGGGATAATAATTATAAAATAGCTGAAAAGAGTGATATTAGATTCCAGAAGTATAGATAAAGAAAATAGAAGGAAGATAGCAGACAGAAGCTTAATTGAGAAAGCGAATTTATAGAAGTAAATAAGAAAATAAGTGTTAAAACAAGTTTTTTATGATTAGTGTGACCAGTCCTTATCAAGTAAAATGTGGAAGTACCACTACCCAGAGAAATAAATAATTGATGAATTTGCCTCCAAGAGAGAGAGAGTTGAGTAGGAAAACAGCAATTACCATTAACCAAATAACAGGTACATAACCAAACAGAAAAAAAAATATTATGAGTAAAAGGTTAACCTTATCAGGGACGAACTACAAGTTTATTTTTACTAAACTTCATTGAGCCAAAATAAACATCTTTCGAAGGGGGAGTATTATGTAACGTAACAGAGTTGAGGTCCCCGACGTTACATAAAAAACTATGTAAATATGATATAAAACAATGCCCAAAGCCTGTTATGATTAAATACAAGAGGGCCCATCTCACCTGAAGAATGACTTAGAGGTACATAGTAAGGTTACTAAGTAATTAAAACATCAAAAGTGTACCTAAATCTAAAATATGTAATGAGTAGTATGAGATGTAAAACATAAACATTGTGTCTAATGGGAGGAGTTTAATGTGTAGTAGTTGAGTATAATATACTGTTCGATTAATATTTAATGTGTTATAAAATGTACTTGGTGTTGTGCTGTGGGATGATGTAGTGTTTACAGGATATTTATTGTATGTTTTGTGGATAGTAGGTGTGGAGTTGTTGCTTTAAGGAAGTACTAAGTCCTAGGTACTCAATTTATTTATGTTAAAATTGTATTTAAATAATTAAACATAAGTACATGTATTAGCTATGATATTATGTTAAATGTATTTACTTTAATTGATTAATGAAGATGTTTAAAATAATGTTTGTAAACTTGGCCAGGAAGGCAATAAGTGTTAATAAGTTGGCAAGTAGTTCTTATAGTTATGTTACAAAACAATGAAGGGTTCAATGATGAACTAAATAATATAGTGAATTGAAACCAGGAAATTAAAATTGATGTAAGTGGCCATAAGCCAGTGACTATTTGTACAGTAGGTCTGGTAAAGAAAAATTAAGTTAAAAACAAAACTAAATTATAACAGGTGTAAGAAAACCAATAGGCCTAAATTTAATATTTGTAAAAGGAAATTAATACCTTTTTAATAAGTCCAGTCAGATGAAACTATAGTAAAATATATATGGTTTAATAAGGCAGATTAAGTGAGAGTTTTATGTGATTTGGTGTAATTCCAAGCATGGAGTATTTTATTTAAAAAGAGTAGTAATATTTTCTAATTCTGGCTCTAGGATATCAAATATTATCCAATGACAGACAGTAATGGTTGTTAGGGTAACTAAAATGCAAGAAATCTTGTTGATTTCAACATTCGATTGTTATATGCTAATGGGTGAAGTTAAATTAATACGAATCCAGAAGAAAATTTAAAAAAACCTAACATTCGATTGTTATATGCTATTGGGAACAGTTCGGTAGACGAATTTAAACAAAAAATAAAAATAAAATAAAATGAATCAACCTCAATAAATCAAATGTATTAAAGCCAGTCCATTCAAACAAAACTGATGAATAATTACTGAACTAGATTTCGGGAAATATAATTATACACCTCCCAAAGGTAGCGGAATTACTAATTTCTTCTTCAAACTAATTCCATTAGACATAATGATGAACCCGATTTACAATTGAACCATGATACTTATTGAATGAACAAGAAGTCAAAATTAATACAAATATAAACCAAATATACACAAGAACCTTTGGTATTGGAGACATAAACTTCACTTCCAAGAGATTGAAGAAATTATAATACTACACCAATTCCACTGGGACCGGCAACCACAAGGATCGCGAAGAAGAACGAAGAACAGAAGAATTGCTGTTACACTCCAGGACATCAACTTTCAACCTTTATTGATAATCTGGACACATTTTTTGATCAAAAATAACCTTATCAGTACGTCTTCATGCAGTTGTAAACAGCCACGGCTATCTTGGGCGTCGCCTAGTACGGTAACCCCAGCTTATATTTAATTTTATACATTAAGAATTAATAACAATTTGTAATACTTAGTAACCTTAATTTTGCATTACCTGGCCTTACTAATCGTTAAAAGAATCACACGTACCCTGGGATAAGACATAAACAAAAATTATATTTAAATTGTATTATACAGAACTAGTCCATTAACAAATCGATTAAGCATTGTACGATCGATATTACGATCAAATAAACTGTGAAGAATACTGTTGGAAGTTAAAAAGTAATATAAATAAAGAATCCTTCTTGTATGTAATGATGTTCTGTGTTATTGTAGAATAGGTATTATATTTTGATGGGGAAGTAATTTACAGATAAAGAAGTTGGTTAAACTATCAAGTGAAACTAACTAACCTATAAAAACAAGTCAATTACGAATAGCA
Organism: Magicicada septendecula; assembly: GCA_034769895.1. Classification (NCBI taxonomy): domain Eukaryota; kingdom Metazoa; phylum Arthropoda; class Insecta; order Hemiptera; family Cicadidae; genus Magicicada; species Magicicada septendecula. The sequence goes on from CM068371.1 coordinate 203,066,242, forward strand.
GCGCTTGCTGTAGACAGCTGGTGGAACGAGAGAGTGCCGAACTAACGTATTCCTTTCGCCACATTTGAATTAATTTAAATCATACGGACCAAATAGGGTTGGAGTGAATTACCGAATTATTAACTAAGATACCTGTAATATAGAGTTATTCTATGGTAAAACACTTATTAATTGATCAACACAGGGCTATGTTCAACATAAGAGTTGCAGCAATGATAAAATAAAATAAATTTTTTTATTAATATTGAGTTGCAGTAGGTCGCATCTACAATAACATAATAAACTTTTTCCTTAAATAGATCGAATTAGTTAATTTAAATTTTTTTGAAATTAACTACAACTGTAATATAAATAAGAAACCCAAAGAGCCTTATTTGTTACAAATTGGCGCTCAACGAGTGGGCTTTAGTTAAGTAAAAAATCGACTTAATTATTACTTAACTGGAGCAGGCAACTATTAGAGGCACAGGAATGCATACGAGAGGTGTTTCTAAAAGGATGGCGAAAGACCAAGAAACGGAAGAAGATAGACGGGAAGAAGAAGCAGAGGTAGTTACAGACACCGAAATGGAACAACTGGCGGGTGACAAGGAGGAAGCCAGAGGTGATATGGATTTACTAAAACTATGGGAATTAATTAAAGAAGATTCCAAGAAACAGCAGGAAGAATTAAATAAAAAATTTGAAGAAATGTCAGAAAAGCTAGAAAACAAAATAGACAGTACCAAGGAACTAAATAAACGAACTAATGAGAAATTAGACAGTATTTTAGAAAATAACAAACGAATGTTATAAAAGCTAGAAAATAAAAGGGACAGTATAAACGAAAATTCAAAGAAACAAAACGAAGTTTTGAGTGAGGACTTAATAAAACTAATGAATGAGAAGTTTGACAAAAATAAAGAGGAAACGGATGAGAATAACTGGCTGATAAATGAAAGTTTAAACCAAATGAATGAAAGGTTTGACAGGAACGATGAGAGATTAAAGCAGATAACAAACAAATAGACGGGAAAATTGAAAACAATAATAAGGAGTTGCGGCAAATTATAAATGAACAAAACCAAGCGTTGAGGGAAGTCATCAATGAAAGGGTCGCAAATGTCCATGAAACACTTAACAAAAGGGTAGATAATTATAAAGAGGAAGTAAGACAGCAAATAACTGAAACTAAGGTGGGTCTGGAAAAGACAGATGAAACCATCATACAACTCCCAGTGAAAGTAGAGGCCAAAATTAATCAAGTGGAAAATAATAACAAAACTAGAATGAAAGAAGTACAATTAGAAACCCAAGAGAAATTGGACGAAGTGCAAATTAATATAGCTGGGAGAATTGAAATAGTTAATAACGAAATAACACAAATAAAAACCCAAGTGGATCAAAATAAGGGGACTGTCGAAAATATACAGAATCAGGAATTGATTAATATAAAGGAGTCCATAGAAGTTTTACAAAATCGACCAATGTATCTGGCACATCACATAGCCCCTGAGCAGAAAGAAAATATCAATTTCAAAATTTATAGAGGAAACCCCATAGAATTTCTGGAGAGAATAGATGAATGGTTTAGTAGGATTAAAGTGACCTGATGGAACATAATAAAAAGTTTGTTGGATGATTGTTTTAAAAGTATAAATGATAATTGGTGGTCAGCGGTCCAGAATGAAACGAGTAATTATGAAGAGTTTAAAAAGGCTTTTAGGTCGAAATACTGGTCGGATTCCGTACAGAACATGATTAGGGATAACATTACCAACGGGAGATTCAATTTTAATCAAGAGCAGTCCCCAACTACTTACTTTTTGGGAAAGGTGTGTTTGGCGCGTCATTTGGAACCGCGAATACCAGAGGAATGTTTAGTAAATAAATTATCTTACCATTTTGAAGAAGAGATAGTTCTTGCCAGACGCAGTGGACAAGTGAAGACAGTGGGAGCAATGGAAACCTTGTTGGCCAGTTACGAAATGGAAGACTACTATCAAAGGTCTCGACGGCAAAGTGAATATTCCAACAATAGAAGGGAGGAGCCAAATCAAGAGTCGTGTCCAGGAATAAATCGATTTAACCACAATAATTATCACCGAAGGGTGAATGACCATTTTATAAATAATCGTTATCGTAATAATCATTACCAAGGCAATCAATATAATAACTATAATAATAACAGATACAGCGCAGGCCGCAGGAATTTTGATAACGGGAGAGACTATTGGGATAATAACCGAGGGAACGATGATGGAGGAAATCAAAACAGAAATAGGAGCATCGAGAATGATGGAGGAAGCAGGGAACAAAGGAGAGACATACCCTCGGAAAATCAACCAAGTAATGACCAGGGAACCCATATAGCTCGAGTAAACTATATCATGGCTGATGAGAGGAATAACCAAGAGGATCATCGTGGAAACCGTAAACCTAATCCCAATTCTGGGAATGCTGAGGGAAGGAATAGACGCAACGAAGAGGACATAGAACCGTATGTATATGATCCATACTGCGACGATGCCATTGAAAGATTTACCACTGCATATAATTTACGGAATCCACCGGAAAACCATATTGGTAGAGCAGCCCGAACAGAGGCCAATACAAAATAATTAAGATAAATTATGTGGAATCAATTTAAATACCCCAAAATTCAAAAACTATGTAAGGACAACTTACTTAAGATATTTCGCAACAATTTGATTTAATAAACAGTAAAACACCAAGAGTATGTAAGAACAGATTATTAAATAATATTTATAAAGAATTGATTTAAAATGAAATAATAGGGAAAAGTAATATTTTTATGGGAACAAAAAGAAGAATAAATGAATAAAAACAACTGATGGTAATGTGCTCAAATAAGAAGAATAACTTAATGACTACAATGAAGCTGAAGGAGGATAATAATTAATACAACAATAATTTAGAATCTCTCGGAATTGAAGATGATATAAGAATAAATGATACAGAGAAAATATGTCACAAGAAGGAAAGTCAAAAGGATTTTAAAATAATGCCTATCAATAATGTTAAATGCTATTAGTTAATGATAAAGAAGAAGGAATCAAGAAGAAAAGGAAATATATAATTTAATGCAAACAGCAACAGTATGAAGAATCCCAAAAGTGTTTAGTATTAGTCGCTAATCAACTACTTGTAATTTTTATTATAACGAATTGACCGTAGAAATGTTCCGGCAATAATTTTCCTGAGCAGGGATGATGTTCCCCTGGTCTCAGAAGGTGTAAGGATGGACAGCGGAGTTATGGACCCAAAAGTGGCCACCCGACTGGAACCACCGCACAGGATTGGGAAAAATGTTAGGGAAATTAAATATTTAAGGGATAATAATTATAAAATAGCTGAAAAGAGTGATATTAGATTCCAGAAGTATAGATAAAGAAAATAGAAGGAAGATAGCAGACAGAAGCTTAATTGAGAAAGCGAATTTATTGAAGTAAATAAGAAAATAAGTGTTAAAACAAGTTTTTTATGATTAGCGTGACCAGTCCTTATCAAGTAAAATGTGGAAGTACCACTACCCAGAGAAATAAATAATTGATGAATTTGCCTCCAAGAGAGAGAGAGTTGAGTAGGAAAACAGCAATTACCATTAACCAAATAACAGGTATATAACCAAACAGAAAAAAAATATATTATGAGTAAAAGGTTAACCTTATCAGGGACGAACTACAAGTTTATTTTTACTAAACTTCATTGAGCCAAAATAAACTTCTTTCGAAGGGGGAGTATTATGTAACGTAACAGAGTTGAGGTCCCCGACGTTACATAAAAAACTATGTAAATATGATATAAAACAATGCCCAAAGCCTGTTATGATTAAATACAAGAGGGCCCATCTCACCTGAAGAATGACTTAGAGGTACATAGTAAGGTTACTAAGTAATTAAAACATCAAAAGTGTACCTAAATCTAAAATATGTAATGAGTAGTATGAGATGTAAAACATGAACATTGTGTCTAATGGGAGGAGTTTAATGTGTAGTAGTTGAGTATAATATACTGTTCGATTAATATTTAATGTGTTATAAAATGTACTTGGTGTTGTGCTGTGGCATGATGTAGTGTTTACAGGATATTTATTTTATGTTTTGTGGATAGTAGGTGTGGAGCTGTTGCTTTAAGGAAGTACTAAGTCCTAGGTACTCAATTTATTTATGTTAAAATTGTATTTAAACAATTAAGTATAAGGACATGTATTAGCTATGATATTATGTTAAATGTATTTACTTTAATTGATTAATGAAGATGTTTAAAATAATGTTTGTAAACTTGGCCAGGAAGGCAATAAGTGTTAATAAGTTGGCAAGTAGTTCTTATAGTTATGTTACAAAACAATGAAGGGTTCAATGATGAACTAAATAATATAGTGAACTGAAACCAGGAAATTAAAATTGATGTAAGTGGCCATAAGCCAGTGACTATTTGTACAGTAGGTCGGGTAAAGAAAAATTAAGTTAAAAACAAAACTAAATTATAACAGGTGTGAGAAAACCAATAGGCCTAAATTTAATATTTGTAAAAGGAAATTAATACCTTTTTAATAAGTCCAGTCAGATGAAACTATAGTAAAATATATATGGTTTAATAAGGCAGATTAAGTGAGAGTTTTATCTGATTTGGTTTAATTCCAAGCATGGAGTATTTTATTTAAAAAGAGTAGTAATATTTTCTAATTCTGGCTCTAGGATATCAAATATTATCCAATGACAGACAGTAATGGTTGTTAGGGTAACTAAAATGCAAGAAATCTTGTTGATTTCAACATTCGATTGTTATATGCTAATGGGTGAAGTTAAATTAATACGAATCCAGAAGAAAATTTAAAAAAACCTAACATTCGATTGTTATATGCTATTGGGAACAGTTCGGTAGACGAATTTAAACAAAAAATAAAAATAAAATAAAATGAATCGACCTCAATAAATCAAATGTATTAAAGCCAGTCCATTCAAACAAAACTGATGAATAATTACTGAACTAGATTTCGGGAAATATAATTATACACCTCCCAAAGGTAGCGGAATTACTAATTTCTTCTTCAAACTAATTCCATTAGAAATAATGATGAACCCGATTTACAATTGAACCAAGATACTTATTGAATGAACAAGAAGTCAAAATTAATACAAATATAAACCAAATATACACAAGAACCTTTGGTATTGGAGACATAAACTTCACTTCCAAGAGATTGAAGAAATTATAATACTACACCAATTCCACTGGGACCGGCAACCACAAGGATCGCGAAGAAGAACGAAGAACAGAAGAATTGCTGTTACACTCCAGGACATCAACTTTCAACCTTTATTGATAATCTGGACACATTTTTTGATCAAAAATAACCTCATCAGTACGTCTTCATGCGGTTGTAAACAGCCACGGCTATCTTGCGCGTCGCCTAGTACGGTAACCCCAGCTTATATTTAATTTTATACATTAAGAATTAATAACAATTTGTAATACTTAGTAACCTTAATTTTGCATTACCTGGCCTTACTAATCGTTAAAAGAATCACACGTACCCTGGGATAAGAGATAAACAAAAATTATATTTAAATTGTATTATACAGAACTAGTCCATTAACAAATCGATTCAGCATTGTACGATCGATATTACGATCAAATAAACTGTGAAGAATACTGTTGGAAGTTAAAAAGTAATATAAATAAAGAATCCTTCTTGTATGTAATGATGTTCTGTGTTATTGTAGAATAGGTATTATATTTTGATGGGGAAGTAATTTACAGATAAAGAAGTTGGTTAAACTATCAAGTGAAACTAACTAACCTATAAAAACAAGTCAATTACGAATAGCAGCGCTTGCTGTAGACAGCTGGTGGAACGAGAGAGTGCCGAACTAACGTATTCCTTTCGCCACATTTGAATTAATTTAAATCATACGGACCAAATAGGGTTGGAGTGAATTACCGAATTATTAACTAAGATACCTGTAATATAGAGTTATTCTATGGTAAAACACTTATTAATTGATCAACACAGGGCTATGTTCAACATAAGAGTTGCAGCAATGATAAAATAAAATAAATTTTTTTATTAATATTGAGTTGCAGTAGGTCGCATCTACAATAACATAATAAACTTTTTCCTTAAATAGATCGAATTAGTTAATTTAAATTTTTTTGAAATTAACTACAACTGTAATATAAATAAGAAACCCAAAGAGCCTTATTTGTTACAAATTGGCGCTCAACGAGTGGGCTTTAGTTAAGTAAAAAATCGACTTAATTATTACTTAACTGGAGCAGGCAACTATTAGAGGCACAGGAATGCATACGAGAGGTGTTTCTAAAAGGATGGCGAAAGACCAAGAAACGGAAGAAGATAGACGGGAAGAAGAAGCAGAGGTAGTTACAGACACCGAAATGGAACAACTGGCGGGTGACAAGGAGGAAGCCAGAGGTGATATGGATTTACTAAAACTATGGGAATTAATTAAAGAAGATTCCAAGAAACAGCAGGAAGAATTAAATAAAAAATTTGAAGAAATGTCAGAAAAGTTAGAAAACAAAATAGACAGTACCAAGGAACTAAATAAACGAACTAATGAGAAATTAGACAGTATTTTAGAAAATAACAAACGAATGTTATAAAAGCTAGAAAATAAAAGGGACAGTATAAACGAAAATTCAAAGAAACAAAACGAAGTTTTGAGTGAGGACTTAATAAAACTAATGAATGAGAAGTTTGACAAAAATAAAGAGGAAACGGATGAGAATAACTGGCTGATAAATGAAAGTTTAAACCAAATGAATGAAAGGTTTGACAGGAACGATGAGAGATTAAAGCAGATAACAAACAAATAGACGGGAAAATTGAAAACAATAATAAGGAGTTGCGGCAAATTATAAATGAACAAAACCAAGCGTTGAGGGAAGTCATCAATGAAAGGGTCGCAAATGTCCATGAAACACTTAACAAAAGGGTAGATAATTATAAAGAGGAAGTAAGACAGCAAATAACTGAAACTAAGGTGGGTCTGGAAAAGACAGATGAAACCATCATACAACTCCCAGTGAAAGTAGAGGCCAAAATTAATCAAGTGGAAAATAATAACAAAACTAGAATGAAAGAAGTACAATTAGAAACCCAAGAGAAATTGGACGAAGTGCAAATTAATATAGCTGGGAGAATTGAAATAGTTAATAACGAAATAACACAAATAAAAACCCAAGTGGATCAAAATAAGGGGACTGTCGAAAATATACAGAATCAGGAATTGATTAATATAAAGGAGTCCATAGAAGTTTTACAAAATCGACCAATGTATCTGGCACATCACATAGCCCCTGAGCAGAAAGAAAATATCAATTTCAAAATTTATAGAGGAAACCCCATAGAATTTCTGGAGAGAATAGATGAATGGTTTAGTAGGATTAAAGTGACCTGATGGAACATAATAAAAAGTTTGTTGGATGATTGTTTTAAAAGTATAAATGATAATTGGTGGTCAGCGGTCCAGAATGAAACGAGTAATTATGAAGAGTTTAAAAAGGCTTTTAGGTCGAAATACTGGTCGGATTCCGTACAGAACATGATTAGGGATAACATTACCAACGGGAGATTCAATTTTAATCAAGAGCAGTCCCCAACTACTTACTTTTTGGGAAAGGTGTGTTTGGCGCGTCATTTGGAACCGCGAATACCAGAGGAATGTTTAGTAAATAAATTATCTTACCATTTTGAAGAAGAGATAGTTCTTGCCAGACGCAGTGGACAAGTGAAGACAGTGGGAGCAATGGAAACCTTGTTGGCCAGTTACGAAATGGAAGACTACTATCAAAGGTCTCGACGGCAAAGTGAATATTCCAACAATAGAAGGGAGGAGCCAAATCAAGAGTCGTGTCCAGGAATAAATCGATTTAACCACAATAATTATCACCGAAGGGTGAATGACCATTTTATAAATAATCGTTATCGTAATAATCATTACCAAGGCAATCAATATAATAACTATAATAATAACAGATACAGCGCAGGCCGCAGGAATTTTGATAACGGGAGAGACTATTGGGATAATAACCGAGGGAACGATGATGGAGGAAATCAAAACAGAAATAGGAGCATCGAGAATGATGGAGGAAGCAGGGAACAAAGGAGAGACATACCCTCGGAAAATCAACCAAGTAATGACCAGGGAACCCATATAGCTCGAGTAAACTATATCATGGCTGATGAGAGGAATAACCAAGAGGATCATCGTGGAAACCGTAAACCTAATCCCAATTCTGGGAATGCTGAGGGAAGGAATAGAGGCAACGAAGAGGACATAGAACCGTATGTATATGATCCATACTGCGACGATGCCATTGAAAGATTTACCACTGCATATAATTTACGGAATCCACCGGAAAACCATATTGGTAGAGCAGCCCGAACAGAGGCCAATACAAAATAATTAAGATAAATTATGTGGAATCAATTTAAATACCCCAAAATTCAAAAACTATGTAAGGACAACTTACTTAAGATATTTCGCAACAATTTGATTTAATAAACAGTAAAACACCAAGAGTATGTAAGAACAGATTATTAAATAATATTTATAAAGAATTGATTTAAAATGAAATAATAGGGAAAAGTAATATTTTTATGGGAACAAAAAGAAGAATAAATGAATAAAAACAACTGATGGTAATGTGCTCAAATAAGAAGAATAACTTAATGACTACAATGAAGCTGAAGGAGGATAATAATTAATACAACAATAATTTAGAATCTCTCGGAATTGAAGATGATATAAGAATAAATGATACAGAGAAAATATGTCACAAGAAGGAAAGTCAAAAGGATTTTAAAATAATGCCTATCAATAATGTTAAATGCTATTAGTTAATGATAAAGAAGAAGGAATCAAGAAGAAAAGGAAATATATAATTTAATGCAAACAGCAACAGTATGAAGAATCCCAAAAGTGTTTAGTATTAGTCGCTAATCAACTACTTGTAATTTTTATTATAACGAATTGACCGTAGAAATGTTCCGGCAATAATTTTCCTGAGCAGGGATGATGTTCCCCTGGTCTCAGAAGGTGTAAGGATGGACAGCGGAGTTATGGACCCAAAAGTGGCCACCCGACTGGAACCACCGCACAGGATTGGGAAAAATGTTAGGGAAATTAAATATTTAAGGGATAATAATTATAAAATAGCTGAAAAGAGTGATATTAGATTCCAGAAGTATAGATAAAGAAAATAGAAGGAAGATAGCAGACAGAAGCTTAATTGAGAAAGCGAATTTATTGAAGTAAATAAGAAAATAAGTGTTAAAACAAGTTTTTTATGATTAGCGTGACCAGTCCTTATCAAGTAAAATGTGGAAGTACCACTACCCAGAGAAATAAATAATTGATGAATTTGCCTCCAAGAGAGAGAGAGTTGAGTAGGAAAACAGCAATTACCATTAACCAAATAACAGGTATATAACCAAACAGAAAAAAAATATATTATGAGTAAAAGGTTAACCTTATCAGGGACGAACTACAAGTTTATTTTTACTAAACTTCATTGAGCCAAAATAAACTTCTTTCGAAGGGGGAGTATTATGTAACGTAACAGAGTTGAGGTCCCCGACGTTACATAAAAAACTATGTAAATATGATATAAAACAATGCCCAAAGCCTGTTATGATTAAATACAAGAGGGCCCATCTCACCTGAAGAATGACTTAGAGGTACATAGTAAGGTTACTAAGTAATTAAAACATCAAAAGTGTACCTAAATCTAAAATATGTAATGAGTAGTATGAGATGTAAAACATAAACATTGTGTCTAATGGGAGGAGTTTAATGTGTAGTAGTTGAGTATAATATACTGTTCGATTAATATTTAATGTGTTATAAAATGTACTTGGTGTTGTGCTGTGGCATGATGTAGTGTTTACAGGATATTTATTTTATGTTTTGTGGATAGTAGGTGTGGAGCTGTTGCTTTAAGGAAGTACTAAGTCCTAGGTACTCAATTTATTTATGTTAAAATTGTATTTAAACAATTAAGTATAAGGACATGTATTAGCTATGATATTATGTTAAATGTATTTACTTTAATTGATTAATGAAGATGTTTAAAATAATGTTTGTAAACTTGGCCAGGAAGGCAATAAGTGTTAATAAGTTGGCAAGTAGTTCTTATAGTTATGTTACAAAACAATGAAGGGTTCAATGATGAACTAAATAATATAGTGAATTGAAACCAGGAAATTAAAATTGATGTAAGTGGCCATAAGCCAGTGACTATTTGTACAGTAGGTCGGGTAAAGAAAAATTAAGTTAAAAACAAAACTAAATTATAACAGGTGTGAGAAAACCAATAGGCCTAAATTTAATATTTGTAAAAGGAAATTAATACCTTTTTAATAAGTCCAGTCAGATGAAACTATAGTAAAATATATATGGTTTAATAAGGCAGATTAAGTGAGAGTTTTATCTGATTTGGTTTAATTCCAAGCATGGAGTATTTTATTTAAAAAGAGTAGTAATATTTTCTAATTCTGGCTCTAGGATATCAAATATTATCCAATGACAGACAGTAATGGTTGTTAGGGTAACTAAAATGCAAGAAATCTTGTTGATTTCAACATTCGATTGTTATATGCTAATGGGTGAAGTTAAATTAATACGAATCCAGAAGAAAATTTAAAAAAACCTAACATTCGATTGTTATATGCTATTGGGAACAGTTCGGTAGACGAATTTAAACAAAAAATAAAAATAAAATAAAATGAATCGACCTCAATAAATCAAATGTATTAAAGCCAGTCCATTCAAACAAAACTGATGAATAATTACTGAACTAGATTTCGGGAAATATAATTATACACCTCCCAAAGGTAGCGGAATTACTAATTTCTTCTTCAAACTAATTCCATTAGAAATAATGATGAACCCGATTTACAATTGAACCAAGATACTTATTGAATGAACAAGAAGTCAAAATTAATACAAATATAAACCAAATATACACAAGAACCTTTGGTATTGGAGACATAAACTTCACTTCCAAGAGATTGAAGAAATTATAATACTACACCAATTCCACTGGGACCGGCAACCACAAGGATCGCGAAGAAGAACGAAGAACAGAAGAATTGCTGTTACACTCCAGGACATCAACTTTCAACCTTTATTGATAATCTGGACACATTTTTTGATCAAAAATAACCTCATCAGTACGTCTTCATGCGGTTGTAAACAGCCACGGCTATCTTGCGCGTCGCCTAGTACGGTAACCCCAGCTTATATTTAATTTTATACATTAAGAATTAATAACAATTTGTAATACTTAGTAACCTTAATTTTGCATTACCTGGCCTTACTAATCGTTAAAAGAATCACAAGTACCCTGGGATAAGAGATAAACAAAAATTATATTTAAATTGTATTATACAGAACTAGTCCATTAACAAATCGATTCAGCATTGTACGATCGATATTACGATCAAATAAACTGTGAAGAATACTGTTGGAAGTTAAAAAGTAATATAAATAAAGAATCCTTCTTGTATGTAATGATGTTCTGTGTTATTGTAGAATAGGTATTATATTTTGATGGGGAAGTAATTTACAGATAAAGAAGTTGGTTAAACTATCAAGTGAAACTAACTAACCTATAAAAACAAGTCAATTACGAATAGCAGCGCTTGCTGTAGACAGCTGGTGGAACGAGAGAGTGCCGAACTAACGTATTCCTTTCGCCACATTTGAATTAATTTAAATCATACGGACCAAATAGGGTTGGAGTGAATTACCGAATTATTAACTAAGATACCTGTAATATAGAGTTATTCTATGGTAAAACACTTATTAATTGATCAACACAGGGCTATGTTCAACATAAGAGTTGCAGCAATGATAAAATAAAATAAATTTTTTTATTAATATTGAGTTGCAGTAGGTCGCATCTACAATAACATAATAAACTTTTTCCTTAAATAGATCGAATTAGTTAATTTAAATTTTTTTGAAATTAACTACAACTGTAATATAAATAAGAAACCCAAAGAGCCTTATTTGTTACAAATTGGCGCTCAACGAGTGGGCTTTAGTTAAGTAAAAAATCGACTTAATTATTACTTAACTGGAGCAGGCAACTATTAGAGGCACAGGAATGCATACGAGAGGTGTTTCTAAAAGGATGGCGAAAGACCAAGAAACGGAAGAAGATAGACGGGAAGAAGAAGCAGAGGTAGTTACAGACACCGAAATGGAACAACTGGCGGGTGACAAGGAGGAAGCCAGAGGTGATATGGATTTACTAAAACTATGGGAATTAATTAAAGAAGATTCCAAGAAACAGCAGGAAGAATTAAATAAAAAATTTGAAGAAATGTCAGAAAAGCTAGAAAACAAAATAGACAGTACCAAGGAACTAAATAAACGAACTAATGAGAAATTAGACAGTATTTTAGAAAATAACAAACGAATGTTATAAAAGCTAGAAAATAAAAGGGACAGTATAAACGAAAATTCAAAGAAACAAAACGAAGTTTTGAGTGAGGACTTAATAAAACTAATGAATGAGAAGTTTGACAAAAATAAAGAGGAAACGGATGAGAATAACTGGCTGATAAATGAAAGTTTAAACCAAATGAATGAAAGGTTTGACAGGAACGATGAGAGATTAAAGCAGATAACAAACAAATAGACGGGAAAATTGAAAACAATAATAAGGAGTTGCGGCAAATTATAAATGAACAAAACCAAGCGTTGAGGGAAGTCATCAATGAAAGGGTCGCAAATGTCCATGAAACACTTAACAAAAGGGTAGATAATTATAAAGAGGAAGTAAGACAGCAAATAACTGAAACTAAGGTGGGTCTGGAAAAGACAGATGAAACCATCATACAACTCCCAGTGAAAGTAGAGGCCAAAATTAATCAAGTGGAAAATAATAACAAAACTAGAATGAAAGAAGTACAATTAGAAACCCAAGAGAAATTGGACGAAGTGCAAATTAATATAGCTGGGAGAATTGAAATAGTTAATAACGAAATAACACAAATAAAAACCCAAGTGGATCAAAATAAGGGGACTGTCGAAAATATACAGAATCAGGAATTGATTAATATAAAGGAGTCCATAGAAGTTTTACAAAATCGACCAATGTATCTGGCACATCACATAGCCCCTGAGCAGAAAGAAAATATCAATTTCAAAATTTATAGAGGAAACCCCATAGAATTTCTGGAGAGAATAGATGAATGGTTTAGTAGGATTAAAGTGACCTGATGGAACATAATAAAAAGTTTGTTGGATGATTGTTTTAAAAGTATAAATGATAATTGGTGGTCAGCGGTCCAGAATGAAACGAGTAATTATGAAGAGTTTAAAAAGGCTTTTAGGTCGAAATACTGGTCGGATTCCGTACAGAACATGATTAGGGATAACATTACCAACGGGAGATTCAATTTTAATCAAGAGCAGTCCCCAACTACTTACTTTTTGGGAAAGGTGTGTTTGGCGCGTCATTTGGAACCGCGAATACCAGAGGAATGTTTAGTAAATAAATTATCTTACCATTTTGAAGAAGAGATAGTTCTTGCCAGACGCAGTGGACAAGTGAAGACAGTGGGAGCAATGGAAACCTTGTTGGCCAGTTACGAAATGGAAGACTACTATCAAAGGTCTCGACGGCAAAGTGAATATTCCAACAATAGAAGGGAGGAGCCAAATCAAGAGTCGTGTCCAGGAATAAATCGATTTAACCACAATAATTATCACCGAAGGGTGAATGACCATTTTATAAATAATCGTTATCGTAATAATCATTACCAAGGCAATCAATATAATAACTATAATAATAACAGATACAGCGCAGGCCGCAGGAATTTTGATAACGGGAGAGACTATTGGGATAATAACCGAGGGAACGATGATGGAGGAAATCAAAACAGAAATAGGAGCATCGAGAATGATGGAGGAAGCAGGGAACAAAGGAGAGACATACCCTCGGAAAATCAACCAAGTAATGACCAGGGAACCCATATAGCTCGAGTAAACTATATCATGGCTGATGAGAGGAATAACCAAGAGGATCATCGTGGAAACCGTAAACCTAATCCCAATTCTGGGAATGCTGAGGGAAGGAATAGACGCAACGAAGAGGACATAGAACCGTATGTATATGATCCATACTGCGACGATGCCATTGAAAGATTTACCACTGCATATAATTTACGGAATCCACCGGAAAACCATATTGGTAGAGCAGCCCGAACAGAGGCCAATACAAAATAATTAAGATAAATTATGTGGAATCAATTTAAATACCCCAAAATTCAAAAACTATGTAAGGACAACTTACTTAAGATATTTCGCAACAATTTGATTTAATAAACAGTAAAACACCAAGAGTATGTAAGAACAGATTATTAAATAATATTTATAAAGAATTGATTTAAAATGAAATAATAGGGAAAAGTAATATTTTTATGGGAACAAAAAGAAGAATAAATGAATAAAAACAACTGATGGTAATGTGCTCAAATAAGAAGAATAACTTAATGACTACAATGAAGCTGAAGGAGGATAATAATTAATACAACAATAATTTAGAATCTCTCGGAATTGAAGATGATATAAGAATAAATGATACAGAGAAAATATGTCACAAGAAGGAAAGTCAAAAGGATTTTAAAATAATGCCTATCAATAATGTTAAATGCTATTAGTTAATGATAAAGAAGAAGGAATCAAGAAGAAAAGGAAATATATAATTTAATGCAAACAGCAACAGTATGAAGAATCCCAAAAGTGTTTAGTATTAGTCGCTAATCAACTACTTGTAATTTTTATTATAACGAATTGACCGTAGAAATGTTCCGGCAATAATTTTCCTGAGCAGGGATGATGTTCCCCTGGTCTCAGAAGGTGTAAGGATGGACAGCGGAGTTATGGACCCAAAAGTGGCCACCCGACTGGAACCACCGCACAGGATTGGGAAAAATGTTAGGGAAATTAAATATTTAAGGGATAATAATTATAAAATAGCTGAAAAGAGTGATATTAGATTCCAGAAGTATAGATAAAGAAAATAGAAGGAAGATAGCAGACAGAAGCTTAATTGAGAAAGCGAATTTATTGAAGTAAATAAGAAAATAAGTGTTAAAACAAGTTTTTTATGATTAGCGTGACCAGTCCTTATCAAGTAAAATGTGGAAGTACCACTACCCAGAGAAATAAATAATTGATGAATTTGCCTCCAAGAGAGAGAGAGTTGAGTAGGAAAACAGCAATTACCATTAACCAAATAACAGGTATATAACCAAACAGAAAAAAAATATATTATGAGTAAAAGGTTAACCTTATCAGGGACGAACTACAAGTTTATTTTTACTAAACTTCATTGAGCCAAAATAAACTTCTTTCGAAGGGGGAGTATTATGTAACGTAACAGAGTTGAGGTCCCCGACGTTACATAAAAAACTATGTAAATATGATATAAAACAATGCCCAAAGCCTGTTATGATTAAATACAAGAGGGCCCATCTCACCTGAAGAATGACTTAGAGGTACATAGTAAGGTTACTAAGTAATTAAAACATCAAAAGTGTACCTAAATCTAAAATATGTAATGAGTAGTATGAGATGTAAAACATGAACATTGTGTCTAATGGGAGGAGTTTAATGTGTAGTAGTTGAGTATAATATACTGTTCGATTAATATTTAATGTGTTATAAAATGTACTTGGTGTTGTGCTGTGGCATGATGTAGTGTTTACAGGATATTTATTTTATGTTTTGTGGATAGTAGGTGTGGAGCTGTTGCTTTAAGGAAGTACTAAGTCCTAGGTACTCAATTTATTTATGTTAAAATTGTATTTAAACAATTAAGTATAAGGACATGTATTAGCTATGATATTATGTTAAATGTATTTACTTTAATTGATTAATGAAGATGTTTAAAATAATGTTTGTAAACTTGGCCAGGAAGGCAATAAGTGTTAATAAGTTGGCAAGTAGTTCTTATAGTTATGTTACAAAACAATGAAGGGTTCAATGATGAACTAAATAATATAGTGAACTGAAACCAGGAAATTAAAATTGATGTAAGTGGCCATAAGCCAGTGACTATTTGTACAGTAGGTCGGGTAAAGAAAAATTAAGTTAAAAACAAAACTAAATTATAACAGGTGTGAGAAAACCAATAGGCCTAAATTTAATATTTGTAAAAGGAAATTAATACCTTTTTAATAAGTCCAGTCAGATGAAACTATAGTAAAATATATATGGTTTAATAAGGCAGATTAAGTGAGAGTTTTATCTGATTTGGTTTAATTCCAAGCATGGAGTATTTTATTTAAAAAGAGTAGTAATATTTTCTAATTCTGGCTCTAGGATATCAAATATTATCCAATGACAGACAGTAATGGTTGTTAGGGTAACTAAAATGCAAGAAATCTTGTTGATTTCAACATTCGATTGTTATATGCTAATGGGTGAAGTTAAATTAATACGAATCCAGAAGAAAATTTAAAAAAACCTAACATTCGATTGTTATATGCTATTGGGAACAGTTCGGTAGACGAATTTAAACAAAAAATAAAAATAAAATAAAATGAATCGACCTCAATAAATCAAATGTATTAAAGCCAGTCCATTCAAACAAAACTGATGAATAATTACTGAACTAGATTTCGGGAAATATAATTATACACCTCCCAAAGGTAGCGGAATTACTAATTTCTTCTTCAAACTAATTCCATTAGAAATAATGATGAACCCGATTTACAATTGAACCAAGATACTTATTGAATGAACAAGAAGTCAAAATTAATACAAATATAAACCAAATATACACAAGAACCTTTGGTATTGGAGACATAAACTTCACTTCCAAGAGATTGAAGAAATTATAATACTACACCAATTCCACTGGGACCGGCAACCACAAGGATCGCGAAGAAGAACGAAGAACAGAAGAATTGCTGTTACACTCCAGGACATCAACTTTCAACCTTTATTGATAATCTGGACACATTTTTTGATCAAAAATAACCTCATCAGTACGTCTTCATGCGGTTGTAAACAGCCACGGCTATCTTGCGCGTCGCCTAGTACGGTAACCCCAGCTTATATTTAATTTTATACATTAAGAATTAATAACAATTTGTAATACTTAGTAACCTTAATTTTGCATTACCTGGCCTTACTAATCGTTAAAAGAATCACACGTACCCTGGGATAAGAGATAAACAAAAATTATATTTAAATTGTATTATACAGAACTAGTCCATTAACAAATCGATTCAGCATTGTACGATCGATATTACGATCAAATAAACTGTGAAGAATACTGTTGGAAGTTAAAAAGTAATATAAATAAAGAATCCTTCTTGTATGTAATGATGTTCTGTGTTATTGTAGAATAGGTATTATATTTTGATGGGGAAGTAATTTACAGATAAAGAAGTTGGTTAAACTATCAAGTGAAACTAACTAACCTATAAAAACAAGTCAATTACGAATAGCAGCGCTTGCTGTAGACAGCTGGTGGAACGAGAGAGTGCCGAACTAACGTATTCCTTTCGCCACATTTGAATTAATTTAAATCATACGGACCAAATAGGGTTGGAGTGAATTACCGAATTATTAACTAAGATACCTGTAATATAGAGTTATTCTATGGTAAAACACTTATTAATTGATCAACACAGGGCTATGTTCAACATAAGAGTTGCAGCAATGATAAAATAAAATAAATTTTTTTATTAATATTGAGTTGCAGTAGGTCGCATCTACAATAACATAATAAACTTTTTCCTTAAATAGATCGAATTAGTTAATTTAAATTTTTTTGAAATTAACTACAACTGTAATATAAATAAGAAACCCAAAGAGCCTTATTTGTTACAAATTGGCGCTCAACGAGTGGGCTTTAGTTAAGTAAAAAATCGACTTAATTATTACTTAACTGGAGCAGGCAACTATTAGAGGCACAGGAATGCATACGAGAGGTGTTTCTAAAAGGATGGCGAAAGACCAAGAAACGGAAGAAGATAGACGGGAAGAAGAAGCAGAGGTAGTTACAGACACCGAAATGGAACAACTGGCGGGTGACAAGGAGGAAGCCAGAGGTGATATGGATTTACTAAAACTATGGGAATTAATTAAAGAAGATTCCAAGAAACAGCAGGAAGAATTAAATAAAAAATTTGAAGAAATGTCAGAAAAGTTAGAAAACAAAATAGACAGTACCAAGGAACTAAATAAACGAACTAATGAGAAATTAGACAGTATTTTAGAAAATAACAAACGAATGTTATAAAAGCTAGAAAATAAAAGGGACAGTATAAACGAAAATTCAAAGAAACAAAACGAAGTTTTGAGTGAGGACTTAATAAAACTAATGAATGAGAAGTTTGACAAAAATAAAGAGGAAACGGATGAGAATAACTGGCTGATAAATGAAAGTTTAAACCAAATGAATGAAAGGTTTGACAGGAACGATGAGAGATTAAAGCAGATAACAAACAAATAGACGGGAAAATTGAAAACAATAATAAGGAGTTGCGGCAAATTATAAATGAACAAAACCAAGCGTTGAGGGAAGTCATCAATGAAAGGGTCGCAAATGTCCATGAAACACTTAACAAAAGGGTAGATAATTATAAAGAGGAAGTAAGACAGCAAATAACTGAAACTAAGGTGGGTCTGGAAAAGACAGATGAAACCATCATACAACTCCCAGTGAAAGTAGAGGCCAAAATTAATCAAGTGGAAAATAATAACAAAACTAGAATGAAAGAAGTACAATTAGAAACCCAAGAGAAATTGGACGAAGTGCAAATTAATATAGCTGGGAGAATTGAAATAGTTAATAACGAAATAACACAAATAAAAACCCAAGTGGATCAAAATAAGGGGACTGTCGAAAATATACAGAATCAGGAATTGATTAATATAAAGGAGTCCATAGAAGTTTTACAAAATCGACCAATGTATCTGGCACATCACATAGCCCCTGAGCAGAAAGAAAATATCAATTTCAAAATTTATAGAGGAAACCCCATAGAATTTCTGGAGAGAATAGATGAATGGTTTAGTAGGATTAAAGTGACCTGATGGAACATAATAAAAAGTTTGTTGGATGATTGTTTTAAAAGTATAAATGATAATTGGTGGTCAGCGGTCCAGAATGAAACGAGTAATTATGAAGAGTTTAAAAAGGCTTTTAGGTCGAAATACTGGTCGGATTCCGTACAGAACATGATTAGGGATAACATTACCAACGGGAGATTCAATTTTAATCAAGAGCAGTCCCCAACTACTTACTTTTTGGGAAAGGTGTGTTTGGCGCGTCATTTGGAACCGCGAATACCAGAGGAATGTTTAGTAAATAAATTATCTTACCATTTTGAAGAAGAGATAGTTCTTGCCAGACGCAGTGGACAAGTGAAGACAGTGGGAGCAATGGAAACCTTGTTGGCCAGTTACGAAATGGAAGACTACTATCAAAGGTCTCGACGGCAAAGTGAATATTCCAACAATAGAAGGGAGGAGCCAAATCAAGAGTCGTGTCCAGGAATAAATCGATTTAACCACAATAATTATCACCGAAGGGTGAATGACCATTTTATAAATAATCGTTATCATAATAATCATTACCAAGGCAATCAATATAATAACTATAATAATAACAGATACAGCGCAGGCCGCAGGAATTTTGATAACGGGAGAGACTATTGGGATAATAACCGAGGGAACGATGATGGAGGAAATCAAAACAGAAATAGGAGCATCGAGAATGATGGAGGAAGCAGGGAACAAAGGAGAGACATACCCTCGGAAAATCAACCAAGTAATGACCAGGGAACCCATATAGCTCGAGTAAACTATATCATGGCTGATGAGAGGAATAACCAAGAGGATCATCGTGGAAACCGTAAACCTAATCCCAATTCTGGGAATGCTGAGGGAAGGAATAGAGGCAACGAAGAGGACATAGAACCGTATGTATATGATCCATACTGCGACGATGCCATTGAAAGATTTACCACTGCATATAATTTACGGAATCCACCGGAAAACCATATTGGTAGAGCAGCCCGAACAGAGGCCAATACAAAATAATTAAGATAAATTATGTGGAATCAATTTAAATACCCCAAAATTCAAAAACTATGTAAGGACAACTTACTTAAGATATTTCGCAACAATTTGATTTAATAAACAGTAAAACACCAAGAGTATGTAAGAACAGATTATTAAATAATATTTATAAAGAATTGATTTAAAATGAAATAATAGGGAAAAGTAATATTTTTATGGGAACAAAAAGAAGAATAAATGAATAAAAACAACTGATGGTAATGTGCTCAAATAAGAAGAATAACTTAATGACTACAATGAAGCTGAAGGAGGATAATAATTAATACAACAATAATTTAGAATCTCTCGGAATTGAAGATGATATAAGAATAAATGATACAGAGAAAATATGTCACAAGAAGGAAAGTCAAAAGGATTTTAAAATAATGCCTATCAATAATGTTAAATGCTATTAGTTAATGATAAAGAAGAAGGAATCAAGAAGAAAAGGAAATATATAATTTAATGCAAACAGCAACAGTATGAAGAATCCCAAAAGTGTTTAGTATTAGTCGCTAATCAACTACTTGTAATTTTTATTATAACGAATTGACCGTAGAAATGTTCCGGCAATAATTTTCCTGAGCAGGGATGATGTTCCCCTGGTCTCAGAAGGTGTAAGGATGGACAGCGGAGTTATGGACCCAAAAGTGGCCACCCGACTGGAACCACCGCACAGGATTGGGAAAAATGTTAGGGAAATTAAATATTTAAGGGATAATAATTATAAAATAGCTGAAAAGAGTGATATTAGATTCCAGAAGTATAGATAAAGAAAATAGAAGGAAGATAGCAGACAGAAGCTTAATTGAGAAAGCGAATTTATTGAAGTAAATAAGAAAATAAGTGTTAAAACAAGTTTTTTATGATTAGCGTGACCAGTCCTTATCAAGTAAAATGTGGAAGTACCACTACCCAGAGAAATAAATAATTGATGAATTTGCCTCCAAGAGAGAGAGAGTTGAGTAGGAAAACAGCAATTACCATTAACCAAATAACAGGTATATAACCAAACAGAAAAAAAATATATTATGAGTAAAAGGTTAACCTTATCAGGGACGAACTACAAGTTTATTTTTACTAAACTTCATTGAGCCAAAATAAACTTCTTTCGAAGGGGGAGTATTATGTAACGTAACAGAGTTGAGGTCCCCGACGTTACATAAAAAACTATGTAAATATGATATAAAACAATGCCCAAAGCCTGTTATGATTAAATACAAGAGGGCCCATCTCACCTGAAGAATGACTTAGAGGTACATAGTAAGGTTACTAAGTAATTAAAACATCAAAAGTGTACCTAAATCTAAAATATGTAATGAGTAGTATGAGATGTAAAACATAAACATTGTGTCTAATGGGAGGAGTTTAATGTGTAGTAGTTGAGTATAATATACTGTTCGATTAATATTTAATGTGTTATAAAATGTACTTGGTGTTGTGCTGTGGCATGATGTAGTGTTTACAGGATATTTATTTTATGTTTTGTGGATAGTAGGTGTGGAGCTGTTGCTTTAAGGAAGTACTAAGTCCTAGGTACTCAATTTATTTATGTTAAAATTGTATTTAAACAATTAAGTATAAGGACATGTATTAGCTATGATATTATGTTAAATGTATTTACTTTAATTGATTAATGAAGATGTTTAAAATAATGTTTGTAAACTTGGCCAGGAAGGCAATAAGTGTTAATAAGTTGGCAAGTAGTTCTTATAGTTATGTTACAAAACAATGAAGGGTTCAATGATGAACTAAATAATATAGTGAATTGAAACCAGGAAATTAAAATTGATGTAAGTGGCCATAAGCCAGTGACTATTTGTACAGTAGGTCGGGTAAAGAAAAATTAAGTTAAAAACAAAACTAAATTATAACAGGTGTGAGAAAACCAATAGGCCTAAATTTAATATTTGTAAAAGGAAATTAATACCTTTTTAATAAGTCCAGTCAGATGAAACTATAGTAAAATATATATGGTTTAATAAGGCAGATTAAGTGAGAGTTTTATCTGATTTGGTTTAATTCCAAGCATGGAGTATTTTATTTAAAAAGAGTAGTAATATTTTCTAATTCTGGCTCTAGGATATAAAATATTATCCAATGACAGACAGTAATGGTTGTTAGGGTAACTAAAATGCAAGAAATCTTGTTGATTTCAACATTCGATTGTTATATGCTAATGGGTGAAGTTAAATTAATACGAATCCAGAAGAAAATTTAAAAAAACCTAACATTCGATTGTTATATGCTATTGGGAACAGTTCGGTAGACGAATTTAAACAAAAAATAAAAATAAAATAAAATGAATCGACCTCAATAAATCAAATGTATTAAAGCCAGTCCATTCAAACAAAACTGATGAATAATTACTGAACTAGATTTCGGGAAATATAATTATACACCTCCCAAAGGTAGCGGAATTACTAATTTCTTCTTCAAACTAATTCCATTAGAAATAATGATGAACCCGATTTACAATTGAACCAAGATACTTATTGAATGAACAAGAAGTCAAAATTAATACAAATATAAACCAAATATACACAAGAACCTTTGGTATTGGAGACATAAACTTCACTTCCAAGAGATTGAAGAAATTATAATACTACACCAATTCCACTGGGACCGGCAACCACAAGGATCGCGAAGAAGAACGAAGAACAGAAGAATTGCTGTTACACTCCAGGACATCAACTTTCAACCTTTATTGATAATCTGGACACATTTTTTGATCAAAAATAACCTCATCAGTACGTCTTCATGCGGTTGTAAACAGCCACGGCTATCTTGCGCGTCGCCTAGTACGGTAACCCCAGCTTATATTTAATTTTATACATTAAGAATTAATAACAATTTGTAATACTTAGTAACCTTAATTTTGCATTACCTGGCCTTACTAATCGTTAAAAGAATCACAAGTACCCTGGGATAAGAGATAAACAAAAATTATATTTAAATTGTATTATACAGAACTAGTCCATTAACAAATCGATTCAGCATTGTACGATCGATATTACGATCAAATAAACTGTGAAGAATACTGTTGGAAGTTAAAAAGTAATATAAATAAAGAATCCTTCTTGTATGTAATGATGTTCTGTGTTATTGTAGAATAGGTATTATATTTTGATGGGGAAGTAATTTACAGATAAAGAAGTTGGTTAAACTATCAAGTGAAACTAACTAACCTATAAAAACAAGTCAATTACGAATAGCAGCGCTTGCTGTAGACAGCTGGTGGAACGAGAGAGTGCCGAACTAACGTATTCCTTTCGCCACATTTGAATTAATTTAAATCATACGGACCAAATAGGGTTGGAGTGAATTACCGAATTATTAACTAAGATACCTGTAATATAGAGTTATTCTATGGTAAAACACTTATTAATTGATCAACACAGGGCTATGTTCAACATAAGAGTTGCAGCAATGATAAAATAAAATAAATTTTTTTATTAATATTGAGTTGCAGTAGGTCGCATCTACAATAACATAATAAACTTTTTCCTTAAATAGATCGAATTAGTTAATTTAAATTTTTTTGAAATTAACTACAACTGTAATATAAATAAGAAACCCAAAGAGCCTTATTTGTTACAAATTGGCGCTCAACGAGTGGGCTTTAGTTAAGTAAAAAATCGACTTAATTATTACTTAACTGGAGCAGGCAACTATTAGAGGCACAGGAATGCATACGAGAGGTGTTTCTAAAAGGATGGCGAAAGACCAAGAAACGGAAGAAGATAGACGGGAAGAAGAAGCAGAGGTAGTTACAGACACCGAAATGGAACAACTGGCGGGTGACAAGGAGGAAGCCAGAGGTGATATGGATTTACTAAAACTATGGGAATTAATTAAAGAAGATTCCAAGAAACAGCAGGAAGAATTAAATAAAAAATTTGAAGAAATGTCAGAAAAGCTAGAAAACAAAATAGACAGTACCAAGGAACTAAATAAACGAACTAATGAGAAATTAGACAGTATTTTAGAAAATAACAAACGAATGTTATAAAAGCTAGAAAATAAAAGGGACAGTATAAACGAAAATTCAAAGAAACAAAACGAAGTTTTGAGTGAGGACTTAATAAAACTAATGAATGAGAAGTTTGACAAAAATAAAGAGGAAACGGATGAGAATAACTGGCTGATAAATGAAAGTTTAAACCAAATGAATGAAAGGTTTGACAGGAACGATGAGAGATTAAAGCAGATAACAAACAAATAGACGGGAAAATTGAAAACAATAATAAGGAGTTGCGGCAAATTATAAATGAACAAAACCAAGCGTTGAGGGAAGTCATCAATGAAAGGGTCGCAAATGTCCATGAAACACTTAACAAAAGGGTAGATAATTATAAAGAGGAAGTAAGACAGCAAATAACTGAAACTAAGGTGGGTCTGGAAAAGACAGATGAAACCATCATACAACTCCCAGTGAAAGTAGAGGCCAAAATTAATCAAGTGGAAAATAATAACAAAACTAGAATGAAAGAAGTACAATTAGAAACCCAAGAGAAATTGGACGAAGTGCAAATTAATATAGCTGGGAGAATTGAAATAGTTAATAACGAAATAACACAAATAAAAACCCAAGTGGATCAAAATAAGGGGACTGTCGAAAATATACAGAATCAGGAATTGATTAATATAAAGGAGTCCATAGAAGTTTTACAAAATCGACCAATGTATCTGGCACATCACATAGCCCCTGAGCAGAAAGAAAATATCAATTTCAAAATTTATAGAGGAAACCCCATAGAATTTCTGGAGAGAATAGATGAATGGTTTAGTAGGATTAAAGTGACCTGATGGAACATAATAAAAAGTTTGTTGGATGATTGTTTTAAAAGTATAAATGATAATTGGTGGTCAGCGGTCCAGAATGAAACGAGTAATTATGAAGAGTTTAAAAAGGCTTTTAGGTCGAAATACTGGTCGGATTCCGTACAGAACATGATTAGGGATAACATTACCAACGGGAGATTCAATTTTAATCAAGAGCAGTCCCCAACTACTTACTTTTTGGGAAAGGTGTGTTTGGCGCGTCATTTGGAACCGCGAATACCAGAGGAATGTTTAGTAAATAAATTATCTTACCATTTTGAAGAAGAGATAGTTCTTGCCAGACGCAGTGGACAAGTGAAGACAGTGGGAGCAATGGAAACCTTGTTGGCCAGTTACGAAATGGAAGACTACTATCAAAGGTCTCGACGGCAAAGTGAATATTCCAACAATAGAAGGGAGGAGCCAAATCAAGAGTCGTGTCCAGGAATAAATCGATTTAACCACAATAATTATCACCGAAGGGTGAATGACCATTTTATAAATAATCGTTATCGTAATAATCATTACCAAGGCAATCAATATAATAACTATAATAATAACAGATACAGCGCAGGCCGCAGGAATTTTGATAACGGGAGAGACTATTGGGATAATAACCGAGGGAACGATGATGGAGGAAATCAAAACAGAAATAGGAGCATCGAGAATGATGGAGGAAGCAGGGAACAAAGGAGAGACATACCCTCGGAAAATCAACCAAGTAATGACCAGGGAACCCATATAGCTCGAGTAAACTATATCATGGCTGATGAGAGGAATAACCAAGAGGATCATCGTGGAAACCGTAAACCTAATCCCAATTCTGGGAATGCTGAGGGAAGGAATAGACGCAACGAAGAGGACATAGAACCGTATGTATATGATCCATACTGCGACGATGCCATTGAAAGATTTACCACTGCATATAATTTACGGAATCCACCGGAAAACCATATTGGTAGAGCAGCCCGAACAGAGGCCAATACAAAATAATTAAGATAAATTATGTGGAATCAATTTAAATACCCCAAAATTCAAAAACTATGTAAGGACAACTTACTTAAGATATTTCGCAACAATTTGATTTAATAAACAGTAAAACACCAAGAGTATGTAAGAACAGATTATTAAATAATATTTATAAAGAATTGATTTAAAATGAAATAATAGGGAAAAGTAATATTTTTATGGGAACAAAAAGAAGAATAAATGAATAAAAACAACTGATGGTAATGTGCTCAAATAAGAAGAATAACTTAATGACTACAATGAAGCTGAAGGAGGATAATAATTAATACAACAATAATTTAGAATCTCTCGGAATTGAAGATGATATAAGAATAAATGATACAGAGAAAATATGTCACAAGAAGGAAAGTCAAAAGGATTTTAAAATAATGCCTATCAATAATGTTAAATGCTATTAGTTAATGATAAAGAAGAAGGAATCAAGAAGAAAAGGAAATATATAATTTAATGCAAACAGCAACAGTATGAAGAATCCCAAAAGTGTTTAGTATTAGTCGCTAATCAACTACTTGTAATTTTTATTATAACGAATTGACCGTAGAAATGTTCCGGCAATAATTTTCCTGAGCAGGGATGATGTTCCCCTGGTCTCAGAAGGTGTAAGGATGGACAGCGGAGTTATGGACCCAAAAGTGGCCACCCGACTGGAACCACCGCACAGGATTGGGAAAAATGTTAGGGAAATTAAATATTTAAGGGATAATAATTATAAAATAGCTGAAAAGAGTGATATTAGATTCCAGAAGTATAGATAAAGAAAATAGAAGGAAGATAGCAGACAGAAGCTTAATTGAGAAAGCGAATTTATTGAAGTAAATAAGAAAATAAGTGTTAAAACAAGTTTTTTATGATTAGCGTGACCAGTCCTTATCAAGTAAAATGTGGAAGTACCACTACCCAGAGAAATAAATAATTGATGAATTTGCCTCCAAGAGAGAGAGAGTTGAGTAGGAAAACAGCAATTACCATTAACCAAATAACAGGTATATAACCAAACAGAAAAAAAATATATTATGAGTAAAAGGTTAACCTTATCAGGGACGAACTACAAGTTTATTTTTACTAAACTTCATTGAGCCAAAATAAACTTCTTTCGAAGGGGGAGTATTATGTAACGTAACAGAGTTGAGGTCCCCGACGTTACATAAAAAACTATGTAAATATGATATAAAACAATGCCCAAAGCCTGTTATGATTAAATACAAGAGGGCCCATCTCACCTGAAGAATGACTTAGAGGTACATAGTAAGGTTACTAAGTAATTAAAACATCAAAAGTGTACCTAAATCTAAAATATGTAATGAGTAGTATGAGATGTAAAACATGAACATTGTGTCTAATGGGAGGAGTTTAATGTGTAGTAGTTGAGTATAATATACTGTTCGATTAATATTTAATGTGTTATAAAATGTACTTGGTGTTGTGCTGTGGCATGATGTAGTGTTTACAGGATATTTATTTTATGTTTTGTGGATAGTAGGTGTGGAGCTGTTGCTTTAAGGAAGTACTAAGTCCTAGGTACTCAATTTATTTATGTTAAAATTGTATTTAAACAATTAAGTATAAGGACATGTATTAGCTATGATATTATGTTAAATGTATTTACTTTAATTGATTAATGAAGATGTTTAAAATAATGTTTGTAAACTTGGCCAGGAAGGCAATAAGTGTTAATAAGTTGGCAAGTAGTTCTTATAGTTATGTTACAAAACAATGAAGGGTTCAATGATGAACTAAATAATATAGTGAACTGAAACCAGGAAATTAAAATTGATGTAAGTGGCCATAAGCCAGTGACTATTTGTACAGTAGGTCGGGTAAAGAAAAATTAAGTTAAAAACAAAACTAAATTATAACAGGTGTGAGAAAACCAATAGGCCTAAATTTAATATTTGTAAAAGGAAATTAATACCTTTTTAATAAGTCCAGTCAGATGAAACTATAGTAAAATATATATGGTTTAATAAGGCAGATTAAGTGAGAGTTTTATCTGATTTGGTTTAATTCCAAGCATGGAGTATTTTATTTAAAAAGAGTAGTAATATTTTCTAATTCTGGCTCTAGGATATCAAATATTATCCAATGACAGACAGTAATGGTTGTTAGGGTAACTAAAATGCAAGAAATCTTGTTGATTTCAACATTCGATTGTTATATGCTAATGGGTGAAGTTAAATTAATACGAATCCAGAAGAAAATTTAAAAAAACCTAACATTCGATTGTTATATGCTATTGGGAACAGTTCGGTAGACGAATTTAAACAAAAAATAAAAATAAAATAAAATGAATCGACCTCAATAAATCAAATGTATTAAAGCCAGTCCATTCAAACAAAACTGATGAATAATTACTGAACTAGATTTCGGGAAATATAATTATACACCTCCCAAAGGTAGCGGAATTACTAATTTCTTCTTCAAACTAATTCCATTAGAAATAATGATGAACCCGATTTACAATTGAACCAAGATACTTATTGAATGAACAAGAAGTCAAAATTAATACAAATATAAACCAAATATACACAAGAACCTTTGGTATTGGAGACATAAACTTCACTTCCAAGAGATTGAAGAAATTATAATACTACACCAATTCCACTGGGACCGGCAACCACAAGGATCGCGAAGAAGAACGAAGAACAGAAGAATTGCTGTTACACTCCAGGACATCAACTTTCAACCTTTATTGATAATCTGGACACATTTTTTGATCAAAAATAACCTCATCAGTACGTCTTCATGCGGTTGTAAACAGCCACGGCTATCTTGCGCGTCGCCTAGTACGGTAACCCCAGCTTATATTTAATTTTATACATTAAGAATTAATAACAATTTGTAATACTTAGTAACCTTAATTTTGCATTACCTGGCCTTACTAATCGTTAAAAGAATCACAAGTACCCTGGGATAAGAGATAAACAAAAATTATATTTAAATTGTATTATACAGAACTAGTCCATTAACAAATCGATTCAGCATTGTACGATCGATATTACGATCAAATAAACTGTGAAGAATACTGTTGGAAGTTAAAAAGTAATATAAATAAAGAATCCTTCTTGTATGTAATGATGTTCTGTGTTATTGTAGAATAGGTATTATATTTTGATGGGGAAGTAATTTACAGATAAAGAAGTTGGTTAAACTATCAAGTGAAACTAACTAACCTATAAAAACAAGTCAATTACGAATAGCAGCACTTGCTGTAGACAGCTGGTGGAACGAGAGAGTGCCGAACTAACGTATTCCTTTCGCCACATTTGAATTAATTTAAATCATACGGACCAAATAGGGTTGGAGTGAATTACCGAATTATTAACTAAGATACCTGTAATATAGAGTTATTCTATGGTAAAACACTTATTAATTGATCAACACAGGGCTATGTTCAACATAAGAGTTGCAGCAATGATAAAATAAAATAAATTTTTTTATTAATATTGAGTTGCAGTAGGTCGCATCTACAATAACATAATAAACTTTTTCCTTAAATAGATCGAATTAGTTAATTTAAATTTTTTTGAAATTAACTACAACTGTAATATAAATAAGAAACCCAAAGAGCCTTATTTGTTACAAATTGGCGCTCAACGAGTGGGCTTTAGTTAAGTAAAAAATCGACTTAATTATTACTTAACTGGAGCAGGCAACTATTAGAGGCACAGGAATGCATACGAGAGGTGTTTCTAAAAGGATGGCGAAAGACCAAGAAACGGAAGAAGATAGACGGGAAGAAGAAGCAGAGGTAGTTACAGACACCGAAATGGAACAACTGGCGGGTGACAAGGAGGAAGCCAGAGGTGATATGGATTTACTAAAACTATGGGAATTAATTAAAGAAGATTCCAAGAAACAGCAGGAAGAATTAAATAAAAAATTTGAAGAAATGTCAGAAAAGCTAGAAAACAAAATAGACAGTACCAAGGAACTAAATAAATGAACTAATGAGAAATTAGACAGTATTTTAGAAAATAACAAACGAATGTTATAAAAGCTAGAAAATAAAAGGGACAGTATAAACGAAAATTCAAAGAAACAAAACGAAGTTTTGAGTGAGGACTTAATAAAACTAATGAATGAGAAGTTTGACAAAAATAAAGAGGAAACGGATGAGAATAACTGGCTGATAAATGAAAGTTTAAACCAAATGAATGAAAGGTTTGACAGGAACGATGAGAGATTAAAGCAGATTCAAGAAAATAACAAACAAATAGACGGGAAAATTGAAAACAATAATAAGGAGTTGCGGCAAATTATAAATGAACAAAACCAAGCGTTGAGGGAAGTCATCAATGAAAGGGTCGCAAATGTCCATGAAACACTTAACAAAAGGGTAGATAATTATAAAGAGGAAGTAAGACAGCAAATAACTGAAACTAAGGTGGGTCTGGAAAAGACAGATGAAACCATCATACAACTCCCAGTGAAAGTAGAGGCCAAAATTAATCAAGTGGAAAATAATAACAAAACTAGAATGAAAGAAGTACAATTAGAAACCCAAGAGAAATTGGACGAAGTGCAAATTAATATAGCTGGGAGAATTGAAATAGTTAATAACGAAATAACACAAATAAAAACCCAAGTGGATCAAAATAAGGGGACTGTCGAAAATATACAGAATCAGGAATTGATTAATACAAAGGAGTCCATAGAAGTTTTACAAAATCGACCAATGTATCTGGCACATCACATAGCCCCTGAGCAGAAAGAAAATATCAATTTCAAAATTTATAGAGGAAACCCCATAGAATTTCTGGAGAGAATAGATGAATGGTTTAGTAGGATTAAAGTGACCTGATGGAACATAATAAAAAGTTTGTTGGATGATTGTTTTAAAAGTATAAATGATAATTGGTGGTCAGCGGTCCAGAATGAAACGAGTAATTATGAAGAGTTTAAAAAGGCTTTTAGGTCGAAATACTGGTCGGATTCCGTACAGAACATGATTAGGGATAACATTACCAACGGGAGATTCAATTTTAATCAAGAGCAGTCCCCAACTACTTACTTTTTGGGAAAGGTGTGTTTGGCGCGTCATTTGGAACCGCGAATACCAGAGGAATGTTTAGTAAATAAATTATCTTACCATTTTGAAGAAGAGATAGTTCTTGCCAGACGCAGTGGACAAGTGAAGACAGTGGGAGCAATGGAAACCTTGTTGGCCAGTTACGAAATGGAAGACTACTATCAAAGGTCTCGACGGCAAAGTGAATATTCCAACAATAGAAGGGAGGAGCCAAATCAAGAGTCGTGTCCAGGAATAAATCGATTTAACCACAATAATTATCACCGAAGGGTGAATGACCATTTTATAAATAATCGTTATCGTAATAATCATTACCAAGGCAATCAATATAATAACTATAATAATAACAGATACAGCGCAGGCCGCAGGAATTTTGATAACGGGAGAGACTATTGGGATAATAACCGAGGGAACGATGATGGAGGAAATCAAAACAGAAATAGGAGCATCGAGAATGATGGAGGAAGCAGGGAACAAAGGAGAGACATACCCTTGGAAAATCAACCAAGTAATGACCAGGGAACCCATATAGCTCGAGTAAACTATATCATGGCTGATGAGAGGAATAACCAAGAGGATCATCGTGGAAACCGTAAACCTAATCCCAATTCTGGGAATGCTGAGGGAAGGAATAGAGGCAACGAAGAGGACATAGAACCGTATGTATATGATCCATACTGCGACGATGCCATTGAAAGATTTACCACTGCATATAATTTACGGAATCCACCGGAAAACCATATTGGTAGAGCAGCCCGAACAGAGGCCAATACAAAATAATTAAGATAAATTATGTGGAATCAATTTAAATACCCCAAAATTCAAAAACTATGTAAGGACAACTTACTTAAGATATTTCGCAACAATTTGATTTAATAAACAGTAAAACACCAAGAGTATGTAAGAACAGATTATTAAATAATATTTATAAAGAATTGATTTAAAATGAAATAATAGGGAAAAGTAATATTTTTATGGGAACAAAAAGAAGAATAAATGAATAAAAACAACTGATGGTAATGTGCTCAAATAAGAAGAATAACTTAATGACTACAATGAAGCTGAAGGAGGATAATAATTAATACAACAATAATTTAGAATCTCTCAGAATTGAAGATGATATAAGAATAAATGATACAGAGAAAATATGTCACAAGAAGGAAAGTCAAAAGGATTTTAAAATAATGCCTATCAATAATGTTAAATGCTATTAGTTAATGATAAAGAAGAAGGAATCAAGAAGAAAAGGAAATATATAATTTAATGCAAACAGCAACAGTATGAAGAATCCCAAAAGTATTTAGTATTAGTCGCTAATCAACTACTTGTAATTTTTATTATAACGAATTGACCGTAGAAATAGTACGTAGGCTTTCACGGCCGGTGTCAATATGATTGGATAAAACTTCCGGGCTGAAAGGCCGTGGTCGATTGCTTGATGCATTGGCGCTATACGTTTCGACCGCACCACCGGTGGCCATCTTCAGTAGCAAAACTTGTTCGAATAGATGTACGCCGAACACGTCCCCAATGTACTGGGAACAAGCAACCTACGTTGCTTATACGTTGCTTGTTCCCAGTACATTGGGGACGTGTTCGGCGTACATCTATTCGAACAAGTTTTGCTACTGAAGATGGCCACCGGTGGTGCGGCCGAAACGTATAGCGCCAATGCATCAAGCAATCGACCACGGCCTTTCAGCCCGGAAGTTTTATCCAATCATATTGACCGTAGAAATGTTCCGGCAATAATTTTCCTGAGCAGGGATGATGTTCCCCTGGTCTCAGAAGGTGTAAGGATGGACAGCGGAGTTATGGACCCAAAAGTGGCCACCCGACTGGAACCACCGCACAGGATTGGGAAAAATGTTAGGGAAATTAAATATTTAAGGGATAATAATTATAAAATAGCTGAAAAGAGTGATATTAGATTCCAGAAGTATAGATAAAGAAAATAGAAGGAAGATAGCAGACAGAAGCTTAATTGAGAAAGCGAATTTATTGAAGTAAATAAGAAAATAAGTGTTAAAACAAGTTTTTTATGATTAGCGTGACCAGTCCTTATCAAGTAAAATGTGGAAGTACCACTACCCAGAGAAATAAATAATTGATGAATTTGCCTCCAAGAGAGAGAGAGTTGAGTAGGAAAACAGCAATTACCATTAACCAAATAACAGGTATATAACCAAACAGAAAAAAAAAATATTATGAGTAAAAGGTTAACCTTATCAGGGACGAACTACAAGTTTATTTTTACTAAACTTCATTGAGCCAAAATAAACTTCTTTCGAAGGGGGAGTATTATGTAACGTAACAGAGTTGAGGTCCCCGACGTTACATAAAAAACTATGTAAATATGATATAAAACAATGCCCAAAGCCTGTTATGATTAAATACAAGAGGGCCCATCTCACCTGAAGAATGACTTAGAGGTACATAGTAAGGTTACTAAGTAATTAAAACATCAAAAGTGTACCTAAATCTAAAATATGTAATGAGTAGTATGAGATGTAAAACATAAACATTGTGTCTAATGGGAGGAGTTTAACGTGTAGTAGTTGAGTATAATATACTGTTCGATTAATATTTAATGTGTTATAAAATGTACTTGGTGTTGTGCTGTGGCATGATGTAGTGTTTACAGGATATTTATTTTATGTTTTGTGGATAGTAGGTGTGGAGCTGTTGCTTTAAGGAAGTACTAAGTCCTAGGTACTCA
Organism: Magicicada septendecula; assembly: GCA_034769895.1. Classification (NCBI taxonomy): domain Eukaryota; kingdom Metazoa; phylum Arthropoda; class Insecta; order Hemiptera; family Cicadidae; genus Magicicada; species Magicicada septendecula. The sequence goes on from CM068371.1 coordinate 203,099,966, forward strand.
ATTTATTTATGTTAAAATTGTATTTAAACAATTAAGTATAAGGACATGTATTAGCTATGATATTATGTTAAATGTATTTACTTTAATTGATTAATGAAGATGTTTAAAATAATGTTTGTAAACTTGGCCAGGAAGGCAATAAGTGTTAATAAGTTGGCAAGTAGTTCTTATAGTTATGTTACAAAACAATGAAGGGTTCAATGATGAACTAAATAATATAGTGAATTGAAACCAGGAAATTAAAATTGATGTAAGTGGCCATAAGCCAGTGACTATTTGTACAGTAGGTCGGGTAAAGAAAAATTAAGTTAAAAACAAAACTAAATTATAACAGGTGTGAGAAAACCAATAGGCCTAAATTTAATATTTGTAAAAGGAAATTAATACCTTTTTAATAAGTCCAGTCAGATGAAACTATAGTAAAATATATATGGTTTAATAAGGCAGATTAAGTGAGAGTTTTATCTGATTTGGTTTAATTCCAAGCATGGAGTATTTTATTTAAAAAGAGTAGTAATATTTTCTAATTCTGGCTCTAGGATATCAAATATTATCCAATGACAGACAGTAATGGTTGTTAGGGTAACTAAAATGCAAGAAATCTTGTTGATTTCAACATTCGATTGTTATATGCTAATGGGTGAAGTTAAATTAATACGAATCCAGAAGAAAATTTAAAAAAACCTAACATTCGATTGTTATATGCTATTGGGAACAGTTCGGTAGACGAATTTAAACAAAAAATAAAAATAAAATAAAATGAATCGACCTCAATAAATCAAATGTATTAAAGCCAGTCCATTCAAACAAAACTGATGAATAATTACTGAACTAGATTTCGGGAAATATAATTATACACCTCCCAAAGGTAGCGGAATTACTAATTTCTTCTTCAAACTAATTCCATTAGAAATAATGATGAACCCGATTTACAATTGAACCAAGATACTTATTGAATGAACAAGAAGTCAAAATTAATACAAATATAAACCAAATATACACAAGAACCTTTGGTATTGGAGACATAAACTTCACTTCCAAGAGATTGAAGAAATTATAATACTACACCAATTCCACTGGGACCGGCAACCACAAGGATCGCGAAGAAGAACGAAGAACAGAAGAATTGCTGTTACACTCCAGGACATCAACTTTCAACCTTTATTGATAATCTGGACACATTTTTTGATCAAAAATAACCTCATCAGTACGTCTTCATGCGGTTGTAAACAGCCACGGCTATCTTGCGCGTCGCCTAGTACGGTAACCCCAGCTTATATTTAATTTTATACATTAAGAATTAATAACAATTTGTAATACTTAGTAACCTTAATTTTGCATTACCTGGCCTTACTAATCGTTAAAAGAATCACACGTACCCTGGGATAAGAGATAAACAAAAATTATATTTAAATTGTATTATACAGAACTAGTCCATTAACAAATCGATTCAGCATTGTACGATCGATATTACGATCAAATAAACTGTGAAGAATACTGTTGGAAGTTAAAAAGTAATATAAATAAAGAATCCTTCTTGTATGTAATGATGTTCTGTGTTATTGTAGAATAGGTATTATATTTTGATGGGGAAGTAATTTACAGATAAAGAAGTTGGTTAAACTATCAAGTGAAACTAACTAACCTATAAAAACAAGTCAATTACGAATAGCAGCGCTTGCTGTAGACAGCTGGTGGAACGAGAGAGTGCCGAACTAACGTATTCCTTTCGCCACATTTGAATTAATTTAAATCATACGGACCAAATAGGGTTGGAGTGAATTACCGAATTATTAACTAAGATACCTGTAATATAGAGTTATTCTATGGTAAAACACTTATTAATTGATCAACACAGGGCTATGTTCAAGATAAGAGTTGCAGCAATGATAAAATAAAATAAATTTTTTTATTAATATTGAGTTGCAGTAGGTCGCATCTACAATAACATAATAAACTTTTTCCTTAAATAGATCGAATTAGTTAATTTAAATTTTTTTGAAATTAACTACAACTGTAATATAAATAAGAAACCCAAAGAGCCTTATTTGTTACAAATTGGCGCTCAACGAGTGGGCTTTAGTTAAGTAAAAAATCGACTTAATTATTACTTAACTGGAGCAGGCAACTATTAGAGGCACAGGAATGCATACGAGAGGTGTTTCTAAAAGGATGGCGAAAGACCAAGAAACGGAAGAAGATAGACGGGAAGAAGAAGCAGAGGTAGTTACAGACACCGAAATGGAACAACTGGCGGGTGACAAGGAGGAAGCCAGAGGTGATATGGATTTACTAAAACTATGGGAATTAATTAAAGAAGATTCCAAGAAACAGCAGGAAGAATTAAATAAAAAATTTGAAGAAATGTCAGAAAAGCTAGAAAACAAAATAGACAGTACCAAGGAACTAAATAAACGAACTAATGAGAAATTAGACAGTATTTTAGAAAATAACAAACGAATGTTATAAAAGCTAGAAAATAAAAGGGACAGTATAAACGAAAATTCAAAGAAACAAAACGAAGTTTTGAGTGAGGACTTAATAAAACTAATGAATGAGAAGTTTGACAAAAATAAAGAGGAAACGGATGAGAATAACTGGCTGATAAATGAAAGTTTAAACCAAATGAATGAAAGGTTTGACAGGAACGATGAGAGATTAAAGCAGATAACAAACAAATAGACGGGAAAATTGAAAACAATAATAAGGAGTTGCGGCAAATTATAAATGAACAAAACCAAGCGTTGAGGGAAGTCATCAATGAAAGGGTCGCAAATGTCCATGAAACACTTAACAAAAGGGTAGATAATTATAAAGAGGAAGTAAGACAGCAAATAACTGAAACTAAGGTGGGTCTGGAAAAGACAGATGAAACCATCATACAACTCCCAGTGAAAGTAGAGGCCAAAATTAATCAAGTGGAAAATAATAACAAAACTAGAATGAAAGAAGTACAATTAGAAACCCAAGAGAAATTGGACGAAGTGCAAATTAATATAGCTGGGAGAATTGAAATAGTTAATAACGAAATAACACAAATAAAAACCCAAGTGGATCAAAATAAGGGGACTGTCGAAAATATACAGAATCAGGAATTGATTAATACAAAGGAGTCCATAGAAGTTTTACAAAATCGACCAATGTATCTGGCACATCACATAGCCCCTGAGCAGAAAGAAAATATCAATTTCAAAATTTATAGAGGAAACCCCATAGAATTTCTGGAGAGAATAGATGAATGGTTTAGTAGGATTAAAGTGACCTGATGGAACATAATAAAAAGTTTGTTGGATGATTGTTTTAAAAGTATAAATGATAATTGGTGGTCAGCGGTCCAGAATGAAACGAGTAATTATGAAGAGTTTAAAAAGGCTTTTAGGTCGAAATACTGGTCGGATTCCGTACAGAACATGATTAGGGATAACATTACCAACGGGAGATTCAATTTTAATCAAGAGCAGTCCCCAACTACTTACTTTTTGGGAAAGGTGTGTTTGGCGCGTCATTTGGAACCGCGAATACCAGAGGAATGTTTAGTAAATAAATTATCTTACCATTTTGAAGAAGAGATAGTTCTTGCCAGACGCAGTGGACAAGTGAAGACAGTGGGAGCAATGGAAACCTTGTTGGCCAGTTACGAAATGGAAGACTACTATCAAAGGTCTCGACGGCAAAGTGAATATTCCAACAATAGAAGGGAGGAGCCAAATCAAGAGTCGTGTCCAGGAATAAATCGATTTAACCACAATAATTATCACCGAAGGGTGAATGACCATTTTATAAATAATCGTTATCGTAATAATCATTACCAAGGCAATCAATATAATAACTATAATAATAACAGATACAGCGCAGGCCGCAGGAATTTTGATAACGGGAGAGACTATTGGGATAATAACCGAGGGAACGATGATGGAGGAAATCAAAACAGAAATAGGAGCATCGAGAATGATGGAGGAAGCAGGGAACAAAGGAGAGACATACCCTTGGAAAATCAACCAAGTAATGACCAGGGAACCCATATAGCTCGAGTAAACTATATCATGGCTGATGAGAGGAATAACCAAGAGGATCATCGTGGAAACCGTAAACCTAATCCCAATTCTGGGAATGCTGAGGGAAGGAATAGAGGCAACGAAGAGGACATAGAACCGTATGTATATGATCCATACTGCGACGATGCCATTGAAAGATTTACCACTGCATATAATTTACGGAATCCACCGGAAAACCATATTGGTAGAGCAGCCCGAACAGAGGCCAATACAAAATAATTAAGATAAATTATGTGGAATCAATTTAAATACCCCAAAATTCAAAAACTATGTAAGGACAACTTACTTAAGATATTTCGCAACAATTTGATTTAATAAACAGTAAAACACCAAGAGTATGTAAGAACAGATTATTAAATAATATTTATAAAGAATTGATTTAAAATGAAATAATAGGGAAAAGTAATATTTTTATGGGAACAAAAAGAAGAATAAATGAATAAAAACAACTGATGGTAATGTGCTCAAATAAGAAGAATAACTTAATGACTACAATGAAGCTGAAGGAGGATAATAATTAATACAACAATAATTTAGAATCTCTCAGAATTGAAGATGATATAAGAATAAATGATACAGAGAAAATATGTCACAAGAAGGAAAGTCAAAAGGATTTTAAAATAATGCCTATCAATAATGTTAAATGCTATTAGTTAATGATAAAGAAGAAGGAATCAAGAAGAAAAGGAAATATATAATTTAATGCAAACAGCAACAGTATGAAGAATCCCAAAAGTATTTAGTATTAGTCGCTAATCAACTACTTGTAATTTTTATTATAACGAATTGACCGTAGAAATAGTACGTAGGCTTTCACGGCCGGTGTCAATATGATTGGATAAAACTTCCGGGCTGAAAGGCCGTGGTCGATTGCTTGATGCATTGGCGCTATACGTTTCGGCCGCACCACCGGTGGCCATCTTCAGTAGCAAAACTTGTTCGAATAGATGTACGCCGAACACGTCCCCAATGTACTGGGAACAAGCAACCTACGTTGCTTATACGTTGCTTGTTCCCAGTACATTGGGGACGTGTTCGGCGTACATCTATTCGAACAAGTTTTGCTACTGAAGATGGCCACCGGTGGTGCGGCCGAAACGTATAGCGCCAATGCATCAAGCAATCGACCACGGCCTTTCAGCCCGGAAGTTTTATCCAATCATATTGACCGTAGAAATGTTCCGGCAATAATTTTCCTGAGCAGGGATGATGTTCCCCTGGTCTCAGAAGGTGTAAGGATGGACAGCGGAGTTATGGACCCAAAAGTGGCCACCCGACTGGAACCACCGCACAGGATTGGGAAAAATGTTAGGGAAATTAAATATTTAAGGGATAATAATTATAAAATAGCTGAAAAGAGTGATATTAGATTCCAGAAGTATAGATAAAGAAAATAGAAGGAAGATAGCAGACAGAAGCTTAATTGAGAAAGCGAATTTATTGAAGTAAATAAGAAAATAAGTGTTAAAACAAGTTTTTTATGATTAGCGTGACCAGTCCTTATCAAGTAAAATGTGGAAGTACCACTACCCAGAGAAATAAATAATTGATGAATTTGCCTCCAAGAGAGAGAGAGTTGAGTAGGAAAACAGCAATTACCATTAACCAAATAACAGGTATATAACCAAACAGAAAAAAAAAATATTATGAGTAAAAGGTTAACCTTATCAGGGACGAACTACAAGTTTATTTTTACTAAACTTCATTGAGCCAAAATAAACTTCTTTCGAAGGGGGAGTATTATGTAACGTAACAGAGTTGAGGTCCCCGACGTTACATAAAAAACTATGTAAATATGATATAAAACAATGCCCAAAGCCTGTTATGATTAAATACAAGAGGGCCCATCTCACCTGAAGAATGACTTAGAGGTACATAGTAAGGTTACTAAGTAATTAAAACATCAAAAGTGTACCTAAATCTAAAATATGTAATGAGTAGTATGAGATGTAAAACATAAACATTGTGTCTAATGGGAGGAGTTTAATGTGTAGTAGTTGAGTATAATATACTGTTCGATTAATATTTAATGTGTTATAAAATGTACTTGGTGTTGTGCTGTGGCATGATGTAGTGTTTACAGGATATTTATTTTATGTTTTGTGGATAGTAGGTGTGGAGCTGTTGCTTTAAGGAAGTACTAAGTCCTAGGTACTCAATTTATTTATGTTAAAATTGTATTTAAACAATTAAGTATAAGGACATGTATTAGCTATGATATTATGTTAAATGTATTTACTTTAATTGATTAATGAAGATGTTTAAAATAATGTTTGTAAACTTGGCCAGGAAGGCAATAAGTGTTAATAAGTTGGCAAGTAGTTCTTATAGTTATGTTACAAAACAATGAAGGGTTCAATGATGAACTAAATAATATAGTGAATTGAAACCAGGAAATTAAAATTGATGTAAGTGGCCATAAGCCAGTGACTATTTGTACAGTAGGTCGGGTAAAGAAAAATTAAGTTAAAAACAAAACTAAATTATAACAGGTGTGAGAAAACCAATAGGCCTAAATTTAATATTTGTAAAAGGAAATTAATACCTTTTTAATAAGTCCAGTCAGATGAAACTATAGTAAAATATATATGGTTTAATAAGGCAGATTAAGTGAGAGTTTTATCTGATTTGGTTTAATTCCAAGCATGGAGTATTTTATTTAAAAAGAGTAGTAATATTTTCTAATTCTGGCTCTAGGATATCAAATATTATCCAATGACAGACAGTAATGGTTGTTAGGGTAACTAAAATGCAAGAAATCTTGTTGATTTCAACATTCGATTGTTATATGCTAATGGGTGAAGTTAAATTAATACGAATCCAGAAGAAAATTTAAAAAAACCTAACATTCGATTGTTATATGCTATTGGGAACAGTTCGGTAGACGAATTTAAACAAAAAATAAAAATAAAATAAAATGAATCGACCTCAATAAATCAAATGTATTAAAGCCAGTCCATTCAAACAAAACTGATGAATAATTACTGAACTAGATTTCGGGAAATATAATTATACACCTCCCAAAGGTAGCGGAATTACTAATTTCTTCTTCAAACTAATTCCATTAGAAATAATGATGAACCCGATTTACAATTGAACCAAGATACTTATTGAATGAACAAGAAGTCAAAATTAATACAAATATAAACCAAATATACACAAGAACCTTTGGTATTGGAGACATAAACTTCACTTCCAAGAGATTGAAGAAATTATAATACTACACCAATTCCACTGGGACCGGCAACCACAAGGATCGCGAAGAAGAACGAAGAACAGAAGAATTGCTGTTACACTCCAGGACATCAACTTTCAACCTTTATTGATAATCTGGACACATTTTTTGATCAAAAATAACCTCATCAGTACGTCTTCATGCGGTTGTAAACAGCCACGGCTATCTTGCGCGTCGCCTAGTACGGTAACCCCAGCTTATATTTAATTTTATACATTAAGAATTAATAACAATTTGTAATACTTAGTAACCTTAATTTTGCATTACCTGGCCTTACTAATCGTTAAAAGAATCACACGTACCCTGGGATAAGAGATAAACAAAAATTATATTTAAATTGTATTATACAGAACTAGTCCATTAACAAATCGATTCAGCATTGTACGATCGATATTACGATCAAATAAACTGTGAAGAATACTGTTGGAAGTTAAAAAGTAATATAAATAAAGAATCCTTCTTGTATGTAATGATGTTCTGTGTTATTGTAGAATAGGTATTATATTTTGATGGGGAAGTAATTTACAGATAAAGAAGTTGGTTAAACTATCAAGTGAAACTAACTAACCTATAAAAACAAGTCAATTACGAATAGCAGCGCTTGCTGTAGACAGCTGGTGGAACGAGAGAGTGCCGAACTAACGTATTCCTTTCGCCACATTTGAATTAATTTAAATCATACGGACCAAATAGGGTTGGAGTGAATTACCGAATTATTAACTAAGATACCTGTAATATAGAGTTATTCTATGGTAAAACACTTATTAATTGATCAACACAGGGCTATGTTCAAGATAAGAGTTGCAGCAATGATAAAATAAAATAAATTTTTTTATTAATATTGAGTTGCAGTAGGTCGCATCTACAATAACATAATAAACTTTTTCCTTAAATAGATCGAATTAGTTAATTTAAATTTTTTTGAAATTAACTACAACTGTAATATAAATAAGAAACCCAAAGAGCCTTATTTGTTACAAATTGGCGCTCAACGAGTGGGCTTTAGTTAAGTAAAAAATCGACTTAATTATTACTTAACTGGAGCAGGCAACTATTAGAGGCACAGGAATGCATACGAGAGGTGTTTCTAAAAGGATGGCGAAAGACCAAGAAACGGAAGAAGATAGACGGGAAGAAGAAGCAGAGGTAGTTACAGACACCGAAATGGAACAACTGGCGGGTGACAAGGAGGAAGCCAGAGGTGATATGGATTTACTAAAACTATGGGAATTAATTAAAGAAGATTCCAAGAAACAGCAGGAAGAATTAAATAAAAAATTTGAAGAAATGTCAGAAAAGCTAGAAAACAAAATAGACAGTACCAAGGAACTAAATAAACGAACTAATGAGAAATTAGACAGTATTTTAGAAAATAACAAACGAATGTTATAAAAGCTAGAAAATAAAAGGGACAGTATAAACGAAAATTCAAAGAAACAAAACGAAGTTTTGAGTGAGGACTTAATAAAACTAATGAATGAGAAGTTTGACAAAAATAAAGAGGAAACGGATGAGAATAACTGGCTGATAAATGAAAGTTTAAACCAAATGAATGAAAGGTTTGACAGGAACGATGAGAGATTAAAGCAGATAACAAACAAATAGACGGGAAAATTGAAAACAATAATAAGGAGTTGCGGCAAATTATAAATGAACAAAACCAAGCGTTGAGGGAAGTCATCAATGAAAGGGTCGCAAATGTCCATGAAACACTTAACAAAAGGGTAGATAATTATAAAGAGGAAGTAAGACAGCAAATAACTGAAACTAAGGTGGGTCTGGAAAAGACAGATGAAACCATCATACAACTCCCAGTGAAAGTAGAGGCCAAAATTAATCAAGTGGAAAATAATAACAAAACTAGAATGAAAGAAGTACAATTAGAAACCCAAGAGAAATTGGACGAAGTGCAAATTAATATAGCTGGGAGAATTGAAATAGTTAATAACGAAATAACACAAATAAAAACCCAAGTGGATCAAAATAAGGGGACTGTTGAAAATATACAGAATCAGGAATTGATTAATATAAAGGAGTCCATAGAAGTTTTACAAAATCGACCAATGTATCTGGCACATCACATAGCCCCTGAGCAGAAAGAAAATATCAATTTCAAAATTTATAGAGGAAACCCCATAGAATTTCTGGAGAGAATAGATGAATGGTTTAGTAGGATTAAAGTGACCTGATGGAACATAATAAAAAGTTTGTTGGATGATTGTTTTAAAAGTATAAATGATAATTGGTGGTCAGCGGTCCAGAATGAAACGAGTAATTATGAAGAGTTTAAAAAGGCTTTTAGGTCGAAATACTGGTCGGATTCCGTACAGAACATGATTAGGGATAACATTACCAACGGGAGATTCAATTTTAATCAAGAGCAGTCCCCAACTACTTACTTTTTGGGAAAGGTGTGTTTGGCGCGTCATTTGGAACCGCGAATACCAGAGGAATGTTTAGTAAATAAATTATCTTACCATTTTGAAGAAGAGATAGTTCTTGCCAGACGCAGTGGACAAGTGAAGACAGTGGGAGCAATGGAAACCTTGTTGGCCAGTTACAAAATGGAAGACTACTATCAAAGGTCTCGACGGCAAAGTGAATATTCCAACAATAGAAGGGAGGAGCCAAATCAAGAGTCGTGTCCAGGAATAAATCGATTTAACCACAATAATTATCACCGAAGGGTGAATGACCATTTTATAAATAATCGTTATCGTAATAATCATTACCAAGGCAATCAATATAATAACTATAATAATAACAGATACAGCGCAGGCCGCAGGAATTTTGATAACGGGAGAGACTATTGGGATAATAACCGAGGGAACGATGATGGAGGAAATCAAAACAGAAATAGGAGCATCGAGAATGATGGAGGAAGCAGGGAACAAAGGAGAGACATACCCTCGGAAAATCAACCAAGTAATGACCAGGGAACCCATATAGCTCGAGTAAACTATATCATGGCTGATGAGAGGAATAACCAAGAGGATCATCGTGGAAACCGTAAACCTAATCCCAATTCTGGGAATGTTGAGGGAAGGAATAGACGCAACGAAGAGGACATAGAACCGTATGTATATGATCCATACTGCGACGATGCCATTGAAAGATTTACCACTGCATATAATTTATGGAATCCACCGGAAAATCATATTGGTAGAGCAGCCCGAACAGAGGCCAATACAAAATAATTAAGATAAATTATGTGGAATCAATTTAAATACCCCAAAATTCAAAAACTATGTAAGGACAACTTACTTAAGATATTTCGCAACAATTTGATTTAATAAACAGTAAAACACCAAGAGTATGTAAGAACAGATTATTAAATAATATTTATAAAGAATTGATTTAAAATGAAATAATAGGGAAAAGTAATATTTTTATGGGAACAAAAAGAAGAATAAATGAATAAAAACAACTGATGGTAATGTGCTCAAATAAGAAGAATAACTTAATGACTACAATGAAGATGAAGGAGGATAATAATTAATACAACAATAATTTAGAATCTCTCGGAATTGAAGATGATACAAGAAGAAATGATACAGAGAAAATATGTCACAAGAAGGAAAGTCAAAAGGATTTTAAAATAATGCCTATCAATAATGTTATATGCTATTAGTTAATGATAAAGAAGAAGGAATCAAGAAGAAAAGGAAATATATAATTTAATGCAAACAGCAACAGTATGAAGAATCCCAAAAGTGTTTAGTATTAGTCGCTAATCAACTACTTGTAATTTTTATTATAACGAATTGACCGTAGAAATGTTCCGGCAATAATTTTCCTGAGCAGGGATGATGTTCCCCTGGTCTCAGAAGGTGTAAGGATGGACAGCGGAGTTATGGAACCAAAAGTGGCCACCCGAATGGAACCACCGCACAGGATTGGGAAAAATGTTAGGGAAATTATATATTTAAGGGATAATAATTATAAAATAGCTGAAAAGAGTGATATTAGATTCCAGAAGTATAGATAAAGAAAATAGAAGGAAGATAGCAGACAGAAGCTTAATTGAGAAAGCGAATTTATAGAAGTAAATAAGAAAATAAGTGTTAAAACAAGTTTTTTATGATTAGCGTGACCAGTCCTTATCAAGTAAAATGTGGAAGTACCACTACCCAGAGAAATAAATAATTGATGAATTTGCCTCCAAGAGAGAGAGAGTTGAGTAGGAAAACAGCAATTACCATTAACCAAATAACAGGTATATAACCAAACAGAAAAAAAAAATATTATGAGTAAAAGGTTAACCTTATCAGGGACGAACTACAAGTTTATTTTTACTAAACTTCATTGAGCCAAAATAAACTTCTTTCGAAGGGGGAGTATTATGTAACGTAACAGAGTTGAGGTCCCCGACGTTACATAAAAAACTATGTAAATATGATATAAAACAATGCCCAAAGCCTGTTATGATTAAATACAAGAGGGCCCATCTCACCTGAAGAATGACTTAGAGGTACATAGTAAGGTTACTAAGTAATTAAAACATCAAAAGTGTACCTAAATCTAAAATATGTAATGAGTAGTATGAGATGTAAAACATAAACATTGTGTCTAATGGGAGGAGTTTAATGTGTAGTAGTTGAGTATAATATACTGTTCGATTAATATTTAATGTGTTATAAAATGTACTTGGTGTTGTGCTGTGGCATGATGTAGTGTTTACAGGATATTTATTTTATGTTTTGTGGATAGTAGGTGTGGAGCTGTTGCTTTAAGGAAGTACTAAGTCCTAGGTACTCAATTTATTTATGTTAAAATTGTATTTAAATAATTAAGTATAAGTACATGTATTAGCTATGATATTATGTTAAATGTATTTACTTTAATTGATTAATGAAGATGTTTAAAATAATGTTTGTAAACTTGGCCAGGAAGGCAATAAGTGTTAATAAGTTGGCAAGTAGTTCTTATAGTTATGTTACAAAACAATGAAGGGTTCAATGATGAACTAAATAATATAATGAATTGAAACCAGGAAATTAAAATTGATGTAAGTGGCCATAAGCCAGTGACTATTTGTACAGTAGGTCGGGTAAAGAAAAATTAAGTTAAAAACAAAACTAAATTATAACAGGTGTAAGAAAACCAATAGGCCTAAATTTAATATTTGTAAAAGGAAATTAATACCTTTTTAATAAGTCCAGTCAGATGAAACTATAGTAAAATATATATGGTTTAATAAGGCAGATTAAGTGAGAGTTTTATGTGATTTGGTGTAATTCCAAGCATGGAGTATTTTATTTAAAAAGAGTAGTAATATCTTCTAATTCTGGCTCTAGGATATCAAATATTATCCAATGACAGAGAGTAATGGTTGTTAGGGTAACTAAAATGCAAGAAATCTTGTTGATTTTAACATTCAATTGTTATATGCTAATGGGTGAAGTTAAATTAATACGAATCCAGAAGAAAATTTAAAAAAACCTAACATTCGATTGTTATATGCTATTGGGAACAGTTCGGTAGACGAATTTAAACAAAAAATAAAAATAAAATAAAATGAATCGACCTCAATAAATCAAATGTATTAAAGCCAGTCCATTCAAACAAAACTGATGAATAATTACTGAACTAGATTTCGGGAAATATAATTATACACCTCCCAAAGGTAGCGGAATTACTAATTTCTTCTTCAAACTAATTCCATTAGAAATAATGATGAACCCGATTTACAATTGAACCAAGATACTTATTGAATGAACAAGAAGTCAAAATTAATACAAATATAAACCAAATATACACAAGAACCTTTGGTATTGGAGACATAAACTTCACTTCCAAGAGATTGAAGAAATTATAATACTACACCAATTCCACTGGGACCGGCAACCACAAGGATCGCGAAGAAGAACGAAGAACAGAAGAATTGCTGTTACACTCCAGGACATCAACTTTCAACCTTTATTGATAATCTGGACACATTTTTTGATCAAAAATAACCTCATCAGTACGTCTTCATGCGGTTGTAAACAGCCACGGCTATCTTGCGCGTCGCCTAGTACGGTAACCCCAGCTTATATTTAATTTTATACATTAAGAATTAATAACAATTTGTAATACTTAGTAACCTTAATTTTGCATTACCTGGCCTTACTAATCGTTAAAAGAATCACACGTACCCTGGGATAAGAGATAAACAAAAATTATATTTAAATTGTATTATACAGAACTAGTCCATTAACAAATCGATTCAGCATTGTACGATCGATATTACGATCAAATAAACTGTGAAGAATACTGTTGGAAGTTAAAAAGTAATATAAATAAAGAATCCTTCTTGTATGTAATGATGTTCTGTGTTATTGTAGAATAGGTATTATATTTTGATGGGGAAGTAATTTACAGATAAAGAAGTTGGTTAAACTATCAAGTGAAACTAACTAACCTATAAAAACAAGTCAATTACGAATAGCAGCGCTTGCTGTAGACAGCTGGTGGAACGAGAGAGTGCCGAACTAACGTATTCCTTTCGCCACATTTGAATTAATTTAAATCATACGGACCAAATAGGGTTGGAGTGAATTACCGAATTATTAACTAAGATACCTGTAATATAGAGTTATTCTATGGTAAAACACTTATTAATTGATCAACACAGGGCTATGTTCAAGATAAGAGTTGCAGCAATGATAAAATAAAATAAATTTTTTTATTAATATTGAGTTGCAGTAGGTCGCATCTACAATAACATAATAAACTTTTTCCTTAAATAGATCGAATTAGTTAATTTAAATTTTTTTGAAATTAACTACAACTGTAATATAAATAAGAAACCCAAAGAGCCTTATTTGTTACAAATTGGCGCTCAACGAGTGGGCTTTAGTTAAGTAAAAAATCGACTTAATTATTACTTAACTGGAGCAGGCAACTATTAGAGGCACAGGAATGCATACGAGAGGTGTTTCTAAAAGGATGGCGAAAGACCAAGAAACGGAAGAAGATAGACGGGAAGAAGAAGCAGAGGTAGTTACAGACACCGAAATGGAACAACTGGCGGGTGACAAGGAGGAAGCCAGAGGTGATATGGATTTACTAAAACTATGGGAATTAATTAAAGAAGATTCCAAGAAACAGCAGGAAGAATTAAATAAAAAATTTGAAGAAATGTCAGAAAAGCTAGAAAACAAAATAGACAGTACCAAGGAACTAAATAAACGAACTAATGAGAAATTAGACAGTATTTTAGAAAATAACAAACGAATGTTATAAAAGCTAGAAAATAAAAGGGACAGTATAAACGAAAATTCAAAGAAACAAAACGAAGTTTTGAGTGAGGACTTAATAAAACTAATGAATGAGAAGTTTGACAAAAATAAAGAGGAAACGGATGAGAATAACTGGCTGATAAATGAAAGTTTAAACCAAATGAATGAAAGGTTTGACAGGAACGATGAGAGATTAAAGCAGATAACAAACAAATAGACGGGAAAATTGAAAACAATAATAAGGAGTTGCGGCAAATTATAAATGAACAAAACCAAGCGTTGAGGGAAGTCATCAATGAAAGGGTCGCAAATGTCCATGAAACACTTAACAAAAGGGTAGATAATTATAAAGAGGAAGTAAGACAGCAAATAACTGAAACTAAGGTGGGTCTGGAAAAGACAGATGAAACCATCATACAACTCCCAGTGAAAGTAGAGGCCAAAATTAATCAAGTGGAAAATAATAACAAAACTAGAATGAAAGAAGTACAATTAGAAACCCAAGAGAAATTGGACGAAGTGCAAATTAATATAGCTGGGAGAATTGAAATAGTTAATAACGAAATAACACAAATAAAAACCCAAGTGGATCAAAATAAGGGGACTGTTGAAAATATACAGAATCAGGAATTGATTAATATAAAGGAGTCCATAGAAGTTTTACAAAATCGACCAATGTATCTGGCACATCACATAGCCCCTGAGCAGAAAGAAAATATCAATTTCAAAATTTATAGAGGAAACCCCATAGAATTTCTGGAGAGAATAGATGAATGGTTTAGTAGGATTAAAGTGACCTGATGGAACATAATAAAAAGTTTGTTGGATGATTGTTTTAAAAGTATAAATGATAATTGGTGGTCAGCGGTCCAGAATGAAACGAGTAATTATGAAGAGTTTAAAAAGGCTTTTAGGTCGAAATACTGGTCGGATTCCGTACAGAACATGATTAGGGATAACATTACCAACGGGAGATTCAATTTTAATCAAGAGCAGTCCCCAACTACTTACTTTTTGGGAAAGGTGTGTTTGGCGCGTCATTTGGAACCGCGAATACCAGAGGAATGTTTAGTAAATAAATTATCTTACCATTTTGAAGAAGAGATAGTTCTTGCCAGACGCAGTGGACAAGTGAAGACAGTGGGAGCAATGGAAACCTTGTTGGCCAGTTACAAAATGGAAGACTACTATCAAAGGTCTCGACGGCAAAGTGAATATTCCAACAATAGAAGGGAGAAGCCAAATCAAGAGTCGTGTCCAGGAATAAATCGATTTAACCACAATCATTATCACCGAAGGGTGAATGACCATTTTATAAATAATCGTTATCGTAATAATCATTACCAAGGCAATCAATATAATAACTATAATAATAACAGATACAGCGCAGGCCGCAGGAATTTTGATAACGGGAGAGACTATTGGGATAATAACCGAGGGAACGATGATGGAGGAAATCAAAACAGAAATAGGAGCATCGAGAATGATGGAGGAAGCAGGGAACAAAGGAGAGACATACCCTCGGAAAATCAACCAAGTAATGACCAGGGAACCCATATAGCTCGAGTAAACTATATCATGGCTGATGAGAGGAATAACCAAGAGGATCATCGTGGAAACCGTAAACCTAATCCCAATTCTGGGAATGTTGAGGGAAGGAATAGACGCAACGAAGAGGACATAGAACCGTATGTATATGATCCATACTGCGACGATGCCATTGAAAGATTTACCACTGCATATAATTTATGGAATCCACCGGAAAATCATATTGGTAGAGCAGCCCGAACAGAGGCCAATACAAAATAATTAAGATAAATTATGTGGAATCAATTTAAATACCCCAAAATTCAAAAACTATGTAAGGACAACTTACTTAAGATATTTCGCAACAATTTGATTTAATAAACAGTAAAACACCAAGAGTATGTAAGAACAGATTATTAAATAATATTTATAAAGAATTGATTTAAAATGAAATAATAGGGAAAAGTAATATTTTTATGGGAACAAAAAGAAGAATAAATGAATAAAAACAACTGATGGTAATGTGCTCAAATAAGAAGAATAACTTAATGACTACAATGAAGCTGAAGGAGGATAATAATTAATACAACAATAATTTAGAATCTCTCGGAATTGAAGATGATATAAGAAGAAATGATACAGAGAAAATATGTCACAAGAAGGAAAGTCAAAAGGATTTTAAAATAATGCCTATCAATAATGTTATATGCTATTAGTTAATGATAAAGAAGAAGGAATCAAGAAGAAAAGGAAATATATAATTTAATGCAAACAGCAACAGTATGAAGAATCCCAAAAGTGTTTAGTATTAGTCGCTAATCAACTACTTGTAATTTTTATTATAACGAATTGACCGTAGAAATGTTCCGGCAATAATTTTCCTGAGCAGGGATGATGTTCCCCTGGTCTCAGAAGGTGTAAGGATGGACAGCGGAGTTATGGACCCAAAAGTGGCCACCCGACTGGAACCACCGCACAGGATTGGGAAAAATGTTAGGGAAATTAAATATTTAAGGGATAATAATTATAAAATAGCTGAAAAGAGTGATATTAGATTCCAGAAGTATAGATAAAGAAAATAGAAGGAAGATAGCAGACAGAAGCTTAATTGAGAAAGCGAATTTATAGAAGTAAATAAGAAAATAAGTGTTAAAACAAGTTTTTTATGATTAGCGTGACCAGTCCTTATCAAGTAAAATGTGGAAGTACCACTACCCAGAGAAATAAATAATTGATGAATTTGCCTCCAAGAGAGAGAGAGTTGAGTAGGAAAACAGCAATTACCATTAACCAAATAACAGGTATATAACCAAACAGAAAAAAAAAATATTATGAGTAAAAGGTTAACCTTATCAGGGACGAACTACAAGTTTATTTTTACTAAACTTCATTGAGCCAAAATAAACTGCTTTCGAAGGGGGAGTATTATGTAACGTAACAGAGTTGAGGTCCCCGACGTTACATAAAAAACTATGTAAATATGATATAAAACAATGCCCAAAGCCTGTTATGATTAAATACAAGAGGGCCCATCTCACCTGAAGAATGACTTAGAGGTACATAGTAAGGTTACTAAGTAATTAAAACATCAAAAGTGTACCTAAATCTAAAATATGTAATGAGTAGTATGAGATGTAAAACATAAACATTGTGTCTAATGGGAGGAGTTTAATGTGTAGTAGTTGAGTATAATATACTGTTCGATTAATATTTAATGTGTTATAAAATGTACTTGGTGTTGTGCTGTGGCATGATGTAGTGTTTACAGGATATTTATTTTATGTTTTGTGGATAGTAGGTGTGGAGCTGTTGCTTTAAGGAAGTACTAAGTCCTAGGTACTCAATTTATTTATGTTAAAATTGTATTTAAATAATTAAGTATAAGTACATGTATTAGCTATGATATTATGTTAAATGTATTTACTTTAATTGATTAATGAAGATGTTTAAAATAATGTTTGTAAACTTGGCCAGGAAGGCAATAAGTGTTAATAAGTTGGCAAGTAGTTCTTATAGTTATGTTACAAAACAATGAAGGGTTCAATGATGAACTAAATAATATAATGAATTGAAACCAGGAAATTAAAATTGATGTAAGTGGCCATAAGCCAGTGACTATTTGTACAGTAGGTCGGGTAAAGAAAAATTAAGTTAAAAACAAAACTAAATTATAACAGGTGTAAGAAAACCAATAGGCCTAAATTTAATATTTGTAAAAGGAAATTAATACCTTTTTAATAAGTCCAGTCAGATGAAACTATAGTAAAATATATATGGTTTAATAAGGCAGATTAAGTGAGAGTTTTATGTGATTTGGTGTAATTCCAAGCATGGAGTATTTTATTTAAAAAGAGTAGTAATATCTTCTAATTCTGGCTCTAGGATATCAAATATTATCCAATGACAGAGAGTAATGGTTGTTAGGGTAACTAAAATGCAAGAAATCTTGTTGATTTCAACATTCAATTGTTATATGCTAATGGGTGAAGTTAAATTAATACGAATCCAGAAGAAAATTTAAAAAAACCTAACATTCGATTGTTATATGCTATTGGGAACAGTTCGGTAGACGAATTTAAACAAAAAATAAAAATAAAATAAAATGAATCAACCTCAATAAATCAAATGTATTAAAGCCAGTCCATTCAAACAAAACTGATGAATAATTACTGAACTAGATTTCGGGAAATATAATTATACACCTCCCAAAGGTAGCGGAATTACTAATTTCTTCTTCAAACTAATTCCATTAGAAATAATGATGAACCCGATTTACAATTGAACCAAGATACTTATTGAATGAACAAGAAGTCAAAATTAATACAAATATAAACCAAATATACACAAGAACCTTTGGTATTGGAGACATAAACTTCACTTCCAAGAGATTGAAGAAATTATAATACTACACCAATTCCACTGGGACCGGCAACCACAAGGATTGCGAAGAAGAACGAAGAACAGAAGAATTGCTGTTACACTCCAGGACATCAACTTTCAACCTTTATTGATAATCTGGACACATTTTTTGATCAAAAATAACCTCATCAGTACGTCTTCATGCGGTTGTAAACAGCCACGGCTATCTTGCGCGTCGCCTAGTACGGTAACACCAGCTTATATTTAATTTTATACATTAAGAATTAATAACAATTTGTAATACTTAGTAACCTTAATTTTGCATTACCTGGCCTTACTAATCGTTAAAAGAATCACACGTACCCTGGGATAAGAGATAAACAAAAATTATATTTAAATTGTATTATACAGAACTAGTCCATTAACAAATCGATTCAGCATTGTACGATCGATATTACGATCAAATAAACTGTGAAGAATACTGTTGGAAGTTAAAAAGTAATATAAATAAAGAATCCTTCTTGTATGTAATGATGTTCTGTGTTATTGTAGAATAGGTATTATATTTTGATGGGGAAGTAATTTACAGATAAAGAAGTTGGTTAAACTATCAAGTGAAACTAACTAACCTATAAAAACAAGTCAATTACGAATAGCAGCGCTTGCTGTAGACAGCTGGTGGAACGAGAGAGTGCCGAACTAACGTATTCCTTTCGCCACATTTGAATTAATTTAAATCATACGGACCAAATAGGGTTGGAGTGAATTACCGAATTATTAACTAAGATACCTGTAATATAGAGTTATTCTATGGTAAAACACTTATTAATTGATCAACACAGGGCTTTGTTCAACATAAGAGTTGCAGCAATGATAAAATAAAACACATTTTTTTATTAATATTGAGTTGCAGTAGGTCGCATCTACAATAACATAATAAACTTTTTCCTTAAATAGATCGAATTAGTTAATTTAAGTTTTTTGAAATTAACTACAACTGTAATATAAATAAGAAACCCAAAGAGCCTTATTTGTTACAAATTGGCGCTCAACGAGTGGGCTTTAGTTAAGTAAAAAATCGACTTAATTATTACTTAACTGGAGCAGGCAACTATTAGAGGCACAGGAATGCATACGAGTGGTGTTTCTAAAAGGATGGCGAAAGACCAAGAAACGGAAGAAGATAGACGGGAAGAAGAAGCAGAGGTAGTTACAGACACCGAAATGGAACAACTGGCGGGTGACAAGGAGGAAGCCAGAGGTGATATGGATTTACTAAAACTATGGGAATTAATTAAAGAAGATTCCAAGAAACAGCAGGAAGAATTAAATAAAAATTTTGAAGAAATGTCAGAAAAGCTAGAAAACAAAATAGACAGTTCCAAGGAACTAAATAAACGAACTAATGAGAAATTAGACAGTATTTTAGAAAATAACAAACGAATGTTATAAAAGCTAGAAAATAAAAGGGACAGTATAAACGAAAATTCAAAGAAACAAAACGAAGTTTTGAGTGAGGACTTAATAAAACGAATAAATGAGAAGTTTGACAAAAATAAAGAGCAAACGGATGAGAATAACTGGCTGATAAATGAAAGTTTAAACCAAATGAATGAAAGGTTTCACAGGAACGATGAGAGATTAAAGCAGATTCAAGAAAATAACAAACAAATAGACGGGAAAATTGAAAACAGTAATAAGGAGTTGCGGCAAATTATAAATGAACAAAACCAAGCGTTGAGGGAAGTCATCAATGAAAGGGACGCAAATGCCCATGAAACACTTAACAAAAGGGTAGATAATTATAAAGAGGAAGTAAGACAGCAAATAACTGAAACTAAGGTGGGTCTGGAAAAGACAGATGAAACCATCATACAACTCCCAGTGAAAGTAGAGGCCAAAATTAATCAAGTGGAAAATAATAACAAAACTAGAATAAAAGAAGTACAATTAGAAACCCAAGAGAAATTGGACGAAGTGCAAATTAATATAGCTGGGAGAATTGAAATAGTTAATAACGAAATAACACAAATAAAAACCCAAGTGGATCAAAATAAGGGGACTGTCGAAAATATACAGAATCAGGAATTGATTAATATAAAGGAGTCCATAGAAGTTTTACAAAATCGACCAATGTATCTGGCACATCACATAGCCCCTGAGCAGAAAGAAAATATCAATTTCAAAATTTATAGAGGAAACCCCATAGAATTTCTGGAGAGAATAGATGAATGGTTTAGTAGGATTAAAGTGACCTGATGGAACATAATAAAAAGTTTGTTGGATGATTGTTTTAAAAGTATAAATGATAATTGGTGGTCAGCGGTCCGGAATGAAACGAGTAATTATGAAGAGTTTAAAAAGGCTTTTAGGTCGAAATACTGGTCGGATTCCGTACAGAACATGATTAGGGATAACATTACCAACGGGAGATTCAATTTTAATCAAGAGCAGTCCCCAACTACTTACTTTTTGGGAAAGGTGTGTTTGGCGCGTCATTTGGAACTGCGAATACCAGAGGAATGTTTAGTAAATAAATTATCTTACCATTTTGAAGAAGAGATAGTTCTTGCCAGACGCAGTGGACAAGTGAAGACAGTGGGAGCAATGGAAACCTTGTTGGCCAGTTACGAAATGGAAGACTAATATCAAAGGTCTCGACGGCAAAGTGAATATTCCAACAATAGAAGGGAGGAGCCAAATCAAGAGTCGTGTCCAGGAATAAATCGATTTAACCACAATAATTATCACCGAAGGGTGAATGACCATTTTATAAATAATCGTTATCGTAATAATCATTACCAAGGCAATCAATATAATAACTATAATAATAACAGATACAGCGCAGGCCGCAGGAATTTTGATAACGGGAGAGACTATTGGGATAATAACCGAGGGAACGATGATGGAGGAAATCAAAACAGAAATAGGAGCATCGAGAATGATGGAGGAAGCAGGGAACAAAGGAGAGACATACCCTCGGAAAATCAACCAAGTAATGACCAGGGAACCCATATAGCTCGAGTAAACTATATCATGGCTGATGAGAGGAATAACCAAGAGGATCATCGTGGAAACCGTAAACCTAATCCCAATTCTGGGAATGCTGAGGGAAGGAATAGACGCAACGAAGAGGACATAGAACCGTATGTATATTATCCATACTGCGACGATGCCATTGAAAGATTTACCACTGCATATAATTTACGGAATCCACCGGAAAACCATATTGGTAGAGCAGCCCGAACAGAGGCCAATACAAAATAATTAAGATAAATTATGTGGAATCAATTTAAATACCCCAAAATTCAAAAACTATGTAAGGACAACTTACTTAAGATATTTCGCAACAATTTGATTTAATAAACAGTAAAACACCAAGAGTATGTAAGAACAGATTATTAAATAATATTTATAAAGAATTGATTTAAAATGAAATAATAGGGAAAAGTAATATTTTTATGGGAACAAAAAGAAGAATAAATGAATAAAAACAACTGATGGTAATGTGCTCAAATAAGAAGAATAACTTAATGACTACAATGAAGCTGAAGGAGGATAATAATTAATACAACAATAATTTAGAATCTCTCAGAATTGAAGATGATATAAGAAGAAATGATACAGAGAAAATATGTCACAAGAAGGAAAGTCAAAAAGATTTTAAAATAATGCCTATCAATAATGTTATATGCTATTAGTTAATGATAAAGAAGAAGGAATCAAGAAGAAAAGGAAATATATAATTTAATGCAGACAGCAACAGTATAAAGAATCCCAAAAGTGTTTAGTATTAGTCGCTAATCAACTACTTGTAATTTTTATTATAACGAATTGACCGTAGAAATGTTCCGGCAATAATTTTCCTGAGCAGGGATGATGTTCCCCTGGTCTCAGAAGGTGTAAGGATGGACAGCGGAGTTATGGACCCAAAAGTGGCCACCCGACTGGAACCACCGCACAGGATTGGGAAAAATGTTAGGGAAATTAAATATTTAAGGGATAATAATTATAAAATAGCTGAAAAGAGTGATATTAGATTCCAGAAGTATAGATAAAGAAAATAGAAGGAAGATAGCAGACAGAAGCTTAATTGAGAAAGCGAATTTATTGAAGTAAATAAGAAAATAAGTGTTAAAACAAGTTTTTTATGATTAGCGTGACCAGTCCTTATCAAGTAAAATGTGGAAGTACCACTACCCAGAGAAATAAATAATTGATGAATTTGCCTCCAAGAGAGAGAGAGTTGAGTAGGAAAACAGCAATTACCATTAACCAAATAACAGGTATATAACCAAACAGAAAAAAAAAATATTATGAGTAAAAGGTTAACCTTATCAGGGACGAACTACAAGTTTATTTTTACTAAACTTCATTGAGCCAAAATAAACTTCTTTCGAAGGGGGAGTATTATGTAACGTAACAGAGTTGAGGTCCCCGACGTTACATAAAAAACTATGTAAACATGATATAAAACAATGCCCAAAGCCTGTTATGATTAAATACAAGAGGGCCCATCTCACCTGAAGAATGACTTAGAGGTACATAGTAAGGTTACTAAGTAATTAAAACATCAAAAGTGTACCTAAATCTAAAATATGTAATGAGTAGTATGAGATGTAAAACATAAACATTGTGTCTAATGGGAGGAGTTTAATGTGTAGTAGTTGAGTATAATATACTGTTCGATTAATATTTAATGTGTTATAAAATGTACTTGGTGTTGTGCTGTGGCATGATGTAGTGTTTACAGGATATTTATTTTATGTTTTGTGGATAGTAGGTGTGGAGCTGTTGCTTTAAGGAAGTACTAAGTCCTAGGTACTCAATTTATTTATGTTAAAATTGTATTTAAATAATTAAGTATAAGTACATGTATTAGCTATGATATTATGTTAAATGTATTTACTTTAATTGATTAATGAAGATGTTTAAAATAATGTTTGTAAACTTGGCCAGGAAGGCAATAAGTGTTAATAAGTTGGCAAGTAGTTCTTATAGTTATGTTACAAAACAATGAAGGGTTCAATGATGAACTAAATAATATAATGAATTGAAACCAGGAAATTAAAATTGATGTAAGTGGCCATAAGCCAGTGACTATTTGTACAGTAGGTCGGGTAAAGAAAAATTAAGTTAAAAACAAAACTAAATTATAACAGGTGTAAGAAAACCAATAGGCCTAAATTTAATATTTGTAAAAGGAAATTAATACCTTTTTAATAAGTCCAGTCAGATGAAACTATAGTAAAATATATATGGTTTAATAAGGCAGATTAAGTGAGAGTTTTATGTGATTTGGTGTAATTCCAAGCATGGAGTATTTTATTTAAAAAGAGTAGTAATATCTTCTAATTCTGGCTCTAGGATATCAAATATTATCCAATGACAGAGAGTAATGGTTGTTAGGGTAACTAAAATGCAAGAAATCTTGTTGATTTCAACATTCAATTGTTATATGCTAATGGGTGAAGTTAAATTAATACGAATCCAGAAGAAAATTTAAAAAAACCTAACATTCGATTGTTATATGCTATTGGGAACAGTTCGGTAGACGAATTTAAACAAAAAATAAAAATAAAATAAAATGAATCAACCTCAATAAATCAAATGTATTAAAGCCAGTCCATTCAAACAAAACTGATGAATAATTACTGAACTAGATTTCGGGAAATATAATTATACACCTCCCAAAGGTAGCGGAATTACTAATTTCTTCTTCAAACTAATTCCATTAGAAATAATGATGAACCCGATTTACAATTGAACCAAGATACTTATTGAATGAACAAGAAGTCAAAATTAATACAAATATAAACCAAATATACACAAGAACCTTTGGTATTGGAGACATAAACTTCACTTCCAAGAGATTGAAGAAATTATAATACTACACCAATTCCACTGGGACCGGCAACCACAAGGATTGCGAAGAAGAACGAAGAACAGAAGAATTGCTGTTACACTCCAGGACATCAACTTTCAACCTTTATTGATAATCTGGACACATTTTTTGATCAAAAATAACCTCATCAGTACGTCTTCATGCGGTTGTAAACAGCCACGGCTATCTTGCGCGTCGCCTAGTACGGTAACACCAGCTTATATTTAATTTTATACATTAAGAATTAATAACAATTTGTAATACTTAGTAACCTTAATTTTGCATTACCTGGCCTTACTAATCGTTAAAAGAATCACACGTACCCTGGGATAAGAGATAAACAAAAATTATATTTAAATTGTATTATACAGAACTAGTCCATTAACAAATCGATTCAGCATTGTACGATCGATATTACGATCAAATAAACTGTGAAGAATACTGTTGGAAGTTAAAAAGTAATATAAATAAAGAATCCTTCTTGTATGTAATGATGTTCTGTGTTATTGTAGAATAGGTATTATATTTTGATGGGGAAGTAATTTACAGATAAAGAAGTTGGTTAAACTATCAAGTGAAACTAACTAACCTATAAAAACAAGTCAATTACGAATAGCAGCGCTTGCTGTAGACAGCTGGTGGAACGAGAGAGTGCCGAACTAACGTATTCCTTTCGCCACATTTGAATTAATTTAAATCATACGGACCAAATAGGGTTGGAGTGAATTACCGAATTATTAACTAAGATACCTGTAATATAGAGTTATTCTATGGTAAAACACTTATTAATTGATCAACACAGGGCTTTGTTCAACATAAGAGTTGCAGCAATGATAAAATAAAACACATTTTTTTATTAATATTGAGTTGCAGTAGGTCGCATCTACAATAACATAATAAACTTTTTCCTTAAATAGATCGAATTAGTTAATTTAAGTTTTTTGAAATTAACTACAACTGTAATATAAATAAGAAACCCAAAGAGCCTTATTTGTTACAAATTGGCGCTCAACGAGTGGGCTTTAGTTAAGTAAAAAATCGACTTAATTATTACTTAACTGGAGCAGGCAACTATTAGAGGCACAGGAATGCATACGAGTGGTGTTTCTAAAAGGATGGCGAAAGACCAAGAAACGGAAGAAGATAGACGGGAAGAAGAAGCAGAGGTAGTTACAGACACCGAAATGGAACAACTGGCGGGTGACAAGGAGGAAGCCAGAGGTGATATGGATTTACTAAAACTATGGGAATTAATTAAAGAAGATTCCAAGAAACAGCAGGAAGAATTAAATAAAAATTTTGAAGAAATGTCAGAAAAGCTAGAAAACAAAATAGACAGTTCCAAGGAACTAAATAAACGAACTAATGAGAAATTAGACAGTATTTTAGAAAATAACAAACGAATGTTATAAAAGCTAGAAAATAAAAGGGACAGTATAAACGAAAATTCAAAGAAACAAAACGAAGTTTTGAGTGAGGACTTAATAAAACGAATAAATGAGAAGTTTGACAAAAATAAAGAGCAAACGGATGAGAATAACTGGCTGATAAATGAAAGTTTAAACCAAATGAATGAAAGGTTTCACAGGAACGATGAGAGATTAAAGCAGATTCAAGAAAATAACAAACAAATAGACGGGAAAATTGAAAACAGTAATAAGGAGTTGCGGCAAATTATAAATGAACAAAACCAAGCGTTGAGGGAAGTCATCAATGAAAGGGACGCAAATGCCCATGAAACACTTAACAAAAGGGTAGATAATTATAAAGAGGAAGTAAGACAGCAAATAACTGAAACTAAGGTGGGTCTGGAAAAGACAGATGAAACCATCATACAACTCCCAGTGAAAGTAGAGGCCAAAATTAATCAAGTGGAAAATAATAACAAAACTAGAATAAAAGAAGTACAATTAGAAACCCAAGAGAAATTGGACGAAGTGCAAATTAATATAGCTGGGAGAATTGAAATAGTTAATAACGAAATAACACAAATAAAAACCCAAGTGGATCAAAATAAGGGGACTGTCGAAAATATACAGAATCAGGAATTGATTAATATAAAGGAGTCCATAGAAGTTTTACAAAATCGACCAATGTATCTGGCACATCACATAGCCCCTGAGCAGAAAGAAAATATCAATTTCAAAATTTATAGAGGAAACCCCATAGAATTTCTGGAGAGAATAGATGAATGGTTTAGTAGGATTAAAGTGACCTGATGGAACATAATAAAAAGTTTGTTGGATGATTGTTTTAAAAGTATAAATGATAATTGGTGGTCAGCGGTCCGGAATGAAACGAGTAATTATGAAGAGTTTAAAAAGGCTTTTAGGTCGAAATACTGGTCGGATTCCGTACAGAACATGATTAGGGATAACATTACCAACGGGAGATTCAATTTTAATCAAGAGCAGTCCCCAACTACTTACTTTTTGGGAAAGGTGTGTTTGGCGCGTCATTTGGAACTGCGAATACCAGAGGAATGTTTAGTAAATAAATTATCTTACCATTTTGAAGAAGAGATAGTTCTTGCCAGACGCAGTGGACAAGTGAAGACAGTGGGAGCAATGGAAACCTTGTTGGCCAGTTACGAAATGGAAGACTAATATCAAAGGTCTCGACGGCAAAGTGAATATTCCAACAATAGAAGGGAGGAGCCAAATCAAGAGTCGTGTCCAGGAATAAATCGATTTAACCACAATAATTATCACCGAAGGGTGAATGACCATTTTATAAATAATCGTTATCGTAATAATCATTACCAAGGCAATCAATATAATAACTATAATAATAACAGATACAGCGCAGGCCGCAGGAATTTTGATAACGGGAGAGACTATTGGGATAATAACCGAGGGAACGATGATGGAGGAAATCAAAACAGAAATAGGAGCATCGAGAATGATGGAGGAAGCAGGGAACAAAGGAGAGACATACCCTTGGAAAATCAACCAAGTAATGACCAGGGAACCCATATAGCTCGAGTAAACTATATCATGGCTGATGAGAGGAATAACCAAGAGGATCATCGTGGAAACCGTAAACCTAATCCCAATTCTGGGAATGCTGAGGGAAGGAATAGACGCAACGAAGAGGACATAGAACCGTATGTATATTATCCATACTGCGACGATGCCATTGAAAGATTTACCACTGCATATAATTTACGGAATCCACCGGAAAACCATATTGGTAGAGCAGCCCGAACAGAGGCCAATACAAAATAATTAAGATAAATTATGTGGAATCAATTTAAATACCCCAAAATTCAAAAACTATGTAAGGACAACTTACTTAAGATATTTCGCAACAATTTGATTTAATAAACAGTAAAACACCAAGAGTATGTAAGAACAGATTATTAAATAATATTTATAAAGAATTGATTTAAAATGAAATAATAGGGAAAAGTAATATTTTTATGGGAACAAAAAGAAGAATAAATGAATAAAAACAACTGATGGTAATGTGCTCAAATAAGAAGAATAACTTAATGACTACAATGAAGCTGAAGGAGGATAATAATTAATACAACAATAATTTAGAATCTCTCAGAATTGAAGATGATATAAGAAGAAATGATACAGAGAAAATATGTCACAAGAAGGAAAGTCAAAAAGATTTTAAAATAATGCCTATCAATAATGTTATATGCTATTAGTTAATGATAAAGAAGAAGGAATCAAGAAGAAAAGGAAATATATAATTTAATGCAGACAGCAACAGTATAAAGAATCCCAAAAGTGTTTAGTATTAGTCGCTAATCAACTACTTGTAATTTTTATTATAACGAATTGACCGTAGAAATGTTCCGGCAATAATTTTCCTGAGCAGGGATGATGTTCCCCTGGTCTCAGAAGGTGTAAGGATGGACAGCGGAGTTATGGACCCAAAAGTGGCCACCCAACTGGAACCACCGCACAGGATTGGGAAAAATGTTAGGGAAATTAAATATTTAAGGGATAATAATTATAAAATAGCTGAAAAGAGTGATATTAGATTCCAGAAGTATAGATAAAGAAAATAGAAGGAAGATAGCAGACAGAAGCTTAATTGAGAAAGCGAATTTATAGAAGTAAATAAGAAAATAAGTGTTAAAACAAGTTTTTTATGATTAGTGTGACCAGTCCTTATCAAGTAAAATGTGGAAGTACCACTACCCAGAGAAATAAATAATTGATGAATTTGCCTCCAAGAGAGAGAGAGTTGAGTAGGAAAACAGCAATTACGATTAACCAAATAACAGGTATATAACCAAACAGAAAAAAAAATATTATGAGTAAAAGGTTAACCTTATCAGGGATGAACTACAAGTTTATTTTTACTAAACTTCATTGAGCCAAAAAAAACTTCTTTCGAAGGGGGAGTATTATGTAACGTAACAGAGTTGAGGTCCCCGACGTTACATAAAAAACTATGTAAATATGATATAAAACAATGCCCAAAGCCTGTTATGATTAAATACAAGTGGGCCCATCTCACCTGAAGAATGACTTAGAGGTACATAGTAAGGTTACTAAGTAATTAAAACATCAAAAGTGTACCTAAATCTAAAATATGTAATGAGTAGTATGAGATGTAAAACATAAACATTGTGTCTAATGGGAGGAGTTTAATGTGTAGTAGTTGAGTATAATATACTGTTCGATTAATATTTAATGTGTTATAAAATGTACTTGGTGTTGTGCTGTGGCATGATGTAGTGTTTACAGGATATTTATTTTATGTTTTGTGGATAGTAGGTGTGGAGCTGTTGCTTTAAGGAAGTACTAAGTCCTAGGTACTCAATTTATTTATGTTAAAATTGTATTTAAATAATTAAGTATAAGTACATGTATTAGCTATGATATTATGTTAAATGTATTTACTTTAATTGATTAATGAAGATGTTTAAAATAATGTTTGTAAACTTGGCCAGGAAGGCAATAAGTGTTAATAAGTTGGCAAGTAGTTTTTATAGTTATGTTACAAAACACTGAAGGGTTCAATGATGAACTAAATAATATAATGAATTGAAACCAGGAAATTAAAATTGATGTAAGTGGCCATAAGCCAGAGACTATTTGTACAGTAGGTCGGGTAAAGAAAAATTAAGTTAAAAACAAAACTAAATTATAACAGGTGTAAGAAAACCAATAGGCCTAAATTTAATATTTGTAAAAGGAAATTAATACCTTTTTAATAAGTCCAGTCAGATGAAACTATAGTAAAATATATATGGTTTAATAAGGCAGATTAAGTGAGAGTTTTATGTGATTTGGTGTAATTCCAAGCATGGAGTATTTTATTTAAAAAGAGTAGTAATATCTTCTAATTCTGGCTCTAGGATATCAAATATTATCCAATGACAGAGAGTAATGGTTGTTAGGGTAACTAAAATGCAAGAAATCTTGTTGATTTCAACATTCAATTGTTATATGCTAATGGGTGAAGTTAAATTAATACGAATCCAGAAGAAAATTTAAAAAAACTTAACATTCGATTGTTATATGCTATTGGGAACAGTTCGGTAGACGAATTTAAACAAAAAATAAAAATAAAATAAAATGAATCAACCTCAATAAATCAAATGTATTAAAGCCAGTCCATTCAAACAAAACTGATGAATAATTACTGAACTAGATTTCGGGAAATATAATTATACACCTCCCAAAGGTAGCGGAATTACTAATTTCTTCTTCAAACTAATTCCATTAGAAATAATGATGAACCCGATTTACAATTGAACCAAGATACTTATTGAATGAACAAGAAGTCAAAATTAATACAAATATAAACCAAATATACACAAGAACCTTTGGTATTGGAGACATAAACTTCACTTCCAAGAGATTGAAGAAATTATAATACTACACCAATTCCACTGGGACCGGCAACCACAAGGATCGCGAAGAAGAACGAAGAACAGAAGAATTGCTGTTACACTCCAGGACATCAACTTTCAACCTTTATTGATAATCTGGACACATTTTTTGATCAAAAATAACCTCATCAGTACGTCTTCATGCGGTTGTAAACAGCCACGGCTATCTTGCGCGTCGCCTAGTATGGTAACCCCAGCTTATATTTAATTTTATACATTAAGAATTAATAACAATTTGTAATACTTAGTAACCTTAATTTTGCATTACCTGGCCTTACTAATCGTTAAAAGAATCACACGTACCCTGGGATAAGAGATAAACAAAAATTATATTTAAATTGTATTATACAGAACTAGTCCATTAACAAATCGATTCAGCATTGTACGATCGATATTACGATCAAATAAACTGTGAAGAATACTGTTGGAAGTTAAAAAGTAATATAAATAAAGAATCCTTCTTGTATGTAATGATGTTCTGTGTTATTGTAGAATAGGTATTATATTTTGATGGGGAAGTAATTTACAGATAAAGAAGTTGGTTAAACTATCAAGTGAAACTAACTAACCTATAAAAACAAGTCAATTACGAATAGCAGCGCTTGCTGTAGACAGCTGGTGGAACGAGAGAGTGCCGAACTAACGTATTCCTTTCGCCACATTTGAATTAATTTAAATCATACGGACCAAATAGGGTTGGAGTGAATTACCGAATTATTAACTAAGATACCTGTAATATAGAGTTATTCTATGGTAAAACACTTATTAATTGGTCAACACAGGGCTATGTTCAACATAAGAGTTGCAGCAATGATAAAATAAAATAAATTTTTTTATTAATATTGAGTTGCAGTAGGTCGCATCTACAATAACATAATAAACTTTTTCCTTAAATAGATCGAATTAGTTAATTTAAATTTTTTTGAAATTAACTACAACTGTAATATAAATAAGAAACCCAAAGAGCCTTATTTGTTACAAATTGGCGCTCAACGAGTGGGCTTTAGTTAAGTAAAAAATCGACTTAATTATTACTTAACTGGAGCAGGCAACTATTAGAGGCACAGGAATGCATACGAGAGGTGTTTCTAAAAGGATGGCGAAAGACCAAGAAACGGAAGAAGATAGACGGGAAGAAGAAGCAGAGGTAGTTACAGACACCGAAATGGAACAACTGGCGGGTGACAAGGAGGAAGCCAGAGGTGATATGGATTTACTAAAACTATGGGAATTAATTAAAGAAGATTCCAAGAAACAGCAGGAAGAATTAAATAAAAAATTTGAAGAAATGTCAGAAAAGCTAGAAAACAAAATAGACAGTACCAAGGAACTAAATAAACGAACTAATGAGAAATTAGACAGTATTTTAGAAAATAACAAACGAATGTTATAAAAGCTAGAAAATAAAAGGGACAGTATAAACGAAAATTCAAAGAAACAAAACGAAGTTTTGAGTGAGGACTTAATAAAACTAATGAATGAGAAGTTTGACAAAAATAAAGAGCAAACGGATGAGAATAACTGGCTGATAAATGAAAGTTTAAACCAAATGAATGAAAGGTTTGACAGGAACGATGAGAGATTAGAGCAGATTCAAGAAAATAACAAACAAATAGACGGGAAAATTGAAAACAATAATAAGGAGTTGCGGCAAATTATAAATGAACAAAACCAAGCGTTGAGGGAAGTCATCAATGAAAGGGTTGCAAATGTCCATGAAACACTTAACAAAAGGGTAGATAATTATAAAGAGGAAGTAAGACAGCAAATAACTGAAACTAAGGTGGGTCTGGAAAAGACAGATGAAACCATCATACAACTCCCAGTGAAAGTAGAGGCCAAAATTAATCAAGTGGAAAATAATAACAAAACTAGAATGAAAGAAGTACAATTAGAAACCCAAGAGAAATTGGACAAGTGCAAATTAATATAGCTGGGAGAATTGAAATAGTTAATAACGAAATAACACAAATAAAAACCCAAGTGGATCAAAATAAGGGGACTGTCGAAAATATACAGAATCAGGAATTGATTAATATAAAGGAGTCCATAGAAGTTTTACAAAGTCGACCAATGTATCTGGCACATCACATAGCCCCTGAGCAGAAAGAAAATATCAATTTCAAAATTTATAGAGGAAACCCCATAGAATTTCTGGAGAGAATAGATGAATGGTTTAGTAGGATTAAAGTGACCTGATGGAACATAATAAAAAGTTTGTTGGATGATTGTTTTAAAAGTATAAATGATAATTGGTGGTCAGCGGTCCGGAATGAAACGAGTAATTATGAAGAGTTTA
The DNA here is from genome assembly GCA_034769895.1 of Magicicada septendecula. Classification (NCBI taxonomy): domain Eukaryota; kingdom Metazoa; phylum Arthropoda; class Insecta; order Hemiptera; family Cicadidae; genus Magicicada; species Magicicada septendecula. Next base: position 203,132,911 of record CM068371.1, read on the forward strand.
AAAAGGCTTTTAGGTCGAAATACTGGTCGGATTCCGTACAGAACATGATTAGGGATAACATTACCAACGGGAGATTCAATTTTAATCAAGAGCAGTCCCCAACTACTTACTTTTTGGGAAAGGTGTGTTTGACGCGTCATTTGGAACCGCGAATACCAGAGGAATGTTTAGTAAATATATTATCTTACCATTTTGAAGAAGAGATAGTTCTTGCCAGACGCAGTGGACAAGTGAAGACAGTGGGAGCAATGGAAACCTTGTTGGCCAGTTACGAAATGGAAGACTAATATCAAAGGTCTCGACGGCAAAGTGAATATTCCAACAATAGAAGGGAGGAGCCAAATCAAGAGTCGTGTCCAGGAATAAATCGATTTAACCACAATAATTATCACCGAAGGGTGAATGACCATTTTATAAATAATCGTTATCGTAATAATCATTACCAAGGCAATCAATATAATAACTATAATAATAACAGATACAGCGCAGGCCGCAGGAATTTTGATAACGGGAGAGACTATTGGGATAATAACCGAGGGAACGATGATGGAGGAAATCAAAACAGAAATAGGAGCATCGAGAATGATGGAGGAAGCAGGGAACAAAGGAGAGACATACCCTCGGAAAATCAACCAAGTAATGACCAGGGAACCCATATAGCTCGAGTAAACTATATCATGGCTGATGAGAGGAATAACCAAGAGGATCATCGTGGAAACCGTAAACCTAATCCCAATTCTGGGAATGCTGAGGGAAGGAATAGACGCAACGAAGAGGACATAGAACCGTATGTATATTATCCATACTGCGACGATGCCATTGAAAGATTTACCACTGCATATAATTTACGGAATCCACCGGAAAACCATATTGGTAGAGCAGCCCGAACAGAGGCCAATACAAAATAATTAAGATAAATTATGTGGAATCAATTTAAATACCCCAAAATTCAAAAACTATGTAAGGACAACTTACTTAAGATATTTCGCAACAATTTGATTTAATAAACAGTAAAACACCAAGAGTATGTAAGAACAGATTATTAAATAATATTTATAAAGAATTGATTTAAAATGAAATAATAGGGAAAAGTAATATTTTTATGGGAACAAAAAGAAGAATAAATGAATAAAAACAACTGATGGTAATGTGCTCAAATAAGAAGAATAACTTAATGACTACAATGAAGCTGAAGGAGGATAATAATTAATACAACAATAATTTAGAATCTCTCAGAATTGAAGATGATATAAGAAGAAATGATACAGAGAAAATATGTCACAAGAAGGAAAGTCAAAAAGATTTTAAAATAATGCCTATCAATAATGTTGTATGCTATTAGTTAATGATAAAGAAGAAGGAATCAAGAAGAAAAGGAAATATATAATTTAATGCAAACAGCAACAGTATAAAGAATCCCAAAAGTGTTTAGTATTAGTCGCTAATCAACTACTTGTAATTTTTATTATAACGAATTGACCGTAGAAATGTTCCGGCAATAATTTTCCTGAGCAGGGATGATGTTCCCCTGGTCTCAGAAGGTGTAAGGATGGACAGCGGAGTTATGGACCCAAAAGTGGCCACCCAACTGGAACCACCGCACAGGATTGGGAAAAATGTTAGGGAAATTAAATATTTAAGGGATAATAATTATAAAATAGCTGAAAAGAGTGATATTAGATTCCAGAAGTATAGATAAAGAAAATAGAAGGAAGATAGCAGACAGAAGCTTAATTGAGAAAGCGAATTTATAGAAGTAAATAAGAAAATAAGTGTTAAAACAAGTTTTTTATGATTAGTGTGACCAGTCCTTATCAAGTAAAATGTGGAAGTACCACTACCCAGAGAAATAAATAATTGATGAATTTGCCTCCAAGAGAGAGAGAGTTGAGTAGGAAAACAGCAATTACGATTAACCAAATAACAGGTATATAACCAAACAGAAAAAAAAATATTATGAGTAAAAGGTTAACCTTATCAGGGACGAACTACAAGTTTATTTTTACTAAACTTCATTGAGCCAAAAAAAACTTCTTTCGAAGGGGGAGTATTATGTAACGTAACAGAGTTGAGGTCCCCGACGTTACATAAAAAACTATGTAAATATGATATAAAACAATGCCCAAAGCCTGTTATGATTAAATACAAGTGGGCCCATCTCACCTGAAGAATGACTTAGAGGTACATAGTAAGGTTACTAAGTAATTAAAACATCAAAAGTGTACCTAAATCTAAAATATGTAATGAGTAGTATGAGATGTAAAACATAAACATTGTGTCTAATGGGAGGAGTTTAATGTGTAGTAGTTGAGTATAATATACTGTTCGATTAATATTTAATGTGTTATAAAATGTACTTGGTGTTGTGCTGTGGCATGATGTAGTGTTTACAGGATATTTATTTTATGTTTTGTGGATAGTAGGTGTGGAGCTGTTGCTTTAAGGAAGTACTAAGTCCTAGGTACTCAATTTATTTATGTTAAAATTGTATTTAAATAATTAAGTATAAGTACATGTATTAGCTATGATATTATGTTAAATGTATTTACTTTAATTGATTAATGAAGATGTTTAAAATAATGTTTGTAAACTTGGCCAGGAAGGCAATAAGTGTTAATAAGTTGGCAAGTAGTTTTTATAGTTATGTTACAAAACACTGAAGGGTTCAATGATGAACTAAATAATATAATGAATTGAAACCAGGAAATTAAAATTGATGTAAGTGGCCATAAGCCAGAGACTATTTGTACAGTAGGTCGGGTAAAGAAAAATTAAGTTAAAAACAAAACTAAATTATAACAGGTGTAAGAAAACCAATAGGCCTAAATTTAATATTTGTAAAAGGAAATTAATACCTTTTTAATAAGTCCAGTCAGATGAAACTATAGTAAAATATATATGGTTTAATAAGGCAGATTAAGTGAGAGTTTTATGTGATTTGGTGTAATTCCAAGCATGGAGTATTTTATTTAAAAAGAGTAGTAATATCTTCTAATTCTGGCTCTAGGATATCAAATATTATCCAATGACAGAGAGTAATGGTTGTTAGGGTAACTAAAATGCAAGAAATCTTGTTGATTTCAACATTCAATTGTTATATGCTAATGGGTGAAGTTAAATTAATACGAATCCAGAAGAAAATTTAAAAAAACCTAACATTCGATTGTTATATGCTATTGGGAACAGTTCGGTAGACGAATTTAAACAAAAAATAAAAATAAAATAAAATGAATCAACCTCAATAAATCAAATGTATTAAAGCCAGTCCATTCAAACAAAACTGATGAATAATTACTGAACTAGATTTCGGGAAATATAATTATACACCTCCCAAAGGTAGCGGAATTACTAATTTCTTCTTCAAACTAATTCCATTAGAAATAATGATGAACCCGATTTACAATTGAACCAAGATACTTATTGAATGAACAAGAAGTCAAAATTAATACAAATATAAACCAAATATACACAAGAACCTTTGGTATTGGAGACATAAACTTCACTTCCAAGAGATTGAAGAAATTATAATACTACACCAATTCCACTGGGACCGGCAACCACAAGGATCGCGAAGAAGAACGAAGAACAGAAGAATTGCTGTTACACTCCAGGACATCAACTTTCAACCTTTATTGATAATCTGGACACATTTTTTGATCAAAAATAACCTCATCAGTACGTCTTCATGCGGTTGTAAACAGCCACGGCTATCTTGCGCGTCGCCTAGTATGGTAACCCCAGCTTATATTTAATTTTATACATTAAGAATTAATAACAATTTGTAATACTTAGTAACCTTAATTTTGCATTACCTGGCCTTACTAATCGTTAAAAGAATCACACGTACCCTGGGATAAGAGATAAACAAAAATTATATTTAAATTGTATTATACAGAACTAGTCCATTAACAAATCGATTCAGCATTGTACGATCGATATTACGATCAAATAAACTGTGAAGAATACTGTTGGAAGTTAAAAAGTAATATAAATAAAGAATCCTTCTTGTATGTAATGATGTTCTGTGTTATTGTAGAATAGGTATTATATTTTGATGGGGAAGTAATTTACAGATAAAGAAGTTGGTTAAACTATCAAGTGAAACTAACTAACCTATAAAAACAAGTCAATTACGAATAGCAGCGCTTGCTGTAGACAGCTGGTGGAACGAGAGAGTGCCGAACTAACGTATTCCTTTCGCCACATTTGAATTAATTTAAATCATACGGACCAAATAGGGTTGGAGTGAATTACCGAATTATTAACTAAGATACCTGTAATATAGAGTTATTCTATGGTAAAACACTTATTAATTGGTCAACACAGGGCTATGTTCAACATAAGAGTTGCAGCAATGATAAAATAAAATAAATTTTTTTATTAATATTGAGTTGCAGTAGGTCGCATCTACAATAACATAATAAACTTTTTCCTTAAATAGATCGAATTAGTTAATTTAAATTTTTTTGAAATTAACTACAACTGTAATATAAATAAGAAACCCAAAGAGCCTTATTTGTTACAAATTGGCGCTCAACGAGTGGGCTTTAGTTAAGTAAAAAATCGACTTAATTATTACTTAACTGGAGCAGGCAACTATTAGAGGCACAGGAATGCATACGAGAGGTGTTTCTAAAAGGATGGCGAAAGACCAAGAAACGGAAGAAGATAGACGGGAAGAAGAAGCAGAGGTAGTTACAGACACCGAAATGGAACAACTGGCGGGTGACAAGGAGGAAGCCAGAGGTGATATGGATTTACTAAAACTATGGGAATTAATTAAAGAAGATTCCAAGAAACAGCAGGAAGAATTAAATAAAAAATTTGAAGAAATGTCAGAAAAGCTAGAAAACAAAATAGACAGTACCAAGGAACTAAATAAACGAACTAATGAGAAATTAGACAGTATTTTAGAAAATAACAAACGAATTTTATAAAAGCTAGAAAATAAAAGGGACAGTATAAACGAAAATTCAAAGAAACAAAACGAAGTTTTGAGTGAGGACTTAATAAAACTAATGAATGAGAAGTTTGACAAAAATAAAGAGCAAACGGATGAGAATAACTGGCTGATAAATGAAAGTTTAAACCAAATGAATGAAAGGTTTGACAGGAACGATGAGAGATTAGAGCAGATTCAAGAAAATAACAAACAAATAGACGGGAAAATTGAAAACAATAATAAGGAGTTGCGGCAAATTATAAATGAACAAAACCAAGCGTTGAGGGAAGTCATCAATGAAAGGGTTGCAAATGTCCATGAAACACTTAACAAAAGGGTAGATAATTATAAAGAGGAAGTAAGACAGCTAATAACTGAAACTAAGGTGGGTCTGGAAAAGACAGATGAAACCATCATACAACTCCCAGTGAAAGTAGAGGCCAAAATTAATCAAGTGGAAAATAATAACAAAACTAGAATGAAAGAAGTACAATTAGAAACCCAAGAGAAATTGGACGAAGTGCAAATTAATATAGCTGGGAGAATTGAAATAGTTAATAACGAAATAACACAAATAAAAACCCAAGTGGATCAAAATAAGGGGACTGTCGAAAATATACAGAATCAGGAATTGATTAATATAAAGGAGTCCATAGAAGTTTTACAAAGTCGACCAATGTATCTGGCACATCACATAGCCCCTGAGCAGAAAGAAAATATCAATTTCAAAATTTATAGAGGAAACCCCATAGAATTTCTGGAGAGAATAGATGAATGGTTTAGTAGGATTAAAGTGACCTGATGGAACATAATAAAAAGTTTGTTGGATGATTGTTTTAAAAGTATAAATGATAATTGGTGGTCAGCGGTCCGGAATGAAACGAGTAAATATGAAGAGTTTAAAAAGGCTTTTAGGTCGAAATACTGGTCGGATTCCGTACAGAACATGATTAGGGATAACATTACCAACGGGAGATTCAATTTTAATCAAGAGCAGTCCCCAACTACTTACTTTTTGGGAAAGGTGTGTTTGACGCGTCATTTGGAACCGCGAATACCAGAGGAATGTTTAGTAAATATATTATCTTACCATTTTGAAGAAGAGATAGTTCTTGCCAGACGCAGTGGACAAGTGAAGACAGTGGGAGCAATGGAAACCTTGTTGGCCAGTTACAAAATGGAAGACTAATATCAAAGGTCTCGACGGCAAAGTGAATATTCCAACAATAGAAGGGAGGAGCCAAATCAAGAGTCGTGTCCAGGAATAAATCGATTTAACCACAATAATTATCACCGAAGGGTGAATGACCATTTTATAAATAATCGTTATCGTAATAATCATTACCAAGGCAATCAATATAATAACTATAATAATAACAGATACAGCGCAGGCCGCAGGAATTTTGATAACGGGAGAGACTATTGGGATAATAACCGAGGGAACGATGATGGAAGAAATAAAACAGAAATAGGAGCATCGAGAATGATGGAGGAAGCAGGGAACAAAGGAGAGACATACCCTCGGAAAATCAACCAAGTAATGACCAGGGAACCCATATAGCTCGAGTAAACTATATCATGGCTGATGAGAGGAATAACCAAGAGGATCATCGTGGAAACCGTAAACCTAATCCCAATTCTGGGAATGCTGAGGGAAGGAATAGACGCAACGAAGAGGACATAGAACCGTATGTATATGATCCATACTGCGACGATGCCATTGAAAGATTTACCACTGCATATAATTTACGGAATCCACCGGAAAACCATATTGGTAGAGCAGCCTGAACAGAGGCCAATACAAAATAATTAAGATAAATTATGTGGAATCAATTTAAATATCCCAAAATTCAAAAACTATGTAAGGACAACTTACTTAAGATATTTCGCAACAATTTGATTTAATAAACAGTAAAACACCAAGAGTATGTAAGAACAGATTATTAAATAATATTTATAAAGAATTGATTTAAAATGAAATAATAGGGAAAAGTAATATTTTTATGGGAACAAAAAGAAGAATAAATGAATAAAAACAACTGATGGTAATGTGCTCAAATAAGAAGAATAACTTAATGACTACAATGAAGCTGAAGGAGGATAATAATTAATACAACAATAATTTAGAATCTCTCGGAATTGAAGATGATATAAGAAGAAATGATACAGAGAAAATATGTCACAAGAAGGAAAGTCAAAAAGATTTTAAAATAATGCCTATCAATAATGTTATATGCTATTAGTTAATGATAAAGAAGAAGGAATCAAGAAGAAAAGGAAATATATAATTTAATGCAAACAGCAACAGTATAAAGAATCCCAAAAGTGTTTAGTATTAGTCGCTAATCAACTACTTGTAATTTTTATTATAACGAATTGACCGTAGAAATGTTCCGGCAATAATTTTCCTGAGCAGGGATGATGTTCCCCTGGTCTCAGAAGGTGTAAGGATGGACAGCGGAGTTATGGACCCAAAAGTGGCCACCCGACTGGAACCACCGCACAGGATTGGGAAAAATGTTACGGAAATTAAATATTTAAGGGATAATAATTATAAAATAGCTGAAAAGAGTGATATTAGATTCCAGAAGTATAGATAAAGAAAATAGAAGGAAGATAGCAGACAGAAGCTTAATTGAGAAAGCGAATTTATAGAAGTAAATAAGAAAATAAGTGTTAAAACAAGTTTTTTATGATTAGTGTGACCAGTCCTTATCAAGTAAAATGTGGAAGTACCACTACCCAGAGAAATAAATAATTGATGAATTTGCCTCCAAGAGAGAGAGAGTTGAGTAGGAAAACAGCAATTACCATTAACCAAATAACAGGTATATAACCAAACAGAAAAAAAAATATTATGAGTAAAAGGTTAACCTTATCAGGGACGAACTACAAGTTTATTTTTACTAAACTTCATTGAGCCAAAATAAACTTCTTTCGAAGGGGGAGTATTATGTAACGTAACAGAGTTGAGGTCCCCGACGTTACATAAAAAACTATGTAAACATGATATAAAACAATGCCCAAAGCCTGTTATGATTAAATACAAGAGGGCCCATCTCACCTGAAGAATGACTTAGAGGTACATAGTAAGGTTACTAAGTAATTAAAACATCAAAAGTGTACCTAAATCTAAAATATGTAATGAGTAGTATGAGATGTAAAACATAAACATTGTGTCTAATGGGAGGAGTTTAATGTGTAGTAGTTGAGTATAATATACTGTTCTATTAATATTTAATGTGTTATAAAATGTACTTGGTGTTGTGCTGTGGCATGATGTAGTGCTTACAGGATATTTATTTTATGTTTTGTGGATAGTAGGTGTGGAGCTGTTGCTTTAAGGAAGTACTAAGTCCTAGGTACTCAATTTATTTATGTTAAAATTGTATTTAAATAATTAAGTATAAGTACATGTATTAGCTATGATATTATGTTAAATGTATTTACTTTAATTGATTAATGAAGATGTTTAAAATAATGTTTGTAAACTTGGCCAGGAAGGCAATAAGTGTTAATAAGTTGGCAAGTAGTTTTTATAGTTATGTTACAAAACACTGAAGGGTTCAATGATGAACTAAATAATATAATGAATTGAAACCAGGAAATTAAAATTGATGTAAGTGGCCATAAGCCAGAGACTATTTGTACAGTAGGTCGGGTAAAGAAAAATTAAGTTAAAAACAAAACTAAATTATAACAGGTGTAAGAAAACCAATAGGCCTAAATTTAATATTTGTAAAAGGAAATTAATACCTTTTTAATAAGTCCAGTCAGATGAAACTATAGTAAAATATATATGGTTTAATAAGGCAGATTAAGTGAGAGTTTTATGTGATTTGGTGTAATTCCAAGCATGGAGTATTTTATTTAAAAAGAGTAGTAATATCTTCTAATTCTGGCTCTAGGATATCAAATATTATCCAATGACAGAGAGTAATGGTTGTTAGGGTAACTAAAATGCAAGAAATCTTGTTGATTTCAACATTCAATTGTTATATGCTAATGGGTGAAGTTAAATTAATACGAATCCAGAAGAAAATTTAAAAAAACCTAACATTCGATTGTTATATGCTATTGGGAACAGTTCGGTAGACGAATTTAAACAAAAAATAAAAATAAAATAAAATGAATCAACCTCAATAAATCAAATGTATTAAAGCCAGTCCATTCAAACAAAACTGATGAATAATTACTGAACTAGATTTCGGGAAATATAATTATACACCTCCCAAAGGTAGCGGAATTACTAATTTCTTCTTCAAACTAATTCCATTAGAAATAATGATGAACCCGATTTACAATTGAACCAAGATACTTATTGAATGAACAAGAAGTCAAAATTAATACAAATATAAACCAAATATACACAAGAACCTTTGGTATTGGAGACATAAACTTCACTTCCAAGAGATTGAAGAAATTATAATACTACACCAATTCCACTGGGACCGGCAACCACAAGGATTGCGAAGAAGAACGAAGAACAGAAGAATTGCTGTTACACTCCAGGACATCAACTTTCAACCTTTATTGATAATCTGGACACATTTTTTGATCAAAAATAACCTCATCAGTACGTCTTCATGCGGTTGTAAACAGCCACGGCTATCTTGCGCGTCGCCTAGTATGGTAACCCCAGCTTATATTTAATTTTATACATTAAGAATTAATAACAATTTGTAATACTTAGTAACCTTAATTTTGCATTACCTGGCCTTACTAATCGTTAAAAGAATCACACGTACCCTGGGATAAGAGATAAACAAAAATTATATTTAAATTGTATTATACAGAACTAGTCCATTAACAAATCGATTCAGCATTGTACGATCGATATTACGATCAAATAAACTGTGAAGAATACTGTTGGAAGTTAAAAAGTAATATAAATAAAGAATCCTTCTTGTATGTAATGATGTTCTGTGTTATTGTAGAATAGGTATTATATTTTGATGGGGAAGTAATTTACAGATAAAGAAGTTGGTTAAACTATCAAGTGAAACTAACTAACCTATAAAAACAAGTCAATTACGAATAGCAGCGCTTGCTGTAGACAGCTGGTGGAACGAGAGAGTGCCGAACTAACGTATTCCTTTCGCCACATTTGAATTAATTTAAATCATACGGACCAAATAGGGTTGGAGTGAATTACCGAATTATTAACTAAGATACCTGTAATATAGAGTTATTCTATGGTAAAACACTTATTAATTGGTCAACACAGGGCTATGTTCAACATAAGAGTTGCAGCAATGATAAAATAAAATAAATTTTTTTATTAATATTGAGTTGCAGTAGGTCGCATCTACAATAACATAATAAACTTTTTCCTTAAATAGATCGAATTAGTTAATTTAAATTTTTTTGAAATTAACTACAACTGTAATATAAATAAGAAACCCAAAGAGCCTTATTTGTTACAAATTGGCGCTCAACGAGTGGGCTTTAGTTAAGTAAAAAATCGACTTAATTATTACTTAACTGGAGCAGGCAACTATTAGAGGCACAGGAATGCATACGAGAGGTGTTTCTAAAAGGATGGCGAAAGACCAAGAAACGGAAGAAGATAGACGGGAAGAAGAAGCAGAGGTAGTAACAGACACCGAAATGGAACAACTGGCGGGTGACAAGGAGGAAGCCAGAGGTGATATGGATTTACTAAAACTATGGGAATTAATTAAAGAAGATTCCAAGAAACAGCAGGAAGAATTAAATAAAAAATTTGAAGAAATGTCAGAAAAGCTAGAAAACAAAATAGACAGTACCAAGGAACTAAATAAACGAACTAATGAGAAATTAGACAGTATTTTAGAAAATAACAAACGAATGTTATAAAAGCTAGAAAATAAAAGGGACAGTATAAACGAAAATTCAAAGAAACAAAACGAAGTTTTGAGTGAGGACTTAATAAAACTAATGAATGAGAAGTTTGACAAAAATAAAGAGCAAACGGATGAAAATAACTGGCTGATAAATGAAAGTTTAAACCAAATGAATGAAAGGTTTGACAGGAACGATGAGAGATTAAAGCAGATTCAAGAAAATAACAAACAAATAGACGGGAAAATTGAAAACAATAATAAGGAGTTGCGGCAAATTATAAATGAACAAAACCAAGCGTTGAGGGAAGTCATCAATGAAAGGGTTGCAAATGTCCATGAAACACTTAACAAAAGGGTAGATAATTATAAAGAGGAAGTAAGACAGCAAATAACTGAAACTAAGGTGGGTCTGGAAAAGACAGATGAAACCATCATACAACTCCCAGTGAAAGTAGAGGCCAAAATTAATCAAGTGGAAAATAATAACAAAACTAGAATGAAAGAAGTACAATTAGAAACCCAAGAGAAATTGGACGAAGTGCAAATTAATATAGCTGGGAGAATTGAAATAGTTAATAACGAAATAACACAAATAAAAACCCAAGTGGATCAAAATAAGGGGACTGTCGAAAATATACAGAATCAGGAATTGTTTAATATAAAGGAGTCCATAGAAGTTTTACAAAATCGACCAATGTATCTGGCACATCACATAGCCCCTGAGCAGAAAGAAAATATCAATTTCAAAATTTATAGAGGAAACCCCATAGAATTTCTGGAGAGAATAGATGAATGGTTTAGTAGGATTAAAGTGACCTGATGGAACATAATAAAAAGTTTGTTGGATGATTGTTTTAAAAGTATAAATGATAATTGGTGGTCAGCGGTCCGGAATGAAACGAGTAATTATGAAGAGTTTAAAAAGGCTTTTAGGTCGAAATACTGGTCGGATTCCGTACAGAACATGATTAGGGATAACATTACCAACGGGAGATTCAATTTTAATCAAGAGCAGTCCCCAACTACTTACTTTTTGGGAAAGGTGTGTTTGGCGCGTCATTTGGAACCGCGAATATCAGAGGAATGTTTAGTAAATAAATTATCTTACCATTTTGAAGAAGAGATAGTTCTTGCCAGACGCAGTGGACAAGTGAAGACCGTGGGAGCAATGGAAACCTTGTTGGCCAGTTACGAAATGGAAGACTACTATCAAAGGTCTCGACGGCAAAGTGAATATTCCAACAATAGAAGGGAGGAGCCAAATCAAGAGTCGTGTCCAGGAATAAATCGATTTAACCACAATAATTATCACTGAAGGGTGAATGACCATTTTATAAATAATCGTTATCGTAATAATCATTACCAAGGCAATCAATATAATAACTATAATAATAACAGATACAGCGCAGGCCGCAGGAATTTTGATAACGGGAGAGACTATTGGGATAATAACCGAGGGAACGATGATGGAGGAAATCAAAACAGAAATAGGAGCATCGAGAATGATGGAGGAAGCAGGGAACAAAGGAGAGACATACCCTCGGAAAATCAACCAAGTAATGACCAGGGAACCCATATAGCTCGAGTAAACTATATCATGGCTGATGAGAGGAATAACCAAGAGGATCATCGTGGAAACCGTAAACCTAATCCCAATTCTGGGAATGCTGAGGGAAGGAATAGACGCAACGAAGAGGACATAGAACCGTATGTATATGATCCATACTGCGACGATGCCATTGAAAGATTTACCACTACATATAATTTACGGAATCCACCAGAAAACCATATTGGTAGAGCAGCCCGAACAGAGGCCAATACAAAATAATTAAGATAAATTATGTGGAATCAATTTAAATACCCCAAAATTCAAAAACTATGTAAGGACAACTTACTTAAGATATTTCGCAACAATTTGATTTAATAAACAGTAAAACACCAAGAGTATGTAAGAACAGATTATTAAATAATATTTATAAAGAATTGATTTAAAATGAAATAATAGGGAAAAGTAATATTTTTATGGGAACAAAAAGAAGAATAAATGAATAAAAACAACTGATGGTAATGTGCTCAAATAAGAAGAATAACTTAATGACTACAATGAAGCTGAAGGAGGATAATAATTAATACAACAATAATTTAGAATCTCTCGGAATTGAAGATGATATAAGAAGAAATGATACAGAGAAAATATGTCACAAGAAGGAAAGTCAAAAGGATTTTAAAATAATGCCTATCAATAATGTTATATGCTATTAGTTAATGATAAAGAAGAAGGAATCAAGAAGAAAAGGAAATATATAATTTAATGCAAACAGCAACAGTATGAAGAATCCCAAAAGTGTTTAGTATTAGTCGCTAATCAACTACTTGTAATTTTTATTATAACGAATTGACCGTAGAAATGTTCCGGCAATAATTTTCCTGAGCAGGGATGATGTTCCCCTGGTCTCAGAGGGTGTAAGGATGGACAGCGGAGTTATGGACCCAAAAGTGGCCACCCAACTGGAACCACCGCACAGGATTGGGAAAAATGTTACGGAAATTAAATATTTAAGGGATAATAATTATAAAATAGCTGAAAAGAGTGATATTAGATTCCAGAAGTATAGATAAAGAAAATAGAAGGAAGATAGCAGACAGAAGCTTAATTGAGAAAGCGAATTTATAGAAGTAAATAAGAAAATAAGTGTTAAAACAAGTTTTTTATGATTAGTGTGACCAGTCCTTATCAAGTAAAATGTGGAAGTACCACTACCCAGAGAAATAAATAATTGATGAATTTGCCTCCAAGAGAGAGAGAGTTGAGTAGGAAAACAGCAATTACCATTAACCAAATAACAGGTATATAACCAAACAGAAAAAAAAATATTATGAGTAAAAGGTTAACCTTATCAGGGACGAACTACAAGTTTATTTTTACTAAACTTCATTGAGCCAAAATAAACTTCTTTCGAAGGGGGAGTATTATGTAACGTAACAGAGTTGAGGTCCCCGACGTTACATAAAAAACTATGTAAACATGATATAAAACAATGCCCAAAGCCTGTTATGATTAAATACAAGAGGGCCCATCTCACCTGAAGAATGACTTAGAGGTACATAGTAAGGTTGCTAAGTAATTAAAACATCAAAAGTGTACCTAAATCTAAAATATGTAATGAGTAGTATGAGATGTAAAACATAAACATTGTGTCTAATGGGAGGAGTTTAATGTGTAGTAGTTGAGTATAATATACTGTTCGATTAATATTTAATGTGTTATAAAATGTACTTGGTGTTGTGCTGTGGGATGATGTAGTGTTTACAGGATATTTATTTTATGTTTTGTGGATAGTAGGTGTGGAGCTGTTGGTTTAAGGAAGTACTAAGTCCTAGGTACTCAATTTATTTATGTTAAAATTGTATTTAAATAATTAAGTATAAGTACATGTATTAGCTATGATATTATGTTAAATGTATTTACTTTAATTGATTAATGAAGATGTTTAAAATAATGTTTGTAAACTTGGCCAGGAAGGCAATAAGTGTTAATAAGTTGGCAAGTAGTTCTTATAGTTATGTTACAAAACAATGAAGGGTTCAATGATCAACTAAATAATATAATGAATTGAAACCAGGAAATTAAAATTGATGTAAGTGGCCATAAGCCAGTGACTATTTGTACAGTAGGTCGGGTAAAGAAAAATTAAGTTAAAAACAAAACTAAATTATAACAGGTGTAAGAAAACCAATAGGCCTAAATTTAATATTTGTAAAAGGAAATTAATACCTTTTTAATAAGTCCAGTCAGATGAAACTATAGTAAAATATATATGGTTTAATAAGGCAGATTAAGTGAGAGTTTTATGTGATTTGGTGTAATTCCAAGCATGGAGTATTTTATTTAAAAAGAGTAGTAATATCTTCTAATTCTGGCTCTAGGATATCAAATATTATCCAATGACAGACAGTAATGGTTGTTAGGGTAACTAAAATGCAAGAAATCTTGTTGATTTCAACATTCAATTGTTATATGCTAATGGGTGAAGTTAAATTAATACGAATCCAGAAGAAAATTTAAAAAAACCTAACATTCGATTGTTATATGCTATTGGGAACAGTTCGGTAGACGAATTTAAACAAAAAATAAAAATAAAATAAAATGAATCAACCTCAATAAATCAAATGTATTAAAGCCAGTCCATTCAAACAAAACTGATGAATAATTACTGAACTAGATTTCGGGAAATATAATTATACACCTCCCAAAGGTAGCGGAATTACTAATTTCTTCTTCAAACTAATTCCATTAGAAATAATGATGAACCCGATTTACAATTGAACCAAGATACTTATTGAATGAACAAGAAGTCAAAATTAATACAAATATAAACCAAATATACACAAGAACCTTTGGTATTGGAGACATAAACTTCACTTCCAAGAGATTGAAGAAATTATAATACTACACCAATTCCACTGGGACCGGCAACCACAAGGATCGCGAAGAAGAACGAAGAACAGAAGAATTGCTGTTACACTCCAGGACATCAACTTTCAACCTTTATTGATAATCTGGACACATTTTTTGATCAAAAATAACCTCATCAGTACGTCTTCATGCGGTTGTAAACAGCCACGGCTATCTTGCGCGTCGCCTAGTATGGTAACCCCAGCTTATATTTAATTTTATACATTAAGAATTAATAACAATTTGTAATACTTAGTAACCTTAATTTTGCATTACCTGGCCTTACTAATCGTTAAAAGAATCACACGTACCCTGGGATAAGAGATAAACAAAAATTATATTTAAATTGTATTATACAGAACTAGTCCATTATCAAATCGATTCAGCATTGTACGATCGATATTACGATCAAATAAACTGTGAAGAATACTGTTGGAAGTTAAAAAGTAATATAAATAAAGAATCCTTCTTGTATGTAATGATGTTCTGTGTTATTGTAGAATAGGTATTATATTTTGATGGGGAAGTAATTTACTGATAAAGAAGTTGGTTAAACTATCAAGTGAAACTAACTAACCTATAAAAACAAGTCAATTACGAATAGCAGCGCTTGCTGTAGACAGCTGGTGGAACGAGAGAGTGCCGAACTAACGTATTCCTTTCGCCACATTTGAATTAATTTAAATCATACGGACCAAATAGGGTTGGAGTGAATTACCGAATTATTAACTAAGATACCTGTAATATAGAGTTATTCTATGGTAAAACACTTATTAATTGGTCAACACAGGGCTATGTTCAACATAAGAGTTGCAGCAATGATAAAATAAAATAAATTTTTTTATTAATATTGAGTTGCAGTAGGTCGCATCTACAATAACATAATAAACTTTTTCCTTAAATAGATCGAATTAGTTAATTTAAATTTTTTTGAAATTAACTACAACTGTAATATAAATAAGAAACCCAAAGAGCCTTATTTGTTACAAATTGGCGCTCAACGAGTGGGCTTTAGTTAAGTAAAAAATCGACTTAATTATTACTTAACTGGAGCAGGCAACAATTAGAGGCACAGGAATGCATACGAGAGGTGTTTCTAAAAGGATGGCGAAAGACCAAGAAACGGAAGAAGATAGACGGGAAGAAGAAGCAGAGGTAGTTACAGACACCGAAATGGAACAACTGGCGGGTGACAAGGAGGAAGCCAGAGGTGATATGGATTTACTAAAACTATGGGAATTAATTAAAGAAGATTCCAAGAAACAGCAGGAAGAATTAAATAAAAAATTTGAAGAAATGTCAGAAAAGCTAGAAAACAAAATAGACAGTACCAAGGAACTAAATAAACGAACTAATGAGAAATTAGACAGTATTTTAGAAAATAACAAACGAATGTTATAAAAGCTAGAAAATAAAAGGGACAGTATAAACGAAAATTCAAAGAAACAAAACGAAGTTTTGAGTGAGGACTTAATAAAACTAATGAATGAGAAGTTTGACAAAAATAAAGAGCAAACGGATGAGAATAACTGGCTGATAAATGAAAGTTTAAACCAAATGAATGAAAGGTTTGACAGGAACGATGAGAGATTAAAGCAGATTCAAGAAAATAACAAACAAATAGACGGGAAAATTGAAAACAATAATAAGGAGTTGCGGCAAATTATAAATGAACAAAACCAAGCGTTGAGGGAAGTCATCAATGAAAGGGTTGCAAATGTCCATGAAACACTTAACAAAAGGGTAGATAATTATAAAGAGGAAGTAAGACAGCAAATAACTGAAACTAAGGTGGGTCTGGAAAAGACAGATGAAACCATCATACAACTCCCAGTGAAAGTAGAGGCCAAAATTAATCAAGTGGAAAATAATAACAAAACTAGAATGAAAGAAGTACAATTAGAAACCCAAGAGAAATTGGACGAAGTGCAAATTAATATAGCTGGGAGAATTGAAATAGTTAATAACGAAATAACACAAATAAAAACCCAAGTGGATCAAAATAAGGGGACTGTCGAAAATATACAGAATCAGGAATTGATTAATATAAAGGAGTCCATAGAAGTTTTACAAAATCGACCAATGTATCTGGCACATCACATAGCCCCTGAGCAGAAAGAAAATATCAATTTCAAAATTTATAGAGGAAACCCCATAGAATTTCTGGAGAGAATAGATGAATGGTTTAGTAGGATTAAAGTGACCTGATGGAACATAATAAAAAGTTTGTTGGATGATTGTTTTAAAAGTATAAATGATAATTGGTGGTCAGCGGTCCGGAATGAAACGAGTAATTATGAAGAGTTTAAAAAGGCTTTTAGGTCGAAATACTGGTCGGATTCCGTACAGAACATGATTAGGGATAACATTACCAACGGGAGATTCAATTTTAATCAAGAGCAGTCCCCAACTACTTACTTTTTGGGAAAGGTGTGTTTGACGCGTCATTTGGAACCGCGAATACCAGAGGAATGTTTAGTAAATATATTATCTTACCATTTTGAAGAAGAGATAGTTCTTGCCAGACGCAGTGGACAAGTGAAGACAGTGGGAGCAATGGAAACCTTGTTGGCCAGTTACGAAATGGAAGACTAATATCAAAGGTCTCGACGGCAAAGTGAATATTCCAACAATAGAAGGGAGGAGCCAAATCAAGAGTCGTGTCCAGGAATAAATCGATTTAACCACAATAATTATCACCGAAGGGTGAATGACCATTTTATAAATAATCGTTATCGTAATAATCATTACCAAGGCAATCAATATAATAACTATAATAATAACGGATACAGCGCAGGCCGCAGGAATTTTGATAACGGGAGAGACTATTGGGATAATAACCGAGGGAACGATGATGGAGGAAATAAAACAGAAATAGGAGCATCGAGAATGATGGAGGAAGCAGGGAACAAAGGAGAGACATACCCTCGGAAAATCAACCAAGTAATGACCAGGGAACCCATATAGCTCGAGTAAACTATATCATGGCTGATGAGAGGAATAACCAAGAGGATCATCGTGGAAACCGTAAACCTAATCCCAATTCTGGGAATGCTGAGGGAAGGAATAGACGCAACGAAGAGGACATAGAACCGTATGTATATGATCCATACTGCGACGATGCCATTGAAAGATTTACCACTGCATATAATTTACGGAATCCACCGGAAAACCATATTGGTAGAGCAGCCCGAACAGAGGCCAATACAAAATAATTAAGATAAATTATGTGGAATCAATTTAAATACCCCAAAATTCAAAAACTATGTAAGGACAACTTACTTAAGATATTTCGCAACAATTTGATTTAATAAACAGTAAAACACCAAGAGTATGTAAGAACAGATTATTAAATAATATTTATAAAGAATTGATTTAAAATGAAATAATAGGGAAAAGTAATATTTTTATGGGAACAAAAAGAAGAATAAATGAATAAAAACAACTGATGGTAATGTGCTCAAATAAGAAGAATAACTTAATGACTACAATGAAGCTGAAGGAGGATAATAATTAATACAACAATAATTTAGAATCTCTCGGAATTGAAGATGATATAAGAAGAAATGATACAGAGAAAATATGTCACAAGAAGGAAAGTCAAAAGGATTTTAAAATAATGCCTATCAATAATGTTATATGCTATTAGTTAATGATAAAGAAGAAGGAATCAAGAAGAAAAGGAAATATATAATTTAATGCAAACAGCAACAGTATGAAGAATCCCAAAAGTGTTTAGTATTAGTCGCTAATCAACTACTTGTAATTTTTATTATAACGAATTGACCGTAGAAATGTTCCGGCAATAATTTTCCTGAGCAGGGATGATGTTCCCCTGGTCTCAGAAGGTGTAAGGATGGACAGCGGAGTTATGGACCCAAAAGTGGCCACCCGACTGGAACCACCGCACAGGATTGGGAAAAATGTTAGGGAAATTAAATATTTAAGGGATAATAATTATAAAATAGCTGAAAAGAGTGATATTAGATTCCAGAAATATAGATAAAGAAAATAGAAGGAAGATAGCAGACAGAAGCTTAATTGAGAAAGCGAATTTATAGAAGTAAATAAGAAAATAAGTGTTAAAACAAGTTTTTTATGATTAGTGTGACCAGTCCTTATCAAGTAAAATGTGGAAGTACCACTACCCAGAGAAATAAATAATTGATGAATTTGCCTCCAAGAGAGAGAGAGTTGAGTAGGAAAACAGCAATTACCATTAACCAAATAACAGGTATATAACCAAACAGGAAAAAAAATATTATGAGTAAAAGGTTAACCTTATCAGGGACGAACTACAAGTTTATTTTTACTAAACTTCATTGAGCCAAAATAAACTTCTTTCGAAGGGGGAGTATTATGTAACGTAACAGAGTTGAGGTCCCCGACGTTACATAAAAAACTATGTAAATATGATATAAAACAATGCCCAAAGCCTGTTATGATTAAATACAAGAGGGCCCATCTCACCTGAAGAATGACTTAGAGGTACATAGTAAGGTTACTAAGTAATTAAAACATCAAAAGTGTACCTAAATCTAAAATATGTAATGAGTAGTATGAGATGTAAAACATAAACATTGTGTCTAATGGGAGGAGTTTAATGTGTAGTAGTTGAGTATAATATACTGTTCGATTAATATTTAATGTGTTATAAAATGTACTTGGTGTTGTGCTGTGGCATGATGTAGTGTTTACAGGATATTTATTTTATGTTTTGTGGATAGTAGGTGTGGAGCTGTTGCTTTAAGGAAGTACTAAGTCCTAGGTACTCAATTTATTTATGTTAAAATTGTATTTAAATAATTAAGTATAAGTACATGTATTAGCTATGATATTATGTTAAATGTATTTACTTTAATTGATTAATGAAGATGTTTAAAATAATGTTTGTAAACTTGGCCAGGAAGGCAATAAGTGTTAATAAGTTGGCAAGTAGTTCTTATAGTTATGTTACAAAACAATGAAGGGTTCAATGATCAACTAAATAATATAATGAATTGAAACCAGGAAATTAAAATTGATGTAAGTGGCCATAAGCCAGTGACTATTTGTACAGTAGGTCGGGTAAAGAAAAATTAAGTTAAAAACAAAACTAAATTATAACAGGTGTAAGAAAACCAATAGGCCTAAATTTAATATTTGTAAAAGGAAATTAATACCTTTTTAATAAGTCCAGTCAGATGAAACTATAGTAAAATATATATGGTTTAATAAGGCAGATTAAGTGAGAGTTTTATGTGATTTGGTGTAATTCCAAGCATGGAGTATTTTATTTAAAAAGAGTAGTAATATCTTCTAATTCTGGCTCTAGGATATCAAATATTATCCAATGACAGACAGTAATGGTTGTTAGGGTAACTAAAATGCAAGAAATCTTGTTGATTTCAACATTCAATTGTTATATGCTAATGGGTGAAGTTAAATTAATACGAATCCAGAAGAAAATTTAAAAAAACCTAACATTCGATTGTTATATGCTATTGGGAACAGTTCGGTAGACGAATTTAAACAAAAAATAAAAATAAAATAAAATGAATCAACCTCAATAAATCAAATGTATTAAAGCCAGTCCATTCAAACAAAACTGATGAATAATTACTGAACTAGATTTCGGGAAATATAATTATACACCTCCCAAAGGTAGCGGAATTACTAATTTCTTCTTCAAACTAATTCCATTAGAAATAATGATGAACCCGATTTACAATTGAACCAAGATACTTATTGAATGAACAAGAAGTCAAAATTAATACAAATATAAACCAAATATACACAAGAACCTTTGGTATTGGAGACATAAACTTCACTTCCAAGAGATTGAAGAAATTATAATACTACACCAATTCCACTGGGACCGGCAACCACAAGGATCGCGAAGAAGAACGAAGAACAGAAGAATTGCTGTTACACTCCAGGACATCAACTTTCAACCTTTATTGATAATCTGGACACATTTTTTGATCAAAAATAACCTCATCAGTACGTCTTCATGCGGTTGTAAACAGCCACGGCTATCTTGCGCGTCGCCTAGTATGGTAACCCCAGCTTATATTTAATTTTATACATTAAGAATTAATAACAATTTGTAATACTTAGTAACCTTAATTTTGCATTACCTGGCCTTACTAATCGTTAAAAGAATCACACGTACCCTGGGATAAGAGATAAACAAAAATTATATTTAAATTGTATTATACAGAACTAGTCCATTATCAAATCGATTCAGCATTGTACGATCGATATTACGATCAAATAAACTGTGAAGAATACTGTTGGAAGTTAAAAAGTAATATAAATAAAGAATCCTTCTTGTATGTAATGATGTTCTGTGTTATTGTAGAATAGGTATTATATTTTGATGGGGAAGTAATTTACTGATAAAGAAGTTGGTTAAACTATCAAGTGAAACTAACTAACCTATAAAAACAAGTCAATTACGAATAGCAGCGCTTGCTGTAGACAGCTGGTGGAACGAGAGAGTGCCGAACTAACGTATTCTTTCGCCACATTTGAATTAATTTAAATCATACGGACCAAATAGGGTTGGAGTGAATTACCGAATTATTAACTAAGATACCTGTAATATAGAGTTATTCTATGGTAAAACACTTATTAATTGGTCAACACAGGGCTATGTTCAACATAAGAGTTGCAGCAATGATAAAATAAAATAAATTTTTTTATTAATATTGAGTTGCAGTAGGTCGCATCTACAATAACATAATAAACTTTTTCCTTAAATAGATCGAATTAGTTAATTTAAATTTTTTTGAAATTAACTACAACTGTAATATAAATAAGAAACCCAAAGAGCCTTATTTGTTACAAATTGGCGCTCAACGAGTGGGCTTTAGTTAAGTAAAAAATCGACTTAATTATTACTTAACTGGAGCAGGCAACAATTAGAGGCACAGGAATGCATACGAGAGGTGTTTCTAAAAGGATGGCGAAAGACCAAGAAACGGAAGAAGATAGACGGGAAGAAGAAGCAGAGGTAGTTACAGACACCGAAATGGAACAACTGGCGGGTGACAAGGAGGAAGCCAGAGGTGATATGGATTTACTAAAACTATGGGAATTAATTAAAGAAGATTCCAAGAAACAGCAGGAAGAATTAAATAAAAAATTTGAAGAAATGTCAGAAAAGCTAGAAAACAAAATAGACAGTACCAAGGAACTAAATAAACGAACTAATGAGAAATTAGACAGTATTTTAGAAAATAACAAACGAATGTTATAAAAGCTAGAAAATAAAAGGGACAGTATAAACGAAAATTCAAAGAAACAAAACGAAGTTTTGAGTGAGGACTTAATAAAACTAATGAATGAGAAGTTTGACAAAAATAAAGAGCAAACGGATGAGAATAACTGGCTGATAAATGAAAGTTTAAACCAAATGAATGAAAGGTTTGACAGGAACGATGAGAGATTAAAGCAGATTCAAGAAAATAACAAACAAATAGACGGGAAAATTGAAAACAATAATAAGGAGTTGCGGCAAATTATAAATGAACAAAACCAAGCGTTGAGGGAAGTCATCAATGAAAGGGTTGCAAATGTCCATGAAACACTTAACAAAAGGGTAGATAATTATAAAGAGGAAGTAAGACAGCAAATAACTGAAACTAAGGTGGGTCTGGAAAAGACAGATGAAACCATCATACAACTCCCAGTGAAAGTAGAGGCCAAAATTAATCAAGTGGAAAATAATAACAAAACTAGAATGAAAGAAGTACAATTAGAAACCCAAGAGAAATTGGACGAAGTGCAAATTAATATAGCTGGGAGAATTGAAATAGTTAATAACGAAATAACACAAATAAAAACCCAAGTGGATCAAAATAAGGGGACTGTCGAAAATATACAGAATCAGGAATTGATTAATATAAAGGAGTCCATAGAAGTTTTACAAAATCGACCAATGTATCTGGCACATCACATAGCCCCTGAGCAGAAAGAAAATATCAATTTCAAAATTTATAGAGGAAACCCCATAGAATTTCTGGAGAGAATAGATGAATGGTTTAGTAGGATTAAAGTGACCTGATGGAACATAATAAAAAGTTTGTTGGATGATTGTTTTAAAAGTATAAATGATAATTGGTGGTCAGCGGTCCGGAATGAAACGAGTAATTATGAAGAGTTTAAAAAGGCTTTTAGGTCGAAATACTGGTCGGATTCCGTACAGAACATGATTAGGGATAACATTACCAACGGGAGATTCAATTTTAATCAAGAGCAGTCCCCAACTACTTACTTTTTGGGAAAGGTGTGTTTGACGCGTCATTTGGAACCGCGAATACCAGAGGAATGTTTAGTAAATATATTATCTTACCATTTTGAAGAAGAGATAGTTCTTGCCAGACGCAGTGGACAAGTGAAGACAGTGGGAGCAATGGAAACCTTGTTGGCCAGTTACGAAATGGAAGACTAATATCAAAGGTCTCGACGGCAAAGTGAATATTCCAACAATAGAAGGGAGGAGCCAAATCAAGAGTCGTGTCCAGGAATAAATCGATTTAACCACAATAATTATCACCGAAGGGTGAATGACCATTTTATAAATAATCGTTATCGTAATAATCATTACCAAGGCAATCAATATAATAACTATAATAATAACGGATACAGCGCAGGCCGCAGGAATTTTGATAACGGGAGAGACTATTGGGATAATAACCGAGGGAACGATGATGGAGGAAATAAAACAGAAGTAGGAGCATCGAGAATGATGGAGGAAGCAGGGAACAAAGGAGAGACATACCCTCGGAAAATCAACCAAGTAATGACCAGGGAACCCATATAGCTCGAGTAAACTATATCATGGCTGATGAGAGGAATAACCAAGAGGATCATCGTGGAAACCGTAAACCTAATCCCAATTCTGGGAATGCTGAGGGAAGGAATAGACGCAACGAAGAGGACATAGAACCGTATGTATATGATCCATACTGCGACGATGCCATTGAAAGATTTACCACTGCATATAATTTACGGAATCCACCGGAAAACCATATTGGTAGAGCAGCCCGAACAGAGGCCAATACAAAATAATTAAGATAAATTATGTGGAATCAATTTAAATACCCCAAAATTCAAAAACTATGTAAGGACAACTTACTTAAGATATTTCGCAACAATTTGATTTAATAAACAGTAAAACACCAAGAGTATGTAAGAACAGATTATTAAATAATATTTATAAAGAATTGATTTAAAATGAAATAATAGGGAAAAGTAATATTTTTATGGGAACAAAAAGAAGAATAAATGAATAAAAACAACTGATGGTAATGTGCTCAAATAAGAAGAATAACTTAATGACTACAATGAAGCTGAAGGAGGATAATAATTAATACAACAATAATTTAGAATCTCTCGGAATTGAAGATGATATAAGAAGAAATGATACAGAGAAAATATGTCACAAGAAGGAAAGTCAAAAGGATTTTAAAATAATGCCTATCAATAATGTTATATGCTATTAGTTAATGATAAAGAAGAAGGAATCAAGAAGAAAAGGAAATATATAATTTAATGCAAACAGCAACAGTATGAAGAATCCCAAAAGTGTTTAGTATTAGTCGCTAATCAACTACTTGTAATTTTTATTATAACGAATTGACCGTAGAAATGTTCCGGCAATAATTTTCCTGAGCAGGGATGATGTTCCCCTGGTCTCAGAAGGTGTAAGGATGGACAGCGGAGTTATGGACCCAAAAGTGGCCACCCGACTGGAACCACCGCACAGGATTGGGAAAAATGTTAGGGAAATTAAATATTTAAGGGATAATAATTATAAAATAGCTGAAAAGAGTGATATTAGATTCCAGAAGTATAGATAAAGAAAATAGAAGGAAGATAGCAGACAGAAGCTTAATTGAGAAAGCGAATTTATAGAAGTAAATAAGAAAATAAGTGTTAAAACAAGTTTTTTATGATTAGTGTGACCAGTCCTTATCAAGTAAAATGTGGAAGTACCACTACCCAGAGAAATAAATAATTGATGAATTTGCCTCCAAGAGAGAGAGAGTTGAGTAGGAAAACAGCAATTACCATTAACCAAATAACAGGTATATAACCAAACAGAAAAAAAATATTATGAGTAAAAGGTTAACCTTATCAGGGACGAACTACAAGTTTATTTTTACTAAACTTCATTGAGCCAAAATAAACTTCTTTCGAAGGGGGAGTATTATGTAACGTAACAGAGTTGAGGTCCCCGACGTTACATAAAAAACTATGTAAATATGATATAAAACAATGCCCAAAGCCTGTTATGATTAAATACAAGAGGGCCCATCTCACCTGAAGAATGACTTAGAGGTACATAGTAAGGTTACTAAGTAATTAAAACATCAAAAGTGTACCTAAATCTAAAATATGTAATGAGTAGTATGAGATGTAAAACATAAACATTGTGTCTAATGGGAGGAGTTTAATGTGTAGTAGTTGAGTATAATATACTGTTCGATTAATATTTAATGTGTTATAAAATGTACTTGGTGTTGTGCTGTGGCATGATGTAGTGTTTACAGGATATTTATTTTATGTTTTGTGGATAGTAGGTGTGGAGCTGTTGCTTTAAGGAAGTACTAAGTCCTAGGTACTCAATTTATTTATGTTAAAATTGTATTTAAATAATTAAGTATAAGTACATGTATTAGCTATGATATTATGTTAAATGTATTTACTTTAATTGATTAATGAAGATGTTTAAAATAATGTTTGTAAACTTGGCCAGGAAGGCAATAAGTGTTAATAAGTTGGCAAGTAGTTCTTATAGTTATGTTACAAAACAATGAAGGGTTCAATGATCAACTAAATAATATAATGAATTGAAACCAGGAAATTAAAATTGATGTAAGTGGCCATAAGCCAGTGACTATTTGTACAGTAGGTCGGGTAAAGAAAAATTAAGTTAAAAACAAAACTAAATTATAACAGGTGTAAGAAAACCAATAGGCCTAAATTTAATATTTGTAAAAGGAAATTAATACCTTTTTAATAAGTCCAGTCAGATGAAACTATAGTAAAATATATATGGTTTAATAAGGCAGATTAAGTGAGAGTTTTATGTGATTTGGTGTAATTCCAAGCATGGAGTATTTTATTTAAAAAGAGTAGTAATATCTTCTAATTCTGGCTCTAGGATATCAAATATTATCCAATGACAGACAGTAATGGTTGTTAGGGTAACTAAAATGCAAGAAATCTTGTTGATTTCAACATTCAATTGTTATATGCTAATGGGTGAAGTTAAATTAATACGAATCCAGAAGAAAATTTAAAAAAACCTAACATTCGATTGTTATATGCTATTGGGAACAGTTCGGTAGACGAATTTAAACAAAAAATAAAAATAAAATAAAATGAATCAACCTCAATAAATCAAATGTATTAAAGCCAGTCCATTCAAACAAAACTGATGAATAATTACTGAACTAGATTTCGGGAAATATAATTATACACCTCCCAAAGGTAGCGGAATTACTAATTTCTTCTTCAAACTAATTCCATTAGAAATAATGATGAACCCGATTTACAATTGAACCAAGATACTTATTGAATGAACAAGAAGTCAAAATTAATACAAATATAAACCAAATATACACAAGAACCTTTGGTATTGGAGACATAAACTTCACTTCCAAGAGATTGAAGAAATTATAATACTACACCAATTCCACTGGGACCGGCAACCACAAGGATCGCGAAGAAGAACGAAGAACAGAAGAATTGCTGTTACACTCCAGGACATCAACTTTCAACCTTTATTGATAATCTGGACACATTTTTTGATCAAAAATAACCTCATCAGTACGTCTTCATGCGGTTGTAAACAGCCACGGCTATCTTGCGCGTCGCCTAGTATGGTAACCCCAGCTTATATTTAATTTTATACATTAAGAATTAATAACAATTTGTAATACTTAGTAACCTTAATTTTGCATTACCTGGCCTTACTAATCGTTAAAAGAATCACACGTACCCTGGGATAAGAGATAAACAAAAATTATATTTAAATTGTATTATACAGAACTAGTCCATTATCAAATCGATTCAGCATTGTACGATCGATATTACGATCAAATAAACTGTGAAGAATACTGTTGGAAGTTAAAAAGTAATATAAATAAAGAATCCTTCTTGTATGTAATGATGTTCTGTGTTATTGTAGAATAGGTATTATATTTTGATGGGGAAGTAATTTACTGATAAAGAAGTTGGTTAAACTATCAAGTGAAACTAACTAACCTATAAAAACAAGTCAATTACGAATAGCAGCGCTTGCTGTAGACAGCTGGTGGAACGAGAGAGTGCCGAACTAACGTATTCCTTTCGCCACATTTGAATTAATTTAAATCATACGGACCAAATAGGGTTGGAGTGAATTACCGAATTATTAACTAAGATACCTGTAATATAGAGTTATTCTATGGTAAAACACTTATTAATTGGTCAACACAGGGCTATGTTCAACATAAGAGTTGCAGCAATGATAAAATAAAATAAATTTTTTTATTAATATTGAGTTGCAGTAGGTCGCATCTACAATAACATAATAAACTTTTTCCTTAAATAGATCGAATTAGTTAATTTAAATTTTTTTGAAATTAACTACAACTGTAATATAAATAAGAAACCCAAAGAGCCTTATTTGTTACAAATTGGCGCTCAACGAGTGGGCTTTAGTTAAGTAAAAAATCGACTTAATTATTACTTAACTGGAGCAGGCAACAATTAGAGGCACAGGAATGCATACGAGAGGTGTTTCTAAAAGGATGGCGAAAGACCAAGAAACGGAAGAAGATAGACGGGAAGAAGAAGCAGAGGTAGTTACAGACACCGAAATGGAACAACTGGCGGGTGACAAGGAGGAAGCCAGAGGTGATATGGATTTACTAAAACTATGGGAATTAATTAAAGAAGATTCCAAGAAACAGCAGGAAGAATTAAATAAAAAATTTGAAGAAATGTCAGAAAAGCTAGAAAACAAAATAGACAGTACCAAGGAACTAAATAAACGAACTAATGAGAAATTAGACAGTATTTTAGAAAATAACAAACGAATGTTATAAAAGCTAGAAAATAAAAGGGACAGTATAAACGAAAATTCAAAGAAACAAAACGAAGTTTTGAGTGAGGACTTAATAAAACTAATGAATGAGAAGTTTGACAAAAATAAAGAGCAAACGGATGAGAATAACTGGCTGATAAATGAAAGTTTAAACCAAATGAATGAAAGGTTTGACAGGAACGATGAGAGATTAAAGCAGATTCAAGAAAATAACAAACAAATAGACGGGAAAATTGAAAACAATAATAAGGAGTTGCGGCAAATTATAAATGAACAAAACCAAGCGTTGAGGGAAGTCATCAATGAAAGGGTTGCAAATGTCCATGAAACACTTAACAAAAGGGTAGATAATTATAAAGAGGAAGTAAGACAGCAAATAACTGAAACTAAGGTGGGTCTGGAAAAGACAGATGAAACCATCATACAACTCCCAGTGAAAGTAGAGGCCAAAATTAATCAAGTGGAAAATAATAACAAAACTAGAATGAAAGAAGTACAATTAGAAACCCAAGAGAAATTGGACGAAGTGCAAATTAATATAGCTGGGAGAATTGAAATAGTTAATAACGAAATAACACAAATAAAAACCCAAGTGGATCAAAATAAGGGGACTGTCGAAAATATACAGAATCAGGAATTGATTAATATAAAGGAGTCCATAGAAGTTTTACAAAATCGACCAATGTATCTGGCACATCACATAGCCCCTGAGCAGAAAGAAAATATCAATTTCAAAATTTATAGAGGAAACCCCATAGACTTTCTGGAGAGAATAGATGAATGGTTTAGTAGGATTAAAGTGACCTGATGGAACATAATAAAAAGTTTGTTGGATGATTGTTTTAAAAGTATAAATGATAATTGGTGGTCAGCGGTCCGGAATGAAACGAGTAATTATGAAGAGTTTAAAAAGGCTTTTAGGTCGAAATACTGGTCGGATTCCGTACAGAACATGATTAGGGATAACATTACCAACGGGAGATTCAATTTTAATCAAGAGCAGTCCCCAACTACTTACTTTTTGGGAAAGGTGTGTTTGACGCGTCATTTGGAACCGCGAATACCAGAGGAATGTTTAGTAAATATATTATCTTACCATTTTGAAGAAGAGATAGTTCTTGCCAGACGCAGTGGACAAGTGAAGACAGTGGGAGCAATGGAAACCTTGTTGGCCAGTTACGAAATGGAAGACTAATATCAAAGGTCTCGACGGCAAAGTGAATATTCCAACAATAGAAGGGAGGAGCCAAATCAAGAGTCGTGTCCAGGAATAAATCGATTTAACCACAATAATTATCACCGAAGGGTGAATGACCATTTTATAAATAATCGTTATCGTAATAATCATTACCAAGGCAATCAATATAATAACTATAATAATAACAGATACAGCGCAGGCCGCAGGAATTTTGATAACGGGAGAGACTATTGGGATAATAACCGAGGGAACGATGATGGAGGAAATAAAACAGAAATAGGAGCATCGAGAATGATGGAGGAAGCAGGGAACAAAGGAGAGACATACCCTCGGAAAATCAACCAAGTAATGACCAGGGAACCCATATAGCTCGAGTAAACTATATCATGGCTGATGAGAGGAATAACCAAGAGGATCATCGTGGAAACCGTAAACCTAATCCCAATTCTGGGAATGCTGAGGGAAGGAATAGACGCAACGAAGAGGACATAGAACCGTATGTATATGATCCATACTGCGACGATGCCATTGAAAGATTTACCACTGCATATAATTTACGGAATCCACCGGAAAACCATATTGGTAGAGCAGCCCGAACAGAGGCCAATACAAAATAATTAAGATAAATTATGTGGAATCAATTTAAATACCCCAAAATTCAAAAACTATGTAAGGACAACTTACTTAAGATATTTCGCAACAATTTGATTTAATAAACAGTAAAACACCAAGAGTATGTAAGAACAGATTATTAAATAATATTTATAAAGAATTGATTTAAAATGAAATAATAGGGAAAAGTAATATTTTTATGGGAACAAAAAGAAGAATAAATGAATAAAAACAACTGATGGTAATGTGCTCAAATAAGAAGAATAACTTAATGACTACAATGAAGCTGAAGGAGGATAATAATTAATACAACAATAATTTAGAATCTCTCAGAATTGAAGATGATATAAGAAGAAATGATACAGAGAAAATATGTCACAAGAAGGAAAGTCAAAAGGATTTTAAAATAATGCCTATCAATAATGTTATATGCTATTAGTTAATGATAAAGAAGAAGGAATCAAGAAGAAAAGGAAATATATAATTTAATGCAAACAGCAACAGTATGAAGAATCCCAAAAGTGTTTAGTATTAGTCGCTAATCAACTACTTGTAATTTTTATTATAACGAATTGACCGTAGAAATGTTCCGGCAATAATTTTCCTGAGCAGGGATGATGTTCCCCTGGTCTCAGAAGGTGTAAGGATGGACAGCGGAGTTATGGACCCAAAAGTGGCCACCCGACTGGAACCACCGCACAGGATTGGGAAAAATGTTAGGGAAATTAAATATTTAAGGGATAATAATTATAAAATAGCTGAAAAGAGTGATATTAGATTCCAGAAGTATAGATAAAGAAAATAGAAGGAAGATAGCAGACAGAAGCTTAATTGAGAAAGCGAATTTATAGAAGTAAATAAGAAAATAAGTGTTAAAACAAGTTTTTTATGATTAGTGTGACCAGTCCTTATCAAGTAAAATGTGGAAGTACCACTACCCAGAGAAATAAATAATTGATGAATTTGCCTCCAAGAGAGAGAGAGTTGAGTAGGAAAACAGCAATTACCATTAACCAAATAACAGGTATATAACCAAACAGAAAAAAAATATTATGAGTAAAAGGTTAACCTTATCAGGGACGAACTACAAGTTTATTTTTACTAAACTTCATTGAGCCAAAATAAACTTCTTTCGAAGGGGGAGTATTATGTAACGTAACAGAGTTGAGGTCCCCGACGTTACATAAAAAACTATGTAAATATGATATAAAACAATGCCCAAAGCCTGTTATGATTAAATACAAGAGGGCCCATCTCACCTGAAGAATGACTTAGAGGTACATAGTAAGGTTACTAAGTAATTAAAACATCAAAAGTGTACCTAAATCTAAAATATGTAATGAGTAGTATGAGATGTAAAACATAAACATTGTGTCTAATGGGAGGAGTTTAATGTGTAGTAGTTGAGTATAATATACTGTTCGATTAATATTTAATGTGTTATAAAATGTACTTGGTGTTGTGCTGTGGCATGATGTAGTGTTTACAGGATATTTATTTTATGTTTTGTGGATAGTAGGTGTGGAGCTGTTGCTTTAAGGAAGTACTAAGTCCTAGGTACTCAATTTATTTATGTTAAAATTGTATTTAAATAATTAAGTATAAGTACATGTATTAGCTATGATATTATGTTAAATGTATTTACTTTAATTGATTAATGAAGATGTTTAAAATAATGTTTGTAAACTTGGCCAGGAAGGCAATAAGTGTTAATAAGTTGGCAAGTAGTTCTTATAGTTATGTTACAAAACAATGAAGGGTTCAATGATCAACTAAATAATATAATGAATTGAAACCAGGAAATTAAAATTGATGTAAGTGGCCATAAGCCAGTGACTATTTGTACAGTAGGTCGGGTAAAGAAAAATTAAGTTAAAAACAAAACTAAATTATAACAGGTGTAAGAAAACCAATAGGCCTAAATTTAATATTTGTAAAAGGAAATTAATACCTTTTTAATAAGTTCAGTCAGATGAAACTATAGTAAAATATATATGGTTTAATAAGGCAGATTAAGTGAGAGTTTTATGTGATTTGGTGTAATTCCAAGCATGGAGTATTTTATTTAAAAAGAGTAGTAATATCTTCTAATTCTGGCTCTAGGATATCAAATATTATCCAATGACAGACAGTAATGGTTGTTAGGGTAACTAAAATGCAAGAAATCTTGTTGATTTCAACATTCAATTGTTATATGCTAATGGGTGAAGTTAAATTAATACGAATCCAGAAGAAAATTTAAAAAAACCTAACATTCGATTGTTATATGCTATTGGGAACAGTTCGGTAGACGAATTTAAACAAAAAATAAAAATAAAATAAAATGAATCAACCTCAATAAATCAAATGTATTAAAGCCAGTCCATTCAAACAAAACTGATGAATAATTACTGAACTAGATTTCGGGAAATATAATTATACACCTCCCAAAGGTAGCGGAATTACTAATTTCTTCTTCAAACTAATTCCATTAGAAATAATGATGAACCCGATTTACAATTGAACCAAGATACTTATTGAATGAACAAGAAGTCAAAATTAATACAAATATAAACCAAATATACACAAGAACCTTTGGTATTGGAGACATAAACTTCACTTCCAAGAGATTGAAGAAATTATAATACTACACCAATTCCACTGGGACCGGCAACCACAAGGATCGCGAAGAAGAACGAAGAACAGAAGAATTGCTGTTACACTCCAGGACATCAACTTTCAACCTTTATTGATAATCTGGACACATTTTTTGATCAAAAATAACCTCATCAGTACGTCTTCATGCGGTTGTAAACAGCCACGGCTATCTTGCGCGTCGCCTAGTATGGTAACCCCAGCTTATATTTAATTTTATACATTAAGAATTAATAACAATTTGTAATACTTAGTAACCTTAATTTTGCATTACCTGGCCTTACTAATCGTTAAAAGAATCACACGTACCCTGGGATAAGAGATAAACAAAAATTATATTTAAATTGTATTATACAGAACTAGTCCATTATCAAATCGATTCAGCATTGTACGATCGATATTACGATCAAATAAACTGTGAAGAATACTGTTGGAAGTTAAAAAGTAATATAAATAAAGAATCCTTCTTGTATGTAATGATGTTCTGTGTTATTGTAGAATAGGTATTATATTTTGATGGGGAAGTAATTTACTGATAAAGAAGTTGGTTAAACTATCAAGTGAAACTAACTAACCTATAAAAACAAGTCAATTACGAATAGCAGCGCTTGCTGTAGACAGCTGGTGGAACGAGAGAGTGCCGAACTAACGTATTCCTTTCGCCACATTTGAATTAATTTAAATCATACGGACCAAATAGGGTTGGAGTGAATTACCGAATTATTAACTAAGATACCTGTAATATAGAGTTATTCTATGGTAAAACACTTATTAATTGGTCAACACAGGGCTATGTTCAACATAAGAGTTGCAGCAATGATAAAATAAAATAAATTTTTTTATTAATATTGAGTTGCAGTAGGTCGCATCTACAATAACATAATAAACTTTTTCCTTAAATAGATCGAATTAGTTAATTTAAATTTTTTTGAAATTAACTACAACTGTAATATAAATAAGAAACCCAAAGAGCCTTATTTGTTACAAATTGGCGCTCAACGAGTGGGCTTTAGTTAAGTAAAAAATCGACTTAATTATTACTTAACTGGAGCAGGCAACAATTAGAGGCACAGGAATGCATACGAGAGGTGTTTCTAAAAGGATGGCGAAAGACCAAGAAACGGAAGAAGATAGACGGGAAGAAGAAGCAGAGGTAGTTACAGACACCGAAATGGAACAACTGGCGGGTGACAAGGAGGAAGCCAGAGGTGATATGGATTTACTAAAACTATGGGAATTAATTAAAGAAGATTCCAAGAAACAGCAGGAAGAATTAAATAAAAAATTTGAAGAAATGTCAGAAAAGCTAGAAAACAAAATAGACAGTACCAAGGAACTAAATAAACGAACTAATGAGAAATTAGACAGTATTTTAGAAAATAACAAACGAATGTTATAAAAGCTAGAAAATAAAAGGGACAGTATAAACGAAAATTCAAAGAAACAAAACGAAGTTTTGAGTGAGGACTTAATAAAACTAATGAATGAGAAGTTTGACAAAAATAAAGAGCAAACGGATGAGAATAACTGGCTGATAAATGAAAGTTTAAACCAAATGAATGAAAGGTTTGACAGGAACGATGAGAGATTAAAGCAGATTCAAGAAAATAACAAACAAATAGACGGGAAAATTGAAAACAATAATAAGGAGTTGCGGCAAATTATAAATGAACAAAACCAAGCGTTGAGGGAAGTCATCAATGAAAGGGTTGCAAATGTCCATGAAACACTTAACAAAAGGGTAGATAATTATAAAGAGGAAGTAAGACAGCAAATAACTGAAACTAAGGTGGGTCTGGAAAAGACAGATGAAACCATCATACAACTCCCAGTGAAAGTAGAGGCCAAAATTAATCAAGTGGAAAATAATAACAAAACTAGAATGAAAGAAGTACAATTAGAAACCCAAGAGAAATTGGACGAAGTGCAAATTAATATAGCTGGGAGAATTGAAATAGTTAATAACGAAATAACACAAATAAAAACCCAAGTGGATCAAAATAAGGGGACTGTCGAAAATATACAGAATCAGGAATTGATTAATATAAAGGAGTCCATAGAAGTTTTACAAAATCGACCAATGTATCTGGCACATCACATAGCCCCTGAGCAGAAAGAAAATATCAATTTCAAAATTTATAGAGGAAACCCCATAGAATTTCTGGAGAGAATAGATGAATGGTTTAGTAGGATTAAAGTGACCTGATGGAACATAATAAAAAGTTTGTTGGATGATTGTTTTAAAAGTATAAATGATAATTGGTGGTCAGCGGTCCGGAATGAAACGAGTAATTATGAAGAGTTTAAAAAGGCTTTTAGGTCGAAATACTGGTCGGATTCCGTACAGAACATGATTAGGGATAACATTACCAACGGGAGATTCAATTTTAATCAAGAGCAGTCCCCAACTACTTACTTTTTGGGAAAGGTGTGTTTGGCGCGTCATTTGGAACCGCGAATACCAGAGGAATGTTTAGTAAATAAATTATCTAACCATTTTGAAGAAGAGATAGTTCTTGCCAGACGCAGTGGACAAGTGAAGACCGTGGGAGCAATGGAAACCTTGTTGGCCAGTTACGAAATGGAAGACTACTATCAAAGGTCTCGACGGCAAAGTGAATATTCCAACAATAGAAGGGAGGAGCCAAATCAAGAGTCGTGTCCAGGAATAAATCGATTTAACCACAATAATTATCACCGAAGGGTGAATGACCAAATAATCGTTATCGTAATAATCATTACCAAGGCAATCAATATAATAACTATAATAATAACAGATACAGCGCAGGCCGCAGGAATTTTGATAACGGGAGAGACTATTGGGATAATAACCGAGGGAACGATGATGGAGGAAATCAAAACAGAAATAGGAGCATCGAGAATGATGGAGGAAGCAGGGAACAAAGGAGAGACATACCCTCGGAAAATCAACCAAGTAATGACCAGGGAACCCATATAGCTCGAGTAAACTATATCATGGCTGATGAGAGGAATAACCAAGAGGGTCATCGTGGAAACTGTAAACCTAATCCCAATTCTGGGAATGCTGAGGGAAGGAATAGACGCAGCGAAGAAGACATAGAACCGTATGTATATGATCCATACTGCGACGATGCCATTGAAAGATTTACCACTGCATATAATTTACGGAATCCACCGGAAAACCATATTGGTAGAGCAGCCCGAACAGAGGCCAATACAAAATAATTAAGATAAATTATGTGGAATCAATTTAAATACCCCAAAATTCAAAAACTATGTAAGGACAACTTACTTAAGATATTTCGCAACAATTTGATTTAATAAACAGTAAAACACCAAGAGTATGTAAGAACAGATTATTAAATAATATTTATAAAGAATTGATTTAAAATGAAATAATAGGGAAAAGTAATATTTTTATGGGAACAAAAAGAAGAATAAATGAATAAAAACAACTGATGGTAATGTGCTCAAATAAGAAGAATAACTTAATGACTACAATGAAGCTGAAGGAGGATAATAATTAATACAACAATAATTTAGAATCTCTCGGAATTGAAGATGATATAAGAAGAAATGATACAGAGAAAATATGTCACAAGAAGGAAAGTCAAAAGGATTTTAAAATAATGCCTATCAATAATGTTATATGCTATTAGTTAATGATAAAGAAGAAGGAATCAAGAAGCAAAGGAAATATATAATTTAATGCAAACAGCAACAGTATGAAGAATCCCAAAAGTGTTTAGTATTAGTCGCTAATCAACTACTTGTAATTTTTATTATAACGAATTGACCGTAGAAATGTTCCGGCAATAATTTTCCTGAGCAGGGATGATGTTCCCCTGGTCTCAGAAGGTGTAAGGATGGACAGCGGAGTTATGGACCCAAAAGTGGCCACCCGACTGGAACCACTGCACAGGATTGGGAAAAATGTTAGGGAAATTAAATATTTAAGGGATAATAATTATAAAATAGCTGAAAAGAGTGATATTAGATTCCAGAAGTATAGATAAAGAAAATAGAAGGAAGATAGCAGACAGAAGCTTAATTGAGAAAGCGAATTTATAGAAGTAAATAAGAAAATAAGTGTTAAAACAAGTTTTTTATGATTAGTGTGACCAGTCCTTATCAAGTAAAATGTGGAAGTACCACTACCCAGAGAAATAAATAATTGATGAATTTGCCTCCAAGAGAGAGAGAGTTGAGTAGGAAAACAGCAATTACCATTAACCAAATAACAGGTATATAACCAAACAGAAAAAAAAATATTATGAGTAAAAGGTTAACCTTATCAGGGACGAACTACAAGTTTATTTTTACTAAACTTCATTGAGCCAAAATAAACTTCTTTCGAAGGGGGAGTATTATGTAACGTAACAGAGTTGAGGTCCCCGACGTTACATAAAAAACTATGTAAATATGATATAAAACAATGCCCAAAGCCTGTTATGATTAAATACAAGAGGGCCCATCTCACCTGAAGAATGACTTAGAGGTACATAGTAAGGTTACTAAGTAATTAAAACATCAAAAGTGTACCTAAATCTAAAATATGTAATGAGTAGTATGAGATGTAAAACATAAACATTGTGTCTAATGGGAGGAGTTTAATGTGTAGTAGTTGAGTATAATATACTGTTCGATTAATATTTAATGTGTTATAAAATGTACTTGGTGTTGTGCTGTGGCATGATGTAGTGTTTACAGGATATTTATTTTATGTTTTGTGGATAGTAGGTGTGGAGCTGTTGCTTTAAGGAAGTACTAAGTCCTAGGTACTCAATTTATTTATGTTAAAATTGTATTTAAATAATTAAGTATAAGTACATGTATTAGCTATGATATTATGTTAAATGTATTTACTTTAATTGATTAATGAAGATGTTTAAAATAATGTTTGTAAACTTGGCCAGGAAGGCAATAAGTGTTAATAAGTTGGCAAGTAGTTCTTATAGTTATGTTACAAAACAATGAAGGGTTCAATGATGAACTAAATAATATAGTGAGTTGAAACCAGGAAATTAAAATTGATGTAAGTGGCCATAAGCCAGTGACTATTTGTACAGTAGGTCGGGTAAAGAAAAATTAAGTTAAAAACAAAACTAAATTATAACAGGCGTAAGAAAACCAATAGGCCTAAATTTAATATTTGTAAAAGGAAATTAATACCTT
This sequence comes from Magicicada septendecula, assembly GCA_034769895.1. Lineage (NCBI taxonomy): Eukaryota > Metazoa > Arthropoda > Insecta > Hemiptera > Cicadidae > Magicicada > Magicicada septendecula. The sequence continues at coordinate 203,170,819 of CM068371.1, forward strand.
TTTAATAAGTCCAGTCAGATGAAACTATAGTAAAATATATATGGTTTAATAAGGCAGATTAAGTGAGAGTTTTATGTGATTTGGTGTAATTCCAAGCATGGAGTATTTTATTTAAAAAGAGTAGTAATATTTTCTAATTCTGGCTCTAGGATATCAAATATTATCCAATGACAGACAGTAATGGTTGTTAGGGTAACTAAAATGCAAGAAATCTTGTTGATTTCAACATTCGATTGTTATATGCTAATGGGTGAAGTTAAATTAATACGAATCCAGAAGAAAATTTAAAAAAACCTAACATTCGATTGTTATATGCTATTGGGAACAGTTCGGTAGACGAATTTAAACAAAAAATAAAAATAAAATAAAATGAATCAACCTCAATAAATCAAATGTATTAAAGCCAGTCCATTCAAACAAAACTGATGAATAATTACTGAACTAGATTTCGGGAAATATAATTATACACCTCCCAAAGGTAGCGGAATTACTAATTTCTTCTTCAAACTAATTCCATTAGAAATAATGATGAACCCGATTTACAATTGAACCAAGATACTTATTGAATGAACAAGAAGTCAAAATTAATACAAATATAAAACAAATATACACAAGAACCTTTGGTATTGGAGACATAAACTTCACTTCCAAGAGATTGAAGAAATTATAATACTACACCAATTCCACTGGGACCGGCAACCACAAGGATCGCGAAGAAGAACGAAGAACAGAAGAATTGCTGTTACACTCCAGGACATCAACTTTCAACCTTTATTGATAATCTGGACACATTTTTTGATCAAAAATAACCTCATCAGTACGTCTTCATGCGGTTGTAAACAGCCACGGCTATCTTGCGCGTCGCCTAGTATGGTAACCCCAGCTTATATTTAATTTTATACATTAAGAATTAATAACAATTTGTAATACTTAGTAACCTTAATTTTGCATTACCTGGCCTTACTAATCGTTAAAAGAATCACACGTACCCTGGGATAAGAGATAAACAAAAATTATATTTAAATTGTATTATACAGAACTAGTCCATTATCAAATCGATTCAGCATTGTACGATCGATATGACGATCAAATAAACTGTGAAGAATACTGTTGGAAGTTAAAAAGTAATATAAATAAAGAATCCTTCTTGTATGTAATGATGTTCTGTGTTATTGTAGAATAGGTATTATATTTTGATGGGGAAGTAATTTACTGATAAAGAAGTTGGTTAAACTATCAAGTGAAACTAACTAACCTATAAAAACAAGTCAATTACGAATAGCAGCGCTTGCTGTAGACAGCAGGTGGAACGAGAGAGTGCCGAACTAACGTATTCCTTTCGCCACATTTGAATTAATTTAAATCATACGGACCAAATAGGGTTGGAGTGAATTACCGAATTATTAACTAAGATACCTGTAATATAGAGTTATTCTATGGTAAAACACTTATTAATTGGTCAACACAGGGCTATGTTCAACATAAGAGTTGCAGCAATGATAAAATAAAATAAATTTTTTTATTAATATTGAGTTGCAGTAGGTCGCATCTACAATAACATAATAAACTTTTTCCTTAAATAGATCGAATTAGTTAATTTAAATTTTTTTGAAATTAACTACAACTGTAATATAAATAAGAAACCCAAAGAGCCTTATTTGTTACAAATTGGCGCTCAACGAGTGGGTTTTAGTTAAGTAAAAAATCGACTTAATTATTACTTAACTGGAGCAGGCAACTATTAGAGGCACAGGAATGCATACGAGAGGTGTTTCTAAAAGGATGGCGAAAGACCAAGAAACGGAAGAAGATAGACGGGAAGAAGAAGCAGAGGTAGTTACAGACACCGAAATGGAACAACTGGCGGGTGACAAGGAGGAAGCCAGAGGTGATATGGATTTACTAAAACTATGGGAATTAATTAAAGAAGATTCCAAGAAACAGCAGGAAGAATTAAATAAAAAATTTGAAGAAATGTCAGAAAAGCTAGAAAACAAAATAGACAGTACCAAGGAACTAAATAAACGAACTAATGAGAAATTAGACAGTATTTTAGAAAATAACAAACGAATGTTATAAAAGCTAGAAAATAAAAGGGACAGTATAAACGAAAATTCAAAGAAACAAAACGAAGTTTTGAGTGAGGACTTAATAAAACTAATGAATGAGAAGTTTGACAAAAATAAAGAGCAAACGGATGAGAATAACTGGCTGATAAATGAAAGTTTAAACCAAATGAATGAAAGGTTTGACAGGAACGATGAGAGATTAAAGCAGATTCAAGAAAATAACAAACAAATAGACGGTAAAATTGAAAACAATAATAAGGAGTTGCGGCAAATTATAAATGAACAAAACCAAGCGTTGAGGGAAGTCATCAATGAAAGGGTTGCAAATGTCCATGAAACACTTAACAAAAGGGTAGATAATTATAAAGAGGAAGTAAGACAGCAAATAACTGAAACTAAGGTGGGTCTGGAAAAGACAGATGAAACCATCATACAACTCCCAGTGAAAGTAGAGGCCAAAATTAATCAAGTGGAAAATAATAACAAAACTAGAATGAAAGAAGTACAATTAGAAACCCAAGAGAAATTGGACGAAGTGCAAATTAATATAGCTGGGAGAATTGAAATAGTTAATAACGAAATAACACAAATAAAAACCCAAGTGGATCAAAATAAGGGGACTGTCGAAAATATACAGAATCAGGAATTGATTAATATAAAGGAGTCCATAGAAGTTTTACAAAATCGACCAATGTATCTGGCACATCACATAGCCCCTGAGCAGAAAGAAAATATCAATTTCAAAATTTATAGAGGAAACCCCATAGAATTTCTGGAGAGAATAGATGAATGGTTTAGTAGGATTAAAGTGACCTGATGGAACATAATAAAAAGTTTGTTGGATGATTGTTTTAAAAGTATAAATGATAATTGGTGGTCAGCGGTCCGGAATGAAACGAGTAATTATGAAGAGTTTAAAAAGGCTTTTAGGTCGAAATACTGGTCGGATTCCGTACAGAACATGATTAGGGATAACATTACCAACGGGAGATTCAATTTTAATCAAGAGCAGTCCCCAACTACTTACTTTTTGGGAAAGGTGTGTTTGGCGCGTCATTTGGAACCGCGAATACCAGAGGAATGTTTAGTAAATAAATTATCTTACCATTTTGAAGAAGAGATAGTTCTTGCCAGACGCAGTGGACAAGTGAAGACCGTGGGAGCAATGGAAACCTTGTTGGCCAGTTACGAAATGGAAGACTACTATCAAAGGTCTCGACGGCAAAGTGAATATTCCAACAATAGAAGGGAGGAGCCAAATCAAGAGTCGTGTCCAGGAATAAATCGATTTAACCACAATAATTATCACCGAAGGGTGAATGACCAAATAATCGTTATCGTAATAATCATTACCAAGGCAATCAATATAATAACTATAATAATAACAGATACAGCGCAGGCCGCAGGAATTTTGATAACGGGAGAGACTATTGGGATAATAACCGAGGGAACGATGATGGAGGAAATCAAAACAGAAATAGGAGCATCGAGAATGATGGAGGAAGCAGGGAACAAAGGAGAGACATACCCTCGGAAAATCAACCAAGTAATGACCAGGGAACCCATATAGCTCGAGTAAACTATATCATGGCTGATGAGAGGAATAACCAAGAGGATCATCGTGGAAACCGTAAACCTAATCCCAATTCTGGGAATGCTGAGGGAAGGAATAGACGCAACGAAGAGGACATAGAACCGTATGTATATGATCCATACTGCGACGATGCCATTGAAAGATTTACCACTGCATATAATTTACGGAATCCACCGGAAAACCATATTGGTAGAGCAGCCCGAACAGAGGCCAATACAAAATAATTAAGATAAATTATGTGGAATCAATTTAAATACCCCAAAATTCAAAAACTATGTAAGGACAACTTACTTAAGATATTTCGCAACAATTTGATTTAATAAACAGTAAAACACCAAGAGTATGTAAGAACAGATTATTAAATAATATTTATAAAGAATTGATTTAAAATGAAATAATAGGGAAAAGTAATATTTTTATGGGAACAAAAAGAAGAATAAATGAATAAAAACAACTGATGGTAATGTGCTCAAATAAGAAGAATAACTTAATGACTACAATGAAGCTGAAGGAGGATAATAATTAATACAACAATAATTTAGAATCTCTCGGAATTGAAGATGATATAAGAAGAAATGATACAGAGAAAATATGTCACAAGAAGGAAAGTCAAAAGGATTTTAAAATAATGCCTATCAATAATGTTATATGCTATTAGTTAATGATAAAGAAGAAGGAATCAAGAAGAAAAGGAAATATATAATTTAATGCAAACAGCAACAGTATGAAGAATCCCAAAAGTGTTTAGTATTAGTCGCTAATCAACTACTTGTAATTTTTATTATAACGAATTGACCGTAGAAATGTTCCGGCAATAATTTTCCTGAGCAGGGATGATGTTCCCCTGGTCTCAGAAGGTGTAAGGATGGACAGCGGAGTTATGGACCCAAAAGTGGCCACCCGACTGGAACCACCGCACAGGATTGGGAAAAATGTTAGGGAAATTAAATATTTAAGGGATAATAATTATAAAATAGCTGAAAAGAGTGATATTAGATTCCAGAAGTATAGATAAAGAAAATAGAAGGAAGATAGCAGACAGAAGCTTAATTGAGAAAGCGAATTTATAGAAGTAAATAAGAAAATAAGTGTTAAAACAAGTTTTTTATGATTAGTGTGACCAGTCCTTATCAAGTAAAATGTGGAAGTACCACTACCCAGAGAAATAAATAATTGATGAATTTGCCTCCAAGAGAGAGAGAGTTGAGTAGGAAAACAGCAATTACCATTAACCAAATAACAGGTATATAACCAAACAGAAAAAAAAATATTATGAGTAAAAGGTTAACCTTATCAGGGACGAACTACAAGTTTATTTTTACTAAACTTCATTGAGCCAAAATAAACTTCTTTCGAAGGGGGAGTATTATGTAACGTAACAGAGTTGAGGTCCCCGACGTTACATAAAAAACTATGTAAATATGATATAAAACAATGCCCAAAGCCTGTTATGATTAAATACAAGAGGGCCCATCTCACCTGAAGAATAACTTAGAGGTACATAGTAAGGTTACTAAGTAATTAAAACATCAAAAGTGTACCTAAATCTAAAATATGTAATGAGTAGTATGAGATGTAAAACATAAACATTGTGTCTAATGGGAGGAGTTTAATGTGTAGTAGTTGAGTATAATATACTGTTCGATTAATATTTAATGTGTTATAAAATGTACTTGGTGTTGTGCTGTGGCATGATGTAGTGTTTACAGGATATTTATTTTATGTTTTGTGGATAGTAGGTGTGGAGCTGTTGCTTTAAGGAAGTACTAAGTCCTAGGTACTCAATTTATTTATGTTAAAATTGTATTTAAATAATTAAGTATAAGTACATGTATTAGCTATGATATTATGTTAAATGTATTTACTTTAATTGATTAATGAAGATGTTTAAAATAATGTTTGTAAACTTGGCCAGGAAGGCAATAAGTGATAATAAGTTGGCAAGTAGTTCTTATAGTTATGTTACAAAACAATGAAGGGTTCAATGATGAACTAAATAATATAGTGAATTGAAACCAGGAAATTAAAATTGATGTAAGTGGCCATAAGCCAGTGACTATTTGTACAGTAGGTCGGGTAAAGAAAAATTAAGTTAAAAACAAAACTAAATTATAACAGGTGTAAGAAAACCAATAGGCCTAAATTTAATATTTGTAAAAGGAAATTAATACCTTTTTAATAAGTCCAGTCAGATGAAACTATAGTAAAATATATATGGTTTAATAAGGCAGATTAAGTGAGAGTTTTATGTGATTTGGTGTAATTCCAAGCATGGAGTATTTTATTTAAAAAGAGTAGTAATATTTTCTAATTCTGGCTCTAGGATATCAAATATTATCCAATGACAGACAGTAATGGTTGTTAGGGTAACTAAAATGCAAGAAATCTTGTTGATTTCAACATTTGATTGTTATATGCTAATGGGTGAAGTTAAATTAATACGAATCCAGAAGAAAATTTAAAAAAACCTAACATTCGATTGTTATATGCTATTGGGAACAGTTCGGTAGACGAATTTAAACAAAAAATAAAAATAAAATAAAATGAATCAACCTCAATAAATCAAATGTATTAAAGCCAGTCCATTCAAACAAAACTGATGAATAATTACTGAACTAGATTTCGGGAAATATAATTATACACCTCCCAAAGGTAGCGGAATTACTAATTTCTTCTTCAAACTAATTCCATTAGAAATAATGATGAACCCGATTTACAATTGAACCAAGATACTTATTGAATGAACAAGAAGTCAAAATTAATACAAATATACACAAGAACCTTTGGTATTGGAGACATAAACTTCACTTCCAAGAGATTGAAGAAATTATAATACTACACCAATTCCACTGGGACCGGCAACCACAAGGATCGCGAAGAAGAACGAAGAACAGAAGAATTGCTGTTACACTCCAGGACATCAACTTTCAACCTTTATTGATAATCTGGACACATTTTTTGATCAAAAATAACCTCATCAGTACGTCTTCATGCGGTTGTAAACAGCCACGGCTATCTTGCGCGTCGTCTAGTACGGTAACACCAGCTTATATTTAATTTTATACATTAAGAATTAATAACAATTTGTAATACTTAGTAACCTTAATTTTGCATTACCTGGCCTTACTAATCGTTAAAAGAATCACACGTACCCTGGGATAAGAGATAAACAAAAATTATATTTAAATTGTATTATACAGAACTAGTCCATTAACAAATCGATTCAGCATTGTACGATCGATATTACGATCAAATAAACTGTGAAGAATACTGTTGGAAGTTAAAAAGTAATATAAATAAAGAATCCTTCTTGTATGTAATGATGTTCTGTGTTATTGTAGAATAGGTATTATATTTTGATGGGGAAGTAATTTACAGATAAAGAAGTTGGTTAAACTATCAAGTGAAACTAACTAACCTATAAAAACAAGTCAATTACGAATAGCAGCGCTTGCTGTAGACAGCTGGTGGAACGAGAGAGTGCCGAACTAACGTATTCCTTTCGCCACATTTGAATTAATTTAAATCATACGGACCAAATAGGGTTGGTGTGAATTACCGAATTATTAACTAAGATACCTGTAATATAGAGTTATTCTATGGTAAAACACTTATTAATTGATCAACACAGGGCTATGTTCAACATAAAGAGTTGCAGCAATGATAAAATAAAATAAATTTTTTTATTAATATTGAGTTGCAGTAGGTCGCATCTACAATAACATAATAAACTTTTTCCTTAAATAGATCGAATTAGTTAATTTAAATTTTTTTGAAATTAACTACAACTGTAATATAAATAAGAAACCCAAAGAGCCTTATTTGTTACAAATTGGCGCTCAACGAGTGGGCTTTAGTTAAGTAAAAAATCGACTTAATTATTACTTAACTGGAGCAGGCAACTATTAGAGGCACAGGAATGCATACGAGAGGTGTTTCTAAAAGGATGGCGAAAGACCAAGAAACGGAAGAAGATAGACGGGAAGAAGAAGCAGAGGTAGTTACAGACACCGAAATGGAACAACTGGCGGGTGACAAGGAGGAAGCCAGAGGTGATATGGATTTACTAAAACTATGGGAATTAATTAAAGAAGATTCCAAGAAACAGCAGGAAGAATTAAATAAAAATTTTGAAGAAATGTCAGAAAAGCTAGAAAACAAAATAGACAGTACCAAGGAACTAAATAAACGAACTAATGAGAAATTAGACAGTATTTTAGAAAATAACAAACGAATGTTATAAAAGCTAGAAAATAAAAGGGACAGTATAAACGAAAATTCAAAGAACCAAAACGAAGTTTTGAGTGAGGACTTAATAAAACTAATGAATGAGAAGTTTGACAAAAATAAAGAGCAAACGGATGAGAATAACTGGCTGATAAATGAAAGTTTAAACCAAATGAATGAAAGGTTTCACAGGAACGATGAGAGATTAAAGCAGATTCAAGAAAATAACAAACAAATAGACGGGAAAATTGAAAACAGTAATAAGGAGTTGCGGCAAATTATAAATGAACAAAACCAAGCGTTGAGTGAAGTCATCAATGAAAGGGTCGCAAATGTCCATGAAACACTTAACAAAAGGGTAGATAATTATAAAGAGGAAGTAAGACAGCAAATAACTGAAACTAAGGTGGGTCTGGAAAAGACAGATGAAACCATCATACAACTCCCAGTGAAAGTAGAGGCCAAAATTAATCAAGTGGAAAATAATAACAAAACTAGAATAAAAGAAGTACAATTAGAAACCCAAGAGAAATTGGACGAAGTGCAAATTAATATAGCTGGGAGAATTGAAATAGTTAATAACGAAATAACACAAATAAAAACCCAAGTGGATCAAAATAAGGGGACTGTCGAAAATATACAGAATCAGGAATTGATTAATATAAAGGAGTCCATAGAAGTTTTACAAAATCGACCAATGTATCTGGCACATCACATAGCCCCTGAGCAGAAAGAAAATATCAATTTCAAAATGTATAAAGGAAACCCCATAGAATTTCTGGAGAGAATAGATGAATGGTTTAGTAGGATTAAAGTGACCTGATGGAACATAATAAAAAGTTTGTTGGATGATTGTTTTAAAAGTATAAATGATAATTGGTGGTCAGCGGTCCGGAATGAAACGAGTAATTATGAAGAGTTTAAAAAGGCTTTTAGGTCGAAATACTGGTCGGATTCTGTACAGAACATGATTAGGGATAACATTACCAACGGGAGATTCAATTTTAATCAAGAGCAGTCCCCAACTACTTACTTTTTGGGAAAGGTGTGTTTGGCGCGTCATTTGGAACCGCGAATACCAGAGGAATGTTTAGTAAATAAATTATCTTACCATTTTGAAGAAGAGATAGTTCTTGCCAGACGCAGTGGACAAGTGAAGACAGTGGGAGCAATGGAAACCTTGTTGGCCAGTTACGAAATGGAAGACTACTATCAAAGGTCTCGACGGCAAAGTGAATATTCCAACAATAGAAGGGAGGAGCCAAATCAAGAGTCGTGTCCAGGAATAAATCGATTTAACCACAATAATTATCACCGAAGGGTGAATGACCATTTTATAAATAATCGTTATCGTAATAATCATTACCAAGGCAATCAATATAATAACTATAATAATAACAGATACAGCGCAGACCGCAGGAATTTTGATAACGGGAGAGACTATTGGGATAATAACCGAGGGAACGATGATGGAGGAAATCAAAACAGAAATAGGAGCATCGAGAATGATGGAGGAAGCAGGGAACAAAGGAGAGACATACCCTCGGAAAATCAACCAAGTAATGACCAGGGAACCCATATAGCTCGAGTAAACTATATCATGGCTGATGAGAGGAATAACCAAGAGGATCATCGTGGAAACTGTAAACCTATTCCCAATTCTGGGAATGCTGAGGGAAGGAATAGACGCAGCGAAGAAGACATAGAACCGTATGTATATGATCCATACTGCGACGATGCCATTGAAAGATTTACCACTGCATATAATTTACGGAATCCACCGGAAAACCATATTGGTAGAGCAGCCCGAACAGAGGCCAATACAAAATAATTAAGATAAATTATGTGGAATCAATTTAAATACCCCAAAATTCAAAAACTATGTAAGGACAACTTACTTAAGATATTTCGCAACAATTTGATTTAATAAACAGTAAAACACCAAGAGTATGTAAGAACAGATTATTAAATAATATTTATAAAGAATTGATTTAAAATGAAATAATAGGGAAAAGTAATATTTTTATGGGAACAAAAAGAAGAATAAATGAATAAAAACAACTGATGGTAATGTGCTCAAATAAGAAGAATAACTTAATGACTACAATGAAGCTGAAGGAGGATAATAATTAATACAACAATAATTTAGAATCTCTCGGAATTGAAGATGATATAAGAAGAAATGATACAGAGAAAATATGTCACAAGAAGGAAAGTCAAAAGGATTTTAAAATAATGCCTATCAATAATGTTATATGCTATTAGTTAATGATAAAGAAGAAGGAATCAAGAAGAAAAGGAAATATATAATTTAATGCAAACAGCAACAGTATGAAGAATCCCAAAAGTGTTTAGTATTAGTCGCTAATCAACTACTTGTAATTTTTATTATAACGAATTGACCGTAGAAATGTTCCGGCAATAATTTTCCTGAGCAGGGATGATGTTCCCCTGGTCTCAGAAGATGTAAGGATGGACAGCGGAGTTATGGACCCAAAAGTGGCCACCCGACTGGAACCACTGCACAGGATTGGGAAAAATGTTAGGGAAATTAAATATTTAAGGGATAATAATTATAAAATAGCTGAAAAGAGTGATATTAGATTCCAGAAGTATAGATAAAGAAAATAGAAGGAAGATAGCAGACAGAAGCTTAATTGAGAAAGCGAATTTATAGAAGTAAATAAGAAAATAAGTGTTAAAACAAGTTTTTTATGATTAGTGTGACCAGTCCTTATCAAGTAAAATGTGGAAGTACCACTACCCAGAGAAATAAATAATTGATGAATTTGCCTCCAAGAGAGAGAGAGTTGAGTAGGAAAACAGCAATTACCATTAACCAAATAACAGGTATATAACCAAACAGAAAAAAAAATATTATGAGTAAAAGGTTAACCTTATCAGGGACGAACTACAAGTTTATTTTTACTAAACTTCATTGAGCCAAAATAAACTTCTTTCGAAGGGGGAGTATTATGTAACGTAACAGAGTTGAGGTCCCCGACGTTACATAAAAAACTATGTAAATATGATATAAAACAATGCCCAAAGCCTGTTGTGATTAAATACAAGAGGGCCCATCTCACCTGAAGAATGACTTAGAGGTACATAGTAAGGTTACTAAGTAATTAAAACATCAAAAGTGTACCTAAATCTAAAATATGTAATGAGTAGTATGAGATGTAAAACATAAACATTGTGTCTAATGGGAGGAGTTCAATGTGTAGTAGTTGAGTATAATATACTGTTCGATTAATATTTAATGTGTTATAAAATGTACTTGGTGTTGTGCTGTGGCATGATGTAGTGTTTACAGGATATTTATTTTATGTTTTGTGGATAGTAGGTGTGGAGCTGTTGCTTTAAGGAAGTACTAAGTCCTAGGTACTCAATTTATTTATGTTAAAATTGTATTTAAATAATTAAGTATAAGTACATGTATTAGCTATGATATTATGTTAAATGTATTTACTTTAATTGATTAATGAAGATGTTTAAAATAATGTTTGTAAACTTGGCCAGGAAGGCAATAAGTGTTAATAAGTTGGCAAGTAGTTCTTATAGTTATGTTACAAAACAATATATGTTATTACATAACATATACAACAATGTATGTTACAAAATGAACTAAATAATATAGTGAATTGAAACCAGGAAATTAAAATTGATGTAAGTGGCCATAAGCCAGTGACTATTTGTACAGTAGGTCGGGTAAAGAAAAATTAAGTTAAAAACAAAACTAAATTATAACAGGTGTAAGAAAACCAATAGGCCTAAATTTAATATTTGTAAAAGGAAATTAATACCTTTTTAATAAGTCCAGTCAGATGAAACTATAGTAAAATATATATGGTTTAATAAGGCAGATTAAGTGAGAGTTTTATGTGATTTGGTGTAATTCCAAGCATGGAGTATTTTATTTAAAAAGAGTAGTAATATTTTCTAATTCTGGCTCTAGGATATCAAATATTATCCAATGACAGACAGTAATGGTTGTTAGGGTAACTAAAATGCAAGAAATCTTGTTGATTTCAACATTCGATTGTTATATGCTAATGGGTGAAGTTAAATTAATACGAATCCAGAAGAAAATTTAAAAAAACCTAACATTCGATTGTTATATGCTATTGGGAACAGTTCGGTAGACGAATTTAAACAAAAAATAAAAATAAAATAAAATGAATCAACCTCAATAAATCAAATGTATTAAAGCCAGTCCATTCAAACAAAACTGATGAATAATTACTGAACTAGATTTCGGGAAATATAATTATACACCTCCCAAAGGTAGCGGAATTACTAATTTCTTCTTCAAACTAATTCCATTAGAAATAATGATGAACCCGATTTACAATTGAACCAAGATACTTATTGAATGAACAAGAAGTCAAAATTAATACAAATATAAACCAAATATACACAAGAACCTTTGGTATTGGAGACATAAACTTCACTTCCAAGAGATTGAAGAAATTATAATACTACACCAATTCCACTGGGACCGGCAACCACAAGGATCGCGAAGAAGAACGAAGAACAGAAGAATTGCTGTTACACTCCAGGACATCAACTTTCAACCTTTATTGATAATCTGGACACATTTTTTGATCAAAAATAACCTCATCAGTACGTCTTCATGCGGTTGTAAACAGCCACGGCTATCTTGCGCGTCGTCTAGTACGGTAACACCAGCTTATATTTAATTTTATACATTAAGAATTAATAACAATTTGTAATACTTAGTAACCTTAATTTTGCATTACCTGGCCTTACTAATCATTAAAAGAATCACACGTACCCTGGGATAAGAGATAAACAAAAATTATATTTAAATTGTATTATACAGAACTAGTCCATTAACAAATCGATTCAGCATTGTACGATCGATATTACGATCAAATAAACTGTGAAGAATACTGTTGGAAGTTAAAAAGTAATATAAATAAAGAATCCTTCTTGTATGTAATGATGTTCTGTGTTATTGTAGAATAGGTATTATATTTTGATGGGGAAGTAATTTACAGATAAAGAAGTTGGTTAAACTATCAAGTGAAACTAACTAACCTATAAAAACAAGTCAATTACGAATAGCAGCGCTTGCTGTAGACAGCTGGTGGAACGAGAGAGTGCCGAACTAACGTATTCCTTTCGCCACATTTGAATTAATTTAAATCATATGGACCAAATAGGGTTGGAGTGAATTACCGAATTATTAACTAAGATACCTGTAATATAGAGTTATTCTATGGTAAAACACTTATTAATTGATCAACACAGGGCTATGTTCAACATAAAGAGTTGCAGCAATGATAAAATAAAATAAATTTTTTTATTAATATTGAGTTGCAGTAGGTCGCATCTACAATAACATAATAAACTTTTTCCTTAAATAGATCGAATTAGTTAATTTAAATTTTTTTGAAATTAACTACAACTGTAATATAAATAAGAAACCCAAAGAGCCTTATTTGTTACAAATTGGCGCTCAACGAGTGGGCTTTAGTTAAGTAAAAAATCGACTTAATTATTACTTAACTGGAGCAGGCAACTATTAGAGGCACAGGAATGCATACGAGAGGTGTTTCTAAAAGGATGGCGAAAGACCAAGAAACGGAAGAAGATAGACGGGAAGAAGAAGCAGAGGTAGTTACAGACACCGAAATGGAACAACTGGCGGGTGACAAGGAGGAAGCCAGAGGTGATATGGATTTACTAAAACTATGGGAATTAATTAAAGAAGATTCCAAGAAACAGCAGGAAGAATTAAATAAAAATTTTGAAGAAATGTCAGAAAAGCTAGAAAACAAAATAGACAGTACCAAGGAACTAAATAAACGAACTAATGAGAAATTAGACAGTATTTTAGAAAATAACAAACGAATGTTATAAAAGCTAGAAAATAAAAGGGACAGTATAAACGAAAATTCAAAGAAACAAAACGAAGTTTTGAGTGAGGACTTAATAAAACTAATGAATGAGAAGTTTGACAAAAATAAAGAGGAAACGGATGAGAATAACTGGCTGATAAATGAAAGTTTAAACCAAATGAATGAAAGGTTTCACAGGAACGATGAGAGATTAAAGCAGATTCAAGAAAATAACAAACAAATAGACGGGAAAATTGAAAACAGTAATAAGGAGTTGCGGCAAATTATAAATGAACAAAACCAAGCGTTGAGTGAAGTCATCAATGAAAGGGTCGCAAATGTCCATGAAACACTTAACAAAAGGGTAGATAATTATAAAGAGGAAGTAAGACAGCAAATAACTGAAACTAAGGTGGGTCTGGAAAAGACAGATGAAACCATCATACAACTCCCAGTGAAAGTAGAGGCCAAAATTAATCAAGTGGAAAATAATAACAAAACTAGAATAAAAGAAGTACAATTAGAAACCCAAGAGAAATTGGACGAAGTGCAAATTAATATAGCTGGGAGAATTGAAATAGTTAATAACGAAATAACACAAATAAAAACCCAAGTGGATCAAAATAAGGGGACTGTCGAAAATATACAGAATCAGGAATTGATTAATATAAAGGAGTCCATAGAAGTTTTACAAAATCGACCAATGTATCTGGCACATCACATAGCCCCTGAGCAGAAAGAAAATATCAATTTCAAAATTTATAGAGGAAACCCCATAGAATTTCTGGAGAGAATAGATGAATGGTTTAGTAGGATTAAAGTGACCTGATGGAACATAATAAAAAGTTTGTTGGATGATTGTTTTAAAAGTATAAATGATAATTGGTGGTCAGCGGTCCGGAATGAAACGAGTAATTATGAAGAGTTTAAAAAGGCTTTTAGGTCGAAATACTGGTCGGATTCCGTACAGAACATGATTAGGGATAACATTACCAACGGGAGATTCAATTTTAATCAAGAGCAGTCCCCAACTACTTACTTTTTGGGAAAGGTGTGTTTGGCGCGTCATTTGGAACCGCGAATACCAGAGGAATGTTTAGTAAATAAATTATCTTACCATTTTGAAGAAGAGATAGTTCTTGCCAGACGCAGTGGACAAGTGAAGACAGTGGGAGCAATGGAAACCTTGTTGGCCAGTTACGAAATGGAAGACTACTATCAAAGGTCTCGACGGCAAAGTGAATATTCCAACAATAGAAGGGAGGAGCCAAATCAAGAGTCGTGTCCAGGAATAAATCGATTTAACCACAATAATTATCACCGAAGGGTGAATGACCATTTTATAAATAATCGTTATCGTAATAATCATTACCAAGGCAATCAATATAATAACTATAATAATAACAGATACAGCGCAGACCGCAGGAATTTTGATAACGGGAGAGACTATTGGGATAATAACCGAGGGAACGATGATGGAGGAAATCAAAACAGAAATAGGAGCATCGAGAATGATGGAGGAAGCAGGGAACAAAGGAGAGACATACCCTCGGAAAATCAACCAAGTAATGACCAGGGAACCCATATAGCTCGAGTAAACTATATCATGGCTGATGAGAGGAATAACCAAGAGGATCATCGTGGAAACTGTAAACCTATTCCCAATTCTGGGAATGCTGAGGGAAGGAATAGACGCAGCGAAGAAGACATAGAACCGTATGTATATGATCCATACTGCGACGATGCCATTGAAAGATTTACCACTGCATATAATTTACGGAATCCACCGGAAAACCATATTGGTAGAGCAGCCCGAACAGAGGCCAATACAAAATAATTAAGATAAATTATGTGGAATCAATTTAAATACCCCAAAATTCAAAAACTATGTAAGGACAACTTACTTAAGATATTTCGCAACAATTTGATTTAATAAACAGTAAAACACCAAGAGTATGTAAGAACAGATTATTAAATAATATTTATAAAGAATTGATTTAAAATGAAATAATAGGGAAAAGTAATATTTTTATGGGAACAAAAAGAAGAATAAATGAATAAAAACAACTGATGGTAATGTGCTCAAATAAGAAGAATAACTTAATGACTACAATGAAGCTGAAGGAGGATAATAATTAATACAACAATAATTTAGAATCTCTCGGAATTGAAGATGATATAAGAAGAAATGATACAGAGAAAATATGTCACAAGAAGGAAAGTCAAAAGGATTTTAAAATAATGCCTATCAATAATGTTATATGCTATTAGTTAATGATAAAGAAGAAGGAATCAAGAAGAAAAGGAAATATATAATTTAATGCAAACAGCAACAGTATGAAGAATCCCAAAAGTGTTTAGTATTAGTCGCTAATCAACTACTTGTAATTTTTATTATAACGAATTGACCGTAGAAATGTTCCGGCAATAATTTTCCTGAGCAGGGATGATGTTCCCCTGGTCTCAGAAGATGTAAGGATGGACAGCGGAGTTATGGACCCAAAAGTGGCCACCCGACTGGAACCACTGCACAGGATTGGGAAAAATGTTAGGGAAATTAAATATTTAAGGGATAATAATTATAAAATAGCTGAAAAGAGTGATATTAGATTCCAGAAGTATAGATAAAGAAAATAGAAGGAAGATAGCAGACAGAAGCTTAATTGAGAAAGCGAATTTATAGAAGTAAATAAGAAAATAAGTGTTAAAACAAGTTTTTTATGATTAGTGTGACCAGTCCTTATCAAGTAAAATGTGGAAGTACCACTACCCAGAGAAATAAATAATTGATGAATTTGCCTCCAAGAGAGAGAGAGTTGAGTAGGAAAACAGCAATTACCATTAACCAAATAACAGGTATATAACCAAACAGAAAAAAAAATATTATGAGTAAAAGGTTAACCTTATCAGGGACGAACTACAAGTTTATTTTTACTAAACTTCATTGAGCCAAAATAAACTTCTTTCGAAGGGGGAGTATTATGTAACGTAACAGAGTTGAGGTCCCCGACGTTACATAAAAAACTATGTAAATATGATATAAAACAATGCCCAAAGCCTGTTGTGATTAAATACAAGAGGGCCCATCTCACCTGAAGAATGACTTAGAGGTACATAGTAAGGTTACTAAGTAATTAAAACATCAAAAGTGTACCTAAATCTAAAATATGTAATGAGTAGTATGAGATGTAAAACATAAACATTGTGTCTAATGGGAGGAGTTCAATGTGTAGTAGTTGAGTATAATATACTGTTCGATTAATATTTAATGTGTTATAAAATGTACTTGGTGTTGTGCTGTGGCATGATGTAGTGTTTACAGGATATTTATTTTATGTTTTGTGGATAGTAGGTGTGGAGCTGTTGCTTTAAGGAAGTACTAAGTCCTAGGTACTCAATTTATTTATGTTAAAATTGTATTTAAATAATTAAGTATAAGTACATGTATTAGCTATGATATTATGTTAAATGTATTTACTTTAATTGATTAATGAAGATGTTTAAAATAATGTTTGTAAACTTGGCCAGGAAGGCAATAAGTGTTAATAAGTTGGCAAGTAGTTCTTATAGTTATGTTACAAAACAATATATGTTATTACATAACATATACAACAATGTATGTTACAAAATGAACTAAATAATATAGTGAATTGAAACCAGGAAATTAAAATTGATGTAAGTGGCCATAAGCCAGTGACTATTTGTACAGTAGGTCGGGTAAAGAAAAATTAAGTTAAAAACAAAACTAAATTATAACAGGTGTAAGAAAACCAATAGGCCTAAATTTAATATTTGTAAAAGGAAATTAATACCTTTTTAATAAGTCCAGTCAGATGAAACTATAGTAAAATATATATGGTTTAATAAGGCAGATTAAGTGAGAGTTTTATGTGATTTGGTGTAATTCCAAGCATGGAGTATTTTATTTAAAAAGAGTAGTAATATTTTCTAATTCTGGCTCTAGGATATCAAATATTATCCAATGACAGACAGTAATGGTTGTTAGGGTAACTAAAATGCAAGAAATCTTGTTGATTTCAACATTCGATTGTTATATGCTAATGGGTGAAGTTAAATTAATACGAATCCAGAAGAAAATTTAAAAAAACCTAACATTCGATTGTTATATGCTATTGGGAACAGTTCGGTAGACGAATTTAAACAAAAAATAAAAATAAAATAAAATGAATCAACCTCAATAAATCAAATGTATTAAAGCCAGTCCATTCAAACAAAACTGATGAATAATTACTGAACTAGATTTCGGGAAATATAATTATACACCTCCCAAAGGTAGCGGAATTACTAATTTCTTCTTCAAACTAATTCCATTAGAAATAATGATGAACCCGATTTACAATTGAACCAAGATACTTATTGAATGAACAAGAAGTCAAAATTAATACAAATATAAACCAAATATACACAAGAACCTTTGGTATTGGAGACATAAACTTCACTTCCAAGAGATTGAAGAAATTATAATACTACACCAATTCCACTGGGACCGGCAACCACAAGGATCGCGAAGAAGAACGAAGAACAGAAGAATTGCTGTTACACTCCAGGACATCAACTTTCAACCTTTATTGATAATCTGGACACATTTTTTGATCAAAAATAACCTCATCAGTACGTCTTCATGCGGTTGTAAACAGCCACGGCTATCTTGCGCGTCGTCTAGTACGGTAACACCAGCTTATATTTAATTTTATACATTAAGAATTAATAACAATTTGTAATACTTAGTAACCTTAATTTTGCATTACCTGGCCTTACTAATCATTAAAAGAATCACACGTACCCTGGGATAAGAGATAAACAAAAATTATATTTAAATTGTATTATACAGAACTAGTCCATTAACAAATCGATTCAGCATTGTACGATCGATATTACGATCAAATAAACTGTGAAGAATACTGTTGGAAGTTAAAAAGTAATATAAATAAAGAATCCTTCTTGTATGTAATGATGTTCTGTGTTATTGTAGAATAGGTATTATATTTTGATGGGGAAGTAATTTACAGATAAAGAAGTTGGTTAAACTATCAAGTGAAACTAACTAACCTATAAAAACAAGTCAATTACGAATAGCAGCGCTTGCTGTAGACAGCTGGTGGAACGAGAGAGTGCCGAACTAACGTATTCCTTTCGCCACATTTGAATTAATTTAAATCATATGGACCAAATAGGGTTGGAGTGAATTACCGAATTATTAACTAAGATACCTGTAATATAGAGTTATTCTATGGTAAAACACTTATTAATTGATCAACACAGGGCTATGTTCAACATAAAGAGTTGCAGCAATGATAAAATAAAATAAATTTTTTTATTAATATTGAGTTGCAGTAGGTCGCATCTACAATAACATAATAAACTTTTTCCTTAAATAGATCGAATTAGTTAATTTAAATTTTTTTGAAATTAACTACAACTGTAATATAAATAAGAAACCCAAAGAGCCTTATTTGTTACAAATTGGCGCTCAACGAGTGGGCTTTAGTTAAGTAAAAAATCGACTTAATTATTACTTAACTGGAGCAGGCAACTATTAGAGGCACAGGAATGCATACGAGAGGTGTTTCTAAAAGGATGGCGAAAGACCAAGAAACGGAAGAAGATAGACGGGAAGAAGAAGCAGAGGTAGTTACAGACACCGAAATGGAACAACTGGCGGGTGACAAGGAGGAAGCCAGAGGTGATATGGATTTACTAAAACTATGGGAATTAATTAAAGAAGATTCCAAGAAACAGCAGGAAGAATTAAATAAAAATTTTGAAGAAATGTCAGAAAAGCTAGAAAACAAAATAGACAGTACCAAGGAACTAAATAAACGAACTAATGAGAAATTAGACAGTATTTTAGAAAATAACAAACGAATGTTATAAAAGCTAGAAAATAAAAGGGACAGTATAAACGAAAATTCAAAGAAACAAAACGAAGTTTTGAGTGAGGACTTAATAAAACTAATGAATGAGAAGTTTGACAAAAATAAAGAGGAAACGGATGAGAATAACTGGCTGATAAATGAAAGTTTAAACCAAATGAATGAAAGGTTTCACAGGAACGATGAGAGATTAAAGCAGATTCAAGAAAATAACAAACAAATAGACGGGAAAATTGAAAACAGTAATAAGGAGTTGCGGCAAATTATAAATGAACAAAACCAAGCGTTGAGTGAAGTCATCAATGAAAGGGTCGCAAATGTCCATGAAACACTTAACAAAAGGGTAGATAATTATAAAGAGGAAGTAAGACAGCAAATAACTGAAACTAAGGTGGGTCTGGAAAAGACAGATGAAACCATCATACAACTCCCAGTGAAAGTAGAGGCCAAAATTAATCAAGTGGAAAATAATAACAAAACTAGAATAAAAGAAGTACAATTAGAAACCCAAGAGAAATTGGACGAAGTGCAAATTAATATAGCTGGGAGAATTGAAATAGTTAATAACGAAATAACACAAATAAAAACCCAAGTGGATCAAAATAAGGGGACTGTCGAAAATATACAGAATCAGGAATTGATTAATATAAAGGAGTCCATAGAAGTTTTACAAAATCGACCAATGTATCTGGCACATCACATAGCCCCTGAGCAGAAAGAAAATATCAATTTCAAAATTTATAGAGGAAACCCCATAGAATTTCTGGAGAGAATAGATGAATGGTTTAGTAGGATTAAAGTGACCTGATGGAACATAATAAAAAGTTTGTTGGATGATTGTTTTAAAAGTATAAATGATAATTGGTGGTCAGCGGTCCGGAATGAAACGAGTAATTATGAAGAGTTTAAAAAGGCTTTTAGGTCGAAATACTGGTCGGATTCCGTACAGAACATGATTAGGGATAACATTACCAACGGGAGATTCAATTTTAATCAAGAGCAGTCCCCAACTACTTACTTTTTGGGAAAGGTGTGTTTGGCGCGTCATTTGGAACCGCGAATACCAGAGGAATGTTTAGTAAATAAATTATCTTACCATTTTGAAGAAGAGATAGTTCTTGCCAGACGCAGTGGACAAGTGAAGACAGTGGGAGCAATGGAAACCTTGTTGGCCAGTTACGAAATGGAAGACTACTATCAAAGGTCTCGACGGCAAAGTGAATATTCCAACAATAGAAGGGAGGAGCCAAATCAAGAGTCGTGTCCAGGAATAAATCGATTTAACCACAATAATTATCACCGAAGGGTGAATGACCATTTTATAAATAATCGTTATCGTAATAATCATTACCAAGGCAATCAATATAATAACTATAATAATAACAGATACAGCGCAGACCGCAGGAATTTTGATAACGGGAGAGACTATTGGGATAATAACCGAGGGAACGATGATGGAGGAAATCAAAACAGAAATAGGAGCATCGAGAATGATGGAGGAAGCAGGGAACAAAGGAGAGACATACCCTCGGAAAATCAACCAAGTAATGACCAGGGAACCCATATAACTCTAGTAAACTATATTATGGCTGATGAGAGGAATAACCAAGAGGATCATCGTGGAAACTGTAAACCTAATCCCAATTCTGGGAATGCTGAGGGAAGGAATAGACGCAGCGAAGAAGACATAGAACCGTATGTATATGATCCATACTGCGACGATGCCATTGAAAGATTTACCACTGCATATAATTTACGGAATCCACCGGAAAACCATATTGGTAGAGCAGCCCGAACAGAGGCCAATACAAAATAATTAAGATAAATTATGTGGAATCAATTTAAATACCCCAAAATTCAAAAACTATGTAAGGACAACTTACTTAAGATATTTCGCAACAATTTGATTTAATAAACAGTAAAACACCAAGAGTATGTAAGAACAGATTATTAAATAATATTTATAAAGAATTGATTTAAAATGAAATAATAGGGAAAAGTAATATTTTTATGGGAACAAAAAGAAGAATAAATGAATAAAAACAACTGATGGTAATGTGCTCAAATAAGAAGAATAACTTAATGACTACAATGAAGCTGAAGGAGGATAATAATTAATACAACAATAATTTAGAATCTCTCGGAATTGAAGATGATATAAGAAGAAATGATACAGAGAAAATATGTCACAAGAAGGAAAGTCAAAAGGATTTTAAAATAATGCCTATCAATAATGTTATATGCTATTAGTTAATGATAAAGAAGAAGGAATCAAGAAGAAAAGGAAATATATAATTTAATGCAAACAGCAACAGTATGAAGAATCCCAAAAGTGTTTAGTATTAGTCGCTAATCAACTACTTGTAATTTTTATTATAACGAATTGACCGTAGAAATGTTCCGGCAATAATTTTCCTGAGCAGGGATGATGTTCCCCTGGTCTCAGAAGGTGTAAGGATGGACAGCGGAGTTATGGACCCAAAAGTGGCCACCCGACTGGAACCACCGCACAGGATTGGGAAAAATGTTAGGGAAATTAAATATTTAAGGGATAATAATTATAAAATAGCTGAAAAGAGTGATATTAGATTCCAGAAGTATAGATAAAGAAAACAGAAGGAAGATAGCAGACAGAAGCTTAATTGAGAAAGCGAATTTATAGAAGTAAATAAGAAAATAAGTGTTAAAACAAGTTTTTTATGATTAGTGTGACCAGTCCTTATCAAGTAAAATGTGGAAGTACCACTACCCAGAGAAATAAATAATTGATGAATTTGCCTCCAACAGAGAGAGAGTTGAGTAGGAAAACAGCAATTACCATTAACCAAATAACAGGTATATAACCAAACAGAAAAAAAAAATATTATGAGTAAAAGGTTAACCTTATCAGGGACGAACTACAAGTTTATTTTTACTAAACTTCATTGAGCCAAAATAAACTTCTTTCGAAGGGGGAGTATTATGTAACGTAACAGAGTTGAGGTCCCCGACGTTACATAAAAAACTATGTAAATATGATATAAAACAATGCCCAAAGCCTGTTATGATTAAATACAAGAGGGCCCATCTCACCTGAAGAATGACTTAGAGGTACATAGTAAGGTTACTAAGTAATTAAAACATCAAAAGTGTACCTAAATCTAAAATATGTAATGAGTAGTATGAGATGTAAAACATAAACATAATGTCTAATGGGAGGAGTTTAATGTGTAGTAGTTGAGTATAATATACTGTTCGATTAATATTTAATGTGTTATAAAATGTACTTGGTGTTGTGCTGTGGCATGATGTAGTGTTTACAGGATATTTATTTTATGTTTTGTGGATAGTAGGTGTGGAGCTGTTGCTTTAAGGAAGTACTAAGTCCTAGGTACTCAATTTATTTATGTTAAAATTGTATTTAAATAATTAAGTATAAGTACATGTATTAGCTATGATATTATGTTAAATGTATTTACTTTAATTGATTAATGAAGATGTTTAAAATAATGTTTGTAAACTTGGCCAGGAAGGCAATAAGTGTTAATAAGTTGGCAAGTAGTTCTTATAGTTATGTTACAAAACAATGAAGGGTTCAATGATGAACTAAATAATATAATGAATTGAAACCAGGAAATTAAAATTGATGTAAGTGGCCATAAGCCAGTGACTATTTGTACAGTAGGTCGGGTAAAGAAAAATTAAGTTAAAAACAAAACTAAATTATAACAGGTGTAAGAAAACCAATAGGCCTAAATTTAATATTTGTAAAAGGAAATTAATACCTTTTTAATAAGTCCAGTCAGATGAAACTATAGTAAAATATATATGGTTTAATAAGGCAGATTAAGTGAGAGTTTTATGTGATTTGGTGTAATTCCAAGCATGGAGTATTTTATTTAAAAAGAGTAGTAATATCTTCTAATTCTGGCTCTAGGATATCAAATATTATCCAATGACAGAGAGTAATGGTTGTTAGGGTAACTAAAATGCAAGAAATCTTGTTGATTTCAACATTCAATTGTTATATGCTAATGGGTGAAGTTAAATTAATACGAATCCAGAAGAAAATTTAAAAAAACCTAACATTCGAGTGTTATATGCTATTGGGAACAGTTCGGTAGACGAATTTAAACAAAAAATAAAAATAAAATAAAATGAATCAACCTCAATAAATCAAATGTATTAAAGCCAGTCCATTCAAACAAAACTGATGAATAATTACTGAACTAGATTTCGGGAAATATAATTATACACCTCCCAAAGGTAGCGGAATTACTAATTTCTTCTTCAAACTAATTCCATTAGAAATAATGATGAACCCGATTTACAATTGAACCAAGATACTTATTGAATGAACAAGAAGTCAAAATTAATACAAATATAAACCAAATATACACAAGAACCTTTGGTATTGGAGACATAAACTTCACTTCCAAGAGATTGAAGAAATTATAATACTACACCAATTACACTGGGACCGGCAACCACAAGGATCGCGAAGAAGAACGAAGAACAGAAGAATTGCTGTTACACTCCAGGACATCAACTTTCAACCTTTATTGATAATCTGGACACATTTTTTGATAAAAAATAACCTCATCAGTACGTCTTCATGCGGTTGTAAACAGCCACGGCTATCTTGCGCGTCGTCTAGTACGGTAACACCAGCTTATATTTAATTTTATACATTAAGAATTAATAACAATTTGTAATACTTAGTAACCTTAATTTTGCATTACCTGGCCTTACTAATCGTTAAAAGAATCACACGTACCCTGGGATAAGAGATAAACAAAAATTATATTTAAATTGTATTATACAGAACTAGTCCATTAACAAATCGATTCAGCATTGTACGATCGATATTACGATCAAATAAACTGTGAAGAATACTGTTGGAAGTTAAAAAGTAATATAAATAAAGAATCCTTCTTGTATGTAATGATGTTCTGTGTTATTGTAGAATAGGTATTATATTTTGATGGGGAAGTAATTTACAGATAAAGAAGTTGGTTAAACTATCAAGTGAAACTAACTAACCTATAAAAACAAGTCAATTACGAATAGCAGCGCTTGCTGTAGACAGCTGGTGGAACGAGAGAGTGCCGAACTAACGTATTCCTTTCGCCACATTTGAATTAATTTAAATCATACGGACCAAATAGGGTTGGAGTGAATTACCGAATTATTATCTAAGATACCTGTAATATAGAGTTATTCTATGGTAAAACACTTATTAATTGATCAACACAGGGCTATGTTCAACATAAGAGTTGCAGCAATGATAAAATAAAATAAATTTTTTTATTAATATTGAGTTGCAGTAGGTCGCATCTACAATAACATAATAAACTTTTTCCTTAAATAGATCGAATTAGTTAATTTAAATTTTTTTGAAATTAACTACAACTGTAATATAAATAAGAAACCCAAAGAGCCTTATTTGTTACAAATTGGCGCTCAACGAGTGGGCTTTAGTTAAGTAAAAAATCGACTTAATTATTACTTAACTGGAGCAGGCAACTATTAGAGGCACAGGAATGCATACGAGAGGTGTTTCTAAAAGGATGGCGAAAGACCAAGAAACGGAAGAAGATAGACGGGAAGAAGAAGCAGAGGTAGTTACAGACACCGAAATGGAACAACTGGCGGGTGACAAGGAGGAAGCCAGAGGTTATATGGATTTACTAAAACTATGGGAATTAATTAAAGAAGATTCCAAGAAACAGCAGGAAGAATTAAATAAAAAATTTGAAGAAATGTCAGAAAAGCTAGAAAACAAAATAGACAGTACCAAGGAACTAAATAAACGAACTAATGAGAAATTAGACAGTATTTTAGAAAATAACAAACGAATGTTATAAAAGCTAGAAAATAAAAGGGACAGTATAAACGAAAATTCAAAGAAACAAAACGAAGTTTTGAGTGAGGACTTAATAAAACTAATGAATGAGAAGTTTGACAAAAATAAAGAGCAAACGGATGAGAATAACTGGCTGATAAATGAAAGTTTAAACCAAATGAATGAAAGGTTTCACAGGAACGATGAGAGATTAAAGCAGATTCAAGAAAATAACAAACAAATAGACGGGAAAATTGAAAACAGTAATAAGGAGTTGCGGCAAATTATAAATGAACAAAACCAAGCGTTGAGTGAAGTCATCAATGAAAGGGTCGCAAATGTCCATGAAACACTTAACAAAAGGGTAGATAATTATAAAGAGGAAGTAAGACAGCAAATAACTGAAACTAAGGTGGGTCTGGAAAAGACAGATGAAACCATCATACAACTCCCAGTGAAAGTAGAGGCCAAAATTAATCAAGTGGAAAATAATAACAAAACTAGAATAAAAGAAGAACAATTAGAAACCCAAGAGAAATTGGACGAAGTGCAAATTAATATAGCTGGGAGAATTGAAATAGTTAATAACGAAATAACACAAATAAAAACCCAAGTGGATCAAAATAAGGGGACTGTCGAAAATATACAGAATCAGGAATTGATTAATATAAAGGAGTACATAGAAGTTTTACAAAATCGACCAATGTATCTGGCACATCACATAGCCCTTGAGCAGAAAGAAAATATCAATTTCAAAATTTATAGAGGAAACCCCATAGAATTTCTGGAGAGAATAGATGAATGGTTTAGTAGGATCAAAGTGACCTGATGGAACATAATAAAAAGTTTGTTGGATGATTGTTTTAAAAGTATAAATGATAATTGGTGGTCAGCGGTCCGGAATGAAACGAGTAATTATGAAGAGTTTAAAAAGGCTTTTAGGTCGAAATACTGGTCGGATTCCGTACAGAACATGATTAGGGATAACATTACCAACGGGAGATTCAATTTTAATCAAGAGCAGTCCCCAACTACTTACTTTTTGGGAAAGGTGTGTTTGGCGCGTCATTTGGAACCGCGAATACCAGAGGAATGTTTAGTAAATAAATTATCTTACCATTTTGAAGAAGAGATAGTTCTTGCCAGACGCAGTGGACAAGTGAAGACCGTGGGAGCAATGGAAACCTTGTTGGCCAGTTACGAAATGGAAGACTACTATCAAAGGTCTCGACGGCAAAGTGAATATTCCAACAATAGAAGGGAGGAGCCAAATCAAGAGTCGTGTCCAGGAATAAATCGATTTAACCACAATAATTATCACCGAAGGGTGAATGACCATTTTATAAATAATCGTTATCGTAATAATCATTACCAAGGCAATCAATATAATAACTATAATAATAACAGATACAGCGCAGGCCGCAGGAATTTTGATAACGGGAGAGACTATTGGGATAATAACCGAGGGAACGATGATGGAGGAAATCAAAACAGAAATAGGAGCATCGAGAATGATAGAGGAAACAGGGAACAAAGGAGAGACATACCCTCGGAAAATCAACCAAGTAATGACCAGGGAACCCATATAGCTCGAGTAAACTATATCATGGCTGATGAGAGGAATAACCAAGAGGATCATCGTGGAAACCGTAAACCTAATCCCAATTCTGGGAATGCTGAGGGAAGGAATAGACGCAACGAAGAGGACATAGAACCGTATGTATATGATCCATACTGCGACGATGCCATTGAAAGATTTACCACTGCATATAATTTACAGAATCCACCGGAAAACCATATTGGTAGAGCAGCCCGAACAGAGGCCAATACAAAATAATTAAGATAAATTATGTGGAATCAATTTAAATACCCCAAAATTCAAAAACTATGTAAGGACAACTTACTTAAGATATTTCACAACAATTTGATTTAATAAACAGTAAAACACCAAGAGTATGTAAGAACAGATTATTAAATAATATTTATAAAGAATTGATTTAAAATGAAATAATAGGGAAAAGTAATATTTTTATGGGAACAAAAAGAAGAATAAATGAATAAAAACAACTGATGGTAATGTGCTCAAATAAGAAGAATAACTTAATGACTACAATGAAGCTGAAGGAGGATAATAATTAATACAACAATAATTTAGAATCTCTCGGAATTGAAGATGATATAAGAAGAAATGATACAGAGAAAATATGTCACAAGAAGGAAAGTCAAAAGGATTTTAAAATAATGCCTATCAATAATGTTATATGCTATTAGTTAATGATAAAGAAGAAGGAATCAAGAAGAAAAGGAAATATATAATTTAATGCAAACAGCAACAGTATAAATAATCCCAAAAGTGTTTAGTATTAGTCGCTAATCAACTACTTGTAATTTTTATTATAACGAATTGACCGTAGAAATGTTCCGGCAATAATTTTCCTGAGCAGGGATGATGTTCCCCTGGTCTCAGAAGGTGTAAGGATGGACAGCGGAGTTATGGACCCAAAAGTGGCCACCCGACTGGAACCACCGCACAGGATTGGGAAAAATGTTAGGGAAATTAAATATTTAAGGGATAATAATTATAAAATAGCTGAAAAGAGTGATATTAGATTCCAGAAGTATAGATAAAGAAAATAGAAGGAAGATAGCAGACAGAAGCTTAATTGAGAAAGCGAATTTATAGAAGTAAATAAGAAAATAAGTGTTAAAACAAGTTTTTTATGATTAGTGTGACCAGTCCTTATCAAGTAAAATGTGGAAGTACCACTACCCAGAGAAATAAATAATTGATGAATTTGCCTCCAAGAGAGAGAGAGAGTTGAGTAGGAAGACAGCAATTACCATTAACCAAATAACAGGTATATAACCAAACAGAAAAAAAAATATTATGAGTAAAAGGTTAACCTTATCAGGGACGAACTACAAGTTTATTTTTACTAAACTTCATTGAGCCAAAATAAACTTCTTTCGAAGGGGGAGTATTATGTAACGTAACAGAGTTGAGGTACCCGACGTTACATAAAAAACTATGTAAATATGATATAAAACAATGCCCAAAGCCTGTTATGATTAAATACAAGAGGGCCCATCTCACCTGAAGAATGACTTAGAGGTACATAGTAAGGTTACTAAGTAATTAAAACATCAAAAGTGTACCTAAATATAAAATATGTAATGAGTAGTATGAGATGTAAAACATAAACATTGTGTCTAATGGGAGGAGTTTAATGTGTAGTAGTTGAGTATAATATACTGTTCGATTAATATTTAATGTGTTATAAAATGTACTTGGTGTTGTGCTGTGGCATGATGTAGTGTTTACAGGATATTTATTTTATGTTTTGTGGATAGTAGGTGTGGAGCTGTTGCTTTAAGGAAGTACTAAGTCCTAGGTACTCAATTTATTTATGTTAAAATTGTATTTAAATAATTAAGTATAAGTACATGTATTAGCTATGATATTATGTTAAATGTATTTACTTTAATTGATTAATGAAGATGTTTAAAATAATGTTTGTAAACTTGGCCAGGAAGGCAATAAGTGTTAATAAGTTGGCAAGTAGTTCTTATAGTTATGTTACAAAACAATGAAGGGTTCAATGATGAACTAAATAATATAGTGAATTGAAACCAGGAAATTAAAATTGATGTAAGTGGCCATAAGCCAGTGACTATTTGTACAGTAGGTCGGGTAAAGAAAAATTAAGTTAAAAACAAAACTAAATTATAACAGGTGTAAGAAAACCAATAGGCCTAAATTTAATATTTGTAAAAGGAAATTAATACCTTTTTAATAAGTCCAGTCAGATGAAACTATAGTAAAATATATATGGTTTAATAAGGCAGATTAAGTGAGAGTTTTATGTGATTTGGTGTAATTCCAAGCATGGAGTATTTTATTTAAAAAGAGTAGTAATATTTTCTAATTCTGGCTCTAGGATATCAAATATTATCCAATGACAGACAGTAATGGTTGTTAGGGTAACTAAAATGCAAGAAATCTTGTTGATTTCAACATTCGATTGTTATATGCTAATGGGTGAAGTTAAATTAATACGAATCCAGAAGAAAATTTAAAAAAACCTAACATTCGATTGTTATATGCTATTGGGAACAGTTCGGTAGACGAATTTAAACAAAAAATAAAAATAAAATAAAATGAATCAACCTCAATAAATCAAATGTATTAAAGCCAGTCCATTTAAACAAAACTGATGAATAATTACTGAACTAGATTTCGGGAAATATAATTATACACCTCCCAAAGGTAGCGGAATTACTAATTCTTCTTCAAACTAATTCCATTAGAAATAATGATGAACCCGATTTACAATTGAACCAAGATACTTATTGAATGAACAAGAAGTCAAAATTAATACAAATATAAACCAAATATACACAAGAACCTTTGGTATTGGAGACATAAACTTCACTTCCAAGAGATTGAAGAAATTATAATACTACACCAATTCCACTGGGACCGGCAACCACAAGGATCGCGAAGAAGAACGAAGAACAGAAGAATTGCTGTTACACTCCAGGACATCAACTTTCAACCTTTATTGATAATCTGGACACATTTTTTGATAAAAAATAACCTCATCAGTACGTCTTCATGCAGTTGTAAACAGCCACGGCTATCTTGCGCGTCGCCTAGTACGGTAACCCCAGCTTATATTTAATTTTATGCATTAAGAATTAATAACAATTTGTAATACTTGGTAACCTTAATTTTGCATTACCTGGCCTTACTAATCGTTAAAAGAATCACACGTACCCTGGGATAAGAGATAAACAAAAATATATATTTAAATTGTATTATACAGAACTAGTCCATTAACAAATCGATTAAGCATTGTACGATCGATATTACGATCAAATAAACTGTGAAGAATACTGTTGGAAGTTAAAAAGTAATATAAATAAAGAATCCTTCTTGTATGTAATGATGTTCTGTGTTATTGTAGAATAGGTATTATATTTTGATGGGGAAGTAATTTACAGATAATGAAGTTGGTTAAACTATCAAGTGAAACTAACGAACCTATAAAAACAAGTCAATTACGAATAGCAGCGCTTGCTGTAGACAGCTGGTGGAACGAGAGAGTGCCGAACTAACGTATTCCTTTCGCCACATTTGAATTAATTTAAATCATACGGACCAAATAGGGTTGGAGTGAATTACCGAATTATTAACTAAGATACCTGTAATATAGAGTTATTCTATGGTAAAACACTTATTAATTGATCAACACAGGGCTATGTTCAACATAAGAGTTGCAGCAATGATAAAATAAAATAAATTTTTTTATTAATATTGAGTTGCAGTAGGTCGCATCTACAATAACATAATAAACTTTTTCCTTAAATAGATCGAATTAGTTAATTTAAATTTTTTTGTAATTAACTACAACTGTAATATAAATAAGAAACCCAAAGAGCCTTATTTGTTACAAATTGGCGCTCAACGAGTGGGCTTTAGTTAAGTAAAAAATCTACTTAATTATTACTTAACTGGAGCAGGCAACTATTAGAGGCACAGGAATGCATACGAGAGGTGTTTCTAAAAGGATGGCGAAAGACCAAGAAACGGAAGAAGATAGACGGGAAGAAGAAGCAGAGGTAGTTACAGACACCGAAATGGAACAACTGGCGGGTGACAAGGAGGAAGCCAGAGGTGATATGGATTTACTAAAACTATGGGAATTAATTAAAGAAGATTCCAAGAAACAGCAGGAAGAATTGAATAAAAAATTTGAAGAAATGTCAGAAAAGCTAGAAAACAAAATAGACAGTACCAAGGAACTAAATAAACGAACTAATGAGAAATTAGACAGTATTTTAGAAAATAACAAACGAATGTTATAAAAGCTAGAAAATAAAAGGGACAGTATAAACGAAAATTCAAAGAAACAAAACGAAGTTTTGAGTGAGGACTTAATAAAACTAATGAATGAGAAGTTTGACAAAAATAAAGAGCAAACGGATGAGAATAACTGGCTGATAAATGAAAGTTTAAACCAAATGAATGAAAGGTTTGACAGGAACGATGAGAGATTAAAGCAGATTCAAGAAAATAACAAACAAATAGACGGGAAAATTGAAAACAATAATAAGGAGTTGCGGCAAATTATAAATGAACAAAACCAAGCGTTGAGGGAAGTCATCAATGAAAGGGTCGCAAATGTCCATGAAACACTTAACAAAAGGGTAGATAATTATAAAGAGGAAGTAAGACAGCAAATAACTGAAACTAAGGTGGGTCTGGAAAAGACAGATGAAACCATCATACAACTCCCAGTGAAAGTAGAGGCCAAAATTAATCAAGTGGAAAATAATAACAAAACTAGAATAAAAGAAGTACAATTAGAAACCCAAGAGAAATTGGACGAAGTGCAAATTAATATAGCTGGGAGAATTGAAATAGTTAATAACGAAATAACACAAATAAAAACCCAAGTGGATCAAAATAAGGGGACTGTCGAAAATATACAGAATCAGGAATTGATTAATATAAAGGAGTCCATAGAAGTTTTACAAAATCGACCAATGTATCTGGCACATCACATAGCCCCTGAGCAGAAAGAAAATATCAATTTCAAAATTTATAGAGGAAACCCCATAGAATTTCTGGAGAGAATAGATGAATGGTTTAGTAGGATTAAAGTGACCTGATGGAACATAATAAAAAGTTTGTTGGATGATTGTTTTAAAAGTATAAATGATAATTGGTGGTCAGCGGTCCGGAATGAAACGAGTAATTATGAAGAGTTTAAAAAGGCTTTTAGGTCGAAATACTGGTCGGATTCCGTACAGAACATGATTAGGGATAACATTACCAACGGGAGATTCAATTTTAATCAAGAGCAGTCCCCAACTACTTACTTTTTGGGAAAGGTGTGTTTGGCGCGTCATTTGGAACCGCGAATACCAGAGGAATGTTTAGTAAATAAATTATCTTACCATTTTGAAGAAGAGATAGTTCTTGCCAGACGCAGTGGACAAGTGAAGACAGTGGGAGCAATGGAAACCTTGTTGGCCAGTTACGAAATGGAAGACTACTATCAAAGGTCTCGACGGCAAAGTGAATATTCCAACAATAGAAGGGAGGAGCCAAATCAAGAGTCGTGTCCAGGAATAAATCGATTTAACCACAATAATTATCACCGAAGGGTGAATGACCATTTTATAAATAATCGTTATCGTAATAATCATTACCAAGGCAATCAATATAATAACTATAATAATAACAGATACAGCGCAGACCGCAGGAATTTTGATAACGGGAGAGACTATTGGGATAATAACCGAGGGAACGATGATGGAGGAAATCAAAACAGAAATAGGAGCATCGAGAATGATGGAGGAAGCAGGGAACAAAGGAGAGACATACCCTCGGAAAATCAACCAAGTAATGACCAGGGAACCCATATAGCTCTAGTAAACTATATCATGGCTGATGAGAGGAATAACCAAGAGGATCATCGTGGAAACTGTAAACCTAATCCCAATTCTGGGAATGCTGAGGGAAGGAATAGACGCAGCGAAGAAGACATAGAACCGTATGTATATGATCCATACTGCGACGATGCCATTGAAAGATTTACCACTGCATATAATTTACGGAATCCACCGGAAAACCATATTGGTAGAGCAGCCCGAACAGAGGCCAATACAAAATAATTAAGATAAATTATGTGGAATCAATTTAAATACCCCAAAATTCAAAAACTATGTAAGGACAACTTACTTAAGATATTTCGCAACAATTTGATTTAATAAACAGTAAAACACCAAGAGTATGTAAGAACAGATTATTAAATAATATTTATAAAGAATTGATTTAAAATGAAATAATAGGGAAAAGTAATATTTTTATGGGAACAAAAAGAAGAATAAATGAATAAAAACAACTGATGGTAATGTGCTCAAATAAGAAGAATAACTTAATGACTACAATGAAGCTGAAGGAGGATAATAATTAATACAACAATAATTTAGAATCTCTCGGAATTGAAGATGATATAAGAAGAAATGATACAGAGAAAATATGTCACAAGAAGGAAAGTCAAAAGGATTTTAAAATAATGCCTATCAATAATGTTATATGCTATTAGTTAATGATAAAGAAGAAGGAATCAAGAAGAAAAGGAAATATATAATTTAATGCAAACAGCAACAGTATGAAGAATCCCAAAAGTGTTTAGTATTAGTCGCTAATCAACTACTTGTAATTTTTATTATAACGAATTGACCGTAGAAATGTTCCGGCAATAATTTTCCTGAGCAGGGATGATGTTCCCCTGGTCTCAGAAGGTGTAAGGATGGACAGCGGAGTTATGGACCCAAAAGTGGCCACCCGACTGGAACCACCGCACAGGATTGGGAAAAATGTTAGGGAAATTAAATATTTAAGGGATAATAATTATAAAATAGCTGAAAAGAGTGATATTAGATTCCAGAAGTATAGATAAAGAAAACAGAAGGAAGATAGCAGACAGAAGCTTAATTGAGAAAGCGAATTTATAGAAGTAAATAAGAAAATAAGTGTTAAAACAAGTTTTTTATGATTAGTGTGACCAGTCCTTATCAAGTAAAATGTGGAAGTACCACTACCCAGAGAAATAAATAATTGATGAATTTGCCTCCAACAGAGAGAGAGTTGAGTAGGAAAACAGCAATTACCATTAACCAAATAACAGGTATATAACCAAACAGAAAAAAAAAATATTATGAGTAAAAGGTTAACCTTATCAGGGACGAACTACAAGTTTATTTTTACTAAACTTCATTGAGCCAAAATAAACTTCTTTCGAAGGGGGAGTATTATGTAACGTAACAGAGTTGAGGTCCCCGACGTTACATAAAAAACTATGTAAATATGATATAAAACAATGCCCAAAGCCTGTTATGATTAAATACAAGAGGGCCCATCTCACCTGAAGAATGACTTAGAGGTACATAGTAAGGTTACTAAGTAATTAAAACATCAAAAGTGTACCTAAATCTAAAATATGTAATGAGTAGTATGAGATGTAAAACATAAACATAATGTCTAATGGGAGGAGTTTAATGTGTAGTAGTTGAGTATAATATACTGTTCGATTAATATTTAATGTGTTATAAAATGTACTTGGTGTTGTGCTGTGGCATGATGTAGTGTTTACAGGATATTTATTTTATGTTTTGTGGATAGTAGGTGTGGAGCTGTTGCTTTAAGGAAGTACTAAGTCCTAGGTACTCAATTTATTTATGTTAAAATTGTATTTAAATAATTAAGTATAAGTACATGTATTAGCTATGATATTATGTTAAATGTATTTACTTTAATTGATTAATGAAGATGTTTAAAATAATGTTTGTAAACTTGGCCAGGAAGGCAATAAGTGTTAATAAGTTGGCAAGTAGTTCTTATAGTTATGTTACAAAACAATGAAGGGTTCAATGATGAACTAAATAATATAATGAATTGAAACCAGGAAATTAAAATTGATGTAAGTGGCCATAAGCCAGTGACTATTTGTACAGTAGGTCGGGTAAAGAAAAATTAAGTTAAAAACAAAACTAAATTATAACAGGTGTAAGAAAACCAATAGGCCTAAATTTAATATTTGTAAAAGGAAATTAATACCTTTTTAATAAGTCCAGTCAGATGAAACTATAGTAAAATATATATGGTTTAATAAGGCAGATTAAGTGAGAGTTTTATGTGATTTGGTGTAATTCCAAGCATGGAGTATTTTATTTAAAAAGAGTAGTAATATCTTCTAATTCTGGCTCTAGGATATCAAATATTATCCAATGACAGAGAGTAATGGTTGTTAGGGTAACTAAAATGCAAGAAATCTTGTTGATTTCAACATTGAATTGTTATATGCTAATGGGTGAAGTTAAATTAATACGAATCCAGAAGAAAATTTAAAAAAACCTAACATTCGAGTGTTATATGCTATTGGGAACAGTTCGGTAGACGAATTTAAACAAAAAATAAAAATAAAATAAAATGAATCAACCTCAATAAATCAAATGTATTAAAGCCAGTCCATTCAAACAAAACTGATGAATAATTACTGAACTAGATTTCGGGAAATATAATTATACACCTCCCAAAGGTAGCGGAATTACTAATTTCTTCTTCAAACTAATTCCATTAGAAATAATGATGAACCCGATTTACAATTGAACCAAGATACTTATTGAATGAACAAGAAGTCAAAATTAATACAAATATAAACCAAATATACACAAGAACCTTTGGTATTGGAGACATAAACTTCACTTCCAAGAGATTGAAGAAATTATAATACTACACCAATTACACTGGGACCGGCAACCACAAGGATCGCGAAGAAGAACGAAGAACAGAAGAATTGCTGTTACACTCCAGGACATCAACTTTCAACCTTTATTGATAATCTGGACACATTTTTTGATAAAAAATAACCTCATCAGTACGTCTTCATGCGGTTGTAAACAGCCACGGCTATCTTGCGCGTCGTCTAGTACGGTAACACCAGCTTATATTTAATTTTATACATTAAGAATTAATAACAATTTGTAATACTTAGTAACCTTAATTTTGCATTACCTGGCCTTACTAATCGTTAAAAGAATCACACGTACCCTGGGATAAGAGATAAACAAAAATTATATTTAAATTGTATTATACAGAACTAGTCCATTAACAAATCGATTCAGCATTGTACGATCGATATTACGATCAAATAAACTGTGAAGAATACTGTTGGAAGTTAAAAAGTAATATAAATAAAGAATCCTTCTTGTATGTAATGATGTTCTGTGTTATTGTAGAATAGGTATTATATTTTGATGGGGAAGTAATTTACAGATAAAGAAGTTGGTTAAACTATCAAGTGAAACTAACTAACCTATAAAAACAAGTCAATTACGAATAGCAGCGCTTGCTGTAGACAGCTGGTGGAACGAGAGAGTGCCGAACTAACGTATTCCTTTCGCCACATTTGAATTAATTTAAATCATACGGACCAAATAGGGTTGGAGTGAATTACCGAATTATTATCTAAGATACCTGTAATATAGAGTTATTCTATGGTAAAACACTTATTAATTGATCAACACAGGGCTATGTTCAACATAAGAGTTGCAGCAATGATAAAATAAAATAAATTTTTTTATTAATATTGAGTTGCAGTAGGTCGCATCTACAATAACATAATAAACTTTTTCCTTAAATAGATCGAATTAGTTAATTTAAATTTTTTTGAAATTAACTACAACTGTAATATAAATAAGAAACCCAAAGAGCCTTATTTGTTACAAATTGGCGCTCAACGAGTGGGCTTTAGTTAAGTAAAAAATCGACTTAATTATTACTTAACTGGAGCAGGCAACTATTAGAGGCACAGGAATGCATACGAGAGGTGTTTCTAAAAGGATGGCGAAAGACCAAGAAACGGAAGAAGATAGACGGGAAGAAGAAGCAGAGGTAGTTACAGACACCGAAATGGAACAACTGGCGGGTGACAAGGAGGAAGCCAGAGGTTATATGGATTTACTAAAACTATGGGAATTAATTAAAGAAGATTCCAAGAAACAGCAGGAAGAATTAAATAAAAAATTTGAAGAAATGTCAGAAAAGCTAGAAAACAAAATAGACAGTACCAAGGAACTAAATAAACGAACTAATGAGAAATTAGACAGTATTTTAGAAAATAACAAACGAATGTTATAAAAGCTAGAAAATAAAAGGGACAGTATAAACGAAAATTCAAAGAAACAAAACGAAGTTTTGAGTGAGGACTTAATAAAACTAATGAATGAGAAGTTTGACAAAAATAAAGAGCAAACGGATGAGAATAACTGGCTGATAAATGAAAGTTTAAACCAAATGAATGAAAGGTTTGACAGGAACGATGAGAGATTAAAGCAGATTCAAGAAAATAACAAACAAATAGACGGGAAAATTGAAAACAGTAATAAGGAGTTGCGGCAAATTATAAATGAACA
Source organism: Magicicada septendecula (assembly GCA_034769895.1). Lineage (NCBI taxonomy): Eukaryota > Metazoa > Arthropoda > Insecta > Hemiptera > Cicadidae > Magicicada > Magicicada septendecula. The sequence continues at coordinate 203,208,282 of CM068371.1, forward strand.
AAACCAAGCGTTGAGTGAAGTCATCAATGAAAGGGTCGCAAATGTCCATGAAACACTTAACAAAAGGGTAGATAATTATAAAGAGGAAGTAAGACAGCAAATAACTGAAACTAAGGTGGGTCTGGAAAAGACAGATGAAACCATCATACAACTCCCAGTGAAAGTAGAGGCCAAAATTAATCAAGTGGAAAATAATAACAAAACTAGAATAAAAGAAGTACAATTAGAAACCCAAGAGAAATTGGACGAAGTGCAAATTAATATAGCTGGGAGAATTGAAATAGTTAATAACGAAATAACACAAATAAAAACCCAAGTGGATCAAAATAAGGGGACTGTCGAAAATATACAGAATCAGGAATTGATTAATATAAAGGAGTACATAGAAGTTTTACAAAATCGACCAATGTATCTGGCACATCACATAGCCCTTGAGCAGAAAGAAAATATCAATTTCAAAATTTATAGAGGAAACCCCATAGAATTTCTGGAGAGAATAGATGAATGGTTTAGTAGGATCAAAGTGACCTGATGGAACATAATAAAAAGTTTGTTGGATGATTGTTTTAAAAGTATAAATGATAATTGGTGGTCAGCGGTCCGGAATGAAACGAGTAATTATGAAGAGTTTAAAAAGGCTTTTAGGTCGAAATACTGGTCGGATTCCGTACAGAACATGATTAGGGATAACATTACCAACGGGAGATTCAATTTTAATCAAGAGCAGTCCCCAACTACTTACTTTTTGGGAAAGGTGTGTTTGGCGCGTCATTTGGAACCGCGAATACCAGAGGAATGTTTAGTAAATAAATTATCTTACCATTTTGAAGAAGAGATAGTTCTTGCCAGACGCAGTGGACAAGTGAAGACCGTGGGAGCAATGGAAACCTTGTTGGCCAGTTACGAAATGGAAGACTACTATCAAAGGTCTCGACGGCAAAGTGAATATTCCAACAATAGAAGGGAGGAGCCAAATCAAGAGTCGTGTCCAGGAATAAATCGATTTAACCACAATAATTATCACCGAAGGGTGAATGACCATTTTATAAATAATCGTTATCGTAATAATCATTACCAAGGCAATCAATATAATAACTATAATAATAACAGATACAGCGCAGGCCGCAGGAATTTTGATAACGGGAGAGACTATTGGGATAATAACCGAGGGAACGATGATGGAGGAAATCAAAACAGAAATAGGAGCATCGAGAATGATAGAGGAAACAGGGAACAAAGGAGAGACATACCCTCGGAAAATCAACCAAGTAATGACCAGGGAACCCATATAGCTCGAGTAAACTATATCATGGCTGATGAGAGGAATAACCAAGAGGATCATCGTGGAAACCGTAAACCTAATCCCAATTCTGGGAATGCTGAGGGAAGGAATAGACGCAACGAAGAGGACATAGAACCGTATGTATATGATCCATACTGCGACGATGCCATTGAAAGATTTACCACTGCATATAATTTACAGAATCCACCGGAAAACCATATTGGTAGAGCAGCCCGAACAGAGGCCAATACAAAATAATTAAGATAAATTATGTGGAATCAATTTAAATACCCCAAAATTCAAAAACTATGTAAGGACAACTTACTTAAGATATTTCACAACAATTTGATTTAATAAACAGTAAAACACCAAGAGTATGTAAGAACAGATTATTAAATAATATTTATAAAGAATTGATTTAAAATGAAATAATAGGGAAAAGTAATATTTTTATGGGAACAAAAAGAAGAATAAATGAATAAAAACAACTGATGGTAATGTGCTCAAATAAGAAGAATAACTTAATGACTACAATGAAGCTGAAGGAGGATAATAATTAATACAACAATAATTTAGAATCTCTCGGAATTGAAGATGATATAAGAAGAAATGATACAGAGAAAATATGTCACAAGAAGGAAAGTCAAAAGGATTTTAAAATAATGCCTATCAATAATGTTATATGCTATTAGTTAATGATAAAGAAGAAGGAATCAAGAAGAAAAGGAAATATATAATTTAATGCAAACAGCAACAGTATAAATAATCCCAAAAGTGTTTAGTATTAGTCGCTAATCAACTACTTGTAATTTTTATTATAACGAATTGACCGTAGAAATGTTCCGGCAATAATTTTCCTGAGCAGGGATGATGTTCCCCTGGTCTCAGAAGGTGTAAGGATGGACAGCGGAGTTATGGACCCAAAAGTGGCCACCCGACTGGAACCACCGCACAGGATTGGGAAAAATGTTAGGGAAATTAAATATTTAAGGGATAATAATTATAAAATAGCTGAAAAGAGTGATATTAGATTCCAGAAGTATAGATAAAGAAAATAGAAGGAAGATAGCAGACAGAAGCTTAATTGAGAAAGCGAATTTATAGAAGTAAATAAGAAAATAAGTGTTAAAACAAGTTTTTTATGATTAGTGTGACCAGTCCTTATCAAGTAAAATGTGGAAGTACCACTACCCAGAGAAATAAATAATTGATGAATTTGCCTCCAAGAGAGAGAGAGAGTTGAGTAGGAAGACAGCAATTACCATTAACCAAATAACAGGTATATAACCAAACAGAAAAAAAAATATTATGAGTAAAAGGTTAACCTTATCAGGGACGAACTACAAGTTTATTTTTACTAAACTTCATTGAGCCAAAATAAACTTCTTTCGAAGGGGGAGTATTATGTAACGTAACAGAGTTGAGGTCCCCGACGTTACATAAAAAACTATGTAAATATGATATAAAACAATGCCCAAAGCCTGTTATGATTAAATACAAGAGGGCCCATCTCACCTGAAGAATGACTTAGAGGTACATAGTAAGGTTACTAAGTAATTAAAACATCAAAAGTGTACCTAAATATAAAATATGTAATGAGTAGTATGAGATGTAAAACATAAACATTGTGTCTAATGGGAGGAGTTTAATGTGTAGTAGTTGAGTATAATATACTGTTCGATTAATATTTAATGTGTTATAAAATGTACTTGGTGTTGTGCTGTGGCATGATGTAGTGTTTACAGGATATTTATTTTATGTTTTGTGGATAGTAGGTGTGGAGCTGTTGCTTTAAGGAAGTACTAAGTCCTAGGTACTCAATTTATTTATGTTAAAATTGTATTTAAATAATTAAGTATAAGTACATGTATTAGCTATGATATTATGTTAAATGTATTTACTTTAATTGATTAATGAAGATGTTTAAAATAATGTTTGTAAACTTGGCCAGGAAGGCAATAAGTGTTAATAAGTTGGCAAGTAGTTCTTATAGTTATGTTACAAAACAATGAAGGGTTCAATGATGAACTAAATAATATAGTGAATTGAAACCAGGAAATTAAAATTGATGTAAGTGGCCATAAGCCAGTGACTATTTGTACAGTAGGTCGGGTAAAGAAAAATTAAGTTAAAAACAAAACTAAATTATAACAGGTGTAAGAAAACCAATAGGCCTAAATTTAATATTTGTAAAAGGAAATTAATACCTTTTTAATAAGTCCAGTCAGATGAAACTATAGTAAAATATATATGGTTTAATAAGGCAGATTAAGTGAGAGTTTTATGTGATTTGGTGTAATTCCAAGCATGGAGTATTTTATTTAAAAAGAGTAGTAATATTTTCTAATTCTGGCTCTAGGATATCAAATATTATCCAATGACAGACAGTAATGGTTGTTAGGGTAACTAAAATGCAAGAAATCTTGTTGATTTCAACATTCGATTGTTATATGCTAATGGGTGAAGTTAAATTAATACGAATCCAGAAGAAAATTTAAAAAAACCTAACATTCGATTGTTATATGCTATTGGGAACAGTTCGGTAGACGAATTTAAACAAAAAATAAAAATAAAATAAAATGAATCAACCTCAATAAATCAAATGTATTAAAGCCAGTCCATTCAAACAAAACTGATGAATAATTACTGAACTAGATTTCGGGAAATATAATTATACACCTCCCAAAGGTAGCGGAATTACTAATTCTTCTTCAAACTAATTCCATTAGAAATAATGATGAACCCGATTTACAATTGAACCAAGATACTTATTGAATGAACAAGAAGTCAAAATTAATACAAATATAAACCAAATATACACAAGAACCTTTGGTATTGGAGACATAAACTTCACTTCCAAGAGATTGAAGAAATTATAATACTACACCAATTCCACTGGGACCGGCAACCACAAGGATCGCGAAGAAGAACGAAGAACAGAAGAATTGCTGTTACACTCCAGGACATCAACTTTCAACCTTTATTGATAATCTGGACACATTTTTTGATAAAAAATAACCTCATCAGTACGTCTTCATGCAGTTGTAAACATCCACGGCTATCTTGCGCGTCGCCTAGTACGGTAACCCCAGCTTATATTTAATTTTATACATTAAGAATTAATAACAATTTGTAATACTTGGTAACCTTAATTTTGCATTACCTGGCCTTACTAATCGTTAAAAGAATCACACATACCCTGGGATAAGAGATAAACAAAAATATATATTTAAATTGTATTATACAGAACTAGTCCATTAACAAATCGATTAAGCATTGTACGATCGATATTACGATCAAATAAACTGTGAAGAATACTGTTGGAAGTTAAAAAGTAATATAAATAAAGAATCCTTCTTGTATGTAATGATGTTCTGTGTTATTGTAGAATAGGTATTATATTTTGATGGGGAAGTAATTTACAGATAAAGAAGTTGGTTAAACTATCAAGTGAAACTAACTAACCTATAAAAACAAGTCAATTACGAATAGCAGCGCTTGCTGTAGACAGCTGGTGGAACGAGAGAGTGCCGAACTAACGTATTCCTTTCGCCACATTTGAATTAATTTAAATCATACGGACCAAATAGGGTTGGAGTGAATTACCGAATTATTAACTAAGATACCTGTAATATAGAGTTATTCTATGGTAAAACACTTATTAATTGATCAACACAGGGCTATGTTCAACATAAGAGTTGCAGCAATGATAAAATAAAATAAATTTTTTTATTAATATTGAGTTGCAGTAGGTCGCATCTACAATAACATAATAAACTTTTTCCTTAAATAGATCGAATTAGTTAATTTAAATTTTTTTGAAATTAACTACAACTGTAATATAAATAAGAAACCCAAAGAGCCTTATTTGTTACAAATTGGCGCTCAACGAGTGGGCTTTAGTTAAGTAAAAAATCTACTTAATTATTACTTAACTGGAGCAGGCAACTATTAGAGGCACAGGAATGCATACGAGAGGTGTTTCTAAAAGGATGGCGAAAGACCAAGAAACGGAAGAAGATAGACGGGAAGAAGAAGCAGAGGTAGTTACAGACACCGAAATGGAACAACTGGCGGGTGACAAGGAGGAAGCCAGAGGTGATATGGATTTACTAAAACTATGGGAATTAATTAAAGAAGATTCCAAGAAACAGCAGGAAGAATTGAATAAAAAATTTGAAGAAATGTCAGAAAAGCTAGAAAACAAAATAGACAGTACCAAGGAACTAAATAAACGAACTAATGAGAAATTAGACAGTATTTTAGAAAATAACAAACGAATGTTATAAAAGCTAGAAAATAAAAGGGACAGTATAAACGAAAATTCAAAGAAACAAAACGAAGTTTTGAGTGAGGACTTAATAAAACTAATGAATGAGAAGTTTGACAAAAATAAAGAGCAAACGGATGAGAATAACTGGCTGATAAATGAAAGTTTAAACCAAATGAATGAAAGGTTTGACAGGAACGATGAGAGATTAAAGCAGATTCAAGAAAATAACAAACAAATAGACGGGAAAATTGAAAACAATAATAAGGAGTTGCGGCAAATTATAAATGAACAAAACCAAGCGTTGAGGGAAGTCATCAATGAAAGGGTCGCAAATGTCCATGAAACACTTAACAAAAGGGTAGATAATTATAAAGAGGAAGTAAGACAGCAAATAACTGAAACTAAGGTGGGTCTGGAAAAGGCAGATGAAACCATCATACAACTCCCAGTGAAAGTAGAGGCCAAAATTAATCAAGTGGAAAATAATAACAAAACTAGAATGAAAGAAGTACAATTGGAAACCCAAGAGAAATTGGACGAAGTGCAAATTAATATAGCTGGGAGAATTGAAATAGTTAATAACGAAATAACACAAATAAAAACCCAAGTGGATCAAAATAAGGGGACTGTCGAAAATATACAGAATCAGGAATTGATTAATATAAAGGAGTCCATAGAAGTTTTACAAAATCGACCAATGTATCTGGCACATCACATAGCCCCTGAGCAGAAAGAAAATATCAATTTCAAAATTTATAGAGGAAACCCCATAGAATTTCTGGAGAGAATAGATGAATGGTTTAGTAGGATTAAAGTGACCTGATGGAACATAATAAAAAGTTTGTTGGATGATTGTTTTAAAAGTATAAATGATAATTGGTGGTCAGCGGTCCGGAATGAAACGAGTAATTATGAAGAGTTTAAAAAGGCTTTTAGGTCGAAATACTGGTCGGATTCCGTACAGAACATGATTAGGGATAACATTACCAACGGGAGATTCAATTTTAATCAAGAGCAGTCCCCAACTACTTACTTTTTGGGAAAGGTGTGTTTGGCGCGTCATTTGGAACCGCGAATACCAGAGGAATGTTTAGTAAATAAATTATCTTACCATTTTGAAGAAGAGATAGTTCTTGCCAGACGCAGTGGACAAGTGAAGACAGTGGGAGCAATGGAAACCTTGTTGGCCAGTTACGAAATGGAAGACTACTATCAAAGGTCTCGACGGCAAAGTGAATATTCCAACAATAGAAGGGAGGAGCCAAATCAAGAGTCGTGTCCAGGAATAAATCGATTTAACCACAATAATTATCACCGAAGGGTGAATGACCATTTTATAAATAATCGTTATCGTAATAATCATTACCAAGGCAATCAATATAATAACTATAATAATAACAGATACAGCGCAGGCCGCAGGAATTTTGATAACGGGAGAGACTATTGGGATAATAACCGAGGGAACGATGATGGAGGAAATCAAAACAGAAATAGGAGCATCGAGAATGATGGAGGAAGCAGGGAACAAAGGAGAGACATACCCTCGGAAAATCAACCAAGTAATGACCAGGGAACCCATATAGCTCGAGTAAACTATATCATGGCTGATGAGAGGAATAACCAAGAGGATCATCGTGGAAACCGTAAACCTAATCCCAATTCTGGGAATGCTGAGGGAAGGAATAGACGCAACGAAGAGGACATAGAACCGTATGTATATGATCCATACTGCGACGATGCCATTGAAAGATTTACCACTGCATATAATTTACGGAATCCACCCGAAAACCATATTGGTAGAGCAGCCCGAACAGAGGCCAATACAAAATAATTAAGATAAATTATGTGGAATCAATTTAAATACCCCAAAATTCAAAAACTATGTAAGGACAACTTACTTAAGATATTTCGCAACAATTTGATTTAATAAACAGTAAAACACCAAGAGTATGTAAGAACAGATTATTAAATAATATTTATAAAGAATTGATTTAAAATGAAATAATAGGGAAAAGTAATATTTTTATGGGAACAAAAAGAAGAATAAATGAATAAAAACAACTGATGGTAATGTGCTCAAATAAGAAGAATAACTTAATGACTACAATGAAGCTGAAGGAGGATAATAATTAATACAACAATAATTTAGAATCTCTCGGAATTGAAGATGATATAAGAAGAAATGACACAGAGAAAATATGTCACAAGAAGGAAAGTCAAAAGGATTTTAAAATAATGCCTATCAATAATGTTATATGCTATTAGTTAATGATAAAGAAGAAGGAATCAAGAAGAAAAGGAAATATATAATTTAATGCAAACAGCAACAGTATGAAGAATCCCAAAAGTGTTTAGTATTAGTCGCTAATCAACTACTTGTAATTTTTATTATAACGAATTGACCGTAGAAATGTTCCGGCAATAATTTTCCTGAGCAGGGATGATGTTCCCCTGGTCTCAGAAGGTGTAAGGATGGACAGCGGAGTTATGGACCCAAAAGTGGCCACCCGACTGGAACCACCGCACAGGATTGGGAAAAATGTTAGGGAAATTAAATATTTAAGGGATAATAATTATAAAATAGCTGAAAAGAGTGATATTAGATTCCAGAAGTATAGATAAAGAAAATAGAAGGAAGATAGCAGACAGAAGCTTAATTGAGAAAGCGAATTTATAGAAGTAAATAAGAAAATAAGTGTTAAAACAAGTTTTTTATGATTAGTGTGACCAGTCCTTATCAAGTAAAATGTGGAAGTACCACTACCCAGAGAAATAAATAATTGATGAATTTGCCTCCAAGAGAGAGAGAGAGTTGAGTAGGAAGACAGCAATTACCATTAACCAAATAACAGGTATATAACCAAACAGAAAAAAAAATATTATGAGTAAAAGGTTAACCTTATCAGGGACGAACTACAAGTTTATTTTTACTAAACTTCATTGAGCCAAAATAAACTTCTTTCGAAGGGGGAGTATTATGTAACGTAACAGAGTTGAGGTCCCCGACGTTACATAAAAAACTATGTAAATATGATATAAAACAATGCCCAAAGCCTGTTATGATTAAATACAAGAGGGCCCATCTCACCTGAAGAATGACTTAGAGGTACATAGTAAGGTTACTAAGTAATTAAAACATCAAAAGTGTACCTAAATCTAAAATATGTAATGAGTAGTATGAGATGTAAAACATAAACATTGTGTCTAATGGGAGGAGTTTAATGTGTAGTAGTTGAGTATAATATACTGTTCGATTAATATTTAATGTGTTATAAAATGTACTTGGTGTTGTGCTGTGGCATGATGTAGTGTTTACAGGATATTTATTTTATGTTTTGTGGATAGTAGGTGTGGAGCTGTTGCTTTAAGGAAGTACTAAGTCCTAGGTACTCAATTTATTTATGTTAAAATTGTATTTAAATAATTAAGTATAAGTACATGTATTAGCTATGATATTATGTTAAATGTATTTACTTTAATTGATTAATGAAGATGTTTAAAATAATGTTTGTAAACTTGGCCAGGAAGGCAATAAGTGTTAATAAGTTGGCAAGTAGTTCTTATAGTTATGTTACAAAACAATGAAGGGTTCAATGATGAACTAAATAATATAGTGAATTGAAACCAGGAAATTAAAATTGATGTAAGTGGCCATAAGCCAGTGACTATTTGTACAGTAGGTCGGGTAAAGAAAAATTAAGTTAAAAACAAAACTAAATTATAACAGGTGTAAGAAAACCAATAGGCCTAAATTTAATATTTGTAAAAGGAAATTAATACCTTTTTAATAAGTCCAGTCAGATGAAACTATAGTAAAATATATATGGTTTAATAAGGCAGATTAAGTGAGAGTTTTATGTGATTTGGTGTAATTCCAAGCATGGAGTATTTTATTTAAAAAGAGTAGTAATATTTTCTAATTCTGGCTCTAGGATATCAAATATTATCCAATGACAGACAGTAATGGTTGTTAGGGTAACTAAAATGCAAGAAATCTTGTTGATTTCAACATTCGATTGTTATATGCTAATGGGTGAAGTTAAATTAATACGAATCCAGAAGAAAATTTAAAAAAACCTAACATTCGATTGTTATATGCTATTGGGAACAGTTCGGTAGACGAATTTAAACAAAAAATAAAAATAAAATAAAATGAATCAACCTCAATAAATCAAATGTATTAAAGCCAGTCCATTCAAACAAAACTGATGAATAATTACTGAACTAGATTTCGGGAAATATAATTATACACCTCCCAAAGGTAGCGGAATTACTAATTCTTCTTCAAACTAATTCCATTAGAAATAATGATGAACCCGATTTACAATTGAACCAAGATACTTATTGAATGAACAAGAAGTCAAAATTAATACAAATATAAACCAAATATACACAAGAACCTTTGGTATTGGAGACATAAACTTCACTTCCAAGAGATTGAAGAAATTATAATACTACACCAATTCCACTGGGACCGGCAACCACAAGGATCGCGAAGAAGAACGAAGAACAGAAGAATTGCTGTTACACTCCAGGACATCAACTTTCAACCTTTATTGATAATCTGGACACATTTTTTGATAAAAAATAACCTCATCAGTACGTCTTCATGCAGTTGTAAACAGCCACGGCTATATTGCGCGTCGCCTAGTACGGTAACCCCAGCTTATATTTAATTTTATACATTAAGAATTAATAACAATTTGTAATACTTGGTAACCTTAATTTTGCATTACCTGGCCTTACTAATCGTTAAAAGAATCACACGTACCCTGGGATAAGAGATAAACAAAAATATATATTTAAATTGTATTATACAGAACTAGTCCATTAACAAATCGATTAAGCATTGTACGATCGATATTACGATCAAATAAACTGTGAAGAATACTGTTGGAAGTTAAAAAGTAATATAAATAAAGAATCCTTCTTGTATGTAATGATGTTCTGTGTTATTGTAGAATAGGTATTATATTTTGATGGGGAAGTAATTTACAGATAATGAAGTTGGTTAAACTATCAAGTGAAACTAACTAACCTATAAAAACAAGTCAATTACGAATAGCAGCGCTTGCTGTAGACAGCTGGTGGAACGAGAGAGTGCCGAACTAACGTATTCCTTTCGCCACATTTGAATTAATTTAAATCATACGGACCAAATAGGGTTGGAGTGAATTACCGAATTATTAACTAAGATACCTGTAATATAGAGTTATTCTATGGTAAAACACTTATTAATTGATCAACACAGGGCTATGTTCAACATAAGAGTTGCAGCAATGATAAAATAAAATAAATTTTTTTATTAATATTGAGTTGCAGTAGGTCGCATCTACAATAACATAATAAACTTTTTCCTTAAATAGATCGAATTAGTTAATTTAAATTTTTTTGAAATTAACTACAACTGTAATATAAATAAGAAACCCAAAGAGCCTTATTTGTTACAAATTGGCGCTCAACGAGTGGGCTTTAGTTAAGTAAAAAATCTACTTAATTATTACTTAACTGGAGCAGGCAACTATTAGAGGCACAGGAATGCATACGAGAGGTGTTTCTAAAAGGATGGCGAAAGACCAAGAAACGGAAGAAGATAGACGGGAAGAAGAAGCAGAGGTAGTTACAGACACCGAAATGGAACAACTGGCGGGTGACAAGGAGGAAGCCAGAGGTGATATGGATTTACTAAAACTATGGGAATTAATTAAAGAAGATTCCAAGAAACAGCAGGAAGAATTGAATAAAAAATTTGAAGAAATGTCAGAAAAGCTAGAAAACAAAATAGACAGTACCAAGGAACTAAATAAACGAACTAATGAGAAATTAGACAGTATTTTAGAAAATAACAAACGAATGTTATAAAAGCTAGAAAATAAAAGGGACAGTATAAACGAAAATTCAAAGAAACAAAACGAAGTTTTGAGTGAGGACTTAATAAAACTAATGAATGAGAAGTTTGACAAAAATAAAGAGCAAACGGATGAGAATAACTGGCTGATAAATGAAAGTTTAAACCAAATGAATGAAAGGTTTGACAGGAACGATGAGAGATTAAAGCAGATTCAAGAAAATAACAAACAAATAGACGGGAAAATTGAAAACAATAATAAGGAGTTGCGGCAAATTATAAATGAACAAAACCAAGCGTTGAGGGAAGTCATCAATGAAAGGGTCGCAAATGTCCATGAAACACTTAACAAAAGGGTAGATAATTATAAAGAGGAAGTAAGACAGCAAATAACTGAAACTAAGGTGGGTCTGGAAAAGGCAGATGAAACCATCATACAACTCCCAGTGAAAGTAGAGGCCAAAATTAATCAAGTGGAAAATAATAACAAAACTAGAATGAAAGAAGTACAATTGGAAACCCAAGAGAAATTGGACGAAGTGCAAATTAATATAGCTGGGAGAATTGAAATAGTTAATAACGAAATAACACAAATAAAAACCCAAGTGGATCAAAATAAGGGGACTGTCGAAAATATACAGAATCAGGAATTGATTAATATAAAGGAGTCCATAGAAGTTTTACAAAATCGACCAATGTATCTGGCACATCACATAGCCCCTGAGCAGAAAGAAAATATCAATTTCAAAATTTATAGAGGAAACCCCATAGAATTTCTGGAGAGAATAGATGAATGGTTTAGTAGGATTAAAGTGACCTGATGGAACATAATAAAAAGTTTGTTGGATGATTGTTTTAAAAGTATAAATGATAATTGGTGGTCAGCGGTCCGGAATGAAACGAGTAATTATGAAGAGTTTAAAAAGGCTTTTAGGTCGAAATACTGGTCGGGTTCCGTACAGAACATGATTAGGGATAACATTACCAACGGGAGATTCAATTTTAATCAAGAGCAGTCCCCAACTACTTACTTTTTGGGAAAGGTGTGTTTGGCGCGTCATTTGGAACCGCGAATACCAGAGGAATGTTTAGTAAATAAATTATCTTACCATTTTGAAGAAGAGATAGTTCTTGCCAGACGCAGTGGACAAGTGAAGACAGTGGGAGCAATGGAAACCTTGTTGGCCAGTTACGAAATGGAAGACTACTATCAAAGGTCTCGACGGCAAAGTGAATATTCCAACAATAGAAGGGAGGAGCCAAATCAAGAGTCGTGTCCAGGAATAAATCGATTTAACCACAATAATTATCACCGAAGGGTGAATGACCATTTTATAAATAATCGTTATCGTAATAATCATTACCAAGGCAATCAATATAATAACTATAATAATAACAGATACAGCGCAGGCCGCAGGAATTTTGATAACGGGAGAGACTATTGGGATAATAACCGAGGGAACGATGATGGAGGAAATCAAAACAGAAATAGGAGCATCGAGAATGATGGAGGAAGCAGGGAACAAAGGAGAGACATACCCTCGGAAAATCAACCAAGTAATGACCAGGGAACCCATATAGCTCGAGTAAACTATATCATGGCTGATGAGAGGAATAACCAAGAGGATCATCGTGGAAACCGTAAACCTAATCCCAATTCTGGGAATGCTGAGGGAAGGAATAGACGCAACGAAGAGGACATAGAACCGTATGTATATGATCCATACTGCGACGATGCCATTGAAAGATTTACCACTGCATATAATTTACGGAATCCACCCGAAAACCATATTGGTAGAGCAGCCCGAACAGAGGCCAATACAAAATAATTAAGATAAATTATGTGGAATCAATTTAAATACCCCAAAATTCAAAAACTATGTAAGGACAACTTACTTAAGATATTTCGCAACAATTTGATTTAATAAACAGTAAAACACCAAGAGTATGTAAGAACAGATTATTAAATAATATTTATAAAGAATTGATTTAAAATGAAATAATAGGGAAAAGTAATATTTTTATGGGAACAAAAAGAAGAATAAATGAATAAAAACAACTGATGGTAATGTGCTCAAATAAGAAGAATAACTTAATGACTACAATGAAGCTGAAGGAGGATAATAATTAATACAACAATAATTTAGAATCTCTCGGAATTGAAGATGATATAAGAAGAAATGACACAGAGAAAATATGTCACAAGAAGGAAAGTCAAAAGGATTTTAAAATAATGCCTATCAATAATGTTATATGCTATTAGTTAATGATAAAGAAGAAGGAATCAAGAAGAAAAGGAAATATATAATTTAATGCAAACAGCAACAGTATGAAGAATCCCAAAAGTGTTTAGTATTAGTCGCTAATCAACTACTTGTAATTTTTATTATAACGAATTGACCGTAGAAATGTTCCGGCAATAATTTTCCTGAGCAGGGATGATGTTCCCCTGGTCTCAGAAGGTGTAAGGATGGACAGCGGAGTTATGGACCCAAAAGTGGCCACCCGACTGGAACCACCGCACAGGATTGGGAAAAATGTTAGGGAAATTAAATATTTAAGGGATAATAATTATAAAATAGCTGAAAAGAGTGATATTAGATTCCAGAAGTATAGATAAAGAAAATAGAAGGAAGATAGCAGACAGAAGCTTAATTGAGAAAGAGAATTTATAGAAGTAAATAAGAAAATAAGTGTTAAAACAAGTTTTTTATGATTAGTGTGACCAGTCCTTATCAAGTAAAATGTGGAAGTACCACTACCCAGAGAAATAAATAATTGATGAATTTGCCTCCAAGAGAGAGAGAGAGTTGAGTAGGAAGACAGCAATTACCATTAACCAAATAACAGGTATATAACCAAACAGAAAAAAAAATATTATGAGTAAAAGGTTAACCTTATCAGGGACGAACTACAAGTTTATTTTTACTAAACTTCATTGAGCCAAAATAAACTTCTTTCGAAGGGGGAGTATTATGTAACGTAACAGAGTTGAGGTCCCCAACGTTACATAAAAAACTATGTAAATATGATATAAAACAATGCCCAAAGCCTGTTATGATTAAATACAAGAGGGCCCATCTCACCTGAAGAATGACTTAGAGGTACATAGTAAGGTTACTAAGTAATTAAAACATCAAAAGTGTACCTAAATCTAAAATATGTAATGAGTAGTATGAGATGTAAAACATAAACATTGTGTCTAAAGGGAGGAGTTTAATGTGTAGTAGTTGAGTATAATATACTGTTCGATTAATATTTAATGTGTTATAAAATGTACTTGGTGTTGTGCTGTGGCATGATGTAGTGTTTACAGGATATTTATTTTATGTTTTGTGGATAGTAGGTGTGGAGCTGTTGCTTTAAGGAAGTACTAAGTCCTAGGTACTCAATTTATTTATGTTAAAATTGTATTTAAATAATTAAGTATAAGTACATGTATTAGCTGATATTATGTTAAATGTATTTACTTTAATTGATTAATGAAGATGTTTAAAATAATGTTTGTAAACTTGGCCAGGAAGGCAATAAGTGTTAATAAGTTGGCAAGTAGTTCTTATAGTTATGTTACAAAACAATGAAGGGTTCAATGATGAACTAAATAATATAGTGAATTGAAACCAGGAAATTAAAATTGATGTAAGTGGCCATAAGCCAGTGACTATTTGTACAGTAGGTCGGGTAAAGAAAAATTAAGTTAAAAACAAAACTAAATTATAACAGGTGTAAGAAAACCAATAGGCCTAAATTTAATATTTGTAAAAGGAAATTAATACCTTTTTAATAAGTCCAGTCAGATGAAACTATAGTAAAATATATATGGTTTAATAAGGCAGATTAAGTGAGAGTTTTATGTGATTTGGTGTAATTCCAAGCATGGAGTATTTTATTTAAAAAGAGTAGTAATATTTTCTAATTCTGGCTCTAGGATATCAAATATTATCCAATGACAGACAGTAATGGTTGTTAGGGTAACTAAAATGCAAGAAATCTTGTTGATTTCAACATTCGATTGTTATATGCTAATGGGTGAAGTTAAATTAATACGAATCCAGAAGAAAATTTAAAAAAACCTAACATTCGATTGTTATATGCTATTGGGAACAGTTCGGTAGACGAATTTAAACAAAAAATAAAAATAAAATAAAATGAATCAACCTCAATAAATCAAATGTATTAAAGCCAGTCCATTCAAACAAAACTGATGAATAATTACTGAACTAGATTTCGGGAAATATAATTATACACCTCCCAAAGGTAGCGGAATTACTAATTTCTTCTTCAAACTAATTCCATTAGAAATAATGATGAACCCGATTTACAATTGAACCAAGATACTTATTGAATGAACAAGAAGTCAAAATTAATACAAATATAAACCAAATATACACAAGAACCTTTGGTATTGGAGACATAAACTTCACTTCCAAGAGATTGAAGAAATTATAATACTACACCAATTCCACTGGGACCGGCAACCACAAGGATCGCGAAGAAGAACGAAGAATTGCTGTTACACTCCAGGACATCAACTTTCAACCTTTATTGATAATCTGGACACATTTTTTGATCAAAAATAACCTCATCAGTACGTCTTCATGCGGTTGTAAACAGCCACGGCTATCTTGCGCGTCGCCTAGTACGGTAACCCCAGCTTATATTTAATTTTATACATTAAGAATTAATAACAATTTGTAATACTTAGTAACCTTAATTTTGCATTACCTGGCCTTACTAATCGTTAAAACAATCACACGTACCCTGGGATAAGAGATAAACAAAAATTATATTTAAATTGTATTATACAGAACTAGTCCATTAACAAATCGATTCAGCATTGTACGATCGATATTACGATCAAATAAACTGTGAAGAATACTGTTGGAAGTTAAAAAGTAATATAAATAAAGAATCCTTCTTGTATGTAATGATGTTCTGTGTTATTGTAGAATAGGTATTATATTTTGATGGGGAAGTAATTTACAGATAAAGAAGTTGGTTAAACTATCAAGTGAAACTAACTAACCTATAAAAACAAGTCAATTACGTGGTCTTTCACTGTTTCGTGCGGCCAAAGATAACTTCCGTCTCCACGTTTGAATTATTTTTCCGTGTTCGATGTGTACTAGAACTGTTTTCTTCACAAGTAACTAATGCCAGTTTATGAAGGTTATGTAGACAATGTAACTTAAATAAATTTTACTTTGTTAGTGTACAATAAAAGGGTGTATGGGTATTTACTGGAAGTACAGAAATAATTTTCCATTTATCGCACATAATTACGGTACACAGACGATTTTTGGAGGTTGTGTCTACGTTTAACAATGCAACTTAACCTTATAGATTTTTAAAATCAATTAGATTTAACAAAAATTTCCTTTGTTAGTGTACATTAAATTATTGTATGCATACAAGGCTGCTGTACATAACATTAAAGGCTGTATTTATTCGAAGTACCGGAATTAAAACCTAGTTCCAATTTAGAACGTAGACCTATAACCTATTTGCATATTTTATTGGGGTTTATTGGCACATATTTTATTAAAAGGGTGTATTTATTGGAAGTACAGAAATTAGTTTCCATTTATCGCACATAATTATGGTACAGAGACGATTTTGGGAGGTTGTGTCTACGTTTAATTATCTAACTTAACCTTTTAGATTTTTAAAATTAATTAGACTTGTAGGGGTGTGCATGGCAGAACTACTTGTGCACCCACTTTATAATCAAATTTTTGGTAACACTGAGAACTTTAAGCCTTCTTTTATGCTTAAACAAATTATATATACACTTAATTATAGAAAATCAAAAAGCAAATATGTAATTCAAAAGACTAATTTGCTCTAATAAACACATGCTGAAGTTAAAAACAAAAGAGTTTTTACTTGCCTAACTAATCATTAGTTACTAATGTGACAGTTGGAGCTGCTTTTTCTGCAAAAGCTGGGGTATGTTGGATTCAAGAGTGGTTAAATTAAGTCATAAATCTGAGTGTGCGTCAAGTCTATTTGTGTGCTTGCTTTTCACTTGAGATGAAAATCCCATTTCACTCAAGAATGGGATGAGCAACTCCGAAAGTTCAGGATATTCATCTCTTAAAGATATCCAGAACTTTGTTAAGTCAGAATCTAAAAGTTTATGGATTTTGTTGTCCATGACATGTCTCATGTTATCACTAACTATACAAAATAATTTACTAAAAATTTAGTTTTAATCCCAGCATCACAGATGATATCACACAATTGCTCATTTAGTTTTACTGACAACATGTTAGAACTTTCAAAATACAAGAATGGGTCTTGAATCCAATTGAATTCACTGTATCCCTCTGGGAAGCAACTTTCAATCTGGTTATAGAGAGTTAAACATCAGAGCTGGTAAAAATCAATGGTAGAGCATGAATAACAAAAATGTACAGTTTAGACTATGTACAAAACAGGTTGAATTTAAATTGTTAAAATGATATATCTTAGTTATTTACATGTAGTAGCTTTTTAAGACACAGTAAATAAATTTCCAAACCTGACTTTGCAACCCACCAAATGCCCTCTCGGGACCCTGCAGTGGCTCATGCCCAATAGGTTAAGAAATGCTGAACTAAAGGCATGTTTGTGGAGTGAAACATAAAAGATAACCCAGACTTCTAAAATGCTCTTAGTGAAATGGGATTTTCAGGAGTAACAACACACTATTTGGTTAACAAGCACATTTTACTAATATTCTAATACCAAGTCAATTAGATAGCTTAAATGTGTAGTACTCTATGTGATGCTGATCACATACTGTTAATCAGCAGCACTGCAGAATATTCTAGAGCCACACTCTTGGCATTCATCTGGAACTTTATCACATTAGCCTGATAATTGGGATGTTGCCACCAGCTGAGTTTTAGAAAGTTGGTGTAGTAGGTTGTGCATTCATATAGGATGATATTAGACAGCAGTTTTTAATAAAAGTGACAAATGATCAATTGTTTACTTGTGTTGTAAACTATTGCGATTTTTTTATTACTGTTTGTAGGCTATACAGTGTGTCCTGGATAATTATATAAAGAGAACTGTTGTAATATAAGTGTGTTTGTTTTAGCAATTGAGAGTATCTGGTATTCAGTAATTCATTCCACTGTTTTAAGTTCATAATTCTTGTCACTGGTTGTAAGAATATTATTCTCATTAATTTTCCAATTCTATGAAGTCTTCAGTAGTTTTACCACGATGAGACTCAACTTTATCACTGAAGATGCCACATCACTGAATGAGCAAAACTTTTCTTTAATAATCTCAACAAAGCATGGTTATCAGCTGAAAAAAAGTTTTAGTATTAAAAGTTTTGATCACGCAAATCTATAAGGGATACTAAAAAGAAATAACATAATAATTGTATTGGACATAAAGTTACGTCCACAAAACAGATTTTGTTTGAAATAAATAAAACACAATTTGACACAAATATTAATTTTATGAATACTTGTTTGGCACATATTACAGAAGGTTACTCCATTAAATGAGTTTGCCTAAGTATAAAATTCTTGTCAGATGAAAAACGTGTACAGTCAGAATACTATTTGTTATGTACAATACAAATGATTCACTATGGGTAGCAGTGACACATAAACACTAGACATTGACACTGAATTGTACTTGTTTTGAATGATAAACATGTGCAATACATATTATAAAAAGAAGGAAATTGTTTTTACTTCCATGTTCCATAAGGAAATGGATGGCAAAAAAAATCGTGTTCGAGATAAGGGCTGATTCTGATTGTACTACCCTCAATACATAAAGAAGTAATTTTTTGAAAGATGTCTGTGTATAGAATTTTGTCTATGGCGAACGATAATTGCCGCAAATTCAAATAATTTTTTGCATATTGTAGAGGACTCAAGGTCTGTTGATTTTGGTGAAGGTCGGTTAAGGAGAAGGGGTAGTTTACCTGCAACGTTTTATGTTTTAACAAGAGTAAAGTACTTAATTTTGATAAATAAAGTATCCTGAAAAGGTCATAATAATCCACTCTAGAAAGGTAGATGAAATATCCATAAATGAAAAGGGGTAGGGGGAAGTTGAAGGGGGAGGGGATAATTTTCTATAATTTAAAATGATAGGTGAAGGGGAGGGGATAATTTTTTTATATGTGTACTACGTTATCGGCAACGATGAAGTAGTTTGTTGATAAAATTCCTTTCCAGGCTGTTTGTCCGTGGTCCAATGTATTCTGCAAAACCAGACATTTCGGAAGTGCCATCGACTGCCATCATCAGTGAAAATCAAGTGCGCTAATGTGAGGTGGTAGATGTTAGTGACCACAATTCTGTGGTTGAGGCTGAAGATAGAAGTAGTTTCTGTAGAAATATTTCATTTCTAAAACGATTTTAAATATAAATCTTAAAACATGGAAGTCATGTATGGTTCTCCACACATTAGATTGTACTGGGTTCTAAATTGGAAGTAGAATTCTTGAAAAGAATGAATCCATAATATTTTTACCATGTGGGGCGCATTCCTTGAAACATGTGGGTGTTAATGCTGCAAAACTCAATGCAGATGTGATGACATTTTTCGGGCATGTTGCAAGTCTTTACTCATTTTTCTCTAGCAGCCCTAGAGAAAAATGTTGGGAAGTTTTGAAAAAGCACATTCCTTTATCACTGCAGAGCTTCCCTGAAACAAGATGAAGTGAGAGGATCCAAGCTGTCAAACCGATAGTTAAGCACTACCCAGGAGTACTTAAATTGTTGGATATACTTTAGAAGAGATGTCTTCTAGTCTAACTCCCTCTGCCTACAACATCATATTAGGGTTTAAGAAATATTTCAATTCCACAAAGAGCTTAATGTTGGCATCATTTTGGTTCAAAGTGCTTTCATATATTGACTAAAAAAATGTTGTTATTCAAAGCAAAGGAATCACACTCGTTGAAATAACTCTAGTGGAAGATTTGCTGACAGAATTGAAATTGTTGCGTGATAACCCAGACAGCATAATTGAAGAACCAAACTTAATTGCAAAAGAACTAATAAAAGTTCCTCCTGAATAAAAGGTGGAAAAAAAGTACAGATCAATCCAATAGTGATTTTTCAGTAAACAAAGATCAAGAAAATAAATTTAAAACCTCAGTCATGTACCCAGTATTAGAGTTTGTAATGGGCAACATAAAAACACAATTCACTGCAATTAGTTCAATTCGTGACTTGTTTCCACCAGTATTGAACTTTACGGACATGGAAAATGATGAATTAGAATTGAAAGTAAAAGTTCTCATTAGCAAGTTTAAAAAGGAATTGGCAATGGATCTATTTGAAGAAATATTACACTTGAAGAACATTTATAAAACAGAGTTTGAATCAGAAAAGAATCCACTAAGCCTACTCCAAAAACCTTCAAACTGTATTTGTGAACTTCTGTCTTGCCTATAGGCTTTTCTGTACTATTCCAGTTACAGTCTCGTCTCCTGAAAAATCTTTGAGCAGTATAGCGAATTCACTGAAAACTTGGCAGAGAAGCACTACCTACCAAGAAAGGCTTAATAATTTGGCAATTTTAGCTATTACAAATGAATTGGCTAACAGTATTCCACTCTAACCCATTATTAATACTTAATCATTTGGGTGTTAACAGAAACTGCACATTGCTTTTTATTGCATTATGTTGAAAAAAGGATTTTAATGTACTTGTTTGGTTATAGGCCTACGTTAGATTGTACTGTGTTCTAAATTGGAAGTAGGTTTTAATTCCGGTACTTCGAATAAATACAGCCTTTTATCCATACAATAAATACAGCCTTTGAATGTACACTAAGTAAGGAAATGTTTGTTAAGTCTAATTAATTTTAAAAATCTAAAAGGTTAAGTTAGATAATTAAACGTTGACACACCCACCCAAAATCGTCTCTGTACCGTAATTATGTGCGATAAATGGAAACTAATTTCTGTACTTCCAATAAATACACCCTTTTAATAAAATATGTGCCAGTAAACCCCAATAAAATATGCACCAATAACGAAGCCTACTATCTAAGTTAGATAATTAAACGTAGACACAACCTCCCAAAAACGTCTCTGTACCGTAATTATGTGCGATAAATGGAAACTAATTTCTGTACTTCCAATAAATACACCCTTTTAATAAATATGTACCAATAAACTCCAATAAAATATGTACGAATAACGTAGCCTACTAGGTTATACGTTCTAAATTGGAAGTACGGATAGGTTTTAATTCGAATAAATACAGCCTTTAATGTATATACAGCCTTTTATCCATACAATAAATACAGCCTTTGAATGTACACTAACAAGGAAATTTTTGTTAAATCTAATTAATTTTAAAAATCTAAAAGGTTAAGTTACATTGTTAAACGTAGACACAACCTCCAAAAATCGTCTGTGTACCGTAATTATGTGCAATAAATGGAAACTAATTTCTGTACTTCCAATAAATACACCCTTTTAATAAAATATGTGCCAATACTCTGAATTCAAATTAAATAAAGAAAAAAGGAATTGTGTGTGTGTGTGTGTGTTTTTTCTGTGGTTGAGGCTGAAGATAGAAGTAGTTTCTGTAGAAATATTTCATTTCTAAAACGATTTTAAATATAAATCTTAAAACATGGAAGTCATGTGTAGTTCTCCACACGGATATTTTCATTATTTGCATCAAATAGTATTATTGTTTAATACATGTTCTATCCAGATCAAATTATGTGTATACAGTTCTGGAAAAATTAGAAATACAATTTTTTTTGTTTATTTTAAACTGTATTATGTTTGGAAGTATCCCAAAGTAAATTTAACATTAATCATGTCAATCAATGAGGCCAGTCTAGTTTTTTAAGGCTAGGAGAATCCTTGAAATGTTTGGAGCATCAGTAGGTCATCATGATGGATCTAATAATCAAACTTCAGTTTCTGTGAAAAGCTGGCAGATTTGAGTAGCCACTTGATAATGGATGGTATTGTAAAAGCAACAATTCTTTCAGAATTATTTTATAACCCTGTCAGTCTGCAAATAACTATCACTCCTTTAGATCATCAGCAGATTTAAACTTTTCTTATTTGTGCTAGGAATGTATCATGTAAAACTGCTGGAAGCATGGTATACAAAGTTTCTATTATCCTTTTCAAGGTTGATGACCAAAACAAAAAGTACTACTTATAATTCATCATTGTAGCAGTTACACAGCAGTATACTAAACATCTCTTGGTTAATACCTGTACTCTGGTCAGGTAGGACACAATGAATCATTCAAAACAAGTACAATTCAGTGTCAATGTCTAGTGTTTATGTGTCACTGCTACCCATAGTGAATCATTTGTATTGTACATAACAAATAGTATTCTGACTGTACACGTTTTTCATCTGACAAGAATTTTATACTTAGGCAAACTCATTTAATGGTGTAACCTTCTGTAATATGTGCCAAACAAGTATTCATAAAATTAATATTTGTGTCAAATTGTGTTTTATTTATTTCAAACAAAATCTGTTTTGTGGACATAACTTTATGTCCAATACAATTATTATGTTATTTCTTTTTAGTATCCCTTATAGATTTGCGTGATCAAAACTTTTAATACTAAAACTTTTTTTCAGCTGATAACCATGCTTTGTTGAGATTATTAAAGAAAAGTTTTGCTCATTCAGTGATGTGGCATCTTCAGTGATAAAGTTGAGTCTCATCGTGGTAAAACTACTGAAGACTTCATAGAATTGGAAAATTAATGAGAATAATATTCTTACAACCAGTGACAAGAATTATGAACTTAAAACAGTGGAATGAATTACTGAATACCAGATACTCTCAATTGCTAAAACAAACACACTTATATTACAACAGTTCTCTTTATATAATTATCCAGGACACACTGTATAGCCTACAAACAGTAATAAAAAAATCGCAATAGTTTACAACACAAGTAAACAATTGATCATTTGTCACTTTTATTAAAAACTGCTGTCTAATATCATCCTATATGAATGCACAACCTACTACACCAACTTTCTAAAACTCAGCTGGTAGCAACATCCTAATTATCAGGCTAATGTGATAAAGTTCCAGATGAATGCCAAGAGTGTGGCTCTAGAATATTCTGCAGTGCTGCTGATTAACAGTATGTGATCAGCATCACATAGAGTACTACACATTTAAGCTATCTAATTGACTTGGTATTAGAATATTAGTAAAATGTGCTTGTTAACCAAATAGTGTGTTGTTACTCCTGAAAATCCCATTTCACTAAGAGCATTTTAGAAGTCTGGGTTATCTTTTATGTTTCACTCCACAAACATGCCTTTAGTTCAGCATTTCTTAACCTATTGGGCATGAGCCACTGCAGGGTCCCGAGAGGGCATTTGGTGGGTTGCAAAGTCAGGTTTGGAAATTTATTTACTGTGTCTTAAAAAGCTACTACATGTAAATAACTAAGATATATCATTTTAACAATTTAAATTCAACCTGTTTTGTACATAGTCTAAACTGTACATTTTTGTTATTCATGCTCTACCATTGTTTTTTACCAGCTCTGATGTTTAACTCTCTATAACCAGATTGAAAGTTGCTTCCCAGAGGGATACAGTGAATTCAATTGGATTCAAGACCCATTCTTGTATTTTGAAAGTTCTAACATGTTGTCAGTAAAACTAAATGAGCAATTGTGTGATATCATCTGTGATGCTGGGATAAAAACTAAATTTTTAGTACATTATTTTGTATAGTTAGTGATAACATGAGACATGTCATGGACAACAAAATCCATAAACTTTTAGATTCTGACTTAACAAAGTTCTGGATATCTTTAAGAGATGAATATCCTGAACTTTCGGAGTTGCTCATCCCATTCTTGAGTGAAATGGGATTTTCATCTCAAGTGAAAAGCAAGCACACAAATAGACTTGACGCACACTCAGATTTATGACTTAATTTAACCACTCTTGAATCCAACATACCCCAGCTTTTGCAGAAAAAGCAGCTCCAACTGTCACATTAGTAACTAATGATTAGTTAGGCAAGTAAAAACTCTTTTGTTTTTAACTTCAGCATGGTTTATTAGAGCAAATTAGTCTTTTGAATTACATATTTGCTTTTTGCTTTTCTATAATTAAGTGTATATATAATTTGTTTAAGCATAAAAGAAGGCTTAAAGTTCTCAGTGTTACCAAAAATTTGATTATAAAGTGGGTGCACAAGTAGTTCTGCCATGCACACCCCTACAAGTCTAATTAATTTTAAAAATCTAAAAGGTTAAGTTAGATAATTAAACGTAGACACAACCTCCCAAAATCATCTCTGTACCGTAATTATGTGCGATAAATGGAAACTAATTTCTGTACTTCCAATAAATACACCCTTTTAATAAAATATGTGCCAATAAACCCCAATAAAATATGCAAATAGGTTATAGGTCTACGTTCTAAATTGGAACTAGGTTTTAATTCCGGTACTTCGAATAAATACAGCCTTTAATGTTATGTACAGCAGCCTTGTATGCATACAATAATTTAATGTACACTAACAAAGGAAATTTTTGTTAAATCTAATTGATTTTAAAAATCTAAAAGGTTAAGTTGCATTGTTAAACATAGACACAACCTCCAAAAATCGTCTGTGTACAGTAATTATGTGCGATAAATGGAAAATTATTTCTGTACTTCCAGTAAATACACCCTTTTATTGTACACTAACAAAGTAAATTTTATTTAAGTTACATTGTCTACATAACCTCCATAAACTGGCATTAGTTACTTGTGAAGAAAACAGTTCTAGTACACATCGAACACGGAAAAAAAATACAATCGTGGAGACGGAAGTTGTCTTTGGCCGCAGGAAACAGTGAAAGACCCCAATTACGAATAGCAGCGCTTGCTGTAGACAGCTGGTGGAACGAGAGAGTGCCGAACTAACGTATTCCTTTCGCCACATTTGAATTAATTTAAATCATACGGACCAAATAGGGTTGGAGTGAATTACCGAATTATTAACTAAGATACCTGTAATATAGAGTTATTCTATGGTAAAACACTTTGGTTCTATGGTTCTATTCTATGGTTCAACATAAGAGTTGCAGCAATGATAAAATAAAATAAATTTTTTTATTAATATTGAGTTGCAGTAGGTCGCATCTACAATAACATAATAAACTTTTTCCTTAAATAGATCGAATTAGTTAATTTAAATTTTTTTGAAATTAACTACAACTGTAATATAAATAAGAAACCCAAAGAGCCTTATTTGTTACAAATTGGCGCTCAACGAGTGGGCTTTAGTTAAGTAAAAAATCGACTTAATTATTACTTAACTGGAGCAGGCAACTATTAGAGGCACAGGAATGCATACGAGAGGTGTTTCTAAAAGGATGGCGAAAGACCAAGAAACGGAAGAAGATAGACGGGAAGAAGAAGCAGAGTAGTTACAGACACCGAAATGGAACAACTGGCGGGTGACAAGGAGGAAGCCAGAGGTGATATGGATTTACTAAAACTATGGGAATTAATTAAAGAAGATTCCAAGAAACAGCAGGAAGAATTAAATAAAAAATTTGAAGAAATGTCAGAAAAGCTAGAAAACAAAATAGACAGTACCAAGGAACTAAATAAACGAACTAATGAGAAATTAGACAGTATTTTAGAAAATAACAAACGAATGTTATAAAAGCTAGAAAATAAAAGGGACAGTATAAACGAAAATTCAAAGAAACAAAACGAAGTTTTGAGTGAGGACTTAATAAAACTAATGAATGAGAAGTTTGACAAAAATAAAGAGGAAACGGATGAGAATAACTGGCTGATAAATGAAAGTTTAAACCAAATGAATGAAAGGTTTGACAGGAACGATGAGAGATTAAAGCAGATTCAAGAAAATAACAAACAAATAGACGGGAAAATTGAAAACAATAATAAGGAGTTGCGGCAAATTATAAATGAACAAAACCAAGCGTTGAGGGAAGTCATCAATGAAAGGGTCGCAAATGTCCATGAAACACTTAACAAAAGGGTAGATAATTATAAAGAGGAAGTAAGACAGCAAATAACTGAAACTAAGGTGGGTCTGGAAAAGACAGATGAAACCATCATACAACTCCCAGTGAAAGTAGAGGCCAAAATTAATCAAGTGGAAAATAATAACAAAACTAGAATGAAAGAAGTACAATTAGAAACCCAAGAGAAATTGGACGAAGTGCAAATTAATATAGCTGGGAGAATTGAAATAGTTAATAACGAAATAACACAAATAAAAACCCAAGTGGATCAAAATAAGGGGACTGTCGAAAATATACAGAATCAGGAATTGATTAATATAAAGGAGTCCATAGAAGTTTTACAAAATCGACCAATGTATCTGGCACATCACATAGCCCCTGAGCAGAAAGAAAATATCAATTTCAAAATTTATAGAGGAAACCCCATAGAATTTCTGGAGAGAATAGATGAATGGTTTAGTAGGATTAAAGTGACCTGATGGAACATAATAAAAAGTTTGTTGGATGATTGTTTTAAAAGTATAAATGGTAATTGGTGGTCAGTGGTCCGGAATGAAACGAGTAATTATGAAGAGTTTAAAAAGGCTTTTAGGTCGAAATACTGGTCGGATTCCGTACAGAACATGATTAGGGATAACATTACCAACGGGAGATTCAACTTTAATCAAGAGCAGTCCCCAACTACTTACTTTTTGGGAAAGGTGTGTTTGGCGCGTCATTTGGAACCGCGAATACCAGAGGAATGTTTAGTAAATAAATTATCTTACCATTTTGAAGAAGAGATAGTTCTTGCCAGACGCAGTGGACAAGTGAAGACAGTGGGAGCAATGGAAACCTTGTTGGCCAGTTACGAAATGGAAGACTACTATCAAAGGTCTCGACGGCAAAGTGAATATTCCAACAATAGAAGGGAGGAGCCAAATCAAGAGTCGTGTCCAGGAATAAATCGATTTAACCACAATAATTATCACCGAAGGGTGAATGACCATTTTATAAATAATCGTTATCGTAATAATCATTACCAAGGCAAT
Source organism: Magicicada septendecula (assembly GCA_034769895.1). NCBI lineage: Eukaryota > Metazoa > Arthropoda > Insecta > Hemiptera > Cicadidae > Magicicada > Magicicada septendecula. Next base: position 203,235,694 of record CM068371.1, read on the forward strand.
CAATATAATAACTATAATAATAACAGATACAGCGCAGGCCGCAGGAATTTTGATAACGGGAGAGACTATTGGGATAATAACCGAGGGAACGATGATGGAGGAAATCAAAACAGAAATAGGAGCATCGAGAATGATGGAGGAAGCAGGGAACAAAGGAGAGACATACCCTCGGAAAATCAACCAAGTAATGACCAGGGAACCCATATAGCTCGAGTAAACTATATCATGGCTGATGAGAGGAATAACCAAGAGGATCATCGTGGAAACCGTAAACCTAATCCCAATTCTGGGAATGCTGAGGGAAGGAATAGACGCAACGAAGAGGACATAGAACCGTATGTATATGATCCATACTGCGACGATGCCATTGGAAGATTTACCACTGCATATAATTTAGGGAATCCACCCGAAAACCATATTGGTAGAGCAGCCCGAACAGAGGCCAATACAAAATAATTAAGATAAATTATGTGGAATCAATTTAAATACCCCAAAATTCAAAAACTATGTAAGGACAACTTACTTAAGATACTTCGCAACAATTTGATTTAATAAACAGTAAAACACCAAGAGTATGTAAGAACAGATTATTAAATAATATTTATAAAGAATTGATTTAAAATGAAATAATAGGGAAAAGTAATATTTTTATGGGAACAAAAGAAGAGTAAATGAATAAAAACAACTGATGGTAATGTGCTCAAATAAGAAGAATAACTTAATGACTACAATGAAGCTGAAGGAGGATAATAATTAATACAACAATAATTTAGAATCTCACGGAATTGAAGATGATATAAGAATAAATGATACAGAGAAAATATGTCACAAGAAGGAAAGTCAAAAGGATTTTAAAATAATGCCTATCAATAATGTTATATGCTATTAGTTAATGATAAAGAAGAAGGAATCAAGAAGAAAAGGAAATATATAATTTAATGCAAACAGCAACAGTATGAAGAATCCCAAAAGTGTTTAGTATTAGTCGCTAATCAACTACTTGTAATTTTTATTATAACGAATTGACCGTAGAAATGTTCCGGCAATAATTTTCCTGAGCAGGGATGATGTTCCCCTGGTCTCAGAAGGTGTAAGGATGGACAGCGGAGTTATGGACCCAAAAGTGGCCACCCGACTGGAACCACCGCACAGGATTGGGAAAAATGTTAGGGAAATTAAATATTTAAGGGATAATAATTATAAAATAGCTGAAAAGAGTGGTATTAGATTCCAGAAGTATAGATAAAGAAAATAGAAGGAAGATAGCAGACAGAAGCTTAATTGAGAAAGCGAATTTATAGAAGTAAATAAGAAAATAAGTGTTAAAACAAGTTTTTTATGATTAGTGTGACCAGTCCTTATCAAGTAAAATGTGGAAGTACCACTACCCAGAGAAATAAATAATTGATGAATTTGCCTCCAAGAGAGAGAGAGTTGAGTAGGAAAACAGCAATTACCATTAACCAAATAACAGGTATATAACCAAACAGAAAAAAAAATATTATGAGTAAAAGGTTAACCTTATCAGGGACGAACTACAAGTTTATTTTTACTAAACTTCATTGAGCCAAAATAAACTTCTTTCGAAGGGGGAGTATTATGTAACGTAACAGAGTTGAGGTCCCCGACGTTACATAAAAAACTATGTAAATATGATATAAAACAATGCCCAAAGCCTGTTATGATTAAATACAAGAGGGCCCATCTCACCTGAAGAATGACTTAGAGGTACATAGTAAGGTTACTAAGTAATTAAAACATCAAAAGTGTACCTAAATCTAAAATATGTAATGAGTAGTATGAGATGTAAAACATAAACATTGTGTCTAATGGGAGGAGTTTAATGTGTAGTAGTTGAGTATAATATACTGTTCGATTAATATTTAATGTGTTATAAAATGTACTTGGTGTTGTGCTGTGGCATGATGTAGTGTTTACAGGATATTTATTTTATGTTTTGTGGATAGTAGGTGTGGAGCTGTTGCTTTAAGGAAGTACTAAGTCCTAGGTACTCAATTTATTTATGTTAAAATTGTATTTAAATAATTAAGTATAAGTACATGTATTAGCTGATATTATGTTAAATGTATTTACTTTAATTGATTAATGAAGATGTTTAAAATAATGTTTGTAAACTTGGCCAGGAAGGCAATAAGTGTTAATAAGTTGGCAAGTAGTTCTTATAGTTATGTTACAAAACAATGAAGGGTTCAATGATGAACTAAATAATATAGTGAATTGAAACCAGGAAATTAAAATTGATGTAAGTGGCCATAAGCCAGTGACTATTTGTACAGTAGGTCGGGTAAAGAAAAATTAAGTTAAAAACAAAACTAAATTATAACAGGTGTAAGAAAACCAATAGGCCTAAATTCAATATTTGTAAAAGGAAATTAATACCTTTTTAATAAGTCCAGTCAGATGAAACTATAGTAAAATATATATGGTTTAATAAGGCAGAATAAGTGAGAGTTTTATGTGATTTGGTGTAATTCCAAGCATGGAGTATTTTATTTAAAAAGAGTAGTAATATTTTCTAATTCTGGCTCTAGGATATCAAATATTATCCAATGACAGACAGTAATGGTTGTTAGGGTAACTAAAATGCAAGAAATCTTGTTGATTTCAACATTCAATTGTTATATGCTAATGGGTGAAGTTAAATTAATACGAATCCAGAAGAAAATTTAAAAAACCTAACATTCGATTGTTATATGCTATTGGGAACAGTTCGGTAGACGAATTTAAACAAAAAATAAAAATAAAATAAAATGAATCAACCTCAATAAATCAAATGTATTAAAGCCAGTCCATTCAAACAAAACTGATGAATAATTACTGAACTAGATTTCGGGAAATATAATTATACACCTCCCAAAGGTAGCGGAATTACTAATTTCTTCTTCAAACTAATTCCATTAGAAATAATGATGAACCCGATTTACAATTGAACCAAGATACTTATTGAATGAACAAGAAGTCAAAATTAATACAAATATAAACCAAATATACACAAGAACCTTTGGTATTGGAGACATAAACTTCACTTCCAAGAGATTGAAGAAATTATAATACTACACCAATTCCACTGGGACCGGCAACCACAAGGATCGCGAAGAAGAACGAAGAACAGAAGAATTGCTGTTACACTCCAGGACATCAACTTTCAACCTTTATTGATAATCTGGACACATTTTTTGATCAAAAATAACCTCATCAGTACGTCTTCATGCGGTTGTAAACAGCCACGGCTATCTTGCGCGTCGCCTAGTACGGTAACCCCAGCTTATATTTAATTTTATACATTAAGAATTAATAACAATTTGTAATACTTAGTAACCTTAATTTTGCATTACCTGGCCTTACTAATCGTTAAAACAATCACACGTACCCTGGGATAAGAGATAAACAAAAATTATATTTAAATTGTATTATACAGAACTAGTCCATTAACAAATCGATTCAGCATTGTACGATCGATATTACGATCAAATAAACTGTGAAGAATACTGTTGGAAGTTAAAAAGTAATATAAATAAAGAATCCTTCTTGTATGTAATGATGTTCTGTGTTATTGTAGAATAGGTATTATATTTTGATGGGGAAGTAATTTACAGATAAAGAAGTTGGTTAAACTATCAAGTGAAACTAACTAACCTATAAAAACAAGTCAATTACGAATAGCAGCGCTTGCTGTAGACAGCTGGTGGAACGAGAGAGTGCCGAACTAACGTATTCCTTTCGCCACATTTGAATTAATTTAAATCATACGGACCAAATAGGGTTGGAGTGAATTACCGAATTATTAACTAAGATACCTGTAATATAGAGTTATTCTATGGTAAAACACTTATTAATTGATCAACACAGGGCTATGTTCAACATAAGAGTTGCAGCAATGATAAAATAAAATAAATTTTTTTATTAATATTGAGTTGCAGTAGGTCGCATCTACAATAACATAATAAACTTTTTCCTTAAATAGATCGAATTAGTTAATTTAAATTTTTTTGAAATTAACTACAACTGTAATATAAATAAGAAACCCAAAGAGCCTTATTTGTTACAAATTGGCGCTCAACGAGTGGGCTTTAGTTAAGTAAAAAATCGACTTAATTATTACTTAACTGGAGCAGGCAACTATTAGAGGCACAGGAATGCATACGAGTGGTGTTTCTAAAAGGATGGCGAAAGACCAAGAAACGGAAGAAGATAGACGGGAAGAAGAAGCAGAGGTAGTTACAGACACCGAAATGGAACAACTGGCGGGTGACAAGGAGGAAGCCAGAGGTGATATGGATATACTAAAACTATTGGAATTAATTAAAGAAGATTCCAAGAAACAGCAGGAAGAATTAAATAAAAAATTTGAAGAAATGTCAGAAAAGCTAGAAAACAAAATAGACAGTACCAAGGAACTAAATAAACGAACTAATGAGAAATTAGACAGTATTTTAGAAAATAACAAACGAATGTTATAAAAGCTAGAAAATAAAAGGGACAGTATAAACGAAAATTCAAAGAAACAAAACGAAGTTTTGAGTGAGGACTTAATAAAACTAATGAATGAGAAGTTTGACAAAAATAAAGAGCAAACGGATGAGAATAACTGGCTGATAAATGAAAGTTTAAACCAAATGAATGAAAGGATTCACAGGAACGATGAGAGATTAAAGCAGATTCAAGAAAATAACAAACAAATAGACGGGAAAATTGAAAACAGTAATAAGGAGTTGCGGCAAATTATAAATGAACAAAACCAAGCGTTGAGTGAAGTCATCAATGAAAGGGTCACAAATGTCCATGAAACACTTAACAAAAGGGTAGATAATTATAAAGAGGAAGTAAGACAGCAAATAACTGAAACTAGGGTGGGTCTGGAAAAGACAGATGAAACCATCATACAACTCCCAGTGAAAGTAGAGGCCAAAATTAATCAAGTGGAAAATAATAACAAAACTAGAATAAAAGAAGTACAATTAGAAACCCAAGAGAAATTGGACGAAGTGCAAATTAATATAGCTGGGAGAATTGAAATAGTTAATAACGAAATAACACAAATAAAAACCCAAGTGGATCAAAATAAGGGGACTGTCGAAAATATACAGAATCAGGAATTGATTAATATAAAGGAGTCCATAGAAGTTTTACAAAATCGACCAATGTATCTGGCACATCACATAGCCCCTGAGCAGAAAGAAAATATCAATTTCAAAATTTATAGAGGAAACCCCATAGAATTTCTGGAGAGAATAGATGAATGGTTTAGTAGGATTAAAGTGACCTGATGGAACATAATAAAAAGTTTGTTGGATGATTGTTTTAAAAGTATAAATGATAATTGGTGGTCAGCGGTCCGGAATGAAACGAGTAATTATGAAGAGTTTAAAAAGGCTTTTAGGTCGAAATACTGGTCGGATTCCGTACAGAACATGATTAGGGATAACATTACCAACGGGAGATTCAATTTTAATCAAGAGCAGTCCCCAACTACTTACTTTTTGGGAAAGGTGTGTTTGGCGCGTCATTTGGAACCGCGAATACCAGAGGAATGTTTAGTAAATAAATTATCTTACCATTTTGAAGAAGAGATAGTTCTTGCCAGACGCAGTGGACAAGTGAAGACAGTGGGAGCAATGGAAACCTTGTTGGCCAGTTACGAAATGGAAGACTACTATCAAAGGTCTCGACGGCAAAGTGAATATTCCAACAATAGAAGGGAGGAGCCAAATCAAGAGTCGTGTCCAGGAATAAATCGATTTAACCACAATAATTATCACCGAAGGGTGAATGACCATTTTATAAATAATCGTTATCGTAATAATCATTACCAAGGCAATCAATATAATAACTATAATAATAACAGATACAGCGCAGGCCGCAGGAATTTTGATAACGGGAGAGACTATTGGGATAATAACCGAGGGAACGATGATGGAGGAAATCAAAACAGAAATAGGAGCATCGAGAATGATGGAGGAAGCAGGGAACAAAGGAGAGACATACCCTCGGAAAATCAACCAAGTAATGACCAGGGAACCCATATAGCTCGAGTAAACTATATCATGGCTGATAAGAGGAATAACCAAGAGGATCATCGTGGAAACCGTAAACCTAATCCCAATTCTGGGAATGCTGAGGGAAGGAATAGACGCAACGAAGAGGACATAGAACCGTATGTATATGATCCATACTGCGACGATGCCATTGAAAGATTTACCACTGCATATAATTTACGGAATCCACCGGAAAACCATATTGGTAGAGCAGCCCGAACAGAGGCCAATACAAAATAATTAAGATAAATTATGTGGAATCAATTTAAATACCCCAAAATTCAAAAACTATGTAAGGACAACTTACTTAAGATATTTCGCAACAATTTGATTTAATAAACAGTAAAACACCAAGAGTATGTAAGAACAGATTATTAAATAATATTTATAAAGAATTGATTTAAAATGAAATAATAGGGAAAAGTAATATTTTTATGGGAACAAAAAGAAGAATAAATGAATAAAAACAACTGATGGTAATGTGCTCAAATAAGAAGAATAACTTAATGACTACAATGAAGCTGAAGGAGGATAATAATTAATACAACAATAATTTAGAATCTCTCGGAATTGAAGATGATATAAGAAGAAATGATACAGAGAAAATATGTCACAAGAAGGAAAGTCAAAAGGATTTTAAAATAATGCCTATCAATAATGTTATATGCTATTAGTTAATGATAAAGAAGAAGGAATCAAGAAGAAAAGGAAATATATAATTTAATGCAAACAGCAACAGTATGAAGAATCCCAAAAGTGTTTAGTATTAGTCGCTAATCAACTACTTGTAATTTTTATTATAACGAATTGACCGTAGAAATGTTCCGGCAATAATTTTCCTGAGCAGGGATGATGTTCCCCTGGTCTCAGAAGGTGTAAGGATGGACAGCGGAGTTATGGACCCAAAAGTGGCCACCCGACTGGAACCACCACACAGGATTGGGAAAAATGTTAGGGAAATTAAATATTTAAGGGATAATAATTATAAAATAGCTGAAAAGAGTGATATTAGATTCCAGAAGTATAGATAAAGAAAATAGAAGGAAGATAGCAGACAGAAGCTTAATTGAGAAAGCGAATTTATAGAAGTAAATAAGAAAATAAGTGTTAAAACAAGTTTTTTATGATTAGTGTGACCAGTCCTTATCAAGTAAAATGTGGAAGTACCACTACCCAGAGAAATAAATAATTGATGAATTTGCCTCCAAGAGAGAGAGAGTTGAGTAGGAAAACAGCAATTACCATTAACCAAATAACAGGTATATAACCAAACAGAAAAAAAAATATTATGAGTAAAAGGTTAACCTTATCAGGGACGTACTACAAGTTTATTTTTACTAAACTTCATTGAGCCAAAATGAACTTCTTTCGAAGGGGGAGTATTATGTAACGTAACAGAGTTGAGGTCCCCGACGTTACATAAAAAACTATGTAAATATGATATAAAACAATGCCCAAAGCCTGTTATGATTAAATACAAGAGGGCCCATCTCACCTGAAGAATGACTTAGAGGTACATAGTAAGGTTACTAAGTAATTAAAACATCAAAAGTGTACCTAAATCTAAAATATGTAATGAGTAGTATGAGATGTAAAACATAAACATTGTGTCTAATGGGAGGAGTTTAATGTGTAGTAGTTGAGTATAATATACTGTTCGATTAATATTTAATGTGTTATAAAATGTACTTGGTGTTGTGCTGTGGCATGATGTAGTGTTTACAGGATATTTATTTTATGTTTTGTGGATAGTAGGTGTGGAGCTGTTGCTTTAAGGAAGTACTAAGTCCTAGGTACTCAATTTATTTATGTTAAAATTGTATTTAAATAATTAAGTATAAGTACATGTATTGTATTAGCTATGATATTATGTTAAATGTATTTACTTTAATTGATTAATGAAGATGTTTAAAATAATGTTTGTAAACTTGGCCAGGAAGGCAATAAGTGTTAATAAGTTGGCAAGTAGTTCTTATAGTTATGTTACAAAATAATGAAGGGTTCAATGATGAACTAAATAATATAATGAATTGAAACCAGGAAATTAAAATTGATGTAAGTGGCCATAAGCCAGTGACTATTTGTACAGTAGGTCGGGTAAAGAAAAATTAAGTTAAAAACAAAACTAAATTATAACAGGTGTAAGAAAACCAATAGGCCTAAATTTAATATTTGTAAAAGGAAATTAATACCTTTTTAATAAGTCCAGTCAGGTGAAACTATAGTAAAATATATATGGTTTAATAAGGCAGATTAAGTGAGAGTTTTATGTGATTTGGTGTAATTCCAAGCATGGAGTATTTTATTTAAAAAGAGTAGTAATATCTTCTAATTCTGGCTCTAGGATATCAAATATTATCCAATGACAGAGAGTAATGGTTGTTAGGGTAACTAAAATGCAAGAAATCTTGTTGATTTCAACATTCAATTGTTATATGCTAATGGGTGAAGTTAAATTAATACGAATCCAGAAGAAAATTTAAAAAAACCTAACATTCGATTGTTATATGCTATTGGGAACAGTTCGGTAGACGAATTTAAACAAAAAATAAAAATAAAATAAAATGAATCAACCTCAATAAATCAAATGTATTAAAGCCAGTCCATTCAAACAAAACTGATGAATAATTACTGAACTAGATTTCGGGAAATATAATTATACACCTCCCAAAGGTAGCGGAATTACTAATTTCTTCTTCAAACTAATTCCATTAGAAATAATGATGAACCCGATTTACAATTGAACCAAGATACTTATTGAATGAACAAGAAGTCAAAATTAATACAAATATAAACCAAATATACACAAGAACCTTTGGTATTGGAGACATAAACTTCACTTCCAAGAGATTGAAGAAATTATAATACTACACCAATTCCACTGGGACCGGCAACCACAAGGATCGCGAAGAAGAACAGAAGAATTGCTGTTACACTCCAGGACATCAACTTTCAACCTTTATTGATAATCTGGACACATTTTCTGATCAAAAATAACCTCATCAGTACGTCTTCATGCGGTTGTAAACAGCCACGGCTATCTTGTGCACCGCCTAGTACGGTAACACCAGCTTATATTTAATTTTATACATTAAGAATTAATAACAATTTGTAATACTCAGTAACCTTAATTTTGCATTACCTGGCCTTACTAATCGTTAAAAGAATCACACGTACCCTGGGATAAGAGATAAACAAAAATTATATTTAAATTGTATTATACAGAACTAGTCCATTAACAAATCGATTCAGCATTGTACGATCGATATTACTATCAAATAAACTGTGAAGAATACTGTTGGAAGTTAAAAAGTAATATAAATAAAGAATCCTTCTTGTATGTAATGATGTTCTGTGTTATTGTAGAATAGGTATTATATTTTGATGGGGAAGTAATTTACTGATAAAGAAGTTGGTTAAACTATCAAGTGAAACTAACTAACCTATAAAAACAAGTCAATTACGAATAGCAGTGCTTGCTGTAGACAGCTGTTGAAATGAGAGAGTGCCGAACTAACGTATTCCTTTCGCCACATTTGAATTAATTTAAATCATACGGACCAAATAGGGTTGGAGAGAATTACCGAATTATTAACTAATATACCTGTAATATAGAGTTATTCTATGGTAAAACACTTATTAATTGATCAACACAGGGCTATGTTCAACATAAGAGTTGCAGCAATGATAAAATAAAATAAATTTTTTTATTAATATTGAGTTGCAGTAGGTCGCATCTACAATAACATAATAAACTTTTTCCTTAAATAGATCGAATTAGTTAATTTAAATTTTTGTTGAAATTAACTACAACTGTAATATAAATAAGAAAACCAAAGAGACTTATTTGTTACAGTGTGTGTAACCACTACTTTGGATACTTCCACCAACACGGTACGAGTGTTTAATTAAATGTATTTTACATTCTTCCCTAGAGTTAATTATTGTATTAGAATTATCATCAGTACTTATGAACGTCTGTTCACTCTTACTCTCAGTTATTCTGGTTTGTTCACATTCTACTGCCGCAATGTGCGTATTTTTGTCACTAATTTTCTCTTTTGCTCCTTCTCTTAGTATTGTATTATATTCTTTTTATGCTTTACCTAATTGTTCTTTATTTTGTGTTAACTCTTCTATGTTTCTATCTAGTCTAGCACATACATTTCGTCTTATACCATATTCGTCCATAAGGTTTCCCATCACTTTAATGATTGCCTCCATGTTAATACTTCCTGATACTGCCATGTCGAATTATTATTTGAATATTTTTATTTATACTTTATTATTAGTAATCCGTATGCAAGCTTTTATTTATTTATTGTTGAAATATTATTTCTTTATTTATTTTTATTTACTCCTGTTACAATTACACCTGTTTATTTGGGTGGGAGCCAGTTGCGTTATTACAATACAATACACACAACAATTTTAAAATACTAACATACAAAATTAATTAAAATATAATATTAGTTATATCATATAACTCATCAAACACTGGTAATCATAGAGCATGCATTAATTATTAAATGTAGGCGTTTCGGGTCCCATGTTCATGGGCGAAATTTACTACAACGATATATCATTGCAAATTTTAATATAGTTTAAATTTGTGGAGCCTCACATTGGGCGCCATTTACTACAACGATACAACGTTATTACTTGTATGCGTGTTGTGCCACACGTTGATGGGCGACAAAATTATAACAATACAAATACCGTGTATGTGTAATTGGGTTTCAGGTGTAATTATAATAAGAGTATTATTTTTATGAGTATTTAAAATTTATATTTATTGTTTACTCAATCTTATAAATAATAAACATCATTAATAATCGTCGGTCACGATATTGCTCATTATTAAATGTTTCTCTTTTCTACTATGCAGTGTTACACATAAAATGTATTTAAAAACCTCTTACATCTAGACATGTTAATAATCTTAATCTAGACATGTTAATAATTTGATTTAATAATAAAATATAATATTAAAAGTAATTTGAATTTAATTCTTTTAATTCAGATCTGACCTCCACTCGCTCAGTCTATACCAATGTTTAAAATTAAATTTAAATTTATATTAATTACTTTTAGACTGGCCTTTGTTTTATATTCACATTCAAATTATTCTTTTCTATAATGCAAATATCAAATCAATTTGACTATTTACTTTGATAAACAAAATCTACTCTCTCAACTTTAAATTCTTTTTTTTTTATTTCTTTAATTGCGATCTCTCATTCTTACGACTAAACATTTATCTACATTTCTAAAATATTATTTCTAATTATAAATTTTTCTTTATATTAATTTATTGTTTTTTGATATAGTCTTTATGAGCTCTTTTAAAAATCATTTAAAAATGCATTATGCATGTCACCTCGAGTTCTGATAATCTTACGACTTATTGGCGGGGTCCAGCGTTGTCCAGTGTTAGTTTTCCATTCCTCCTGGCCTGGTGTGGTCCTGGATACGTCTAGAGTCCAGCGTCGTTCTCCAGCAGTGTGTGGTCCTGGATACGTCTAGAGTCCTGCGTCGTTCTCCAGCAGTGTGTGGTTCGCTTCAGAGAGTTGTTATCTGCTGCAAGGTAGATCTTAAACATCGTCTAACGTCCAGCATCCCTAGTCGCTCTGGTAGCTTCTCCGTAGATACTCTTGGTAGACTTAAAAGGTCCCGGTACTTTTACGTTTTCCGGAATATTGTCACATAATTAACGAACGTTTTATTCTTTCGTTAATGAGACTTGTAATAAAATTAAAACTGTTCTGCCGACGGACAGCATGTCCGACTGTAACTGTGTCTTGAAATGAAGAGAAGGGTTTTCGGTCGAACCCTCAAATTATACCCTCTCGAGATTCCGCGCCAGTTGGCTCCAAAATCGTCCTGTCGATACCTGCAGATCGCCTGATAGCCCCCACTCTCGAACCTTTTCATCTATTTGCAATTATTAGCAAATAGCAATGTTTTGCACAGAATCTAGATAGCACAAATCATAGCGAATTAGATTAAGCACTCACTGTATTAATTTGAGCGTCTTAGGGTAATTTGCGTATTTTTTTGGCACGTTTATTTCACACTGACTTCGCGTAGCGTGTCCTATTAACGTAATTTTTTTCACTGGCGATAACTATAAAATTTACACACACTTTGGTGCCTTTGGTTTGTTTATACACTAATTAGTTTTCGCACAGTGAATTAAAGTAATTATTTTATTAATTACTTGGGGAGGGTAGCTGAGATTCCTGTCTGTACATGCATCACTAACACACACAAGATACACGCGTAACACACATACAATCGAGCAGGTGTTCTCTGCTTGTCGGAACAGGTTAATTTCTCCCCTAATCTAACAATGAAATATTTTTACAATCTCAGACCTGTCCATTTACTCTTAACTTATAATAATTCTACAAATTTTATATTTATTCAAATCAATGCCTAATACAGCATATGGCTGTATCGTTGCATTATTCCTCTGCTTGAAAAGAAAAAAATTTAATAAATGTTTATTTATTAATTTTTTTCTATTTTTCTAGACAAATACAATCATGTTATATTTGCTTAACTTACGTTTACATCAATTAAACAACACATAATAATGAATAGTCCGTATAACTCTCCCTGGTGGTGGAATGCATATTTTTCACCCCCATCCTACAACTGATCGGTGCGTTGACCTTGGACGTTTCAGTGTCATTGTCCTCTTCTCACCCTCTCTATTATAGCAGCTGAGTTGTACGTTGACCTTCTTCATTTTACCATATGCAGGATTGTATTTCTGCAACAACTTTAGTTGTGGATCGCATAATTGTATACAGATGGACGGCTTTGGAAAATACATCAATACAAACAAGTACGTGTTTCACTCCCCGACTTGATCTCGGAAGTGGTCCAAGAAAATCCACTGCAATTAGCTCTCCTTTCTGGTCCTTCTGGATACTCTTTATTTCCACGTATTTCTGCCCATCTTTCACTCTGTAATTTTACATTATCTTAATCATACATTCCTACCTTCGCTTCTTAACCCTTTTGTTAACCTGAACATTACTTACCATTTCTTACATTAACTTACATTACTTATACATTAACTTCCATTACATTTCTTTACTATTACCTTTCTGATCGCTAATAATTTTCTTCATCCTTACCATTACTTTCTGAAATACACCTTTTTTGTAGCTTCGTAGTGAGTCATATTATCGGCTACAGATGACTACCTTAGAAACACGTCTATATCCAGACTTTTATGTGCTTAACTGTATTCGATGTTTTAATCGTAGTATTTGAGCTCTAATTAATCTCTGCCCTTGACGTTCACTATCGCTATCTTCTGTGTCCTTGCCTTTCCACTAAGGTATGAAGATTTCGCTTGATCAGCCATTCTGACAATTACCATTTATTTCTCGTCTCTAATCCTTTCTTCATATTAATAACAACATCGATAATAACATTCCTTTACAATCATTTCTTAAATATTTCTTTACACTAACATTCCTTACCATTATTAATAATACATTTCTTACCTTTCCTTTAAAATAATATTCCTTTTATTTAGCGTAACACTCCTTTTTAATTAATTCTTTATCATTTTCTTATATTTCTTTCCACTAATATTTCTTTTTATTTGCAATCATAACCTTAACAATAACATTTCTTAATTAATCTTTTATCTTATTAATAATTAACCGTAATATTTTTCGTTTAAATAATTATTTATTCACATTCAATAGAGCATTGAGTTCGGTGTGTCGTTTGATCTTACACCCCTTATTATAACATTGTTTGTCATACACAGGAAGTTCATTGTGCCTTTGTAGTCAATATTCCATTGTATTGCTGCGACGTCTGGTTTGACCGTGGAAGTCACCTGTTCAGAGGGTAACGATTTCATCTTACCTGTTGACCACACAAAATCTCCCTTTCGTCTCTCTTTACAAACGTTTCTCTCTCTCTCATTAGTTTGGCTTAGTGCACCTACCTGAACAGCTGTGCGCGACTTCGCGCGTCTTTTATAATTATCTTTGTAGTTTCTATAATTATTGAGATTATCATTATGATTATCGTTCACTCGATAATTGCTGTGCGTACCCTTGTCGCGTGTGATTTGTTTCAATCGTGTTACCTTTTTGAATTGTTTTATTAGTGTGTGTGTGTGTGTGTGTGTGTAACCACTACTTTGGATACTTCCGCCAACACGGTACGAGTGTTTAATTAAATGTATTTTATATTCTTCCCTAGAGTTAATTATTGTATTAGTATTATCATCAGTACTTATGAACGTCTGTTCTCTCTTACTCTCAGTTATTCTGGTTTGTTCACATTCTACTGCCGCAATGTGCGTATTTTTGTTGCTAATTTTCTCTTTTGCTCCTTCTCTTAGTATTGTATTATATTCTTTTAATGTTTTACCTAATTGTTCTTTACTTGGTGTTAACTCTTCTATGTTTCTATCTAGTCTAGCACATACATTTCGTCTTATACCATATTCGTCCATAAGGTTTCCCATAATTTTAATGATTGCCTCCATATTAATACTTCCTGATACTGCCATGTCGAATTATTATTAGAATATTTATTTATACTTTATTATTAGTGAACCGTATGCAAGCTCTTATTTATTTATTGTTGAATTATTATTTCTTTATTTATTTTTATTTACTCCTGTTACAATTACACCTGTTTATTTGGGTGGGCGCCAATTGCGTTATTACAATACAATACACACAACCATTTTAAAATACTAACATACAAAATTAATTAAAATATAATATTAGTTATATCATATAACTCATCAAACACTGGTAATCATAGAGCATGCATTAATTACTAAATGTAGGCGTTTCGGGTCCCACATTCATGGGCGAAATTTACTACAATGATATATCATTGCAAATTTTAATATAGTTTAAATTTGTGGACCCTCACATTGGGTGCCATTTACTACAACGATACAACGTTATTACTTGTATGTGTGTCGTGCCACAAGTTGACGGGCGACAAAATTATAACAATACAAATACCGTGTATGTGTAATTGGGTTTCAGGTGTAATTATAATAAGAGTATTATATTTATGATTATTTAAAATTTATATTTATTGTTTACTCAATCTTATAAATAATAAACATCATTAATAATTGTCGGTCACGATATTGCTCATTATTAAATGTTTCTCTTTTCTACTATGCAGTGTTACACATAAAATGTATTTAAAAACCTCTTACATCTAGACATGTTAATAATCTTAATCTAGACATGTTAATAATTTGATTTACTAATAAAATATAATATTAAAAGTAATTTGAATTTAATTCTTTTAATTCAGATCTGACCTCAACTCGCTCAGTCTATACCAATGTTTAAAATTAAATTTAAATTAATAACTTTTAGACTGGCCTTTGTTTTATATTCACATTTAAATTATTCTTTTCTATAATGCAAATATCAAATCAATTTAACTATTTACTTTGACTAGTGGTCGCCCAGTGGTCGAAATTCGACCGTAATTCATTAAATTTTTAAGTTTGAACGTTATTGAGGTTCTTTTGTCAAAGAGTATACCTCTATAATCATTGCATATAATTTTTTTGAATTTTGTTCTATTACGTCAGCTGCGAGCGTGTACAAATACGTCATTAGCGTGTGTTGTTTGCCTTAATTCCCTGCAATACCTATGAAATTTAAAATTTAATGTTAGTAACAGTTGAAAAAAAAACACAATTACAGCTTGTATTCGTATTTATTTTTTGATATAATTCATTGTCAGTTTTAATTTTTTCATGTTATTATTGAATCAAATAAACGCTAATAAAAATGAGACTTGACATTCATAGAAGTATAAGATACATTGTTTTCAATTCCAGTGGATTACATTTCAGTTTTGGTAAGGTACAAAATTCGAAAACAGTTTGAAGATTATTTGCTACAAAGCTTATATAATTTTTTAATTTTTTTTCTAAGCATTAATTTTCGAGTTATTTGAAAAATATGAAAGATAGGAAAAATTAGGTTTAGCTTGGCTAAGCCATATTTAAAAAGCAATAACGCGTTTTTTGACATTTCCTTGGGTTTTTTTTATTGCCATACTGACCAGGTTTCGCCAAGGCTACACAGTTATTTTGCCTATCTTTTTCGAATTATATAAAATTTAAATAAAAAAATTATACAAAATAAAAAATGAAATAAAAAATACGTGCCTCTTATTTTTTCATATATTTTTCATTAAATAAAAAAAAACCGAGCGGTTAAAAAAATAAATGTTGTCCATTGAACTTAAAATAGTTTGAAAGTGAATTTAATGATTCAGAACTTCTGTGTAAACGATGTTTTTTGTAAAAACTCTTTCATCATTTGCTAAATGCCCTTGGCCATTATATTCGGAAATATAAAATCTCAAACCATCGAATGATCGAACTGTACTTGCTGCGACGTACAATTGACCATGTGTAAAAACTGGAGTAGGGTAAGAATGAGAGTTCTACCGCGGAAGTGACGTCACTCCCCCTTTTGGCGCGAAATTCAAAAATCACGGTGGTGGGGGTAGACTTCCGGTGCTGTGTGTCATCGTGAGCAGAGGTTAGGATGGACCGGGGGTAGTGGTGTGTCCCACGTGACCTTGTGGGGCTTTCCGAAGTTGTCGGCGTTCGGCCATGTGGTCGGTGTCCGCCATTTTGTGGTGTTATGTGTGCGTTGATTGGTGGAGGTGTGGCCGCCGTTCGCTGTTCGCGGTTCGCCGTCCGGCGGGGGCCTGGCCGCGGCCTGGTGGTGGCTTGACCGCCGCCAGGAGTGGTGGGGTCGTCGTCCATTTTGTGGGCGGCGTCAGCCATGTTGGAAAAGCGGCGATGTTGTCGGGTTGTGTAAGGAGTGTGGTGGTTAATGTTCGGCCACGTTGCCGCCTCGTGCGTGTGTTATAGTGTATGGGTTTGGATATATACTGTGTTTTCCGGAAGGGTGTCCATGTTGGAAAAGCGTCGACGTTGTCAACTTGTGCATGTGTGCTGGTTTAGCGTCGGCCACGTTGTCGGCTGGTACGGGTTTCAGATATATTTACACTGCCACCATTGTCGGATATCGTCGATGTGAAGAGGTGAATTGCATTGTTGCCAACTCGAGAACTGTAATAGCGTTGGTCACGTTGTCAACTCGTGCATGTGTTATAGTGTATGGGTTCAGATATTTACACTGCTGCCGTCCGGATATCGTCGATGTGAAGAGACTGAGTGATGTGAATTGCATTGTTGCCAACTCGTGAACTGTAAATTTGAATGTGTGTGTCTGTGTGTGTGCGCGCTTTTGTGGTAAGTATATATTGTAAAAATACAAAATGCGCACATCATCGGTGTGAAACTCTTGTTGACTGGCTATTGCGGTGCAAAATTGAATATCACGCATTTGTGCAATTGTTCTGATTGACACTTCACTTATAAAACATGCATGATGGAAGGAAAAAGGATAGTTGAAAAGAAACAACTAAGCAAATCAAAATTTACATATTTATATTGTAATCACACACACACACACACACACACACACACACACACACACACACACACACACACACACACACACACACACACACACACACACACACACACACACACACACACACACACACACACACACACACACACAATATAAAGATGAGTATAATACAAAAGTATACAATTAAACAAAAAATTATACATTACATTTCAGATACTATATATATATATATACAGAAAAAAAATTACATAAAAAAATATATATTACTTTTTTTACATATTGTAGCGTGACAGATATAAGCATAATATTGAATGGCAATTGATCATTAGAATAATAAAGTTATAATATTTAAATTTGGAAGAAAGCATTAAGTTTAATATAAATAGATTAATTCATAGCAACTGTGGAAAGGAATCATTATTATAAAGAAAATACAAGTTCAAATAAAAGGAGTTACTAGTGATGAGTCATCCAAGACCAGTCTCATAACCAAAGGTTTTCAAGGTATAACCCAGGAAGGTAAAAAAGTAAATAACCAAGCAGTACAGAATATGACCAAACCCACAACGAGGGAGAATAAATAGAATAGAAACCCTAAAATAAGCCAAGATCAACCAATACAGGTTGTGTATTTCTGAAATAAAGAAGAAGATGGAGAAGATCCCAAGAAACCTGATGGCATCAAGAAGAAGATGGAGAAGATACCAGTCCCAGAAGGCAGGAGAAAAGAAGACTGATGAAAGAAGAAGAAGGCAGCATCCTGAAGAAGATGTCATGCTCTTATAAAAGACACCCAAATCCCTATATCCCCAAAATAAATATTTAAAAATAAAAGTATAACGAAATAAAAACCACATGTATATAAATTTAAGAGAGAGAAGTGTATAAAGTAAAAGTTGCCTGTGAACTAAGATGAAACAATAATATAGTACCCATGGAACAAATCTCCATTGAAAAAACGCTAACCAATTTATTATGTTAATAAGACTATACGACCATTTAGCATTAACATAATATATAAGTGCAAAGTGAACCAGTGATAGTTTTGGGTATTATAAAAAATGAACCTTGTGTTTCATTCTTGGCAATCACAAACATTGGATGCAATGAAATATGCAATTTTTCAATGACTTGAAATGTGTACTGTGACAATATATTGTTCATAAGACATGAATCTGTTTAAAATAACATTTTGTTTTACATGAAAAAAGAAAAACAGATTTCATAATACTTTTTGAACAATTCATACTATTTATTTATTAATGACAGGGTACAATTCCCCAAAGACAATGTATAAAAGACGGTATAAAAACTGTAGAATCCTACTAATAATAATAGTTAGAAATAAGAATATAAATATAAGGTTTTTATGTATATAGTACAAGAATGTTTAAAAATGTTTTAGATATAAGGCCATTTGTTTGGGTCTGAAACAACTAACATCAGAACTATAAAAATAGTTACCACTTGTAAATAGTAGAGAGTAATTAAGATGTTAGTTAGTAAAAAACCTTTTTTGTAAACCATGTTTCCATGTTGGGAATGGGGATTTTGTTGCAAAATGTCTGACTTGAAGACAACCATTTATTTAAAAAAATATTCTTTATTTTGTTTAACTATTATTTGTATTGTAACCAATACTAATTGTTTTTGTGTAATTTGAAAACATGTTTAATTTATAATACTATATGTAAAAGTCGGAGAGGGTATCACACATCATATATTGTTTGTAAAATATTTTGTAAGAAAAAATTGTTAAAAAATCATAGGCCAAAAGAATGGAAACCAAACTTCATCAAAACAGAGAAATTGCTCATTTAAATGCAAATAAACAAAAGGGGTTTAGCCAAAATAAACTTGAGATCAAGCCATATAATTGCACATACCATTTAGAAAGATTTTAATAAATTATATTCAGAATTATAAATAAAAATGAAAATGACTAAACTCAGAAATTTAGACATGGGAGTCATATATTCCAGAATAATGTTTCAGAATACAACTAATTCAATTAATTACCAGAAAATAAGGGAATATGAACCTTTTAATACAATATAGGATTATTAATATTAAATATAACTGATAAAATGGCTGAATTTATATAATGACAGGAAGTAAATTTTGATGTTTTGACTTTTCAGAGTATACCAAACTGAAAGTAAAATTACTATTTTTTGGACAGAAAACACTATAAAACGGCATTATTTAATCTGAAAATAAGCTGAATGAACTGAAAGATTAATTTAAATAACATCTAGTGAATAAAATTGATAAATAACCCAAGTTTAGGTATTTATATAGTGAAATATTAAAGTGTGCACAGGATATGAAAATATATTTGAACAATGTTAAGAATAATATTATATGGGCTAAGAGTTTAATTGAAACTGAAGGAAACAGTTAGTTGATTATTGGTATTCGAACGGTTAACATAAACGAGAGTTTTGTGACGATCTAACCTATCTTACTAACGGTAAAGTTAAGTGGCGAACAGTACGTTACTGTGAAATCGAGAGTGTCTTATAAAATCCTTCCAGAACATATACATTGTGACAAAAACAATTAAGAAACACTAATTAACACTAAACAATACATTTCTACTCCGAAAAACACCACAAAACACCAGAAAACTGTATAACACATTAACCAAGTGATAGTGTCGGAATTGGGAAAAGTGTTTTGACTTATAATTACACGGATATACTAAATACAACCCAGAAACATTACACCAGTCACTACACAACATTTAACAAGAGATTTGCAGACACCAGAACAGGAATATTGCCAGAAAATACATTATTTGGAACGCAACAGGAACGAGCGACATTTTGATCAACTTGCCGGCAGCCATCTTTCTTTGACAATTCCAATGCCTCTCCTAGTTCAACACAGCTGTTTGGTGAAAACAATTATTTTATTTTCAAATTATTATTCAATGTTTGTGTTTAGTAATAATTATTCATTTGATGTAACGTTATACTTTTAAATATTAGCCCGATTTCTCTGACTTTGATAATAACTGGCTGTTTAAAGAACCCTGTACGATTTTTATATAATACTTTGTAATTTTTTCGATATCCTGAGAATCGATATTAAACGATAAGAGTCAATATTGCCATTAATTAATAAAACGTTAATACTTTTCAATACTTAATAGTTCTTTATTTCTTCAATAATACTAATTACCAATAATATAATTCTAATTGATAATCTACAAGGACTTTACCACCTATAAGTGAAGATAACCTAAAAAATAAAAAGATAAACAAGTATCGATTGGTTTGAAGACAATCTTATGAGTGGTGATAGTTTATTTAAAATATACCAAAACTTTAATAAAAATTTTCAGAAGAGCATTACACTTTTTAAAACTTCACAGCCCTATATTAATTAATTGATCATAATTAATTAATTAATTAAATTAAAATTTTTTTTTTATTAATTATTTTTTTTTATAAACATAATTTGTTTTTTAAATTTCCTTCAAAACAATAATTTTTGTTTTGAAACTTTCGGTGAAGCTGAACATATATATTTCTTCATCAACTTTACGCTACTCGACCGGTCTTGCTACCATTGGGACTCGACCAGCTGGGAAACTTAAGGAAGTGTTTCAGGCCAGTAAGACGTCGAGAGCCACACCAATTACACACCAATTGAACATATTACATTACAATTTACTTATTTTATTACAAATTGGCTAGTCCAAACAGTGGGGCTTGATTACATCGGAGTCTCATACTTTACAATCTCCTATCCTATTTATTATATTATTACAAATTGGCGCACAACTTTAGGGGCTTTAATTAGCGATTGGAAGGGCAATACATTCTGCCCAATCACTAGTTGGAGCTAGGCAACAGCTACAAAGCCAGAGAATTTCAAGGGAAAATGCAACGACGTGCAACATCTAAGAAACGGGCGGCGGAGGCCATGAAAGAAATAGAAGTTGACATGGACAACAAGGAAGCAACACCAATAGACGCGGAAAGTTCGTTGCCACCAGTGTTGTCCAAACAACATGAACAACCAGGGGAACAACCTGAGATGCCTACTCAGACAGAGGAAGTCAATGTCCAGGAGGAACGATTGGAAAAACCAAAACGGACGGAGGATGAGAGATTACATGAAATGCTCAGAAGAATGATGATGGAAATGAGTAAAGAAATAAATAAAAACATGGACAAGAAGATAGACGAAAGTAATAAGGAAAGGAAAGAAGATAGTCAGTCTTTGAAAGAAGATATCAAATCCGGCAAGGAAGAAACAAATAAGAAATTTGAAGAGTTGAAGGGAGACAATCAGTCTTTAAAAGAAGATTTGGGAAATAAAATAGAAAAAACAAAAGAAGAATTGACTGGGATGAACAAGAACATGGAAAATTTGAAGGAAGACAACAAGAAGATGGAAGAAGAGATGGGGAAGAAATTAGAAGAATTGAAGGAGGATTCGAGTAAAAGTATAAGAGAGAGCAACCAATCCTTGAAAGAAGAATTCGGTGAGAAACTGGATGAAACGAATAAGAAAAGGGAAGAGGAGCATCAAAAATGGATTAAGGAAATAAGAGAGAACAGATTAAAAAGGGAAGAGGAGCGTCCAAAATGGGTTAAGGAAATGAAAGAGGACAGATTAAAAAGGGAAGAGGAGCATCAAAAATGGATTAAGGAAATAAGAGAGAACAGATTAAAAAGGGAAGAGGAGCATCAAAAATGGATTAAAGAAATAAGAGAGGACAGATTAAAAAAGGAAGAATTAAGAAAGGAGAAGACCGAAGAAATAAAAAATGATAGCCAACCAGAACCAGAAGAAGTACTAAATGATAAAACGCAGGAAGATAGCCAACCAGAACCAGAAGAAGTACTAAATGATAAAACGCAGGAAGATAGCCAACCAGAACCAGAAGAAGTACTAAATGACAAAACGCAGGAACAAGTAATGGTGGTACCTGAAATTGAAACTAACCGAAACCAGGAAAATATTAAACAAAGGGAAGGAGAATCAAGGATGAGAAGAATATATCCAAGAAATGTAATAAAAACAAAGGAAGAGTTGGAGATGATGAACCATGGATTAATTGATGACAATAATATCCCAATTACCAATGACAAAGACATCATGAATTCCAGGAATTACAGAAGGAGAATCGAAGTAATTTCAGAAATAATTTACCACAAGACAGTAGTCTACCACTGGGAAAGGACCAGAGGTAAACAGAATACGACATGTGGACAAGATCAATATCAGCGCAGAACTGGACAGTGGATTTCAGAAAGATGGAAATGTGATATCGTACCAGACTGTAATGACGGCACAGGTGAATCACCAGAATGTATTCCATTAGCGTGCCATCTAGGACAGTTCCAGGGTACGGTTAGACTAAAATATATTCCTTCAGGGTGGATATGTGATGGTAAACCAGCTTATGGTGTTTCAGATAAACAAATAATAAGTGATAACCCAGATGAAGATCCTTTGTCAGGTAACACAAAACATGGACCAGAGAAGTATTGGTGTATACAATATGATGATAGAGGGAACCAGCCCAGTAATTACGACGGCCCTAACAACCCGTCGCATAATAACCAGTTTATCGGTAATTTTAACGGCGTTAGGAATAACAACCCCTATCCATACAATAGAAACAATTTATACCAACATAATAATGTCCCATACAGTCAGAGAAATCCATATCCCAACAATAATGGTAACAGACCTTACCAACCTAACCGAAATCACTATAATAATAACTTTAGTAATAGCAATAATAACAGTAATAATAACCGAGTGTCGCGCCCTAGGGTAAATTTTATAAGAGCAACCGAGATGATGGACCCTGGTTGACACAGATACCACACACCATCAAGAAAAGGGACGGAGATCATGATAACCGACTACGGCGAAAAACAATGGTGAAGGAGACGAAATAAATATCATTGAAAGGAAATGATACGAATAATAAACATAGAAACAAACTGGGTTTTATGAATGAAGACTATTTAAGAAAATGAACATGACAAATAAGAATATGAGCAATGGAACGACATAAAGAAAATCGTCCATCTTCCTGGGTATATAGAAAAGAAAAGAAAACTTATAAGAAAGAAAAAGAGAAGATCAACTTATTAAAATATAAATAATATGGTCCAGTGTAGAGTACAATATATGCCCATATGTTGTGGTAAATGATAAGCGTAACAATACATATGAGTTGAGGGAAATCGTTTCAGGAAAAATCAAAGGAGTGTACAATCAAGCCTCTATGAAGAAATATTATGAAGAATGAGTTGTGAGTTTTAGAATTTAGAATTTATATTTAAAAAATTTTAAAATAATGTAAGTACATCTTACAACCTAAT
Organism: Magicicada septendecula; assembly: GCA_034769895.1. Classification (NCBI taxonomy): domain Eukaryota; kingdom Metazoa; phylum Arthropoda; class Insecta; order Hemiptera; family Cicadidae; genus Magicicada; species Magicicada septendecula. The sequence goes on from CM068371.1 coordinate 203,259,586, forward strand.
ATTTTGAAAAGAACATTCTGGAGAATTATAAGAAGAAGGAATTTAGAATTTATATTTAAAAAATTTTAAAATAATGTAAGTACATCTTACAACCTAATATTTTGAAAAGAACATTCTGGAGAATTATAAGAAGAAGGAATTTAGAATTTATATTTAAAACATTTTAAAATAATGTAAGTACAGCTTACAACCTAATATTTTGAGAAGAACATTCTGGAGAATTAAAAGAAGAATTTTTTAATTTAATTTTTTAAAAAATTCAAAAATAATGTAAGTACATCTTACAACCTAATATTTTGAGAAGAACATTCTGGAGAATTATAAGAAGAAGGAATTTAGAATTTATATTTGAAAAAATTTTAATATGTAAGAACAGCTTACAACCTAATAATTTTGGAACAAACTTTATGGAAGAAAGAAAAAGAAAGAATTTTGAATATAACTTATTCTAAAATATGTAAGTACATCTTACTACAACCTAATAATTTTGGAACAAACTTTATGGAAGAAAGAAAAAGAAAGACTTTTGAATTGAAATATAATTATAAAAATTTAAAATTGAGTAAGTACATCTTACTACAACCTAATAATTTTGGAACAAACTTTATGGAAGAAAGAAAAAGAAAGAATTTTGAATATAACTTATTCTAAAATATGTAAGTACATCTTACTACAACCTGATGATTTTGGAACGAACTTTATGGAAGAAAGAAAAAGAAAGACTTTTGAATTGAAATATAATTATAAAAATTTAAAATTGAGTAAGTACTTCTTACTACAACCTGATAATTTAGAACAAAACTTTATGAAAGAAAGAGAAAGAGAGAGAATTTTGAACTTAATTTTAAAAAAAATTTAAAATTAAGCAAGCACAGCTTACTACCACTGAATTATGAGAAAAACATTTTGGAAGAATTAAGAAGAAAGGAATTTTGAAGTTAATATACAAAAAATTTAAAAATAAAGTAAGACCAACTTACTATAACTAAGTTTGTGAGAAAACTTTATGGTAAATAATTAAGAAGAATTTGATTTTGGAAAAATACCAAAACATTCAGAAATAATAGTAAGATAACAGTACTATAAACAATTCTGAATTAAACAATTCTGGGAATAAATGAATTAAACAGAATTTGAATGTTGATAGAACGTCAGAACTTTGAAACAAGATAAGATCAACATATTACAAGGATTTATGAGAAATATTTTTCAATTAAATAAAAAGAATAGTTTGAATTTTGCATTAAAACTAACCAAGTTCCAAAAAATAATTATGTGTCAATTATGATTGAATTGAGAAGAAAATAAAGTGATTAATTCAGAAAAGAGAATTAACGTTAATCCAGAATAAATGCTAGATATTCACAATAGCATTTGAAGGAGTAGAGAAGAATAACAAAAAAGAGTGTAATATGCAAGAGAAGAAAAAATTTGGAAGCAAAGAGACTAATTACCTATGAAACGATAATGAAAACAGTTAATTAAGAGCAAAGAAGAACAATTCATACCAAACATATGGAGAAGATGATTTTGAACCAATGATAATAATAAGACTTATATGAAATGCAAAGAGAAGAAATACCACATGAAATATGATATAAATGAATTAATGTTAATGAATGCGAAGGCGGATTAATAACTTTCTAAGAGAAAGGAAAGAACCAAAATGTTTAAATAAAATGATCAATATAACAACCTGTATATCTAATGTAAAGATACAATGTTAAAAAATTAAATATAATATATTAAGACCATTCAAATAATGAATACGAAAGACTATTTATAAAGACCATGCTAATACTATGAATAACCAGAAGAAAGTATAAAGAGAATTCAGATGAAGAAGAAAGAGAGTTACACTGTAAACAGTAACCAGAATTATTAAAAGAAAGGTTTTCAACCATAATTAAATTAAATATATCAGACAAGTTAAGAGTTTTGAAAAAATATATATGTAATGAGTATAATAATGATTATGAAGATTTATTAAGATAGAAAATGTGAGATAATCTGAGAGACTACGAAGTGGAGAATCCAAAGATATTTCTATTAGTCGAAAATGAGACTACTTTTTATTTATTTATTCGATGACTGACTGAAGATAATTCCAGCAGATTATTACTTGTATGTGTGTCGTGCCACAAGTTGACGGGCGACAAAATTATAACAATACGAATACCGTGTATGTGTAATTGGGTTTCAGGTGTAATTATAATAAGAGTATTATATTTATGATTATTTAAAATTTATATTTATTGTTTACTCAATCTTATAAATAATAAACATCATTAATAATTGTCGGTCACGATATTGCTCATTATTAAATGTTTCTCTTTTCTACTATGCAGTGTTACACATAAAATGTATTTAAAATCCTCTTACATCTAGACATGTTAATAAGCGTAATCTAGACATGTTAATAATTTGATTTACTAATAAAATATAATATTAAAAGTAATTTGAATTTAATTCTTTTAATTCAGATCTGACCTCAACTCGCTCAGTCTATACCAATGTTTAAAATTAAATTTAAATTAATAACTTTTAGACTGGCCTTTGTTTTATATTCACATTTAAATTATTCTTTTCTATAATGCAAATATCAAATCAATTTAACTATTTACTTTAACTAGTGGTCGCCCAGTGGTCGAAATTCGACCGTAATTCATTAAATTTTTAAGTTTGAACGTTATTGAGGTTCTTTTGTCAAAGAGTATACCTCTATAATCATTGCATATAATTTTTTTGAATTTTGTTCTATTACGTCAGCTGCGAGCGTGTACAAATACGTCATTAGCGTGTGTTGTTTGCCTTAATTCCCTGCAATACCTATGAAATTTAAAATTTAATGTTAGTAACAGTTGAAAAAAAAACACAATTACAGCTTGTATTCGTATTTATTTTTTGATATAATTCATTGTCAGTTTTAATTTTTTCATGTTATTATTGAATCAAATAAACGCTAATAAAAATGAGACTTGACATTCATAGAAGTATAAGATACATTGTTTTCAATTCCAGTGGATTACATTTCAGTTTTGGTAAGGTACAAAATTCGAAAACAGTTTGAAGATTATTTGCTACAAAGCTTATATAATTTTTTAATTTTTTTTCTAAGCATTAATTTTCGAGTTATTTGAAAAATATGAAAGATAGGAAACATTAGGTTTAGCTTGGCTAAGCCATATTTAAAAAGCAATAACGCGTTTTTTGACATTTCCTTGGGTTTTTTTTATTGCCATACTGACCAGGTTTCGCCAAGGCTACACAGTTATTTTGCCTATCTTTTTCGAATTATATAAAATTTAAATAAAAAAATTATACAAAATAAAAAATGAAATAAAAAATACGTGCCTCGTATTTTTTCATATATTTTTCATTAAATAAAAAAAACCGAGCGGTTAAAAAAATAAATGTTGTCCATTGAACTTAAAATAGTTTGAAAGTGAATTTAATGATTCAGAACTTCTGTGTAAACGATGTTTTTTGTAAAAACTCTTTCATCATTTGCTAAATGCCCTTGGCCATTATATTCGGAAATATAAAATCTCAAACCATCGAATGATCGAACTGTACTTGCTGCGACGTACAATTGACCATGTGTAAAAACTGGAGTAGGGTAAGAATGAGAGTTCTACCGCGGAAGTGACGTCACTCCCCCTTTTGGCGCGAAATTCAAAAATCACGGTGGTGGGGGTAGACTTCCGGTGCTGTGTGTCATCGTGAGCAGAGGTTAGGATGGACCGGGGGTAGTGGTGTGTCCCACGTGACCTTGTGGGGCTTTCCGAAGTTGTCGGCGTTCGGCCATGTGGTCGGTGTCCGCCATTTTGTGGTGTTATGTGTGCGTTGATTGGTGGAGGTGTGGCCGCCGTTCGCTGTTCGCGGTTCGCCGTCCGGCGGGGGCCTGGCCGCGGCCTGGTTGTGGCTTGACCGCCGCCAGGAGTGGTGGGGTCGTCGTCCATTTTGTGGGCGGCGTCAGCCATGTTGGAAAAGCGGCGATGTTGTCGGGTTGTGTAAGGAGTGTGGTGGTTAATGTTCGGCCACGTTGCCGCCTCGTGCGTGTGTTATAGTGTATGGGTTTGGATATATACTGTGTTTTCCGGAAGGGTGTCCATGTTGGAAAAGCGTCGACGTTGTCAACTTGTGCATGTGTGCTGGTTTAGCGTCGGCCACGTTGTCGGCTGGTACGGGTTTCAGATATATTTACACTGCCACCATTGTCGGATATCGTCGATGTGAAGAGGTGAATTGCATTGTTGCCAACTCGAGAACTGTAATAGCGTTGGTCACGTTGTCAACTCGTGCATGTGTTATAGTGTATGGGTTCAGATATTTACACTGCTGCCGTCCGGATATCGTCGATGTGAAGAGACTGAGTGATGTGAATTGCATTGTTGCCAACTCGTGAACTGTAAATTTGAATGTGTGTGTCTGTGTGTGTGCGCGCTTTTGTGGTAAGTATATATTGTAAAAATACAAAATGCGCACATCATCGGTGTGAAACTCTTGTTGACTGGCTATTGCGGTGCAAAATTGAATATCACGCATTTGTGCAATTGTTCTGATTGACACTTCACTTATAAAACATGCATGATGGAAGGAAAAAGGATAGTTGAAAAGAAACAACTAAGCAAATCAAAATTTACATATTTATATTGTAATCACACACACACACACACACACACACACACACACACACACACACACACACACACACACACACACACACACACACACACACACACACACACACACACACACACACACACACACACACACACACACACACACACACACACACACACACACACACACACACACACACACACACACACACACACACACACACACACACACAATATAAAGATGAGTATAATACAAAAGTATACAATTAAACAAAAAATTATACATTACATTTCAGATACTATATATATATATATACAGAAAAAAAAATTACATAAAAAAATATATATTACTTTTTTTACATATTGTAGCGTGACAGATATAAGCATAATATTGAATGGCAATTGATCATTAGAATAATAAAGTTATAATATTTAAATTTGGAAGAAAGCATTAAGTTTAATATAAATAGATTAATTCATAGCAACTGTGGAAAGGAATCATTATTATAAAGAAAATACAAGTTCAAATAAAAGGAGTTACTAGTGATGAGTCATCCAAGACCAGTCTCATAACCAAAGGTTTTCAAGGTATAACCCAGGAAGGTAAAAAAGTAAATAACCAAGCAGTACAGAATATGACCAAACCCACAACGAGGGAGAATAAATAGAATAGAAACCCTAAAATAAGCCAAGATCAACCAATACAGGTTGTGTATTTCTGAAATAAAGAAGAAGATGGAGAAGATCCCAAGAAACCTGATGGCATCAAGAAGAAGATGGAGAAGATACCAGTCCCAGAAGGCAGGAGAAAAGAAGACTGATGAAAGAAGAAGAAGGCAGCATCCTGAAGAAGATGTCATGCTCTTATAAAAGACACCCAAATCCCTATATCCCCAAAATAAATATTTAAAAATAAAAGTATAACGAAATAAAAACCACATGTATATAAATTTAAGAGAGAGAAGTGTATAAAGTAAAAGTTGCCTGTGAACTAAGATGAAACAATAATATAGTACCCATGGAACAAATCTCCATTGAAAAAACGCTAACCAATTTATTATGTTAATAAGACTATACGACCATTTAGCATTAACATAATATATAAGTGCAAAGTGAACCAGTGATAGTTTTGGGTATTATAAAAAATGAACCTTGTGTTTCATTCTTGGCAATCACAAACATTGGATGCAATGAAATATGCAATTTTTCAATGACTTGAAATGTGTACTGTGACAATATATTGTTCATAAGACATGAATCTGTTTAAAATAACATTTTGTTTTACATGAAAAAAGAAAAACAGATTTCATAATACTTTTTGAACAATTCATACTATTTATTTATTAATGACAGGGTACAATTCCCCAAAGACAATGTATAAAAGACGGTATAAAAACTGTAGAATCCTACTTATAATAATAGTTAGAAATAAGAATATAAATATAAGGTTTTTATGTATATAGTACAAGAATGTTTAAAAATGTTTTAGATATAAGGCCATTTGTTTGGGTCTGAAACAACTAACATCAGAACTATAAAAATAGTTACCACTTGTAAATAGTAGAGAGTAATTAAGATGTTAGTTAGTAAAAAACCTTTTTTGTAAACCATGTTTCCATGTTGGGAATGGGGATTTTGTTGCAAAATGTCTGACTTGAAGACAACCATTTATTTAAAAAAATATTCTTTATTTTGTTTAACTATTATTTGTATTGTAACCAATACTAATTGTTTTTGTGTAATTTGAAAACATGTTTAATTTATAATACTATATGTAAAAGTCAGAGAGGGTATCACACATCATATATTGTTTGTAAAATATTTTGTAAGAATAAATTGTTAAAAAATCATAGGCCAAAAGAATGGAAACCAAACTTCATCAAAACAGAGAAATTGCTCATTTAAATGCAAATAAACAAAAGGGGTTTAGACAAAATAAACTTGAGATCAAGCCATATAATTGCACATACCATTTAGAAAGATTTTAATAAATTATATTCAGAATTATAAATAAAAATGAAAATGACTAAACTCAGAAATTTAGACATGGGAGTCATATATTCCAGAATAATGTTTCAGAATACAACTAATTCAATTAATTACCAGAAAATAAGGGAATATGAACCTTTTAATACAATATAGGATTATTAATATTAAATATAACTGATAAAATGGCTGAATTTATATAATGACAGGAAGTAAATTTTGATGTTTTGACTTTTCAGAGTATACCAAACTGAAAGTAAAATTACTATTTTTTGGACAGAAAACACTATAAAACGGCATTATTTAATCTGAAAATAAGCTGAATGAACTGAAAGATTAATTTAAATAACATCTAGTGAATAAAATTGATAAATAACCCAAGTTTAGGTATTTATATAGTGAAATATTAAAGTGTGCACAGGATATGAAAATATATTTGAACAATGTTAAGAATAATATTATATGGGCTAAGAGTTTAATTGAAACTGAAGGAAACAGTTAGTTGATTATTGGTATTCGAACGGTTAACATAAACGAGAGTTTTGTGACGATCTAACCTATCTTACTAACGGTAAAGTTAAGTGGCGAACAGTACGTTACTGTGAAATCGAGAGTGTCTTATAAAATCCTTCCAGAACATATACATTGTGACAAAAACAATTAAGAAACACTAATTAACACTAAACAATACATTTCTACTCCGAAAAACACCACAAAACACCAGAAAACTGTATAACACATTAACCAAGTGATAGTGTCGGAACTGGGAAAAGTGTTTTGACTTATAATTACACGGATATACTAAATACAACCCAGAAACATTACACCAGTCACTACACAACATTTAACAAGAGATTTGCAGACACCAGAACAGGAATATTGCCAGAAAATACATTATTTGGAACGCAACAGGAACGAGCGACATTTTGATCAACTTGCCGGCAGCCATCTTTCTTTGACAATTCCAATGCCTCTCCTAGTTCAACACAGCTGTTTGGTGAAAACAATTATTTTATTTTCAAATTATTATTCAATGTTTGTGTTTAGTAATAATTATTCATTTGATGTAACGTTATACTTTTAAATATTAGCCCGATTTCTCTGACTTTGATAATAACTGGCTGTTTAAAGAACCCTGTACGATTTTTATATAATACTTTGTAATTTTTTCGATATCCTGAGAATCGATATTAATCGATAAGAGTCAATATTGCCATTAATTAATAAAACATTAATACTTTTCAATACTTAATAGTTCTTTATTTCTTCAATAATACTAATTACCAATAATATAATTCTAATTGATAATCTACAAGGACTTTACCACCTATAAGTGAAGATAACCTAAAAAATAAAAAGATAAACAAGTATCGATTGGTTTGAAGACAATCTTATGAGTGGTGATAGTTTATTTAAAATATACCAAAACTTTAATAAAAATTTTCAGAAGAGCATTACACTTTTTAAAACTTCACAGCCCTATATTAATTAATTGATCATAATTAATTAATTAATTAAATTTTTTTTTATTAATTATTTTTTTTTATAAACATAATTTGTTTTTTAAATTTCCTTCAAAACAATAATTTTTGTTTTGAAACTTTCGGTGAAGCTGAACATATATATTTCTTCATCAACTTTACGCTACTCGACCGGTCTTGCTACCATTGGGACTCGACCAGCTGGGAAACTTAAGGAAGTGTTTCAGGCCAGTAAGACGTCGAGAGCCACACCAATTACACACCAATTGAACATATTACATTACAATTTACTTATTTTATTACAAATTGGCTAGCCCAAACAGTGACAATCAACCATAACTGTAAAAAACAATTTAAAGTAAAAAACCAACAAAAATACTTTAAATAAGGAAATAAAAAAAAATAAAGTGACAAACAAACAAGTCTGCCAATGTCATAAAGAAAAGATCTCTAAAGAATGTCAAAATTCCAAAACATTCGTAAGTACAGCTTACACTAAGCATTAGAGAAACCATTATGATGAATAAAAAATTGTAAAAAATCAAAACAGATATGTAAGAAAAGCTTACCCAAATATCTCAATAATATTTTAGAACAAGTAAAAATGGAGAGATAAAAGTCACAAGGCATTCAGATAAAGTAAGAGCAACCAACTTACTACAATATTTAAATAAAAATTAACAATAGAGGAGTGTAGTTACAAAACATTCCTCCAAAATAAGGTTAAATTACCATAATATTTAGCAAAAAAATGAGGCATAAAAAGCATAACATACTGTAAAGGAATAAGCTACAAAAAATTCCTAACTAGTAAGAAGCCATAACTTACTATGATATTTAAAAAAAAAAAAAAAAAAAAAAAAAAAATGATCAGCTTCCACAACTATTTAGAAAGAGGGGAAGTAAAAGTACCCAAACCAATGATCACAAAACAATATAAATGAAATAAACGTTCTAAGAGTTATAATGTGAAATGAGATGAAACAAAGAGTAATTAAAAATGAATAAAAATGTGAATTGTATCAATAAAAAACAATGCTTCAAATAGTATCTATAAAGAAAGATGAAACAATATATGACTCGAACTGAGCTATAATGAAGTATAAAAGTAAAAGATTCCCAACAAATATTATGATTATGATTATTATTATTATTATTTTGAGTCACGAGTTGACTATATTTAAGAATTATTAATTGAGATTGTCTGTTGAATGAACCAGCAATCATTTTACTGAGCAGGGATGATGTTCCCCTGATATCAGTATAAGAGTAGTTTTGATGAAAAATAAGATTTATAGGGAATAAGTTATAATAAAAAGTCAATAAGCCAGTTCGCAATATGAGAAGATAATGAAGAAAAGACTAAGAAGAATGGAATTAAAGGATACAGAATTAGTTATAAAAAATGAATGAGAAGCAGGAGAATTTGAAAAAAAATAAAAAAATAAAAAAAAAAATTTTGATACGATACAATTGATAATTTCATCAAACTCAAATTCACGTTTTATAAAATGATCAATTTTGGTGGAAGGGCATTATATAACATTGCCAAACCCCGATCACATTTGATATAAAAAAGTATGTAAAAAATGCCAAGAAACCATATATTTTGATAGATAAATGATAACGAGAATGAAAGTAGTAAATATAATCAATAGTGAAGGAGGAAGAATACAACCAAAGGTGGTCACAAAACAAGAAAATACGAACTAGACTGACAGACAACTGACATTGACCCAACCCCAGAGATTGGCCAGATATCAACCAAAGTAAAGCGAGACAAGAAGACAGTGAAGAAAAAAGAAGAAAATAAAAAATTACATGGCCATAACAAGTAACTAACAAGATTGTTTTAAAAGAGCATAATTTTTTATTATTGTTAATAATTTATGTTTAAATTTTTATTAGTGGTGACTTGTAAATGACAGTATCTCAGCAATTGTTATACATAAAAAACCATGTGTAGATATGATTGTATGTATATCCTTATCTATAGGAGATGTGTCAGCTGTTATGTTTAAGATTACACTCATACAGACAGGGAATAGAAATGTGTGCGTGGTTCAATCAGAGAACAAATTGTATATCCTACTATATACTTTGGAACTTTTACTAAGATTATTTCAGCAGTATGTATGTTATCTCAACATTATGTGTTTGAAAGTATAAGGTTTTGGAGAGTTTATTTATTCGCTAATATTATTGCTGTTGCTACAGATGTAGTATGTTTCAATTAACACAATATATTTTAACATTATTAAACTGTTGTTATTATTACTAATTATGACATTTCAGACCAATTTTTATCACTTTAATGACAATATATACAAAGTTATGTTTTATTTGAAAGAGGTATTTACAATACCATGTTGTTTGCATATTATATAATGATATGTGACAATCTGAAGGTACCAAAAAAGACATGAACTCATTAGATACAAAAACTTTGTAATAATAGTGAGATCGTGAGAAATATAAGGGTAATTAGAGATAGGTAGGGAGTGACAAAGTTGAACAGTGAAGTGATAAGTGTAATAAAATAAACAGCATATAATCTTAAGAAAAAAGAGTTAAACAAGTGTGACAAACCCAAAATATAAGCACATGTTAAATGAGCAACTAAGTTAAGTATATTAGACTGAAAGACACAAAATAATTGTGAATGCAAAAAACAGAAAAAATATTATCTCAGTATAAAAATCACCAGGATGATTACTGTTATAAAAGAGATGGTGTAGGTATAGCACTCACCAAATTTGTTCATTTGTTAATTTAAAGAAAGAAGTTATTGGCTTAATGTTTAAGGAAATAATTACCAGAAGAAATAGTTTTACAGTAATATGTTAGTATGTTTTAAGTAAGTAAGGAATTTATAAAGAAAATAATAGCAATACCTTTATAAGAAATAATAGGCAAAATATAGTAATTATGTGTAACGAAAGGGAACATGGCAGAATTATATTAAAACTTAGAAATAAGTAAATTATGTATTAGCATAGTATTATCCATTTTGGACTAAAACATTAATACATGGCATAGACCAATCTTGTAAGATATCAAACTAATCTTTGAAAGAAAATAGGAACATCTATGTAAAGATTACGACCATTGAAATTATCCCCAAGTAAATATAGCCATTATAAAATATTTATTCAAATTAAACAAAAAAATTCAAGGTTTGATAACAATGGGTTTATTTTGAGATCGACCAGGTAGAATAATTACGTTACCATGGAAACTGTGGAGTAACAAGCCAAAAAATACCGTTAGATTTTTTACTGAATGTATGACGCTTTAATGAGATAGACGCTAATTTTCGAGTGACCAAAATTGTCCATTAAAACATAGCAAATATCAGGAAAAGTTATTAATAAGTGTATACCAAGACATAAGATAAAGACTGGAGCCAGATTATTGAAGTTGAGGCCAAATTAACGAAAAAAGAAAATAAATTACTACCAGTTAAACTGAAAAAGATGCCTGATGTCCTGAACCCAGCAAATTAAAGAAGATTATAGTATAACCCATGAATAACAGATCGCATGAATTCGCCATAACTACGGAAGTGATAAGTACCTCTTAAATTACCCGAAATATATAAATAAACTCACGTTAATTATCTCACTAAAGGTCGAAATCTCACTGAACTGAAATTCATTACTTTCAAAGATTAAAAAGAAATTTAAGTCGCTGACAATTTATAAACTAACCAATATAAACTGTTGTTAATGATCCATAACTTGTAAACACTTTTACTACACTGCGCTAAACAAATTACACCTACACAATATGTTAGTTAAGTTTACTTGATGTAAGGGTGTGTATTTTTATTGTTTTTAAAACATTTGTAATCCTTTGAACGTAACCTCAAGATCCTATGACAAACGACATTAATAATTTGTATACAATTTTTAACAGACGTCATCATTAAACGTCTGGTATCAATTCAAATATCGATTGTCAAACCCTGTAATTGTCTCATATAAATAACCGGAGCATTTGTATTAGAATAATTTGTATTAAATGAATAATAATCACTAATAAAAAATGTGTAAGTATTGAGTGTAACCACGGTGTTATAATTTCATTAGGAGGTGCACAATATTTTATGTACATTCTAGCAGATGACTGACGATTTACACAGCCCACGCATCGAACGGCTGTGTACTACAGTGGGCCTAGCTGGCGGAAATATTTGAATTATTCAAACCGCTTGAGCGGCGCTGGTCATACGCCCTTGAATTTTCTTTTAATTGTCTTGAGAAAACAATTTGGCGCCACCGGGACTTTCTCACCCCTAGTGAACATCAAGACCTGGTTATTCGTACGTTCGCCACGAACGAAATCTACAGAAGTTGCACGCATTCGAACTACGGATCGAGAAGACACGTACACTCATTACACACAAATTGTACATTATTTACATTTTGCAGAGTAAGACGGTAGCAGTATTAACGAAAATAATACAAAGTGGCTTCCATCGCGGGGCTTAAACGAGGCGGACGTCCTCGAAAATAATACAAAGTGGCTTCCATCGCGGGGCTTAAACGAGGCGGACGTCCTCGAAAATAATACAATATACAGAAAAAACATTACATAAAAAAATATATATTACTTTTTTTACATATATATTACATTTCAGATACAATATATATACAGAAAAAAACATTACATCAAAAAATATATATATTACTTTTTTACATATATATATTACACATATATATTGTAATTATACAAAACACACACACACACACTAACTAAATTACAGAAAAAACATCATCACTTTTTTTACATATATATAATGTGCACAGCCATCTGTAACAGAAACAAAAACAATATTAGTGATGTATAGTTGATACGTGTAGGGTGGATTAGAATAATGTTTATGTGTACTGTTACATACCTCAAAAATGCATGCGTGCATAAAATGGATGTATTGGCCTGCTGAATGCATACACCCGACAATGTGGACATCATCTCGGCGGTGTCCCCTCCAATGCCACGGTTTGGAACCAGTTAATGATGCACAGATAGTGGTAAGTATGACCACACATTAAGCCGAGCAGTCTCTGCCCCTCAGTATAATTTTCTTGGCACACACTGCATGGGGCAGAGCTCTCCACTGTTCCATCGCCACGTCGGAAACCTACTTCTTAGAAGTAATCTCATTGTGGCGACCTCACTGTGCATCCTTGGTTCCGTCGTATCAATTATGTCATAAAACACGCATGGTGCGTCTTCTGGAGGGGACCGCAAACGAGGATCATGTCGCATGTGCTGCTGAGGTTGTGGCTGCTGTTGAGGCTGTGGGGATTGTGGTTGAGGTTGCCGTTGATTTGCGGTGCTTATCCACTGCGGACGTGGTTGTGGTTGTTCCTGTGGTTGTGGAGGTGGCGATTGTGGCGGTGTAATGGTTATCTGCTGCGCTTGTGGACGAATGTCACTGGTGAAAAAGTAAAAATATAAAATCATGTAAAAAAAAACGAAATTATGTACACTTAAGAAGAAGACTTACATATTAAAAGTGATGACCGGTAATTGTTGATGCTTATCTACATCAACATCATTATTTTCATCATGTTGATGCTCATCTACATCAACATCATTATTTTCATCATCATTATCACTTCCATCTAGATGTACTGTTGTATCACTGTCATTACCATCATCATCACCGTACATCATCATCTCATCATCATTGCTGAAAAAAGTACACTTTTAATACCAGATGTAAACGCAATAGTACAAGTGAACGTTAATGAAAAAAAAAAAAACAAACGTACCGACTCGTGCCGGCTTGCTGAGATGCAGCAACAGCAGCAGCAGCAGCAGCAACAACAGCAGCAACAGCAGCTGAACCGGTAGCATCACTGAAAAAAAAAGAATAATTTGAATACCGAACGTAAACGCATTAGTGCAAGTGATTGTTAATAAAAATGGACTTACCGACTTGAGTTGTGTTGTGTTACTGATGGTCCCATCAACGCCTGCCGTAATCTTTGGGAACTATAAAAAATAAACAGTAAGTCAGTCGAATGTTATATTCTGTTTGTACTCGTTAAATATGAAAAAATGTAATTTACCTTCGAACCCGCCGCTGCTCCTCACATACTCTTTTATAAAGTTTATTATCACTTCCGCTCATTCTGTAAAACGTAACAAGAAAAATGTTGTATAATAATTTGCTAACATAATAATGCACGTGTGTGTGTGTGTGCGCGCGCGCGCGCGCGCTCGTGTAATGTCAAATATTAACGTAAAAATATAGTAAGTACTTACATGCAACTTGAAAAATTATAATGAATGTGATAATAATCATTATGACAAAAGGCTTATATATACGAATATGCTCGGTGGGAGTCTGCTATAGACAAAGTCCCCTCACCCTCAAAGTGTTCACACACACACACACACACACGCACGCGCGCACGCACACACACACACACACACACACACACACACACACACACACACACACACACACACACACACACACACACACACACACACACTGTGAGGTCAGTCAACATCTTGTTTAAAATTAATCGCAATTTCCCCTCCCTCATGATTCTCTCATCGATTACATCACACACGGCTTGCATCCTGTACGTAACAAAGCCCCTCGCCCTCACAAAGTTCACACGCTGCGATAACATATGGTCAGTCAGCGAATAAAATTAACTGCACATGTGCATAGTGTGGGAAGGTCTTAGTGGGAGTCGATTACATCCTGTTATAAAAATTAACCATTGACGTCTAATCGTCTACCTCACCCCTCCTACCAACTGAAAATCAAATGAAAGTATAATAAATAAATTTTATACTTGCAATACAAGTTTATTCTTACCATGAGTTACTGTTCCGTGTATCTTAGTCTCTTCATGTTGGGACCGCTATCGTCATTGGTTAACACACGTTTACACACTCTGTAGTGTCCGTACGCGAGTGTAGTTACACCATCGTCCAGTACGTATCTCTTATCGTCATAAGGAGACAGGGAAAGTTTTGTTACACGTTGCGTGTACAGCTTATGACGATCGCTTCGTATACACTCGGCAGAGGTGAAAACTGTTTGACTATCGAAAAGACACTCGCTGTATAACCGATGACGTAACCTTTTTTTTATTGCCGTTCTCGGAACACCTTTCGCCACCTTTTTGTCGGTACAGTCGGACAACAGGAGCGAGTAACATTTAGCTCTGAGTCCGACGAATTCCCTGATGGGTTTCCCATTAGTTTCATCCTTGAACTTCCTCACAACTTTTTTGTTGTCGTCGCAATGACAAGGATGATCTGAGGGATAGTTCGACTGTCGAAAAGGTGGAGATCCTCTTTCATATCGGAGTACACATCGTCAGTCTGTATGCTGTAAAGCAAACTGTCGGTATCAGTCATTAATAAAGTTAATCGTCGTCCGTACGTGCTGACAGCGTACCGATAATGAAAATCGTACATTATCAATTTACTGATATCAAGTACTGTGAAGCCAACGTACACTGGACGGGAAAGGTATATAGTTCTGTTTCGTAAAGCCAGTCCGACCAAGTCGTCGGTGTAGCGGATCATACGCTTTAGTCGTGGATTGGAAACAAGTTTCTGCAGCCGCCCTTTGGTAGAGACTAGTTGGAAGTCTATTCGTTTCCTTACGTTCTCCAGCGATTTACCATAGACAGCGTTGACCATCAGTTTGAAAAAATCTTTTTCAAAACTGTTGGTGGCTGCTGCTCTCTTTTGTGTGTTGAAATCGATAAATGATTTCATCCACGCTTTCTGTTTAAAACTCAACACCCTATGGATTGCTTTCAATTCTAGACCAAGGTTCAGATACAACTTTAAATTTCGAAAATGTAGAACGTAATTTTGCTTGTCGTCCAAAGTCGTTAGCAACTTGGGAACGGACGACGAGAGCGTTTCTGATACGTTATACCCTTTTGTATAGTGTAGTCGTGTGTGGAGTCGTCGAGAGTACGGTGAAAGTATGTCAGGATTGACGCAGGAACGCACAGGTGCTAGTGGATAATCTGAGTGAAGATCATGAAGTTCAGATGGATAGTGTAAGTCGACCTCAAGTATGTAGCCCATGTCACTGTCATCACTCAGAGTACGTACGTCCAGTGAGTCGATCTCGTTACGATCGAGCCATCTTGTGCCGAGTGAATAAAATCGGCGTTTATACAAAAATCTTATACTGCATTTAACGAATACGCTAAAGAAAAATAGGTTTCTGTATTTAGCGGTGGCGTTCTCCCGTACTGTGTTTAGCGTTGAGCACACAATCTACAGGGGGTAATTATGCTGCGCCCGATCGGTGCTGCTCCCTTGCGGACGGGTTACAGCGCGAGTTGAAAAATGCCAGAATAAACGTTTCCGTGTCTGTCTGATTCCGGTCCTACAACTAATCACCTCGCCTGGTTGCTCCGACAGTGAAGTTTTTTTAATTGTACCATCTTCCACCTATGGCAGGCTAAATTAAAACAGATCTGCGGTAAGTGAGTGCAGTATACTTATATATATTAATTTGAAGTCATGTAAAAGGAGTTTTGTTTAATAAATACAGGAATGAATGAAATTGGTTAACCTGTTACACGCACGCCACGTGGCGAATTAGAGTATGCAAAACGAGTTAATTGTATAATAGTAATTGAAGTCTTAACTAAGGCCCCGTAATTGACCAATGTTAACGCAAAATAATATGTACTTTAGCCAAACTTAATGTTTTCAAAGATAGGGCCACATGCCCGTATAACCTGTTGTAGAGTGTGTCAAACTTTCATTTCAAGTAGGCCTAAAGCAGTGTTTAAAATTATAAATGGATTTTGGTGCGTGTGAGAGTAACCTGGGGGAATAAGTGTTGGAGCATGTCGCTGATAATATTTGTATGCTTAGGGTCCCTCGCTTCACGTCGAGGACCAGCCCCAAATCATGACCTGAACTACCGAACATCGAAGGCTCTCAGCTTCATCTGCCGGAGGAGAACAGCGAGGAACAGGCCACACCAACACAAAAATGCTTTAGACCAGGACTTCAAACTCCACACCAGGGAATAAATCAGGTGACACCAACCCAATATTACTTTTTAACACAAGTGAATGTAACCTACTAGAACTCGTGGGCATATAGCGACACACCCTAAAATGACTTTAAGCTTTACACATTTCAATGGGGTCCCCGGTTAACGGGACAGAATAGTGCGCGGACTGGGGGGGGGAATCTTTTGTACATTTTGTAATACTATTTATATTAAGTGTGAGCCCAGAGGTTGGCATGTATCCGTGGCTGATTACCATTCAGGCATGTAAATTTCTTTCTAGTTTTCAGTAAAAGGGTTACCTTAGTGCTAGTAATTCTATCATTCATCATGTAATTTCACAGGTTAAATTTAGTTTTCAATTGATTCATTAATTTCACATATTTATATTCAGTTTGGGCCCTATAATGGATAGGAGTTTCTTTTGTTAGTTTCAGTCGGGTCCCCAGTTTAATCCTGTATAGGCGGATTTTCATGTAGACTTGAACATGCTCCTGGGACAGGTTTAGTTAGGCACCATCTTGCCTAGGAACATGTCGGCCTTTGGGCCAAATTAATTCTTAAAGGTTATAAAGCATCATGACACATTACTGTTTTTAATATTTCACAAAATTTATCATGCTTAAATTCTTTTTAATTTATTATGGTCACTTGTATTGTGACTGAATTATGATTATAATTCCTCCAAGTCTAGGTGCTCAGTGTGGGAGCACTTAATAGTAGTATCAGGCATTATGCCAACCCCTGAATTTTAGTATGCCCTGGGGGCACTGGTGTTACACATATATATATTGGGTTATTATGTATTAAGATCTTGCAATAGGTGTTGCGTGTAATAATATTTATGAATTGTAAATTATGTACCTCCTGGGGTGAAAGAGGTGTGGCAAGATATTAATGTTGAAAGTTGTAATTGTCCTGTGATGTGGAACGGATGTGGAACGTGTGTATGTGTTGTAGTTGTAGACATATATATGTTTATATGTTCATTTATATGTGTTGTATATTCATGTGTATTTCTGGGGGTTAGGTATAGGGCTAAGTGGGGAAAAGTAACCCCAATTGGAAAAGAAAATTTTTATATTCATTTCATATAAAAGTTTATATTTATTTTCAAGTAAAAAATTTAAAGCAAAAACATTTTTAAGGAGAATATAATGATTTTGTTGGGAGATAGATATTTAAAGTTTAGTTATAATAAAAATTTATTGGTTGTTAATTTTGGAGTTTTAATTGCAAGTCCCGTCTCACTGGATCCAGCGCATTTTTGGCTTCTCTAGGCTTTTGGCCTAGTTTTAATTATCTTGTGGCCCCTCTTTAAAAAAAAAATTTAAACAAATTTTTTTTATAAGTCAATAAAACACTTAAAGAGGGGTTACAATCTAAAGTCACCGTAAGGGAGTGGCTGTGACATAGCTGCACCGTAAAGGTTGTTGCAGTCGGTGTATAATATGAAAGAGGTCGGCTTTGAAGCATCATACTGATCAGCGATTAGCGGGTTGTTGGCCTTGGCATAGCGGTTGCGTACCTTGCTAACGCCACCGCGAACGGCTGATTCAATAAAAGATGCTGATCTATATCCGTCAACAGTTCCAGTCGCACACCGGTCTTCTTTAACATCACGTGCCAAGCAACGCCGGGAAGCGAGTAAAGATGAGCCGGATCAATCTGGTAGTACCGCACGGCCATCTCACGAAACGCCTCGAAGACGTCAGCCAGCAGCAGTACATCTGTTTTAAGATAAAGATCGTTATAATCGCCCAGCGTGCGAATTCCGAAAGTCTGCCACACATTTTGTGCATGTGCGTAATCTTCGTCCGACACGGGCGATTCACTCAACCTATTGAAAAAGTGTTCGCGTGGGGCAGACATGTTTCGTCGAACTTCTCGCTACCCGTCATGTAATCGTAAGGGTACACCCCCTTACGTGAGCGTAGCTCTAAGTGTTCTTCGAAACATTGCTTTGTTAAAGCGAAATCCGCACCGCTCGCGCGCAAGTTTCCAACAAGTGTGTCAAAGGACGTGTTCAAAAATTGTAACGTGTCTACGAAACGTAGGCCACCCAACGTGACTGATACGAAGCGTTCACTAGTGGTAGCGATACAAGTGAGATTTTCATCGTTGTATTTACCCAACCCTTGTATCAAGTGATGTGCGTCGTAACCTCGTAAGTCATGGAAAAAGACAGGAATATGTTGGGCGGACTTGCAGTTGAGGTTACATACGTTGTGAGCTGCGCCAAGGTATCGTCCAGTCAGATGACAATGGTTGCGCACCTTGTCGTCATCAGTCAGTGGTTTTTCACAGAGATGGCATACGATAGCATTCGTGAAAGATAATACGTCACGATCACTCATAGTCATGGGGACAATGGTACGCATGATCCTGTACAGTTCATGCTCTTCAACGATTAGTCTATCGAGAAAGGTTTCTATCACGTTCTCACCGCGATAAACAACCTGAGGTTTGAAAATGTTACGCTCGTGGTCGACTATGAGGTAGGAGAAACCTGAAGGAAGATGTAACGATTCCGTTGTGGTGGACGATGTGTGTGGAGGAGCGTCGCAACGATGACAAGGCACAATGAACGATTCAAAGTCTGCATATATAGCGAAAAGGACTTTATGACAATAAGTGTAATTTTTGAAGTACATAACCTTCTCCTTCTCTTTCGTCGGTAAACGAATTCTTTGTTCACCGTACGGTGAACAACGAGGGACGTGTTCGCTAAGGAGTCGTTCTTCGCAGAATCTGTGCAGACAGTAGTTGCAATAGGAAAAACGTCCGTTGTGTTTGGTTAGTGAAGACAGTAAGCGGCTAATATTTTTTATTAAACAGTAATGTTTTCGGTCAGCGGTGGTGAGAAGTAATAGATTAAAGTGGTGTTGTCTGCCGCTGAAAGGAGTTATTCTTAGCGGGTAAATTTCATTTTCTTCGTAACCAAAAACATTTATAGAAATGTCAGAATTGTCTCGTTTGAACTTCACAATATCGCATAGACGGGTGGGATAAGTTATACTAGACGTGGTGATACTGTGAATATATGACTTGTATTTGGATACAAGCTCGTTGTCTCTGTGTTGTGGAAACAGTGCGGCCAACACTGACCATATAAAACACATTTGATAGTCTGTATTGTTCACGTTGATGATGGATTTAGTACAAGACAATTCAGGAGGTGTACGGATGAAACTGGAGGCGGCCAGCGGTTTGTATCGCGAGAGAACGAGTTCTAACGAGATTATATGATCCAACGCCCAACCGCTACCCTCACGCGTGAATTTATAAATCGATTCGATGATTTTTTCGTACGAAGCTTCTAAACGTTCAGGCAATACATTCTGATCAGCGATCAATGTCGTATGACATCGTCCGTGAAAATAGCCTTTACTCGTCACTTCTTCATCCTCGTTCGTGTCGGCGTTTACAATGTACTTGACAAATCTCGCTTTTAGCGCTATATGCCACTTTATAGTAAGCAAACGTGTCAGTTCGTTTAGAATGTCCATACGTAACATATCGTGAATTTCATCGAAAAAGGTAATGACATCGTTGACACATTCTTCTTTTTCCTCTGCAACAGGTGTGTAAACGTACGAGACCAACGAGCCACGCAACGAATGTTTACGATCAACAGCAAACGTCTGCATTGTTAGAATAACAATAAAAGCAAAATCAATTACTTGCTCGCTTGAAGAACATTAGAATACTGATACAAAGTTAGAAAATAAGCAACATTTTATATGCAGTGCGTGAAAGTTAGCCTGCACGAGATTCGAAGGTGAACGCGGGCAGGACGTCTGCGTGCGCAGCAATCTGCTCCCACTACTGTGCTTTATTTCATACCGACCAATTGACGACATCAATCCCCACTACGGTTGCGCGCGCAGCTATCACTGAGGAAGTGAAATGCAGCGCGACAAACTAACATTCTTGCTTCAGATATGGACGTGCACACATATTCTTTTGCAAGCCGATTAAAAAGCTTTTATAACATCCATCGTCGAGGTAACATTAAATTTTACGTTCGTATATTTCCGAATGCGGACGTAAGATTTTTTGACCTAGCCAAAGCCGGGTTTATTTACGAAGGCGATGGTGATGTTGTAAGATGCTGCAAATGTAAAGTACGAATTATGGATTGGATGGTGGGTGATGATCCCGTCCAAGTCCATAAGGCGTCAATGCCCACATGCGATTTCGTTCGTGAACACTTGTAAAAGTCGACGCACGCAAAAACGGCTCTTTTCAGAGCCGACATAAACTCATGTACAAACATACCCGTTTGGGTAGTACTAGTAGTACTCTGTGTTAGTACTATACTAGTACTAGTAGTACTACTAGTACTACTACTTAATGTGTGTAAACAGTTCAATGTCTGACTGATGGTGCCATGATAAAAAAAATAAAATAAAACAAAAAATTTCATAAACATTATACCTATACACTTTAAATATCATGAAAGTTTCGAAGCTGTATCACTTGCATCACAGATCGATGACACAATGGATGTCTATCGATACGACGATGGGAAACATTTCACACTATCAAAACCGTTACGAAGCGCGATACGCTCCAACTTGTGTTCCATGTATTTTGTGAAGAAAAAACGATTTAGTGGTAACTACTGTACACGTTATAAGTTTGGTGTTGACAGATATCACGGACGTTGTTGGCGTCACATAAAGAAACGTAGCCGTTATCTGCCACCGATCGTGCTGTTGATGATAATCTCCGATCGTATACACAACAAATCACGATGGCTTCAATTTATCGAAGAGTGTGATCGAAACAATGTACCAATCGAACTCGTGGTTTACGAAAAGAATATGTTCAAGTATACAGTACGTCACGCGTGGAATTTTATTTCACGTTTCCGACCGATTCTTGAACTGTATCACGCTGTTCAACGTGTTCACGGCTTACACGAGTCACACGGACGAATGAACTATGCGACTGTGTACACAGACATGCTCGCCTACGGAAGTTCAATCCCTCACGCTTCGTGTTGCATTGTCATTACGGAGCGCACTATTCCGATACGTACACCGATTGAAATATACAGAAGCGCGGTTATGATAGCGCCAAAGTGCGCAGTAGATCCTAGCTACAACGTAAGTTTTGACGTGCACTGCCCACCGTCTTCGTTACCGACACTAGCGAGAGGGAAACAGTTCGCATTGGTGAACAACAAGGCACAGGGATTGTTTTCGGTAACCTTTCTGAAGGAAGCATTGCCTACACTCCGCAAGTATTGTGAATACTTCGGTCTGCAGTATTTACATGAAAAAGGGTACACAGTGAAAGACCGACGTTTATACAAACAGTGGCAGCAGTGCACGGGCGCTATGGCGGACGAGTTTTGGTTGTTAAACTCGTGTCTTGTACACCTGCATATGGAGTCGAGAAGTCATCGTCCGATCACAGAACTCAAAGCTAAACACATGTGCGAGCATCTACCTGTGAACGATAACGTCATAGTCGCGGAAATACACGAGTATCGCGCCAACGTTATACGCAGCGTCATGTTCAAAGACATGAATTCCGTCAAGACCGTAAGAGCGTTGGACACGAAACAACACACGCTCATGAGATATTACATCGGTATGAGCCTCGTGCGTAATGGAAGTATGAAAATCAGTTTAGCGCATGTTTTAACGTACTTACGCAATCACAAGAAGAACGCTTTGTTTTTCCGTTCGGTCGAGATGATATAACTGGATGTGGAGTGGAGATCTCACTACAGTCACGCGATGGAAAGCAGACGTACCAGAACGGTACCGAGAAGAGTTACGTTCAGCATTGAGTTAACACTTTACCACGTTCCAGCGTATTGTGAATCACGGTTCGCACGACATGAGAATGAAACGACAGGTGAAGAATATATAGCAGAGCGTTCGCAAGACTATCGCGAGGGAGTTGCACAGACCGGTAAGAAGGAATTTTCCGAGACGTGCGGTGGAGTTAAAGGGACTTCACGACTTGTACCAAGCGGACCTGGTAGAGATGATACCGCACGCGAAGGTGAACAAGGGATTCAAGTACCTTATGACGATCACTAACGCGTTTAGCAAGTACGCGTACGCTGTTCCGTTGAAAACGAAGACGGGTGTAGAGGTCGCACGAGCTCTGGAACCGATTCTTCGTGCTAATAAAATGAAATATCTGCAGACAGACAACGGGAAAGAGTACTATAACAGTAGCGAACAAAAATTGCTGAGCAGATACGGTATCACACTCTATTCCACGTATAGTGAAAAAAAGGCCTCCATTGTGGAACGTTTTAACCGTACGTTGAAAACGCACATGTATCGTGCGTTCAGTGAACAAGGTCATTACCGTTGGTTGGATATGTTACCGTAACTAGTCAACACGTATAACAACAGCGTGCACAAAATGATTGGAATGAAACCGCGTCAGGTGAACGAATCCAACGAACGTACAGTGCTACAACGGATTCGTGAGAACACGGCGAGGAGCATCGTTTATAAACGACCAAAATTCAAAGTAGGTGATCGTGTGCGTATAAGCAAACACAAAATGACATTCGCCAAAGGATACACACCAAATTGGACAAACGAGATATTTCTCGTTCATTCGGTGCGTACCGGCAGCGTACCCATCACCTATTCGCTAAAGGATCATACAGGAGAAGTGTTGAAAGGCGGTTTTTATGAACACGAAATCAGTAAATCGAACGTTGGTGACGTGTACTTGGTAGAAAAGATTGTACAACGTAAAGGCGATCGTGTGAATGTCAGGTGGTTAGGATTCGACGGTAAACACGATTCGTGGATACACAAGAAGAACTTGCTATAACAACTATTCGACTCATGGAAATAGAACCAGTATCCATCGATGCGTTATGATGACAACATGCACACTGTGTACAGCGTAAAAGACATTGTGTCGCATCCTGGTTACGATGGGTACATCGTGAACACGACTGCAACGACGTTGAACGCATGCGCAGGATCTTGACAGTGCACGAGTACTGGCAACGGGTTATCAATCGTGTGAAGAGATTCCGTCTTAACGAAATAGTACCAAGTGGCACCAGATTCGATCACTACAAAGAATGTGTTTGGTCGGATCCGAACTGTGAAACGGGTCCGGACACTTGTGTATGCAGTTACATATCTACCGACTGCTGCAATATAGTGGGGCTATTAAATAGACTGTGCACGGAACAACAACATGAAAATATTGCAACAAGCGCACAGATTAAAAATAAAGGACGTGGACTATTCGAAATTGTGCGGCGATGGTGGTGGAGGTGGTTGTGGCAGAAAAAAACGTAAACACGGACGTCTTCTGCCCGATACCGTTCGTTCGATCATCTGCGGGCCTTCCGCGTGTGGGAAGACTAACGTCATGTTCAACCTGTTGTTCGATGTAAACTAATTGAGATTCGCGAACTTATACGTGTTTTCTAAATCACTATTTCAACCCAAATATCAGATGCTGGAGACCCTGATGACACAACTTTCCAACGAAGGAATGGGTTATCACGCCTACAACGATAACGAAGAGGTACCGCCTCCCGATGAGGTCGATCCTGATTCTATTATGCTGTTCGATGACGTGTCTTGTGAAAGACAACACAATATACGCAAGTATTTCTCTATGGGACGACACAGCGGTGTGGACGCGTTTTACCTTTGTCAGACGTACAGTCAAGTGCCAAAACAGTTGGTTCGTGACAATGCCAATTTAATAGTATTGTTCAAACAGGACGATCGTAACTTGAAGCATGTGTACAACGATCACGTCAACACGGACATGAAATATGACACGTTTCAGAACATGTGCGCTGAAGCGTGGAAAGATCGTTACGGCTTTCTCGTTGTGGGCAAGGATTCTTCTATCGATACCGGCAGGTACAGAGTCGGTTTCGATCGTTTCATAGCAGTAGCACCTAACGATTAAACAAAAAAAAGTTGTCAAACATTCAGCTAAATATACATGTCTTGCTGTCAACGACTTTAGTTGTCGTACTGCCGTTTATCGAGATGGACGACAAGAAAAAACGACTAGCACGTGATATCGACACGATCAGTGATGACATACGGAAGAAATACCGTGCGTTAAAACATGGTATTCGTGAAGAAGAAGCAACGTTATCCAAAAGTTACAAACCGATTCTGGAACCGTTACAAAATATTTCGCAAGCGTTGCTTGAAAAAAAAACGTAAAAAAACAAATGAAAAGCCGATAAGAGTGAAAACGATGAAACGTGAAGAAGAAGAGGAAGAGGAAGAAGAGGATCCGATGGATGCAATTAGTAAGATCGATGTAGGAACACCACTTCTTTCCCGAACGAAACCGTCTTTCCTGAAAACACCTGTGATAGCCGAAACATCGGGTGATGACAATAAGGACGATTCTAGTCTCAACATTGAAAAAATGTTAGACACACCGGAAGGAAAACGTGAAGCGCGTAGATATTTTCAGGACAAATACGACAGTGAATCGTTAGCGAACAAGTACATGCGTATGATCGTTTCGTCCGAACGCGATCGTCTGATAGACTATACGTACGGTGTAAGACATGAAAACGGAAAATGGATGATTTGTGATTCACCGTTCGAAATCGAAACGGACGATACGATTCTTATCAACGGTAAACGATACAAAGGTACAGCAGGACTCTACGAACTTGTATTCATGAAGCATCCTAAAGAAAGTGTTTACAACGAATCAGATCTGAAAGCGTACAAAGATATACTGCGTAACACCAACGCGGACAAGCAGTATTACTTAGCGAACGCACAGGTGAACGCGAACAGAGGTGTAAAGTATAAACGAATAATATCAAACTATTTCCGTCGAAACGTACAGGACAGGGGCATAATAATATGATACATCGTATATTACGCTAACAAGAAAAAAAGACAAAATCGATTACGTGCACTGGGACGATCCGAACGAACTGGTGGACAGATTGCGACTGTCAATGGCATCACAGCGTGTTGGAAACAGCGGGCACACGAACGAAATCGTCTCCATAGTGGAAGAACTACGTGAAGCCGACATAATCTTATAACAACCCTATTCGAGTCCGAAAGCCGATAAAGTATAAATAATACAGTCATACACGCACCGAGGACATTCCACGTTTGGTTGTGACAACATGGATATCGTGCTACTGTTTATTATCGTGTGCACAAGTGCCGTTGTCGCATCGTCCGTTAACGCTAACGATGTAGATTTCGCTATAGATTACTTGGTGCGATACGGATACGTGCCTGACGATAGTTTACGACTCACGGACAACGTCACCATCGATATGGACGCCTACCTTCGCACGTTTCAAGTGAATTACAATTTAACCGTAAATGGAGAATTGAACAACGAAACGATAAAATCTGATGCGTGCGCGGAGATGCGGTAACGAAGATTTCGTGTCGTACACCTTACGAACACCGTGGGCCAAGAGACGCTTATCGTGGCGGTTCTTTCACGGTAGCGCCAGCGCTATAGAAGCGTCGCGACAAGCGTTCGCTGTATAGCAAAAACATTCGAATCTGGAATTTGAATATCAACCCAACGACATAAACGCAGACATGGTCATTGCTATGAAATATTTTAAACACAGGTGTCTGACTTCCAGGTGCACGATCTGCGGGTACGATTTGGACGGACGAGGAGGTATATTCGCTCACGCTTACTACCCGCCCGATTTAGCGTATAACACTACTGAAATACACATGTACTACTACGAATCGTGGAATTATACGAATGCAACCGAAATACCGGACGATCAGACCAGTTTTCTTCAGGTGCTAACGCATGAAATCGGACACGGGTTAGGACTGTCTCATTCCCTCGAGAGGGATTCGATCATGTACCCGTTCTACGTACCACGATCGGACGGTCCGTTCGACCTGAGAGACGACGATATAAGAGGCATTCAACGCTTCTACGGGAAGCGGCCGCTGCCGCCGCCCGCTACGACGACGACGACACCGACAGCGAACGAGACCGCGCGGACGACAACGGATTTATGTCGACTAAAGAACGTTAATCAATTTTTAATAATCAACAGACATCTGTATATTGTGCACAATAACTTTTTGTGGACATTGGACCTCGAGTCGAAACGAGCGGGTGGGAGTCCGCTTCTGTTGACGGATTGGTTGACTTTCTTACCGCTGACGTTCACCAACGTTTCAGCGATGTACCAGAGACCGCAGACCGAAGAAGTGGTGCTTTTCATAGACAACTATGTATACATGTTTGATATAAACAGTCTGCAGCCAGTGAACGGGTATCCGCGTTCAATCACAACGCTCGGTGTTCGCACGATGACGAAAATAAACGCTGCAATACACATGTACACGGGTCGAACCCTTCTATTGTACAACGATATGTATTACGGCGAGACAGACGAGTGCACGTTCACGATCAAGAAACACGGATATGTTAAAGATCGTTTTGTCGGCTTACCAGAAGCCATTGATAGTGCGTTCCGATACATCGACGGAAAAATTTATTTCTTCAAAGACACATGCGTATGAATTTCTAAATACGATCGTAAAAGGAAAACATAACGACGGACTCTCCGTTGTCGGAATAAAATGCATAGACAGTACGATCGTATCAAAACTAATCGATTTATTACGTGAATACGTATAAATGCCGTGCACAACGAACGAGACGCATCATTCACGAGATGAGTGTCGACAAGTTTGGCAGACACCAGAGCGCTGTCAGAGCGGGAAGGGAGACGCGACGCAGTCTGCTAGAGGATATTGGTATCACAATGACCGAGGACGGACACTTCGACGTAGCGGGAAAAAAATACATAACTTGGGCGAACCGCGCGATGATAGCGATGCCGTTCCACTGCGCTTCGTGCGTGACTATTGTCTGTTAGCTGACGATCCGCCGACGACGCAAGGAATAGATGCGAAAGGTCGTAAGTTCGTCAACGTCGGCTCTCCTGTCGATCTCGGGGACGCTGTCAGCAAGCAGTACGTAGACTACTCGTGCTTACGTTTCACACAGTTGGCACCGAACAAGAAGAACGGGGCTGTCGTCGACGCACGGGACCATCGCATACAGTCTCTGAGGGAACCGATTCGTGCGAGAGACGCTGCGACCAAAATATACGTGGACTCGAAGATCATACCGAAGGATACGAACTCTAACCTAATGGTCGGCAACGTGCGGATAACACAGTTAGCTCCACCCATGAACAACAAGGACGCAGTGAATTTGGAATTTTTGAACCGACACACGATCACCGCGGTAAACGATGCTTATTTTAACGCACAAGGAAAAACCATTCTAAACGTTGGCGACGGTGGCGCACGGGCTAAAGATGCAGTGAACGCACGTCAATTGGAGGACGTGAAGCGGTACGCGAAGAGCGAAACGTACAAACTCGCAAAAGTGTTCCAACACCGTTGGGAGAAAGTGGTATCGTATATCTATAAATTGTATACACGCGCAGCGCGTACTTCACTTGGTGTCGAAGAGGCAGACTTACTACTTACGAACAAGGCGGAGACGAACGTGTTGATTAGTGATCTGGACAAATCCAACGACGAGCAAGATTGGAGATCTCTATATCGAGAGCAACCGAAACAGTAGTCATGTATGAACTACGTAGCCGTGTTGATAAAAAAAGGGGGGGCGTGGTCTTATCGGAAAAATAGTTAAAAGCGCGGTACCATTCGTCGCGAAGTCAGTACCTACACTGATCAATCGAGCGGTGGACGTATTACCGGTAGAACTACATCTGCCTGGCTACAGGTTCTATGGACCCGGAACGAAACTAGAGGAGAGATTGAGTCGTGGTGATCGAGGAATCAACGAGTTGGACGAAGCCTGTCGTGAACACGATATCGCTTACAGCAAGTACAAGGACAACGAACGACGAGGTATAGCGGATCGTGTGCTAGCCGGTAAAGCGTGGGAACGAGTGAAAGCTTTGAATTCAGGCATCAGTGAAAGAGCGTACGCGGCAGCCGTAGCAGCAGCGATGAAGGCGAAATCTGCGTTAGGCAGCGGGGTATGCTGTAGTGGTGGTGGGGTGCGTAAACGTCGACGTCGCACCAGACGACGCAAGCCGGTTCGACGCACGATAATCAGGAAGAGGAGGAGGACGACGACGACGGGGACAGGAAAACGACGAAGAAGGGGCGGTGGTAAAAAGGCTTCAGGACTCTATCTTCGACCGTACCGAAAAAACTAATCAAAATACCCGTGCGTCCGTTGTCCGATCGTGATCTTTATGAGTACACGAAACGATTGCGTATACCTTATTTCAGAGGTGTGTACATACGCGACGCACTTCCTAGTACATCACCGTGGGAGAACGAAAGTGCGATCGTGAATCTGGACGACGCTAGCGGACCGTGCACGCACTGGGTATGCTACAAGAAGCGAGGCGGTAGAGTCTGGTACTTTGACGGATTCGGCAATCTGCGTCCTCCTGTCGAGCTAATACGGTACTTTGGATCGAACGTGACCGATGTTTATTACAATTACATGCGAAAACAACCGTCGGACACAGTCATCTGTGGACATTTATGTTTAGAGTTTTTGACATCGAACGATCAGTAAACTACAAGATGTCTTCGCTTACGGTCACCGTCACAGGAACGGATCCGAGCGCACTGGTTTGTGACTTTTTTCCACCGCTTGAATTGACGGACGGTGAATGGTACGCAGGACTGCTGGACTTACCACGTACAACTCTATACCGAACGTGGAGAGTGGAAAAAACAACGTCTTTCCCGTACTAAAGGGAGCACGTAAAACGTTAGACCCTGTCAACATACCGACCGGTGTGTATGAAATCAGTGATATTGAAACGTACCTGAAAAAAGAAATAGCAGACCCGACTTTTTCTCTACGACCCAACAACAACACATTGAAATGTGAAATTTATTGTTCATACGATATCGATTTCGGATGTACGGAACACACGATCGGTACCATGTTGGGTTTTTCCAAGAGCCGCAAGTTAGAAGCGTATAAATTACACACGTCGGACGCGCCTGTAAACATTAACAAAGTGAACGTTTTGGAGATAAGGTGTAACGCTGTACAAGGTTCATACAAGGCGGGACGAAACGGGCATATATTGCACTCGTTCTATCCAACGGTTGAGCCAGGATTCAAGATAGTCGAAACGCATAGAAACGTCATTTATTTTCCGCTTAACGTACTACACTTGCGTAACGTTACAGTGTCCGTACACGATCAGGACGGTGATATCGTGAATTTTCAAGGGGAAGTCATCACCGCACGTATACATTTGAAACGTGTGTAGTAATCATGAGAATTTATTTCACCGAAACCTCCATGATGAAGAGTGGTGGTAGCGACGGCTCGCACTGCAAGATAAAAGAGGACAACACTTTTGGAAAAGGTATCAGTAGACGTTCGTCGTTGACACGATTAACAGCAACTAACCGACGCTACCTGATTTCACTAGGATTCAAACTCAAGAGAAACAAGTAACATGACGGACAGCGGTATAGTCTTATCGGTTGAACGTCGACCGTTCTTTGAAGACAACATCACACATTACGAATATCATCCTCATGCACCGTACGCGTCGGCGTCACGATATGGAAATAATGATGAGATACGCATACCTATCCTGCAACAGGAAGTCTTCACTTTACCGATGGAAAGTTTCCTCTACGTTGAAGGCAAGTTGAGCAAAAAGACCACTGACACCGGTAATTTGAACGTGACAATGATCAACAATGCGATCGCGTTTCTCTTCGAAGAAATCCGTTACGAACTGGCCGGTGTGGAAGTAGATCGTACCAAGAGTGTCGGCATCACGTCCACTATTAAAACCGTGCTATCTGCCAGCAAGCAGGACATTGTTTCTATGCAAAATGCCGGCTGGGTTGCTCCTACAGTTGACGAGCTAACACCATCCGGTAAAAATAATGAATTCAACTTTTGCATACCGTTGAGGATGCTGATGGGATTCGCTGAGGATTTCACACATGTTATTTTAAACATGAAACAGGAACTGATACTGTTACGCACTTCCACTGACGTTAACGCTCTGTTCTCGTCTACGGATGCACCCGCTAACGCTGATATAGAACTGCCCAAAATCTCTTGGATGATTCCGTTCGTGTACGTGAACAACGAAGTACGGATACGATTATTGGATATCATACGCAAAGACCTACCACTATTCTTACCGTTTCGTAGTTGGGAACTGCACGAGTACCCGGTTTTATCAACGACTGACAGACAGACTTGGACAGTGAAAACAACTACACAACTGGAGAAACCGCGGTACGTGATACTCACCTTCCATACCCTCAGAAAGAATAATCTGAAAAAAACATGCAGATGAATTCGATCACTGCAATGTGACAAATGCGAGACTCTTTCTGAACGACAAATACTACCCGTACGATAACCTGAACCTGGATATCGTTAACGGACGTTACGCATTGCTGTACGACATGTATACATGATTTCAAAAGTCGTACTACCACAGAAGTCAATCCAACGTACTTCTAACGCCTACTGAGTTCATAGCAAAAGCACCGTTATTCGTCTTCGATTGTAGCAGACAGGATGAGTCGCTCAAGTCTTCACCAGTCGACGTCAGATTGGAATTCGAGTCATCGAGCAATTTCCCCGCTCAGACCGCGGCCTACTGCTTGATACTGCATGATTCGCTCAACGTGTACACTCCGTTATCCAACACAGTGCGCAGACATAATTAAACATTTACTATATATTATTGTTTTTCATTGCTGTAAATATAATGTTGCTTTTTAGAATGTAATGTGTGCATTACATGTATGCGATTTTTTATTTAAAAAATGTAATCAATTTTCATGTATTTTTAATTTGCTGTAAATAGAATGTAATGTGCGACTTACATGTATGTAATTTTTTTATTAAAAAAAATGTAATCATTTTTCATGTATTTTATTTTTGTAGAGGGGGAAACAATTATCCTCTCCTCCCTATTTTTTGCTCAGTGTTTCATCAACACGACTCGCGAGAGGACGCACAAGATGCTTTCACACGATATCGATGATGATGATGATATCAATCCCAAAAACGACCGCTATTTCAAACAATGCGGTGAAGCGACAGCAACAAAAATCAAGTCCTTATCACCAGACGATAAAGAAGTGCAAGTCATCTTAATTCAAAAAATCACATCTCCGTACCCACGTTACAAAAGCTTGGAAAACCGTTTAAAGAGTTTTAAAGAATGGCCTGTATCGTTAACGATAACACCTAAAGAATTATCAGAAGCGGGTTTCTTTTACACTGGATGCAACGATAGGGTGACTTGTTTTTGCTGCGGAGGCGGATTAAACAAATGGGAACGTGGAGAATATGCTTGGATGGAACACGCACGTCATTTCCCTGCGTGCTCTTACGTAATGTTAATGAAAGATAAACATTTTATCATCAAGGCACTGGGTATCGTTACCGAAGCGCAAGCACCAGCAGCAATAGCGACAGCAGAGAACGAACAACGCACCGACACGATCAAGGAGAATATAAAAAACGTAGAAAGAAGCTCAAATCGTGATACAATGTGCAAAGTCTGTTACGCACAAAACGTGGAAGTTGTACTTATTCCCTGTCGACATTTTATCACGTGTGAATTGCGCCATAACCCTACATACTTGTCCCTTATGTAGAACCGCATGCATTGCTTACATGAGAGCGTATTTCTAGTTCGTTTTCACGCTTTAATTTTATCGACTAGTGAACACAGGGTTTGAAAATATATGCTGCCGTGACATAAGTGTTTAATCTAACCTCCGCTAATATCGCATACCTCAGTGTTTGAACAGCACGCGTTGAAGACGGACGCATGGAGCTGTTATCTCCGTATGAGTACATACGCTGTAGTGACTTAAAGCACACAATACTATACCCTATAGAAATTTTTGTATACAACATTTTGACATGTAAATTTGTTGCACTGATCCGAGACGAAAATATAAGGTACAAAATAAACGTTCCGAAAAAATTCTTTACGAGCGTTTCACAACATACAACGTGTCTGTTCCGTAAGACGGACGGATCTGCAGCGTTCTTAGTAACACCAAACACGTTGTTTATAACGAAAAAAGGATGTGCGAGGATAATCTAGCAGTCATACTTGACTTTCACTGTTTCATCGACAACGATGGAAACGAACTCGTTAAGGAACTAGCCATTATGGATGTCACCGCATTTGCCAGCAGACATTGGATATTTACACCTCCAGCAGACACGATTGTTTCGAATCACAAACATGTGAGGACAAACAGATGGTTAACAGACCATTATCATGGACTAGCGTGGACGGACGGGGACACATCGTATGAACATCTTGTACCAATATTAGAAAAGTATACATTTCCTTTTAAATTCGTGTTCGTAAAAGGATTGCAAAAAAAAATTTCTACAGAAGCGTATCGTGCATTTTAATATTATAAATTTAGAAGATTTCGGTTGTCCCAAACTCGATCAATTACAATCAATACATGGAACAGCCTGTCTCGCTCACCACTTATTTCCAGAAATATGTACAAATACTAGAGTACACGCTTTACGCGAGTGGGTTGTATCAGATTTTAGAGTAATCAATATGTTTCTGATAATTTACTAATTGAAAACATTATTGTTTAGTGCTTACGTAAAAAAAAAATAACAACTCTCGCTTTTTCTGTCAATTACATCACCCTGTCTAGTCATATAAAAAAAATTAGCGTCACCGACATGTTCTAACACGCATGAGTGCTGTTAATTACATCATCCTGTCTATTCATAAAAAAAAAATATCCAACTCGTCTCCTCTTCGCCGCCTACCCATCGAACCGTGAGAAACCAAGTCGTATCCTGTTCACATGGTTAAAAATAAACGCTTACTGTACGTTATGTGGTTCCCCCTCTCCGGTTCCACCTCCACAACTACCTCCCTATTTATTCCGCTGTGCACGAGCGTTATTCGTTCAGTGCTTGAGAGGCGCGCGAGAAAAATATAAAATTCTTTATTTTAAAATGCCATCATTCACCGCAAAATTTGCAACTATTAGCGCAATTGAGTATAAAAAAATAAAAGAATTGATAATTGGCGTAAAATATCCAGTAGAAGAAATGCAGAATATAGACGCAAAGTACGGGAAAGCCGTACTCGTCACTCTCCAAGATTATAGAGACCCTAAACTAAAATATCGTGTATATCTACCTAAAAGATACGCAGGCGTTTTCGAAGATGACGAATTAAAAAATTTAGTACCGTGTTCACTGCAACTAATTTATCGTGGAGAAAAGGATAAAGCGTACATAGTAGAAATTGTAGAGTAAGACCGAATGGACATATTCACTTACCATGTATAATTTTCATTGTTAATACACATAATTGTCATTAGCTGCACGTACGATTATATATTAACATGTACTTAGTTGTATTTCAACTTCTAATTATACATAATGTATTTTAACTTATAATATATTGTGCTTACACATATATTTCATTTAATTTAATTATATTCAATTATCAATGTACTTACTGTATGTCTAGATAATAAAAGAAGGCTTACGTGGTGTACATTTTAGAGTAAGCCCGGATAGACATCTTCAAAATTAACAAATATATTGTTCATAATTGTCATTGCACACGTATACAAATAGTATTTTAAAATATAATGTGCTTACACTTATTTCAATTTGATTTAATTCAACACAATTATTAAAACAATTACAAATAAATTGTTATGCTTAATGAATTTATGCGTAATGAATTTATAAATTAAAATCTAATGTTCTTACACATAATATAATTGTATACAATTGTATTTTTTATAATTGTCTCTACTGTGTGTGTGTGTGTGTATTTTAATTTTTCATTTTTTTTTGTACATATTTGACATAACATATTGCACTTATTTATTGTAACTTTTAATTATTAGTTTTACTTAGTTGTAATTCATACACAATTGTTACACATGTTTACATATTAATTATTGTCACTACTGTGTACGTTTACATATTTTAATTTGTAATTAGTTTATTTAGATGAATATTGTACACAAATGTCATATTGCATATGTTTACATATTATGTATTTTGTACTTGTCACCACTGTTCACGTTTACATAATATGTATTTTAAATTGTAATATATTTTGATTACATGTATTTTAATTATTTTTAATTAAACAGTATTGCTTTAACATTTTTATTCTATATTTATTTCAAAAGTCCTTCAAAGATTAACACTAATGATCACTCAATATACAAGCTAGAACGAGTGTTGCACAATGTGCATTCATGTGTTATTACATACAACTAATTTAAAAATCAATTTTATTAAACAATAATGGCTTGATTATATTATACTTTAAAAATTAAAAAATTATTTAAAAATGAAACTTACCTTGTACGAATTCTAGTTGAGTTTTACTGAAAGTGAGTCTCGTCGAACGATGTGATGGTGAGAGCAATTCGTACGAAATTATAAAATTATTTAAAAAAGAAACTCACTCTATACGAGTTCTAGTTGAGTTTTACTGAATGTAGGTCTCGTCGAACGATGTGATGATGTGAGAAATTCGTACAGCGTATATATACAATATCTCAAGGATGAACGCGAAAGCAGCTGGTATCAACTAGAGCTGCTACACGTGCAGTCAAGGACAACCACTTAGCTTGGCTTTCTGTTTCACACACTAATTTTACTCGACGACAAAATAACCTAGAGCTGCTACACGTGCAGTCAAGGACAACCACTTAGCTTGGCTTTCTGTTTCACACACTAATTTATGTACGGTCATCACTTCGTTCACACACACACACACACACACACACATACAACGTTAACAAATGCACAGACAGCTGGAGCCCAATTAATAATATTACATCACCAACGACTCGCGTTCTTCAAATTATGTACGACTAATAAAGCCTCCGCTCTCACGCTTTGGTAACAGATGGCCAAACAGATGGATTGATTACATCATCACCAGGATGTGTACATTTGCTCAGATAGTCGAAGCCAATTATTATTCATTACATAATCAACGGGTCGGGTTCTGTTATTAAACAAATGGATGTACGACTAATAAAGCCTCTGCTGCAATAATAAATGGTCGGACACTCAGTTTGAATTACATAATCACCAACTTGTGTTCTGTTAGTACGACTAATAAATCCTCTCGCTCTCACCATGTTCACACACAACGATAATAGATGGTCAGATAGCATCAAGATGTAATAAGTTATAAATAAGCGCATGTGTAAAGATCACAACGAGAGTCATTTACAACATCTTCCACTTAATGTCTGTAATTCTTATTAACTCACATATAATACATACCCACCAGCGATTACAACTAGACATTCAATTATTCAGTGCATATCATGTGTATTTCTTACATTACATGTACACAACACTACACATTTTTTTACGTTCGTGCGATATAGATTACTATAGTAATAATTATCTTATATGCACAAATGCATGATATACAAACAAGTGAAATGATTTTAAATTTTGCACCGAAGGACTGTGTCAACAAGAATTTCACACCGATGATGTGCATATTTTTTATTTTTACAATGTATACTTACCATAAAGGCACACACACATTCAAATGTACAGTTTTCGAGTTGGCAACAATGCAATTCACCTCTTCACATCGCCGATATCCGGACAATGGTGGCAGTGTAAATATATCTGAAACCCGTACACTATAACACATGCACGAGCCGACAACGTGGCCGACGCTAAACCAGCACACATGCACAAGTTGACAACGTCGACGCTTTTCCAACATGGACACCCTTCCGGAAAACACAGTATATATCCAAACCAATACACTATAACACACGCACGAGGCGGCAACGTGGCCGAACCTTAACCACCACACTCCTTACACAACCCGACAACATCGCCGCTTTTCCAACATGGCCGACGCCGCCGACAAAATGGACGACGACCCCACCACTCCTGGCGGCGGTCAAGCCACCACCAGGCCGCGGCCAGGCTCCCGCCGGACGGCGAACCGCGAACGGCGGCCACGCCTCCACCAGTCAACGCACACATAACCCCAAAAAATGGCCGACACCGACAACATGGCCGAACGCCGACAACATGGCCGACAACTTCGGCACGCCCAACAAGGTCACGTGGGACACACCACTACCCCCCGGTCCATCCTAACCTCTGCACACGATGACACACAGCACCGAAAGTCTACCCCCACCACCGTGATTTTTGAATTTCGCGCCAAAAGGGGGAGTGACGTCACTTCCGCGGTAGAACTCTCATTCTTACCCTACTAACTGGCTGCCTCAATAAAATTCCAATTTTTTCGACTGTTTGTCCTTGAGACTTATTTATTGTCATCGCAAATGCAGGTATAATTGGAAATTGAGTTCTTTGAAAGTTAAATGGTAAAACAGTACCGGAATATGTTAAATTTATACGTGGAATCAAAATTCTCTTATTGCGTGCGGTTCCAGTTAAAACTTCGCAATCAATAGCATTACGATGCATACACTTGATGCGCATTCTTGTTCCATTGACTAATGCTTCCTTTGTATTTAAGTTTCTGATCAGTAAAACGGTGCAATTAACTTTCAATACTAACTTATGTGGTGGCAAACCACTAATAGTCAAAGAATTCAAAAACTCTACTGGATAGTTATTGATTTCATTGTCATCATCACAAATTATTTTATCGTAGCTATGATATGTTTTCTGTTCACCTGGTATTCGATTAAGTATATCAGTATTAATAAAAGTACAATCATCATTTTTAGGTGCTAAAATAACTGACTTCAATATGTTATCTGAGAGTATGTTTTCGGAAATATTTCCATACACCTCATTAATAATATTATTTTCATCTCCTATTAATTGCTGAGGTATTTCAATAATATTTTCACCAAACTGAGGGAATTGTGGGGCTTCATCATTACCAATTTTTTCCAAGAATTCGACAAATTCTATTTCACTTGGTAAGGCTCTCATATTTTGAGTAAACGTTACTTTATGAAAATAAACAAATTTATGCCAACTCGTGACACAATTTTCAATTAAAGTTGCACGTGATCCATGTGGGACAACTGGTAAGATTTGCCGAAAATCACTGCACAGAAGTATCGTTTTCCCTCCAAATGGTTTATGTTTATCATTTTCATCGCATAGATCCTGCAATAATCTATCTATGATTTTCAACACTTGCAGTGGGCACATAGACATTTCATCAATAATTATCAATGATGATGAATTTATGTAACGTCCATAGCTACTATTTGCGGTAATATTCGCTACAGAATTTTCCAAAATGGGTATAGGCAATTTAAACACATTGTGTAAAGTTCTACCTCGAAGTAACAGACTTGAAGCTATGCCATTGAACGCTGTTGCAATGCAACTAAGATTAAGCGAATTTAATTTGTGAATGATTGCTGTTTGTGTGAATGTTTTTCCACAACCTGCATGAGCGGTTAAACAAAAAAAATTAGATCCAATATCATGATGCAAAACTTCACGAATCACACGATCAATTAGATTACGCTGTTCAATATTTGCAATTTCATAATGCTCAGAAAACAGAAACTCTTGTTCTATTGGATCAATAGCATTTGCTTCGTCTGTTCTCTGCGAATACGTGGGAACTGGTAAACCAAGTTCTTGACATGACAAATTATGAACATTCAAAATATCTTCAATTTCTAATAGAGCTGTATTAAAGGATACTTCTTCGTTGTAATCTCTCAAAAAATCTTCACTAATATATACTTTAAATTCATTCCATAACGCCAATGCATTGGCTGGCACATTTAATGCACAAATGTAACCAAATAAATTTCGCATTTGTTTTGGTGAATGTAATTCTTTTGCTTCATTTAAACATTCGCGCCATTCATTATCATTTGAAGCAATGCCGCGAGCATGGCACGCTTCAACAAAAGAAGTGTGTATAATTCCATTGTATGTTCTAACATCCTCAAATGATTTTGGACCACAGACATGTAATAAAAGCAATCGTAAATGGAAAAGTTCGATGTCTTTTGGTGATACTACATATATGCGTGTAATGATTTTATCACTTCCACGCCTTCTCTTCTTCCATTTTTTTCGGGAATCTTCCCACACATAATGCAAAGGAATTTTAATATACTTATATTCATGCGCTGATGGATCTGATCGATTCAATTCAAAAAATGCTAATAATTTTGTTTGTCTTGCATTTTCAATTGCTTGACGTTCTTGCCCTTCTCGAAAGTAAACATTCTGTCTACGCGGTAAATGAATGTCAAGATTAACGATGACATGTGATTGAAAATGCATTGTTAATTCATAGATGCGCCATACAGCTTCAGTTGATCCGACATAACGGCCATTTAAAAAATTTTTAACTTCATCAATTTGTATTTCTTGACCTGGTTCATTTCTCTCTGAACCTAATTCAACAGATGCACTGTCATAGCCTTTATACATGTATTTATAAATGTATTTAACACTTTTAACCGTAGTGCATACTTCAACATTTATATGGCAATTAAATTTGGCAAGTAAATACGGATTGTATGGTACAACATAACGATTGTCGAGGCAACTACCGCGAACTTCAGCATTAATACCATTATCACGCCTTCTGTATAATGGATATCCATTTAATGATTCACATGTAAATTCATTAAATCGTTTTGGATAATCTTTTGTGCATTTTCCATCTCTCATACATACAGAATTTGGATTAAGTACACCGCATAGACCATGCATCATGTGTTTTACAACATATTCATGTAATGTAGGATGTGTTTGAATGTTAGGAATCTCCGCAGATACAACTTTATCAATATCGGTAGCATTAACAATTTTATCTTGCTCATTTAAAGAGAGTAAAATGTGAGCATGAGGCAATCCTCTCTTTTGAAACTCAACTGTATAAATGAGTGCTTCAACTTTACCGAAGATTTTTTTAGTGTAAGGCCCTCAATTAATGCTTTCAGTTTGGACTTGAATACACGCACAACAATATCAGGTCGAAAATTAGCTGACACCTACACCAATATTGCTAACTATTTCAGGCCAACTTGGATTGCAAATCATTGTAATAAACAAAGAAGGCTTTCCGAAATGTTGTACAATTGATATTGCATCTAAATAATTCTGATACATATTTCTTGGAGATCCATTGAATGAAGATGGTAAAATTACTCTACGGCCAACATTATTGGCATTGGGGTTCAATTCTAAATAATCTGTTAAATTGTTGTAAACTTCAGACCTAAGACTTGTTTGATTTTGTCGAATGAAATGTAACCTTGTGCCCTCTATTCTCACATGCATATCAACTATCCACTGCAGAAATAATTTTTGTGAATGGTGAAACAT
This sequence comes from Magicicada septendecula, assembly GCA_034769895.1. Lineage (NCBI taxonomy): Eukaryota > Metazoa > Arthropoda > Insecta > Hemiptera > Cicadidae > Magicicada > Magicicada septendecula. Next base: position 203,300,067 of record CM068371.1, read on the forward strand.
GCTAAAATCTTCTCTAATTGCAGTCGATAGGCTGCATACTGAAGCATGGTTAATTTATTTCTGGGCGCTCTTGAATTAGATGTAGTTGGTACATTATGAGAAATATTGATATGCCACCCAGTATCACCATTTGGAAAAAGTAATGGATACGCTAAAGGGTCCAATGATGAATCCAAAACAGAGATATTTTTAATGGTACCATTAACTTTTGAAAACGAAACCATATTTCGTTCAAAGGGTGATTCACCATCAACTGTACTAAATATTACTGCTACATCAGTTTGAACTGCATCATTATAACGGCGTAGATCTAAATCACGATTTACTTTAATGAGCATACAAATTTCTTTATTTTGATTTTCAACTCTCTGACAATGATCTTTCATTGCAATGAATGACCGAACGAAAGGATTAATGCGTTCCAATTCAAGAGAGATTTCGCGCATTATATTGTTATTGCATGTTTGATTATAGTGTTCACGTAATCTATAATTGACAGCAGTGTCAACATCATAAAAATATAATTGCGCATAACATGGTGAGCGACCATATCCAGCAGTCATTGGACCTGATCTGTGATAAAAAACATCATGTATTTTAAAATGATACACTTCACGCGTAACTGTATCCGAAATTTTAGCTTCTGAGCTAACCATAGCAAATGATGAATTGTATTTACGAATGTTTTCAAAATAATTTTTTGACTTTCTTTTTATTGAAGGTTCATTTGAAATAAGTCCATCATTCAATGATTTAAAGTATTCATTTTGACTTAAGGCCGGTAATATTGCTTTACCCTTATGACAACATGAAGTGAAGTCCTTTCACCTAAAGTGACCTCAGATTCGAAATGTTTTGCATTGCAAAACCTGCATTGTAAATGCATTAATCCACAATCAAAAGTATTAAAATTTCTTGGAATGACATTCAGTGCGCATTTAAATGTATCCCTCAAAATAATTTCATCATTTTGTATACTATTTACACTATTTAAATTTGCATTTGGTCTATTATCATTTTGACTTTCACGCGAATATATATTCCTTTTTCTTTGTCTCTCACTCCGACCCGTCAATGTTCTATGTCGAGGCATAATGGAAGTAGGTGCGAATATCTGAATGTAAAAAAAAACATGTAATGAAATTACTGAAACTAAGATTAGACAGGGTTTAATTTAAAAATAATAAAATGTACTCACCTTTTGAAACCACCAATAATAATTAGGCGAGAGTAAGTCAATTCAAATTGCTGCTACAAAATTTTCCTTTTGCAACAAGTGTATATTAAGCAAACTGTATTTCACTTTCAACTGCACATTAATATATAAAACACAGATATCTAATATACAAAATATAAAATAAACGCTTTTTTGCCTTGACATACACTCCACAGACTATTGTTGCCTGGCAACAAAATCATTTTATTTTTAACAATTACCATTGTTTGAAAAAGTTTAAATGAATTTTCAAGTGCAAATGAATGTTTTATTTAATTTAATTTAATGTATTTGTAACACATATTATATATAAATTTTAGCTTTCTGCACTCCTTCTCCATATAAACTTTAACTATGCCAAATCTCACACTCCTCCGTGCGCGCAATATGCTTAAAAAGGGGTACAAAGTTTTCTCTTCACGTATTAATATATAGATAAACAAAATCTACTCTCTTAATTTTAAATTCTTTTTTTTATTTCTTTATATGCGATCGCTCATTCTTACGACTAAACATTTATCTACATTTCTAAAATATTATTTCTAAAGTATCCAAAGTAGTGGTTACGCACGCGCACACACACACACACACACACACACACACACACACACACACACACACACACACACACACACACACACACACACACACACACACACACACTAATAAAACAATTCAAAAAGGTAACACGATTGAAACAAATCACACGCGACAAGGGTACGCACAGCAATTATCGAGTGAACGATAATCATAATGATAACCTCAATAATTATAAAAACTACAAAGATAATTATAAAAGCCGCGCGAAGTCGCGCACAGCTGTTCAGGTCTCCTGTATTATGGGAAAATGTGGGCTACGGATGAATTTAATAGGTTCAATTAATTGTAAATAATACTGGGCACCGAGCAATATGTCGATTTGCGAAGAAAAGTTCAGTTGCGGCTCAGCTAGGAATATGCCTTTTGGTAAATTTAGGGATGAGATATCAAATGATTCCGCAGGGAGATTATTCGGGATACTGGGAAGCACATGCGCAATGTATGTTTAAACTAAAATTCTTATAACGTGAATGCAACCTTACCGTAGTACTGAAGTCAGCTTGAGATAAGGAATTGTTTATACCGGTGATGGGTAATTGAGATTTAATTAGTTTTAGACCCATGCGACGTGCGAAACTCATGGTGCAGAAGTTAGCTTGCGATCCTGAGTCCAATAAAATCCTTACTGGGTGCTTCCTACCGGCATGGTCAGTTGTCATGCAGACAGCGGTGGATAATAAGATAGGTTTGTTCGTTTGCAGTTTCAGTGAAAACTGATTTTTCCTACACGAAGCGTTATTGCCTGATATATGGATCATTGTGTGGTGGCGTTTAGCGCATGTCCTGCAGGCAAATTTGGAAGGACAGTGTGCGAGATCATGGCCTGGACGTATGCAATTTAAGCAGAGTTTATGTTTAATTAAAATGTTTTTTCGTTCAAGGGGAGACATAGCCACGAACTGTGGGCATTCAGAAAGGCGATTTTTACCACGACACAGCTGACAGATGTTGTTGCTGATATGAGAATGGAATGTTGACCTAGTAAGATCAACCGGTTTAATCACTTTGCGATAGGGAGTCTTATCTTGTATTCTGCTTACTGAACTAGTCGCGGCACCGCTGTTTTGCATTAACTGCCTTCTACTGTTTAAAAATTTAATAAAATTACTGAAATTAGGAAATCGCTCGTCGGACAAGCTTTCTTTCCAGAGCCGACATGTATGGTTATCGAGTCTTTGCGTTAAGTATTGAACGAAAATGATTTCAAAAGTATTAACCAGTAAATTTAATGAATTTAAAGCATTTATATTCGCGGTGATCTCGTCAATGAATTTGGAAATGCTAACCATGGACTCTTGTTGAATGGACTTCACGTCCAAGACATTCCCTATGTGATAGGCTGAGACAATTAATTTGCTGTCATACCTGGCCCTTAATAGATCAATGGCTACCGCATAATTGTCATGGGTTATTGGGAGAGATTTTATTACGTTTAAAGCTTCGTCTCTTAATGAAGAGTGTAAATAGTGTAATTTCTGAATGTCCGTCAGGTCAGTTCTGACGTGTACAAGTTCCACAAACATATTATAATAATGTTGCCAATCAATAATGTTGCCTGAGAAGCAGGGCAATTTAATTGGCTCTAACTGTATAGGGGGGGGGTTAATTGGTGTAACTTCAGCTTGAATCAATGACTTCTTGTTCACCTCCTCTACTTGCTCTAATAAATGATGTAACTTGCACTCAATATTACACAGATCATCCTCTGTTTGAACCCTGTCACTGACTGATGTGAAATCGGAATCATCAGCCTCAATTTGAGTCTGAATTTCGTCATACTTCGCGGACAATTCCATCAAATGGCGGAGTTTAATTTTTAAGGCATGGTGATCGCTGTAACGAAACAAAATGTTACAAAATAATAGTAAATAATAATGAAATCCGATCCAGAGAAGAAACAAGAAATAATAATTGAAAGCAAATTAAAGGAAAACTATTTGGTTTGACTTATAAAATATTATCCAGAAACCCAGAAATAACCCAGTAGAATAGGGCAGTAAACAGAAAAAAGTGAAATAAATAAACCTAGTAGGCCTATAATCAAGGAAAGAAAAAGGGACACAAACCTTTAAAGTAATGAGTGTGATCATAAGAAATAGCGACACAGACTACCGTTAAACAGTGTAATTATTTTTGATGGAAGTGTTTTGTTATTATTAGACAGAATTTTAGTTTATCATACAGACAATAGTTTAGCAGTATAAATAAACTAAAACTGTCAAAAACAATTATTATTATTAAAAGTTTTGTTGTATGTTATAAGATTTTATGTCACCAGTTAATTTATGTAAATATATTTATCTCAGGTAGTCAAAGTAGAAATTACAATAAACCATAAAAATTGTTCCACCACATATCATAGAAATTCAAATTAATAAGGTTTTACAGTTATAAACTGAGGCATGTTTAGTATCAAATTGTTTATAATTATCTAATTATTAATTGTATAAACATTGCATATATAATTAGAGTATAATAATAAAATTATCTATTAAAGGTAATTTATAAAATATAATGTAGGTAATGGGTGTTGATCCTATAACATTTAAACTGTACATAAATGACCAATCAAAATTTAAGAAATTTGTATGAGTAGGTAACTAAAAGAAAGAAGAAATAACACTTAATTGTTAATTGTGATGGAAAGCAGTTGAATAGTGCGTGTTTAGAGGTAATTAAAAGTATATAAAACTAGATAACCCGTTTGTGAAAGAAGATCTGAAGGACCATCATCGAAGATAATAATCCTTCCACTACAATTTTAATGAACAAATAATACACACAATCAAGAAAAATATTCAGAAACGACCAGGAACCCTTCAGCAATATCGCCTAGATGTGTAAAGTATAATTTGACAATATTTTTTTAACAAGGAACAACCACTAGACAATATGACGATTTACACTAACACTAATCACTAGTCAACATTTTAAAGTGCAACCAAATTCAATATATAAGCTAACAGTGATTACAAGGAAAACATTTATTGTACACATTAATAAACTACATTATTTTCTGAGACGGACAAATTGAATATCGTCAAAACTTCTATGTAACTTAATATATAATTTGTGTAAATTTTTAGATTATAAGTAATATATTGTTTGTAAAGGTACTCTCTATTATTAATCAACATGCAAAGGAACTTTTCGTAGCAGCCACAAGAATTCCCACGAAATATATTAAAATTATTTAATTATAAATCCTGAGATAAATATCGACCCTGTGACAACCTTATGTATCGAATGGAATTTTCCAATAATTGAATTTATGTTACACAGATTAAATCATTATGTTATTAAATCATATCCATGAGTTATTATTCCATTAAGATAGTATTATATCGCTTATGTCCGGATCGAAATTGTCAGCGAAGGTATTCACACGGGATATAGAAGCCTTAATTGTGCCCCGTTTTTTAATTAGCGCCTTCACATCAGCCATGACTAAATGTAAATGTGATTCGAAAACGATAGTTAAATATAGAGCAGGTGAACAATTGTTGTATTTGAATAATTTGCCAAATCCTGATATGATGCGGGAGCCAGTGATCGGTGTACACCTTAATATACTTAATATATTACTCACTATAATAGGTACTTATTTCCTTTTTTTAACAAATAGTTATGAAAGTTATTGAAAATATGAATTATTCAAAATGACAATATACATATAGTCTTATCACATCACTTAAGTTTCTTAATGCATTGCTGTAAAGCTACGTAAATGAAAATTTAGATAACAATACAAGTTTATGGCCACTTGACACTAATATCTGTTTATGTAAAAATTATTAATGATATTATATTAAATGTTATTAAATCTGTGCAAAAATATTACTGACCTTGCTGTACATAAAAATTATACATGAAAAATTATGAGAAATGTGAGTTCATATTCACGTGGATTGTGAATCCTGGCGTGTTCAAGCTGGCGTCGATCCCGTTGTTTCAGTGGTGATCCTGTTCGGCAATCCTTAGAAGTTGGCGCAACTCTTGTTTCTGCTGGTCGGGTGACGCTTGAAGTTGTAGCTCTCCGTATAATTTTAAAGTTCTGGAATTTCGTTGCTGTAGGACAAATGATACTGTCTTGCCGTGTCTTGTTGTCTCAGAGTTGCTGCTCTGCAGAATCTTGCAATGTCGAGTATGAAGTTTTTTTTTTTTTTTTTTTTTTTTTTTGAGAACAATGAAGTCATGCAACGGCCAGCAATCTAAAGTTCTAAAGTATTCGGGCTTGAACCACAGGTTGTTTGGGCCCATTAAATGAAATATTTCTGAAATCGTGGTGGACCAAAATCCGGCCCGTAGGACCAAATGTTGCGTCTTAGACGCTCTCGATGAAATCTTAAGTTGGTCTTAGAACGCTAGTTGAGGTGCTGGTAAATTAGTGAAATAATAAAGTGGACTGTATATGTTCTTGAGCTAATAGTTTATTGAAAATTAATAAGACATAGTTGCTGGCGCGTGCAGTTTTAGTGCGGCATAAATGCCGGAGAATTAAGATAGAATTAAATATTGAAGTACATAATAGTGTGTAGAGGCCGAGATCGCCTAAGTAAATTATCGCATGATGATCATGCTAAAATTATGAAATATTGAAAACTTTATGTAGCCGCGGCTGGCGAACTGAGCGAGATGCCCGCTCGGAGTCTTGCAAGTACTGTAACTAATTAATTTTGACTGCTGCTAGCTTGGATGCAAGCCGGTAGCAGATAGCGTGGCGAGAAAATGACGTCACTGCACGGACCGCAATGCGGATTTCTACAGTACAAAGTTTACGTAAGTACAAAATTTAATCAGAAAAATAGAAAATCCAAGAAACACCACTCTCATGGTATTTTTTTACCTATGTCGGGAAGATGACTTTGCCAAAACTTTGTTGTACGAAGTGCAAAAATAAAAAAAAAAAAGTGCAGCATAAACTTTCAATAGGCAGACAGGAAAATTTCAACGTAGATGAGTCTTATTAGAAGGGAGCGAGAACGTATATCATGAACACGTATTGGGTCGAGTGTATACAGTTTATCCAAACAATCATGAATTTTATTTTCTTCATTTACTTCTGCACAATATACGTGGCCCAACGTCATTTGAAAATATCAAGACTGTCGACAACGTAATTCATCCAACGTTTCAAGCTGCATGCCAAGCTCTTGATCTCCTTGAGAATGACAATCATACAGCGTACGTCGCTGTGTTTATTTAACATATAAATAAATGTCTTTTAGTGTCACTTTTAATGTTTTAACGAAGTCATAACCGACGAATTTTTACTCTCTGATGATGGATTAAAACAATCCGAAACGCGTAAGAAGACAGAAACCAAGCGGTCACATAGACGGATTAAGGTAAAACATTTAAAAAAAATTTAATTATAATAATTGTGGTGCGGATACTAGTACAATGACTTTAATTTTCTCTTTTGCTCCTTCTCTTAGTATTGTATTATATTCTTTTAATGTTTTACCTAATTGTTCTTTATTTGGTGTTAACTCTTCTATGTTTCTATCTAGTCTAGCACATACATTTCGTCTTATACCCCATTCATCCATAAGGTTTCCCATCACTTTAATGATTGCCTCCATACTAATACTTCCTGATACTGCCATGTCGAATTATTATTAGAATATTTATTTATACTTTATTATTAGTGAACCGTATGCAACCTTTTATTTATTTATTGTTGAATTATTATTTCTTTATGAAATACACACATACGGTTCTCCAGCCGTGTGTGGTCCTGGATACGTCTAGAGTCCAGCGTCGTTCTCCAGCAGTGTGTGGTCCGCTTCAGAGGGTTGTTATCTGCTGCAAGGTAGATCTTAAACATCGTCTAACGTCCAGCATCCCTCGTCGCTCTGGTAGCTTCTCCGTAGATACTCTTGGTAGACTTAAAATGTCCCGGTACTTTTACGTTTTCCGGAATATTGTCACATAATTAACGAACTTTTTATTCTTTCGTCAATGAGACTTGTAATAAAATTAAAACTGTTCTACCGACGGACAGCATGTCCGACTGTAACTGTGTCTTGAAATGAAGGGAAGGGTTTTCGGTCGAACCCTCAAATTATACCCTCTCGAGATTCCGCGCCAGTTGGCTCCAAAATCGTCCTGTCGATACCCGCAGATCGCCTGATAGCCCCCACTCTCGAACCTTTTCATCTATTTGCAATTATTAGCAAATAGCAATGTTTTGCACGGAATCGAGATAGCACAAATCATAGCGAATTTGATTAAGCACTCACTGTATTAATTTGAGCGTCTTAGGGTAATTTGCGTATTTTTTTGGCACGTTTATTTCGCACTGACGTCGCGTAGCGTGCCCTATTAACGTCATTTTTTCACTGGGGATAACTATAAAATTTACACACACTTTGGTGCCTTTGGTTTGTTTATACACTAATTAGTTTTCGCACAGTGAATTAAAGTAATTATTTTATTAATTACTTGGGGAGGGTAGCTGAGATTCCTGTCTGTACATGCATCACTAACACACACAAGATACACGCGTAACACACATACAATCGAGCAGGTGTTCTCTGCTTGTCGGAACAGGTTAATTTCTCCCCTAATCTAACAATGAAATATTTTTACAATCTCAGGCCTGTCCATTTACTCTTAACTTATAATAATTCTACAAATTTTATATTTATTCAAATCAATGCCTAATACAGCATATGACTGTATCGTTGCAATATATTTCTTTGTTCGTCTGTCAGTAATATTTCATTCTCTTCAACTGTAGAAAGTAGGTGTTGTCTGTCATAAGTGGTTTCAGAAAGATATTCATTTGAAATGTTTTGCACGGTAGACTGTGGATTTGGTAATCCGTATTGAGCTATCGGGTTACCACCAACAGAAGTAACAAAATCTTGTAAAAGCAGTAAACAACTATTTTCAATGCTTTCCTTGTATAAACTCAAATCAGCACCAGGAATTCGACGCATAATATCTGGAATCAAGTCTTCAGAGAAGTGGTGTTTGTATTTAATCCACAATGCACTCGGGTTTGAAATACTGCAGAACACCAACATTATTGCAAGACGTTCTCACATTTTGTCAGGACTAGCAAATAAACTTGCCTCTGACAATGTGTCGTTCCAATGATTGTCATTCTCAAGGAGATCAAGAGCTTGGCATGCAGCTTGAAACGTTGGATGAATTACGTTGTCGACAGTCTTGATATTTTCAAATGAAGTTGGGCCACGTATATTGTGCAGAAGTAAATGAAGAAAATAAAATTCATGATTGTTTGGATAAACTGTATACACTCGACCCAATACGTGTTCACGATATACGTTCTCGCTCCCTTCTAAGAAGACTCATCTACGTTGAAATTTTCTTGTCTGCCTATTGAAAGTTTATGCTGGCACTTCTTCGTAAAACAAAGTTTTGGCAAAGTCATCTTCCCGACATAGGTAAAAAAATGCCATGAGAGTGGTGTTTCTTGGATTTTCTATTCTTCTGGTTAAACTTTGTCCTTATGTAAACTTTGTACTGTAGAAATCCGCATTGCGGTCCGTGCAGTGACGTCATTTTCTCGCCACGCTATCTGCTACCGGCTTGCATCCAAGCTAGCAGTGTAACCCCTCTTTCCTTTTTATGCGTTATATAAAAAAAAACTTTTTTAAATTTTTTTTAAATTTTTTTATTATTTATTTTTTTTTTGAAAGAGAAGCCACTAGTTATTTAAAACTAGGCAAGAGCCTAGAGAAGCCAAAAATGCGCTGGGTCCAGTATGATGGGACTTGCAAATGAAACTCTGCTCTAAGATAACAATAACAAGATTTATTGTATTCATGTTTTTGTACAATTAACTCCCCAAGTGTACAATATATGCGCAAGATAATATGTGTAAGATAATATTACAAGTGTTTTCATAATCAAGAATAGCTCAAATTTCAAAAACCACAATCGTTATTATTCTTAAAATCGTTATTATAATTCCATTAGACATAGGCATCGCCAAATAGTTGAGCTTGACATTACTGAGCAGAATCCAATTACTTTAAATAATGTAAAATGGCGCATTGTCTCGACCCTCCCAGTAAATTACATAAATCCTAACATGATATATATATATATATGCATAATAACGTATAACAATCTAACAATCACATAAGGCATAACACACAACAGATAATTAACATAGATACACATTTACATATAAATGGCACACACCATGTCCACCTGGTTAACGGCGTATATTTTGTCATCGTACACCCTCAATCCTCTTATTCAGATCAAGTATCCGGCCCACCTTAAATTTTCAATTAATAAACCCAAAACCCCAATTAATAAATCCCAAAAGAGTAGAGTAGACATGCCCCAAAATTCTAAGTATATGAACAGCCAAAGTCAATTTGGCTAAATAGTCCGAACGGCACACAAGTACCAAGCAAAAAGGTAATTATCAATTTCGGATCCCAATAATGATAATAATAATAAGTGCCATCACGAGGTCAACATGGATGTCCAGTTGCATAACTGCATTTCTCATTTCTTTTATTTTCCTGACAAAATTTGCAAAAACAGTGGAACGTGACCACCCATAAATACTTATAACTGGTACTGATTTGTCTTGCATTCTTTAACATTTATTAATGAATTGGTATTATGAGCAATAAAAGTTTAACAATTATTGTGCTGGCTATGGCAAAATTTAGTGGTTACAAAATCATTTGAACAGTAAAATTGAATTTCGAAAAGCAGAATCTATGGAATTAATGTACTAAAACATGCTTGAGGTGTTCATAAAGAATCCACTTGGCCTCAGGCACGGTCATGCGCCCGGACGAGATCCAGCAAAATATGACATGATATTGTCCTGTGGTGAACGGTACCTACAGGTGTCGTCCACAGGTTAAAACACCTCCCCCGACCTTTAAATTAATAATCCAATACACAACCCAATTAAATGGAAAGGTAATTGACCATAAAATTCCCCTGCGGGGACCGAGACACCCGTGCATGCTTGCTTAACATAGAAATAATTTAGTGGCCGGAAATGCCGACCATATTTACAGAAAACTCACATCAACTCGGGTGATGCATGACCCTGGCTGAGTTTACAATTCTCTGAATGAGATAAACATTAATATGTTAATGAGGCGTAAGCCTTAATGAAAAAACAATGAAAAAGTAACCCGTAAACCCAATTGTCCCGTTGGACTTGTCCGGAACAAAGTCCCCAAACTGGAGCATCTCCAAAAGTGTCTCAAAGAAAGTGTATCGGCCACAAAAATTTTGTTTCAAAAAAAAAAGCTTAAATGTCACCTGGTTAGCAGCATATGGGTAGAGGATCTGGTCGAGTGTGTCCGTCCATCCGACCTGACAGCTTGACGGAAGTGGTTGAATTTATTTAATGGAAAGCAGGTATTCGGCGATCCTCTGGAGCGAGACAGATTATCGTCTACATCGGAAACCCTGCACAATTATATCGGTAATTACTTACAGGTTTAATAAACCACACTACCTCATTTACCCAGCTGAACCCACATTTCGTGACATGCCCAGTTTACAATCTCCGGAAAATTCACTTATGCATTGAACCCCATTGAATCAAATAAATCACTTCAAAATAACACTTCTAAATATTATAATCTATAATATATCCAAATATAGTCATTCAACATAATAATCATTTCAAATAAATAGTTATTCACAAGTTTTCGCCAAGCACTTAACCCCCTTTGACAGGAACTAGCAAACTTTAACAAGTTCGTGATGTACAATCATTTCAGAAAAATAACTAACTTACGCCCCATTCTAATATAATGACTTAAGCATTATTATTATTATATTATTGATATAATGGATTAATATCTGTTAGCCAGCGTTAACATTGAAACATACATAAACCAATTTAGCCTGTTGCACGCCACGTGCTGATATAAATTAATGCAATATATATCGCCCTGCATCTGCGTTAATATTAAGTAAATACAATTTATTTTTATGAATTAGTAAGTTATATATCTTAACACACTTACCGGAAGGTCGCGTAGACTTCTACTTATACATAGTAACAGATAGTAGACAAAATTTTACATCGATGCTGTCAGGCGAATCCGGACGTTACAACGCTGAATGACGGAATTGAACTGAACAGTCCAGCAGCTGAAAAAATAGTATGAAGCGCTGGACACAGAGCGCGCGCGGATCGGCCAGTGGCCAGATAACGGACGTACGTAATTTCTTACGTAAACACTTACGTTGTTAAATACGTAATTTAATAATTCCACTATTAAAAAAACACCGCCGAGTTTTTTCCAAAACACGGCACAGCAGCAGTCAAAATTCAGCAGTTACAGTACTTGCAAGACTCCGAGCGGGCATCTCGCTCAGTTCGCCAGCCGCGGCTACATAAAGTTTTCAATATTTCATAATTTTAGCATGATCATCATGCGATAATTTACTTAGGCGATCTCGGCCTCTACACACTATTATGTACTTCAATATTTAATTCTATCTTAATTCTCCGGCATTTATGCCGCACTAAAACTGCACGCGCCAGCAACTATGTCTTATTAATTTTCAATAAACTATTAGCTCAAGAACATATACAGTCCACTTTATTATTTCACTAATTTACCAGCACCTCAACTAGCGTTCTAAGACCAACTTAAGATTTCATCGAGAGCGTCTAAGACGCAACATTTGGTCCTACGGGCCGGATTTTGGTCCACCACGATTTCAGAAATATTTCATTTAATGGGCCCAAACAACCTGTGGTTCAAGCCCGAATACTTTAGAACTTTAGATTGCTGGCCGTTGCATGACTTCATTGTTCTCAAAAAAAAAAAAAAAAAAAAAAAAAAACTTCATACTCGACATTGCAAGATTCTGCAGAGCAGCAACTCTGAGACAACAAGACACGGCAAGACAGTATCATTTGTCCTACAGCAACGAAATTCCAGAACTTTAAAATTATACGGAGAGCTACAACTTCAAGCGTCACCCGACCAGCAGAAACAAGAGTTGCGCCAACTTCTAAGGATTGCCGAACAGGATCACCACTGAAACAACGGGATCGACGCCAGCTTGAACACGCCAGGATTCACAATCCACGTGAATATGAACTCACATTTCTCATAATTTTTCATGTATAATTTTTATGTACAGCAAGGTCAGTAATATTTTTGCACAGATTTAATAACATTTAATATAATATCATTAATAATTTTTACATAAACAGATATTAGTGTCAAGTGGCCATAAACTTGTATTGTTATCTAAATTTTCATTTACGTAGCTTTACAGCAATGCATTAAGAAACTTAAGTGATGTGATAAGACTATATGTATATTGTCATTTTGAATAATTCATATTTTCAATAACTTTCATAATTATTTGTTAAAAAAAGGAAATAAGTACCTATTATAGTGAGTAATATATTAAGTATATTAAGGTGTACACCGATCACTGGCTCCCGCATCATATCAGGATTTAGCAAATTATTCAATACAACAATTGTTCACCTGCTCTATATTTAACTATCGTTTTCGAATCACATTTGCATTTAGTCATGGCTGATGTGAAGGCGCTAATTAAAAAACGGGGCACAATTAAGGCTTCTATATCCCGTGTGAATACCTTCGCTGACAATTTCGATCCGGACATAAGCGATCACCATGCCTTAAAAATTAAACTCCGCCATTTAATGGAATTGTCCGCGAAGTATGACGAAATTCAGACTCAAATTGAGGCTGATGATTCCGATTTCACATCAGTCAGTGACAGGGTTCAAACAGAGGATGATCTGTGTAATATTGAGTGCAAGTTACACCATTTATTGGAGCAAGTAGAGGAGGTGAACAAGAAGTCATTGATTCAAGCTGAAGTTACACCAATTAACCCCCCCCCTATACAGTTAGAGCCAATTAAATTGCCCTGCTTCTCAGGCAACATTATTGATTGGCAACATTATTATAATATGTTTGTGGAACTTGTACACGTCAGAACTGACCTGACGGACATTCAGAAATTACACTATTTACACTCTTCATTAAGAGACGAAGCTTTAAACGTAATAAAATCTCTCCCAATAACCCATGACAATTATGCGGTAGCCATTGATCTATTAAGGGCCAGGTATGACAGCAAATTAATTGTCTCAGCCTATCACATAGGGAATGTCTTGGACGTGAAGTCCATTCAACAAGAGTCCATGGTTAGCATTTCCAAATTCATTGACGAGATCACCGCGAATATAAATGCTTTAAATTCATTAAATTTACTGGTTAATACTTTTGAAATCATTTTCGTTCAATACTTAACGCAAAGACTCGATAACCATACATGTCGGCTCTGGAAAGAAAGCTTGTCCGACGAGCGATTTCCTAATTTCAGTAATTTTATTAAATTTTTAAACAGTAGAAGGCAGTTAATGCAAAACAGCGGTGCCGCGACTAGTTCAGTAAGCAGAATACAAGATAAGACTCCCTATCGCAAAGTGATTAAACCGGTTGATCTTACTAGGTCAACATTCCATTCTCATATCAGCAACAACATCTGTCAGCTGTGTCGTGGTAAAAATCGCCTTTCTGAATGCCCACAGTTCGTGGCTATGTCTCCCCTTGAACGAAAAAACATTTTAATTAAACATAAACTCTGCTTAAATTGCATACGTCCAGGCCATGATCTCGCACACTGTCCTTCCAAATTTGCCTGCAGGACATGCGCTAAACGCCACCACACAATGATCCATATATCAGGCAATAACGCTTCGTGTAGGAAAAATCAGTTTTCACTGAAACTGCAAACGAACAAACCTATCTTATTATCCACCGCTGTCTGCATGACAACTGACCATGCCGGTAGGAAGCACCCAGTAAGGATTTTATTGGACTCAGGATCGCAAGCTAACTTCTGCACCATGAGTTTCGCACGTCGCATGGGTCTAAAACTAATTAAATCTCAATTACCCATCACCGGTATAAACAATTCCTTATCTCAAGCTGACTTCAGTACTACGGTAAGGTTGCATTCACGTTATAAGAATTTTAGTTTAAACATACATTGCGCATGTGCTTCCCAGTATCCCGAATAATCTCCCTGCGGAATCATTTGATATCTCATCCCTAAATTTACCAAAAGGCATATTCCTAGCTGAGCCGCAACTGAACTTTTCTTCGCAAATCGACATATTGCTCGGTGCCCAGTATTATTTACAATTAATTGAACCTATTAAATTAATCCGTAGCCCACATTTGCCCATAATACAGGAGACAAAATTGGGATTCATTCTCGCGGGTAACTTGCCCTTTAATGTCGACATGACAAAACCTGTCTCATCATTCATAGCATGCGACGACAATAATGCCATTTCCTCTCAATTAAAGGACTTCTGGCAATTAGAGGACGTTGCTGTTCGTGCCCCCTCCGTTGAGGACTCGGAATGCGAAAGTCATTTTGTCGCTAACACTTTCTGTAATAATGATGGCAGATTTGTGGTATCCCTACCACGCAGGTTATACAATTCTCATTTGGGCGATTCTCTTCACGGAGCTATTCGCAGGTTTCAATCACTGGAAATCAAGTTCAAGCAGAACCCTGCCCTTCACAAAGACTACAGCGCATTCATGCATGAATATTTAACTCTTGGTCACATGTCTTTGCTTGATGCTTACGATTTGTCAGTGGACAAGTCAGACACCTTTTACTTGCCGCACCACTCAGTTTTTAAAGGCTCTAGTATAACTACCAAATTGCGAGTTGTTTTCGACGGCTCTGCCAAAACAACAAACAATTTGTCCTTGAACGACACATTGATGGTTGGTCCCACGGTCCAGCAGGATCTGTTCTCTATTATGTCTCGGTTTCGCACTCACCGATATGTCCTCATTTCGGACATTGAGAAGATGTACCGCCAAATATTAGTTAATCCCAAGGATTCTAATTTGCAACGAATTGTCTGGCTCGACGCCCCTCATAGGGAACTTCAACATTACGCCTTGAGGACAGTCATATATGGGACTGCAAGTGCGTCATTTCTTGCCACAAGATGTCTGGCACAAATAGCCCAGGAAAACAAAACTAAACACCCTATAGCTTGTTCAGCCATCGCAAAAGATTTTTATGTGGACGATCTCATGACCGGTTCAGATAACCCGCACATCCTGTCTAAAATGAAATCCGACATCACAGATTTATTAAGCCAATACGGTTTTACCTTGCACAAATGGTTTTCCAATGATCAGGCCATTATAGCTTCGCACGCTCATTCTTCCCTGGACTTTAGCAAAAATCAAACTGTGCGTACATTGGGTATTCAATGAAACATTGACGAAGATAGTTTCGTATATAGTGTCCAAAGACATGTCAATGTAGAGGTATTCAACAAGAGAAGGGTATTATCAGTTATCGCAGGAATTTACGACCCTTTGGGACTCATTGGTCCGGTTACATTCTGGTGTAAGCATTTTATGCAGATATTGTGGTTAACAGGTACAAGTTGGGACGAACCCTTATCAGACTCATTATCTAATCAGTGGGTAGAGCTTTATTCTCAGCTGATTTCAGACACTTACTTTAAAATTCCAAGGTCTGTAAAGAGTTTAAATAATTCGCAAATCATTTCATTCCAGCTCCATGGATTTTCTGACGCGTCAGCAAAAGGTTACGCGTGTTGTATTTATGTGCGTACGGTCTATTCATACTACGTCATCTCATCAAACTTGTTATGTTCTAAATCTAGAGTCGCCCCCTTGAAGCAGATAACATTACGCAGACTTGAATTTTGCGCCTGTCTCTTGTTGGCTCAGTTGGCTTCCAAGGTTATAGACGCCGTGAGTTACAAATTCGACGACTTATATTTTTACTCGGACTTGATGATAGCCTTACACTGGATCCACCAGCAATCTTCCAGATGGAAGGTATTTGTCGCCAACCGTGTTGCGGAAATACAGCGTCTCACTGCCAAGGGTACTTGGCATCATGTCTCGTCACATGACAACCCTGCCGACATTCTATCGCGTGGTTGTCTCCCTCGGGTTTTACACGGTCACCCACAATGGTGGCATGGTCCATCCTGCTTGTCCCATGAGTCATCATCATGGCCCATCTGTGCCTTCGATGCCCATTCACCCTGCACTCATCCCGATCTTGAGCAGGAACAACGAAAGCAGGTCCAAACCTCATTGACTGTCGCTTCATCTACGTCTAGTTATTTTGAAAACTACTCGTCGCTTTCAAAACCCCTTCGCGTATTTTCGTATTGCCGTCGGTTCATTCGGAACTCTAGGCTCCCCATAGCGGATAGAGACACTTCCTTTTTAACTTCCCATGAGTTGCATGGTACACTTTTGGTTTTTATTCGCCAGTCCCAGCAATCGCACTTTAGCATCGAAATTAAGGAACTGAAGGCACAACGCTGCATCCCTAATAATAGTAAAATTCTTTCCCTTAACCCCTTTCTGGACGATGCGGGGATATTGCGCGTGGGCGGACGTCTTCAGCACTCCCAGCTTACCTATGAGAGCAAACACCAAATCATACTCCACCCGCATTCTCATCTCAGCAAATTAATTATAGAAGGAGAGCATCTTCGTCTACTACACGCTGGTGTACAATTGACTCAGTACTCTCTACGGCAGAAATATTGGATAATTAATGATAAATCTTATATACGTTCAGTAATACACAAATGTATCACTTGTTTTCGATTTCGTGCTAGGGGCGCAAGCCAATTATTAGGACAATTACCCCCTTCCCGAGTTACACCTGCTAAGCCATTTTCTCAATCTGCAGTCGACTATGCCGGTCCCCTACTTATACGTCATGGCGGGCAGCGTTCAAAGGCGACGTCAAAGGCTTATATTGCTTTATTTATATGCATTGTCACTAAAGCTATTCACCTGGAACTAGTCTCAGACCTTACCTCAGACGCCTTCATAGCAGCATTAAAACGGTTTATAGCGCGTAGAGGTATTCTTCGACAATGGAACAAACTTTCGTCGTGCTAGTTAGCTCACTTCACGAATTATACAAACATTTTCAATCTAATGGTTTTGAACAGACCACCCAGGATTTTACCAGTGCCCAAGTCATCAAATGGTCCTTTATTCCCCCCTCAGCACCGCATTTCGGCGGTCTGTGGGAAAGCGGAGTCAAGAGCGTCAAGTTTCATTTGCGTCGCGTTGTCGGCGGAACCATTCTTACGTTTGAGGAGTATTACACTATCCTAACTTAAATAGAGTCCTGCCTTAACTCACGCCCTTTGTTCGCCTTATCAAATGACTCTAGGGACCTCGAACCTTTAACTACAGCGCACTTCCTGGTTGGTTCTCCGCTCACTGCACTCCCGGAACCTGACTATTCCAAAGTCAATATTGGTCGTCTGGGCAAATGGCAGCTGCTCCAAAGATTCACCCAGTCTATATGGAACAGGTGGTCGAAAGATTATTTGCACCAGTTACAACAACGCAAGAAATGGCGCATCCCGTAAAAA
This sequence comes from Magicicada septendecula, assembly GCA_034769895.1. Taxonomy (NCBI): domain Eukaryota; kingdom Metazoa; phylum Arthropoda; class Insecta; order Hemiptera; family Cicadidae; genus Magicicada; species Magicicada septendecula. The sequence continues at coordinate 203,318,333 of CM068371.1, forward strand.
AATTTGACTCCCGGACAACTCGTCCTTATTCTAGATGACAATTCTCCCCCACTTCACTGGAAACGCGGGGTAGTCACGAATGTCTATTCGGGTCAGGATTCAATAGTGCGCGTCGCGGATGTTCGCACCGCAAATGGTATCCTACGTCGACCCATCCATTAATTATGTCCACTTCCAGTGGCCTCAGACTAATCGCATGAGCGTTCATGCAACACATTTCAATGATGTGAACTTTATAGCATTATCGTGCTTCATGCCCGGGACATTCCCCGGGCGATCACATGCTTTACATTGTTATGATTATTACAATTATTATGTCTTTTACTATTGTACTATTCAATGGTTATATATTTTTTGAATTTTTAGGGATCATTATCCTATTATTATGTACTGCCAACTATTATGTCTGCCTGATTATTGTATTGTTATGTATCATTATCATGTTATTATGTGTTATGGAATTTTATTATCATTGTTCTATTACTATGTAACGTAAATCATTATGTATTATGTATCCTTACATGAATTTGGGGTGTTAATCATATTGTTATCTACTATTAATTTTCTGGGTGTCATTGCTTGATTGTTATGCATATCAATTGTTATGTCTTTGATATTTTATTATCATTTGTTATTTATTATTGAGTTTGGTGTCGTGCAATGTCAATCATTATGTACTATTCACACAATGAATTAAGTTGCAAAATCGCCCGATTTTGTGCGGGCAGTATGGTTAAACTTTGTACTTATGTAAACTTTGTACTGTAGAAATCCGCATTGCGGTCCGTGCAGTGACGTCATTTTCTCGCCACGCTATCTGCTACCGGCTTGCATCCAAGCTAGCAGCAGTCAAAATTAATTAGTTACAATACTTGCAAGACTCCGAGCGGGCATCTCGCTCAGTTCGCCAGCCGCGGCTACATAAAGTTTTCAATATTTCATAATTTTAGCATGATCATCATGCGATAATTTACTTAGGCGATCTCGGCCTCTACACACTATTATGTACTTCAATATTTAATTCTATCTTAATTCTCCGGCATTTATGCCGCGCTAAAACTGCACGCGCCAGCAACTAATTTAAACAAAATAAAATTTAAAATATAAATTAACCCAATAAAGAAGAAGATAATTAACGGTAATACACTCGTCTGGTTACAAAGTGGTGCCCAACGTGGGACTGAAATTGGGGAATTAATAGGCTACAGAAATTAAAACCATTGACCTAATTTTCCAATTTTAGCCGCCAACTATTACAAGATCAGAAGGGTAACAACGATGCACAGGAGGGCGACATTGAAGAAACGGGTGGCAGAGGCCGAAAAGAATATCGGAAGAGTGGGAAACATCAAGAGAAGCCCTGCAGGAAATGATAAACTGGCGGAAAAGGATCAAAAGAAATGCAGAATTATTCAATAAGCGAACAGAATGGTGGGAGGAAGAAGAATGGAATTATCGGAATTGGATAAGGGAAGATGAACGTAAGAGAATGGAAGCATTCGAGGAAGAAGTAAAAGGTACAAAAAAATTAATAAATAAACAGAAACGAATGATGAAACATGACACAATGAAGTTTGCAATGGAAGTTAATGTAAAACCAGCATTATTAGAGGAACAACATTTAACTATGCAAAAGAAGTTTGAAGAAGCTACAAAAGATAAAGATAACTTACGTAAAACAGGTGAGTTAAATAAAGAAGCCTCAGATAAAATAGAATCAGAATTGAAAAGTAGAATACAAAGTTTAGAAAGTGAATGTAATAGTTTGCAAGCGAATGTCAGTGAATTAAAAGAAGGGGAAACTAAATTTATGAAACAATTACAAGACAGTGAAACACAAGACGTAGAGAAAACTAAGCAGTATCACGAATGTATTGCTGAAAAAGATGATATAATATCACAGCTAAAGAACAAAGTTAAGTGTTAAACTGACAGTGTAAGTAAACTGAATGAAAAGCAAGGAGAAGTTAATAATGACCTGACAAATAAAGACAAGGAAATTCTGATCTTGAAGGAAGATATTGCAAATATAATGAATGAAAAACTTGAAGTGGATGAAAAATTGGCAACAAGTGAAACAAAATTAGTTAATATTACTCAGGAACTAGAGAAAACAGAAAATGATATGTTGCTGACACATCGCAAAAGTAGTGAGCTTGAAACAAGATTGAATGAAGAAATAACCAAACTAGAAAAAGAAAAAGAGCTTCTTAAAAAAGAAATTAAGGATCAACAACAAACTTCAAAAAACACTCAAAATGAATTGGACAAACTGAAAACAGAAATTAATGTCTCATCCTTAACTTTATCAGAGCGTGATACAAAGTTAGCTGAAATAAGCAAAGCATTTGAAAAGATGTGCCTTGACAAGAATACTCAGTTAGCAGAAGCAAATGAAAAGTTGTCTGTGATTGAGAAGGAAAACAAGTTGAGTCAAGGGAAGATAGTTGAAGTTACACAACAGGTACCAGACTTAGAGAAAAAACTTATGAGTGCTGAAAAGGACTCATCATCTGCATACACAATCCTAGAAAGTGAGAAGAAAACGTTGGAAATTAAACTGAAACAAACTCAAGAAGAATTTTAGCAACTGAATAAACAGTGTGAGCAGTTATCTGATGAACCACAAAAGGTTTCAAAGTTAACTCAACAGCTAACAGATGCTGAGAAAAAGTATCAGGACAAAATCAAAGAAGTTGGAGCACTTAAAAACAGTGTTCACGAAGCTGAAACTTTAAAGAAACAATTGAATGAAACACTAGACAGTATTCCTGAAAGTATTGAAGAAACATTGAATGAGAACATGGAACCAGTAAATCAGAAGGTAGAAAACAGTAGTAAGGAGGTAGAAAATAAAGAAGAGACAATGGCATTGTTATCTGAGAATGAAAATAACAGAAACAAAGAAATTTTGAAGCAAATAGAAGTCAACGTGAATGGCGTGCAGAACCAAGTGATTATGAAGACAAAGAAAATGAGACAAATGCATCAAAGGAAACTAATAAAAACATGGGAAGAATTGGAGATGATAAGGAAGGGTCTAATTAATGTACTTTATCTACCAATCACTGTAATGGGGCAAAATTTACATAAATATTATTGTATAATTTTATAAATTTTATAACATGTGAAGATGAGGCACCCATAAGGTGAGGCGATTGCCAGTGAGAGTTTCATGACCATATATGGTTATGAAGCATAACGAAAGTTTATTTATAGCCAGTGACTAACGCCGCTAGTATTCTGTTGACGAAAATCAGTTCGTGGCAAGTTGAAAAGGTGATACTAAGCCCAACGGAACTTTCCAAAACTGAGGACGAGACGTATGGCGGGGAGCGGGATGAACGGGCGAAAATTGTAATACTGAACAACAGTCGGCAAATAACATCTAAATATAGCGGACGCGAGCAGTCGCTCGGCCGCCGGCTGAATAGTTTTCGTCTCGCCCGCATAGCCCGCATAAACCGCAAATCATAAAATGTGAAAGTTTAACTAATATTGGAACGTAAAAAATATAAATCATGTAAATAATCAGTGATCAGTAAAAAAAATTGGAGTGACAGTTCGGCCGTAAAAACGTAAAAGTGAAAACAACAAAACAGTGCATGCACCAGGAGACGGCCCATGTGGTGGAACTCTACGCATTTATAAGGAAAGTAAATACTGGCATTATATTAAATTGAGCTCAATAAAAAGAAATGTAAAAGTATGGAAGTGTGTATGATTGTGTGAGTGAAGAATATGAATATAGGCCTAATAAGCAGTGTTAAGTTTGCATAATCTTTAATATACGTATTCGTATTTCGATGTAATAGTTATTGGTGATCAGTTTTACACCTTAAGGTGGAATAAGGGTTTTCATGACCTGTTTCATGTTGTCAAAAGAAAATAAATAACATTATATTTTACTGGATATACGCATTTTGTTATTTGTATTTGCCTATTGTTCTCTGCCGAAGTACACTAAACGAAGTCCTGAATCAACCTTTACACTTTACACATAAAATCAATATTAAATTAATATCTAATAACTGAACATACTTCAACTGACGTCCGAACAGGGACAAATTTATTAATTAATTACCGATAATACTTCATCACTGACCATACTGAAATAATGAATTTTAAAGATTGTAGGAGAACTTTAAAAGAAATTCTAGAAGGGGCTCACAACAAACCAGTGAGTAAAAACTTCAGAAAATCTATATTTAAATTAAATATAACAGAAGTAGAAATGTGTAGTAAAATGTCAGTGATAGAATCAATGAGGGATATACCATTGCCATATTTGCTTATAAACTAAATGGTAAAGTGATTGATGTAGGCATTGATGCTAAGGAACATGTGGTATTAGAAGAATTGATGTATAAGGTAAAAGAGACCTAGGCTATATCAGAAGGACGGAAATAGCTCAGCACACCAGAAGGATCCGAACGACAAGGGCAACAGAACCTCTAGACCACGGATAAACTAATTACCAACGCACCGTCGAAAAGGGGACTGATTTTCTGAGAACCGACAAGGCAAACCAGTTAAGAAAGGAAGAAGAAAAATAATGATAATTAAAAAAAAATAAATAAAGAATAAATCATCATTATAACAAAAATAATGACACTCAAGATAATAATCAGAATAATCCAAACCAAAGTAATAATAACAACAACGATAACAGGAATAGAACCAGGAGGAGGAGTTTTAATTACAGAAGGGATAAAAAAATAATAATAATAACAACAGAAATAACGATTCAGACAGGGGCTAAGGTGTATGATATATGTCAACAGGATAAAAGAATTATGAAAGGAAGTATAACAACACTGCAATAAATAAAATAGTAAAAGTAAGAGCTATTGGTAGGCAAAATAAAATAGTAAGATGTGTCAAGTTGAGGCAACATAAGTTCAACGGTGTTTGTGGTGACTCAAGAGTTATCATTTAAAGAAGTGACAGAGTGTAGGATGCTACGGCACCACTCAGAAGTCATAAATATGGACAGTAGCCAAAGTGCACTGTACCATGCACTGGGGGAATGGTCGAGTGAGGATAACAGGCCGCAAATGTGCCACTCACATTCGATATTCATTCACCATGCCATGTATAGTTAGGGAGAAATTATAGCACCAGTTGGAGGATAAGCCCACATAGAAGATAACTAATGAAACCAGAAGGTAGAAGAATTTTCAATACTGTACACTACTTGATAGGCCTTTATGAAAGAGTTAAATTGTTGATGTGCATATTATGTTGGCCTATGAGCATGTAAGAAGTAAGGTTTACAAACTACTTTAATCACTGATAATATTAATATTTCTACTCAATAGACTATAAGACTTACTCCAGTGTACCGACTCTTTATTGTACCTCAGGGCGCCAGTAATAATAAACACAAATTGAAATATATCAATTAACTTTTGCATTTATATACTACAAATTTCTTTAACATGACTTGAATAGTTTTGCCTTACAATTTGAATATTATTTCGTGGCAATGAGTTCTTTTTAGACAAATTGAGTCACTATATTTGATTACAAATATTGTTACAACACAAATAAGCCACCCCAGTACCAGGGATAAAAAAGATAATTCTAAAAGTAAATATACTTCATACTAAATAAAATAATTAAATATAAATAAAATATAAAAACTATGACACGACAAACGACGACATTACCCAACCCAAGTGATTGACCCAACAACAGAAACAAAAGAAGAAGGGAACCATGAAAAATAAACAAGAGAGAGAGTGATTGACAAATTAACCAAACAAACAGGAACTAACAAAAGAAGGGAAGAAACCAGAACCAAAGAAGAATAAGGACAAATAAAGGAAGTGAACGAATTCCTATAACTAAATGAAATTAAACCAGATGAGAAGAGGAGAACCGAATTAAAAGGAAGACAACTGAAAATGAAGAAGATGAAGGAGAAGAAGAAGAAGAAGAAGACGAAGAATGAAGAGGAAACGAAGTGAAACCAAGAAATAACAAACACCACATATAAAAGGGAGAAATGGTATACTCAAATATAGAATATTGTAAATAAAACCAATAATCAGCCAATAATGAAAATAAATATTATTGTAAATGAGATAATTTATATACCTGTTTTAAACAAAAAACAGTAAAAAGTAACTTAGTAAAGAAAAGTACACTAACCCAAATATTAAAGTTAAATGTAGTGAAATACATATAACAAAATGTCATTAATATTATGTATAATTTTATAATGAAAGAAAAAGTGAGAAAGAGAAAGAAAAATAATTATAGGGATTACCCGCTAAAAAACACTTAATATAAACAGTGAAAAAAGTGCAATAGTGTATGTGTAGATACCCCAAAATAGTGAGTGTATCAGTGATAAACACCAATTAATTAAAGGTGAAAGTGATAAGTGGAAAAAGATATTTTAAATAATGAAGAAAGTAGTAATAAATAAGAAAACACTTAGTAAATCATTGATGAACCAATAAATGATTCAAGTGAGCTTATGGAAAATTATATAATTAAGTATAGTTAGAAATAGTATTTAAAATAAAGATAAGTAAAGGATGTAATATTATTCAGGGAGAAAGCCCATGTAAAAACAGTTTGTGTTAACATGGAATGGAGAAAAGAAGTAGTAATGAAATAAGAGTTTAAGTATATGATTAAAAACACCCAATATTAGAAGGGAAAATAAATTTAATAAGTTTGAAAGAAGTGATGATGTTTCTCACTCAAAGTAATAATCAAAAGAATTGTTCGTTTTAATGTTATGAATAGGATATGGCTGAAAGAAACTTGCAGTCCATAGGCCTAATTGTTATGTTTTAAATATTAAGATATAGAAAACAATCTTGACGTGTAATCAGAACACAAACAGACTCAAAACACAACACAAACAATTATAATAACAAAGTAAAGCCCATCAGGCTGAAATGAAATGTAATTTAAATGAAATAAGTCAAATACCATAATGGCTACTTAGGCCTATAAAAATGCCTAACTGTCAGACACACACAAATATCAATTGTAACAAATTCACAAGGAAATTTACAAATCTAAGGCAAGTAACTAGCCAGTAATTATATATAAATCATTTTAAAAGAGAAATGTTACTATAAAAGTTTAATTTAAAAGAGATATGTAATTATCAAATGTTAACATATTTAGACCAAAGTTAATATATAATAGAACATGACCTTATGAGGTATTGTTTTAATCTTTGAAAGGAAATAAGTGCAATAGTGATAATATTTATTACCCAGAAGGGATGACAGAAGAATAAAATCAATCAGAAAATATATAATAAATTTGAATAAAAGTTTCAAATATAATAACAATGCTTTTAATCTCGGCCTTAACCAATCAAAAGGTTTCTGTTACCATAGTTGGATACTAATTTTCCGTTAAACGGAATTACTTGAAAAAATGACGCTTGAGTAAGAGGTACGCAAGATTGAGATGACCAAAATTTTAATTTAAACAGTTCAAAAAACGTTTAGAAGTCGACAGAAAGAACCAATGACGAGAAGATGAAGACTTTCAAATATTAACAGATGTCCAGGAACCAAATAAACAAAATTAAATAGCAGAAATTCCCAAGACAAATTAGAAGAAGATGCCAGCAGCTTAAGTCACCCCAAAATTGATGAATTTCCATTACCCCGAACAACGACACATCGTAACCTTCTGAACTGTTAAGTATCAATTAAATACTGTAATCCCCGGAGTAAAAACACTTTAAATACTTCTCAAATCAATCAAAAATTCTCACTATCAAATAAAATTAATTTTCTTTCAAGGATTGAATGATAATAAACTTACGTAAAACAATTATTAACTTAGAAAAAACCTCGTATTAATGTGCGAATTTTGTAACAAATATTACTACACTACCGAACAATTTGTAAACACACTTTATACCATATAAGTATGGATAAGGTACGGTAGTGTACTTTTTTAATGTAACCAGCTTTTAAGTTTTATTTATAATCCAAAGAACCCCAGATTTTGAACAAATTAATATATTGTATACAAACAGACGCCATATCGGCATCAATATAACTCATTTCAAAATCAATTTCGCCAACCTAGAGATATATGTTTCATGTTCTAAGCCGGAGCAATTTTATTGGAAAATAATTTATAACACTTTTGTCACATTGATTAATGACCAAATCATAATTAAAATTACAGTACAGAGTATTACCATTGTTTTATTTCGTAGGAAGTTGTATAATATATGTGTGTGTTAGCAATTACGCTGAGTAACCAACTAGCGCTCTTGCCAAGTGGGCAATACAACAAGCTGTACAGCGGCGGGAATCATTTGAACGCTCCAGTTGTCAACGCTGACAACACCAATATAACTAATAAATTCACAAATTTAATTGTTTTAAAATAAACAATTTGGCACCACCCGGGATTCGCAACCCCTATGAATAAACAGGTAGGTTGTACTGATAATTGAGACCACGCTACAGACTTCAGTAGTAACAACTATTAATGTAACGACCGGAGTGAGGCGAACACACCACACTAACACTATACGCATAAAAAACAAGTGTACACATTTTACAGATATGACTAGAACTCTTCGTTACAATATATATATTGTAACGTTACATAACCCCTGCCCAAATATCATAAATAAATAACTATGATAATATAATCACCAGAGAAAAAACCGGTAATCACCCAATTTTTAAAAGTCAGAAATGGGGATTAGGCAGGGCCGGATCCACGGCGGGGGCAAGGGGGGCACGCGCCCCGGGCGCCAGGTTTTGGGGGGCGCCAAAAATAATTTATTTATAAAAATTAGTAACTGCTTCATAACCAAAAATATAAGTTTTAGTGTCAAGTTTAAATTACTCAATATTGTTCCAGAAACAATAAATTATAAATTTTTAGTGCAAATTCCCAATAAGCTACATTTGTCCATAGCCACATCTACCTAAATATAGTAAGAAATACTTAAACAGGGTGGGGATATTCTCGCAATATGAGTTGCTGTTGGCAACTCTGTGTGTTTTGATTAACTGTCAGTCGCCAGTCTCACCTCAGTCAGCAATGAGTCTGCTGAGGTTGGGTTACCTTCAGTGACTGAACAGTGACTATCTTGTTTGTTTGTATTTATAAAAAATAAAACTATATCAATATGTCAAAAAAGGCGTCAGGAGCTTTCAACAGAAAGAAAGCGAAAGCAAGACAACAAGAGGCAGAGAAGTCGTCAAGTTTGATGTCATCATGGTTGCAAAATATCCAAGAACAAGAAAAAGGTAAATAAAAATTTGTTATTATTTGTTGAGAACAATATTTATATTAAAAAGAGACATAATAGCTGCTTAAAAACTAAACTGTTTTGTTTTTTGTTTTTACTTTCTAATAGGCTATCAGTTGTTCTTAATGTTTTATTTTTCGCTTAACATATTGATCGCCACAAGAAAGGGCAGCTCAGTTATTTTCCCCACAAAGTACAAGACGAGTTTCTTGATCTCATTGCACATCAAATTAGGGAAGACATTATTAAAGACATTAAAGCAGCTAAATATTTTTCTTTGATTTTCGACTGTACTCCTGATGTGAGTAAAAATGAACAGATGACTGAAGTTATTCGATACATTAAATTTAATGAGGAAGGGCCTGAGATTTGTGAAAGTTTTTTGGATTTTTTCACTGTGAGTGAAAAGACAGGTGAGGGTCTTTTTGGAAGTATCGCTGAAAAGCTCAAACAAGATGGTCTAGATTTGAAATATTGCAGAGGCCAGTCATATGACAATGGAGCAAACATGGCTGGGAAATACAAGGGAGTACAATCAAGGATAGTCCAAGAGAACAAACTGGCCTATTTTGTTCCATGCTCAGCCCACTCCTTAAATTTAGTTGGAGTCCATTCAGCAGAGGCATGTGTTGAAGCCCAATCATATTTTGGTATTGTAAACAGTCTTTACAACTACTTTTATGGTTCAACATCAAGGTGGGAAGTATTAAAAAAACATGTGCCTCTTAGTTTAAAATCAGAAAGCAAAACAAGATGGTCAGCAAGGCTTGAATCCGTGGAGGTTATATATAAACACATGGACAAAGTGCTCTATGCTCTTGAAGAACTGAACACTCATGAATTCTCATCTCCAGAAACAAGATCTGAAGCCAAATCTCTAATCTGCAATTTGAAAAATTTCGAATGCATTGTCATGACATCTTTTTGGTATACAATTCTCAAGATAATTGATCGAGTTAACAAGTTTTTACAAAGAGAAGATGCAACAGTAGACAAGGCTGCAAAAATCATACATGGTCTTCTAAATTTATTATCTTCGACTAGGGAGTTAACTGTTTCAGAGGCAATTGATGAGGCAAAATTCTTATCAAGTAATATTGGCATAACAACAGAATACAAAGAAACAAGGAAGAGGGAAAAAAAGAAAATGCCAGGGGAAACATGTGAAGATGATGCATCAAATCTCACGGCAGAAGAACTGTTCAAAAAATCACTTTTTCAAATTTGTGATAGAATTATTAGTGAGCTAACCAACAGGTATGATGCACTGAAAATGATTGCTGACAAGTTTAGTTTCTTGTGTGGGGATCAAATTAAAAAACTAGATGTTGATACTTTAAAAAGTAAGGCTAGAGAGTTAGCTAGAACCTATGCAAATGATTTAAATGAAGAAGAACTTTTAAATGAAATAGAGAGTTTTAAGTTTCATGCTCTAACCATGGAAGATGGATTGGAAGATGCAACAGCAGCAACTATGCTCAAAATATTGTATGAAAGCAAGCTGGAAGAGGGGTATCCAAATATACATGTTGCTCTAAAAATCTTTGTAACACTTCCAGTGTCTGTAGCAACTGGAGAAAGACGTTTCAGCAAATTGAAGCTTATAAAAACCTATTTGAGAAATGCTATGAAACAGCAAATACTTACTAACTTGAGCATTATTTCCGTTGAGCATCAAAGGGCTTCTTCAATTTCTTTTGATCATATAATTAACACATTTGCAGCAAAGAAGGCTCGAAAGATAAGAGTTTAATTAATATATTGAATAGTATGTTTTTCTTTATTGTTCTTTTCCATTAAACTTTAAAAACTGTATATGCGTTATAATTATAAAAATACTCAAATCTTTCTTTATAATTATTTCTTATTCATTTATGGTACTTTTTGAATACTAGTGTAATATGTGTTCTGAAAAAGAATTACTATTTAATTAAAATAATACTGTAATCTCTAATCTGGTTTTTTTTTCAACCTCATGTAGCATTAGACCTTTTCGTAAATCAGGTACCCTCGGGGAGGGCGCCAACAGCAAAGCTTGCCCCCCCTAATAATAATTGTAGGTCCGGCCCTGGGATTAGATATCAAACTATGAGAACCTTTGTACTCTAAAAACACTGAAACATTGTAAACAATACTCATAAAAGTGCAGTGTACAAAGTGGAACATAGAATGATCAGTGAAAGTGTTTAACATTTAAAAAGAGCTTCTCACAGATTTGTATTGGAGATGAAAGAAGCAGTATGATAGTCATAAACTGTATTACTGTTAACCAGTTGTTGTAATTTTGTATTGTGTAGGCCACAAAGGCATTAGAATTAGAATTAATATTTTTGTTGATCATAATTATTTTGTTTAGATGTAAAATAATCCAGGGTTATATATATAATAAAAATAAAGGCCAATTAAAACTATACTAAAAAGATGGAAGGTAAAATAAAGTAGTATAGAGTAAGGATACCTTCAATGAAATATAAGTAGTAAATAAACTCAATTAAAAAATAATTAAATTATAAAATGCCTGCAGTCAAGCTTAAATAAATCTATGAAGAAAACTCTTATATCAATTAAAATTAATAATAACTAAGATTGGTAAAGGAGTATTTTTAAAGGCAAGAAAAGAAATAATAATATTATATACTAGCCTATTTACCTAAAACGGTACCTAGGGTAGCCAATAAAAAACCATTAAGTTATTGGTTACTAAGAGTAACTAGCTAACAAGATTGGAATTAATTGTTAAAAAATATTCAATGTGAGAAGTTGAAACAAATGTAATGTCTTGTAAAAATTAAGAAAATTGTAATTACTATTCGGAACTAACCATTACAAAATTAATAAATTTAATGAGTGATGTCCACTATATCCTAGACATCCTTAGAACAGAATAATTCACGCCAGCAAATTGATAGAAATTGTAAAGTCAGTCATCCACTTTCAAGCCTAGTCTACAGAAATTCAACATCATTGGGTGAGATCGTTTCCTATTAAAATTTAACTAAATTACACCTCAACTATAAATCTAGATCACTAGAAACAGCACCATCTCTTTAAATTCATCTGAAAACAAGGTGAACATAAACTTTACTTTAATTAACCAAAAAACAGAAAAACGTGGCTTGATTATTAACATTGCAGACGCCATTAAATAGTGTTCGTTTTTTGTCAGTAAAGAAACGTAGCCTGCGCTCTGGTGGTCCAAAGATCAACTGAATGATACCGATTATACAAATTTTAAATTAAATATGTAAAGTTTGATACTGACCCATATACATTTCTGACTTCCTCAAAGTTCAAAGAACCTTAAATAACCCTGGGAAATTAATTACTTATTTCTTTCTCTTTATTAAAACAAAAATAAAAATATTTGTTATGTGATATATGTTCGTAAAAGTAAGATCGAAATAACTCTGTGATTTATGAAGTAATCGATTGTCAATTCATGTTTTGGGAGACCATAAATGTTAAATAAATTCAAGGAATGCCTTGTGTTTAAATAATAAAATGTGTATTATTTCCAGTAGATGGTAGTTGGTTACAGGTAATAAGAAGATCGAGAAGAGAAAGGGAATCAGTCCGGACATCAAGAAATTATTACGTACTATTTGAAGTCATTTAACCTCAAATGGGTTCGTAAAAGTAGAAAATAGCTGATGCCACGAGCGGAAAAAATTTCAAATACTCGATCGTATACAAAGAGAGTAATTCTCTTTGCCTTTCTTTACTCTCTCTCTCCTACCTACTGTCAAACAACGGTATTGATTTAATACAGACAAATTTAAGAAAATCATTCAATATTCTTTCATAATCACACACACTCGATTTTAAAGGCATATAACACAAAGATAACAAATTCTGTAACTCTTAATTAAGCGAGATTTTCGAAAAGTAAGAACAAGGAGATTACGAGAGAAGTAGTCGTGAGACGTTACAAGATGGCGCTCAACTTAAAGGGCTTGAATTAGGAAGGAATTTCGGGATATATGTAAGTTAATATTACAAAAAACCTAATTTTTGTCGGCATGAGAAGACAAGAAATGCATAATACCAGAGGCAGGTCGAAGAAGAGGGCAGAAGACACGGAGAAGGAAGAAGGTGGACAGGAAGAAGAATAGAAGTAGTCACGGACAGTGAAATGGAACAACAGACAGGCGATAAAGAAGAAACTGAAGCAATTATGGACACGGAAAAGGAAATAGTTGAAGAGGATGCCCCAAGGGTACCAACCAGATAAATCCACCCAAAAAGAAGACATGAGCATGCAGGAGATGTTGAGAATTATAATGGAAAGCAATAAACAAATAAATGAGGAAAATAAGGACAATTTTAGGAGACAGGAGGAAAAATTTGATAAAATAAATGAAACTCAAGGAAACAAAATGAAACCTTGAGCGAAAAATTTTATAAAATAGATGAAAATTTTAGGAAACAGGAGGAAACTTCAAAGAAACAAAACGAAACTTTGAAGGAACAAAACAAGCAGACTAATGAGTAAATAGACGGGATTCAGGAAAGTTTAGTAAAACAACTAAACGAAAAAATTGAGACCATTCATGGAGATATCAGAGAAACCATGAATGAACAAAACCATGAATTGAGAGAAATTATTAACGGTCAAAGGGAAGATATGAACACCAAATTTGAAGAAAATAATAAAAATTAAAAAAAAAATTCATGAGAAAATTGAAATGGTCAGTAATACACTTAGCCAAAGAGTAGATGAATACAAGGAGGAGGCAGAAAAGAAAATAATAGAAACCAATCAAAGATTAGATAAAACAGAAGAAAAAATGGAACAACTCAGAACAGGAATAGATGCCCGAATGGATCGAGAGGAACAAAGTAATCAAGTTCGCATCATGGCCATACGCCAGGAGAATAATGATCAGTTGGACGGTATAAAAAGCAACATAACCAGTAAATTCACCGATTTTAATGAGACGATAGAAAATGTCAAGAACCAGTTCCATAACCAGGGAGAAAAATTAGAAAATTTACAACATCTACAAACAAACCTACAAGGGGAGGTAGATAGAATGGGTTCAAGATCTACATGCAACGCTCAACATACTATCCAAGATAGTAGAGAAAGTGTAAACTTTAGAGATTATCGAAGAAACCCACTCGAATTTTTAGGAAGAGTGGATGAAGTTTTAAACCGGTCAAAAGAGAACCGATGGAACATGATCAAAGGCACACTTGATGAGTGTTTTAAAAACATCAGTGACAATTGGTGGACTGTAATTCGAAACGAGGTGTGTGATTATGAAGATTTTAAAAGGTTGTTTAAGCTGAAATACTGGTCTGAGTCAGTGCAAAACATTATTCGAGACGATATCTGTCATGGGAGGTATGACCGCAGTACAGGACAGACACCTACTGCTTATTTTTTGGGGAAGGTATATGTGGCGAAGTATTTAGACCCGAAGATCCCTGAGGAGTGTTTGGTAACTAAGATAGCATATCATTTTGAGGAAAAGATTATCAGTGCTCGATTAAGTGGTCAAATAAAGACAATTGGAGGTATGGAAACCCTCTTAGAGAATTGTGAGCAAGAATCATATTACAGGAGGAGTAGATGGAGATCAGGAAATACAGAGGAGCGGAGAAACGAACAACCCAGAGACGCTCGACCAAGAGTAAACTATGTCAGGGCCAACAATAATTACTATAATAACTGTTATCGAGGAAGATGGCAAAATTATAATAACCGAAATTATCAAAACAATTCATATCAAAGAGAAGAAGGTCCACAAAGAAGTAGGAGCGAAGAACAACCTAGATTTAGAACAAGTGAGGAAGAAAGAAGGCAGTCAAACGAACCTCAACATAGTGAGAATGTTGAACAACCTAATAATAATGACGGAAGTCGGGGAAACGGGTACCAGCAGTGAGAAGAAGTGACAGCCCATCACTGCTAGAGACAACCGGGCACAGAATTTACCACAGCCCTAATAATAATAAATTAAAGAAACCAATAACAATTATCAGAAACCATTATTTAAAGAATATACAGGCGGAATTAATGGAAGAAAGAGCAATTAAAGGGTTACCACAAAACAATGATATAGTTTATATACGAATAAAATTAAATGGAGTATTAGCAGAAGCCATGATTGATACAGGAGCAAATGTTTCAATTATTGACCAATTAGAGCTTGACCGGATTACTGAATTAACTACTGAGAGAATACCTACATTACCAATTAATAACTTAACAATTATTGGTGCCACCGGGAAACAAAATAAAACAATTAGAAAACAAGTATCTTTGAATGTTACTAACAGTGGGATAGGAATACCTATGGGATTTTTAGTAGCCAAAGGGCTACCTTTTAGGGTATTAATAGGGTGTGATATGCTACGGTGACACACTGCAGTTATAAATCTGGCCAGTGATATAGTAACACTGAGTGCAGAAGAAGGTGAGTTATCAGCTGAGATAATTGGTAGCCAAAGTGCCCCTCAGTGTCTGAGCTCATTCTATATTAGGGAGAATAATAGGTTAACCATAGGTAAAAATACTGAAGTAACAGAATCAGAGATGTGGCAAGGGAAGATAGAAGAGATAATGGAGTTTCAAGATAGGCAGGCCCAGGAAACAATCAGTGTAAAAGAAAAACATCAACTTATAAAAATTTATAATAAATACAGAACAGTATTCTCGGATTCACCCGGAAAAGCTAAAAACTTCCTGTGTGAGTTAAAGTTCAAAAACAATGTCAATTTTAATAAAAGGTCATATCCCATCGCTCAAGCTTTGAAAGAATCAGCAAGAAAAGAAATTCAAAGGATGATAATGGAAGATATAATTGAAAGAAGCAATTCTCCGTATACCAGCCCTTGGTAGCTATACCAAAGAAAGATGGTCAAGTAAGATTATGCCTCGATGCTCGGGAGCTGAATAAAATGCTCATTAATGACCGTACGTCTCCAGGGGAGATTGATGAAATAATGAAAAAATTTTATGGATGTAAGTACATGAGTACATGGGATGCAGTCTGTGGATATTGGCAGATAGAGTTGCACCCTAACAGTAGACAATATGTCGCTTTTATATTTGAAGGACGAAATTATCATTTCAAACGTTTACCTTTTGGATTGGTAAATTCTGTGGCCATATTCATTCAATGTATGGATCAAATTCCGGGTAATGAAGTTTTAGACTTCACAATTAATATGTCGATGACATACTAATTACTTCTTGTACATGGAAGGAACATTGTAATAGGGTGGAAACAGTGTTAAATAAGCTGTTACAACATAATATAACATTGAAATTAGATAAATCAAAATTTATCACACATGAATTACCATTTTTAGGATTCATTCTGTCGGATACTGGAATAAAACCATCTCCTGAGAAAGTAAAGGCTATCCAAGATTTTCCGAAACCAAAAAATTTAAAACAATTACAATCTTTTTTGGGGATATGCAACTATTATAGGAAATTTCAACAGGGTTATTCAGAAGTAACAGCAAATTTCCAATATTTACTTTCGAAGAAAAACAAGTGGAAGTGGGAAGAAAATAATTTTAAAATAATAAAAAATAAATTCTTGGATAGCATAATGCTACACCACCCAAAATTTCGATAAACATTTTTTCATAAATTGTGATGCCAGCAATATTAGTCTTGGAAGTGAATTATATCAGGAAGATGAGGAAGGCAATCATTGGGTCATCAGTTCTGCAAGCAGGGTACTGAGTAGTTGTGAGCGAAATTATACAGTAACTGAAAAGGAACTGCTGAGTGTTGTGTTCTCATGTGTAAAATTCCGTACATTTATATTGGGATACCCAGTAACTATAAGGACCGACCATAGGTCAATCTCTTTTTTAAAAAACTGTAAGCTTAACCACGGTAGGCTCACCAGATGGGTGTTGATACTTCAAGAATACAATTTAGATTGGGAATATATCCCGGGGAAAAAGAATATAATAGCAGACCGACTGTCACGGGTTAACCTAGAAAAAGGAACATTTGAAGTAGAACCGGAGAGTATTGGGAAAATATATTACATTATCAAACTGAAGGAAGAATTGCAAGATATAATTAGTAAACTAAAAATAGATCAAGAAACGGACACCAAATTAATAAAAATTAGAGACAGCATACTACAAAGTGATCCTATAATAACAAAATTTTTCTGTGTTTATGAAGAAATCCTTTTCATCCGTCCAAACATTGAGGATCATGTGTGGAAAATGTATGTACCCGAAGCAACTGAAGTAGCCATAATAAAGGACTACCATGAAAGATATGGTCACATGGGACCACTCAAGGTTATTAAAGCTTTGTCAGAACATTGTTGTATAAAAGCATAAATAAGCGAGTAAGATTAGTATTGAGAAACTGCAACATATGCCAATTTGTAAAAATAAATAATGACAAAAGAACGGGGGCGATGATTACAATAATATCCAACGGTAAACAATGAGAAGACCTTCTTAGATATATGTGGACCTTTCCCCAGAAGTGGAGGGAGACATAAATTTAAATATATAATAATTATTTTCGATCATTATACCAAATATACAAAACTCTATCCAATCAGTAGAGCTACTACAAAGAAAATTTTAGAAGTAATTATTCAAAAATACTTACCAGAAGTGGGAAAACCTGAAAACATAGTAATGGATCATGGGACACAGTTTAGAGGAAAAGAAGTGGAAGGAGGAATTGCTGAAATTGCACATAAGAACATATAAAACATCAGTATATCACCCGAGTAGTAATCCTGCCGAACGCGCCTTGAGGGAAGTTGGTAGAATTTTACGGACCTATTGTCACCAAGAACATGGTAAATGGAGCCAGTACCTTGAACCAGCAGAAACCTTCCTTAACTGGGCATACCATGACACTATCGGAACCAGCCCTTATCAAGTAATGTTTGAAAGACCACCACCCAGAGAAATCACATCATTAATAAATTTTCCTCCAGGAGAGAGAGTAGAATTCAATAAAATCGAAATGCACAACAGGTTGCTGCATAAAGCTGAACTTCAATATAAAAAGGAAACTGGAAAGAAGAAAAGAATAAACCCATACAAAGTAGGGGATAAGGTGCTAATTAAAAATAGACAATTACCCAGTTCTATAGAGGGTATTGCAAGGAAATTACTTTTACTTTATACCGGGCCATACCTAGTAACCCAGGTGAAAGGAAATAATACATATGAGATTAAATCAATTAACAATAACAAAATAAAAGGGGTGTATAACCAAGCAGAAATAAAGAAATATTATGAAGATGAATAAAGGAAGGAGAAGATAGAAGAATTCAACGATTATTTTAAAAAGTAAATAAAAATAAATCTGTTCTAGTGGGGGAGCTTTATGTAACGTTACATAACCCCTGCCCAAATATGATAAATAAATAACTATGATAATATAATCACCAGAGAAAAAACCAGTAATCACCCATTTTTAAAAGTCAGAAAAGGGGATTAGGTATCAAACTATGAGAACCTTTGTACTCTAAAAACACTGAAACATTGTAAACAATACTCATAAAAATGCAGTGTACAAAGTGGAGCATAGAATGATCAGTGAAAGTGTCTAACATTTAAAAAAAGCTTCTCACAAATTTGTGTTGGAGATGAAAGAAGCAGTATGATGGTCATAAACTGTATTACTGTTAACCAGTTGTTGTAATTTTGTATTGTGTAGGCCACAAAGGCATTAGAATTAGAATTAATATTTTTGTTGATCATAATTATTTTATTTAGATGTAAAATAATCCAGGGTTATATATATAATAAAAATAAAGGCCAATTAAAACTATACTAAAAAGATGGAAGGTAAAATAAAGTAGTATAGAGTAAGGATACCTTCAATGAAATATAAGTAGTAAATAAACTCAATTAAAAAATAATTAAATTATAAAATGCCTGCAGTCAAGCTTAAATAAATCTATGAAGAAAACTCTTATATCAATTAAAATTAATAATAACTAAGATTGGTAAAGGAGTATTTTTAAAGACAAGAAAAGAAATAATAATATTATATACTAGCCTATTTACCTAAAACGGTACCTAGGGTAGCCAATAAAAAACCATTAAGTTATTGGTTATTAAGAGTAACTAGCTAACAAGATTGGAATTAATTGTTAAAAAATATTCAATGTGAGAAGTTGAAACAAATGTAATGTCTTGTAAAAATTAAGAAAATTGTAATTACTATTCGGAACTAACCATTACAAAATTAATAAATTTAATGAGTGATGTCCACTATATCCTAGACATCCTTAGAACAGAATAATTCACGCCAGCAAATTGATAGAAATTGTAAAGTCAGTCATCCACTTTCAAGCCTAGTCTACAGAAATTCAACATCGTTGGGTGAGATCGTTTCCTATTAAAATTTAACTAAATTACACCTCAACTATAAATCTAGATCACTAGAAACAGCACCATCTCTTTAAATTCATCTGAAAACAAGGTGAACATAAACTTTACTTTAATTAACCAAAAAACAGAAAAACGTGGCTTGATTATTAACATTGCAGACGCCATTAAATAGTGTTCGTTTTTTGTCAGTAAAGAAACGTAGCCTGCGCTCTGGTGGTCCAAAGATCAACTGAATGATACCGATTATACAAATTTTAAATTAAATATGTAAAGTTTGATACTGACCCATATACATTTCTGACTTCCTCAAAGTTCAAAGAACCTTAAATAACCCTGGGAAATTAATTACTTATTTCTTTCTCTTTATTAAAACAAAAATAAAAATATTTGTTATGTGATATATGTTCGTAAAAGTAAGATCGAAATAACTCTGTGATTTATGAAGTAATCGATTGTCAATTCATGTTTTGGGAGACCATAAATGTTAAATAAATTCAAGGAATGCCTTGTGTTTAAATAATAAAATGTGTATTATTTCCAGTAGATGGTAGTTGGTTACAGGTAATAAGAAGATCGAGAAGAGAAAGGGAATCAGTCCGGACATCAAGAAATTATTACGTACTATTTGAAGTCATTTAACCTCAAATGGGTTCGTAAAAGTAGAAAATAGCTGATGCCACGAGCGGAAAAAATTTGAAATACTCGATCGTATACAAACAGAGTAATTCTCTTTGCCTTTCTTTACTCTCTCTCCTACCTACTGTCAAACAACGGTATTGATTTAATACAGACAAATTTAAGAAAATCATTCAATATTCTTTCATAATCACACACACTCGATTTTAAAGGCATATAACACAAAGATAACAAATTCTGTAACTCTTAATTAAGCGAGATTTTCGAAAAGTAAGAACAAGGAGATTACGAGAGAAGTAGTCGCGAGACGTTACAATATTTATAAAACAATATTGAATCAAATCTTCATTTATTTGTTACTTGCGTGGAGAATCCTTCCGATATGCGTAGTCCTTAAGGTGTTGCATGCCGGTGAGTCGTCAGCAGCTGTTTGTTGCGCGTTAATCCTGGTTATGAATGCACTAATTCACTTTATCACAGATGTACACTACACTTGACATATTGGTGATACGTACAATTATGTCGTATAATTATACACTCTGGTTTACAACGTATTCTTGAATTTACATTAAGTGCATCTAACACAGTTCGCGTCGCGTGCGTCTCGATTATCTCATACCGTCGTGAATTTAACCCGAACTATTTCGCTTTCTTCAGTGATTTCACCACAACATATCGCATTGATGAACATTTATATGTAGTATTTACTTCTCGTTGTTCGTTACAACTCCGAACATTCACTCATTAACTTATTACTGTATATTAAACTTTATAAATTTAGCATTAGCAATTATCGCGTTCCCGTACTTCTGTTTACTGCTGCGAATTTACTTTATTCTTTAAATTACTAATAAAATTTATATCTATATAGTTAACGCAAAACAGCGCACGCGAGTCTCTTCAGTGTAGTTTCGCCGATATAAAGAAGACTGCCTCATTTCTCTCCAAATTCATATTTTTATACTAGGGTTTGAATTTCCCTTACCTAGTCTCGATAGAAAACAATCCCATAGGTTTAGACTAGCGCTAAATACAAAATCGCCCAATCTCCTTAGCGAAAACCTCCCGCGCAACACATGACGCTTCCTCTGATTTGCCGAACGTTTTTCGCGTCTCATGTGCTTAAAAACTAACGTCACTATCTATTTCACTCTTACATCGCTCTCTCGAACATAACGGTATCTATTGTTACATGCACTTAAAGTTTACAACATTGGCAAACACCCCTAATATCCTAGCGAATAATACATTTTATGATAGTTATGTCCCAAAACGTGACTTAGCCTAATATTACCTTCCTTATAGACGTCAGCCCCAAGGCCGGCGTTGCTAACCTACCGCTATACTCTACAGCTTTTTACAAGTTAATTTCTTTCATGTAACGCCGCCTAACGGTACAGGCGTTTCACTACCTCCCCGCTTTCTAGAACATACACATTTCTTTGCGTTCAGCATAGTTTGATTTCGTAAAATTTGCGATTACTCAATTTTTGCGTTACAAATTTGATGCAAATAAAACCACCAGTATGAGCAAGATAACCAATTACAAGAAAGGCAGTCGTTTGGAAGAACACAAAAAATATAGAAGAATCAGTACTTAATTATCAACCAAAGAATTTTAATTATGGATCATCGTTTTTCACCCCTGTAAAAGTTAACAAGAAACAATAACCCATAGAGTAATTAATCTCACGAAACCTGTCCAACTCCTGCAATACATTAGAGCAACGATAAGAAGCAGAATTAAAAAAAAAAATATTATGGAGAATAGATAGAAAGGGAAAGTTTATATATTATAGCCGGTTATTTGAGCAAATACCATAATAATTACCAAAAAAACATGACTATAAGGAGGGCATTATGTAACGTGACGTTCCTTCCCATTACATAAAGAAAATACATACCCAAATAAACAAAATAATATAGAAATAAGTGTAAACCCATTATAAAATAACAAAAAGTACAATACTATTAAAGAATGAAACAATGTACCTTAGGTTAAGGAAAAGTGTTAGAAATAAGACTATGTGGTCAAACATTGAACTTGTAAACTTTGTAATCTGAATACTGCATTGCGACATGTGTAGATGACGTCACGTTTTTTTGTTATCTACAGCCGGTCTTTAGCTGGGCTGACTGTAGCGAAAATTACGTTAGTTATACTCAAGATTCCGAGCTGATCACTCGTACTATTTCCAGCCGCGGCTACTGGATTTCATTATTTAAATTATTAGCATGTTCAGCATACACTAGTACTACTTGGGCGATTTCTGCCTTGCTTCTAATGATTATGTCATTCGATTTTTATTTCTAATTTAATTAGCGGGCATCATGCCGCAGTAATTTCTACACGTGCCAGCAATCGGATCAACAAAATTTCAATAAACCATTATTATATGAAAAGCATACAATCCACTTAAAACTTCTTTCTAACCAGCCATCTCCAATTAGCGTTCCTAAGAATAACTCAAGAGTACATCAAGAGCTTCTTTGACGCAACATTTTCTGGTCCTCCGGGCCGGATTTTATTTTGGCCTTACGGGCAACATTTTTGGTCCAACGCGACCGCATTTTATGGTCCACAAGCGACCGCATTTCTTTGTCCACAAGCGACAACATTTTTTGGTCCACAAGCGACCGCATTTTTGTCCACAGCGACAGCATTTTTGGTCCACAGCGACCGCATTTTTGTTCACCACGATCTCAAAATATTTAATTTAATGGGCCCAAACAGCCTGTGGCCCAAACAATCTTCAAGCTTAAATACTTTCGAATTTAGATTGCTGGCCGTGGCATGTCTTTGTTGCCACAAAAACGACCTTCAAGCGTGACATGCAGGATTCTACAGAGAGTCAAATCTGACACTACAAGACGCTACAAGAAAGTTATTCGACGGCAGCAAAATTCCACAACTGTAAAATTACGCTGAACTACAGCGTCGAGCGTCACCCAACCAGCACAAACAGGCGGTGCGCCAACTTCAAAGGATTGCCGGACGGGATCAGCACGGAACCAACAGGACCGAAGCAGTTTTGAACACGCCAGGATTCCACGTGATTATAAACTTTCATTTTTCTTTACAATTGTTCATATACAATGCATGAGTATAACAAACTGAATAATATTTTACATTTAATATGGTATTATTTATACTTTTACGTAAACAAATATTATTATAATGTGAGCATAAACTTTCATCTTAACTAGCTTTCATGTGTACATTTGTGCATAAACTTCTCTTTACATAACTGTACAATAACTCATTGGAAGTTCAAGTGTCGAGATAAGGCTATATGTATATTATCATTAAATAATTCATACTTTCAATAACGCTCATGGCTGTTCCTTTAAGAGAGATAACAAGTATCTATTACAGTAAGTAATGTGTTAAGCTGTATGCCGATCACTAGCTCCCGCATTATATCAGATTTTATCAAGATGTTCAAAATTGCAGCGATTGTTCACCTACTCTACGTTTAAATTCCTTTTTTTTTTAAATTAGATTTTGAATTACAATCATGGCTGATGTGAAGGCGTTAATAAAGAAACGGGGCACGATTAAAGCGTCTATATCCCGAGTGAACACTTTCGCGGATAATTTCGATCCAGACACAAGCGATCATCACGCACTAAAAATTAAGCTTCGCCATTTAATGGAATTGTCCGCTAAATATGATGATATTCAGACTCAAATTGAGTCTGATGACGCTGATTTCGCATCAGCCAGTGACAGAGTCCAAACTGAGGATGATTTCTGCAATATCGAATGCAAGTTGCACCACTTGTTAGAGAAAGTAGAGCAGGTGAACCAAAAACCGTTGATTCAAACCGAAATTACTCCTATTAAAACCTCCCCTATACAGTTGGAACCAATTAAATTGCCTCGCTTTTCATGTAGCATTATTGATTGGCAACACTATTACAATATATGTCTTGAATTAATACACGTCAGAACCGACCTGACGGATATTCAAAAGTTACACTACTTGCACTCTTCATTAAGTGACGAGGCATTAAATGTGATAAAATCGCTTCCAATTACCCATGAAAATTATGCGGTAGCTATTGATTTACTAAGAAGCAGGTATGACAGTAAGTTAATTGTCTCAGCCCATCATATAGGGAATGTCTTGGGCGTGAAATCGGTTCAACAAGAGTCCAGGATTAGTATTTCCAGATTTATTGACGAGATAACCGCGAATATCAATGCTTTAAACTCATTAAATCTACCCGTAAATACATTTGAAATTATTCTCATTCATTACTTAGCCCAAAAACTCGATAATTACACGTTTCGTCTTTGGAAAGAAAGCTTGTTGGAAGAACGATTTCCTAACTTTAGTAATTTCATAAAAATTTTAAATACCCTTAGACAGTTATTGCAAAACCTGGACAGCGCGGCCACTTCAGCAAGCAAGATAAACGTTGGCGATAAGGCTCACTATCGCAAGGCAATTAAACCGGTAAATGTTTCCAAATCAGCATTCCATACTCATGTCGGAAATAATATATGTCAGCTGTGCAAGGATAAACACCGACTTACTGGGTGTTCACAATTTGTAACGATTACTCCACTGGAGAGAAAAAATATTATAATTAAAAACAAACTTTGCCTAAATTGCATACGCCCAGGCCACGATCTTGCTCACTGTCCCTCTAAATTTTCTTGCAGAACGTGTGCGAAACGCCATCACACAATGATTCATATATCTAACAAAAACAATTCGTCCAGGAACAATCAGTGTTCGTTAAAATTACAGACAAATAAGTCTATATTATTATCCACCTCGGTCTGCATGACAACTGACCATGCAGGTAGAGAGCACCCAGTTAGGATTTTATTATACTCAGGTTCGCAGGCTAACTTCTGCACTATGGATTTCGCACGTCGCATGGGTCTGAAACTGATCAAATCTCAATTACCCATAACGGGTGTAAATAATTCGTTGTCTCAAGCTGATTTCAGTACCAGAGTAAGGTTGTATTCACGCTATAAGAATTATAGTTTAAACATTCATTGCGTTGTGCTTCCCAGCATCACTAATAATCTCCCTGCGGAATCATTTGATGTCGCATCTTTAAATTTACCAAAGGGCATATTTTTAGCCGACCCACAACTCAACTTCTCGTCGCAAGTCGATCTATTGCTAAGTGCTCAGTATTACTTGCAATTAATTGAACCTGTCAAATTTATCCGTAGCCTACATTTCCCTATAATACAGGAGACAAAATTGGGATTCATTCTCGCAGGCAACTAACCATTTAATGTCGACATGACGAAACCGGTTTCATCATTTATAGTATGTGAAAATGATAGTGCCATTTCCTCTCAACTAAAGGAATTTTGGAAGTTGGAGGACGTTGCTATTCGTGATCCTTCCGCTGAGGACTCTGAATGCGAGAATCATGTTGTATCCAATACTGTCCGTAATAAGGATGGCAGATTTGTGGTATCCCTGCCTCGCAAGTCAGACAAGTCTCATTTAGGCGATTCTCTCTCCGGCGCTAGCTGCAGATCTCAATCTCTGGAACCCACGGTCCAGCAGGAACGTAAACGTAGCCGTAAACGTTACCGATTTTTACACGGTCACCTACACGAGTCATCATCATGGCCTATCAGTGCCTTCGAGACTCGTTCTCCCTGCACTCTTCCCGATCTGGAACAGGTACGACGCAAGCAGGCCCAAACCTCACTAATTGTCGCTTCATCCACATCCAGTTATGTTGAAAACTATTCATCTCTTTCAAAACTCATTTGCGTTTTTTCATATTGCCGCCGGTTCATTCGGAACACTCTAGGCTCCCCATTGCTGATAGGGACACTTCCTTTTTGTCAGCCCAGGAGTTGCATGATACACTTTTGGTTTTTATTCGCCAGTCTCAGCATTCGCACTTCAGCATTGAGGTTAAGGAACTTGAGGCGCATCGCTGCATCCCTAACAACAGTAAAATTCTTTCACTTAACCCCTTTCTGGACAAGACAGGTATATTACGAGTGGGTGGACGTCTGCAGCACTCCCAGCTTAACTACGCGAGCAAATATCAAATAATACTACACCCGCATTCTCATCTCAGCAAGTTAATCATAGAAAACGAACATCTTCGTTTACTACACTCTGGTGTACAATTAACCCAGTTTTCTCTAAGGCAGAAATATTGGATCATTAATGATAAATCCTATATACGCTCGGTAATACATAAATGCATCACTTGTTTTCGATACCGTGCTAGGGGCGCAAACCAATTATTAGGACAATTACCCCCTTCCAGGGTCACACCTGCTAAGCCATTTTCCCAATCTGCTGTCGACTATGCCGGCCCCGTATTTGTACGTCATGCCGGGCAGCGCTCAAAATCGACGTCAAAGGCGTATATTGCTTTATTTATATGCATGACCACTAAGGCCATCATTTGGAACTTGTCTCAGATCTTACCTCAGACGCCTTCATAGCGGCTTTAAAACGGTTCATCGCGCGTAGAGGTATCCCCGTTCAGATATTCTCTGACAATGGTACGAACTTTCGTCGTGCTAGCAGCACACTCCACGAATTGTACAGACTTTTGAAGTCTAAAGGATTTGAGCAAACAACCCAGGAGTTTACCAGTGCCCAAGGCATCAAATGGTCCTTTATTCCACCCTCAGCCCCTCATTTCTGTGGTTTGTGGGAAAGCGGAGTAAAAAGTGTCAAATTTCACTTGCGTCGCGTGATTGGCGGAACCATTCTGACTTTCGAGGAGTATTATACCATCCTAACTCAAATAGAGTCTTGCCTTAACTCACGCCCTCTATTTGCAATATCCAATGACTTTAGGGACCCCGAACATTTAACTCCCGCTCATTTCCTGGTTGGTTCTCCGCTCACGGCACTCCCGGAACCCGACTATTCCCAAGTTAATATTAGTCGTTTGGGCAGATGGCAGCTGCTCCAAAGATTCACACAATCCATTTGGAAACGGTGGTCAAAGGATTACTTGTACCAGTTGCTACAGCGCAACAAATGGCGCATTACGTCAAGAAATTTTACTGCTGGACAACTCGTCCTCATTCTAGATGACAATTCCCCCCCCTTCAGTGGAAACGCGGGGTAATCACAAATGTTTATTCGGGTCAGGACTCAATAGTGCGCGTTGCTGACGTTGGCACCGCACATGGTATCCTACGTCGACCCATTCATGAATTACGTCCACTTCCGGTGGCATCAGACTAGTCGCATGAGCATCATGCGACACGTATCAGGAATGTGAACTTTGTCGCATTGCCCTGCATCACTCCCGGGACATTCCCGGGGCGATCATATGATCCATAATTATTATTATTGTAATTATTATTATTGTGTAGTTATTATTGTAATAGTTACTACGCTATTATTGTATCTATTGTGATATTGTGCATCACCATCATGTTTCTATGTATTTTTAAACTTTTTAGGGAATTATTATTATAATATTATTGTATCAATTATTATGTCTTTGCTATTGTACTATTCTATGATTATGTATTTTTAAACTTTTTTGGGAATTATTATTATAATATTATTGTATCAATTATTATGTATTTGCCATTGTATTATCCAATGGTTATGTATTGTTGAATTTTTTGGGGATTGTTGTTCCAATATCATGCATGCAAATTATTATATCTTGTCCTTGTATTGTTACTTGCTACTTATTATTTAATTTTTTGTGATCATTATCCTATTATTATGTGAGACAAATTGATATGTCTACCTGATTATTGTATTATTGTGCATCATTACCATGTTATTATGTGTTGTGCAATTTTATTATCAGTTTTCTATGACTATATAACACAAATAATTATGTATTTTGTAATTATCACATGAATTTGGTATGTTAATCATATTGTTACTATTAATTGTCTAGGTGTCATTGCTCTATGTTGGACATGTCAATTGTTATGTTGTTGTTTTTTTGCATGTAACGTCAATTACTATATATTATTAACCTGATAGCGTAAATTACAAAATCGCCCCGATTTTGTGTGGGCAGTATGGTCAAACTTTGAACTTGTAAACTTTGTAATCTGAATACTGCATTGCGACACGTGTAGATGACGTCACATTTTTCTGTTATCTACAGCCGGTCTTTAGCTGGGCTGACTGTAGCGAAAATTACGTTAGTTATACTCAAGACTCCGAGCTGATCACTTGTACTATTCCCAGCCGCGGCTACTGGATTTCATTATTTAAATTATTAGCATGTTCAGCATGCACTAGTACTACTTGGGCGATTTCTGCCTTGCTTCTAATGATTATGTCATTCGATTTTTATTTCTAATTTAATTAGCGGGCATCATGCCACAGTAATTTCTACACATGCCAGCAATCGCATCAACAAAATTTCAATAAACCATTATTATATGAAAAGCATACAGTCCACTTAAAACTTCTTTCTAACCAGCCATCTCCAATTAGCGTTCCTAAGAATAACTCAAGAGTACATCAAGAGCTTCTTTGACGCAACACTATGTAACTAAAATTGGAATCATTGGAACACATTTATCTAATTGTGTGACAAACAAAACCACATCAGTGAAATGTTAACTAGTGATAACACAAGAAACTATTTTCCTTTTTCTTTAATATCACCAGTAAAATGCAAATATAAAGCATGTGAGAAACTAGTATCACAATGGGAATTTGTATTCCAAGTCCCCAAAACCTATAGGCCAATAACTATGTACAAGGTAAGGAGATGCCATAAGTGAGAACAAAACAATAAGAATGAAATGATATAAATACAATGTGAACTGAATAAAATATTCTTATTTAATGTTAATTAATAGTATAGTTTTAGTAAGATTTGTGTTTTAGCTACTTGAATGTTCAATCAAACTTAGAGCCATGTACGCCTGAAAATACACTAATAGGATAAGATATAATTTGTTCTGTTAATCTGTTGTTATATAACATTAAGTTGGTTCTATGTAACAACTTAACTGTTAAAGGGTTCTTAGTAAATCAGTTAGAAAGGGTAACTGTAATTAGAAATGATTGTAAACTTGTTCATGAAACTAATACCAGTACATAGGCCAATATCAAAACCCATAACTATTGTAAATAAATAGTAAACAAGGGGATAAAATAATGTAAATCCATGCAATATTGTAAAATGAACAAATAGGTTATCTATTACAATTGTAATCATATTTTTTGGAAGTAATCAAGGGGTTTACACGATAATTTTAGACCGGTTCAATTGTGTTAAAGAACTATGGCCTAAAAAAGATCAAACAATAAAAGCAATGTTCAAATTACCTAATACATGATCAAACCACTGTTAAGTAATGAAATGAGCAAGAATTGTTAATTCAATGTTTTCTTTTTATATAATAACTACAACTTAGTAGACAATTAAAGAAATTTAGAATAATTCTATACAAGTCAAATGACTAAAAAAGCCTATAAGCAGAGTCTTTTTTAAAAGTGGTAAATCACTTAATATTGAGGCTAATGATATTGTCTTGTATCAAATTGTTCAGAATAAAATAAGGAATTTAACTAAGTAGACTAAATTAAGTAAAATTATATTATAACTAGAGAGTAAATTAGACTGGGAGGTGAAGGAACACTTTATTTTTGAACAAACACAGTCACATGACTCAGAGTTCATCCCAATGAACCAATCAGAATTTGACAAAAACTGGTCAAATCCATTTGAATGATGAAGAAACGGCAAGAGTTGATTGTTAGACATAAAGACGAGCGGGTTAGCTCTGTACAGCAAAAAAAAAAACTAAAATGTCAAAGTATCAGATCTAAGTGAAATAAATAAAAATATATGTTGAGAAGAAACCAGCCGAAAAATAAGAAAAAAAATACTAATATGAATTTGAAGATATAATAATTCCTTAAATCAAGAACGCAAAAGAACAAGTAAAGTATGATTTTAAAGTGAACATTCCTAAATACATTTGGTAAGCAGAACTAACTAACCTAAAGCACTGTTAAACCTAACACCACACTATAATAAACTCACAACACCGTTTCAATTACAATATAACGAAGAAAAAGTGATTAACAACTATTATAACTGTGGACACTCAATTTAAGAAACATTTATTTAAGGGAAAGTGACAAAAAACTATTAACATAAAATTTGAGGTGTGACCTGACGGCCATTTTCTCAAACTGATCGAATCGAGTCGTTCCACTGACGCCATCTTTAAGCTGTGGTCACATAAACGTATAATTACTGTTGTATATCTCCTAACAAAAAAAAATCAAATATTTATGTGTTAATAACTAAGAATTTATTTGTAAGTATTGTACTTTTTAGGAAAATTTTCTTTCTGACTTTTTAGTTCAAAGAACCCAAATCATTCTTATATTAATTTTATTTAAACAACATTTGTTTGCAATCGACCCACGATTGAGGAGTCGAGCCGGGAATCACAATATCGACCCAAGAGTCGATTAATTGTTCAATTTGCATTAAATGAGATTAATTATCATTTCATTGCATTTTATTTATAAAAATAAGTAAGTTAGAAGAATTTCAGGTATAGAAGAAGGAACACTTGCGAAGAATAACATCAGCTGGGCGAACCAAAGAAGTAGGTAATTCTAATATTACTAATCGATTGTCAAATCGAATCAGCTAACACAAAACATTTCTTCAAATTAAATTCTAATACACGACTGAGATTTTTGAGATTAAGAGGAGAGTAAGAAATAATTAAATGTGGATGGTTATAAATTTTTAACCCGAACCCTAATAAAAAATAAAATGAACAAAAATAAAAATAAAAAAAATTTAAAATATAAATTAACCCAATAAAGACGAAGATAATTAACGGTAATAAACTCGTCTGGTTACAACAGTAATAATTAATTATGTGCATCTGTTGAAATGTTGTTAGGAGATGCGTGAACATAATGTTTATTCCCTCCATTTTTTATTAAACCCCTCTGAAACGAAATTTTGCATATGGTAAGTTATCACACCATTCGCATGGTACGTTTTTCATTCCAACTTATTATTTTGGAACACAACTTATTATTTTGATTATTGTTTTTAATCATAGTACTGTCACATTGATGGCTTCATTTATGGTATAAATTAGCTAATGTATCATAACTCCGTTATACTGTGTAAAACTATTCTTCAGAACTATCTTTCTGTAGTATAACTAGCAATCTAGGGGACATGGCCAAAGCTTCACAGTGATATTTTATATTTTAATTGTATGAACTCCATCATCATCAGTGTATTTTGCTTGTATAAGCTGCATGTACTATAGGTTCAATGCCATTTTATTGGCAAGTGAAAAAGTTGGCTTGTTATCAAACAGCTATGTAGGCAAGGCTGTACGTAGATTGAGACAGTCACCACAATGTGTTGGTTCTTGCAGACCATGTAATGTTGTTCTGTTAACAAAGATTAAATTTACTTTTACTATAATGCAGTCCACTCTAAAGCAATGACGTGTGTGAATCACACATTTAACTATACTATTAACACTTGATGATGTGACTAGTGGTTCTGCAGCTCTGAAGTAAAGCTGCCCCTAAAGTGGAGGTTCACTAAAAGAAGTCGCAGTGCAGTTTAAGGGTAAAGCGGGGAGCTAAGGACCACATATTTGCAACAAAATAATAAATTGAACAGAACAGTACAGAAAAATATCCATAACCTTCCCAGGTACTGAATAAAGCATTGCAAGAAAATTGGTATGAAGGAGTTTGAAAAGAAGGAGAATTTGTAAAAGTCTGTATAATAAATAGCTGGCATATGCAGTATGTACCTTAAAAGTTGTCCTCACTATACATATTTAGAATCTACGCATCAATATAAGAAAAATGTTCTCACATGTATACATTTTGAAATGTATTGTTTTCCATCTGCCCACCATTTTGTGTTTCTCAAGAAAAAATTTATATATCAAGGACGGTTTATTTGGTAAACATTTTTGTATGAAATTTCTTTAATAAATAAAAAATCATGACTGCTTCGTGATCTCAAATTCTAAAATGGAAGCCACTTTAATTTATTGATTACTAAATGCTCTGTAAATTTTAATTCTACGACATTATGATTTATCAAGTAAATTGTTGAACAATTTATTGTGAACACAATGACATCTTGTTTATTCAAATCCAAAACAGCCTACTGTATTAGAATAAACAGAAAATGCTTAATGTGAATAAGGTATAATAGTAAGTATCAACACTAAATGAAAAAAGGGTTTCACCACATAAGCATTCATAATAAATATTCAAAGTGCCTTTCATTAGTTTCTACACAGATCTGTAATATATAATACAAAGGGTCTTTTCACGCACTCAAAAACTGCTGGCAACCTTAAATAATTCTTTGCTGTAGATCCTCAATATTTTGAACTATAGTTGAGTACACTGTGGTTTTAAGGTGCTCCCATAGGTAAAAATCTAATGGATGGATCAGGTGATGTAGCAGCCCACTTCATGTTTTACCACAGCTCATCATCATGTTGTTGATCTTTCATCATAAAGTTCATCTAAAAAGTGATGTAAAATGTGACTAAAATGAGGTCAACCACCATTAGGCATAAAAACTGTTTGCTTTCTTACAGCTAGTGGAACCTCTTCAGTGTAATTTGGTAAGATGTTTTTAAGAGATTCAAGATAATTCTGGCTGTTTTGTCTTAAAAAAAGACCAACAAGTCACTGATAATCCTGTCCAGACACTGACGGAAAAGCTGGAATCTAGACTAAAATGTGTGATGAGGATTTGATTATTATGGACATTAGTAATTCCATTTCATGTAAAACTTGTTTTTTTAGTGAACTTGACAGAGATCAAATATGTGTGGTTCAACTGCAATTTTGTGTAGGAAAGTAAACAAAACGCTCATTCCTGAACATAGTCAACATCTTCAACATTGCACTCTTTGTAGATGGTACAGTTTTGATTGTTGGCTTTGTTAAATTCTGAATACAGTTGTGTGATTCATACCTTCAGCCATAGCAATTCTCCTTGTACTCACTTTCCCCAATTTTGTTCCATACTATTTCCTTCTGACTCATTCACCAGTTTGGGGAACAAAAGATTAGATTTCTCTTAGCCGATTATGCAGCATAACAAGCATTTTCTCACTGGCAAGTTTTGGTTGGAAAGTGTTCTGCATAAAATTCCATGCAGTTTAAAAGTTCACACATTAGGCACGCATCTGCTATTTCAGCAAAACTGTAATTAGTCATTCTCAACAATTATATGATAAACAATGAGTAAAGAAACAAAAGCAAATAATTTAACAAGTGTCTTTAAGTGAAGAAACTGACGATATTACTTAGTTAAACTACACATGTTATAACTGAACTCACTAAACTAAACAGATGATTTGCAAATTGAAACATGCTATTTTCATTTTCTGTTCATTCCAAATAATTTTAATTCTTGTAATAAAAATTATATGTACATAATTGTAGTTAGATTTGTTAAAATTATTAATTTAATTGAAAATCGATCTTTAACGTTGTTATAAATTTCTGTTACTGAGTTAAATTGGAAAAAAATAGTAATAACTTCAAATACATTTTGCCTATACAGAACAGCCAGCCGGAGAAGTCCACAGTTGCTGAGCATGATCACTACAACGCTGACCATCAAGTGTTGTTCGAGGAGACCAGGGTCCTGTCATCAGTCCACAGCTACTATCTGTGCCTGCACAGGGAGTCCATTGAGATATGTAGGCATGCCAGTTGATCAATGAATTAGTAGGGTGAAAGGGTGAAAGCCTGGCTCTTAATACTGTTTGACATGGTGTAGTCAGTGGCGGCTTAATGAAATTTTGTGGGTGGGGGCGGTTGCCTGGAAGAGAAAGAAGATCCAGGGGTCCTCCCCTTGAAAGTTAAGGAAAAAAAACCTTCAAAAACTATTTGAAGCTGTTTTGATACTTAAAAATATCAAAGAAGTGCAAAAATATGCTTTATTTTAGACAAAAAAGTTTTAAATTTGTGGAAATGTGTAGCATTCGTAGCCTTTTTCTAAGTAGCTTCATTTATATAATTTTTAACATGAAACCACAAGCTCTATAAGTTTTTGTCAACACAGAGCTGCTAAGCAAATTAAAAGCGAATAAACTGAAATTAGAATAAAATACTTTTAAAATTGTAGTTTTTAATTTGTTAACAGTTACATTTTTGCCAGTTTAGTTAATAAATATTGTTACAACACAAATAAGCCACCCCAATACCAGGGATAAAAAAGATGAATCTACTATATAAAAAATAATTTGAATAATAAAATGTATAAACTAATGAAAATAAAATGACAATAACACGACAAACGACGACATGACCTAACCCAAGTGATTGACCAAACAAACAGGAAAACAAAGAAGAAGGGAAAAAACCGAAACCAAATAAGAATAAAGCCAATTGAAGGAAGTGAATGAATTCATACAACCAAATGAAATAAAACCAAACGAGAAGGGGAGAACCAAATTAAAATGAAGCCAATTGAAAATGAAGGAGAAGAAGAAGAAAAATGAAAATGAAACTAATCAAGTGTAAAGGAAATAAAGTGAAACCAAGGGATAAGAAACACCCCAAATATGTAAGGGAGAAATGGTACACTCAAGTATAATATTGGGAATAAAGCCAATGATTATCCAATATCAGAAATAAATATTATTATCAATTAAATAATTAATGTAACTGATTTAACCAAAACCCAGTAAAGTAATATAATAAAAAGAAAAGTACACTAACCCAAGAATTAGAGTTAGATGTAATAAAACTCTATAGAAATATAACCTTAGTAATACTATGTATAATATTTGTAAAGAAAGAAATAGTGAGAAAGTGACAAAGAGAAGTAATTATAGGGATTACCCACTAAGAAACAGTTAAAGTAAACAGTTAAAGAGTGCAATAGTGAAAGTGTAAAACCCCAAAATAGTTAGAAACCATATTTATGGCAATAAAACGCTTAATAATCAATAATAAACAATAATTGATTAATGGTGAAACAAATAATAATTAAGAATAAAGTTTTATTGATAGAATTAGATGTAAGCACTTCATAATGTGGAATAAACACGGAAGAGTGATGAGGAAACACTAAAAGTGAACCAAATTAATAATTAAAAATATATGGTTAATGATAATATTAAATGTAAACAATTAGTCATAAGAAATGAACACTGGAAAGTGATGATACATTGTTAATTAAGAAAGGATTTTAAGAAAATTAAGTTTAATTGTAAACAATTGTAATTAAAAGGGAGAATCCCACGAAAAGATAAACAGCTAGTGTTAACATGGATTGAAGGTAGAGATTAATTAGGAAATAAGAAGTTAATAATGTAATAAATAAACACCCCAGATTATAAGGGAAAATCAATTAAGTAAATTCAAAAGGTGTGATATTACTTAACACCAAAAAAATAGTAATTAATGAAATGAGTTGTAAACGAACTTTACTTAATAATTGTTAAATAATTGTGTAATTATATTTATGAATAGGGTATGACTGAAGAAATTGTACAGAGCATACGCCTAGATGTTATAGTTTTAATTGATGAAGAATAGGGAGTGGTAGTCATATTGTTAACAAAGGCAAAATAGATAATTAAGGAGTTAAGACAATACAAATCTAATTACACTAGAAAATCAGTTAATGTAGAAAATAACAGAACCATACAAATGGGACAATAACAAAACAAAACACATTAGAATAAAATGAGACATCATTTGTATAAATTCAGTAAATATGATCAATGGCTACTAGTGCCTCTGAAATGCCTAACTGTCAAAACAAATAATTACAAATTGTATAAAATCCACAAGGAAATTAACAAATCTAAGGCGAGTAACTAGCCAAGAATAATATGTAAGTCATTTTAAAAGAAAAATGTTACAATAAGAACTTAAATTAAAAGAAATATGTAATTAACAAATGTTAACATAATTGTACAAAAGTTAATATCTAATAGAACACAACCTTATGAGGTATTAATTTAATCTTTGAAAGGAAAGACAAACAGTAGTGATAATATTTAATACTCAGGAAGGAAGACAGAAGAATAAAATCAATCAGAAAATATACAGTAATTTTGAATAAAAATTCAAATATAATAACAATGGTAATAAACCATGCCTCAGCCAATCAAAGGTGATAGGTAACCATAGAAACGAGCCGTTGGTTACTAATTTTCCGTTATTTCTCATTACTCGTATAGTGACGCTGATATAGCAGGAACGCAAAATTTTGTATGGCATAAATTTTACTTTAAAATGTTAAAAACCCAATCAAAAGTCAAAAACATATACAAGTGAGAAGGAGATGAAGAGTAATAACATTTAACTAATGTCCAGGAACAATTTAAATGAAAATTAAAAGAAGAAATCCCCAAGACTAATCTGAAAAGGACGCCATCAGCCTAAATCACTCAAAATTGACGAATTTTTCATTTCAAATGAACAACGATCTATCACAAACCTTCTGAACTGATAAGTATCATTTAAATACCCAAATTCCAGGAATCAAAACACTTTAAATATTTCTCAAATCTATACAAACTCTCACTATGAATTGAAAATAATTTCTTTCAAGGATTAAATAAAATAAACTTACATAGAAAAACTTGTTAACTAACAAAATAATCTTGCACTAGATTGCGAACTTTTGAAACACATATTACTACACTGCAGAACAAATTGTAGCCACACTTTATATGATTTAAGTACGAATAATGTACGGTAGTGTACTTTTTTATTGTAATCATATTTAATATTTTTCTTGTAATCAAAAGGACTCCAGATTTTGTAACGAGTATAATTGTAAACTATAAACCGCAGCCATTACTGCATAGAATAGCTCGTTTCAATATCGATTCGTCAACTTGAGAGAAAGCGTTTCATGACAAATGTCGGAGCAAATTGATTAAATACCAAATAATAACATTATTGTCAAATTGCATAATTACCAAACAGCCATTAAAGAAACAGTACAGAGTGTAACCATTGTTTTTATTTCATAGGGAATTGTATTATATATGTGTGTGTTAGCGAACTTACAGAAGAGACGACTAGCGCTTTTGCTACCTGTTCGATACAGCAAGCTGTACAAAGGCGGGAACCGATTCGAATGCCCCGGCCGTCATCGCTGAAAATACCTTTTTAACACATTATCTCATAAATTTAATTGTTTTCAACAAACAATTTGGTGCCACCCGGGATTAACAAACCCCTATGTAATTACAGGTAAGGTTTCCACTCGGTTGTACTGATAATTGTGACAACGCGACGGACTTCGTTAGCGGCAACCATTGATGTAACGACCCCAGTGCGAGACGTACGCACTAACACTAACATATACAACACTTGTGTACACACATCTTTTACAGAGACGACTCAAACTCTTCGTTACAATATATATACTTATATTTTAAAATAATATTTGTAAAGTCTTTAATAGATAGTTAAATATTTTTTTCTAATTTTTATTTTCAATACAATTTACAACGATACTCATTTGACAGCCGCAGTGTCAAAAACAGTCCACTATGGATGAGAACATGTAAAAATTGCTGAGTAATCTCAAATAATGACATTATTATAATGTTACCTTAATAACCTAAATTCCACAATTAAGTAATACAGGAACAAAAAACTGGTCCACATAATACGTAAGGAGCCACTTACATGTTGTCTTCTGTTTTTTAGAGAAGAAAGCTGTTATTTTTGAAACTCGTTTCATGACGCACAAAACTGAAAAACTTGACACTGTTAAGACGAACTGTTTGGATAGGCTACTGAATTCTGGGCGAGCTGTCTAACAATAGTAGCAATGACAACAAGCAAAGGAGTTAAATGTCGTATGGGTGACGCGAAGCGCGCGCTGCTGTGGCAGATCGGGAAACCCTGCTAATATTTGGCGTGCACAATTCGAGAGCCGAACAGGAGGGGGAGCACAAGACACTGTACAGGTAGTACATTCTCCCAGGCACACAAAGTATGGTGGCTTGGGGAATATGGAAATAAATGACTAAATCTACTGACCAGGGCTCTAAATTTGCGTGCTTAACTTTGACGCAGATTACAAAAAAATTACCATTTGATTTGAATTTAGTTCCCCCTCTCGGGGGGGGGGGGGGATCGCCCCCTCCGCCCCCCTTTAATCCACCCTTGGGTGTAGTGAGCGAGCCTATTGGAATGCATTCAGGTCAAGGTTCTGTGAGTGGCTGATACCTGGTCAGCGAGATTATAAAGGTAACTTTTGTTACCTGGCCGCTTTGTTGCTTCTACCTGATACAGGTATCGGATATTGTCTGGCGTACATCTGCTGCTGTTGTGTTTTTACTCACTGTCCCTTTTTGGCAGCCTGAGGAAGTTTCCCGAGGGAGAATCGAAACATTCCTGATGTAATGGCATTTAATAGCAACCGACCACGGTCTAACAGCCCAGATTTAGTCGTAATTTTGAATATACAAAATAGTCTAGTTCTTCAAAATTGTAAACAGGAATAAAATAATATTAAAAAAAAATCAGTTATAAAGTTCACAATGCAAATTATATGGCACACTCTGTCCATAACTGATACACTTATCATACCTAACATGATACCATATTATTTTCTTTTTACTTTTAAATCTACAAAGCCATCTGTTGCTTCTTCACTACTGGCTGCTTTAACTTGCATAAGCATCAACATCATTATAATCATCAGCAGCAGCCAAGGTTTAGGCCTTGTGAGTTATTTTTCTGCAAGAATTGAAGCTTATCTGACCAATGGTTTGGGGGATGCTACAAATACCATTATCTGCCAGTTAAATTTAAAATTCCTTTTTGAAATGTATACGCCAAATGTTGGGACTGCTGTTATGTAGGCTACCTTTCTACACAATGCGATACTTTTTTGCCAGTGATAATGTGATTGTCTGTCTTCTATCAGATATCTATATTTTGCTTGTGATTGTAAAGATTAGTCAGTCTATATATATAGTCAGTCTGATTGATTCAGATTATAGTCTGAGAATGCCCTCTTAAGAATGTCTTCTTTGCCATTTTGTTAGGTTTCTCTTTTGTAAGAATTCAACATACAGTTGTATATTTCATTCCGTTAAACAGTACAGATTACTTGGTTAAGGTTGAGACCCCTATCTTATTTACAACTTCGTTGTTTTCCCAATTATACAAGCTACCAGGCTCAGAAGTCTTATTTCATTGGATTCCACGATCTGAATTCACCCTCACATCTTTCTTTTAGTCTGGGATTAAGCATTTGTAATTGGAGTGGTTAACAGGGATGTATACATTAATATGGGATTTGAACATATAAAATCCAATTTTGTTTATTTACAAAATTATATTTAAGTGGGGTTTTCAGATTCACAAATTAAATTAAAATACTTATAAAATTTACAGTATAAAATCCAGTTGATTTTGATACCTATTCAACTAAATACAATAGTCATAATAATAATAATAATTATTATTATAAAATATAATAAAATAACATACTAAATTTTACATTCAAGAGAGAGAGAAAGAGAGAGGGAGGGGGGAGGAAGAGAGGGAGAAAGAAGAGGAATATTCACAAAAGGTTTGAAAATAAAAAAAATTTATAAATTAAAGACGGATCCCTGGAGAGCGAGAACGTACAAAGTTAAGTAGTTCATCACTGTCTTCACATACAAATGGTTTCAAGTGGTGACATGCTACATCGTGCCATTTTACTCCATCTTGGTAGAAGTTGTTGAGAATAGCCAAGCATGATTCATCATTACCCTAAAATGCATTATGTTGAAGTTAATTACATACAACAATGAAAAATATGAACATGCGAATAACTATGTGAATGTGTTTAAATTACAGTATTTAGACTACTTAAAATTATGAAAATATTTTAACCTATAATATTACGTCTTGTATGGATAAAGTTTTTGAAAATTGAAACCTCCTTAAATTACAAGCTTATTTAAATAATAATTAACTGTTTGTACAGATAAATGGTGTTTATTGATTAAATATAATACAAACAATATTTTAGAAGAAAATATTCCCTCTAATAAATCATTTTTAGTGATAAGACAGAAACAATTTATAATAAGTACCTGAGGAGCTTCTCTGTTGTCTGGTTGAGCCTGTCCATAACCACCAGTGTGGCTCCAGTCTCCAGTGTTTCTCTGAGTTGTTGGTCCAATCTTGGCTCCAGATCCAGACCAGAACCATCCGTTTATGTTAGCAGGTTGTAAGTCGGGTCGGTCACAGCCATTAAAATTACATTTGCGACCAGATGTCCAGATGTACCTTACATTACCTGCAAGTTTACAAATAAGTGAATTCTGTGGTATTAATTTTATAGCACAACTATAAAATTTATTGTATAATAAATTAGAATTTATTGTAGTAATTATTACAAATTATAGACTTGTGAAAAATGTCTCTAATGCTGTTCTTAAAACATTAAGAGCTTTATACAGTTGGAAATGTGGAACAGGTTGTTCAAACCGTCTTCAGGTTTCTTGGTTCAGTACATTCTGAACTTCTAATGAAGTTTCTCTTCTTCTCATAAGTCAAGATTCCAACCCAGTAACCTGTTCATATGCCTAGTAATTCCAGCACTGGATTTCAGGAATATTATTTCTACTTGGAATATGTTTTATACATACACGTGATCAATAATTAATTATAATTCCTTTGTGCATGGCTAAATGACATTACTCAGTACCTGTTTTATTTAGTCAGAAAGTTTTTGACTTGCTTGACTCTAGCACTAAATTCAGTACTAAGGAATTTAACATTTTATGTATCCATAACAAACAGATTCTAACAAGTGGCAATTTATACAAGTTTACATGAACCACTATTGGTTCTTATTAATTTGTGTGTTCATATTCTTCTTCTTCCTCTTTACCACTACAGCTCAATGTAAGCCTTGGCTCCCAACACCAATCTCCTCCATTTCCATTTCCATCTCAGTGTAAGCCCCCACATCCATTCTTCTTAGGTCTTCCAGCACATCATCCTAGAAAGCACATTTTATCCTAGGTTGGCCCCTCTTTTGACTTTTATGGCTTGCGCCCTCAGGATTTTCTTTGGCATACGCTGATCATCCATCAGGACCTAGCCATAGGTGATCATCCAATAGGTGACCTAGCCATTGTATTCGTTGAGCCTTTGCGAATCTTATAATGTCCTCATGCTTCTATAGTTCATCTATCTCCTGGGTATTTCTTATTCTCCAAACATCATCTTTAACCAGACCATAAACACGTTTGTACAATCTTTCTTTGAAACCTTCATAGTGTTTCTTGTTCCTTTTTTGTTAATATCTATGTGTATCTCCATAAATAACAACCAGCCTTATAAGTGTCTTATATAGTTTTGTTTTATGTTATGATTAATGAGTTTGCTTTTCAATAGTCTACTGTTATCATAATATGCCCTATTGCCTATTTGTATAATGTCATGTATCATCGTGTTTATGGACCAAGATATGTTACCCAGGAATCTGAACTTATTAACTATATCAAATGAATTATCCTCTATGCATAAGTTATATAGATTTCTTCTCATTTCTTATGTAATAGTTAACATGTAGTTAGTTTTGCTGATATTTACATTCAGTCCCATTCCAGCAGATTTTTTATTCAGCTCCTTGTATACCTCAACTAGCCATTGTTTTGATCTGGCTATTTGTAAGAATAAGCATATATTCAGCCTGTCTTATTTAATATTGTTCCCCAGTGATCTATGCCTTTAATGGCACAGTGTAGTGTAATAATAAAGCGGGTGGACAATAACCTATCCCCTTGCTTAATCTTAAGAGATAATTTAATAAGATTCACTCAGCATATTCTCACGCTTGATTTTGGCTTTTGTGAATCTCATGGCCAACATTGTTAACTTCATAAATTTCAAAGGAATTCCCATATACAACATATGGGAACATAAAGGGAAATAACATATGGTTCATAAGTTTTACCCTTCCCACACCATCAAATGCTTCTATAAAGTACACAAACAGCATGCGAAGATTTGTATCATTCTCATAGCACTTTTCTGTCATCTGCCTGATAACAAACAATTAATCAGGAATAGCTACTTTTGGTCAGAAACTACGTAGGTATTCCCCTAGACTTTTTCATCTGATTATTTAAGCCTTTCAGTATTTGGCTGATTGCTATCAAGGTCAGTACTTTGTGTGTAGCACTGAGTAACATTATGCTCCTATAATTATTACAATCCAGTTTATTTCCTTTCTTATAAACTGGGTATATTATTCCACTGTTCCACTCTTTGGGAATTATTTCTTTTATCCAGATCATATGAATTAGATCATGTAAATAGGTATTAACAATACTTCAGTACTTCATGCTTCAGTACTTATGTGTTTTGTATTACAGCAGAAATTACATATAAAAACCTCACCTCTAACTATTCTCTGCTTAATGAATTCATTTTCTTGAGGAGTTTCTAAGCTGACAGCATCCATACAGTGCCTTCTGCAGATATTTCTTGAGTCAAGCCAATCGACTTCCAAGTTGCTTGTTGGGGCGTGCTCCCAGCTGAAGAAATATGAATGTGCAACTCCTCTAGCATCTCTGTAGGTTGCATGCCGCACTCCTGTTAAACAAACATTATGGTTTACTTATTCTCACACAAAACATAATTATTATCATTAATTTTGTTTTTACTTATGTTACATGTTATGTTTATTATATATTATGTTATAGTCATGTTGTTTTAATTATATGTCTATAAACTGGAGTAAAATGTATATTAATTAATTCATAGATTTTTGGGTGTAGTTTACCATTACACGATCATTACAGTCACCAATGCTTATAACGTCTCTCTCTGGTATAGTTATAGATATTATTTAGATCAGATTTAAGATTTAATTACTGAATATAGTGCATTAAAAATTCCTTATTGACACATGCGTGAGTGTGCGCACATGCGTGCGTGCGCACACACACACACACACACACATATATATGGAGTCAACAGTGAGTGGTGCAGTGGTGGGGGTGGTGCTAGTAGTGTGTATAGAATTCGATATACTGTAGATCAGCGAACTTGTGGAACAAAGGAAAATGTTAAATACACATGTAAATTAAACATACATTGTTAAGCAAACTGTCTAACGTCCAAGCAAATTTGTTCTAATGAAACTCGAAATGTTTGAAAAATATTTTGTATTAAATACATAATTTCAAATTTATTGAACTGTTTTCCTTAGAACTTCCAATGAGTACATATTTCACTACTTTTTATATACAAGTACTGTAATGATATTCAGCATTATGTGCAATATCAGCATTCATTAGAGCCTAT
Source organism: Magicicada septendecula (assembly GCA_034769895.1). Classification (NCBI taxonomy): domain Eukaryota; kingdom Metazoa; phylum Arthropoda; class Insecta; order Hemiptera; family Cicadidae; genus Magicicada; species Magicicada septendecula. The sequence continues at coordinate 203,361,869 of CM068371.1, forward strand.
GCAAAAGATATATAATCTTAAAAACATTGTAGCAGGTTTGAGAAAAATATTGTACTGATCTCCAAACAGAAGTGTTGAATTGAAACTTGATGATAATATAGAACATTAAAAAGTTTGTATAAAATAGACTACTGAAGAGGACACCCATTGAGTAAATGAAGAAATGTGTGAGCATACATTTCATTGTCTAAGAAAATACAGGAAACGCCTGTTGTTCAAATTTTATGAGAATAATATGAAAATAACTGCTTATTTTATTTGTATACTAATTAGCATGTAGATATTACAGCATAGCACTGTATGTTATTTGTAGTGTAACAAATAAATATAAAAAAGTAATAAAGAATTAATAAACATTAGTTTGAAAATGTTTGTGTATAATGTACATAGTTGCATTTATATTTTATGTTCTGTAAAGCAGTGTGGAAACTGAAAGAGAAAAGAGTCAGGTGTTATTTTTTTCTTTTAAAGTTGTATATGATTTACATCAACAAGTGTATATGATTTTACACTTCATTAACATAATACTAATATTGTGGTAATATTTACACAGTTAAAATACTATAATTATTGGGCTTATACAAAATATAATATTTTACAATTTGTTATTTTTCCTCATCTTCTTTAGCAAGCTATGAACATGTTGGAATGTGGGAGTATATATACTCGGTAATTACAGATTTTACTGTTCACCCAGCTTAAAATATGTACACACACACACCCTCGCGTGCACACACTAAAAATAATTTTAAAGTATAATTGTAACACTGTAATTAATAATTTTTAGCAGTATCTTGAAATGTTACAAAAAGTTCTGTGTACTTCTTAATATAATTTTTGTGATCCCACAAGTACAGGAAGCTTGCTTTTATATTGTGAAACAATAAAGATAGAAATGAAATTATTACAAAACACATGTGACAGAAATGCTGAATTTAATAATTGTAATGTGGTCTGCTGCTTACATAAAGAGAATTTTGCTTACAATTTCTGTTCTTTAAAGGTTGTTGAACGTCAAGTCTTCTACTACGAAATCTGACTTAACAGTGAGCTGTTCCAAAGCTACAATAAAATCATTGTTCATTATGATTTTAAATTTTAAAGTAAGACAATAACGTGGTGCAGGACGCGCGAAAATTTTTGAATTGTTGATATTGTTTTTGTCTCATTGATAGCGCTTCTTACGTATTTGTTGTAGATACTATTCGCAGGAAATATTTTTTACAGTTTTGGTATAATCCTGTACAGGGTATCAGTGTAGCGATGTCTCGTTGCATTTATGTTATAAATTGTTATTCAAAACGATGTATAATTGCTAAGAGATCGTCGTTTTACAGCGTATATTTTACGATTGGAAAAGGTAATAATGCTGCTTTACACCAACGCAGAAATGTTTTTTTTTTTTTTTAATTAATGTTGATGCGTTATACTTACTTCTGTGACATACTTATTCGTGCGGCATACTGTAAGATCGGTTTGTTTACAGCGACGTAAATCTGTGTGATTGATGTCTGTATATGAGTAACAGATATATATATGAACATCATCTCTTCATTTGAACAGTAGACCTAAGCTAAATTAGTAGTATCACTCAGGGAACGAAAATATATTTTGACGTTTTTTTATTCATCTAAGAAATTGTTAACGTGTTGTGTCGAATTTTGAATACCGGTAATAATAATAATAATAATAATAATAATAATGTTATAATTATAATATAATGATATACGATATAACTTAAATTTTGAATAAATATCAATGAAATATATTTTAGTTGTTTTGTTGGTTCATCCTCTTCATTCACGCACTTAATATTAGTGATAAATTGTAACTTTCCTTGTGAACACTTACGTTTCTTAATGTCCTCGTACGTTTCGGTGTGTTATTCACCTTCTTCAGCGAGGTTTAAATACAGAATGTTTAAACCTGGTTTAAATACAACTGTTTCAAGACATTCTGTATTTAAACCTCGCTGAAGAAGGTGAATAACACACCGAAACGTATGAGGACATTAAGAAACGTACGTGTTCACAAGGAAAGTTACAATTTATCACAAATATATTTTATTTTGTTTTATTAAAGACTGGCCAAAATTTTATCAAATAAGCGTAGCGAGTTCTTAGTTTTAACTTGACCGTTTGCCTGTCTGCCTATTTGGGATTCGTCTCGTGTTAACTTTTGAATGCGTCAACCAGATTTTGTAAAACTTGGCATGCGGGGCCATACTTGTATCGTACATAACCCTATTGTCTTTAGTCTATACAGGGAACACCCCCAAAAATAAGGGGCAGGTGACAAAAATGTTAGGAGATAAAATTTTGAAAAAAAAATACGTGTGGGATATTAACTTAAAGATAATTTTAACCAAAACCTGGACGTACTGTTCAGTTGGAAATTCAAAACATTTGAAACCCAGGGCTTAAAAAATGATCAACATTTTTGGAAAAATTGAAAATATCAATGCCCGCCATCAGATTAAAGGACATTTTAACCAAAACCCAAATGAGATGCTTACTTTAAACATTTTTTTAGCTTTAGAAAAAATGTAACCACTGGCCGAAATGGAAGCCAAAATTAAACAGAATTGTGAGAGTCTATGTGGGACATTTATAAGATATCTGCAATCCATTACAACATTGTAAGATCTTTATTTTGTGTACGAATAATTAACTTTGACAGTTAGCGCATTCTTTGTAACCTCTTCAATTATATATGTAAACAAAAATACATAAAAAGTAAAAAAGAAATTAAAACTAAAATATGAGAAAAAACGTATGGTCACCTCCTCTCGGAAACGCTAAGAATGTTCGGTACAAAAAACTTTACTTACAGCTTTAAAATATTAACATTTATTAATTTGCTTTTATTTAATAATAAAAGAAAAAGTATTTCGTTCAAAAAGTGAGCGAGTTCAGCAGTTCAGGGAGCGTACTAGTATTGTTACCTTACTTTGTGCTTTAAAACAATGGCAATCGACTGAACGTTCTCTGTCACGCCTGCTGCCTTAAACTAAAGAATTTACGGTATCAGACGCATGGAGTAGTTTTTGTGTCACACTTTTTCGTTTTTTCCTATCTAACAATATTTCCAGTAGCTTTATCAAACACTTTTAGACCCCTCAGTACAAAATTTAGAATAAATTGTATACGGATTGAATAGAGAAAATTAATTTTACTTAATCAAGTGAAATGGTACGATAAAGTTTAAGTGTTATGTCTTAATCATCAGTTGTATAGTGATATGTGTACATCGGCTATAGAGTAATATGTCGACCAAGAGCGTATGTATTGGAGTCTGGTGCCCCCTCCCGAAATTAAAATAAATATATTAAATTACGGAAAACTTTTTTTTATATGACAACTGACGAACATTTTTAATTCTTCCATTCAACAGTTTAAGATAATTATTACTTAATTTCTTCGAATATATAATTTGATCTAGAAATAAAAGTCATCACAAATACAGAATAATTAAGTGTTCTCAGGTATATGATTTAACACATGCCTCGAAGGACGAGAACTACTGAAGTCGGCATACTCAGAGTTCCAAGTCCCCCCCCCCCACACAAAAACCTATATGTACACCCCGCGATGTCTGTTCACATGTCTGTACCAACTGCCATCAGCTATAGAACACGTACTGCATGTGTATGTTAGCTGTACAGCTATATATATCTATGTCAGCTATACAGTGATGTATGTGCATCAGCTGTACAGTGGTATGTCAGTATCAGCTGTTTAGTGATACGTGTACATTAGCTCTATGGTGATATATCTCTACAGTTCTACATTGATATGTTAGTATTAGCTGTAGAGTACTTACTGTTGGCGCAACTCCTTGGGTCAGGTAAGGCTAGCCTGCGCTGAGCTACCGCCATAGCTGCTCCTAGCAGCAGTAGTGTTAACGGCCTTATCATCTTGTGTCTGAAACAGACAAAATTGAAAATGTATACATCTACATTTTGCTGCTCTTTTTATACAAAACATACATCTAGTTACACATTTATGGGTAAAATATAAGAGATATGTTTATAGAAGAATGTATACTTATTTGTGAATAAATACGCAAGTCAACATTTGTATCGATAACTAGTGCGCACATATAACATTGAATATTAATATATAACGTATAAACGACGTTACATGTTGATAATTCTGTGTTTAATCGTTACTGTAACAAAAGTGCCAGATTTATTGGTTATTGTTATGAAGGTACCACCACTGTTTTTACTGGAAATGGAGATAATTATTTTAATTAATATTTGTGCGTTTAAATTCGATTTGGCTTACATACAGGTGAATGTCAATACAACATAAAGATTAAGCGCTAAGAGTTTGAAAATATAGTGGAAGAAAGGTTAAGTCTAGTGTTAACTGGTTTTTATTAATTAGATACTGGAATAGCCGACAGGAGTAGAACAATATTGGAAACTGAATGAATCTAGATTTGACAAGAAATTTGAAACAAAAGGTAGCCTAGATATCCGAATGGGAGATGTTTAAATAAAATATCGGAATGAACACATAGACAAATATACGTATTATATTATAATTTATATATTTATACTACTATTTTGTTTATTTAAATGCAATGAGTTGCACTTAATCGTTCATAACACAAAAGAAGAAGGCGCCTTCTTCTTCTTGTGTGACCAAAACATTATACTATTATAATGGCTATACGCTTTGTCTTTCACATTAAAGAAGTTGGTGATTTGTGCATCTAACAAGAAGCTAACAGTTTAGTTTTAAAAGACGTACTTTCTCAAACGGGCAGCTATACGACAATTTCCGTAATCCGTTATCAAATATTAATTAACCAATGGTCGATTGTTTCTAAAGTATGATGATTGTAACGTCTGCGCGCGCGTGCATAAGAGAGAGAGAGAGAGAGAGAGAGAGAGAGAGAGAGAGAGAGAGAGAGAGAGAGAGAGAGTGTGTGTGTGAGAGAGAGAGACAGACAGATAGAGAGATAGACAGACAGAGAGACATACATACAGAGAGGGATCAGTAATTTTCTGTTCATGACGCGTACAAAAACAGTATTTCTTTAATGGTCCCTTTCAAAACCCCTTCAAACGGTATTCTTTAGTTTTTCATTCTGCAAACCGCCCAAGCCATGGCAGCCTTCGACTTCAATTTATTGCTACTATATTACAATTCACTGATTTTCACGTTTCTGCGTATTCGTCATTTTGTGGGTTCAAAGATGTTCCTTAAAACTTTCTGTTCAAAGATGCAAGGTCTGCTCTCATCTATTATTGTTAATACTCACGTTTCCACTGTATTCGTCACTGTTGGCAATGTTGGTCGCATTGTTGATTTGTGTATTCTTAACTTTTCCAGTCTAGCAAAATTTGTGAGGTTTGAAAACGTGATTAACACAAATTATAATTTACTTTCTGCATCTAATCTAGCTTCTGTATCTGCTCTTGTATCGCTTGTTTGATTTAAGATATTTTCCAAATACTTGAATCGCTTAATATTCTCGAAAACTATACATTTCCAACCAAAAAAATTGGTACTGAATTGTCTTTATATTCTATTTTTTAGTATATATTATTCAGCGTTATCTCTGTTTACTTCCAGCTCAGGCATTTATGATTTTTTCTCTAGCTGGAGCTAGATGTTGCTTTCGATGTTCCAGCTGGCATTTGTTTATTTAATTTGGACACACTTAGCAAGGAAATTGTTTACGGATTAATGAACATACTGTTGCTTAGTTTGTCATGAGGCTAAGTGTGGGTATATATTTGAGCAGCTTTTGTTTTAAAATCACTTTTTCTGCCTTCAGTAGCTTACACAGGTGTTCATATATTCATATCAATTGTCAGCACCGTGGCTCTGACAATCCGTTTGTGTTGCGGACAAAGTTTCCCTTTAAAACGTACAGGTTTCTCACTTGGACGTTTCTGCTTATTTTCATCACTCGTAATGCTGCGTTAAAAACATTAAAAACCGGGTTTAACGAACCGGTTAGTTTTGCGGATTCGGTTTATTCGCAAAAAAGAAGGTTCTGTGAACGATCACGAGCGTTGTGGCTTGAACGGAGGCGAGTTTTTGTGTGACCCAAAGAGTGATTAACGCGATACGGCGTCACGTAATCATGGTCATCATGGTATCCGGGGAAACAATGGCAGAGAATAACTACGCAATTATAGATAAGTATCTATAGATCTAAACGTAGAGAATGCGCGTGCGTGTGTGTTGAGTGGGCGGGGCGCGCACACAGATAGAGAGAGTGCGAGCGCACCTGTTTACACATGTCGTAAAGTTTCTTTTTTTATTGTCGGATCCGATGTTACGTCTGAAAGAAACTGGAAAGCGTTTGGAGAGCTGGCGAGGCATGTAAATAATAATCAATCAGGGCCAGCCAGAGCCAGGTTGGTGGACGCCTCGGGCTGGTTTTGGCCTCCTTTCTTATGCCAGTGCAGGGCCACGGTCAAGAACTCGCCTGCGTCTGCGTCGACGTTGTACTACGAGTTTGTCTGTCAGCACGAGTTGATTTCAAACCGATTATTTTATAAATTTCATCGGGTCTTATTTGTACTTGTTTATACTGTTTGCATTTGTACAATTATAGAAAACAATTTTGTAAATCAGTTATTAATTTTACCTTTTTTTCCAGTAGACGGTAAGTTGTTATACATTTCACCAACTCGTATGTTAGTCAGAATTTATTTAACTTATTCTAAATACCGTTTGGAATAGTACTCAGTCGAAGCGGATGATGGGCAACGCATTCAAACGGTCGTTTTATTTAACGAGTTTTGGAAGGATGGAATGGAGGCCTAAAACTATGAAAGACGTGAGGAAGACTGAATTAATGGTTCGATCGATTTCAATTTTAAATTTAAGTTATTAATTTGGTTAATATTGTTCAATCTGGTTAATATTGAAGAAATATGTGTGGTTTAATTGAAGCTGTAACCGCGTTGGTTGGCTTCGATAATCAAGAAAAGGAAAATTTGTGGTTTATTTGTCTATCTCACTTCACAAGGAAAACTCGTCAAACGGGCTAATAATTAAAACAGCTCTTGACTAGTAAACATGTTTCTGTTTGCTATTCGAAGATCGGGTTAGACTGTAAGTACCATACGAGAAACTTATGTACCATGTTCTCTTCACATAGCACTGCAGCCATTTAAAGAGCCTTGGCCTGCTTCAGAGCTTCTTGACACTCTTTTCGGTCATGAAGTGTCGTTTCCAACTTCTCACTCACAAAGTTCTCCTCAGCCTCATCACTTCATCTCTTCCTGTCTATGCTTAATAATAATACGTCAATTGCCTATGCTTTGGTTCCTTTCAAATCCTCTTCAAACGGTATTCTTTACTTTTCCGTTTTGCAAAACCGCCCTAGCCACGCCAGCCTCCGACTTCAATTTATTGCTATTATATTACGATCATTATGCAATTCTCTGATTTTAATGTTCCTACTTATTCGTCATTTTTTAGGTTCAAAGATCTTCCTTAAAACTTTCTGTTCAAAGATTCATGTTCTGGTCTCATCTATTATTGTTAATACTCATGTTTCCGCTGTATTTGTCATTGTTGGCAATGTTGGTCGCATGTTATGTTATTGATTTGTGCATTCTAGCACAAATTTGTGTATTTCTAACTTTGCCACTCTAGCAAAATTTGTGAGATTTGAAAATGCGGTGTAATACAAATTATTATTTATTTTCTGCATCTTATCTAGCGTCTATATGTGCTGTTGTGTCGTTTGTTTGTTTTAAGGTATTTTCCAAATACCTGAATCGCTTAATATTCTCGAAAACTATACATTTCCAACCCAAAAGACTTGGTACTGAATTGTCTTTATATTCTATTTTGTAGTATATATTATTCAGCGTTATCTCTGTTTACTTCCAGCTCAGCCATTTGGGCTTTCTTCCGATGTTTTAGCTGGCAGGTATCAGTAGCCAAATATCGTATTGATTTGTTACATAAAGTTCATTCTGTATTGTAATCAGCTGCCCTTAAACGTGTTTCTAATACGTTATTGAAAAGTATCTAAGTTGGTATTTAGATAGTCGATTTCTCTAATACACGATTCACTAAGCGGTCTCTTTGTTTTAAACTTTTCTTATTTCAAAATTTCGGAACATTTTCTCGTAGATTTACTTTACAATTAGTAACTCTCAGCGTTATTAAAGACGACCTCAGTGGGCATCTTAACCTCTTTTATACCAAAAATGTTTGATATAAAATTTAAAAAATACTGCAGTTGCGTTTTATTTTTGCTCAGACAACTACAATATACGTCTAATAGTAATGGTTAGGCGTTCGTGCCGATAATGACGTAATCCATTGCAGTGCCTAGTGAATACAGTCTGAAGTACAGTGGACAATTCCGTCGTATTCAATTTACTTCTCACGTTTCAATCTAAACAGACTATACAGCATTTGAGAGTGATGATACAGTCACACAGAGAACCTGGAAGTGTGAGTAGACTTACAGACTTTTAGAATCGAAAAGTCGGTGGTGAATTGTTCACAACGAATATGGCGTTATTCTTTACGTTTGGAACCGTGGGCAGCGGGGTTCTAATGAATTCAATCTTAGACAGCTCTCTTTTACTTACAGTTATAGGAAACAATTATATCGCTTATATAATATCAGCAACTCCAGAACAAAACAACGCTGCCGAGGAATAGTTGTAACAACATTGACAGCAATGATAATAAGTAGTGCTCAGATTGGCTAAAGTATAGTCATACGCCAATGATGATAAAAATTGTCAATCAAAATGAATTCAAAATCAGGGGCGTACCCAGGGGGATATTGGGGATAGATCCCCCTCGAAATTTTAAATTTTGAAATTGAGTGTCAAACATGCGAGAACATACCAAAATACGTCAGAACATGCTTTTATGAGTGTGACAAGAATATTTTTTCAGCTGTCAATAACATCGTAAGAATTGGTTCAACACTTCCATTGTCTGTGGCAACTAGTGAACGTTCTTTTTCAACTCTTAGGAGGGTGAAAAGTAATATCAGAAACACTACATGAGAAAATCGATTCATTGAATTAGCTTTGATGTCTATTCACAGAGACCTTTGTGTGGATCCAGACACTGTTCTACATAAACTAGCCCAAAACAAAGCTCAAAAACCTAATTATAATTTGTAAATAATGTAACACTAATTTCTGTATTATATGTTTAGTTTGAATATCATAAATAAACATGAACTGAGTACTTCTACATCTATGTATGCTCTATGTGGGTACCGATGTATATACATTTCTATGTGTGTATTGCTCTATGTAGTCCTTTTTTCAGCTAATTCTTATTTTTAGATTATATTTTTATCAGTAAATTAAAATTAGCAATTTTTACCTAAGCTCTGCACCCGCCTAAAATAAAATCCTGGGTGCGGCCCTGCTCAAAATATTTGAGAGAAAAATTACTAAGAAGCATTTTTAACTTAATGCTGGAAGGTTAGGAGGTGGTGATTACTGTCGAGATGTAATGTAACATTCCACGTTATGAGAAGTACGGAGGTAGAATTACTTTTCATTGAAAAGAAAAAATTAGCATAGTATGGGCACGTTAGAAGAGACAATGGTCGCGTTGGATAGCGAGATTACAGGTTATAACTCTCCTGTGGGAAGAAGAGAAGAGGTGGAACTGGAGGGTCCTGGAGATATGCAGTAGACGAGACAACAGAAAGACAGGGATTTGAATGTGGAGAATGGGAAAACAGAAAGGGATGGATATGTGACAGCGACAGCTTAGAAATCTCCCTCCCCAAACAGACGCGCGCGCGTAAGGAAGGTTGGTAATGTTGTAATCTTCTGAATGTAGGACGAAATGTGTGTGTGACATCACTCAAGACACCGAAACGATACAATAAGCGTAAAAACATCACAAATCATGAGAACGATGCGGCCGTACGAATACTTTCACGTTGAAAGGAAACGCTAAAATTACAGGTGAAATTAATAATAACAGGAATGTGTGACTCCTAAGACATAATCAACGTGACCTAGTGACTTAATCCTGTTTAAATTAGTGACCATTAAATGAGCGATTTTATGGTTAAAACTGAAGCATAAAATGGACGGTCGGTGAAGTAACGTTCTGATTGGTCAGTCAACCAGAAATTCCATGACGTATGTAGCCCGACAGCGAAGAGAATGTGGTAAGATCCGGTTTTTCAAATACAATTTGGTCAGTTTTATTTACAGGTTATTTGAATTAAGAACACTAAATCATCGAGCGTCTGCAGGACCCAACGGGATGTAATATAATGTGACAAGAAGTTCAGAGTATCGAAGCGGAAGTGTCCAAAGGAGCATTGTCTGCGGAGATCAGTCATTACTATGTTCAGAAGTCTGAACTGTAGACCTCGAGTTCGATAAATGACCACTGTTATTCCATCACCATTACTGGTATTATCATATCGATCATAGTTTTTCAAAAGTATGAACTAACTCCATATCTGACAGGTTTCTTATATAGTTAGTTTCTCCTTAAAACCCGGTTTTAGAGTGTTTGTTTACACACAAACATTTCTTCATTTATTTGGCTCTTTTTAAGGCTAAAAGAACGTTAGGCTGAAGACTAACATGGCTAGCACATCACTTAAAGCGTCAGTAAGTTCTTCAGCCGATACGCCAAGCATTCATTACGGTTAGTTAAACCTAGAAAATGCCATGGTCATGAAGAACGGCGGAGAATTCGAAACGACGACAGTCAGCTTTTAAAACGGCAGCAAGATTCTGAATCTAATTTGTAGCCGTCAAACATTTAGTTTAATCTGCGCGTAATTAGTTCGGTAAGAATGAAAATACTTTCCGTTCTCTATTCTTGAAGCCGGGGCCGGCAAAAGAAACTGCACAGTAAACTTAGAATATCGGGGCATCTTCTAATCCCTCTACCGCCATAATTATTCGACGATCCTCGCTTACAAGGATATTACTAAAAGTACAAATTACTAAAATACACGATAACGTCATGCAATATTTATTATACTAAAATAACATATTAATCACAATTAAACTGATTTAAATAGTACTTTTTATTTTAGTACTAAAATTATTAAAATAATTTGACCCTAGAAATAAAGATTGATACGATGATTTGGTATCGTACTAAATGTTTTCTCATTTCCATTGCAGCAAAGCCTTTAATTGCATTAATGAAATCAATTTTCTAGAAATTTAATTCCCTGTGAAGAGAAGAGCTAAACTATTTAAGCGATCTTCTGACATTATAGCTCGCGTGTAGTTTTGTATAACCACAGGCTTGCTAAGTGCTCGCTCTTCATCAGCAACAGAAATTGGAACTGTACAAATTTTGAGTGCTACGCGGTTGCAGTTTTTATACTGCAGCTGCATTTTGTATTATCGAGTTGAAAACTTTAGGGCCTCGTGACGACCACGTTACACTTTTCAATTGTGCAGTATTATTCACTGCTGTACTGGTGCTCATGCGAAACAAACCTTAAAACACATTTTATTCATACCGTTACCGTTTTTGTAACGTAACAAATGGCTGTATACTCATAAATATTTTTCCTTCATTTGCTTGGAGCCCGGTACACCTGTCCCCTTCAATCACCCTGTCGCCGGCCCTGTTTGTACCATATAGGTATTAAAAGATAAGAATCTCGAGAACCTTATTTTTTTGGTCAAAAATATGAAATGTCAAATCCGCGGTAAAATAATGATCGTAACTAAATACAACTATTATATTAACGACTCGGAACACAAAGCTTTTATAAGTAAAAACGTAAAGTGTTACCTTACAACCTGAACCGGTTTTCACCTTTATAAGGTTGTAAGGTAAAACTTTACGTTTTTACTTATAAAAGCTTTGTGTTCCGAGTCGTTAATATAATAGTTGTATTTAGTTAAGTAACGGACACGCCATGGACAACGAAATCCAAGGATAATGATCTTAATAAGAAAGGTCGCCGTCGACGCACCCATGTCACACTGGTTACCGGGACAGTTACCGAGTTACCGAGAGATCACTCTCCGTCTGCCCACTAGATTCATCAAGATTTCTTGGTTCTTTCTTCTTTGTCGAGGCGCAGTTTTTTAATTTATTTTTCCCTTTGTCTAAATACCTCCAGTTGTATAAGACTTATAAATACAATCTACAACATTCCACCCACTACAATCATATACACAGGTTGTGATACTAATTCAATGAATCTTAAAATGCGATATATAGTATGGCTAGTTTATTAACAAATGAAAGCAAGTTCGTTTGTAGTCATTGACTCCGAGTTATAATCGGCTGTTTGCTTATTTTTAAAAAATTTTTGATTGTTACTGAATATAGATTACGTAGATTTCTAACGGCTTGTTGTTAGTGTTGGTAGAATGTACTCGGGATTTCAGGATAGTCTATTATAAGCTGAACAAATCACTTTCATCATATGGGGTGTTGTGTTTCAGCGTCTGTTGTGTACATTATCACCGGTAAAGTACGTGAAAGTGTATGGGAAAGTACACACGGATAGAAAGTCACGTAGAGACAATGTGACTTCCTCGTCCACCGTGGAATTTATTGAACACACTCACGCTCTGTCCGTGTGTATGCAAACCAAGTGATAAACTGTAACTGTGTGTACTCCTGCGTTTCCATACACTTATACGGCATGCAACTGTATCACCACCAGCAACAACAACGGCAATAACAAGAATAGTGTATTCAGTAAATTATTATTAAACGTGCTGCTGTTACAATAAAATATAATATAGGTCTGTGATGACATAAGCCATATAAGAAAACTTAATATACTTTTTTAAATATTAAAATAAATGTTTTAAGTGTTTATTATTAACCTTACAAATCGTCTTGCACAAAACGTATTGGCAAAAATGTCTAGTACGAATATTTGACAAAACAATTGTTACAAACTGTAAACTGTAAACAATTTATTGATAACATTAACAGTAGTTCAGTATATGGCGCGGGTGTTAATTGTCGAACAAATACAGTAAATGTGAATATAGAAGGAAGGAATGTAGAAATAATAGATTAGTTAGATAATCACCAAGAGTAGACGTTTAGAATGGCTGGGTCACGTAAGACGAATGCACGATAGCAGAACAACTAACCAGTATTCAGAAGAATTAGAGGGAGGCCTAGGAAAAGATGAGGGTGAATGACAGAGGCTAGTGAAGGCTGTGTGATGAGAGAATGGAATGGAAGAAAGTCACTGAGCAAGGAAAACCTGTTCACATTTATGGTCATGTCTTCCCTCTGGAACCTTCCATCCTTTTGAATAATTGGACGGTTTTCGCCTATCACCCTTACATTCGAAATATTTCTTGTAGTTGGTGACTGTGGTGATAAAATTGTTTTGCGATGCTAAAAGAAGAAAACTAGTTAGAGGATATTTTTAATTACTCTTAAAAGTTCAACTATTCTCCAACTTACAGAACAATACGATTTGAAAAGCCTTGTCCGTCGTCCGTTGTGCCGCGTTCCGAGTTCCTTATGGAGCTCCCGCCTCGGGGACGACGATACTCTGGATTTCTAGATGTGGCCTGCTACCGGCCGAGGGAAACAGAGTTGTTAAATATAACAAAGGTGACCACTTGACGATAGAAATAGGTACCGGCACAGTCACCAACTACGAGAAACATTGCGAGTGTAGGGTGACAGGCGATAAGCGTCCGATTAATCAAAATGACGGAGGGAAGAGATGACTAAACGTGTGATCGAGTTTAGCGGCTTAACCCACAGAAGAAGTTAACAGACCATCTTCACCGGTACGTTTGACGTACTGAAATGTTATAATTTGTGATAGTAATGTTATTGTTGTAGTAATTTAACAAAATTTAAATAATAAACTTTTGTTAGTGGGTACAAACAAAAAGTAAAACTGTTGCAATACACACTACGATTACCGCTTTCGAGCCTTTCAGCCCATTCTCAGATCGGAAACAAAATAACTGCCTATTACTGAGTCTTGACAAGGATATGGAATATTAAATATCGCCTTGTACACTATTAAGTTTAATGTAATACTTCTAAAGAAAACACGCTGTGAGGTCACGAAATACGAATAACTCTGTTTATTTTAAAGATGAAGAAAGGTATTCAGATGGCACAGTTTAGTTAACGACAATATACGCCCGAAATCGACAACACTATAATCTGGTATCGTCTGGCGACGATAATAACGGAGGCGAATATTTTGCGTGACAGCCAGTTTTCGAAAGTTTTATTATAACAACGGTTGTAGGTGTTGTTTAAAAAATTTTACCCTTTTGTTATTTTTGCGTTGTTTTTGTTTCCGGGCTGTTGTGTTTGTTTTTGTTGTTACGGTACTGTTAAAAAAGAAATGGAAAGCATATCTAAAGCGCACAAAAATTTCTTCAGCAGTGGGTGAATTGAGTACAAACCAATTCATTCTACACATTTCTCTCTGTTTGGCTTCTGTGACAAGTGCGCATGAATAGAACAAACACGAGTATCTGTTCACAGAATCGGAGCACTTTCTCTTGGCGAAGGAAAGTAGTGCACAAGAGAAGGTGCAGCTGGAGAAAGAGTGGATGCCGGGGGTCGGTGTGGAAGCAATCAAAGGTCATGAGAAACCTCATCGAGTGAAATCAAGGGTAGTCGTGCCGGGTCGCCCTCACCACCTTGTAAGTTACATAATTCCTTATTAGTCGTGTGCCCTCTGGCAGCCATCTTTTGTGAAAGGATACAGTGAAACTATAACGGTTACTTTCGTAGGCAGTTTAGTTAATTATAGTTTTTTATAGTTCTCTCTGGCGCGCGTGCACGTGCTTTAAACAGTAACGAGAGTGAAAGACCACTTAAGGATAATATGAAACGAGTCTTACTTCGAGGTAGGAGTGGTTGAAGAGGAGTCACCGCGACATTGGGTTTCTGCTGAATGAAAGCAGACACTGCTGATATTCTTGACACTAACGTTTTGCAGACCATAGACCTAAGTCTTGTTTTCATTTTTTACTTCGTTTACCATAAGTAACTTGTGACCATTCCGCCTTCACTTGGAGGCGCATCTGATGAGTATTAATTCATACAGTACATGTCGCATAATCGCTCCTTGTTTTTGATGGTCAGTAATTCCTCAAATTAATCACTGACCTTATAAAAATATTAAAAATGTGAATTTTATTTTGTACAGTAAATGAGACTTATTATTAACTGTAAAGAAATACAGACTAATCTCGCAACAGGTGCGTTCAGCAATGCCAGGACATATTTTGGCCTCGGACTAATATTGCCGTTTGTACGTATAAATTAATTTAATTTGCGGTAAATACAATACGAAGGGCACTTCATAAGTCATTCGACATTAGTAAATTATCACATTTAGTAAAATTATTTTTATTAACTATTGACTCAGAAATATATGTAAGGGAAATTATTATATCAAATGTAATACTATACCCTGATAAGAGGACGTGTATTGTAAAACTAGTCTTTACTAGTTTTGAAAACACACACACACACACACACACACACACACACACACACACACGCGCGCGCGCGCGCGCGCGCGGTATAGTTACAGGTAGTAGAAGCCTGAGTTTCGTCAGGCGTCCCGTCTACATGTTACAGCACAAACGATTACTTGCAACCTCAAGGACGGTATAAACTGTGGCCGATAGAAGCCAATCGGTCAGATATACGGTATTTTTTTATTTTTTTATTGATTTTGCGCCTGAACATATCGTTTACAGACGTAACTTGTTTATAATTTGAGGTTGAATGACCGTAATACGGTGTAATGACCGTATTGAGGTTAATGTACCTATTACACTGTTAGAAATCCTCTTTGCATTGTCACTAACGATAACTAAGAAAATATTATTTTACTCTGTAAGGAGCAAATGAACAGTATTTTGTCCTTACGAACAAAAATAAATATTACTCCATGAAAATGTATGTTTTCTGTTTCGTAGCGGATTCATATCCCGCAGAACAAGGCAATAGGCAACGAAAACATTATTTTCGCAACAGTATCGAAACAATATCGAACGCCCATGTGAACAGCCTTTCTCATGGAATAACGAAATAGGATTTTGTAGAAAAGTTTCTGAAATCAATTCTTGAGGTGGGCGAATCGTATAGTTTGCATAGTACAATGGTGTGGTTTTAAGAATCAACCGACTAGTAGTAAATTACCAGAAGATAAAGGAAAAATAATAGGCTCCAGGAAGTTTCTTAAGCAACAAGTTACCGAAAAGTAACCGGAAAAAGTTACTTGCAGGCAGAAGAACTGAAAGCGCACTAGAAAACACTACAATTTATATGTAAGTTACAAAAGTGTACTACATTGTATCACTTTGGCTTGTATTTTGTGTAAAGTTAAAGTTACTACTAAGAAAATGCGTAGATTAGAGAAAACAACTTTGAAATGAATATCATTAAACGTTGGAATGTATGGTTGTTGGTGCATGAAGATGTGGTTGGTATTAATTTTAAGTACTATAATTTAAGTAATAATTATAAATACTTCCGCTCAACAGTCCGTTAAGGACCAAGGCGTACCGCGCGGCTTTTGTGTTAGTGTGACGGTGTATGGCTAGTACTACGCGCCACCAGCAATAATTATAAATGTATATAAAAAATAGCAAGGAGAGAAGAAGTGGCGTGTTTGACGAGAATCATACAAAGAAAAGACAAAGCAATTTTGGGGCAGCATTGAGTTGATATCTGTTTATCGACAGACCAATCAGAGAAAGAAAGCGAGAGAGAGTGAGTGAGAGAGGGGGAGAGAAATAGATAGATATAGGTAGGTAGATAGATAGATAGATAGATAGATAGATAGAGAGAGAGAGAGAGAGAGAGAGAGAGAGAGAGAGAGAGAGGGAGGGAGAGAGAGAGAGAGAGAGAGAGAGAGAGAGAGAGAGAGAGAGAGAGAGAGAGACGAGAGAGAGATTGCGGTGACGATTTCCTTACATTTGTACTTTAAGTTTCCGAAAATCAAAGTGGAGTTGAATCAGAAGATGAAGATTATAATATAACATTCTTCATTGTTTTCACTTTCTTCGTTCGCAATTCACTAATTTTTGCTAACTGTGTAAGAGGGAACAATTTTATTCAGGCCGCTTCAGTAAACTATATATGCAGGCTGACGACTCAGTACTGTAAGCAAAACACATCGGACGTAGTGAATTATTAAATGAAAACGGATGCAGAAGAGAGGCCGGTGAACTTCGAAAGTCCTGATTGAGAATCGGTTAACTGTGGGAACGAGATGTTTTGGAATTCTGCCTGGCCCATAGCCAACCAAGTATAATCGCCACTGCAGTAACAGAAGAACGGTAACTTCAAGAGCGCGTGTTGCATATGCAGAAGGCAGTGTGTGCGTCGTGATTTAACCATTTGTCACGAAGAGAAAGGGAACTAGGGATCACGTGGTTCGCATACAAGTTTGTTTTTGTGTTAAAATAACAATTTCAGACAGCAGCAATAATAAACAACTATAATTACAATTAGTGTTCACGAAGACTGCAGACGTAGCGAGTTCGTCGCTTTGTAACATCATCAGCCTTGACTCTGTTTCTGTCTAGTAGAAACTGTGTCGCTCAGTTTTTACCTTTTATGAAGACATCATCAACCTGCAGGCAGGTGTTATTTTTCGCTTTCTGATACTACTGGCGCAGCGGCTATGTTTGTACAACGCTAGTGCTTACGCGAGTCCCCACCCCCACACACAATTAACAGATTAAAACAGTACTACTCATACACATGTGTGTAAGACAATCGCATTTGTAGCCTACGCCTAAATAAAATTCCATACTCTTTTCTTGTAAAAGTGTGGAGTAACACCAGACTTAAAATTATAATGACGATTTTTTAAGGAAATTATTCTACACGAGACAACGCCAAAACTTCATGTAATAGTAAAGACATGACTAGACTCAGTATTTTCGTAGTTACTGGAACATTAACAGTATATATTTTTCCAATTTTTACGCTAGTCTTCTTTCTTTTATGCTATCTGCTGGTTTGTTATGGTCACTTTCTGTTTTCTACTGAATCTAAAATTATAGATTTTATGGCCATTTTCCTTTATTCGTGTTCGCTTCTTTTTTTTTTTGTTTGGATGACTGACTCTTAAAACTTTCTGAATCGCGTCTAATATAAAATCTAACTGGCTTAAATAACTGTTTTTAACTTTCGTTTAAAGTATTCAGTACGGTACCTTTTCAACACGCCATTCTTATCATTGCTACAAGCGACTTATGAACTGCTTGAAAATAAGAGACAATAATTTTGAGTAGCGGCAGTTGCTCGTTGCGATTATGTAGGTATAGACATATTGTGTAATAAAATTGCAGCTTCCGGTGTCATTCCAGTGAGAAATGAAAAGATTCTTAAAGAAAAACACGGGTTAGCGATTTCTGAAGGTTCGACAAAGGATATTTTCAAATATTAATGATTAGTTACAATTGCTTGAATTCGATCTAAGTCTGTAAATAGACTAATATTTTTTTGTAATGAGATATTAGCTGGTCACTGGTCACCGTCAAACGTTTTCCTTCTACATCTGATGCGGATGAAATGTGAGACGGAATGAAGCCAGTCAGGATCTTGTCTCACATAATAGTTTTTTACTAGGATCTAATGAAATCGAGTGTAATGAAATGAGTTAGTAGTCTTGCCTCAACTGTGACATGAGCTTGGTATTTATTACTTACTACATTTGCATCTTCATACAACGCCATTTTTGTTTCGCTTAAGGAGAAACCTCATTATGTACTGAAACGTCAGTGTAGTACTCGAGTAATTGACATACCTGGGTCTAGAATCGACATTGTGACGCCTCCTTCAGATATCACGCGCGTTGTCTGAGGTAATGTCTTGAATGTTTGTACAATAATAGTAGACAGTAATAACAGAGTAACGAGAACTTTCTTTCCATCCACACGGCCATACAAATTGCTAGTGTTAACAACAGTCAACGATAATGAGGTTTCCCTACGTACTTTGCTAATAACACTAGAAGCGTACATTTACGTAACGTGTATGCCACCAAGAAGAAGAAAAGAAGAAGAATATTACGTTTTAAAATTAATTCCGAATACCGTACTTTATTGATTACTTGTGCTTAAATTCGTTGACTAATAAATATTCGGAACTAACCTCATAAACATTATTATTAAATTTCATCTGTGGCTTACGCAATACTAAAAAAGAAAGAATTTCGACGAAACCGAAACGTCGAAGCATGATAATGTTTTTAGGCTTTAAAAATAATATTTCTAGACTGTGGGGAATCGAAAGTGTGGAAAAAACGCTTTCATGACGTACTTGAGACGTCATACAGCGTGACGGTAAATAAAATGTTACAGAAAGTTTCAAACGATGTCCAACTAAAAGACATTATCATGTCAAAACGTTCTTCTAACGATGAAGAACGCCAGGCAAGAAGCAGCCTATGTGACGAAACAAGCTTCTGCTGTAGACGGTCAAGGTATACAAGAAGATTCCGCTTGACAGCGTTAGATAATGTTTACTATATTCTAGTTTGTTTTGCTTCTACAGAAACTGCGTTGTTTTTAACATAGTTGTGTAACTAGAAACATACAGTTAATCTGTCACCCCGCTATGTTGTAATATTGATTGTAGTGTATCTAAATTGGTTGTATTATGCCAATTATGGGCGCTTTGTACGCTTTTAATTAATCATTTGTGAGTAACCCTTTTTGTTTATTAATTACTGTGTGTAGTTTGTATTTGAGCCACTTTTTTTCCAATTCTTCATCTTTTGAATACAGGCCTAAGTTTTTCTATCCTCTTTCTTCAGGTAATGGCATATTTGCAGTAAATATAACAAGTTCCTTAAAAGTACCCGCGTAAATCCATAAGAAATACAAATCGTTGTGGATTTACCATCTACGAGTAATAAAGAAAAGAATCAATCAGAATACAAGGTCCTACACTTTTTCATCGAATTTAAGGGATTCCACATAGGGATACAAAATTGTTACAAACTTTTCCTTAAGAGCAAAAAACGTTTACCAAGTATTTTTGTATGCATATTCACATAATTTGGACTACTTAATTCGAAAAATTTCCCTTATTTTAGATACGGTACGTCCTGTAAACTGGACTCGCAGTCTGAGCGATATTGACGTGAGACGATGTTTTCATTAAAGATTGAAAACATCTTTCTTTTGACGATGTTTTCTTTTGGTTTCATAAAGATAAGCTGAATAGTTCACAATAAAGTATTTTTGTAGTTTCCATGTTTTATTCACATGGAAGTGTACCATGTGTTATTTACACTATAATGATGTATTCGCAAGAAGGTCGGTGTGTATCGGTCAAACGAACACAAGATTTACAGTCTGCACTGTGGGTAGAGTCTCAAACAGATCCATTTTAATACATTTTAGGTTAGTTGTCTCCAAGTCGCTTATATTAATATATGTAGACGTATTTACCAGATATCCGTCGTGCGACTTCGTTTTTCTTGTCCTTTATGACGCGTTTCGGCAACGAATTGCCATCTTCAGAAAACTTGATCACTCATTAGAGTTCGTTAAAAAATTAAAAGACTAAAATCATTACAGTAAAAGTGTACTTTTACGACAGCGGAAATTCACATACGCGAACATGAAATTTTATGTTTCTCGCGTGGACATTATCAATCGACTGATTCACTGTTTATATATCCACTGATAAAACTGTTTTGTTTATTATAGCCCGTGTGTACTGTAACTTTC
Organism: Magicicada septendecula; assembly: GCA_034769895.1. Taxonomy (NCBI): domain Eukaryota; kingdom Metazoa; phylum Arthropoda; class Insecta; order Hemiptera; family Cicadidae; genus Magicicada; species Magicicada septendecula. The sequence goes on from CM068371.1 coordinate 203,382,549, forward strand.
TATCTTTTTTCTATCTGTGACTTTCTAACAGTTTTATCAGTGGATATATAAACAGTGAATCAGTCGACTGTAATTATATAGTAAGACAGTTTATCCTTTGTAATTTACGGCGTTTTGCTCGGAAGACAGTAGCGGATCCAGATCGGGCTCAGGGAGGCTGGGACCCAGACACTTAACCTTAGAAAAAAGAAATCAATTGCTGGAACGTCTAATTTGCCTGTAGTACCAAAAACATTTGTACGAACAATTCGTTAATTTGTAAAAATGAACAATTAGTTTTGTTTGGAAGCGATACAAGTAAACAGAACGCTACTTTTACCGCTTGATTGTTTCGTAAAGGTACGTCAGGCTAAGACTGAATCAGATAGAGGATAAATCATATAAGGTGTCACAAATCCATTACGGGAGAACGGTTTGTCTTACAGTTATGGAACAAAATTGTTTCCCACTAAACTGCGTAATGGAGAATAGCAGAAAAATATTATCGTTAGTTTTTAAGCGTAAGTATTACAAGAAACGGCTTAAAATTTAAATTAACATGAGTCATGAGATATTGTTTTGAAGAACTTTGAAACCAAGGGGTTAGATGAAAAATTTGTTTCAATATCTCTTATGGTTTCTAAATGACACTGAAAAATAAGTTTACCGGTATACGTTTTCTTCTGTATTTATTATAGTAACTGAGGAGTTGCATCCAATAAGGGCCGAACTAACAAGCTGACATTTTTAGATAACGCGTTTCAAAGTTTTTAAACTAATATAGCAATATTATGACATGATGTACAGCATTTCTATTCAGTAAGCACGTTATTTTAAATGTTGTGTATTGTATTGTATCTAGGTTAGATCAAGAATGTTTTGGTCTTTCTTTCCGTCAATAATGTTAAAATATTTGCACACTTATTTTCCTTTAAATTATCTTCAGGGCTTCATAAAAATGTTAAATAAACATAAGGAAAAATAATATCAGGACAAAAAATTTTAATTTAACTTATAAAAGGCAAATTCCGCATTATAAAAAACAGTTAGCGCCCAAAGCATTTGCCTATGTTTCCAGTTCACAGTAAACATGTTCATGTTCTTTACTGCTGTCACTTCTCTCATCTTCTGTATGAATATTTTATAACTGCGAAGCCTTTGTAAGAACACTCTCACACCACGTCTGAGAAGACTCGTTTAAGAAGTGAAACAAACTTCAAATATCTTTTTCTTTTGCTGTGTGTACCAACAGGTGCACATGGTGATAATGGTAGTAGGCCTATATATCAGGAAGGCATTGTTTTTTTTCATGTTGGAAAGGATGAACCCTTGAATATAAGAAGAACCCTTGAATGTAGTAAATGAAAAAACCGCTATGGAAATTGTCTACATTAATATAGAATATGAAGGTTAAGAATTTTGCCCGAGGTTTCAGCTTACCAAAACTGCATGAAGGAAATCGCTTTGTTGCCTGTCCTGAACTCTGGTGGCGGAATATTGACATCAAACTTTGTAGGCGTACTAAGGAACGGAGAATTGAATAAACCGTTGTACACAAAAAGAGTCTAACGTCCCAGAGGTCTTTATTGCATGAAACTCCTCAATTGATATAAAACTACAGAATATTCTGAAGACTTGTAAAATGAATCGACGTTCTACTATAATGGATTTCGTACACTTACCTGATTCACCTTATTTAAGAGTGTTTTCAATTTAATAAATTTTCGTGGGAATTAAGTTATTCTTTAAACCTCGTTTTAATGATACTGATGAACCGCGCGCCATTTTAGAAAATACAAGTCCCGCCGGTGTCGGAAGTCGGAAGTCAGGCTTGTACATTACTATAAATAAGCACGTGAAAATGATTAAAGTCCGGCATACGCCGGGGATTTGCTACATGTTTTTAACTGTAGCATTTTATGGCAAATCCAATAAAAATCTTTTTCCTATTATGTGTTTAATCTACTGAATTCTTTATTACGTTATACTGGAAAACCCGTATGAGTCCTGTTAGAAGACTTAAACTTCATCACGTGTCACATAATGTGGGGCCACGTTACTCGCCTGTGATGCGGATGAACGTAGATAAGCCGATACGAACTGTACAGCGAATGTATTCTGGTCATTCGATAATGAGAAATACAATCTATGCGTAATATCAGAAACAATGGGAAGTAAATGTTGCGTTTACAAAATGGAAAGTCTGTTTCATTCGATGTTATCTGCGCCTCGCAACTTAACACGTGGTAACGGTAACCATGAATTATACGGGTGCTAACGGATACCGGCAGAATCGGCTTTGTGCTGAATAACGGCGTTTTCGTACATTTAGCATTTCTTGGAAAAGTGATTAAGTCTTGAAATTGTGCGGTATCTGTCATTAGAACTGAATCTCCGCCTGCCTGTCTCATCCCCTTTCTGTCTAGACGTGTGTCTTCCTCTGTCTCTCTCTTTCTATTTGCAGTATTATTCGACTGATTAGCGGGTGATAGAATATCACTGGCTTTAGTTTTCTCATTTTCTAAGTTTATTTGTATCTTCTAATACGTTGGTTGGAGCAACCGGCCGCCCAAACGTTTTTAGCTGTAGCAATAATAATCATTATCCTTTGGTTGTTTAATCATCTGAATACACTATTATGCTATATTGTAAGCCTGTATTAGCTGTTACTCATATCATGCAAATGTATGTATAAAGTGCTGAAGTATGAGAATTACGGTTACAAGGCAAATTAATAAAATGAATTATTTTTGTTTTTATTTAACTTCATTGCAACTAGTTACAAACTATCTAGCAATTTTATTCTAATACATAAGTTAACAGTATGTAGGATAAGCTCCCACTGGAGCATTCCTCAGTACAGTTACACTTTGTTCATGTGCTGAGAATTAATATACATATTTAGTTCACTAGTTCAAATGGTTTCTGTCTCTGCAATCGCCGAACGAGTACAGCATTATCAAGCAGTTGTAGCACTTCAATATTTGCGTGTTCATGAAATCTCCTTTCATATTTATCCGCAACCCGTTTAATTTCGTCAGCAACCGTAGGATTTTCAGGTCCCGATGGATGTCATCATTTCTTACGTACCATGGTGCGTCAACAATACTGCAAAGAACCTTATTTGAAAAATATGAATTCTTTTAATATTAGATTTCTTAGTACTACCCCAAAGCTGTACACCATAAACCTAAAATGGTTTCAAGACTTGTTTGTATAACAACAGCTTGTTATGCAGCGATAGCTCAGTGTCTTCCAAGCAGCCACCACATTTTCTTCAAACAAATGAGTTACAGATAAAGAATTAAATTAAAATTAAAAAACGGGAAGCAAGAGTTTTGTCACAGAAGCAGATATCTACACTTTAACCTGGACCATAAGCTGTGGTAAGAAATTTTCTATTGCATTTTCTACTTCTCTTTAGTTGAACGTAGATTTAGTGCGGCAAAGTTTTTGACTAAAAGGGGAAACCGACTGCAAACAATTGATTGCGGAGATAAAAGAAAGATTCTGCTGACAAATGTAGACCAAATATAGACAAGTCTGTAGCACAAATCCAGGCTCATCTTTTGATTCATATCAATTACTAATAGTACTGAGCGATCTAATGTGATTATGTAACAAAGTACAGTATGGTCTACCGATTAGAACTTGCAAAAATATTATTATTTCAGGTTTTTATAAAATGTATTAATTCTGAGAGACGATGAGAATAATCCCTCAGAAAACTGTTTTTTATGATAATCGATCACAAACTATATTCATTAGTGATTACTTTTTTATATTAAAAATAATACTGAGAACGCCTTGTAGAAAGTTTCATTTTTTAAATACATAATTTCCAAGTTGATTAATTTTCTGACTATCTTGTTGAAATGTAAAAGTTAGACAAACCCGTACACGGACACACAAATATTTTGGGGAAATTTAAAAAACACAAACACATCTACACTATTTATTTATTATTAGTTGAGATAGAAATAATCTCTTCAACTAATATCTTCAAGAGGGTGCTGAGCGAAAAAAAGGCGGTCAGCGAACAAAGTTTTGGGAAACACTGGTCTAGATATTTGCTCTTCAACCAATCATCTTAAGACGTTTGTTTTAACCGAAATCTTTACGGAAAACAACTTCATAGACTTGTTATTACGTTTTAAAGACGAAGGAAAAAAGAAATTTTTTTTTATCCAAATACAACAATCTTTTAAAGCAAAACATTGGTTAATATTCTATAAGTAATTAACTAATGAAAGTGTTCAGTCACTTCATAAGTAATTTTGTACAACGCGTTATAAAGTTTTATTTAAATAATAATTAGGATCGTGTATGACTTAAAAACAATTCATCGAAACTGTATATTTAACATTAGGCCTATACAGTATGTCTAAAATTACGTAATGTTTGAAATGTAGGGTCACCTGTGACTGTAATATTTTCTGGACAAAGGTTATATTTATTTATACTGCGCTATACACAGCAACAAGTGGTCCGAGTTTGGAAAGTGGACTGAACTAGAATAGCAGTGATTAAATATTGAATTAGAAAACATTTCTCAGAACTCCACATTACTGTACCACTTGGCTGAAGGTATGGGTATAAGCTATTAAGAAATGTTGAGCCCAACAACTTCTTCTCCAAAACAGGATATAAAGTTCCTGTTCTTATTTTTTTTGTTTTTTAAAAAAATCGGACTAGAAATACTAAATACAATTTAACAGTTAACGTCTCAACTGTAATTTAAATTAAAATCTTAACAAAGTACAGTATGGTCTACCGATTAGAACTTGTAAACATATTATTATTTCAGCTTTTTATAAAATGTATTAATTCTGAGAGATGATGAGAATAATCCTTCAGAAAACCGATCACAGACTATATTCATTAGTGATTATGTTTTTATATTAAAAATAGTACTGAGAACGCTTTGTAGAAATGTTTTAACGTAATGTATTAGTAATATAATATAATATATATAATACAATATATATAATATATATGTAATATAATATAATATAATAGTATTGTAGGGGAGATCCGCGCTTTTTTTGTCCAATGCATTTTAAATGGGGAAACAGGGGTTTAGTTAGGTACCATTAATTTGTTATCTATTGAAAGTATATATTCAAAGTTTCTACCATTCCTTAACACATAGATTTGAAACATAATGTACTAGTTTGAAGCAATTTAAGAAAAAAATACCAATATAAAAAAATAATTACTTATTATAAATTTTTTTAAACAATTTTTTACAAAATTAATTTTTTAAAGGAAGAGATTAATTCTAGTACATTTTGATTGTTACACTGTACTGTTCAACCACAAAAAATTTTAACTCAATAGCACTTACAGTTTTTGAGAAAAGTGTACCTAGTTGTTGAACTCCATGGTTACAGAAAAACGGGCGTAAAGCTAAACAATGTGTAGGGGCCTAATACATTTTATTTTATTTTTTTTATGGTCACATTAATGTAGATACCTTATAAAAGTATATATTTTCTTAATCAGGATTAAATGGAGAATTTTTTGGGACAATAAAAAAATTCGATTTTTTGGCCGAAAAACTGTTGGTCTCTCCTTAATGTGAAGAATTGGTGTAGATACGACTATAAAACTCTCGCAGTAACAGCGTACAGTAAAGAAGCTGTTTGCACATGACAATAATGCATTATCGTATTAGCATTATGAAGTACTGCATAAATTTGAACTGGTCCTTGTGTGTCACCTTTTGGCAGGTCCCGTACACCGCTGTACCTCCAGTTGTTCTGTTCCAAGTCCTCTTACACCTTCCTCTCTACTAATGTCTTCTGTTATAGTTAATCTCTTCCTTCTTTAGCTTGTTTCTTCTTCCGCTTGTGCACATTCCTTTTACTTTTGTAATATGTTCAACCCAGTTTCCTTCTCCTTCAGTATTGAAGCTAAAAGTGTTCTGTTGCCTTGAGAACCTGTTGTTTTTGTCCCTTGAGAATCTCCTCTGTCAATTCGTGTTCTCCAGCCATTCAAAACCCTGAATCTAATTTGTCTTTCTCTTCCCTGCAATGCACGTTTCATATCTGTTAACAGAATGATCTTCACACAACTTTACAAGTTTCGTTTGATAACCTACAAACGTACATTTAAAAAAATTCCAATCTATTTAAGTAAATTACACTGTGGCTAGCGGTAAAATGGAATGTACGGCTGTCTTTATCTGCTTCACTTTAGAACTGTTCAATGGATCTTTAATTTTTGTTAAAATCTGCAACGATGTGGTTTAACATTATTAATTATATTTCGTATTTAATGCATGATAAACGAATGCATTACGTTTGTAATTACATTAAATATTTTCGCTTGCATTGCTTAGTGTGTGTAAAACGACAAGTGCGTTACAATTTTAACGTTTAGACATGTGGCCACCTTTGATGAAATCTAAAGGTTACTACACAAGAGGTATAGTATTGCAACTATAGAGTGGCTAATATAATAGAATGTACGAAAAGAAAACTAAAATACGCGTACTGAAGATTTGTACATCCACTCTAATCATTAGTGTTTATGATCAAGTCTTTAGATAAATAGGTCCTATTTGACAGCCTCCATAGTCAAGAGAACATTTAATTTCAAGAACTAATAGGTAAACTCCAAGTTGAAAGAGAGAAGTACTTAATTTAAGTTAAGAAAACAGGTTAGGCCTGTACTGATGAAAAATTATGTAATGTAATTTACTTTTCACTTGTACCTAATTAATTATTAACTGATAGGGCATATCTTATTGAATTGAACCTTGAATAATAAATAAATGAATTATAAATGTTATTTGGTGTGGTTATTAATTGACTATACGCGAGTTTGAAGTGGGCTATATAGTAACACAATACAAGAAATATATAAGAGATGACAGAAATAGTCGTAACCGGTGAGTCGTTCGATTCGTTCACTGAAATATTTCTTGCAACCTTTTAAATTGTCTGTTGTTATGGATAGGTTACATTAATTAAAATTAATTAAGTGTGTATTATATTTTAATGAAATTTAACATTTTGTGAGGATACAATTTTAAAAATTAATATTTTTTTCAAGTATAAATATAAATCAGACAGATAATGAGTGAACTAAAGAATAAAGAAAGAATATATGGAAATAAAGAATATATTGAACTAGTACAATAGTTCAATATCTTAAAAAGAAACGTGTAATCCTTCTTTAACCTTTACCATGTAGGACTTAATTACGTAGCTTTTTATATAATTAGTATTGCTTAGTAAAATATAACTGGACGTAAACACAGATAACGAATGTAACGTGTTCGTTTTAAAAATACACGAAAATTATTCTGTCTTAGAATTAGAAATTATCTTCAGCGAAAGTAACGAGAGAAATGTCAATTGATGCACAATGACTAGGCTGGGCATAATTTTGCACCGTGAACGCAAGTTTCTCCAGTTTGTGAAGGTAAATTTGATGTGAAAGTGGTTGGCTGGAGTTATCATGTGTCATTTTAATTGTTGTTTCAGTAGTTTAACATACTCTGAGTATATGAAAACAGCCACCATAACGAGTAATAAATGCGTACTTTCCTTTTTGCAGTCCAAGGCATATATTTTGTTATTTGCTTTTTAATTTGTTCTTTTACTTTTTGAGGACTGCTGAAATACATAGATTTATTTTTATTTAAATTAAGAATCTAAAATTTAAAATATATTTATTGAATTTTTAATTTTTGGCAAAATTAAAATTCATTTGTTAAACAGTTGTAATAAAATGTTTACAAATATTTGAAATTATAAGGTATATTTTTCTTCGAATTGTTTGCGTCATAGCTATAATAGGACTAGTTTAATTTGGAAATGTCATGATCCCAACATTATAGTCGGTTATTTTACCGATAAATTCTGTAGCTTTCTTAACTTTCCAATGGGGAATTTACCTTTTATACACGTAACGATCGATTGGGAATCTGTATTCAAGCACGCGATTCCTGAACAATTGCTGTGTCAGCTTCCTAACTGACCGCAACATAAGCAGTTTGAACTTTGCATTGTTTTACGACTGAACAACAAAATAAACCTTTCAGTTACAGGCTGGAATGAAAAGGTTCCGAACTCGTCGAGCTCGTAGAATGACTCAAGCCTGAAACTTCTCTTCCCAGAAACGTACCTGACCACGGCCAAACGGATCCAATTGCCCAACTACATCTCCAGTCGGAATGCCCCAAGTGAATTTTTACATCTGTAATATGTTCATTAAATTTATTCTGTTTAAATATTTATTTGTATGTCACACAAATAATTTACTCGTCTATAAGTTTGTAACGTTTGTCTAAAGGCCTGGATTAATATTGAACGATATTACTATTCTGTGTAGGCGATAATCGAAATTTGATATTATTTGGAAAAAACGTGTTACAACTGTGGAACATCAACACTTTGATGCCAGTTTAAAACCGGTAGAGAGCGGAGTAGATGCTGATCAGTCTCAAGATTTCACGAAATAGTAGTCTATGTACAAACACTCATTGAGCATTTTTACTCTCTTCCTGCACGTGTTCTCTTTCTGTATACGGTTGAGTTCTTTGGCATGGTGTTGACACCATGACTAGTGGGGTTTATGATTTTCGCTTGCTTAATGAATAACCGATGGATACAGCATTTACCGCAAATTCTCGATATGAAATGAATGAAACGTCATCGTAGGAAATATGTGAGTACCGGTGCCAGATGTAGTCAGGTCGGTCTACAGTTAAGCAGCACAGCAGATGCGTACGGTATTCGTGACCTCGAAGAGGAGGCAATGACCAGCCTCTCTTCTCTCTCGCTCACTCTTCCTGTCCTCAAGGTAAATCTGGAACTGGTAACATTTTGCAGACACTTGTCTTTGGTTTCATACGTATTCGTATGTTTTTGGTTGTCATCCCGATTACTGGTTTACTTTAATCAGTCCAGACACCAACAAACACATAACATATCAATCGTGTCACATGCAGGCTAAGGGGGCAACAAAATATCAACATCTAAGTTGTTTTCTTGCCACTTATAATCTCATAAATTATCATCTTTTTCTTACTTGATCAGAAATGCACATCTGTATAAGAAATGAGAAACACAAATTATATATTAAAAACCATTAACATTTTTTATTCATTTAAGTTAGATGTTGAATCTTTTTAGAAACCTGCTGATTTGACGTGTCTACGTATCATTTCATTTTCTTTTCAAAGTAAAAGGATAAAAAACTTGTCACTGCAGTTGTTATTGCTTTAATGCTCCTTTCTTGTTTAACATTTACTTTTAATCACGGCCAATTCTTTTAAATTGATTCTCTCCTAATTATGAACGCGTAATGTGCCATTTAATCTATATTTTCTCGAAACTGTTATTCACTTGTAGTTGATTATATGTTGTACCGTCCTTTGTTACTTCATTGTGCTTTAGTGGACCCTTCTTTATCAATTAATAAGAAACAGAGGTTTTTAAATATTTACTGTCACACGAGTATGGTACGAAATGTCACGTGAATTTAAAGTCTTATTGCTGAAGTCTTTGCATTATAATCATTGAAAATATATTATTTTAGATGTATTTACATTCAGGTGATTTTCACATTTGGTTTAATAGTTATACGGTACGGTAGTTTCATTGTTCCATTAAATACGCTACACATTTATATGAATAGAAGCAAATAGTTTTTAGATGTTATGGCTGTTAAAATGTAGACCGTAGCGTTTATTAGAAAGCAAACTTGTTTTGTGAATAAATCATTATAATAAAAGATATGAATTGTATGTCACGTCTTTTTTATATGATAAGAAACTACTTTCTTTTATAGCGGTTTAACATTTTATTCTTCAAACAAGTCTTCAACAATTGAGACAAATAAAATATGTTACGTCTAACCATTACGAAAGTTTTATATCTGAGAGTGGTAAACCAGGCATTAGTTTCTTGTTCTTTGGGTGAAGAAAAACTGCGCAATTTGGATTACGGTCAGGTAAAAACATGGGGCATGGACAATCACACAGAAAACAGTCGACATAGTAGACACCTCAAGACCCTCAGACGCATTATAGGCCCAACACAAGAAAATGGCTCATGGAGACTGAGATACAACAACGAACTGTATCAAATATATAAAGAATTTATATAAAGAAATATAATCAAAATTTATAAGAATTCAAAGATTGCGTTGGGCCGGACATGTTATGAGATTGGAGGATGGTAGGAACCCTAAGAGGGCTTTGCTGGGTACATGGGAGGGAACGAGACCTAGAGGTAGACCGAGGAAGAGGACGCGAGAGACATGGGGATAAGAAACTGGAAGAGGGTTGCAGTGGATAGAGTGGATTGGAGGCGGAGATTGGTGGAGGCCAGGGACCGACTTGGGCTGTAGCGCCATAGGAGAGGAGAGAGAAAAACATGGACTTTATTTTTAGGTTTTACTGACACATATCGTTTGAAAGTCTTCCTGCAAAAATTACTTGAGTTAAAAATTCGTCATCGTTTCCTAGCACTGCCAGTGAATTTACTTGAACTTATATTAATTTCTGAACAAATTGGTTACATCAATAAATCGTTAAGCTGTACAGTTGTATGTTTCTAAACAATTAAGTATAAAACATGTGAATTACACCATTTTTAGTCCCGTAAATCTTGCAGTTTAAATGAAACATTTTTCGAAGTACAAAATTGCGTCTTTCTTGTGACAACTTTTCTCGGCCAAGCTCACGCCTCATTTCTTTCTTTAGCAGTTTAGAAACTGGGGAAAGCAGGCAGTTGAGTGATGACCTAATGTTCGCTAAACAGTAGGACATAATTAAGGCCAATACGCTGTTCATTATGTACGTTTCTACCGGGGAAACGAATAATTAAGAGCGAAATCTCTAATGAAAGGATTGTAGGAACGACTCGTACAGCTACTGTGTAGAAAGCAGCGGGTAGAATGCAGAGCCCATATAATTACGCAGCAGCGAGTAGACGCAATTGCAGAACCTAATAATAAACACAAGGATAACAGTTTTACAGTTAAAGGAACAGAAAGAAGGGAGGTATATAGAGGGTATATAGAGCTAATCTGGAATAAGAGCGTTATTCAATTTTATTATTTCTCCAGATTTTCTTTTATACAATTTAAGTCTTAGTAAAATATATTGTGAAAACTATTACCACTGAAACTTAAAAACAGAAAACAGTGTTCTATTGTTAAAAATAATTGAATAAGAGCGAAACGACTGTCAGGTTTACAAAATATAGTTGTTAATAATAATAGTGGACAGTATGATAATGGTCACTAAATCTGCAGATGTTAGTTTGTGTCCACGGAAAGTCCTTTATTACACGACCAAAGAAACATTCGGCACTTGTTAAGAATAAGTAAGAGATAATTGCAGTTTTAACGTTAAACATTCTGTCAGATAACACGTGGGGACCAGAATTATGTGTGAGGTTAAAGCATTCATTAAAATTTTTTCTGTTAACTTTACAGTATATAATTAAGGAACGTATTGTAGTTTGGGGATTTTAATGTTTTCAAAATTATTGGATGCAGTTTTTAAATATTTTTACCATGCCTTTAAATATATATATAAATTTACTTACATCGAGTTATGAACTTTTGTATAAAGCTTGTAAAAAATAGAATGTAATGTTAATGTCTATTACAATTATATTTTTAAACTTTTTATTGGATTAGTAGTTTGTTAGTAAGACATTAAAAATTTAAATTGAATTTAAGAAATTTATTTAATAATTCAAGTTCATATGAACATTATTAAATTGTATAATTTTGTTTACAGGTTACTCGGTCCTAAATAGAAATGGTGAGAGACAATAAGAATATTTATAGGAAAAAATAAAAGATGAAATAAAAATGAAATGCACTGTTGAAAATAAAAGATGCAACTGCGTGCAACATGTGTCTGAGAAGGAATAACTTGGACGAATATAAAATAAAGTCGTCTATGGTATGATAACATATTACTTCACAACGACAATCTAAAGACACAATATTATAAAATAAACTAAAAGAGTGATAATTAAGTAGGAAAGATGATAATAACTAATAAAACATGATATGACCCAGTGTTAATCGATGAATTACATAAAAACACTATGTAATAAAGTGAAGTAGAATCGTGAATAAAGAAAGAACAGTGATAATAGCCAATAAGCAATAACAGGACCCAAATATAATGAATAAACTATATAAATTATAAGGGATAGTTATGTGTAGAAATTGGCATAGTTTTTATAAAATAAGAAAATGTTTATACTTAATATAACAGTGTTTGTTAGAAGTAAAATACTGATAACTGTTTTTCAGTATTTTAAGGAAGTATTCTATTATATTATAAGGATGGTAAGGAGTTCATTGTTTTATTTTAATTAGTTATGTTTATAGATTTATACTAGCAACTATTAAAAATAATAGTAAAAGCATAATCTGTTATGCTGAAAATAGGCAAAGGGAGTTAGACACTGTACTCTATAAGTGTAGTTATTAGGGAATACTGGTACACACCTACTGTTCATTTTTATTATATTTTGCTTTGGTTTTAACTAACCAAATGTTATTTTGTTTAGTATTACAGTTAACAGACCCAGTTAAAATACATGTAAAACATTAGATACTGGCATTGGCCTAAAAAGTTTGTTAAGGAATTATGTTATGTTATATGATGATTATAGGTAATCAAATGTTGTAATTTAGTTCATGGTATTATAGTAATTATGTTTAGAAGCACTTAAAATTAACAAAATTGACATGAACAGTTGTAATGAGTATAGGTGAGGTGAATTATGAACTCTAGGCAGTTAGGCCTATATCTGGTAACCAGAAAATTGTAAAATTTAAGACAAAACAATAACAATTAATGAACTAAGGCATATAATCCTGTTAGGTTTAATAATAAGAGTGTAGGAAACAAAAATGGATATAAAATAATTAGTTAAAATTAATTTACAAAAGAAAACCAAATGGTAAATGTATGAATCTGTTATGATTTGGAAAAAGGTAGTCTTGTGAGATATCAAATTAATGTGTAACCAAAAAGCAAACTAATGGTGTTATTATATTTAGTATTACAGCTAGTATAAAGGAATTATGATAATTTAAAGATTTTTAGTAATTTTGTATAGATAAATTTTAGCCATATATAACAATATTGTAAATTATCAACCAATGAGAATTAGTGTTTGGAACCTAGCAACTAGAGTAACTAGTAAATAAATTCCATTATTTCATTATGGGCTCTTGATGAGTGCAGATATAAAAAACCGCAACGTTTAGAGAAAAGAAAAAAAATTAATATATAAAAAATAATGATAAAATACTAAAATAAACTATAGAACTTGTACTAACACTCACATGAACTAAAAATCACAAGAAGGAATTAAATAATCCATGGTGAATTGCTGAGGAATCCCAATTGACTAACTACGAACTATTGGAAGGAAGAAAATACCTAAAACCTATAAATAAGTGATGGAATCTTCAACACCAATGATGAACAATGAAAAAATAAATACCAAAATTAAATACCTAAGAAAACAGGAGAACGGAATTAACGAAAAAAGGAAAATCAGCAGTACCTGTAAGGAATACTATCCAGAGAGAAGAGACAGAGGACTGCTAAGTATATTTTAAAATACGACTTTAACAGTAACACAAAAGAAAAAAAAACAATAAGTGAAAGTACACGTTCAACACAAATTATCACTCACAGAACAGACACTTGAACTTTCTTTGATTAAATGAACACTTAAAATTGAAGAATAATCTCAATCTAATATTGATTTCTTAAGTGAATATATTTTAACCGTAAAAATTTAGTAAACTCAGTTAACCTCCAAACACTATTTCCAGTAGCTATAGGTTACAACTGTAATTGTAAATGTGTCACAATTTGTATGTTATTTATATGGTATTTGTAAAATTTTGTACTGTTGTTAGTCCATTTGACAATATTTTCTGTAGTCCCAAGAACTTCGACCTGAGATTATAATTAAACGAAAATATCAACATCAGTACACGAGTCTCTATACAGCGGCTGGACAGAATAGCCAACCGCTAATAATTAAACATGCCGGCGCAAAATTGAACTACATAACTTGGAAGAAATTGTAATAAGATAATCAACCTAATAACTATTAATAAAACCATAATTGAAGCATTGAACTGTATGTTTGATTTTATTTAAATCTTTCTTAAAAATTTAGTATTCATTTATCATTCAATAAACCTTGTACTTTTGGTTTACCAAGAAGAGTTGGCAACCCCTAGTTTGAGGCAGAAAATACGAATTCGAACGTCTGGACGGGTGAGTAGACACTCTATAGTTATAATTATTATAACGACTCTGATAATATGTTATAATGTTTACTATTAACACCAGTTATTACGATTTTATAATGTTTAAGCTGTGCATTGTCTGAATTACAATATGGTGATATACTTGACGAATTCAAATAGTTTTGTCGCTTTTTGACTGGAAGATCAAATCATCTAGGCTTAAAAAATTGGCAACAATGAAAATTGACCAGACTTTCATAGATGTAGTGAGAACTTGTCTTTCCCAGTTTGGAAATTTGCGGCAGACCCTTCACGCTGATGAGTATTTAATTTATTTATAGATCTCTTAGTAGTTAAACTATCCTGCAGTCGTCTGATTGTATCGCGATTGAAGTAACGGAGAATTATTTTTGATTTTTCTTTAAAAGTAGGAAATGATGGGTACCAACGTGTGGGACAGTGTTTACGATTCTATACACCATTGTAGCTGTATAAAAGCCAAACAACGTTTCGGTTGCTAAATACGGGGCCGTCTTCAGGCTAACTTAAATTGGATATAATACTACACTATAATCTAGCAATGCATTATCACAGTGCGATCACGTCAACAGCGGTAGAATCGTACAATTACACGTTCACAATAATTACAATATCATACCTGAAAAACATCAGTATATCACGAAGGAAAGAACAAACAGATAATGTAAAAAAATATAACAAACAGTAAGATCTATAGGTAATATGTACCTATCGATAGTCTATCGGTAATATCTACTCCATTGAAGTAATATAAAACGTTCAAACCAAAACGTTACAATTGAAATCTATTTGTTTTAGCGGCCAAAGTTGCAAAGCTTTGGATGTATAAAGATTCGATTATGAATAGATTCTGAAACATTGTTCTATGCATGTATATTTTTTTTATATGTAACTGTCCGATCTCTCGTTTACACGGAAGAAAGTCGAGTTGGAGAATGATAGTAATTAGAGTTATCGCGCTGTTAATAAAAACGTTTAATCATACTCCGTTGAGTTATATAGTTACATAGTTTAGTTTAATAAAACATATTTATAAGAAGTTTTTCGAACGTGAAATGTCTGTGAGTCTTCTTTACATGTGATAACTACTACTTTAATATGTGCAATAATTCCTAACAGACGACCACTTTATATTACAAAGTACTTGAAGCACTATATTTATTGATTAATATAAATTTTAATTTCGACTTTGTAAAAGGCGTGAAGAAGCTGGATCACCAGATAACGTAAATCTAAAAGTAACAGGTGTCCAACTTTCACCAGTAGTTATCCCATTTATATCTAGTATTTACTTGGCTTTATTAATAATGCAATTAACGTGCGATTTCTGGCCACTCGACAAACGTATTCTTTATGATGTTTAACCTACTTCTGCTGATGACTGGAATAATGACTGCAGACGGACAAGGATTGAAAATATTACCGCCTATTTATTACTAGCTGTACACAATTACATCAAACCACTGACAGCGATTAGATCGGTAAATGTTAAAGAGTGCGTAATTCAGATGTAATCAGCAATAATTGTGTCAACATATTATAATCCCAACTGCAATTGCAGATTTCGTTAGGCAATTTGCTATACCGTTTGGTACGGCGTATTGTATACTTTCCCCTTGATAACAACAACGTAATGCATATATATCGGTATCTCGTTACGTGTTGGAACGCGCGGGTTTTACTCTTACGTTGGCAGCATGTATAATGACAGCTGAAGGTCAAAGTATTGTATACCGTACGTATTGTTAGAATAAGAGCAGGAGGAACTGAGAGAAATATAATGGAAGTAGATGATGGAACGATCTGGGACTGAAATTGTAACCTCTAGTGTCATGATCATATTTCTTCACAATTATGTAAAACATATTATACTCGGTAATTTCCCGGATTCGACGTTAACAAGATTCCGGAATGGAATTAACGCGAACAGTACGGATACTGTTAAAGCCATTAACGCTTCAGTGTTACTGACCGTTGCGTCCTTTACGTGTACAAAAGTATTAACAATTTCCTAAGGACTATTATATACGGAGGTAAAATATTTTTCTTATTTTTTTTTTATTTCTTTTATTTTAGTCTATAGTCAATAGGTTTTGATTTTTTTAAAGCGATTAGGTTGTTTTCGATTTATGATCCATATTTGTAGTTCTCTAATATGTTTGTAGATCTAAAAATATTTGTAGATCTACATTTAGATCATGACGGAATGAGTTTATCCTTTTCTATTTTATTTTTATTACTCAAAAATAGTTTCAAGGTTAAACACACACACACACACACACACACACACACACACACACACACACACACACACACACACACACACACACACACACACACACACACACACACACACACACACACACACACACACACACACACACACACACACACACACACACACACACACACACACACAAATTGTAACTCTACATTAAAAATTTGTGCAGTTACTCCTGAATGACTCAAAAATAATTTATTTTTCTGCAAGTATAAAATTATATTATCTATGTTTACTTGCCTTTTGTACATCTGAACGTATGAATCATATGGTCAAAAGAGGGAAGGTTGTAATTACACAGATATGCAATTGTTTGTTCTTTACAACAGATACTAAAAGCAGCGAACTCATAAACACTCAGTTGTTTTTACTCTGCATAAACACAGTTATAAGTAAGTTGTTTGTGTACATATGTGTGCGTGTTTCACACGCCTGTAAAATACTAACACTCGTATTTCATTAAAACCGATAGGATGAGAATTTGATTACTTTTATCTGTTGTTATATACCCATTAACGTTAGGTCTACCGTATACGTTACGTTTTGTTACAATTTTTACGTTTTTGTAAAATGTATTTTAAAATTGCTGTTTAAGGTACTGCATATTACCAAACGGAATATTTCTTGTAATAATAAACTATAATAATTATACACTATTATAAACAGTAAAACCAAAGTTTTTCTTGTGCTTGGTCAAGATAAATAAATTTACATTTTTTAAGGGTCGGTATAACGGGTAGATTCAATTATCTGTCGATTTAGTGGTTATTATTTTGACCACCTTTTCTGTAGAGTCTGATACTATACAAATACTGGTACCATAATAGAATTATACAATCTAAAAGACAAATGTATTAATAAATGTTTGCTTAAAAAGTAATGACTTGATTTATATAGTTTTTGTGATAATTTTTTGAAGAAACTAATCTTTGCTTCAGTCAAGAGATTACACAGACGGTTTCTACAATTTAATTTTGTGTAATGCGTTAACGTTAGCATGTTATTGTGTCGTTACATTTACGCTTCAGCAAACACAGAACAATCGATATTCACAAACTAGAGCGCGCTACAATAACGTCAAAACGTCGTCACGGGTACGTCACCCTAACATCAACGTTAGTTGATAATGGACGCGCGCTGAGGATCCGGTTGTTGGATAGTTGACATTCAACGTAAACTTAACCTACTCCAATCGTCGCTTCCGGTTGTAAGGCAGGCGCAGGCAGGCATTGAGAAAGTGTAAATTCCGAATGTTTTGTGCTGGTCTACTTCAGTACATGAGGTCATCTGTACTACATTTGGCCGCACAATAAACTCTCCCCTCTCCGCCCTACGCCTTTGTTTGTGTACAAAACCGTGCCAGCATCCTGCTATACTTGGGACGGGTTTTCAAATTATAATATTGGTGATTACCGTCTGTCTGGGGCTAAACTTTGTTGCAAGCCTTTACATTGAATAGCAGATGATATAATTTATTTCAAACATTTCAAGACTCATTGAACTAATGGAGAATTTTTAAACCATTTAAAAAATAAAAGAAAAAATTAACAATTACTGATTTTACTGTACGAAGCATATAAATATTTTAAATCCTTCAATTGAAACTATAATTTTCCTACATTATCCTTCACTCTCATTTGACGACTGAAAAATCAAAAATAGTGCGTGGACTCAGATATTTAATCTTATTATAACCGTTAGGATGCCACAGCTGTTTACTTTTTGTAAGATTAAAACGATTTATATATTGTCGAATATTGTTTACTTTAGCCGTTAAGAATAAAGGGAACTGATTTGAGATAGCATAACACTTTTCTAATTAATTGGTAAAATTCTGGTTGCCTACGGGCCATATGATCGAGGTAAGTTTCAGCCTCCATGTTGATTTGACCTGTAGAAATCACTGACTAAGACAAAATCTGGGGTAACAGTAGGCGGTTAAATGTAATCGTGGCTTGCTTGTGTGGCGTAAGCCATGTGGTAATGTGTAAATTCTTATCGTATCAAAAACAATATTATTATAAAACTATAAAAATATTATTTACTAAACTAAAACCTATAATTCGATATACATTGATTATTTTATTTGTGATATGCAGTATTGGTAAGTGTAATTAGAGTTTGTCACGCAGAGCAGAACAGAAGTGCGACGGGTATTTTACCACTCTGAAGTGTTTACATTGTTCGGATCCCCATGGACCCAAATTTCTTCTGATGTTGTGTCTCCAGGACAAGAAAGTCGGGACGCGGGTCCGTGTTGCACATACTGGTATGTAAGGCTGTGCTGTTTCATACGGTTGTGCTTACACCGTCGTAACACGATATCTGACGTGCAGCTCCGTGGCTCTCGTAAGACGTGACTCACGAGCCGGACAGCTTCCGCACTCTTATGGACGAGGGTGCAGTAAAGGTGTAAAGGTGGCTAGAGTAATTCTATTCTTTACGCAGAGTACGACATTGAGCTAGCCAAGCGTGCGGGTAGCGCACCATCGTACTAATATTGCCTGGCGGATTTGCAAGTAACGGATGACGGGAGGATTAGGAAGATAGTTGGTAGTTCAGGTGAGATTCAGTAGACGCCTACAGTAGATAATCAAATAGTGCTTTTGGGCGTTTGAGGAGCGGTGCGTTGTTCCTCCTGTTTAACTGACGGAGGCGTGGGAAAGAAGATTCTCCTTCTTAATGAACAGAGACGTTGCTAGGCAGCGAACGAAATCTGCCAGAGTACGCAAGCGGGTCAAGCTTGATGACGTAATTTCTGAAGTACATGGGGACCCTGAGCTAACCTGAGAGTACGGGTTTACAATGATTTCAGCCTGCACTTATAAACAGTAAACAGGAGAGTCCACCAAGCGGACGCTGCATGTAGGAACAGAAAAGGTAGTGATGCTTTGATGGATGCACCAGGCGGCTGTGCCACGAGGGCATGGCGACGCGAACCGGTGAGTGGAGTCTCGGAATGATACATACCGCGAGTAAATATTCGTCGCATCCCCTTGCAATCAGTGTTCTTCTCACAGTAGAAGATATGTAATAGACAGGTGTCACTGGGAAGGACAGACAGTCGATGGAACAATTCACCAATAAACAATTGTCAAAACTGCTTTAAAATCATTTGAGCGTAAAATATTGCGTACAATTTATGGTCCAGTTGGACCAATCCAACTTTGGAGAAGAAGGCAGTTGGAGAATACGCAGTAACAATGAACTATAGGCTCTTATGCATGGAAAAGACAGTGAAATTTATTAAATCACAGAGATCGCATTGGCTGGGACACGTGGAAAGAACGTCTGAGGAAAGAATGCCTAAAAGAATGCTGAAGAGAAGATTATGTACTACTAGACGTAGAGGCAGTACAAGGATGAGATGGTTGGATGGCGTAACAGAGGGTGGAGCCGAAGGGCGGAGAACAGGCATGGAGGAGTATTGTTGAGGAAGCTAAAGCCCATCAAAGATTGTAATGCCAGATAAGAAGAAGAAGAATAAACAATGGCGGACAGCATGGTGGGCTTTTGCCAAATTATGGGGATTATGGAACACCATATCTTTAAAGCATTTGTAGACTTCATGATGACAACTGCACACCGATAAAATTTGTATAAATGCCGAAATTGTAGTTTGTGAATTGAATCTGCAGTATCTATAACCTCGTAATCAGCGCTCTCAGACTATGTCTATCTTTAATAACTTTAAACTCTTTACGTAGAACTATACACAACTAATTATGTAATTATCCTAATTAATTATTTGTTTATTATTAATTATTGACAACCATTATTTGGTGTCTCATCTTACACGTTTTTATGTCTAAAAGATTGTTTTGTTTACAGCAAGATAGTTTGTAAATGATTCTATTATTTATTTTGTTTTAGTATTTCTTTCAGTGAAATGTGTTTCTTATACTTTAAAATAATTTTATACATTTTAGAGATTTTAAAAATTAACATTCTATATAATTTTTTTATAAACTTAATTTATTCGATTCTAAGGACTCAAAATAAATTTTTTTTTTACTATAATAGTGGGGTTATCATCTACCAAATTTGGCACGCGATTGTGAAGTATTAAAACAGTTAAACTAAATTTCTTTACTCTCTTTTTACCGGTACTTTTCTACTGTTTACACAAAGTATCACAAAAGAGGTGTTCTGTGTCCGGTTAAATAATGAGAGAACTATGTAATCGTTTCCTAGTAATGTAATATTCAATAATAGAGACTGTTCACGCATAAAAGTGAAATAAAAACGTTGCACTCTGGAATATTTCATTTCTATCTCTATTAAAAATATTTAATCTTATGTCTTAGAACTTCTGTAGTGAATAATGGCTGACCATCAGTATATTTTATAAAATATTCACAAAATTAAATTTTTCTAGTATTTGGGTATAGTGCAATTACTAACTGGCGAATCCTACGCCTTCTAGTATTCGCTAAAAGTTTAAGATATACTATACTGAATATTTCTTGTAACAATACACGTCAATCCTGTAAAATTAGAACTTCATAAAATAGCCTGTATGGGTTCATAAACTGTAGGTAATTATAGATTACATTTGGTTAATGTGAACTAAATATCTAGACAACCTTTCTTTGTCACCATCATGTAATGTTAATCTGTATCTACAGTATTCTTTTTGTATTGTTTGGGTAACTATATGAGTTCTACAATTTATTGCTAGCCCGCGCTGTTAGCTAAGATCTACTAGGTCAGCTAGTGTGCCGTATCTTTAAACGAGGGAGTGTCAGTATATATGTCACACATCAGGAAGGGACAACAAACTATAGCCTCTGTATAAATTTGAGATGAGGTACAGCTTAAACGAGATGAGATGTATAGAAATCGATTATAATTGAAAGTCAAGAAGGGTTCGAACCGAACATATCGATTGCTACGCTGATTCGTATGGAAATTTCCTGAAGGGAAATTTTAAAGTGAAGATTTACTGCATATGTTTCACGTCAAGACAATAACAAAATCATATTATGATTGCTCCAGAAACTCTGTGTAATTCTAATTAAGACTATAAGAAACGCGCTATTTGTATCTGGATCACATGTTCACAGGCGCGTTCAGGGCATTGTACCTGGATGAGATAAACGTGTTGATTGGACAGCGGACGTATAGTGGCGCCCATATCCCCCCAGTGAAAGCGCTGCCGACCTGATTGCACCACACGGTATTGTGTGCTCCTGGACAAGTCTCGGTTTCGTAACCCTGCATTGTCTGCTGCGTGCATACGATCGTAATTCTGCCGACACGATTTTTGTCAGCGACCGCAGAACCAAATTCTGTTCTGATTGACTGCTTTATGCGAATAATTCAGATAACAATACTTTTGTAAAACTTTCATTATTATTGCTACGTCTACTCCAACAGACTGTTGACTCATGAATGTTTTTAAATATAACTGTGATCACACGATTTAATTTAAAATACAACCGCTTTATGTCGATGAGTGTATAATTAAGATTCTATTAAAATTGTGTTATCGATGAATGTTATTTTTAATGACTGTCTCTATAGGCGTTGAGTTTTATATCACTGTAAATTGTCATCATCGTGTGCTTAGAAAACTTGTTCGGATTCATTGATTCATTTATTTTTTCTATTTACTATAAAACATCCTTTTTTTTTCTGTTCTATCTCTTAAATATTCAAAGAGATTGAGACAATCTTTAAAAATGTATTGTTGGAGACCGTAATTGTCCAACCATGAGGTTTACAACTCACTAAAAAGTTTTAAGCATTAACTCTGATGCATTTGTGGCCCGACACTTTTTTTTATAATTTTCCATCGACTTTTATGTAGCTTGTGTTGATTTGTCGACAAATATGGTTTTAGGGTTCATAAAGTGACAGTTTCAATAAGCTAATTACGTTGTCGCTTACTATAGACGTATTAATTAATTAATTAATACATAAGGACATGGTTATTTCCGCACGCGCGCGCGCGCGCACACACACACACAGGGAGATGAGAAGCTCTAAGTGTGCACTGTGGGCCAAAATATCTGTCACAGATGTACCCGACAAAAACATATGAGGGAATAGTTGGACAAGGTAATCCCGATAATTTATGGAGTGGTGCTATAGAATGAAGACCAGTGAACAGTAACAGATCAAATTTGAAGGTCGAGGAGTGAAGTAATGTGGAAGCGGTTCCTCCATGGCTCTCCATGGATTTACGATTTAAAGATGGAAAGGAACTGTCTTATTTAGTGGGTAGGAATCTCATGATGGACAGTTATCGTGTCCATCAATATATTTTTAAAGATGTTTCACAATCCCTATGAAAAATAAACTGTTCGAAGTATTCATTTTGACCAACAACGATTGAATGTCATAGTATCGCCAATTATATTAGCATTTAAAAAGTATAAATTACGCAACTTGCGATTGGTTACTGTTAATTGATAATTATTACTTCATGGCGTTTGAAGATATTGTGTCAGATTACACGTACTGAAGAATAAAAGGCTTCTCGTAAATGATGTACAAAAAATCATATTTCTGCCTGATCATACCTGTATTCAGTGTACTAAAGTCTATGCAATTTTATACCTCAGTCGCTCTGTATAAGAAAACGAGTCTTACAGCCGTTGCGAATGCAAAAAAGGTTAGCAATTTTCCATCACTTTGTGAACACAGTCAGCGTGTCGGATTTGATAAAAGCACATTAGACGATTACGAAACGTTCATGTTGTGTGCCGTCAGTTAATACAAGTTTGCAAAGTGGCAACTAACACGTGCGGATTTATTTCTGCAGAAATTTAACTGACGCTTTTTGCTGTACAGTTCACTACGTGCATACCCTTTCATGTTGACTGCTACCATCGCGCCGTAATACAACTTACAGTTGGGAAGTTATTCAGCAAGAAATCGGACATTGTCAAGTATGAAGTTTCTTTAAAAGCTTTATAAGATGGATTGACACTTAGTAGTCTGATTTATTTGGACAAGACCGTCTTTGATCCCACAGAGACCATCAGAAATTGCCAAAAGCATACAAGGATTAGAAAGAATTATATACAAGTGAGAAGAAGACGTTACAATCTTTACGCGCATATTTCGAATAAACCGGGTTTTAATTTTCATTAAAAAATTCAATCGATGGAGGGCGCATTGAAATTCAGAATATACTCTCTCCAGATCATTTACACTGACAACGAACCGTTTCGTAAAGGTTTCTTTTGGTAAAAACAGTAATGAGGCAATAATGTCAAACATTTAAAAAGATAGAACTAAACAAAACAAATCACACAAAAATAATTGTAAGTTTTGATCCAGTTAAAAATAAATTGTTAATATTTATATCTTACATATGACGTTACATATTACTATGCCAGTTTTACCGTATATTACCATGCTCATTTTGGTGGTAGTGTTTAATGTACCGTACTAGCGAATTTTTCATTGCTATAAATAGGATACTATAATATAGAAGAATACTGCGGTTCCTACAAAATTCTTACACTGACGAGATCTATTACTTACTTAATTATAAATGTGTAATAACGGGTACTGCAAATGATTCGTGCCTATTTGGTGATCTTCTCGAAACGCGATGGCCAACGTCCCAGTATTAAGCCTTCTGGTACAGGTTAAAGCACACTATAACTGAGTGAGTAGTAGACGTAACCGCATAAACTCAGCATAAATTTAGTCTGAATGCTAAATTATGGAAAAATACGCTGTTTTGTCGGGAATTTATCGTTATATTTAACGGTTTACTGTTACAAGTGTTATATGTGTTTATATTATGTCAAAAAAACATTTTTTTAAATTAATATTTTAATTATTTTTTAACATTAAATCATTAAAAATCTGTTAAAACAATAATGTAAAAGTTAGGCGTCAGTTTTGGGAAAAATTGGTTCTTGGTTCTTCTTCTTCAGTAGTTCTTGTTTGTGACAGCCCTTTTTGTGGAGAATGAGAGTCTGTATTTTCCGATAAAGTTACGACAAGACGACATTAGAATGCAATTGACTGTACATGTAATATGGAATATAAGAAATATATTTTAAATATTGGATTGACTGTTAGTGGATTAATTATCTTAATAATAAGTCTAATCGTTATCGAAGGAAGTTTAAATGACTTCTGTTTTCCATCTGGAAAACTAAATGTAAGGAAATTAAGAAAATTAAATGTTTAGAACTAAGAGGTAGACGTATTGAATACTCGTTCAAAATTTTTGATCCTAATACATATACACTATATACTTATTCATTAATTATAACGGTGAATACTTCTCTATCGGAAAGGCGTGTTTTATACATAAACGTCTCATGCGTATTTCAAAGGTTCAACTTTCTTCTTAAGATGTATGCTATTGTTTGCCAATATACTTTAAGTACGTAGTCCAACATTGCACAATATAGAAATTAGGCGTGAGTGGAGAAACAAATTCTTATTTTAATGTATTCACTTTAAAATTATGCACTTTTTGAAGTTGAAAACCTAAAGCTTTTGAAATTCTCACAAAGACTTTAATGTAAAATATATATAGACCTACTTGCAACTGACGCACATGTATGATATTAAAAAAAAATACAGTAATTAATGAAACATATGGTAGGAAAGATGAATCTTATACGGTTTTATATATATAAGAAGAAGAAGAGAGAAGGTAAGAAGACTAGACTATATGCATACACTATATAATATATATCATCTGCATATATTACGTACGAAGTATATATATTATATATGTAAATTGTGTGCACGCACGCACGCACGCACGCGCGCGCGCACACACACGCACACACACACGTTATGTTACGTTAACATATGTATCGTGTTGTATACATGTGTGTGTGTGTGTGTGTGTGTGTGTTTCTGTTTCCTGTATCAGAAACATACACACACACACACACATGTTATGTTACGTTAACATATGTATCGTGTTATATACATGTGTGTGTGTGTGTGTGTGTGTGTGTTTCTGTTTCCTGTATCAGATAAAGTTACGACGTTTCGGATACGTGCGCACATATCTGTCCAGTCGTGATTGTAGTTCATTAAATTGGAGAATGTAAGTGTATGACTATACATATTTTTGTTGTTGTTTCAGTGAAAATATAGAACGTTGTTCTGTACGCCTGTACGCGTGTATGCGTAGACTGTTATAATTTTTTTTTAAACTTATCTGCTAAAGGAGTGTAATTTTAGACAGCTACAAAAGTAACATTACACGAAACAGCTACGAAAGTAATAATGGTATTAATAATTATTTTAAGTTTTTTATTATTATTGTTACGTACGTATAATTGTATTGCCGTTAACGATTTCAGTAGACGACTTAAACATTATTTCAGTTGTAAGTAATTAAGACGGCGTTGAAGAGAAATATCATTATTATTAATTACAACATAAGCTGACAGTTTGTTGTTAATAAACTGTGTTAGCGATTTTTGAACGCAAAATGTTCTAGTTGTTGATACGTTACGGGTATTTTGCCATCACCTCTAATGATTGTACTGTTTTGGCAGAGGCTCTTAGGGTAAACAATTTTATTCTTACATGCATGCGATTGTATCGTAAGGAAAGTATATTGGCCTTATAATAAAAGTACATACCCATATGCATACGCTATATACAAGTTATTATAATATTTTTGAGTTTAAAATTAAGGGGAAAGTCCCTAATGCGATTTAAAATATTTGAAACAACTAATCTGGAAAATTCTAGATTTTTACATACTTATATAGGCTATATGTTATATATAACATAACATGTATATAAATTATATACATATATAATATAATTATGTATATAATTATATAGATACATATAACATGTATACATATTTTTACACTCATGAAGATACTCGCGAGAGCACATGGACCCCTCACACACACACGCGCGCGCGCACACACACACTCACACACACACACACACACACACACACACAGATATATACGCATTTAAACATATTACACAAAAACATAAACTTTTGTAAAGCAATTGAAAATTTATTCGTACATTTCAGAACGAGATCTGTTGGATTAAGTGGTCATTTGTACGCGGTTGTTATGTGTTGGTTTTGTTTTAAACTCTTACTGTTTTGTTGTAACTTTAAACTCTTACTCTTGCAAGATTGTTGTGCTGTGGCTTAAGTTTACTTATTCTTAATAACTATTACTGTCAGCAGACGCAGTAGTTTGACAGTTGACGAAATCGTGGCAAATTTTTTATTCTACCTTTGTGAAGCAAGACAAGGGGAAGTTTTAAAGGGAGGCATTAGTTTACGCTACTTATCCGGCGCACACAGCTGCAATACACACATAATTAGGCCTACAGTATAGTGTTGTCGCTGGACAGACCTAAATACTATACTTAAACCGCTCTCACGCCAGTGTTTGTATGGCTCATTAACAGACATACGTTAATTGTGCACTTACTTTCCCGTCTGCCCTGTTGCTATTAACTGATTGATTGTCTTCGATTATATGGTTCTGTCAACCTGCAAACCCCCCTTCTGAAAAGGCGAACCATTTACTGAACTCGCTTAAATACGTTATTTTTTACGTTTACTAATTCGAGTTTTATTCATCTTCAAATTTTATCGTTCATATTATTATTATTATTATTATTATTATTTTAATCACCATTGTTGTTATTAATATTATTGCCATTACAACCACTTTGAATACGTCATTCACTTGATAATTTTGATAAACTAATTTTGATAATTTTTTTAAACTAATTTAGTGAATTATATATTATTTTAATATTAAAAAATGTCTTAGTTCAGTTTATTATTTTATACCCGTAATGCGTTCATTTTATACGTATTGTTACTTGTAATTAAGCAGATATATATATATATAAATTATAATTTTTGTCAGCAAAATACTTGTTAGATAATTTTCTCATATATGATACCGGAATCTTTTAATTCTGCTTGTCTTATGCCCCTTTTGTAGTCCTGTATTTACTTATGTATGAAAGCTGTAAAACGAAATTACGAAAACCATTTATTATAAAAATTTTTATTTTATATTTATTTCAATAAAAAAATTATTTTTATTATATTTCTTTACATTATTCGTTTTTTGATTGCTTTTCACCTTGTTTTCTTGAAGTAGCGCCAATTGTAATAATACAATACGTGAATAACAACCCGGATAAAATATACTGATTCCTGAAGTTACAACTTTGACTAGCGAATTTCGGTCACGAAGACGCACAATGAAGCACTTTTGAGCATTTTAAAATAATACTTTAGGAAAAGCAATGTTAAACACATATCGGCGATCGAATCCACGGTGTTCAATAATTATAATGAATCAAAAGATTCGCGATAATTTAGTAAATCCGCTGTGACGAATAAGTAGTTAATCGTTCGTTAGGCGGTGTGTCGCGCTTCGTATACATAAGTGAGTAGTAGTAGTGAGTAGTTAGCGAGACCCACCTGTAGTATCCAAGCTCGCAGCAAGAAGAACAAACTGTGACTGGTTTCCTAGTGCGGCCAACAGCCAGTTTATAGCTGGCCTACATCCTGCACAACCTACATTCCCCCAACCTTCGCCACCCTTTCATTTTCATCTGTCACATCTTCACATCTTCCTTCCCCTCTGCCGCCGCACCGACACAGACTCCTCCCTTATGCAATCGACGCTTCAGCTTTAATTACTAATTCGGATAATTGCCTTTTAACTTTAATTGTTTTCTTCTTAATTTAACTCTGCGAAACTTATTAACTCTCAAATGTTATTAATTATAAAACACGAGAGAACTATTATGCGCATTGTTAAGTGCATTTCGAGTGTGAAGGGCAACGTTAACTCATGGTTACAATAAAATTTTACTTCGTTGTCAAAGAAATCCCTTACGGCAGTTTTGAATTAATGCCAGCTTAAATTATATATACATTGTAAATAAAAACGCATTGCGACACGCTTATGTAAAGGACGTGAATAAACATACAAATAATATTTTTACGTAAACATAAAAGACGTGTAACATACTTTTAACATTTTTAAAATTATTTAATGCATATATGAATTTTATTACAGTATTAAATAATACATTATACTGTGTGTAGTACGTTTCCTACTTTTTCGTACAAACAAACCCATGATATTTAGTGGTTTCGAGTTGTCGTTCTAATGTCAACTTAAAGTTCTTCATTTAGCCATTTAGCCACCCTAAGGGCTGGCGCAATTGTATTAGTCTTTACAAATTGCGTGAGCTAAAAAGTACAATGCAGCGTTTACACACGCGCGCGTAATTGACATACACTTTATGAAATGTATAATAAAATAATAATAAAAGAGAAATGATTTATTATGGACCGAAAACATGATTGCTTCCAGCGAAAGTGACAATAATGCTTAAGCAATTATTGTCAGTAAATTAAGAACTTGGGTTTAGCATAGTATTAAGACGTTAATGACATAAATTAAAGTGCTGTGTTAGTGAAAAAGCGTAAATTAGTGAAATAGTGAATGTAAGTGTGCATATCGGTAAAAATACGTGATCGCGAATAATAACATTCTATCCATTCATAGACACGGCACTAAGTAAATTGCGGTGTGCAGAATAGTGAAGGAATTATATGAATAATTTAAACTTTAATGAAGTAAAATATTACGAATCCTAATTAAGGATGCAAGTGTATATCATTCATAATTCAAGCCTTGTGGTGTAGTAGTTCCGATTGTTTTAATAGAAGTTAGACATTTTAGTGTGCGATCTGCATTTTAGAAACGTTGCGACAATTTTAGGTTTCAAATTGCATACTTCTTACAAAAGCCAATTGTTGCCCATATTCTGCAATGCGACATTACATCATTATACCGTACACCAATTAGCCTCCTGTTTAATTAGGAAGCATGGACAGTCTTGATTTAGGCGTCAATCAAGTGAGTCGAAAGTGACCTCAGCGAATTTGTCAGCCTAAGGTTCCAGGATCTACCACAACTGCGGTGCAAGCTCTTTCATAATTGTAAGACCTCGGGATCGATAGGAACGCAGGAGAACGGGACACGGGAATAGATCAACGGCCAACGAATCCAGATCACGGCTTCATCGTGACTCGTTATCACCAGGAGAGCGAACATTATTCAATTTATTAATATTTTATAAAGGACAATATGGAAAAACATTTTATAACCTTTCAAAGACATTTTACTGATTGTAAAGCGTTAAATTCATATACTTATTAAAAGACTAATTACAGTACAATTCATAGCACCTCTTTTAAATACTGTTTAAGTCAATGCTTTTCATTTTCATAAACGTTTTCAACAATATTTTTGTAAAAAAAGTGATTTTATTTAATTATATATCAACTTAATTCTACTATAAAAATTTGAAAACGACATACATTTAAACAGCTATATTTTTGAAATTCAACTTAAAACATAGAAACGCGTTTTTTTAAGTGCATGAAGACAACAATTAATAAAAGTATTGTTGTTTTAATAAATATATTAGCACTCTCCAAAAAAGGGATTCCGAGATTCTGAAATTTCTTTATAGACCCAAACCTGCAGTGCTACAAAATATATACAATTTTTTTTTTACTATCGCCGGTGTAATATAATATAATGTGTCCTTTCATTAGGTTGAGTTCTCCCACGCTGTGTTTTGCTGTTTTCCGCAACGTTTCGGCAGAGTTTATCCTAAGTCATTGGGGAGGAATTTACCTGAAGATGGCAGAGATGGATTTTCCGAAACATTTCTGCAGTGATGAATCTAATATAACATCATCATCATCGTTGTCGCATCGTCGTCTGGGCAAATTTCTTTCCTGATAAATTTATCCAACTTCGTGTACTATAATAATTACGCATAACACACACACACACACACACACACACACACACACACACACACACACACACACACACACACACACACACACACACACACACACACACACACACACACACACACACACACACACACACACACACACACACACACACACACACACACACACACACACACACACACACACACACACACACACACACACACACACAGAAACACTCGCGACCGTATGTGTTGGCTAATAATGTATTCAGGAACATGATCTGACACTAGACAATTTGCTTTAAAAAATATGATTTACTTTTAAAATTTGTAAGATTTTTACGAGAGAGAATTGTTTTAATAACCAGAGATTAACTCTTAACAAAAGGACAACGTTCGTTTAAATATACTTATAAACAATTAAGCGAAACATTCAATTACAATTCAAACAAACCTCTGAAGATACAGAATAATTTCTGTGATACGTGCGTCAGGTAAAAATAAACCTACTTGCAGTGTATTTATTTGAAGATATTAAATTAATTTGAGTACATTAAAATGTGTAATAAACTATTTATTAAAGACTAGAGGTTTTTCAGCAGAATTTTTGGAATGTGGAATTTATCCCCATTCATTATAATATTCAACACTTTTACAAGTTTCCAGGATAACCGATGTACGATGTATTATGAAACAAACACACTCTCTCTCTCTCTCTCTCTCTCTCTCTCTCTCACATCCTTCTTCTTCTTCTTCT
The DNA here is from genome assembly GCA_034769895.1 of Magicicada septendecula. Taxonomy (NCBI): domain Eukaryota; kingdom Metazoa; phylum Arthropoda; class Insecta; order Hemiptera; family Cicadidae; genus Magicicada; species Magicicada septendecula. The sequence goes on from CM068371.1 coordinate 203,413,634, forward strand.
CTTCTTCTTTTCTTCAACCCTGACGTTGGTGGGCTTGTAATTTTTCCTTTCCATAGACTGTCTCTTGATCACCACATACCTTCTTCCTTCTTTCACCCCATTCGTGTGCTCGTGCCTGGGCCTTCCCCTTCCTCTCGATCAGGATGGTGAACCAATTTTACAGGAGTAGCAGGTGACCAATCATACTGCTTCTCTTTTCCACAGTGGTTTCAACCGATCAATTGTTTGTTATTGTTATTTATTCAATTATTATATTAAATTATTATTATTATTAAATTCTTATTAGATAAAAATTAATATTTGTCGCATATAGTGATTTTTGTGCAACTTTTTCCATACACTCTATTTTCCGGTCTCCTAGAACACAAAGGATTAAAAAATTTGAACAATTGACTTTATAAAGATGTAGAAAGTAATTCAGCATATTATGATCGTTATCGAAGTCTTGTCTTTATCACCGCCATCACATTTAACACCACTACCACCATCACCACCACTACAATAAGGTAAAAGTCATTAATTTTATATCATATATTTTATAAATATAAATATTTTAGCATAACGGAAATTTTGTCTTATTTACAATTTAATACCACCTAGAAAATGAAAGGAAGAAGCAATCTGGAATGAGTAAAATAAACCTAAATGAAAGTAACATAAACAAAATAATTGCTATAATAAATAAAATGCCTTAACAGTACGATAAAAACTCACGATTCAAAGAAATTAAACACATTACATTCAAAACAATATGTGTTAAAACATGTAGTATGATTATTATCCCAGTAACATCATCAGTATACCCAGTAAGATAAGGAGCAGTAAGGAAATACAACCATGGACGAATTAATTAAAATAAAAATCTCAAACGGACAAAACCTATTTTAAAGACAGAACACTCGATCAGAATCAAACAAAATAAATAAATGAACATAAACTATAGTTATTATATAAAAATTAGAAAACCATATGGCCAAAGTCAGAGATTACAATACCAGTAAAAGACTGTAATTAGGTTAAGACCATAATTTGTTTAATTATAAGAAGCAATTAATTTGTTTAATTTTTATATTGGTATTCACTACCTACAATGTTGATATTAGGATATACTAAATAGTAGAGAATAAGTGTTTGTTGTATTTAAAGAATGATTAGTTTATGTCAGAATTTTGTTAAGGAAGGAAAGGCAATATATTAATTCAAATGTCATATATATAGTAACTCAGAAAAGATAATAATAATAATGTGAAATAATTATAATATTGATAGGAAAAATGAAAATTGATAATCAAGCCAAATTCAACTTTGACCCTGTAATCAAATCAGAGGAGATAAATTAGTGAAATACTGGACCAAATTAATATAAATTATTCCTTTTAGCATGCAAATACTTTATTATAATTATCACAACAACCTGTAGTAGTAATTAAAAAAGTCAGAGGATAAAATTGACTTAAATAGTGATTGTACAAGATAATGTCTAGGCAGTAAACCGAGTATAAGTAAAATGTAAATAAATCAGTAAATGTTTAGTATAATAACAAAGTAGTAAAGGCAGATTATAATGATTTAATTAGTCATCTTATTTGAGGACAATGGTAACATAAAACATACTGTAAACCATGGGTAATGGGTAATTATGTGAATCATGATAAGGCCTAGAAGTAAATTTCAAGGAATGTAATTTTCAATTTTAATTCAAACCAAAATAGGTCATGTTTAATATTAATTTGTATAAAATCAAAGCAGTAATATAGTTATGTAATTAAAATTTCATAAAAATACTGAATAACTAAATTATAGCCAGTAAAATATAAAAAATGTCATTTATTTCCATAAAATCGAATCGGGAATAAAGCAAACAGCTGATTGTGAACAATGTAAAATGAGACCAAAATTGTACAGGATTTTCTATATGAAGAAACAAATTAAAATTAGTTGATTGTTAAACTCCAAACAGGACGGACGTGTCAGAGTATTGAGAAGAAATCTGAATTAAATTTTAACTAACTAAACCCAAGATGTACTATGGAAATATGAAGGAATAAAGTATATACAGTAAATCAATGAATCCAATTTAAATAATCATTGGAATAATAAAGCAAAATTAAAAAAAACACTAAAAATAACTACCAGAACGAATGGTCACGATGGAATTTTAAATCTAATCTAATTTATGAATAGCGAACTGAATTGAAGAAACCACTCAACACTACACACGTATTATCGAACGAAATCCAGTGGAGGACGAAAGCTAAACACAATAACTTGAAGGTCTTTCAATAACTACATCACGCAAGAGGAATTTATCAACTACTGCGTTTTATTGAAGAAAAATCCTAGAGACAGATTATCAGCGTGGTACAACGCATGAAGGCAGCCATCTTTTAATTTCAACGAGGACCGGCCAGCACAATAAGAAGACTGCGTGACGTCAGAATAGTCTGCATGCGGTTCGAATTTCTTTTTACTAATATATACTATATTTTTTAATAATTATGTGTTAATGAATACGTTTTTTCTAATTGTAAGTATTGAATTCTCTAACTTGCCTTTCCTGACTATTTCAACAGTTAAAAGAATCCATGTTAAATAATAATTTAAATTAATATAACTTAACCTAAATGTGTTAATCAATCTGAGATCCAGTCTCGACTCCGAGAGCAATAGTCGACGCAAGTCGAATAATCGCATTATTCACAATAAAAATAATTATTTGTTTTAACTTGGCGTTTTATTGAATAGTTAAGTAGCTAAGTTAAAATACGTCAATTTTTAATTAAAAAACAGGACTTCAAAAAGGAAAAATACGAGCAGAAGAAGAAATAAAGACGTTGAATTGACAGCCACCATCAATCGATTTGTCTATGACATAATCTATTTAACGCGGTGAAACAAATATTTCTTTACCCATTCATACATAATTACTATTTATTATTTTTAATTAATTGAATAATAATAAAAAATAATAAAAAACAAATAAAATAATTAAATAAAATTAATATAAAAAAAGAATAAAAAATATAAAAAAAAATAAAATTTTATTAAACAATTAATAATAATCATACAGAATTCGTTTTATTACAAATTGACGCCAAAAACGGGTGGCATAATCAAATTTTGTAAAGAAGTGTTATATTACAATATAAATATAAATGTAAATGTAAATATAAATATAAATAAATAAATAAATAACAATATTTTATTGTATATCATCATTTATTTATAAAGTAAATTCAACCTTTTATTTTATTCAGCTGAAGATTTCATATACTTTCCAGGATTGCGCAGATCATAATTTCAACTGCGTGTTTCGGAAAACAATAATTAAACCTGATTCAGAACAACTATGTACCTTTTCCCACTCGAGTGCGTTGACCACTTTGCTATTCAGCTACCGTCAACGTAATGAGAGTTTACGTAAATCGGTTGGCACTGAGACAACATACACACGCGCGCGCGCGCGCCATCGTGTAAAGATTATTAAATTTTATGAAAATTTCATGAAAGTTGTTTGTATTCTAATGTTACTATATTATGCATAAAAAATATACGTCTCTATGTAGTTAGGCCTAATTAATACACGAGTTGACAGTATACAGTTTCTTAAATCTTGTTAAAGGTCTTGTGCCCGTTGGCTTGTCTTGGGAGCCTGTTTTCGTCAAGCCGATCAACTAGTTCCCGTAATCCATTCGTTGGTACAGATTTTAAGTACTTAGTTTGTTCTGGATGTTATCATTGCAACAGAATGAAATCCTTGACTCTTCTTAGAAACCGAATTTTGGCTGTCTAAGTTTTCGACGTTTTTCGAAGTTTTCATTGTCGTACACCTGAATCGGCCATAGCTTCGTATGACGTTAATCTTGTAACTTAACCAGTTTGTTTCCTAATGTTTTGTTTTTGCAGCCCTTGGTGTATGAAGTCTCTAAAGTTTCGTCCTGTATTATTCCTTTAAGAAAGTTGAGTTCCGGTCCTAAATAGCAAAAAGATATTGCTAAACTGGGTCGTCTGGGTGAATTTCTCTCCTAATAATTTTTATCCAACTTTCAGTACTCATACATAAAACACACATACACATATACACACACAAACAGAAACACTCCGCCCGTATGTGTTGGCTAATAAAGTATTCAGGATGATGACCTGATACTAGACATTTTGCTTAGAAAAACATGATTTACTTTTAAAAATTGTAAGATTTTTACCAGAGAGAATTGTTTTAATAACCAGTGATTAACTCTTAATGTAAGGACAAAATTTGTTTTAATACGCTTAAAAATTAATTTGAGTACACTAAATTGTATATTAAACTGTTTATTAAAGACTAGATGTTTTAAGTAGAATTTTTGGAATGTGGATTGTATCCCTATTCATTATAATATTCAACAGTTTTACAGGTTTAGAGGCAAACCGATGTACGATGTATTATGAAACACACACGTGCGCGCCTTCCCCAGATCGTTATTTTTGAGCGTATTGGGTTATTTCCCTGAAATGTTAGAGCCAAAATGTTAGTTTTTTTGTGCTGATACTTCTCGGAAATATTCTTTAATTATTTTTTTTTCTAGTGCCTTGCAGGTCTTTTCATCTGTGAATAGTTGTTAAGTTGTCTACAAAAAGTATCGAGTCTAAGTGGTGGTGTGTTTATTGCAATATCTCCGTGTGCGTTTCTGTTCCTGCTTTTGATTATGTGGCTTGTTATTATCTGACTATGTGAACATTAAATAGGATAGGAGATATCCTACCGTCTTGATTTACGCTTTGTAATGTTGTTAGCTATGAAGGTATGACACAGTTAATTGAATAACCACTCCTTGTTTACAGATATTAAATTTAATTTGTTATAGATACTGTGAACGATACCGCATTTAGTTTTCTATATTTATACATTAGCCTTAAGTAGTTATTTATACAGACTGTACAAATGTTTTGTAAAATTGAAAATGTAATGGGAACAGAGAATCTTTTGCGTCGTCTGCATATTTAGACTACGGATGTTTCCAGAAGCAAGCAGCTGAGGACCGACATGGATGGCCGACAGTGGTTGAACAGGTCAAGGTCAGCTACCGCCAGTGAATAAATGTTTCCAAATGAAGTAGCTGTTGTGTTGTTGTAGTCTTCCACATTTTTTGTTTTATTTTGGTGGAAAAAGCTAAAAATAATATAATACTAATATAACCCTTGAAACGAAAAAAAGAAGAAAACGCAGAGAAAAACGAAAAAAATAGGGAGAAAAATTAAGACAAATATTTTGTTACTCTTAGAGTTATGACTTATTAATCTTTTTTTTACAGCTTGTTTCGGTGACATAATTAATTTGTGGTTTAAATGTAAATTTCTTTCCGACTTGCTCATGATTGTTCGAAGTTACCGATGAAAAGATAGTTTATATGTTGACTCTTTTTGAAAATATGTTTTGTTTTGTTACCTCTTACACTGTTTCGTGTTGCTGTGAGTCTTTCAATATCGTAAGAGGATAATGACAATTTTAAATAAACTGAAGAGTTGTTTCGCTGTTAGAATGCGTAGAACAGTAATGTCGAGGACATGAGTGAGAAGTTATTCAGTGGATCAGTGGAAGAGGACGTTATAGCAAAGCTTCCAGCTAAGGTTAAAAACAAGAATTCAAGAAAATCAACTTGACTAAATATATGGTGGAGTAAGTATGGACGAGTCTCGAGACGAATTGACGCCAGTAGCGATAAACCGTCTTTACCAACATTTCTGTATTTATGGTGGAGTAAGTATGGACGAGTCTCGAGACGAATTGTCGCCAGTAGCGATAAATCGTCTTTACCAACACTTCTGTATTTATGGTGGAGTAAGTATGGACGAGTCTCGAGACGAATTGTCGCCAGTAGCGATAAACCGTCTTTACCAACATTTCTGTATCTCACAGTTTGTAGCCGTAATTCAAATGCTCTCTAGTTTCTTCAGCTTACACAACATTATTTAGTTTGAAGTTTACAATGTCAGGCCAAAATAAAATTTCACCTTCACTTCTTACATTACATTATTATAATAAGTTATGTATAGTTTAACTGTTACCTACTATTAATTTCTGTTGGACGTCTTTTGATTCGGTATACAATCTCATATGTTGTTCGTAATTTGCTAGCATTTTGTATCAAACAATGTTTACTTACTTTATTAAATGAAAATTAGTAACATAAAATTATATAATTAAACATAATTAAATAAAATGATTAAACATTTTGTTTAATATTATATCTTATGTTAAATACTTATTTTTCTACAAACAGTCGTAACTTTCGTTTGTTCGTAACGCGATAATGTTAGTTTTTATGAAATAAAAAGTGGTATATAACCGATTATCTAGATTTATTGCAGATGTATTTTAAGATGAGACTATGCCATCCATTTACGACTATGTTTTTAGCTTTCTTAGACTTATTACTGTAGAATACTTTTGTAGAATTAATTGCTCCGTGCGAGGTATTTATGCTTAATTAACAGTTTTTGAAACACAAGTCATCAAACGAGACTATGCCTACTTTATTTGGAGGCGGGATTATCCATATTTTTCAGTTTTCAGCCTGTGCTACAAATTAGTGAATTTAAAGTGCCTAGAACACTATAAGTAACGTTGAGGTTTCAGTAAGACGTTACTACTTGGAAGAGAACATTATAGCAAAGATACCAGGTGAGACTAAAAAAAAAGAGTGTAATAAAATCTATTTCTGTCACGTGTAACTTCAGGAAATAAATTGTTTATGTTTAAAGTTTATATGTGGGGGGGTTGATAAAGAGTTACACGTATTTCTCACCTGGATAGTAGCTCAGCTTTAATTAATTTGATCTGACCTACTGCTTAAGCAAGCTCCTGTGAGTAACGGCAAAGATATTTCTATAGGTAATGATTAGTATTTTGTTGTTACTTAACTGTTTACCGTATACGCCTTTCTAAATTGTAGAACGTTCTCCTTGCCATGAGACATATGCTGTTTAATGTATACTTTCATGGGAAAATTATTCTGAATGTTATTACTTAAATATTAGGCCTACATTCACCATCGGCACATCATCGAGACTGTTATTGTCTTTCCATTCCTTTTTCTTTTTATCATCATTATTACATTGTTGTCGTTGTCGACAGTATACTTGGGTGCAGTGCTCGTACCTGTGTATACAAGAAGTTACAGACGTACTGGTGTGTGTAAACATATGGTTACAACGCACTGTCACACGGATCATCGTGTTTGAGCAGTGGAAACAAAACTGCACTCAGACTATTGGCTATTTAGATCTTTGGTGACAGTTTAATAAAGACTACAATATGTACTGTCGTATACAACACTCCAAGTTTACGTCTGTCTAACTCATAATAATGTAACAAACAATAAATATCCCTTAATTAACAGTGTCGCACTAAATAACACAAGTCACTAACTATAGGCATCCGCATATAATTATGCATAAGTCACAATAACAAGAACTCCGATAATCTGACCAAATCGCAAATCCAAACTGACCAGTCCGCTTCTGAATCCTGTATTATACCCCGGCTGTGTGGCGTAGTATGTGACAAAAATGACCTGGATGGCGGTAGAATAATAGATCGTAATCTGGAAGGCGCGTCTCGAAAGGTCGAGAAGGTGCGCAAGCGCTGCGCGATACTACCGCTCGCACGACGCGTGCGAACCGTTACGTAGCCACACATGATATAGGCTACAGTATATCGTCTCAGGGTAGCAACATTCGTGTGTTGACGCAAGAAGAGACTGTCGTTGTGAAACCTTCGACGTGTAAATTAATAAGCCGCACGACTAAGTTTAGAATTTGTAAGATCCTAATCAGGGCAATTTGGAACACATGGCAGAGAAAGCTAGATGCTTAAGTCAGCATCAGAAAGCATAGAATCTAATGAAGCTTATGACGATCTAATTCTTATTTCGTACATTAGACTGAATAGCTGGGTCATAGTCTGAGAATTACTGGATTGTGGTGGAGCTGTTTAAGGCCAGTCCAGGTGGTGTGAGACCTACAACGAGCGTAAGGGCTGATGGAGATAACGAACTAGTTAATCTCATACAGCTCACACGTATAGTACACAATTTATAATGTTAATAATTATACAACTATGTAGGTAGATATTGTACGGTTAGATACTTCTATTCGGCCCACATTTGATTTACATTAATAAAACACATAATTGACTTCCGTTGATGCTCAATGTTGACTAATACATTCCTGGAAGGATTCTTTCTCCGTGCATACAGGCTCCGGGCAAAAGTCACTCCGTGCAATTATCACAACAGTCACTTCAAAAAACCATCCGAGACAGGATATTATGATGATGTTTGGAATTGTCTGAACCGTTGAAACGGCTAGTAAATAACGAACAAGAAAAACGACATGAAAGAGACGTACGTATGTTTACTTCTGAATGCGATACAGTAATAATGGAGACAGTCACGACGAATGATTATTCAAAAATAAAAGAGTAACGATCATGTGAGACACCCCCCTACGCAGAAACACAGGGCTTAAGGAGGATTCAACGGATAATAGTTTCTGCGAGAGGCTCCTAGCTTAGTGGATTTTCTGTGTCATGTATGAAGGGAAAGGTATAATATGATCATCTGTAAGGAAATGGGCCAAGGAATGAGTCCCTGGTGTGCTTACAATGGCGAGATTTCTGTATTAACGGGTAAAATGCGAAGACGAAGGGTGTTCTAGGGAAGGAGTGATTCCACTAAATATACCAAAGTGAGATTCCGCGGGGAGACGTCCCACATACAATATGGAGTGTCGCAAAAACTTCAATACTTTAAAATTGCAACTAATTAAAACAGTAGTTAATGGTTTCTTTGAAAGTGTATGTGTCTGTGTGTGTGAGAGAGAGAGAAAGAGAGAGAGAGAGAGAGAGAGAGAGAGATAGAGAGAGAGAGAGAGAGAGAGAGAGAGAGAGAGAGAGAGAGAGAGAGAGAGAGAGAGAGAGAGAGAGAGAGAGATGTAGCCTATCTTTAGATACTTTGTATACTCTTGTATTCTGTACAAGGCACACAGAGGTTTTTGTGGAGGTTTTTCGTTCATCATGCAATAATGATACTTGTAGCATAACAAAATTATCACATTAAAATTTTAACTTAATGCAACATAAATAAAGAAGAAAAGGTCCATAGTGAGTGAGAAGAATGAATTGGTTAAAGATTAAACTAAAGAAACTGTACATTAAGTCAATAAAATGTTAATAAGAATAAACAATAACAAAGAAAACTATTGGTCAAAATAACCTACTATGTAAAAACCCAATAAACCAGCAGTATACCCAGTAGATTGGGGAAGCAGTAAAAAGGAAAGAAAAGAAAAAGGAGATAAAAAGTTGAAAACAATATTAATAAGGGAAATTTATAAGGTCAAGAAGCAGAGAAACCACAAGACAAGAAAAATACTATCATAATAATGAAGAAAGGACAAAATATGTCAAGATTCCTACAAAGAGCCTAGAAATAAGAAGAGCTATTCCAAAAATGTTAATAAAGGAATACATGCCATTGAACTAAATTAAAACCAATATATTTAGATCCAGTAACTCAAGTTACAAGATACAATCCAATGAAAACCGAATTGTAAACTAGATATAAGTATTATATGTAACAACCAAAAGACTACCAATAGTGTAGAAACAAACCAAAAACTACCATAGTGTAAAAACAAAAGACTACCATTAGTGTAGGAAATATAAGGTGAAATACCATAATAAATACAATAAAAGTTAGAGACTACAGTGAGTGTATAGAATAACAAGTGACACACTATAATAAAAAATAGTGTAGGAAATAAAAATTATTTAAAAGGACTACCATTAGTGTAGAGAGATACAGTATAAAAAACATAAGAATAAAGGACAGTCTAATGACTGAGAATAGAATTAGTAATAAAAATGTTTTAAAGATTAGGTATAATAAAAATTAATAGATATAAGATGTTTTTATCACAGTTAAGTTGTTACCATAAAAAAAAAAAAAAGACAGTTAATGACTGAAAGTATTATTAGTAATAAGATGTTTTAGTATAATTAAATTTGTTACAAAAAGAACATAAAAACAAAGGACAGTTAATAACTGTGGGTATAACTAATAATAAGACGTTTGTTATTTATTGTTAATCAGATAATATGTTAGAGATAAGGTGATAATAGATATAAGATATTTTTAATCACAGTTAAGTTAATACCAAAAGAGACATAAATACAAAAGACAGTTAATGACTGACAGTATTACTAGTAATAGGATGTTTTTATTTTCTAATTAAATTATGTCTAGGTAATAATAAGTATAAGATATTTTGTTATCATTGAATGATAGAGTCAAAAATAATAGATATAAGATGTTTTTGTTAAAATTAGGTGATATATGAAAAATAGTAGATAATAAGATGTTTTATTGTATTTAAAATCATGTTAACTAATTTTCAAGTTTGTAAGGCAGAGAGGCAAGTAGGAAATAGGAATGTTATAATTTTACTTAAAACTGTAAACCATATGAAAAGTACAAAGCAGATTAGCTAATACACCACTCTAGAAAAACAGACCAGTAATGTAAACCAAAACTATCTATCAGAGAGTCAAACTTAATTAAATAAATTCAATCAGACTACATAATATAAGGAATAGAATTTAGTCCATACAACACAAAAATATGAAAATGTAATTAGTACAGATACAAATAATAACGAATGGAATGACAAAGGAAAAGAAAATTAACTTCTTTTGGAAACAAATAATACTAGGCCTATAATGGTAATCAACTCAGACTAAAAAGTAAATTAATCAATATTGAAGTGTTATAACAACAAAATTATTAACAACAAAAGATAATCACGGAGTGATTAATATTATTTCATGGAAATATTATCAGAAAAACACTTGTAAACCATTTAAATACTAAATTTGTACAAAATATGAGGCCTACAATAATTATCAAAAATTGTGAATTTTAGGCTTAAATGAACTTAAAACAGACCCAGCTATATATCCAATTATGTAAAATTAATTTAAGAATATTGCTGAATAGTTAGAGTTTTGTAAAATTAAGAAATAATTGAGTTACAGCAATAAATAGGAAAACTTGTTATGTATATTTAGAGGATGAACCAAATCTGAGACATGTACTTTTATAAATAAACAATGGAAAGAGGAAAAAGACATTTCATAAATTACCCCAAAACGACGACTTTCAGAGTTTAGTCTATTGTTAATCGTTAATATGACCAGTTGAGAAATTACTAACAGAAGACCGAAAAAGTATAATTTTTTGCAAAACCGTGAGTGTAGCCTCGAAAGGTGTAACAGAGGTTAACTAAGTAAAAATAACACTAACAGATAATAATTAACACCTAACTAATTCAGAACAACAGTAATAACACTATCTAACACGAGCACAAGAAATCAACGGCCATTTTGAGAATATTTTAAACCGTATTAGCAGAACACGAATACAACACATTTGAACACCGGACACTTCACTAGTAAACCATCACGAAACGACATCGCAGAAGAAGGGAGGACACTCTACACTATATTCCAGGACAACTACAATTTCGCAGAGAAGGGAATACTCATTTATTTCTGAGGGAGAAGCTCAACCAGCATCAGCAGTGCATAGCAGAGAAAATCGAGGTTACGGCGGCCATACTTAATTTCCGAACGAGCCCAGGACACACAGCCTGCTTGAAGCCAGTGACGTCATTCGACGAATGGTTCGATGTTACTTTTAATAATTGACAATTTACACAATAATATTGTTTTTTCAGCCATAATAATTTATTTTAAAAATAGCTGTAAGAATTTTATCTTGTTCCTTGCCCTCTCTGACCATTTCGACAGCTAAAAGAATCGTAATTAATTAATCTTGTAAAAAATATATTTTGTCAATATTGTTCGCTACCGACTTGAGCAGATATCAACCAATGCCTGGGTCATGCGCAGCCTGAATGGCGCATAATTTCAAATGTCAATAAATGAACATAATTATTCAGTTATAAGAGTTTGTATTTATTTGTGTAGTGAATGCTAGTTATTCTTTCTTCTAAAAAAATAATTTACAGTGATAAAATAAATATTTGAGAGGAAGAAGAAGAGCAAAGTCAGCAAAGAAAATTAACAGATCTAACTACACAATTAAATTATTAATAGAAACAAATAGTTTCGAACCACAAATTCATACCTATTTAATTGGAAGTAATTAAAGCACACACAAAATTAATTAATAATTTATTAATTTAATTGAATTAATTAATTAAACAAAAAAAATATATAAGTAAAATTTTATAACTTACAAAAATTTTTATTATCAACAAATCACACTTTATTATCATACATTATTTATATTTAATTTATTCTTTGTAATTGGGAATAATTACCAATTGGTGAATCTAAAGTGGAGCTGTATCATGGGCGAGTTTAACACCGAGATTCAGACAACATTTATTAGCATCACAATTTCTATCTTTATATCTATATTTTATTTTATTTTATATTTGTAATAAATTATATTACATACTTCAACTTGTTTACAACGCAATTTTGAAAACTGATCACATTAGTAAAAAGAAAACAACAAACACTAAAGTAAAATTTACTTTTATTTTGAAAATGAAATTTTATTATAAAATTTAAGTTTGAAATTAAACTTAAGTTGCAGTTGTAATACGATTAATAAGGAATTAGCAGCAATGTATTATTAATATGTATACATTTATAATAAAAATCTGGTAATTTTTAAAGTATAATTTTTCACTGTGTACACAACGTGTTTTCTCACGATCGAAATATTTTCATCCGTACAAAATTCGGAATTCATTCGAAACGTGTACTCCAAGCTTGTAAACGTGATGTGAAAGAGTGAATGTGAATCGAATTAGGAGCCAGTTTTATTAAGGTCCTTGATGGGAATTGAATGTGTGTTTTATACGGATCTCTATACAGGTGTTGTTAAATTGTATCGAGTCGCATTCGATACACGAGATCTAATCTCCAGTGCTATGTTGAACGTATCTATCCTTTTTATATTAGTGTTTGTAATGAAAATGTTTTTTTAATAGTTTAAAGGCACTGATGCCTTAACGATCTCAACACTTGTAATTTTTACATGACAACATATTTTTAAAAGTGAAGTTTAATAATTTTTTGCATATGTCTGTATGAAACAAATTTCCTGATAATAATATATGCGATTTATGTGATTGATAAATTTACTTAAATGTTTAGGAAAAAAGTTATATGTTTTTTAGAAAACGTTTAAGTCTCAATTATCTTTGAAAGCTTACATACGTTGGAAATGTCTTTATTTATTTAATAACTAAAATTTCCACTCAAATAAAGAAAGTTGCAATCAACGGTCTTAATTCCGCACCTACCATAACAAATGCTCCAATAATTAATACTTGATTTAAGAAATGACGTATTTAAAAAATAAATGTGTAAAACATATTCCACAAAAATAAATACAAAAACTGTATTAAATATTATTATATTACTGCTGCAAGTTGTTGAAATTATTAAATAATTAGCGTAAATTATAAGGTTGTATTACAGGGTTATATAATTTATAATATATATTAAATTTGTTATATTGTTAAATATATATATATATATATATATATATATATATATATATATATATATTGCGACAACACAAATTACTAAACTATTGGCGCATAGGATATGGGTTTAAGATTATTTATTGCACAAGACATATGTAATTGTTTATATGGTATATTTGATAAGTATAATAATGGTAGTGTTTGATATAGAGTCTTTTAAAATGTTAAATACTGTTCATACACGTGATGTGATACGTTACATAAGTGATGATTCCCACGATGATGTTGCTGAAGAAAAGGGGGGGGGGCTTTGCTGCGTTGTTGAGTCGTCAGGCGTGGCTTATAGATGATAGACGGTTCACCCTGGAAACGCTTTCAGCTGGGCTGGTATCCTGTAGTTCCCACGATGACTCTGACGCTTCGCACACCACAACGGTTCTATGGATCTTACTATTCGTTAAATTTCATATAGAGTTTATAACTTACAAGTATCTCAGGTAACAGTGAGTTTTATATAACAACGGTATATTTAACTTATACCACTCCGGACTCTTCAAGTGTTCACGCGAATCACAAGGTCTACCGGGATCAGCAGACCTCCCTATGCGGAAATCTTCCACTAACGCGGAAACTTCTTGATGATAAAATTTACTATTACGTAATTATTAAATTTTACTGGCACTGCAGAAAATCTCACACAGTGACACAGTTCACACTCACTTATTACACACGTAATGCTTAAGTAAAATGCCGTGTGTAAAGCGGTAATATTCAACTGTTCTGAGTCTTCGCACGCGTTACTATCGCCGAATAGTCTTTACAGATTCTTGCAAGCGGAAAATTCTTGAACAAGAACTGCGCGACCCGATCGTGATAGCTGGTAGAGAAGAACTCTCGTAATTATGTACACAATGCTGTAATAATAATACTGTGTGCAGATGTAAAACACGAATAACTCTGAGTCTTCACACGCGTTACTACCGCCGAACAGTCTTTACAGATTCTTGCAAGCGGAAAATTCTTGAACAAGAACTGCACGTCCCGATCGCGATAGCTGGCTGGGAAGAACTGCCTGTGTAACAACAGGCTTAAGAAAATTTCCGACTACCTTCCAGCATTTAATTGGTGGAAGGAAGTCACATGGTTACATACAACATGACATGCAACTTTTCATGCTGTAAAGTGCATTAACTTTGTAAGAGCATGCATAGCTGGTAAACACAGAATACCCTTATCTCATGCATAACGGCATACTTTAATAAGATCATATATGAATGTCAAATAATAGCCAGAAATATACAGGGATTGTAGCGAATACATTTGTCTATGTTCAGTTCGGTGTCACAACACAACGATAATTTATTCACGCACAGCCGGGGAAACGTTTATCACTCGCGCACGCGCGCACATTTCCACAGACATAGTACATGAATAAACAACAAATAAATAATACACAATTTTACTAAACTTAAATCCTTATCCTTCCTAAAATACAACTGATATCACAACCAAATCTAACAAACTACCAATTTAAACATGAATGTTCATAGTCTGTGTATTATATGAGCTTGCCCTGCTTATCAGGATCCTGTGATTCATTGCAATATATATATTATTATGAAACGTGTGCCGTCCGTCTTACTTCTGCAAGCGTGTAAACGTCGTCCTTAAAGTATTCTGTAAAATATAGAAGTGTGTCAGAGTGTAACTTGTGTATGTGTGTCTTACCAATTCGTCCTCGCTCGGTAACGTAACTTACGATGCTTGAGTCCGTAGCGAACGTACGGATACCAGGTATCGTAGTCCCGATCTGAGGTTCACTAGGAGCGTATAATTCCCGGGTGGCGCCAAATTGTTTAATTAAAACAATTAAAAATGTCTTATTATCAGTGATTCTGCTCAGACGGTGTGAAGGATTCAATTTGTCCCGCCGTTTATCGAGTTGTATGATCGAGCCGGCAGTTGCCGTATTCGCTGCTTGAGCGCTAGTCATCACGTCAGAGACGTTCGCTGTAAATTATAATTTTAAGAATACACTTTCCTACTGAAAATAAAACACATTTTTATATACACAGTATTGATTTATTAGCGATTTGATATTACTGTTTTCATAGACACAAGCTATATTTGATTTCTTATATAATTTTGCACCGGTTATTTCTTTATGAGACTTTTTCTCTCTGGGTTTTACAATCGATTTTGAACGTGACTAACATACAGTATGTCGTCCTACCAAAGTGGTAAACAAACAATTTCGTTCAAATGTTTTGGATTCTTTTGATCACGTTAAAAGGCTCAAATGCAATTACAATAATAAAAATACACAACCTTACAATGTTGCTAATTAAATATGATAATGTGTAACTATAACTGGTTTGTTGAAGTGTAGTATAAGTGTTTTAAAGGTTCGTACATTAATGCTAGGTTATCTTTATAATTTGACCAATATACAGTGTCTTAATATTTTTATTTAATCTTTGAAAGAGAATAAAATTGATTCAGTGATATTTCAGAATATAGTGAGAAATATTCAAAGTGCGTTATTTCGGAAGTTTAGATAATTTATTGGATACTTAACAGCTTCGTAGCATGTGATTAATCTGTTGGCCTGGACTGAAAGAATGTGGCCGCAATATAATTCAGTTTTCGTTTATTCGGGTTTTGGGCATCTTTTTCAAAGTATTCAGATTCATTTATTCATTTCGTCTGGAAATAAAACGTTTTCTCCATCAGGTAATTGAGTTCAGTGATAGTCAGCCTCCTTCTCGTTCAATTTTGATAATTTGTTTGACTTTTAAAACATTTTAAATAAGAAAATAGGTTGTTCTGAATTCTGGCGTCTGTTTTTCCGGAGCGTCACTTTCTGAGTAATGATATTCAACGGTAATTTCGTCTTCAACCGTGGTTTCCATGGTTACCAAAGTATTCTGATTGGGCTAGCTTGATATAAATCCATTGTTATCAAAATTTGAATTCTTTTCAAATCTTCCTATATTTTCTGACTTCCTTCCTTCTCTTATCTTCCTTCTTAAGTATTAATTATTAGCACTGTCATTTGTATTTTCTCACAAAGATTATTTTGGTATCCCACAATATTGGGTTTTTCATGTTTTATAAGTTTACAATTAATTTAATACTTACTAATTACATTTCTCTGTTTACATAACTCCTTATTTTAGTATTTTGTTGTTAATAATATTTACCATTTATCCTTGGTTAATTAGTCACCTTGGATTTGTTAATACTTGGCTATTTTCATACAATTAGTATTTGTTTATGTTTGACCGTTAGGCCTGTTTCAAGTCTAAGTAGCCATTACTGGTTTTTGATTGTTTCATACACATTATATCTCATTTTGTCCTAGATCGTTATTTTGTTTTTATAATTAGGTTTATTATCTATGGAGGTGTTTTGGTTCAGTCTTTGTGTGATTTTTGTGTGTTACAACTGTGTTATTCCATATTTCTTGCTAATTATTTACTAACGGTTTTCTTTTTTATAACTCAAACATTGCTTTCTTTTCTCATTTATTTATTCTGCCAATGTCAACAATATGGCTATTAATTACTACCCTTTCATCATATAACATATAACATTTAGGTCTATGTTTGGGATAATTACCCAATCCATCTCCTATTCATAAACAATTGTTTATACAACTAATTAACACTTATTATTTAATATTGGTGTACAATTCATTACTTTTGATTTATTGTTCGGGTGATAAACAATCTCACCTCTATTGAACTTGTTTCATTACTCTCCTCTTATAACATGGGTATTTACTTATGGTTATTACATACTTATTTTATAAAACTCTTTGCTTTCCTTTCCATGTTAACATCATCTTATTACTTTTTCTTGTGATTCACACCTTTAAATTCTACAATACATTCTTAAGTTCTATAATAATATTATTTTATAATTACTACAGTTAATATCACTCTTCAGTGTTCATTATTACTGAATCAATGTTTTATTTTAAATATTATTCATAATAACTTTCTTAAATGTTATTGTTCACTATTAAATCTTAAACATTGGTTATTTTTACTAAGTCTTTATCTTAGCCTTCTCTATTCTTACTATTTTTATTACTGACAATATTTTTATTTATTTATCACTTGCACTTTTAAATTATTTTGTGTTCATTATATTTTACTTAGTGTTTCTTTTTCTATCATTTCACTTTAGGGTAAGTTCACTTTCACTAGTTTAACTTCCGTTTACTTCTCACTATTTTACTCTCTTTCTCTACACATATTATATATAATTATTAATATCATGTCTTTCTCTATTAACCACTTACATGTACTCCTAACTCTTTGGCTAGTGTATTTTTATCTATCGTGTTTTATTAATGACTATTTACAATTGTCATTTAATCAATACTAACATTCATTAATTATTTTGGTTCTTTACCGGTTTCATTTTCTTTATTATTTTTGATTACATTATTCCTCACTTCTCTATTCTTTATTCCTTGTCTGCGTTTTCTTGACGTGTTTCATTTTATTTTCTTCAACGTTGGTTTGTTCCCTCTTTGTTCTCATTTTCTTCTCCTTCACATCTCATCTTGTTTACTTTATTTTGGTTCTTAGCTGGCCAATCTCTGGGGTTGGGTCAAAGTCGTTTGTCTGTCAGTCTAGTCGTTGAGTTTCTTTAATAATCACTTTTGGTTTATAATTCTTTCTTAATTACTTTTTACGTTTTTACTCTCTTCATTATTTATTCATTAACATACATTATTTTTTAGCGTTTTTTACATACTTATTGTTATCAAAACTGATTTGAATTTGGCGATGTTATATAATATATATATGTATATATATATATATGTATATATATATTGTAACATTACATAATCAGTGATCAATACTGATAAGAAATAAAGAAGTATTTGTAAAATAATAATAATAAAAAGTCAGTAGTTACCCATTCCAAAAGTCAGAAATGAGGGATTAAGTATCATGCTATGAAACATTTGTACCATAAAACACTTTAGCAATTAAAAAACAATGTACTAAGTGTTACCATAAAAGTGCGGTGTGTATAAAGGGCAACATAGTATATGTGTAAATTGTAAAAACTGAAAAAGACATCAATCACAAATAGTGAAGATGCTGGACTACAGTAGTAAACTATAAGTTTAGTAATAAGTTGTTGTAGTTTTGTTTTGTTAGGCCACAAAGGCAATATCAATGTAATTAAAATATTATTTTTGATTATGTTTGAAGGATCCAGGGTTATATAAGAAATTAATAATTGCTAAAAGAAAATAAAGTAAAGAGATGAAGGGAAAATAAAATAGTGCCTAGAGTAATAATACATTTACAGAAGAATAAGTCAGAAATAAATCAAGTTAAAAACCACTAAATAATAAAATACAAGTATCTAAGCTTATGTAAAGATGTGAAGAAAACATTATATAAATTAAATGTAATTATAGTTAAACATTATAAAGGAGTATTTTTCCTAAAACAGGGAAGAACTAATAACAATTAATACTAGCCTATTTACTAAAACTGTACCTAGGTTAGCAAATAAAAACTCATCAATTTCTTGGTTACTAAGGGTAACATAATCAACAAGATGAATTAATTGTTAAATTGGATTTCAAGTGAGTAGATGACCAAAAATAATGTCCGGCAAATTTAAAAAATTTAGTAACTACAATTCAGAAAAACACCATTCTAAATTAATGAAACGATTCAGCACAAGCCACTACATCTGAGACATCCGTCGAACCACAATAATTAATGCAAGAAAATTGAAGAACATCGAAAATTCATACCACCATCTGATGGCCTGACAATTTTGAACTATCACGACTTGGGTGAGATCGCCTACCTTAATAAACTAAAAATTACACATCACCAACAAGTAACGAACACTAGAAACAGTACAACATCTTTCAATTTATAAGAAAACTTAGTGTGAAGATTATAAACTTTATTTTACTTAACCAAACATAGTCAAAACGTGGGTTCATTATAAATCTACAGCAGCCATCTTACTTTCCATTGCCTTCAGTGTGAATACGTAGTCTGCGCTCTGGCGTTTAAAAAACGAACTTGTTGAATCATACTTTAAGAAAACAAATATTAATTATTGTAAAGTATGATACTAATAACCAAGCATTTCTGACTTTCTTATAGTTCAAAGAATCCCCAAAGAACCCTGAGATACATAATTTATTAATTTTAATAGTAACTGTAATTGAATACATCTGTTGTGTTATATGAAAAACTTATATCGAAAAATGTTGTGATTTCGAAAATAATCGATTTGTAAACTGAGGATTTGGAGGTAATAATTTCCAGAAAAATAAACCAAATTCAATCAATAAATACCTTTCTTTTAGGTAATTAACTTTGTATTATTTCTTGTAGATAGCAGATTCGTTACAGGAAACAGGTGAATAGCAGAGAAGAGTAAGAAAGTTAGCTCCGACATCAGAACTTATGAAATACGACGGAAAACATAACCTGTAATTGGTTCGCAAATTAGAAACAGCTGATGCAACGCGCGTAAAAATCAAACGAATAATTCGCACTCAGAGAGAGGAATTCTCTCTCTCTCTCTCTCTCTCTCTCTCTCTCTCTCTCTCTCTCTCTCTCCTACCCTTTTACAAACAACTGAATAGTAATACCTGTAAGAAGATATAATACATAATAAAGAATACCGTGGTTTATTTGTGAATACTAAAGAATTACACACACCAAAAAATAAAAATAAATAACACTATCGGAGTATAAAAAAGACGTAGTTATTATACAGTAATGGTCCTAACAAAGAGGGAGTCGTTACAGAATGGGGCTCAACTTAGAGTGCTCAAATTAGGAAAGAATTTCGAAGTATACAAGTAAATAATAACAAAAAACCTAATTTTTGTTGGCAACTGTAAGAAGCCAAGAAATGCATCATACCAGAGGCAGGTCAAAGAAGAGGGCAGAAGACCCGGAGAAGGAAGAAGGGGGACAGGAACAAGAAATAGAAGTAGTCACGGACAGTGAAATGAACAACAGACAGGCGATAAGGAAGAAACCGAAGTAGTTATAGACACTGAAAAAGAGCAACAAGCGGGTGACAAAGCAGAAGCCAGAGGGGAATCAAATTGGCAAGAAATAATGAAATTAATGGCTGAACAAAGCAGACAAAACAATGAAAACTGAATAAGACAGATGAAAGAAGAAATTAATGAAAAGTTTTGGAAACAGGAGGAAAAATTTGATAAAATAGATGAAAATTTTAGGAAACAGGAGGAAAACTCAAGGAAACAAAACGAAACCTTGAGGGAAAGTGTAAAACAAATTGAGAAAATAAACGAAGAAACTTTGAAACAAATTGAAGGTAAGATGGAGAAGTTCAATAAGGAGTTAAGGGAAACTTTCGGGGGGAAGATTGAAAATGTTAACAAAACGCTTAACCAAAAAGCAGATGAATACCAGGAGGAAACATTAATGAAACAAATAGATGAAAGTTTCAGAAAGTTAGAGGAAACAATGGACAGTGATTTCAAGAATCGGAATGAATCACTAGATAGCACTTCCGAAGGTATTAAAGAAGACCAAAGTGCATTGTTATCTGAAGATAAACCTAACAGAGACAAAGAAAAGATAATGCCCATAGAAATTAACATTAAGGGTGTAAAGAACCAAATAATTAAGAAAACGGAAGCGGGAAGAATGATACATCCCAAGAAAATAAAAAATACACGGGAAATATTAGAGATGATTAAAGGTGGATTAATTAATCTAATTAACCTTCCAATTAATGAACAAAGGGAGTTAATTAAGTTTAAAAATTATAGAAAAACTTAATAAACATGTCAAAAGTAAACCACCATAAAATAATGAATAAAAACTTAAATAAGGCTAGATCTCAATTAAATATGCCGACGATTGAAGTGTATCAGACAATATCAGTCATATCTTCAATACGGAATATACCATTAAAATATTTGGTAAATAATCCAGAGGTCAAAGGGATTGAATAGTATTAAATATGAGTGACTATGTTATGTTAGAAGAGTTACCATACCTGTTAGTTAAAAAGGAATTAACTATGACGGGAGACCGTGACTTAAATGAAGGTTTCGTAGCAGCCAAGTGGGAGAGCCGGATGATAAGGAGATTATCAAGGAGAGAAATAATTCCGAACACCCCAGTAATCCGAGGAAGAGGAGTAACTGAGTTTATGGACGATTGGTTAAACCAAGTAATAATCAACCAAAAAAAAGGGGACTGATTTTCTGTATACCGACCAAGCAACCCATTGGAAAGAAGGAACCAAATAAATAATATTAATTAAGACAAAGGCAAATCAAATGAAGAAAGAAAAATGATATAATACTAAATTCTAAAACAAAATAAGGTAAACTTATATCAATAATTTACAGGAATTAATTTAGAAGAAAAAATAAATCAACAAAATTCGAAAAGAATGTAAGGACAACTTACCTAATATATTTAGAAACGATATGATTGAAGATAAACGACAAAACGCCAAGAGAATGTAAGAACGACTTACATAATTTATTTATAAATAACATGATATAGAATGGAATAATAGAAAAAATAATATTTTTATGGGAACAACGAAAAAAAAATAAAATAAAAACAATTAAGGGAAATGTGCTCAGACAAGACGGTAAAATAAGAAGGACAATGAAAAATTTAATGACTATAATTACAATGAAGCTAAAGAATGATAATAATTAATACAGCTACAATTTAGAATTTCTTGGAGTTGAAAATGATAAAGGAAGAAAGGATACGAAGAACATCTGTCACAAGAAGGAAAGTCAAAAGGATTTACAAAAAATGCCTGTCAATAACGTTATCTAAAAATAGCTACAGAAAATAAGAAGGAATCAAGAAGAAAAAAGAAATATATAACCAAATGTAAACAGCAACAGCGTGAATAATCCCAAGAGTGTTTTTTACTAGTCGCCAATCGACTACTTGTAAGTTTTTTTTTATATATAATGAATTGACTGTAGAAATGTTCCAGAAATCATTTTCCTGAGCAGACGGTACGTCCCTCTGTACTCAGAAGGTGTAAGGATGGACAGCGGAGTAATGGACCCAAAAGTGGCCACCCGAACTGAACCACCGCATAGGATAGGAAAAAATGTTAGGGAAATTAAATATTTAAGGGATAACAAATCAGCTAAGAAGATATTATATCAGATTCCAGAATTATGAAGAAAGAAAATAGAAGGAATATAGCAGACATACGCTCAATTGAGCAAGGACAGGTATAGAAGTAAATAGAAATATGAGAGGGTTAGAACAAGTTTTTATGGACTATTGTGACCAGTCCTCATCAAGTGATGTTCGAAAACCACCACCACGAGAAATAATATCAATAGTTAATTTTCCTCCAGGAGAGAGAGTAGAGTACAATAAAATGGAAATTGTAACTAAACGTAATGTGTGTTACAAAAATATATAAATATGTGTTAGTGTAGAAATAGAAATTGTTTATTAAAAAAAGTTTTTTAATTAAATTTTTTTTTATTAACTAATTAATTAAGAACAATTAATTAATTAAGTTTCGTGGTGTTCCGAAACGTTTATCACTTAATTTAAATGTTTTATAGGCTTTTGAGTATTTGTTAAAGACTCCAGCCACTTATAGGATTGTTCCCAATAGCAATCGATCCTTGTTTATTTTCGGTTTGGAGGTTATTTTCCTTCTGGTGGTGAAATTCTTGTAGTAAATTCTTATTAAATTAAAGTATTGTGTTAATTGTCTATATTAAGAAATGAAAAACTGTTTAAATATGAAATATATTAATAATTTTATTAACAATTTGGTATTTTGACTCTTGTCGATATGTATATCGATTCTCAGGGTATCGTTTTGTTATTACAAATTTTTTATATAAAGGTTCTTTGAACAGCTATGTTAGGGAAAGTCAGAGAAATAGGGCAAAGATTGAAAAGTATAACATTACAAGGTAAATTCTTAATTATAACAGTACATATATTCGATTTAAAGTATAGAAATAAGTTAATAGGTTGCGAACCGTCCAGCAGGCTGTAGCAGGCTGTGTTGATTTGAGTTGTTGGAAATCAGCAATGGCCGCCGTTGAAGTTGGAAATCGTCACCTCGAAGTTTTGGTGTTCAAATAAAGATGTTTTCCTTTTGAATTTACGTCGTGGTGTCTGCAAATCTTCCTTCTGATGTTGGTGTATTGTCTCTGGTTCAGTTTCGGTGTTGTATTCGGAAAATTGATGTAGTTATAAGTCAGGTTCACTTTTGTCGGTTAGGCACTTTTTTGGTTAAGTTTTAATACTGTTTTATTTGGTTTAAATGTTATTTCCACTGGTGTTCTGTGCAGTATAATGTTAGTTCAGTGTTTGTATATGTTTCTTTCACTGTGTATGACTTTAAAAATATTTTTTACCGAAACTGGCGATTTTCACTTTCGGATCATTCAATTATTCGCCATTACGGTATTCGTAACTAGGTTAATACGGTTAAATTGCTCGTGTCAAGTGTCCCGTACGATCTTCAATAATTAACTAACTTACTTCCTTCATCTCCGACTAAAACCTTAGCCAAAGCAATATTATTCCTTCCATTGTTCGAATTTTATTTTGCATCCTGTGCATGTAATAAAGTTACATTATATAACTGATTATACTTTGGTTATTCTTCAAATTTATTAGCTAGTTGTTACTTAATTTTATCCTTCAGTTCATTCTGCGTAATTTGATAACAAATAATGCCGTTTTATTAAGTTTTTGATCTAAAATTGATAATTATTCCTTCATTTTGTAATTTCTAATTACTAAGGTTTAGCTTCCTGTTATTTTCCAAATTCTGCCATTATCAAGTTATATTAATAATTATTAAATCTCATATTGTAATAAAAGGTTTATATTCCCTTAATTTCTTGCAATTACATGAATTGGTTAAGTTTTAAAATATTATGTTGGAAAAAATGACTCCCCTCTCCAAATTTTGAGTTCTGTCATTTCCATTTTTATCAATAATTCGGGCTATAATTTTACAAAATCTTTCTTAGTTATATTTCTAATTACATGGCTTTGTTTCTGATTTACATTATCTAAATCCCTTCAGTTTAAATGTATTTAAGTATTTAGTTTCTCAGTTTTGATGATGTTTAGTTTTTAACTTTTGGCCTAGATTCCTAACAGTTTTTACATACAAATTTTTATAAATAATACTTATTGAGTTATACCCTCTCTGACTTTCATTGACATTGTAACATAAAATAAATATTTTCTTCTTGTAAACAAAATAACAATTAGTAGCTTTCATACTATTAACATATAACAAATAATTCCAATTAATAGCTGTCTTTAACAAATCAGACATTTTTTATACTCAAATATATACATAACAAATATCATATATATAGAATGTTTTTCCATTCTAACATCTTAATTAATTATTCACAATCATACCTATAATAAATATTTTACAATTAAAGAATGTTATTGGTTCTGATCTGTTTAAATTTTCTTATTCCTAATACATTTTAAATATCTTATTATACCTAAACAAAACCTTATTTACTATAATCTTATTCTATATTCCTTATATTAAGTTTTTTATTAGCAGTTTTTATCTGTTTTTAATAGGGTTTTGGGTAATTGTACCCTGTCACTTCACTTTTTTATTCTGTATCTGCCCTTGTTTTATTAATCATTCTAATGATTGTCATTTAAACAGATTGGCAGTTCTTTGCTATAACACATGTATTATATTATCTCCGTACATAAATTAAGCCACTTCAAAGTTGTATTATTTCATTATTTACATAATTTGTGAATACCAATAATGAAACATAAGGTTCATTTTTTATAATACTAAAACTTGCACTGGTTCTCTTTACATTCCTTGATTCTATTTCTAAATGGTTATATAGTCTTATTAAAATCAAGAGATCTATTCGTAGATTACAATGAAGATTTGTTCTTTGGTATTATATTATTATTTCATCTTGGTCCACTTTCAACTCTTACTCTATACACTTTTTTGTCTTATCTATTGTACATGTGGGTTTTTTCATTAATATTTTGTTATACTTTTTTATTATTATTTTTTTTATTTATGTTGGGGTATGGGTGTTTTTTTTTTTACAAGAGCATTCCTTCTTCTTGTGGATGTTGTCTTCTTCTTGTTTCTTCATTGATGTCTTCTTTTCTTCTGGTTTCTTATAATTGTATTTTCTTCATCTTCTTCTAGATGTCATCGGGTTTTTGGGTTTCTTCTTCACCTACTCTTCTTGTTTCATACAACAGATTTCCTTCTCTTTGTTGTGTTTAGTTATGTTCTGGGTTTTTCCTTGCCTACTCCTTACCTTCGTTGTGGGTTTAGTTATGTTCTGGGTTTCTTCCTTATCTACTCCTTACCTTCGTCATTTACAATTGTCATTTAATCATTTACGTCCTTATCTACTCCTTACCTACTATTTACAATTGTCATTTAATCAATACTAACATTCATTAATTATTTTGGTTCTTTACCGGTTTCATTTTCTTTATTATTTTTGATTACATTATTCCTCACTTCTCTATTCTTTATTCCTTGTCTGCGTTTTCTTGACGTGTTTCATTTTATTTTCTTCAACGTTGGTTTGTTCCCTCTTTGTTCTCATTTTCTTCTCCTTCACTTCTCATCTTGTTTACTTTATTTTGGTTCTTAGCTGGCCAATCTCTGGGGTTGGGTCAAAGTCGTTTGTCTGTCAGTCTAGTCGTTGAGTTTCTTTAATAATCACTTTTGGTTTATAATTCTTTCTTAATTACTTTTTACGTTTTTACTCTCTTCATTATTTATTCATTAACATACATTATTTTTTAGCGTTTTTTACATACTTATTGTTATCAAAACTGATCTGAATTTGGCGATGTTATATAATGCCCTTCCACCAAAATTGATCATTTTATGAAACGTGATTCTAAGTTTGATGAAATTATCAATTGTATTGTATCATTTTCTTCTTAAATTCTCCTGCTTCTCGTTCATTTTTTATGCTTAATTCTGTATCTTTTATTTCCTTTCTTCTGATTCCTTTCTTCATTATTTTCTCATATTACGAACTGGCTTATTGATTTTTAATGATAAATTATTCCCTATAAATCTTATTTTCCCTAACTATCCCTACTTTGTAGCTGAAATCGATTCGGATGGGATCTATTGGCTTACCTAACTCCGTCGTTCAAAACTACTCTTATTCTGAGATCAGGGGAACATCATCCCTGCTCAGTTAAATGAATGCTGGACTTATTAAACAGTCAATCTCAACTAATAAATCTTCAATACAGTCATCTCGTGACTCAAAATAATAATAATAATCATAATATTTGTTGGGAATCTTTTACTTTTGTATTTCATTATTGCTCAGTTCGAGTCATATATTTCTTCATCTTTCTTTATAGATACTACTTGATAATACTTGAAGCATTGCTTTTCATTGATACAATTCACATTTTTATCCATTTTTAATTACTCTTTGTTTCATCTCATTTCATATTATAACTCTTAGAATGTTTATTTTATCTATTTCGTTTTTTGATCATAGGCTTGTTTAATTTTACTTCCCATATTTTGCTAAATAGTTGTGGAAGTTGATCGTTTTGATTGATACTTTTTTTTCATAATTTTTTAATTAAACAGTAGTTAGTGTTTCTTACTAGTTAGGAATTTTTGTAGCTTATTCCTTTATAGTATGGTTTGCTTTTTATGCCTCATATTTTGGCTAAAGATTATTGTAACTTAATCTTATTTTGTAGGAATGTTCTGTAACTTCATTCCTTAATTATTATTTTTTATTTAAATATTATAGTAAGTTTGTGTTTCTTACGTTATATGGATTCTTGGTAACTTTATTTCTCCATTTTATAATTGGTCTAAAATATTATCGAAATATTTGTGTAAGCTGTCCTTACCTAACTTTTTTGAATTTTGAAATTCATTTTATACTTTTCTTTATTACTTATTAGCAAACTTATTCGTTTGTATTATTATTTCTTTTTATTCAAAGTAACCTGGTTGGTTTTTCAATTTAAAAATTTTTCAGTCATGTTTGGCTGTCATAATATTTTTTAATTGATGCCTGATTGTATACCCCCTTTATTTTCTTAGTGATGGGGTTAGTGATTTCATAAGTATTATTGCCCTTATCTTTTGTGATAGTGTACGGTCCTACGTATAATAATAGTAACTTTTTTGTAATGCCTTCTATTGAGCTGGGTAATTCTCTGTTTTTTATCAGCACACTCTCTCCTATCTGGTACTTGATAGTATTTTGATGGTTCTTAGAGTATTTATATTTCTGTTGCTCTACCTTCTCTGCGATTCTGTTATAAACTCTTCTTTTTTCGAATTGGTGGGAAATTTAATTAGATCGTTTATCTCTCTAGGTGGTGGTCGCTCAAACATCATTGAGTATGGTGTGGCTTCAGTGAAGTTGTGGTAAGCCAGGTTTATAAATTCTTCAGTGGATTTTAGGTAATTGTGCCATTCCTTTTGCTTATTATGGCAGTAGGTTCTCAGAATTCGACCCACTTCTCTAAGTACTCTCTCAGCTGGGTTACTGCTGGGGTGATAAACGGATGTTTTGTAGGTTTTAATACCATGTTCCCAGAGTTTGTTTTTCCATAGATTTCCTTTAAACTGAGTCCCATGATTGGTTATGATGGCCACTTCTGGTATAAAGTTGTTTAATATAATTTCAATAATTTTCTTGGTAGTAGCACGGTTAATGGAGTACAATTTAGTATATTTGGTGAAGTGATCGAATATGATTATAATGAATTTAAATCGGTGTCTTCCTCCACTGCGAGGAAATGGACCACAAATATCAAGGAATACTCTTTCTAATTTTTGACTTGATATTATGGGTATCATCATACCCTCTTTTTAGAATTGTTGCACTTTACCATTTGACAGATGTGACATTTTTGTATAGTTTTGCTCACCTTTCGATAAATACTCTTGATATACACTTATTCCTCTAGTGCTTTTACTACTTTCATGGCACCCATATGGCCGTACCAGATGTGGTAGTCCAAGATTAGTTGTTCTTCTACAATAGATGGAATTACTAGTTTCCATTCTCCAATGTTAGGGTTATTTTTAATGAATAATAAGTTATCGTGTACTTTATAATACTGTAGAATGGGTACTTCTTCTTTCAATATTCTCTCTCGGATACTCACTATTTTTGGGTCCACATTTTGCTGTTTGCTTATTTCCAGCGTTATTTTTTCCAGATCTGTTCTATCCTTGATTATGTTATATACCTTGACTAGCAGTTCTTTCTCTCTCTCGAATGTTTGTTGCTGGATGTTGATACGGGATAATATATCAGCAGCTGTGTTTTTCTTCCCTGGTATGTACTTCCAGTTAATATGGTATTTCTGCAGTAATAATATCCATCGGGTTAGTCTTCCATAACTGAGCTTCCATTGCTTAAGGAAAGATATGGATCTATGGTCACTTCTCACGGTTATGTTGTATCCTAAAATGTACGTCCTGAATTTGTTGCAGGCGAACACAACACTAAGTAGTTCCTTCTCCGTGACGTGGTAATTCCTTTCACATACATTTAAGGTTCTACTTGCAAAGCTTATGACCATATGTTGCCCCTTATCATCTTCTTGATATAATACAGCGCCGACACTCACGTCGCTCGCATCACAGTTCATGAAGAATGGCTTTTTGAAATCTGGATGGTGTAAAATGACGGTGTTTAAAAATTTCTCTTTTATTTGTTCAAACACTTCGTCTTGTTCGGCTCCCCATGTCCATTTATTTTTAGCGGATAACTGTTTTTGAAATTGTGCTGTTAGCTTGGAATAATTGTCCTGGAATTTCCGATAATAATTGCATATTCCAAGGAAAGACTGTAGCTGTTTTTTATTTTTTGGTGTGTGGAATCGTTGTATTGCTTCAACTTTCTCTGAAGGAGATGCCTTCTTCTGTCAGATTAAAACCTAAAAATTGTACCTTGCTGGCTGTGAATTTTGATTTATCCAGCTTAAGGGTAATATGGTTATCTGATAATTTTTTCAAAACTGTCTCCACTCTATCACAGTGTTTTTGCCAATTTGATGAGGTGATCAACAAGTCATCTACGTATACAGTAGTAAAATTAAGTACCTCTTGTCCCAATATCTGATCCATACACTTGACGAATACTGCAACCGAATTGATCAGTCCGAATGGCAGTCTTTTGAATTGGTAGTTTCTCCCAGCGAACAGAAAAGCTAAGTATTTTCTACTGTTCGGATGTAGCTCCACCTGCCAGTATCCACATACTGTATCCCATGCGCTGATGTATTTAGTACTATGGAACTTCTTGAGAATCTCTTCAATTTCGCCTTCAATGTTCTATCATTTACGATCATTTTATTGATCTCTCTAGCATCGAGGCATATTCTTACTTTTCCATCCTTTTTCGGTATCGCCACTATTGGACTGGTATATGGTGATTGGCTTAATTCTATTATATCATCTTCCATCATCTGGTTGATCTCTGCTCTCACTGCATCCTTTGAGAGTAGGCGATAGGGTAAGATTTTTTCTTATAATCAACGGGCTCTTTGAATATGATTTTACATTGGTAATCTTTTACCTTGCCCGGGGCATCAGAAAAAATGTGTCGATATTTATTGTAAATGTTTATGAGATCCTCTGCCTGGTGAACACTAATCTGTTGATCTCGTACTTCTCTTTGGAATTGTCTGATCTCCTCCAGCTTGTTTGACCATATTTCTTCATCCTTCCATTCATTTCCTATCCTTCCATGTGATTGGTGACAATAATTGTTTTGTAACCTGGTGCAACAGTTGTTTATTGAAGGTAAGTTACTACCCTTCACTATACTTGTTGTCCATATTCCATGTTCAGTGTTTAGTGACACTTCTCCTTGCCGCAGATCAATTATGGCAGAGTATTGTCGGAGTACATCACATCCAAGTATTGAGAATGGCAGGCCACTGGCAACAAGAAAAGACATAGTGAATGTTAGGCCTTCACTTTTAAATTCCAAGGACACTTGTTTCCTGACAGTTTTGTTTTGTCTGCCGGTAGCACCGATGATGGTCACATTGTTTACTGGTAGAGTTGGTATAGGTATACTACTTTCCTGTTGTAGTCGGCTTAACTCTACTTGGTCAATTAAAGATATATTAGATCCAGTATCGATCATTAATGTTGACATGACTCCATTTATTTGGGCATTTACGTACACTATCTCACTGTTTCGGCTAGGCATTGTTTGATTACTTTCTTCAATCAACTCGTCTCTTATATTTTTTAGATAATTTGTCTGTATTATAGTGATTATATTTTCTGTCGTCTTGCATTCCCCAAGAGATTGGTCCAGTGATGGGCTGTTCACAGTTTTCACTGACCTTAGGCGTTTAAATGAGGGTTGTCCTCATTATCTCTAACTTCATTAGTTTTTAATGGTTGGTTAGTGATTGGCTCCTGTCGATTATACCTGTTATCTACGTCGTTCCTGGTATCTTCCTCGAATGTGTGGCTTCTTGTGTCGGGTACCTGGTTAAAGTACGTTCGTCGATAGTTAGTTTGGGAATAGTTTCTTTCTGGACTCCGTTGTCTTTGTCCTCTTACGTAATTTACCTGTGGTCGGTATCCTTGGTTGTTGTTACTATTACCGTTTCCAGGGCGATAATAGTTATTAGGACCATTCTGTGTGTCGGACCCCTGTAGTTGTTCCGGAAATTGTTATTATTATTCCCATTTCTGTTGAAGTTTCTGGGTATATTATTGCCCCGTTGGTTCCCTGGATAATTATTAGGGTTGTTTTGTGGTGGCTTGTTATCCCCTTGTTGGTTTGGTAATGATGGTCCTTCGTTTACTCTATTACTTCTGAAGCTCGATACTCTATTTTTCCTGTATTGCTACTCGTGCTCATGGCTCTCTAACAAACTAGCCATGTCTTGAATGGTCTTTACTTGACTGTACATCCGTGCTTTTTGTATGGCGCCGTCGTAATGGTAAGACAATTGTATCACAAGACACTCTTCCGGGATGCGTGGTTCCAAATTTCTTGCCATGCAGATCTTTCCCAGGAAGTAGGATGTGAGAGATTGTCCATTTTGACTCTCATACCTCCCGTTGCTTAGGTTGTTGCGGACCATGTTCTGTGTCGATTCAGACCAGTATTTAGCCTTGAATTGGGTCTTAAATTCTTGAATGCTCTGGATGTCTGGTCTTGTGGCAGTCCACCAGTTGTCGTAGGTTTCTTTGAACATTTCGTCCAGTATTCCTCTCACTGTTATCCATCGGGTCTCTCGATTTTTTATTATTAACTCTTCCACCCTCTTCAGGAATTCAATAGGGTTCCTTTTATAATTACGGAAGTTGATAGTATCCTTATTGTCCGTGTGAATGATATGGTTACTGTTACATGGCCGGTCACGCCAGGCGTCCACTTCTTCCCGTAATGATTCTTCTAGTCTGTGCATCTCGTCAATCCTTTGTTTGTTTTTGTCTACTTTGCTGTATATTTTATTCAAATTGCTGTATACCCCTTCCATTCTTTCTCCCAGGTCTGTTCGTACAGCTGCTATCTCCTTCTGGTTTTCTTCCCGGACTTGATGTATGTCCTGGTCCATCTGTTCACATCTTTTGGCTGTTTCTTCGTGGCATTCCTCAATTCTCCTTTTATTTTCTTCTTCAACGTTGTTTATTTTGTTGATTACTTCCTCACAGATTTCTGAAATATTTTCGTTGGTCTTCTCTAGTCTCTCCAACGTCTCCTCTAATTTCTCATTTGTTTCGGTGATCTGTTGTATGGTTTCTTCTCGGTACTCCCTTAATTGTTGGATCACCTGCTGCTTCATCTCTTCCTTAGTTATTTCATTGATTTCCTTCAGCTGTTGTTGGAGGGTTTCGTTATTTTGGTTAGTGGTTTGTCTCAATTCTTCTTTCTGCTTCTGAAAATTGTCCTCCTGTTTCTTAAAATTTTCACTGGTTTTTTTCTTCATGCCGTCGAATTTATTGTTCATCTGTTTGAGACTCGCCTCATTCTTGTCGAATTTATTGTTCATACTATTCATCATTTCCATTAATTTTAGTATGTTCGAGTCTCCTCTAGCTTCTCCCTTGTCACCCGCCTGTAGTTCCATTTCTTTATCTTTGGTTGGTTCTGTTGTGGTTATTGTTGTCTCCACTTCTTCGATCGATGCTCCTACCTCTTCTTCCCCTCTATTTTCTTCCATCTCTTTGTCCTTCGCCAACTTTTTCGATAAACCTCTTGTATGCATCTTGATCTCCTTTCGTGACCGCCGCTAGAATTTCGTATCTTCCTTTCTTCTAGTCTTACCAGTTGGTCGCCAATTTATTATGAAACGTGTGCCGTCCGTCTTACTTCTGCAAGCGTGTAAACGTCGTCCTTAAAGTATTCTGTAAAATATAGAAGTGTGTCAGAGTGTAACTTGTGTATGTGTGTCTTACCAATTCGTCCTCGCTCGGTAACGTAACTTACGATGCTTGAGTCCGTAGCGAACGTACGGATACCAGGTATCGTAGTCCCGATCTGAGGTTCACTAGGAGCGTATAATTCCCGGGTGGCGCCAAATTGTTTAATTAAAACAATTAAAAATGTCTTATTATCAGTGATTCTGCTCAGACGGTGTGAAGGATTCAATTTGTCCCGCCGTTTATCGAGTTGTATGATCGAGCCGGCAGTTGCCGTATTCGCTGCTTGAGCGCTAGTCATCACGTCAGAGACGTTCGCTGTAAATTATAATTTTAAGAATACACTTTCCTACTGAAAATAAAACACATTTTTATATACACAGTATTGATTTATTAGCGATTTGATATTACTGTTTTCATAGACACAAGCTATATTTGATTTCTTATATAATTTTGCACCGGTTATTTCTTTATGAGACTTTTTCTCTCTGGGTTTTACAATCGATTTTGAACGTGACTAACATACAGTATGTCGTCCTACCAAAGTGGTAAACAAACAATTTCGTTCAAATGTTTTGGATTCTTTTGATCACGTTAAAAGGCTCAAATGCAATTACAATAATAAAAATACACAACCTTACAATGTTGCTAATTAAATATGATAATGTGTAACTATAACTGGTTTGTTGAAGTGTAGTATAAGTGTTTTAAAGGTTCGTACATTAATGCTAGGTTATCTTTATAATTTGACCAATATACAGTGTCTTAATATTTTTATTTAATCTTTGAAAGAGAATAAAATTGATTCAGTGATATTTCAGAATATAGTGAGAAATATTCAAAGTGCGTTATTTCGGAAGTTTAGATAATTTATTGGATACTTAACAGCTTCGTAGCATGTGATTAATCTGTTGGCCTGGACTGAAAGAATGTGGCCGCAATATAATTCAGTTTTCGTTTATTCGGGTTTTGGGCATCTTTTTCAAAGTATTCAGATTCATTTATTCATTTCGTCTGGAAATAAAACGTTTTCTCCATCAGGTAATTGAGTTCAGTGATAGTCAGCCTCCTTCTCGTTCAATTTTGATAATTTGTTTGACTTTTAAAACATTTTAAATAAGAAAATAGGTTGTTCTGAATTCTGGCGTCTGTTTTTCCGGAGCGTCACTTTCTGAGTAATGATATTCAACGGTAATTTCGTCTTCAACCGTGGTTTCCATGGTTACCAAAGTATTCTGATTGGGCTAGCTTGATATAAATCCATTGTTATCAAAATTTGAATTCTTTTCAAATCTTCCTATATTTTCTGACTTCCTTCCTTCTCTTATCTTCCTTCTTAAGTATTAATTATTAGCACTGTCATTTGTATTTTCTCACAAAGATTATTTTGGTATCCCACAATATTGGGTTTTTCATGTTTTATAAGTTTACAATTAATTTAATACTTACTAATTACATTTCTCTGTTTACATAACTCCTTATTTTAGTATTTTGTTGTTAATAATATTTACCATTTATCCTTGGTTAATTAGTCACCTTGGATTTGTTAATACTTGGCTATTTTCATACAATTAGTATTTGTTTATGTTTGACCGTTAGGCCTGTTTCAAGTCTAAGTAGCCATTACTGGTTTTTGATTGTTTCATACACATTATATCTCATTTTGTCCTAGATCGTTATTTTGTTTTTATAATTAGGTTTATTATCTATGGAGGTGTTTTGGTTCAGTCTTTGTGTGATTTTTGTGTGTTACAACTGTGTTATTCCATATTTCTTGCTAATTATTTACTAACGGTTTTCTTTTTTATAACTCAAACATTGCTTTCTTTTCTCATTTATTTATTCTGCCAATGTCAACAATATGGCTATTAATTACTACCCTTTCATCATATAACATATAACATTTAGGTCTATGTTTGGGATAATTACCCAATCCATCTCCTATTCATAAACAATTGTTTATACAACTAATTAACACTTATTATTTAATATTGGTGTACAATTCATTACTTTTGATTTATTGTTCGGGTGATAAACAATCTCACCTCTATTGAACTTGTTTCATTACTCTCCTCTTATAACATGGGTATTTACTTATGGTTATTACATACTTATTTTATAAAACTCTTTGCTTTCCTTTCCATGTTAACATCATCTTATTACTTTTTCTTGTGATTCACACCTTTAAATTCTACAATACATTCTTAAGTTCTATAATAATATTATTTTATAATTACTACAGTTAATATCACTCTTCAGTGTTCATTATTACTGAATCAATGTTTTATTTTAAATATTATTCATAATAACTTTCTTAAATGTTATTGTTCACTATTAAATCTTAAACATTGGTTATTTTTACTAAGTCTTTATCTTAGCCTTCTCTATTCTTACTATTTTTATTACTGACAATATTTTTATTTATTTATCACTTGCACTTTTAAATTATTTTGTGTTCATTATATTTTACTTAGTGTTTCTTTTTCTATCATTTCACTTTAGGGTAAGTTCACTTTCACTAGTTTAACTTCCGTTTACTTCTCACTATTTTACTCTCTTTCTCTACACATATTATATATAATTATTAATATCATGTCTTTCTCTATTAACCACTTACATGTACTCCTAACTCTTTGGCTAGTGTATTTTTATCTATCGTGTTTTATTAATGACTATTTACAATTGTCATTTAATCAATACTAACATTCATTAATTATTTTGGTTCTTTACCGGTTTCATTTTCTTTATTATTTTTGATTACATTATTCCTCACTTCTCTATTCTTTATTCCTTGTCTGCGTTTTCTTGACGTGTTTCATTTTATTTTCTTCAACGTTGGTTTGTTCCCTCTTTGTTCTCATTTTCTTCTCCTTCACTTCTCATCTTGTTTACTTTATTTTGGTTCTTAGCTGGCCAATCTCTGGGGTTGGGTCAAAGTCGTTTGTCTGTCAGTCTAGTCGTTGAGTTTCTTTAATAATCACTTTTGGTTTATAATTCTTTCTTAATTACTTTTTACGTTTTTACTCTCTTCATTATTTATTCATTAACATACATTATTTTTTAGCGTTTTTTACATACTTATTGTTATCAAAACTGATTTGAATTTGGCGATGTTATATAATATATATATGTATATATATATATATGTATATATATATTGTAACATTACATAATCAGTGATCAATACTGATAAGAAATAAAGAAGTATTTGTAAAATAATAATAATAAAAAGTCAGTAGTTACCCATTCCAAAAGTCAGAAATGAGGGATTAAGTATCATGCTATGAAACATTTGTACCATAAAACACTTTAGCAATTAAAAAACAATGTACTAAGTGTTACCATAAAAGTGCGGTGTGTATAAAGGGCAACATAGTATATGTGTAAATTGTAAAAACTGAAAAAGACATCAATCACAAATAGTGAAGATGCTGGACTACAGTAGTAAACTATAAGTTTAGTAATAAGTTGTTGTAGTTTTGTTTTGTTAGGCCACAAAGGCAATATCAATGTAATTAAAATATTATTTTTGATTATGTTTGAAGGATCCAGGGTTATATAAGAAATTAATAATTGCTAAAAGAAAATAAAGTAAAGAGATGAAGGGAAAATAAAATAGTGCCTAGAGTAATAATACATTTACAGAAGAATAAGTCAGAAATAAATCAAGTTAAAAACCACTAAATAATAAAATACAAGTATCTAAGCTTATGTAAAGATGTGAAGAAAACATTATATAAATTAAATGTAATTATAGTTAAACATTATAAAGGAGTATTTTTCCTAAAACAGGGAAGAACTAATAATAATTAATACTAGCCTATTTACTAAAACTGTACCTAGGTTAGCAAATAAAAACTCATCAATTTCTTGGTTACTAAGGGTAACATAATCAACAAGATGAATTAATTGTTAAATTGGATTTCAAGTGAGTAGATGACCAAAAATAATGTCCGGCAAATTTAAAAAATTTAGTAACTACAATTCAGAAAAACACCATTCTAAATTAATGAAACGATTCAGCACAAGCCACTACATCTGAGACATCCGTCGAACCACAATAATTAATGCAAGAAAATTGAAGAACATCGAAAATTCATACCACCATCTGATGGCCTGACAATTTTGAACTATCACGACTTGGGTGAGATCGCCTACCTTAATAAACTAAAAATTACACATCACCAACAAGTAACGAACACTAGAAACAGTACAACATCTTTCAATTTATAAGAAAACTTAGTGTGAAGATTATAAACTTTATTTTACTTAACCAAACATAGTCAAAACGTGGGTTCATTATAAATCTACAGCAGCCATCTTACTTTCCATTGCCTTCAGTGTGAATACGTAGTCTGCGCTCTGGCGTTTAAAAAACGAACTTGTTGAATCATACTTTAAGAAAACAAATATTAATTATTGTAAAGTATGATACTAATAACCAAGCATTTCTGACTTTCTTATAGTTCAAAGAATCCCCAAAGAACCCTGAGATACATAATTTATTAATTTTAATAGTAACTGTAATTGAATACATCTGTTGTGTTATATGAAAAACTTATATCGAAAAATGTTGTGATTTCGAAAATAATCGATTTGTAAACTGAGGATTTGGAGGTAATAATTTCCAGAAAAATAAACCAAATTCAATCAATAAATACCTTTCTTTTAGGTAATTAACTTTGTATTATTTCTTGTAGATAGCAGATTCGTTACAGGAAACAGGTGAATAGCAGAGAAGAGTAAGAAAGTTAGCTCCGACATCAGAACTTATGAAATACGACGGAAAACATAACCTGTAATTGGTTCGCAAATTAGAAACAGCTGATGCAACGCGCGTAAAAATCAAACGAATAATTCGCACTCAGAGAGAGGAATTCTCTCTCTCTCTCTCTCTCTCTCTCTCTCTCTCTCCTACCCTTTTACAAACAACTGAATAGTAATACCTGTAAGAAGATATAATACATAATAAAGAATACCGTGGTTTATTTGTGAATACTAAAGAATTACACACACCAAAAAATAAAAATAAATAACACTATCGGAGTATAAAAAAGACGTAGTTATTATACAGTAATGGTCCTAACAAAGAGGGAGTCGTTACAGAATGGGGCTCAACTTAGAGTGCTCAAATTAGGAAAGAATTTCGAAGTATACAAGTAAATAATAACAAAAAACCTAATTTTTGTTGGCAACTGTAAGAAGCCAAGAAATGCATCATACCAGAGGCAGGTCAAAGAAGAGGGCAGAAGACCCGGAGAAGGAAGAAGGGGGACAGGAACAAGAAATAGAAGTAGTCACGGACAGTGAAATGAACAACAGACAGGCGATAAGGAAGAAACCGAAGTAGTTATAGACACTGAAAAAGAGCAACAAGCGGGTGACAAAGCAGAAGCCAGAGGGGAATCAAATTGGCAAGAAATAATGAAATTAATGGCTGAACAAAGCAGACAAAACAATGAAAACTGAATAAGACAGATGAAAGAAGAAATTAATGAAAAGTTTTGGAAACAGGAGGAAAAATTTGATAAAATAGATGAAAATTTTAGGAAACAGGAGGAAAACTCAAGGAAACAAAACGAAACCTTGAGGGAAAGTGTAAAACAAATTGAGAAAATAAACGAAGAAACTTTGAAACAAATTGAAGGTAAGATGGAGAAGTTCAATAAGGAGTTAAGGGAAACTTTCGGGGGGAAGATTGAAAATGTTAACAAAACGCTTAACCAAAAAGCAGATGAATACCAGGAGGAAACATTAATGAAACAAATAGATGAAAGTTTCAGAAAGTTAGAGGAAACAATGGACAGTGATTTCAAGAATCGGAATGAATCACTAGATAGCACTTCCGAAGGTATTAAAGAAGACCAAAGTGCATTGTTATCTGAAGATAAACCTAACAGAGACAAAGAAAAGATAATGCCCATAGAAATTAACATTAAGGGTGTAAAGAACCAAATAATTAAGAAAACGGAAGCGGGAAGAATGATACATCCCAAGAAAATAAAAAATACACGGGAAATATTAGAGATGATTAAAGGTGGATTAATTAATCTAATTAACCTTCCAATTAATGAACAAAGGGAGTTAATTAAGTTTAAAAATTATAGAAAAACTTAATAAACATGTCAAAAGTAAACCACCATAAAATAATGAATAAAAACTTAAATAAGGCTAGATCTCAATTAAATATGCCGACGATTGAAGTGTATCAGACAATATCAGTCATATCTTCAATACGGAATATACCATTAAAATATTTGGTAAATAATCCAGAGGTCAAAGGGATTGAATAGTATTAAATATGAGTGACTATGTTATGTTAGAAGAGTTACCATACCTGTTAGTTAAAAAGGAATTAACTATGACGGGAGACCGTGACTTAAATGAAGGTTTCGTAGCAGCCAAGTGGGAGAGCCGGATGATAAGGAGATTATCAAGGAGAGAAATAATTCCGAACACCCCAGTAATCCGAGGAAGAGGAGTAACTGAGTTTATGGACGATTGGTTAAACCAAGTAATAATCAACCAAAAAAAAGGGGACTGATTTTCTGTATACCGACCAAGCAACCCATTGGAAAGAAGGAACCAAATAAATAATATTAATTAAGACAAAGGCAAATCAAATGAAGAAAGAAAAATGATATAATACTAAATTCTAAAACAAAATAAGGTAAACTTTTATCAATAATTTACAGGAATTAATTTAGAAGAAAAAATAAATCAACAAAATTCGAAAAGAATGTAAGGACAACTTACCTAATATATTTAGAAACGATATGATTGAAGATAAACGACAAAACGCCAAGAGAATGTAAGAACGACTTACATAATTTATTTATAAATAACATGATATAGAATGGAATAATAGAAAAAATAATATTTTTATGGGAACAACGAAAAAAAAATAAAATAAAAACAATTAAGGGAAATGTGCTCAGACAAGACGGTAAAATAAGAAGGACAATGAAAAATTTAATGACTATAATTACAATGAAGCTAAAGAATGATAATAATTAATACAGCTACAATTTAGAATTTCTTGGAGTTGAAAATGATAAAGGAAGAAAGGATACGAAGAACATCTGTCACAAGAAGGAAAGTCAAAAGGATTTACAAAAAATGCCTGTCAATAACGTTATCTAAAAATAGCTACAGAAAATAAGAAGGAATCAAGAAGAAAAAAGAAATATATAACCAAATGTAAACAGCAACAGCGTGAATAATCCCAAGAGTGTTTTTTACTAGTCGCCAATCGACTACTTGTAAGTTTTTTTTTATATATAATGAATTGACTGTAGAAATGTTCCAGAAATCATTTTCCTGAGCAGACGGTACGTCCCTCTGTACTCAGAAGGTGTAAGGATGGACAGCGGAGTAATGGACCCAAAAGTGGCCACCCGAACTGAACCACCGCATAGGATAGGAAAAAATGTTAGGGAAATTAAATATTTAAGGGATAACAAATCAGCTAAGAAGATATTATATCAGATTCCAGAATTATGAAGAAAGAAAATAGAAGGAATATAGCAGACATACGCTCAATTGAGCAAGGACAGGTATAGAAGTAAATAGAAATATGAGAGGGTTAGAACAAGTTTTTATGGACTATTGTGACCAGTCCTCATCAAGTGATGTTCGAAAACCACCACCACGAGAAATAATATCAATAGTTAATTTTCCTCCAGGAGAGAGAGTAGAGTACAATAAAATGGAAATTGTAACTAAACGTAATGTGTGTTACAAAAATATATAAATATGTGTTAGTGTAGAAATAGAAATTGTTTATTAAAAAAAGTTTTTTAATTAAATTTTTTTTTATTAACTAATTAATTAAGAACAATTAATTAATTAAGTTTCGTGGTGTTCCGAAACGTTTATCACTTAATTTAAATGTTTTATAGGCTTTTGAGTATTTGTTAAAGACTCCAGCCACTTATAGGATTGTTCCCAATAGCAATCGATCCTTGTTTATTTTCGGTTTGGAGGTTATTTTCCTTCTGGTGGTGAAATTCTTGTAGTAAATTCTTATTAAATTAAAGTATTGTGTTAATTGTCTATATTAAGAAATGAAAAACTGTTTAAATATGAAATATATTAATAATTTTATTAACAATTTGGTATTTTGACTCTTGTCGATATGTATATCGATTCTCAGGGTATCGTTTTGTTATTACAAATTTTTTATATAAAGGTTCTTTGAACAGCTATGTTAGGGAAAGTCAGAGAAATAGGGCAAAGATTGAAAAGTATAACATTACAAGGTAAATTCTTAATTATAACAGTACATATATTCGATTTAAAGTGTAGAAATAAGTAAATAGGTTGCGAACCGTCCAGCAGGCTGTAGCAGGCTGTGTTGATTTGAGTTGTTGGAAATCAGCAATGGCCGCCGTTGAAGTTGGAAATCGTCACCTCGAAGTTTTGGTGTTCAAATAAAGATGTTTTCCTTTTGAATTTACGTCGTGGTGTCTGCAAATCTTCCTTCTGATGTTGGTGTATTGTCTCTGGTTCAGTTTCGGTGTTGTATTCGGAAAATTGATGTAGTTATAAGTCAGGTTCACTTTTGTCGGTTAGGCACTTTTTTGGTTAAGTTTTAATACTGTTTTATTTGGTTTAAATGTTATTTCCACTGGTGTTCTGTGCAGTATAATGTTAGTTCAGTGTTTGTATATGTTTCTTTCACTGTGTATGACTTTAAAAATGTTTTTTACCGAAACTGGCGATTTTCACTTTCGGATCATTCAATTATTCGCCATTACGGTATTCGTAACTAGGTTAATACGGTTAAATTGCTCGTGTCAAGTGTCCCGTACGATCTTCAATAATTAACTAACTTACTTCCTTCATCTCCGACTAAAACCTTAGCCAAAGCAATATTATTCCTTCCATTGTTCGAATTTTATTTTGCATCCTGTGCATGTAATAAAGTTACATTATATAACTGATTATACTTTGGTTATTCTTCAAATTTATTAGCTAGTTGTTACTTAATTTTATCCTTCAGTTCATTCTGCGTAATTTGATAACAAATAATGCCGTTTTATTAAGTTTTTGATCTAAAATTGATAATTATTCCTTCATTTTGTAATTTCTAATTACTAAGGTTTAGCTTCCTGTTATTTTCCAAATTCTGCCATTATCAAGTTATATTAATAATTATTAAATCTCATATTGTAATAAAAGGTTTATATTCCCTTAATTTCTTGCAATTACATGAATTGGTTAAGTTTTAAAATATTATGTTGGAAAAAATGACTCCCCTCTCCAAATTTTGAGTTCTGTCATTTCCATTTTTATCAATAATTCGGGCTATAATTTTACAAAATCTTTCTTAGTTATATTTCTAATTACATGGCTTTGTTTCTGATTTACATTATCTAAATCCCTTCAGTTTAAATGTATTTAAGTATTTAGTTTCTCAGTTTTGATGATGTTTAGTTTTTAACTTTTGGCCTAGATTCCTAACAGTTTTTACATACAAATTTTTATAAATAATACTTATTGAGTTATACCCTCTCTGACTTTCATTGACATTGTAACATAAAATAAATATTTTCTTCTTGTAAACAAAATAACAATTAGTAGCTTTCATACTATTAACATATAACAAATAATTCCAATTAATAGCTGTCTTTAACAAATCAGACATTTTTTATACTCAAATATATACATAACAAATATCATATATATAGAATGTTTTTCCATTCTAACATCTTAATTAATTATTCACAATCATACCTATAATAAATATTTTACAATTAAAGAATGTTATTGGTTCTGATCTGTTTAAATTTTCTTATTCCTAATACATTTTAAATATCTTATTATACCTAAACAAAACCTTATTTACTATAATCTTATTCTATATTCCTTATATTAAGTTTTTTATTAGCAGTTTTTATCTGTTTTTAATAGGGTTTTGGGTAATTGTACCCTGTCACTTCACTTTTTTATTCTGTATCTGCCCTTGTTTTATTAATCATTCTAATGAATGTCATTTAAACAGATTGGCAGTTCTTTGCTATAACACATGTATTATATTATCTCTGTACATAAATTAAGCCACTTCAAAGTTGTATTATTTCATTATTTACATAATTTGTGAATACCAATAATGAAACATAAGGTTCATTTTTTATAATACTAAAACTTGCACTGGTTCTCTTTACATTCCTTGATTCTATTTCTAAATGGTTATATAGTCTTATTAAAATCAAGAGATCTATTCGTAGATTACAATGAAGATTTGTTCTTTGGTATTATATTATTATTTCATCTTGGTCCACTTTCAACTCTTACTCTATACACTTTTTTGTCTTATCTATTGTACATGTGGGTTTTTTCATTAATATTTTGTTATACTTTTTTATTATTATTTTTTTTATTTATGTTGGGGTATGGGTGTTTTTTTTTTTACAAGAGCATTCCTTCTTCTTGTGGATGTTGTCTTCTTCTTGTTTCCTCATTGATATCTTCTTTTCTTCTGGTTTCTTATAATTGTATTTTCTTCATCTTCTTCTAGATGTCATCGGGTTTTTGGGTTTCTTCTTCACCTACTCTTCTTGTTTCATACAACAGATTTCCTTCTCTTTGTTGTGTTTAGTTATGTTCTGGGTTTTTCCTTGCCTACTCCTTACCTTCGTTGTGGGTTTAGTTATGTTCTGGGTTTCTTCCTTATCTACTCCTTACCTTCGTTGTGGGTTTAGTTATGTTCTGGGTTTCTTCCTTATCTACTCCTTACCTTCCTGGGTTATATTTTTTCACCTTTTTAGTTATTAAAATTGGTTCTGATGATTCATCACTTGTAACACTTATTTTATATGAACTTATATCTTTATATCAATGATTGTACTGCACGGTTGTTCTGAATTA
The DNA here is from genome assembly GCA_034769895.1 of Magicicada septendecula. Taxonomy (NCBI): domain Eukaryota; kingdom Metazoa; phylum Arthropoda; class Insecta; order Hemiptera; family Cicadidae; genus Magicicada; species Magicicada septendecula. The sequence continues at coordinate 203,457,512 of CM068371.1, forward strand.
ATTCTTTATTATATTGCTTTCTTCGGATTTAAACATGTTATTATATTATTTTAATGATCAATTCGCCATTCATTTTTATGGGCTTATCTGTCATGCTACAGATTGCTTTCCTCCAGAAGTAATTATTTCAGACTTGATTATGGATGAAATAATTTCATATGACAATTTTATTATTTTTTATACTTCATTTTTCTCTCCATTTCTATATCGACTTTTTTATATTTGATCTTAATAAATTATATATATAGTCACTTATCTGACTTTTGATCCTTCTTGGATAGTTAGTGTCTCTGAGATATATTATTATTATTATTATTATTATACATTTTCTTTCCTTATAAACTTCGTGTTGTATCCTTGGGATATTAATTCCCTAACGTTCCCTATCATGTGGGCTGGGCAGTTCAGAGGAACACTGTAGGCTTCACAACTCTGCTGGCCATACACCACTTCTACAATTTGAGTCCAGAGGCACATTCATCTCTGCTCAAAAAACATAATGCTGCTGGAATTATCTACAGTTAGTCACCGAATAAAATAAATAAAAAGTAGTCTCATTGTCGACTAATAAAAATATCTTTGGATTCTTCACTTCGTAGTTTCTCAGATTATCTCACATTTTCTATCTTAATAATTCTTCTTAATACTTATTATACTTATTATATATATTTTTCTAAACTCTTAGCTCGTCTGATATATTTATTTTAATTATGGTTGGAAACTTTTGTTAATAATTCTTGTTACTAGTTATAGTGTAACTTTTTTCCTTTTCTTCTACATCTGAATTCTCTTTATACTTCCTTCTGGTTAATTACCTTGTTAACATAGCTTGTATATTCTCTTTGGTTCTTATTCATTATTTGAATGGTCTTATTTTATTATAGTTAATTTTTAAATTTGTATCTTTATATTAGATATTCAGGTTGTTATTTTGATCATATTATTTAAACATTTTGTTCTTTCCTTTCTCTTAGAAAGTTATTAATCCGCCTTCGCATTCATTAACATTAATTCGTTTATTATATTTCATGTGGTACTTCTTTTCTTTGCGTTTCATATAGGTCTTATTATTGTTATTTGTTCAAAATCATCTTCTCCATATGTTTGGTATGATTTGTTCTTCTTTGCTTCTTCAGAACTGAGTAATATCATAATCATTTTTCTTGATTAACTGTTTCCATTATCGTTTCATAAGTAGTTAGTCATAGGTTGTTCTCATTATATTATTGTTTTTTTTCTTTTTTATATTTTCATTAATTTGCTTATAATAACAGATTCTTCTCTTTGTTTCCAAATTATTGCCTTCTCTTGTATATCACACTTTTTTTTTTTGTTTTTCTTCTCTACTCCTTCAAATGCTAGATATTCACATTTATTCTGGATTATATTTAATTCTTTTTTCTGAATTAATCATATTATTTTCTTATAAATTTGTTTATAAATGGAACATATTTATTTTTAGAACTTTGTTAGTTTTATCAAAATTCAAATTCTTCTTTTCATCTATATCCATAACCTTTTTCATAAATCATTGTAATAAGTTGATCTTATTTTATTTTAGGATTTTGAGGTTTATATATTCAAAATTCTATCTTTTAATTATTCCAAATGTTCTCTTTCAAAATTGTTTGGTAGTAAGTTGATCTTACTTATATTTTAGAATTTTGGTATTTATTCTAAATTCTTGTCTTTTTAATTATTCCAAATGGTTTCTCTTCAAAATTGTGTGTAGTAAGTTGGTCTTACTTCATTTTAGAATTTCTGTTTTATTCTAAATTCTTGTCTTTTTAATTATTCCAAATGTTCTTTCTCAAAATTAGTTGTAGTAAGTTGGTCTTACAATTATTTTTGAATTTGTTTGTTTAATTCAAAATTCTATCTTTTAATTATTCCAAATGTTCTCTTTCAAAATTGTTTGGTAGTAAGTTGATCTTACTTATATTTTAGAATTTTGGTATTATTATTATAAATTCAAATTCATTCTTCATAGTACTTTTTTATGGATGCTTGGTTGTACACACCTTTAACTCTTCCGGAAACTATTTCTCTCAGTTCATACGTATTATTATGATTATTCTTGACAACAACATATGGTCCTGTATATAGTAATAACTTTTTTGTTATCCCTTCTAGGGTGCTGGGCAGTTCTGATTTTTTAATAGAACTTTCTCACCCTCTTTGTAAGTTATTATACTCCCTATTGCCTTTTGATATTTGGCTTGCCGTTTTTCTTGGTCTTCGGCTACTTTGTTATAGAATTTCACCTGGTCAAACTTACGATCATTGTTTGTTGGGAACTCGATTATTTCTTCAATTTCTCGGGGAGTTGGCTTCTCATACATGGCGGAGTAAGGGGCAATTCCTATAGCTGGATGGTGGGCGAAATTTAGGAATTTCTCTGTTGCTGCTAAGTACTCTTGCCACTTTTTCTGTTGGTTGTGACAGTACGTTCGCAAGATTCTACCCACTTCTCTCAGTACCCTCTCAGCCGGATTACTACTTGGGTGGTAGACTGACGTCTTATAGGTTTTAATCCCAAGTGATAATAATGTATCTCGCCATCTTCTCCCTTTGAATTGAGTACCATTGTCGGTAATTATTGAAGATGGTTTACCGATCTCTGGCACATACAACTCTGTGATTACCGCAAGAACTTTCGCTGTGGTTGCCCGATTAACCGGATATAGCTTTATGTATTTAGTATAATGGTCCATGATTATTATTAGGTACTTGTACCTGTGTCGACCGCCGCTACGGGGAAACGGCCCGCAGATATCTAAGAACACTTTTTCTAGTTTTGCGTTTGATGTTATTGGTATCATTATACCCTCTTTCTTCTCATTGTTAATCTTAACACACTGGTAAATATTACAAGACTTTAGGTAATTTCTTACCTTTCGGTTAATGTTCTTTATTTTGCAGTTTTCATCTAAAGCCTGTATCACTTTTCGCGCTCCCATATGGCCATACCTTATATGATAATCGATTATAACTTCCTTTTCGATTTGGTGCGGAATTATCACCTTCCATGTTTCTTCAACCAATGCCGTTTTTACGAATAGTATTCCTTTATTGAGATGGTAGTATTTGGAAACGGTGTCATCGTCGGCTTCCAATCGACTGATTATGTTTTTCAGTTTAGGGTCAGACTGTTGGTGGATACGGATGTTTATCAATAGGGCTTGTAGATCGGACCTGGTTTTAAATAATTGTAAATTTTAACTAAGCTCTCCTTCTCTCCCTCGAAGGTCTGGTCTTCCAAATTGATTCGTGATAATCCATCGGCTACCACATTCTTTTTTCCCGGAATATACTCCCATTTTAAATCGTATTCTTGTAGAGCGAATACCCATCTAGCCAATCGGCCGTGACTCAATTTGCACCTACGTAGAAATGAGATGGATTTATGATCAGTGCGAACAGTGACTGGATACCCGAGAATGTATGTTCGGAACTTGCTGCATGAGAGTACCACGCTAAGCAATTCCTTTTCGGTCACATTATAATTCTTTTCGCATTGATTCAGTGTACGACTAGCGAAGCTTATTACCAGATGGTGACCCTCCTCATCTTCCTGGTATAATGTTGTTCCTAAGCTGATGTCGCTAGCATCGCAATTTAAAAAGAATGGTTTCTTAAAATCCGGGTGACGAAGTATAACGCTCTCCAAGAACTTTTCTTTTATCAGTCGGAAGGTAATATCTTGTTCTTCACCCCAGGTCCATTTGTTTTTCGCAGACAATTGTGGTTGAAACTTGGCTGTCAACTCGGAATATTTGTGCTGAAACTTTCTGTAATAGTTACAGAGTCCGAGGAAAGATTGTAACTGTTTCCTGTTTTTTGGTTGCGGGAACTTCTGAATTGCCTCAACTTTCTCTGCTGACGGGGTAATACCTCTATCGTCTAGGTTGAAACCTAAGAATTGTACTTCGCGCGCAATGAACTTGGATTTCTCCAATTTCAAAGTTATGTTATTTTGCGCTAACTTTTTGAGTACATATTCTACTCGATAACAGTGTTCCTCCCAGGTTTCTGACGTAATGAGTAAATCGTCTACATAGACTGTGGTAAATTGGAGTGCTTCTTGTCCAAGTATTTGGTCCATACATGCCACAAAGATGGCTACTGAGTTTACAAGTCCGAAGGGCAGTCTCTTGAACTGGTAATTGCGCCCTTCGAAAATGAACGCCACGTACTGACGGCTTTGTGGATGCAACTCCACTTGCCAGTAACCACATACAGTGTCCCAGGTACTGATAAACTTAGTGCCGTGAAAACGTTTTAGTATCTCCTCTATTTCACCGGGTGATGTTCGGTCATTCGCAATGGTTTTATTTAGCTCGCGCGCATCCAAACAGAGCCGGACTTGTCCGTCTTTCTTGGGAACAGCAATAATTGGACTAGTGTAAGGAGATTGACTAATCTCAATTATGTCATTGTCGATCATTTTATTAATTTCTGTTCTCACGGCCTCTTTTAGCGAATGCGCGATTGGGTATGACCTCCGGTTAAACTCCACGTTTTCTTTGAACTCAAGTTTGCACTGATAGTTTTTAACCTTACCTGGCTCGTCTGAAAACACTGATTTGTATTTCTCGTATACACTGATTAAACGATCTGCTAAGTGTATTGGTATTTTTTCGTTGTTGGTTCCGCACTGGAAGTCCCGTATCTCTTGTATCTTTCTCTCTCCTATGGCGCTACAGCCCAAGTCGGGCCCTGTCCTCCACCAATCTCCGCCTCCAATCCACTCTATCCACTGCAACCCTCCTCCAGTTTCTTATCCCCATGTCTCTCGCGTCCTCTGCAACGCCATCTTCCCACCTCTTCCTCGGTCTACCTCTAGGTCTCGTTCCCTCCCATGTACCCAGCAAAGCCCTCTTAGGGTTCCTGCCACCCTCCATTCTCATAACATGTCCGGCCCAACGCAATCTTTGAATTCTTATAAATTTTGAGACTGGTATCTCTTTATATATTTCATACAGTTCGTTGTTGTATCTCAGTCTCCATGAGCCATTTTCTTGTATTGGGCCTATAATGCGTCTGAGGATTTTCCTTTCAAAGGTGTCTACTATGTCGACTGTTTTCTGTGTGATTGCCCATGCCTCACACCCGTAGCATAGCACCGGTCTGATGACAGTCCTATATATTTTCATTTTTGTTTCCCTGTGCACATCCCCAGACCTAAATGATGGCAGCAATGCGAAGTACGCCTTGTTAGCCATGGTGGTCCGTCTTTGGATCTCCGGCTCCTCTGATCCAGTCTTTGCTAGATTCACTCCGAGATACGTGAAATTGTCCACCACCTCAATTGTGTCCTCCTCTATCTCGATGTTGTTATGAACCTGGTCCCTTCTTGTTTGGATAAGCATTTTTGTTTTATCCATATTTATGGCTAGCCCAACTTCCTTGGCTTTGTTTTTAAGCTCTATAAATATTTCTTTAGCTGCCGTGATCCGTCTTGACATGATGTTAATGTCATCTGCATATGCGGCTATCTGTACAGTTTTATTTGTTAACAGACTCTTGTATCTTTACTGACCATAAATCCTCTCCTCCATTGTTGTATACAATTGGTTTATAAAGGGGGCTGTTCTTTACGAAATTTATTTTACTACGAAGTTGTTGGTGTATTGGGCTGGGAAGTATATTCGCGCCTCCTACCAAATTTGCGGTCCATGTTATTCCGTCTGGAAAAAATGATACTCTCTCTTGGTTAAGGTCGATAATGGCGGAGTACCTTCTTAGAATATCGCAACCTACCAGTATATCAAATGGTAATCCGGTGGCGATCAAAAATTCCATGTCTAAAGCTATATCACGGCTAACGACACTTAAGGAAACTTGCTTCCTAATAGTTTTGTTCTGGCGGCCAGTTGCACCTATCAAAACAATGTTATTCACTGGTATCATAGGCAAAGTTTTCCCACATTCTCTCTGGATTCTTTCCAGTTCATTTGCATTTATGATAGAAATATTTGCACCGGTGTCAATCATGATTTTCGCGGGAATTCCTTCTACCTCCGCTGTTATATACAATATCTCATTGTTATTATTATCGAGGCTCTTTTCGTTTTCCTCTAGAAGTTCTGTTCTTAAATTTTTTAAATAATTATTACTTATTATTGTGATGTTCTTTAGTTTGGTTGCTTCTTGCAACTCATCTTTATAAAACCCAGGAAGTAGAAGCAGCAACGGGTCGTAATAGTATATTACTGCCTCCTCCCGTTTAAATTATTGTGGTCATCGTTAGGACTCGGACTGACCGAGGCATCGTTCTGGAAACTCTGTGTCGGTTCCTGCCGCGCTGTATCCTGTTCGAAGGTTATTTCCCTGTTTTGTTGTCGGCCAGGATCCTCCAGGCTGGTACTCCTTCTTCCATGTTCGTGGCGTGGACCGTCCCGTTCTTCACTTCTCCGTCTTCGATCTCCACCGTGGAAACTGTTCCTACGTTGTTGGTAGTACCTTCACGGACCTCGATCTTCCGCTCTTATAAAATTAACCCTCGGGCGGGAAACTCTATTATTATTACTATTATTATAATTATTATGGTAATTTCTATTGGGCTGGTAATATCTTTCATTATTACCGGGGTAGGGATTTCTCTGACTATACGGGCTGTTAGGGGGCTGATAATAATTGTTACGGTTATTAGGATATGTGTTATTGTTCCTATTACCGTTCGTGTTGCCGTTAAAGTTGTTACTATTACGCGGCGGGTTATTATTGCCGTCGTAATTACTTTGTTGGTTTCGGTTTCCGGGATGGTTATTGCCGTTACTAGGGTACTGGTTGTTCCTCGCCTCCGGTCGCTCATTCCTCCTCCTGCTCTGGCGGTAGTACTCTTCATTCTCGTAACTTTCTAACAACTCCGTCATGGCCTGCACCGTCTTGATCTGGCTACCTATCCTTGCCCTGACAATATCCTCGTCATAATGATACGACAGTTTATTCACCAGACACTCTTCGGGTATTGCCGGCTCGAGGTGTTTTGCCAGGCACACCTTCCCTAGGAAATAGGCTGTCATGGTATTGCCTATTTCGGCCCTGTATCGTCCGTTGCAAATATTGTCTCTGATCAGGTTCTGTGTTGTTTCGGACCAGTATTTGGATTTAAACATTTTCCTGAACTGCTGGTAGTCGGCAATCTCGCTGCGGTTCGCCATCCACCAGTTATCTGTCATCTCCCTGAATGACTCGTCCAGTATCTCCCGGTTATTGCTCCATTGACTCCCTCTATGTTTGGCGAAGTACTCTTCTATTCTCGCCAGGAACTCCATTGGTTTCCTCTTGTATTGCCGGAAGTTGAGCCATTCTCGGTTTTCGTTGATGGGTAATCCGGTGAAATGAGTAGGTCTATTCCTCAAAGCTTCCATCTCTTCTTGGCTTTGCCGTACCTGACCCGTGATATTGGTCATAGCCTCTTGCATCCCATCACACCGTTCCGCGACTTGGTTTCGTACTCTTCCGAATTCTTCTTGAGTCTCCTTCCGCTGTTCTTCCACTTTCCTGCGACTATGCTCTTCGATATTCGTAAACTTGATGTTCACCACTTCCTTAAATTCTTGTACTTCCTTTTCGGTTTGGTTGCATTTTCCGTCAATTTCTCGGATCTGTTGATTCATCATTATGTTTTCTTCTTCCAATTTTTTATTCATAGCTTTCTTGTTAAAGTTGATTTCCTTGTTAAGTTCTTCTCTTAACAATTCCATCCTTTCGTCTAGCTTGTCCAGATTCTCCTGATTGACCTCCCTTAATTCTTCTCTTAACATTTGGTTGTCCTCTCTCAATTCTTCCAATTTCTCCCCCATCTTCTCTTCCATTTTCTTGTTATTCTCCTCCAATTTTTCTTCCATCTTCTTGCTATTCTTCCTCAACTCTTCCTTCAGTTGCTGGTTGTCATTTTCTATCTTCTTCCTAGTTTCATCAATTTTCTGATTGGTATTTTCAATTTTATTACTTAATTCTTCTTTGGTTATTATGAATTCTTCCTTCAAAGACTGGTTGTCCTCCTTCAATTCTTCTAACTTTTTATTTAAGGCTAGGTTGTCTTCCTTCCTTTCCTTACTATTTTCTTCTTTTGTTTTTTCGATTTTACTTCCCAAATCTTCTTTTGTGGATTCTATGTTCTTATTTATTCCTTCTATCTTTTTACTTAAGGATCGGTTGTCTTCTTTTGTAGAATCCAATTTCTTGTCCATTCCTTCTTTCATTTGCAGGAACATTTCCATTAATCTGTCCATTTTACTCTCTTCTGTTACCTTGGATTTCTCTACCTCCTTCTCCTGGAGATTGACCTCCCCTGTCTGTGTGGGCATCTCAGGTTGTTCCTCTGGTTGTGCAGGTTGTTTAGACAATACTGGTGGCAATAACCTTTCCACATCTTCTACTGGCGTCGCCTCTTTATTTTCCATATCCATTTCAACTTCCTTTTCGCCCTCCGCCGCCCGTTTCTTTGAGGTTGCACGTCGTTGCATTTTTCCCTTTCTCTGGCTTTATAGCTGCTGCCAAACTCCAATTAGGGATTGGGCAGATTGTAGTGGCCTTTCAATCGCTAATTAAAGCCCCTCAGTTGTGCGCCAATTTGTAACTAAACTTGCGTAATGTGTGTTACAAAAATATGTAAATATGTGTTAGTGTAGAAATAGAAATTGTTTATTAAAAAATTTTTTTTTATTAAACAAAATTTTTTTATTAACTAATTAATTAAGAACAATTAATTAATTAAGTTTCGTGGTGTTCCGAAACGTTTATCACTTAATTTAAATGTTTTATAGGCTTTTGAGTATTTGTTAAAGACTCTAGCCACTTATAGGATTGTCTCCAATAGCAATCGATCCTTGTTTATTTTCGGTTTGGAGGTTATTTTCCTTCTGGTGGTGAAATTCTTGTAGTAAATTCTTATTAACTTAAAGTATTGTGTTAATTGTCTATATTAAGAAATGAAAAACTGTTTAAATATGAAATATATTAATAATTTTATTAACAATTTGGTATTTTGACTCTTGTCGATATGTATATCGATTCTCAGGGTATCGTTTTGTTATTACAAATTTTTTATATAAAGGTTCTTTGAACAGCTATGTTAGGGAAAGTCAGAGAAATAGGGCAAAGATTGAAAAGTATAACATTACAAGGTAAATTCTTAATTATAACAGTACATATATTCGATTTAAAGTGTAGAAATAAGTAAATAGGTTGCGAACCGTCCAGCAGGCTGTAGCAGGCTGTGTTGATTTGAGTTGTTGGAAATCAGCAATGGCCGCCGTTGAAGTTGGAAATCGTCACCTCGAAGTTTTGGTGTTCAAATAAAGATGTTTTCCTTTTGAATTTACGTCGTGGTGTCTGCAAATCTTCCTTCTGATGTTGGTGTATTGTCTCTGGTTCAGTTTCGGTGTTGTATTCGGAAAATTGATGTAGTTATAAGTCAGGTTCACTTTTGTCGGTTAGGCACTTTTTTGGTTAAGTTTTAATACTGTTTTATTTGGTTTAAATGTTATTTCCACTGGTGTTCTGTGCAGTATAATGTTAGTTCAGTGTTTGTATATGTTTCTTTCACTGTGTATGACTTTAAAAATGTTTTTTACCGAAACTGGCGATTTTCACTTTCGGATCATTCAATTATTCGCCATTACGGTATTCGTAACTAGGTTAATACGGTTAAATTGCTCGTGTCAAGTGTCCCGTACGATCTTCAATAATTAACTAACTTACTTCCTTCATCTCCGACTAAAACCTTAGCCAAAGCAATATTATTCCTTCCATTGTTCGAATTTTATTTTGCATCCTGTGCATGTAATAAAGTTACATTATATAACTGATTATACTTTGGTTATTCTTCAAATTTATTAGCTAGTTGTTACTTAATTTTATCCTTCAGTTCATTCTGCGTAATTTGATAACAAATAATGCCGTTTTATTAAGTTTTTGATCTAAAATTGATAATTATTCCTTCATTTTGTAATTTCTAATTACTAAGGTTTAGCTTCCTGTTATTTTCCAAATTCTGCCATTATCAAGTTATATTAATAATTACTAAATCTCATGTTGTAATAAAAGGTTTATATTCCCTTAATTTCTTGCAATTACATGAATTGGTTAAGTTTTAAAATATTATGTTGGAAAATATGACTCCCCTCTCCAAATTTTGAGTTCACTCATTTCCATTTTTATCAATAATTCTGGCTATAATTTTACAAAAACTTTCTTAGTTATATTTCTTATTACATGGCTTTGTTTCTGACTTACATTATCTAAATCCCTTCAGTTTAAATGTATTTAAGTATTTAGTTTCTCAGTTTTGATGATGTTTAGTTTTTAACTTTTGGTCTAGATTCCTAACAGTTTTTACATACAAATTTTTATAAATAATACTTATTGAGTTGGACCCTCTCTGACTTTCATTGACATTGTAACATAAAATAAACATTTTCTTCTTGTAAACAAAATAACAATTAGTATCTTTCATACCATTAACATATAACAAATAATTCCAATTAATAGCTGTCTTTAACAAATCAGACATTTTTTATACTCAAATATATACATAACAAATATCATATATATAGAATGTTTTTCCATTCTAACATCTTAATTAATTATTCACAATCATACCTATAATAAATATTTTACAATTAAAGAATGTTATTGGTTCTGATCTGTTTAAATTTTCTTATTCCTAATACATTTTAAATATCTTATTATACCTAAACAAAACCCTATTTACTATAATCTTATTCTATATTCCTAATATTAAGTTTTTTATTAGCAGTTTTTATCTGTTTTAATTGGGTTTTGGGTAATTGTACCCTGTCACTTCACTTTTTTATTCTGTATCTGCCCTTGTTTTATTAATCATTCTAATGAATGTCATTTAAACAGATTGGCAGTTCTTTGCTATAACACATGTATTATATTACCTCTGTACATAAATTAAGTCACTTCAAAGTTGTATTATTTTATTATTTACATAGTTTGTGAATACCAATAATGAAACATAAGGTTCATTTTTTATAATACTAAATCTTGCACTGGTTCTCTTTACATTCCTTGATTCTATTTCTAAATGGTTATATAGTCTTATTAAAATCAAGAGATCTATTCGTAGATTACAATGAAGATTTGTTCTTTGGTATTATATTATTATTTCATCTTGGTCCACTTTCAACTCTTACTCTATACACTTTTTTGTCTTATCTATTGTACATGTGGGTTTTTTCATTAATATTTTGTTATACTTTATTATTATTATTATTTTTATTTATGTTGGGGTATGGGTGTTTTTTACAAGAGCATTCCTTCTTCTTGTGGATGTTGTCTTCTTCTTGTTTCTTCATTGATGTCTTCTTTTCTTCTGGTTTCTTATAATTGTATTTTCTTCATCTTCTTCTGGATGTCATCGGGTTTTGGGTTTCTTCTTCACCTACTCTTCTTGTTTCATACAACAGATTTCCTTCTCTTTGTTGTGTTTAGTTATTTTCTGGGTATCTTCCTTGTCTACTCCTAACCTTCGTTGTGGGTTTAGTTATGTTCTGGGTTTCTTCCTTGCCTACTCCTTACCTTCCTGGGTATTATATTTTTTCACCTTTTTAGTTATTAAAATTGGTTTTGATGATTCATCACTTGTAACATTTATTTTATATGGACTTATATTTTAAATCAATGATTGTACTGCACGGTTGTTCTGAATTAATTCTTTATTATATTGCTTTCTTCGGTTTTAAACATGTTATTATATTATTTTAATGATCAATTCGCCATTCATTTTTATGGGCTTATCTGTCATGCTACAAAATGCATAATAGTTTGCTTCATAAAGCAGAACTTTTGTATAAAAAGGAAACCAGTAAGAAGAAAAGAATTAACCCATATAAAGTAGGGGATAAAGTACTAATAAAAAATAGACAACTACCTAGTTCTATAGAGGGTATAGCAAGCAAATTACTCTTACTTTATACTGGGCCATACCTAGTAACCCAGTTGAAGGGAAATAATACCTATGAAATAAAGTCAATTACAAATGACAAAATAAAAGGTGTATATAACCAAACAGAGATGAAAATATATTATGAAGAATGATAATAGAAGGTGTATTATTAGGAATCAAACAATTAATTTTAATAATGAAATAAAAATAAATATGTTCTATTGGGGGAGCTTTATGTAACATTACATAATAAGTGATCAATACTGATAAGAAATAAAGAAGTATTTGTAAAATAATAATAATAATAATAATAAAAAGTTAGTAGTTACCCATTTCAAAAGTCAGAAATGAGGGATTAAGTATCATGCTATGAAACATTTGTACCATAAAACACTTTAGCAATTCAAAAACAATGTACTAAGTGTTACCATAAAAGTGCGGTGTGTACAAAGTGCAACATAGTATGATATGTGTAAATTGTAAAAACTGAAAAAGACATCAATCAAAAATAGTGAAGTTGCTGGACTATAGTAATAAACTATAAGTTTAGTAATAAGTTGTTGTAGTTTTTTTTGTTAGGCCACAAAGGCAATATCAATGTAATTAAAATATTATTTTTGTTTATGTTTGAAGGATCCAGGGTTATATAAGAAATTAATAATTGCTAATTAAAATAAAGTAAAGAGAGGGAGGGAAAATAAAATAGTGCCTAGAATATTAATACATTTACAGAAGAATAAGTCAGAAATAAATCAAGTTAAAAACCACTAAATTATAAAATACAAGTATCTAAGCTTATGTAAAGATGTGAAGAAAAACATTATATAAATTAAATGTAATTATAGTTAAACATTAAAAAGGAGTATTTTTCCTAAAACAGGGAAGAACTAATAATAATTAATACTAGCCTATTTACTAAAACTGTACCCAGGTTAGCCAATAAAAACTCATCAATTTCTTGGTTACTAAGGGTAACATAATCAACAAGATGAATTAATTGTTAAATTGGATTTCAAGTGAGTAGATGACCAAAAATAATGTCCAGCAAATTTAAAAAATTTAGTAACTACAATTCAGAAAAAACACCATTCTAAATTAATGAAACGATTCAGCACAAGCCACTACATCTGAGACATCCGTCGAACCACAATAATTAATGCAAGAAAATTGAAGAACATCGAAAATTCATACCACCATCTGATGGCCTGACAATTTTGAACTATCACGACTTGGGTGAGAACGCCTACCTTAATAAACTAAAAATTACACATCACCAACAAGTAACGAACACTAGAAACAGTACAACATCTTTCAATTTATAAGAAAACTTAGTGTGAAGATTATAAACTTTATTTTATTTAACCAAACATAGTCAAAACGTGGGTTCATTATAAATCTACAGCAGCCATCTTACTTTCCATTGCCTTCAGTGTGAATACGTAGTCTGCGCTCTGGCGTTTAAAAAACGAACTTGTTGAATCAGACTTTAAGAAAACAAATGTTAATTATTGTAAAGTATGATACTAATAACTAAACATTTCTGACTTTCTTATAGTTCAAAGAATCCCCAAATAACCCTGAGATACACAATTTACTTATTTTAATAATAACTGTAATTGAATACATCTGTTGTGTTATATGAAAAACTTATATCGAAAAATGTGATTTCGAAAATAATCCATTTGTAAACTGAGGATTTGGAGGTAATAATTTCCAGAAAAATAAACCAAATTCAATCAATAAATACCTTTCTTTTAGGTAATTAACTTTGTATTATTTCTTGTAGATAGCAGCTTCGTTACAGGAAACAGGTGAATAGCAGAGAAGAGTAAGAAAGTTAGCTCCGACATCAGAACTTATGAAATACGACGGAAAACATAACCTGTAATTGGTTCGCAAATTGGAAACAGCTGATGCAACGCGCGTAAAAATCAAACGAATAATTCGCACTCAAAGAGAGGAATTCTCTCTCTCTCTCTCTCTCTCTCACTCTCTCTCTCTCTCTCTCTCTCTCTCTCTCTCTCTCTCTCTCTCTCTCTCCTACCCTAGGAAACCATAACGATATTAGAATAACGGAGATACAAGCGAAGACCCAAGAAAAATTTGACGAGATACCAATTAACATAACCGGAAGAATAAAACGGGTTCATAATAAAATAAAGACAATGAAAATAAGACAAACGCGTAAAAGAAAATTAATAAATACACGGGAAGGATCGGAGATGATTAAAAGGGGATTGGTTCAGCTACATAATATACCAATTACGGAACCAGAAGTAAGGCAAGGTAGAAATTTTAAACGAACCACACTTGAATTCCCAGATAGATTAGAAGGACCGAAAAGGCCAAAACTAACCGAGGAGCATGGAGGACTTCTGGAGATTATGTATGAACCATTTGGACAATTAAAAAACGGTGCAGAAGAATCAGCTCGAAAAACGATGGTAGACTTCAGCATGAATGAAAGTTTTATAACAACAAAATGGCGGAACTACCTGATAGTGAGATATGTCACAAGGACAGAAATAACTCTATACACTAGAGAGATCCGAACGAACAGTATAGAGGAAATAATGGACCATGGTTAACCTAAATAATAACAAATCAGAAAAAATGGGACTGATTTTCTGAAAACCGAACAAGCAACCCATTGAAAAGGTAAAACCCCAAAATTCTAAAAAATTGTAAGAACAACTTACTTAATAATTATTCAGAAACAATATGATTTAACAAAAATATGTAAGTACAACTTACTTAAGATATTTCGAAACCATTTAATTTAACAAAAAATAAGAACAATTGATGGTAATGTGCTCAGTTAAGAAAGTCAAATAAGAAGAATAAAGAATAATTTAATGACTCCAATGAAACTGAAGGAGGATAATAATTAATACAACAATAATTTAGAATCTCTCGGAATTGAAGATTATATAAGAAGAAATGATACGGAGAAAAATGTCACAAGAAGGAAAGTTAAAAGGATTTTAAAATAATGCCTATCAATAATGTTATATGCTATTAGTTAATGGAAAAGAAGAAGGAATCAAGAAGAAGAAGAAGAAATATATAAATAAATACAAACAGCTACAGTATGAAGAATCCCAAAGGTGTTTAGTATTAGTCGCTAATTGACTACTTATAATCTTTTTATTTTTATGTATTGACCGTAGAAATGTTCCGGCAACAGGGATGATGTTCCCCTGGTCTCAGAAGGTGTAAGGATGGACAGCGGAGTTATGGACCCAAGAGTGGCCACCCGACTGGTACCACCGCACAGGATAGGGAAAAATGTTAGGGAAATTGAGTATTTTAGGGATAATGATGAAATAGCTGTATAGATTGATATTAGATTCCAGAAGTATAGATGAAGAAAATAGAAGGAAGATAGCAGACAGAAGCTTAATTGAGAAAGCTAATTTATAGAAGTAAATAAGAAAATAAACGTTAAAACAAGTTTTTATGATTAGTGTGACCTATCCTTATCAAGGAAAATGTGGAAGTACCACTACCCAGAGAAATAAATAATTTATGAATTTGCCTCCCAGAGAGAGAGTTGAGTAAGAAAACAGCAATTACCACCAGTCTGAAATACCAGTCCGTAAATAATAGAGTGAAGGGTACATATAACCAGTCCGAAATAAAAAAGTGTTATGAGTAAGAGGACAAACTAGTCAGGTACAAGTTATAATTTTATTTTTACTAAACTTAGTTGAGACAAAATAAACTTCTTTCGAAGGGGGGGTGTTATGTAACGTAACAGATTTGAGGTCCCCCACGTTACATAAAAATGAAGTAACTATGGTCAAGAACCATACCCCGAAATTAAGGTTACTCAGTAATTAATACATCTGAGATGTATATAAAATTAAAAGATGTAATAAATAATGTTAAGTATAAAATACTATCCCAATTAATGGTTAATGTGTTACAAATTGTACTTGTTTTTATGCTGTAGCATGGTAGTGTTTACAGGATATTTATTTTATGTTTTGTGTATAGTAAGAGGGAACTGTTGTTTTATAGAAGTACTGAGTCAGTGGTACTCCTTTCATTTATGTTAAAATTGTCTTTAGACAATTAAGTATAATTACCTGTGTTAGGTATTATACTATGTTATATGTATTGACTAAAATTGATTAATGAAGTTGTTTTGAATTAATGTTTGTAAACTTGGCCAGGATGGCAATAAGTGTTTAAAGGTTGACAAGTAGTTCTGATAATTATGTTGTAAAATGATGAAGGGTTCCAGGACGAATTAATTAATGTAATAAAGTAAAACCAGGAAATTAAAATTAATGTAAATAACCATGAACCAGTAACTATTTGTACAGTAGGTCAGGTAAAGAAAATTAAGTTAAAAACCAAACAATATTATAACAGTTGTAAGAAAACCTATAGGCCTAAATTTAATATTTGTAAAAGGAAATTAATACCTTTTTAATAAGTCCAGTCCAATGAAACTATAGTAAAATATATACGGTTCAATAAGGAAGACTGGGTGAGAGGAGTTTTAGGTAATTTGGCATAATTCCAAGCATGGAGTATTTTATTAAAAAAGAGTAGTAATATTTCATAATTCTGGCTCTAGGATATCAAATATTATCCAATAACAGAAAGTAACGGTTGTTAGGGTAACTAAAATATAAAAAATCTTGTTGATTTTCAATCATTCGTTTCGATTGTTATATGCTATTGAGTTCAGATGAGGAGACACTTTTAAAAAAGAATGACACAATTTGAAAAAAATGAATCTAAATTAATAAATCAAAATTGAAAACTAATTCTATAACACCACTGATGAATAATAAAACAAATTAGACTTCAAAATTATAACCAAATACCTCTAAAAGGGTCGAGAATTCCTTACTTCACTCATCAAGATAATTCCGTTGGATTTAGTATTAAACCCGATTTCCCATGTAATCAGAAGGCTAATTGAGGGAAGCAAAGGGCCTAAACTAACGGAATTATAGAAATATATACGAAGACCTCGTTTCTGAAGAAATAACCTTCACTTTCAAGAAGAAGCTATAATACGACTTCAATTCCACCGAGACGGACAACCACTAGGATCGTAATAGAAGAACGAAGGTCAGAAGAGTTCCTGGGGCTTTCCAGTACATCCCACCGTCAATTTTATTAAGGATCGGAACACTTTTTCTGGAGGAAGATAATCTAATTTGTCAATTTTCAACTGTTTGCTGATGTACACTGCCACTTTGAGATTCATCAACCCGGTAAAACCAGCTTATTTTTAATTTCAGTATATTTAGAATTAATAACATTCTGTAATGCTAAAGTAACCTTAATTTTGCATTACCTGGCCTTACTAATGGTTAAAAGAATCACACGTACCCTGGGATAAGAGATATTTAATATTATATTTAATTTGTATAAATCAAAAGGAACTTGGTCAACTGACGATCGATCTACCATCGTATAATCGATATAATGATATTATCATTTTGAAGAGAACTGTTAGTTTGAAATAAAGTACAAAATCAATAAAGAATCTTTCTTGTATATGATGATGTTTTATGTTATTGTAGAATAGGTATTATATGTTGTGGGTGGAGTAATTTACAGGTAAAAGAGTGAATAAAATCCGGTGAAACAGTTAACCTAGACGCAAGCCTATTACGAATAACAGCGCTAATTGTCAACAGCTGGTGGAACGTGAGATTGCCGAACTAGCGTGTTTCCTGTACCAATTTTGAATTGAATTTCACAAGACAGAGGGACTAGGGTTGGCGAGAATTCTCAATACATTAAGTCAATACATGAAGTATATCATTAATATTGCGTAACTATTGAATAATTAGGTAAACCTGTATTATAGTACACTTTAAAGTTAAAATAACATAATAACAAAGATATTTGCCTATTAAATTTGAGTTGCAGGAGGTCACATATAAGACTACACAAATAATATTTATAAATAACAGATTGATTAAAAACACGTAACATTGGTAAATTGTTACAAATTGGCGCAAACCAACGTGGAGCTTGATTAAACCCCGAAACCTAAAATAAATCTTATTGATCCCGATTAATTAAAATTGTTACAAATTGGCGAACCCAACAGTGGGGCTGAAGATTAATACTGAGGAAGAAAATTTTTACATAAATAAATAAATAACTTACAGAGCTGTATAAGATATATTAGTAACACACCAACAAACTGATTCGAATTGTTACAAATTGCCGCCTGCAACGTGGGGCTTAACGTTGATACACGGGAGTCCCATATAAGTAAATAAACCCGCAACAACATTAGTAAAGGAGATTTGTTACAAATTGGCGAACCCAACAGTGGGACATCATCATCTACTATTAACATCATAACCTGTTTTATTACAAACTGGCGCTCAACGAGTGTGCTTTAGTTAAGTAAAAAATCGTCTTAATTATTACTTAACTTGAGCAGGCAACCATTAGAGGCACAGGAATGCATAATACCAGAGGCAGATCGAAGAAGAGGGCAGAAGAGAAGGAGAAGGAAGAAGGTGGACAGGAACGAGAGATAGAAACATTTACGGACAGTGAAATGGAACAAACAATGGGTGGTAAAGAAGAAACTGAAGCAATTATCACAGAGAAGGAAATAGTGGAAGAGGATGCCCAAGGAGACCAACCAGATAAAGCGGTAACCAGAGAAGTACCAAATTGGCAAGACATGATGAAATTTATGGCAGAACAATTTAAGAAACAGAATAAACAAACTAATGAACAATTTAGGAAACAGGAGGAAAACTCAAAGCAAACCAAGGAAGAATTAAACAAAAAATTTGAAGAAAACTCAGAAAAGCTAGAAAGTAAAATAGACAGTATCAAAGAAGATAATAGACAAACTAATGAAAGTTTAAGGAAACAAAATGAGGACACTAATGAGAGTTTAAGACAAACTAATGAAAATATAGACAGTATAAATGAAAATTCAGGAAGGCTAGAAAACAAAATAGACAGTATCAACGAAAACTCAAAGAAACAAAACGAAATTTTGAGTGAGAATTTAATTAAACTGATGAATGAGAAGTTTGACAAAAATAAAGAGGAAAATGATGAGAATAACCGGCTGATAAATGAAAGCTTAAAACAAATTAATGAAAGGTTTGACAGGAATGATGAGAACTTAAAGCAGATTCTGGAAAATACCAAACAAATAGATGAGAAAATTGAAAACCGTAATAAGGAGTTGCGGCAAATCATCAATGAACAAGACCTAGCGTTGAGGGAAGTCATCAATGGAAGTATTATAATTGTCGATGAAACACTGAGCAAAGGAGTTGATAACTATGAAGTGGAAGTAAGACAGCAAATAACTGAAATTAAGGTGGGTCTGGAAAAGACAGATGAACCCATCATACAACTCAGAGTGGAAGTAGAGTCCAAAATTACTCAAATAGGAAACCATAACGATATTAGAATAACGGAGATACAAGCGAAGACCCAAGAAAAATTTGACGAGATACCAATTAACATAACCGGAAGAATAAAACGGGTTCATAATAAAATAAAGACAATGAAAATAAGACAAACGCGTAAAAGAAAATTAATAAATACACGGGAAGGATCGGAGATGATTAAAAGGGGATTGGTTCAGCTACATAATATACCAATTACGGAACCAGAAGTAAGGCAAGGTAGAAATTTTAAACGAACCACACTTGAATTCCCAGATAGATTAGAAGGACCGAAAAGGCCAAAACTAACCGAGGAGCATGGAGGACTTCTGGAGATTATGTATGAACCATTTGGACAATTAAAAAACGGTGCAGAAGAATCAGCTCGAAAAACGATGGTAGACTTCAGCATGAATGAAAGTTTTATAACAACAAAATGGCGGAACTACCTGATAGTGAGATATGTCACAAGGACAGAAATAACTCTATACACTAGAGAGATCCGAACGAACAGTATAGAGGAAATAATGGACCATGGTTAACCTAAATAATAACAAATCAGAAAAAATGGGACTGATTTTCTGAAAACCGAACAAGCAACCCATTGAAAAGGTAAAACCCCAAAATTCTAAAAAATTGTAAGAACAACTTACTTAATAATTATTCAGAAACAATATGATTTAACAAAAATATGTAAGTACAACTTACTTAAGATATTTCGAAACCATTTAATTTAACAAAAAATAAGAACAATTGATGGTAATGTGCTCAGTTAAGAAAGTCAAATAAGAAGAATAAAGAATAATTTAATGACTCCAATGAAACTGAAGGAGGATAATAATTAATACAACAATAATTTAGAATCTCTCGGAATTGAAGATTATATAAGAAGAAATGATACGGAGAAAAATGTCACAAGAAGGAAAGTTAAAAGGATTTTAAAATAATGCCTATCAATAATGTTATATGCTATTAGTTAATGGAAAAGAAGAAGGAATCAAGAAGAAGAAGAAATATATAAATAAATACAAACAGCTACAGTATGAAGAATCCCAAAGGTGTTTAGTATTAGTCGCTAATTGACTACTTATAATCTTTTTATTTTTATGTATTGACCGTAGAAATGTTCCGGCAACAGGGATGATGTTCCCCTGGTCTCAGAAGGTGTAAGGATGGACAGCGGAGTTATGGACCCAAGAGTGGCCACCCGACTGGTACCACCGCACAGGATAGGGAAAAATGTTAGGGAAATTGAGTATTTTAGGGATAATGATGAAATAGCTGTATAGATTGATATTAGATTCCAGAAGTATAGATGAAGAAAATAGAAGGAAGATAGCAGACAGAAGCTTAATTGAGAAAGCTAATTTATAGAAGTAAATAAGAAAATAAACGTTAAAACAAGTTTTTATGATTAGTGTGACCTATCCTTATCAAGGAAAATGTGGAAGTACCACTACCCAGAGAAATAAATAATTTATGAATTTGCCTCCCAGAGAGAGAGTTGAGTAAGAAAACAGCAATTACCACCAGTCTGAAATACCAGTCCGTAAATAATAGAGTGAAGGGTACATATAACCAGTCCGAAATAAAAAAGTGTTATGAGTAAGAGGACAAACTAGTCAGGTACAAGTTATAATTTTATTTTTACTAAACTTAGTTGAGACAAAATAAACTTCTTTCGAAGGGGGGGTGTTATGTAACGTAACAGATTTGAGGTCCCCCACGTTACATAAAAATGAAGTAACTATGGTCAAGAACCATACCCCGAAATTAAGGTTACTCAGTAATTAATACATCTGAGATGTATATAAAATTAAAAGATGTAATAAATAATGTTAAGTATAAAATACTATCCCAATTAATGGTTAATGTGTTACAAATTGTACTTGTTTTTATGCTGTAGCATGGTAGTGTTTACAGGATATTTATTTTATGTTTTGTGTATAGTAAGAGGGAACTGTTGTTTTATAGAAGTACTGAGTCAGTGGTACTCCTTTCATTTATGTTAAAATTGTCTTTAGACAATTAAGTATAATTACCTGTGTTAGGTATTATACTATGTTATATGTATTGACTAAAATTGATTAATGAAGTTGTTTTGAATTAATGTTTGTAAACTTGGCCAGGATGGCAATAAGTGTTTAAAGGTTGACAAGTAGTTCTGATAATTATGTTGTAAAATGATGAAGGGTTCCAGGACGAATTAATTAATGTAATAAAGTAAAACCAGGAAATTAAAATTAATGTAAATAACCATGAACCAGTAACTATTTGTACAGTAGGTCAGGTAAAGAAAATTAAGTTAAAAACCAAACAATATTATAACAGTTGTAAGAAAACCTATAGGCCTAAATTTAATATTTGTAAAAGGAAATTAATACCTTTTTAATAAGTCCAGTCCAATGAAACTATAGTAAAATATATACGGTTCAATAAGGAAGACTGGGTGAGAGGAGTTTTAGGTAATTTGGCATAATTCCAAGCATGGAGTATTTTATTAAAAAAGAGTAGTAATATTTCATAATTCTGGCTCTAGGATATCAAATATTATCCAATAACAGAAAGTAACGGTTGTTAGGGTAACTAAAATATAAAAAATCTTGTTGATTTTCAATCATTCGTTTCGATTGTTATATGCTATTGAGTTCAGATGAGGAGACACTTTTAAAAAAGAATGACACAATTTGAAAAAAATGAATCTAAATTAATAAATCAAAATTGAAAACTAATTCTATAACACCACTGATGAATAATAAAACAAATTAGACTTCAAAATTATAACCAAATACCTCTAAAAGGGTCGAGAATTCCTTACTTCACTCATCAAGATAATTCCGTTGGATTTAGTATTAAACCCGATTTCCCATGTAATCAGAAGGCTAATTGAGGGAAGCAAAGGGCCTAAACTAACGGAATTATAGAAATATATACGAAGACCTCGTTTCTGAAGAAATAACCTTCACTTTCAAGAAGAAGCTATAATACGACTTCAATTCCACCGAGACGGACAACCACTAGGATCGTAATAGAAGAACGAAGGTCAGAAGAGTTCCTGGGGCTTTCCAGTACATCCCACCGTCAATTTTATTAAGGATCGGAACACTTTTTCTGGAGGAAGATAATCTAATTTGTCAATTTTCAACTGTTTGCTGATGTACACTGCCACTTTGAGATTCATCAACCCGGTAAAACCAGCTTATTTTTAATTTCAGTATATTTAGAATTAATAACATTCTGTAATGCTAAAGTAACCTTAATTTTGCATTACCTGGCCTTACTAATGGTTAAAAGAATCACACGTACCCTGGGATAAGAGATATTTAATATTATATTTAATTTGTATAAATCAAAAGGAACTTGGTCAACTGACGATCGATCTACCATCGTATAATCGATATAATGATATTATCATTTTGAAGAGAACTGTTAGTTTGAAATAAAGTACAAAATCAATAAAGAATCTTTCTTGTATATGATGATGTTTTATGTTATTGTAGAATAGGTATTATATGTTGTGGGTGGAGTAATTTACAGGTAAAAGAGTGAATAAAATCCGGTGAAACAGTTAACCTAGACGCAAGCCTATTACGAATAACAGCGCTAATTGTCAACAGCTGGTGGAACGTGAGATTGCCGAACTAGCGTGTTTCCTGTACCAATTTTGAATTGAATTTCACAAGACAGAGGGACTAGGGTTGGCGAGAATTCTCAATACATTAAGTCAATACATGAAGTATATCATTAATATTGCGTAACTATTGAATAATTAGGTAAACCTGTATTATAGTACACTTTAAAGTTAAAATAACATAATAACAAAGATATTTGCCTATTAAATTTGAGTTGCAGGAGGTCACATATAAGACTACACAAATAATATTTATAAATAACAGATTGATTAAAAACACGTAACATTGGTAAATTGTTACAAATTGGCGCAAACCAACGTGGAGCTTGATTAAACCCCGAAACCTAAAATAAATCTTATTGATCCCGATTAATTAAAATTGTTACAAATTGGCGAACCCAACAGTGGGGCTGAAGATTAATACTGAGGAAGAAAATTTTTACATAAATAAATAAATAACTTACAGAGCTGTATAAGATATATTAGTAACACACCAACAAACTGATTCGAATTGTTACAAATTGCCGCCTGCAACGTGGGGCTTAACGTTGATACACGGGAGTCCCATATAAGTAAATAAACCCGCAACAACATTAGTAAAGGAGATTTGTTACAAATTGGCGAACCCAACAGTGGGACATCATCATCTACTATTAACATCATAACCTGTTTTATTACAAACTGGCGCTCAACGAGTGTGCTTTAGTTAAGTAAAAAATCGTCTTAATTATTACTTAACTTGAGCAGGCAACCATTAGAGGCACAGGAATGCATAATACCAGAGGCAGATCGAAGAAGAGGGCAGAAGAGAAGGAGAAGGAAGAAGGTGGACAGGAACGAGAGATAGAAACATTTACGGACAGTGAAATGGAACAAACAATGGGTGGTAAAGAAGAAACTGAAGCAATTATCACAGAGAAGGAAATAGTGGAAGAGGATGCCCAAGGAGACCAACCAGATAAAGCGGTAACCAGAGAAGTACCAAATTGGCAAGACATGATGAAATTTATGGCAGAACAATTTAAGAAACAGAATAAACAAACTAATGAACAATTTAGGAAACAGGAGGAAAACTCAAAGCAAACCAAGGAAGAATTAAACAAAAAATTTGAAGAAAACTCAGAAAAGCTAGAAAGTAAAATAGACAGTATCAAAGAAGATAATAGACAAACTAATGAAAGTTTAAGGAAACAAAATGAGGACACTAATGAGATTTTAAGACAAACTAATGAAAATATAGACAGTATAAATGAAAATTCAGGAAGGCTAGAAAACAAAATAGACAGTATCAACGAAAACTCAAAGAAACAAAACGAAATTTTGAGTGAGAATTTAATTAAACTGATGAATGAGAAGTTTGACAAAAATAAAGAGGAAAATGATGAGAATAACCGGCTGATAAATGAAAGCTTAAAACAAATTAATGAAAGGTTTGACAGGAATGATGAGAACTTAAAGCAGATTCTGGAAAATACCAAACAAATAGATGAGAAAATTGAAAACCGTAATAAGGAGTTGCGGCAAATCATCAATGAACAAGACCTAGCGTTGAGGGAAGTCATCAATGGAAGTATTATAATTGTCGATGAAACACTGAGCAAAGGAGTTGATAACTATGAAGTGGAAGTAAGACAGCAAATAACTGAAATTAAGGTGGGTCTGGAAAAGACAGATGAACCCATCATACAACTCAGAGTGGAAGTAGAGTCCAAAATTACTCAAATAGGAAACCATAACGATATTAGAATAACGGAGATACAAGCGAAGACCCAAGAAAAATTTGACGAGATACCAATTAACATAACCGGAAGAATAAAACGGGTTCATAATAAAATAAAGACAATGAAAATAAGACAAACGCGTAAAAGAAAATTAATAAATACACGGGAAGGATCGGAGATGATTAAAAGGGGATTGGTTCAGCTACATAATATACCAATTACGGAACCAGAAGTAAGGCAAGGTAGAAATTTTAAACGAACCACACTTGAATTCCCAGATAGATTAGAAGGACCGAAAAGGCCAAAACTAACCGAGGAGCATGGAGGACTTCTGGAGATTATGTATGAACCATTTGGACAATTAAAAAACGGTGCAGAAGAATCAGCTCGAAAAACGATGGTAGACTTCAGCATGAATGAAAGTTTTATAACAACAAAATGGCGGAACTACCTGATAGTGAGATATGTCACAAGGACAGAAATAACTCTATACACTAGAGAGATCCGAACGAACAGTATAGAGGAAATAATGGACCATGGTTAACCTAAATAATAACAAATCAGAAAAAATGGGACTGATTTTCTGAAAACCGAACAAGCAACCCATTGAAAAGGTAAAACCCCAAAATTCTAAAAAATTGTAAGAACAACTTACTTAATAATTATTCAGAAACAATATGATTTAACAAAAATATGTAAGTACAACTTACTTAAGATATTTCGAAACCATTTAATTTAACAAAAAATAAGAACAATTGATGGTAATGTGCTCAGTTAAGAAAGTCAAATAAGAAGAATAAAGAATAATTTAATGACTCCAATGAAACTGAAGGAGGATAATAATTAATACAACAATAATTTAGAATCTCTCGGAATTGAAGATTATATAAGAAGAAATGATACGGAGAAAAATGTCACAAGAAGGAAAGTTAAAAGGATTTTTAAATAATGCCTATCAATAATGTTATATGCTATTAGTTAATGGAAAAGAAGAAGGAATCAAGAAGAAGAAGAAATATATAAATAAATACAAACAGCTACAGTATGAAGAATCCCAAAGGTGTTTAGTATTAGTCGCTAATTGACTACTTATAATCTTTTTATTTTTATGTATTGACCGTAGAAATGTTCCGGCAACAGGGATGATGTTCCCCTGGTCTCAGAAGGTGTAAGGATGGACAGCGGAGTTATGGACCCAAGAGTGGCCACCCGACTGGTACCACCGCACAGGATAGGGAAAAATGTTAGGGAAATTGAGTATTTTAGGGATAATGATGAAATAGCTGTATAGATTGATATTAGATTCCAGAAGTATAGATGAAGAAAATAGAAGGAAGATAGCAGACAGAAGCTTAATTGAGAAAGCTAATTTATAGAAGTAAATAAGAAAATAAACGTTAAAACAAGTTTTTATGATTAGTGTGACCTATCCTTATCAAGGAAAATGTGGAAGTACCACTACCCAGAGAAATAAATAATTTATGAATTTGCCTCCCAGAGAGAGAGTTGAGTAAGAAAACAGCAATTACCACCAGTCTGAAATACCAGTCCGTAAATAATAGAGTGAAGGGTACATATAACCAGTCCGAAATAAAAAAGTGTTATGAGTAAGAGGACAAACTAGTCAGGTACAAGTTATAATTTTATTTTTACTAAACTTAGTTGAGACAAAATAAACTTCTTTCGAAGGGGGGGTGTTATGTAACGTAACAGATTTGAGGTCCCCCACGTTACATAAAAATGAAGTAACTATGGTCAAGAACCATACCCCGAAATTAAGGTTACTCAGTAATTAATACATCTGAGATGTATATAAAATTAAAAGATGTAATAAATAATGTTAAGTATAAAATACTATCCCAATTAATGGTTAATGTGTTACAAATTGTACTTGTTTTTATGCTGTAGCATGGTAGTGTTTACAGGATATTTATTTTATGTTTTGTGTATAGTAAGAGGGAACTGTTGTTTTATAGAAGTACTGAGTCAGTGGTACTCCTTTCATTTATGTTAAAATTGTCTTTAGACAATTAAGTATAATTACCTGTGTTAGGTATTATACTATGTTATATGTATTGACTAAAATTGATTAATGAAGTTGTTTTGAATTAATGTTTGTAAACTTGGCCAGGATGGCAATAAGTGTTTAAAGGTTGACAAGTAGTTCTGATAATTATGTTGTAAAATGATGAAGGGTTCCAGGACGAATTAATTAATGTAATAAAGTAAAACCAGGAAATTAAAATTAATGTAAATAACCATGAACCAGTAACTATTTGTACAGTAGGTCAGGTAAAGAAAATTAAGTTAAAAACCAAACAATATTATAACAGTTGTAAGAAAACCTATAGGCCTAAATTTAATATTTGTAAAAGGAAATTAATACCTTTTTAATAAGTCCAGTCCAATGAAACTATAGTAAAATATATACGGTTCAATAAGGAAGACTGGGTGAGAGGAGTTTTAGGTAATTTGGCATAATTCCAAGCATGGAGTATTTTATTAAAAAAGAGTAGTAATATTTCATAATTCTGGCTCTAGGATATCAAATATTATCCAATAACAGAAAGTAACGGTTGTTAGGGTAACTAAAATATAAAAAATCTTGTTGATTTTCAATCATTCGTTTCGATTGTTATATGCTATTGAGTTCAGATGAGGAGACACTTTTAAAAAAGAATGACACAATTTGAAAAAAATGAATCTAAATTAATAAATCAAAATTGAAAACTAATTCTATAACACCACTGATGAATAATAAAACAAATTAGACTTCAAAATTATAACCAAATACCTCTAAAAGGGTCGAGAATTCCTTACTTCACTCATCAAGATAATTCCGTTGGATTTAGTATTAAACCCGATTTCCCATGTAATCAGAAGGCTAATTGAGGGAAGCAAAGGGCCTAAACTAACGGAATTATAGAAATATATACGAAGACCTCGTTTCTGAAGAAATAACCTTCACTTTCAAGAAGAAGCTATAATACGACTTCAATTCCACCGAGACGGACAACCACTAGGATCGTAATAGAAGAACGAAGGTCAGAAGAGTTCCTGGGGCTTTCCAGTACATCCCACCGTCAATTTTATTAAGGATCGGAACACTTTTTCTGGAGGAAGATAATCTAATTTGTCAATTTTCAACTGTTTGCTGATGTACACTGCCACTTTGAGATTCATCAACCCGGTAAAACCAGCTTATTTTTAATTTCAGTATATTTAGAATTAATAACATTCTGTAATGCTAAAGTAACCTTAATTTTGCATTACCTGGCCTTACTAATGGTTAAAAGAATCACACGTACCCTGGGATAAGAGATATTTAATATTATATTTAATTTGTATAAATCAAAAGGAACTTGGTCAACTGACGATCGATCTACCATCGTATAATCGATATAATGATATTATCATTTTGAAGAGAACTGTTAGTTTGAAATAAAGTACAAAATCAATAAAGAATCTTTCTTGTATATGATGATGTTTTATGTTATTGTAGAATAGGTATTATATGTTGTGGGTGGAGTAATTTACAGGTAAAAGAGTGAATAAAATCCGGTGAAACAGTTAACCTAGACGCAAGCCTATTACGAATAACAGCGCTAATTGTCAACAGCTGGTGGAACGTGAGATTGCCGAACTAGCGTGTTTCCTGTACCAATTTTGAATTGAATTTCACAAGACAGAGGGACTAGGGTTGGCGAGAATTCTCAATACATTAAGTCAATACATGAAGTATATCATTAATATTGCGTAACTATTGAATAATTAGGTAAACCTGTATTATAGTACACTTTAAAGTTAAAATAACATAATAACAAAGATATTTGCCTATTAAATTTGAGTTGCAGGAGGTCACATATAAGACTACACAAATAATATTTGTAAATAACAGATTGATTAAAAACACGTAACATTGGTAAATTGTTACAAATTGGCGCAAACCAACGTGGAGCTTGATTAAACCCCGAAACCTAAAATAAATCTTATTGATCCCGATTAATTAAAATTGTTACAAATTGGCGAACCCAACAGTGGGGCTGAAGATTAATACTGAGGAAGAAAATTTTTACATAAATAAATAAATAACTTACAGAGCTGTATAAGATATATTAGTAACACACCAACAAACTGATTCGAATTGTTACAAATTGCCGCCTGCAACGTGGGGCTTAACGTTGATACACGGGAGTCCCATATAAGTAAATAAACCCGCAACAACATTAGTAAAGGAGATTTGTTACAAATTGGCGAACCCAACAGTGGGACATCATCATCTACTATTAACATCATAACCTGTTTTATTACAAACTGGCGCTCAACGAGTGTGCTTTAGTTAAGTAAAAAATCGTCTTAATTATTACTTAACTTGAGCAGGCAACCATTAGAGGCACAGGAATGCATAATACCAGAGGCAGATCGAAGAAGAGGGCAGAAGAGAAGGAGAAGGAAGAAGGTGGACAGGAACGAGAGATAGAAACATTTACGGACAGTGAAATGGAACAAACAATGGGTGGTAAAGAAGAAACTGAAGCAATTATCACAGAGAAGGAAATAGTGGAAGAGGATGCCCAAGGAGACCAACCAGATAAAGCGGTAACCAGAGAAGTACCAAATTGGCAAGACATGATGAAATTTATGGCAGAACAATTTAAGAAACAGAATAAACAAACTAATGAACAATTTAGGAAACAGGAGGAAAACTCAAAGCAAACCAAGGAAGAATTAAACAAAAAATTTGAAGAAAACTCAGAAAAGCTAGAAAGTAAAATAGACAGTATCAAAGAAGATAATAGACAAACTAATGAAAGTTTAAGGAAACAAAATGAGGACACTAATGAGATTTTAAGACAAACTAATGAAAATATAGACAGTATAAATGAAAATTCAGGAAGGCTAGAAAACAAAATAGACAGTATCAACGAAAACTCAAAGAAACAAAACGAAATTTTGAGTGAGAATTTAATTAAACTGATGAATGAGAAGTTTGACAAAAATAAAGAGGAAAATGATGAGAATAACCGGCTGATAAATGAAAGCTTAAAACAAATTAATGAAAGGTTTGACAGGAATGATGAGAACTTAAAGCAGATTCTGGAAAATACCAAACAAATAGATGAGAAAATTGAAAACCGTAATAAGGAGTTGCGGCAAATCATCAATGAACAAGACCTAGCGTTGAGGGAAGTCATCAATGGAAGTATTATAATTGTCGATGAAACACTGAGCAAAGGAGTTGATAACTATGAAGTGGAAGTAAGACAGCAAATAACTGAAATTAAGGTGGGTCTGGAAAAGACAGATGAACCCATCATACAACTCAGAGTGGAAGTAGAGTCCAAAATTACTCAAATAGGAAACCATAACGATATTAGAATAACGGAGATACAAGCGAAGACCCAAGAAAAATTTGACGAGATACCAATTAACATAACCGGAAGAATAAAACGGGTTCATAATAAAATAAAGACAATGAAAATAAGACAAACGCGTAAAAGAAAATTAATAAATACACGGGAAGGATCGGAGATGATTAAAAGGGGATTGGTTCAGCTACATAATATACCAATTACGGAACCAGAAGTAAGGCAAGGTAGAAATTTTAAACGAACCACACTTGAATTCCCAGATAGATTAGAAGGACCGAAAAGGCCAAAACTAACCGAGGAGCATGGAGGACTTCTGGAGATTATGTATGAACCATTTGGACAATTAAAAAACGGTGCAGAAGAATCAGCTCGAAAAACGATGGTAGACTTCAGCATGAATGAAAGTTTTATAACAACAAAATGGCGGAACTACCTGATAGTGAGATATGTCACAAGGACAGAAATAACTCTATACACTAGAGAGATCCGAACGAACAGTATAGAGGAAATAATGGACCATGGTTAACCTAAATAATAACAAATCAGAAAAAATGGGACTGATTTTCTGAAAACCGAACAAGCAACCCATTGAAAAGGTAAAACCCCAAAATTCTAAAAAATTGTAAGAACAACTTACTTAATAATTATTCAGAAACAATATGATTTAACAAAAATATGTAAGTACAACTTACTTAAGATATTTCGAAACCATTTAATTTAACAAAAAATAAGAACAATTGATGGTAATGTGCTCAGTTAAGAAAGTCAAATAAGAAGAATAAAGAATAATTTAATGACTCCAATGAAACTGAAGGAGGATAATAATTAATACAACAATAATTTAGAATCTCTCGGAATTGAAGATTATATAAGAAGAAATGATACGGAGAAAAATGTCACAAGAAGGAAAGTTAAAAGGATTTTAAAATAATGCCTATCAATAATGTTATATGCTATTAGTTAATGGAAAAGAAGAAGGAATCAAGAAGAAGAAGAAATATATAAATAAATACAAACAGCTACAGTATGAAGAATCCCAAAGGTGTTTAGTATTAGTCGCTAATTGACTACTTATAATCTTTTTATTTTTATGTATTGACCGTAGAAATGTTCCGGCAATAATTTTCCTGAGCAGGGATGATGTTCCCCTGGTCTCAGAAGGTGTAAGGATGGACAGCGGAGTTATGGACCCAAGAGTGGCCACCCGACTGGTACCACCGCACAGGATAGGGAAAAATGTTAGGGAAATTGAGTATTTTAGGGATAATGATGAAATAGCTGTATAGATTGATATTAGATTCCAGAAGTATAGATGAAGAAAATAGAAGGAAGATAGCAGACAGAAGCTTAATTGAGAAAGCTAATTTATAGAAGTAAATAAGAAAATAAACGTTAAAACAAGTTTTTATGATTAGTGTGACCTATCCTTATCAAGGAAAATGTGGAAGTACCACTACCCAGAGAAATAAATAATTTATGAATTTGCCTCCCAGAGAGAGAGTTGAGTAAGAAAACAGCAATTACCACCAGTCTGAAATACCAGTCCGTAAATAATAGAGTGAAGGGTACATATAACCAGTCCGAAATAAAAAAGTGTTATGAGTAAGAGGACAAACTAGTCAGGTACAAGTTATAATTTTATTTTTACTAAACTTAGTTGAGACAAAATAAACTTCTTTCGAAGGGGGGGTGTTATGTAACGTAACAGATTTGAGGTCCCCCACGTTACATAAAAATGAAGTAACTATGGTCAAGAACCATACCCCGAAATTAAGGTTACTCAGTAATTAATACATCTGAGATGTATATAAAATTAAAAGATGTAATAAATAATGTTAAGTATAAAATACTATCCCAATTAATGGTTAATGTGTTACAAATTGTACTTGTTTTTATGCTGTAGCATGGTAGTGTTTACAGGATATTTATTTTATGTTTTGTGTATAGTAAGAGGGAACTGTTGTTTTATAGAAGTACTGAGTCAGTGGTACTCCTTTCATTTATGTTAAAATTGTCTTTAGACAATTAAGTATAATTACCTGTGTTAGGTATTATACTATGTTATATGTATTGACTAAAATTGATTAATGAAGTTGTTTTGAATTAATGTTTGTAAACTTGGCCAGGATGGCAATAAGTGTTTAAAGGTTGACAAGTAGTTCTGATAATTATGTTGTAAAATGATGAAGGGTTCCAGGACGAATTAATTAATGTAATAAAGTAAAACCAGGAAATTAAAATTAATGTAAATAACCATGAACCAGTAACTATTTGTACAGTAGGTCAGGTAAAGAAAATTAAGTTAAAAACCAAACAATATTATAACAGTTGTAAGAAAACCTATAGGCCTAAATTTAATATTTGTAAAAGGAAATTAATACCTTTTTAATAAGTCCAGTCCAATGAAACTATAGTAAAATATATACGGTTCAATAAGGAAGACTGGGTGAGAGGAGTTTTAGGTAATTTGGCATAATTCCAAGCATGGAGTATTTTATTAAAAAAGAGTAGTAATATTTCATAATTCTGGCTCTAGGATATCAAATATTATCCAATAACAGAAAGTAACGGTTGTTAGGGTAACTAAAATATAAAAAATCTTGTTGATTTTCAATCATTCGTTTCGATTGTTATATGCTATTGAGTTCAGATGAGGAGACACTTTTAAAAAAGAATGACACAATTTGAAAAAAATGAATCTAAATTAATAAATCAAAATTGAAAACTAATTCTATAACACCACTGATGAATAATAAAACAAATTAGACTTCAAAATTATAACCAAATACCTCTAAAAGGGTCGAGAATTCCTTACTTCACTCATCAAGATAATTCCGTTGGATTTAGTATTAAACCCGATTTCCCATGTAATCAGAAGGCTAATTGAGGGAAGCAAAGGGCCTAAACTAACGGAATTATAGAAATATATACGAAGACCTCGTTTCTGAAGAAATAACCTTCACTTTC
Source organism: Magicicada septendecula (assembly GCA_034769895.1). Classification (NCBI taxonomy): domain Eukaryota; kingdom Metazoa; phylum Arthropoda; class Insecta; order Hemiptera; family Cicadidae; genus Magicicada; species Magicicada septendecula. The sequence goes on from CM068371.1 coordinate 203,490,532, forward strand.
AAGAAGAAGCTATAATACGACTTCAATTCCACCGAGACGGACAACCACTAGGATCGTAATAGAAGAACGAAGGTCAGAAGAGTTCCTGGGGCTTTCCAGTACATCCCACCGTCAATTTTATTAAGGATCGGAACACTTTTTCTGGAGGAAGATAATCTAATTTGTCAATTTTCAACTGTTTGCTGATGTACACTGCCACTTTGAGATTCATCAACCCGGTAAAACCAGCTTATTTTTAATTTCAGTATATTTAGAATTAATAACATTCTGTAATACTAAAGTAACCTTAATTTTGCATTACCTGGCCTTACTAATGGTTAAAAGAATCACACGTACCCTGGGATAAGAGATATTTAATATTATATTTAATTTGTATAAATCAAAAGGAACTTGGTCAACTGACGATCGATCTACCATCGTATAATCGATATAATGATATTATCATTTTGAAGAGAACTGTTAGTTTGAAATAAAGTACAAAATCAATAAAGAATCTTTCTTGTATATGATGATGTTTTATGTTATTGTAGAATAGGTATTATATGTTGTGGGTGGAGTAATTTACAGGTAAAAGAGTGAATAAAATCCGGTGAAACAGTTAACCTAGACGCAAGCCTATTACGAATAACAGCGCTAATTGTCAACAGCTGGTGGAACGTGAGATTGCCGAACTAGCGTGTTTCCTGTACCAATTTTGAATTGAATTTCACAAGACAGAGGGACTAGGGTTGGCGAGAATTCTCAATACATTAAGTCAATACATGAAGTATATCATTAATATTGCGTAACTATTGAATAATTAGGTAAACCTGTATTATAGTACACTTTAAAGTTAAAATAACATAATAACAAAGATATTTGCCTATTAAATTTGAGTTGCAGGAGGTCACATATAAGACTACACAAATAATATTTATAAATAACAGATTGATTAAAAACACGTAACATTGGTAAATTGTTACAAATTGGCGCAAACCAACGTGGAGCTTGATTAAACCCCGAAACCTAAAATAAATCTTATTGATCCCGATTAATTAAAATTGTTACAAATTGGCGAACCCAACAGTGGGGCTGAAGATTAATACTGAGGAAGAAAATTTTTACATAAATAAATAAATAACTTACAGAGCTGTATAAGATATATTAGTAACACACCAACAAACTGATTCGAATTGTTACAAATTGCCGCCTGCAACGTGGGGCTTAACGTTGATACACGGGAGTCCCATATAAGTAAATAAACCCGCAACAACATTAGTAAAGGAGATTTGTTACAAATTGGCGAACCCAACAGTGGGACATCATCATCTACTATTAACATCATAACCTGTTTTATTACAAACTGGCGCTCAACGAGTGTGCTTTAGTTAAGTAAAAAATCGTCTTAATTATTACTTAACTTGAGCAGGCAACCATTAGAGGCACAGGAATGCATAATACCAGAGGCAGATCGAAGAAGAGGGCAGAAGAGAAGGAGAAGGAAGAAGGTGGACAGGAACGAGAGATAGAAACATTTACGGACAGTGAAATGGAACAAACAATGGGTGGTAAAGAAGAAACTGAAGCAATTATCACAGAGAAGGAAATAGTGGAAGAGGATGCCCAAGGAGACCAACCAGATAAAGCGGTAACCAGAGAAGTACCAAATTGGCAAGACATGATGAAATTTATGGCAGAACAATTTAAGAAACAGAATAAACAAACTAATGAACAATTTAGGAAACAGGAGGAAAACTCAAAGCAAACCAAGGAAGAATTAAACAAAAAATTTGAAGAAAACTCAGAAAAGCTAGAAAGTAAAATAGACAGTATCAAAGAAGATAATAGACAAACTAATGAAAGTTTAAGGAAACAAAATGAGGACACTAATGAGAGTTTAAGACAAACTAATGAAAATATAGACAGTATAAATGAAAATTCAGGAAGGCTAGAAAACAAAATAGACAGTATCAATGAAAACTCAAAGAAACAAAACGAAATTTTGAGTGAGAATTTAATTAAACTGATGAATGAGAAGTTTGACAAAAATAAAGAGGAAAATGATGAGAATAACCGGCTGATAAATGAAAGCTTAAAACAAATTAATGAAAGGTTTGACAGGAATGATGAGAACTTAAAGCAGATTCTGGAAAATACCAAACAAATAGATGAGAAAATTGAAAACCGTAATAAGGAGTTGCGGCAAATCATCAATGAACAAGACCTAGCGTTGAGGGAAGTCATCAATGGAAGTATTATAATTGTCGATGAAACACTGAGCAAAGGAGTTGATAACTATGAAGTGGAAGTAAGACAGCAAATAACTGAAATTAAGGTGGGTCTGGAAAAGACAGATGAACCCATCATACAACTCAGAGTGGAAGTAGAGTCCAAAATTACTCAAATAGGAAACCATAACGATATTAGAATAACGGAGATACAAGCGAAGACCCAAGAAAAATTTGACGAGATACCAATTAACATAACCGGAAGAATAAAACGGGTTCATAATAAAATAAAGACAATGAAAATAAGACAAACGCGTAAAAGAAAATTAATAAATACACGGGAAGGATCGGAGATGATTAAAAGGGGATTGGTTCAGCTACATAATATACCAATTACGGAACCAGAAGTAAGGCAAGGTAGAAATTTTAAACGAACCACACTTGAATTCCCAGATAGATTAGAAGGACCGAAAAGGCCAAAACTAACCGAGGAGCATGGAGGACTTCTGGAGATTATGTATGAACCATTTGGACAATTAAAAAACGGTGCAGAAGAATCAGCTCGAAAAACGATGGTAGACTTCAGCATGAATGAAAGTTTTATAACAACAAAATGGCGGAACTACCTGATAGTGAGATATGTCACAAGGACAGAAATAACTCTATACACTAGAGAGATCCGAACGAACAGTATAGAGGAAATAATGGACCATGGTTAACCTAAATAATAACAAATCAGAAAAAATGGGACTGATTTTCTGAAAACCGAACAAGCAACCCATTGAAAAGGTAAAACCCCAAAATTCTAAAAAATTGTAAGAACAACTTACTTAATAATTATTCAGAAACAATATGATTTAACAAAAATATGTAAGTACAACTTACTTAAGATATTTCGAAACCATTTAATTTAACAAAAAATAAGAACAATTGATGGTAATGTGCTCAGTTAAGAAAGTCAAATAAGAAGAATAAAGAATAATTTAATGACTCCAATGAAACTGAAGGAGGATAATAATTAATACAACAATAATTTAGAATCTCTCGGAATTGAAGATTATATAAGAAGAAATGATACGGAGAAAAATGTCACAAGAAGGAAAGTTAAAAGGATTTTAAAATAATGCCTATCAATAATGTTATATGCTATTAGTTAATGGAAAAGAAGAAGGAATCAAGAAGAAGAAGAAATATATAAATAAATACAAACAGCTACAGTATGAAGAATCCCAAAGGTGTTTAGTATTAGTCGCTAATTGACTACTTATAATCTTTTTATTTTTATGTATTGACCGTAGAAATGTTCCGGCAATAATTTTCCTGAGCAGGGATGATGTTCCCCTGGTCTCAGAAGGTGTAAGGATGGACAGCGGAGTTATGGACCCAAGAGTGGCCACCCGACTGGTACCACCGCACAGGATAGGGAAAAATGTTAGGGAAATTGAGTATTTTAGGGATAATGATGAAATAGCTGTATAGATTGATATTAGATTCCAGAAGTATAGATGAAGAAAATAGAAGGAAGATAGCAGACAGAAGCTTAATTGAGAAAGCTAATTTATAGAAGTAAATAAGAAAATAAACGTTAAAACAAGTTTTTATGATTAGTGTGACCTATCCTTATCAAGGAAAATGTGGAAGTACCACTACCCAGAGAAATAAATAATTTATGAATTTGCCTCCCAGAGAGAGAGTTGAGTAAGAAAACAGCAATTACCACCAGTCTGAAATACCAGTCCGTAAATAATAGAGTGAAGGGTACATATAACCAGTCCGAAATAAAAAAGTGTTATGAGTAAGAGGACAAACTAGTCAGGTACAAGTTATAATTTTATTTTTACTAAACTTAGTTGAGACAAAATAAACTTCTTTCGAAGGGGGGGTGTTATGTAACGTAACAGATTTGAGGTCCCCCACGTTACATAAAAATGAAGTAACTATGGTCAAGAACCATACCCCGAAATTAAGGTTACTCAGTAATTAATACATCTGAGATGTATATAAAATTAAAAGATGTAATAAATAATGTTAAGTATAAAATACTATCCCAATTAATGGTTAATGTGTTACAAATTGTACTTGTTTTTATGCTGTAGCATGGTAGTGTTTACAGGATATTTATTTTATGTTTTGTGTATAGTAAGAGGGAACTGTTGTTTTATAGAAGTACTGAGTCAGTGGTACTCCTTTCATTTATGTTAAAATTGTCTTTAGACAATTAAGTATAATTACCTGTGTTAGGTATTATACTATGTTATATGTATTGACTAAAATTGATTAATGAAGTTGTTTTGAATTAATGTTTGTAAACTTGGCCAGGATGGCAATAAGTGTTTAAAGGTTGACAAGTAGTTCTGATAATTATGTTGTAAAATGATGAAGGGTTCCAGGACGAATTAATTAATGTAATAAAGTAAAACCAGGAAATTAAAATTAATGTAAATAACCATGAACCAGTAACTATTTGTACAGTAGGTCAGGTAAAGAAAATTAAGTTAAAAACCAAACAATATTATAACAGTTGTAAGAAAACCTATAGGCCTAAATTTAATATTTGTAAAAGGAAATTAATACCTTTTTAATAAGTCCAGTCCAATGAAACTATAGTAAAATATATACGGTTCAATAAGGAAGACTGGGTGAGAGGAGTTTTAGGTAATTTGGCATAATTCCAAGCATGGAGTATTTTATTAAAAAAGAGTAGTAATATTTCATAATTCTGGCTCTAGGATATCAAATATTATCCAATAACAGAAAGTAACGGTTGTTAGGGTAACTAAAATATAAAAAATCTTGTTGATTTTCAATCATTCGTTTCGATTGTTATATGCTATTGAGTTCAGATGAGGAGACACTTTTAAAAAAGAATGACACAATTTGAAAAAAATGAATCTAAATTAATAAATCAAAATTGAAAACTAATTCTATAACACCACTGATGAATAATAAAACAAATTAGACTTCAAAATTATAACCAAATACCTCTAAAAGGGTCGAGAATTCCTTACTTCACTCATCAAGATAATTCCGTTGGATTTAGTATTAAACCCGATTTCCCATGTAATCAGAAGGCTAATTGAGGGAAGCAAAGGGCCTAAACTAACGGAATTATAGAAATATATACGAAGACCTCGTTTCTGAAGAAATAACCTTCACTTTCAAGAAGAAGCTATAATACGACTTCAATTCCACCGAGACGGACAACCACTAGGATCGTAATAGAAGAACGAAGGTCAGAAGAGTTCCTGGGGCTTTCCAGTACATCCCACCGTCAATTTTATTAAGGATCGGAACACTTTTTCTGGAGGAAGATAATCTAATTTGTCAATTTTCAACTGTTTGCTGATGTACACTGCCACTTTGAGATTCATCAACCCGGTAAAACCAGCTTATTTTTAATTTCAGTATATTTAGAATTAATAACATTCTGTAATGCTAAAGTAACCTTAATTTTGGATTACCTGGCCTTACTAATGGTTAAAAGAATCACACGTACCCTGGGATAAGAGATATTTAATATTATATTTAATTTGTATAAATCAAAAGGAACTTGGTCAACTGACGATCGATCTACCATCGTATAATCGATATAATGATATTATCATTTTGAAGAGAACTGTTAGTTTGAAATAAAGTACAAAATCAATAAAGAATCTTTCTTGTATATGATGATGTTTTATGTTATTGTAGAATAGGTATTATATGTTGTGGGTGGAGTAATTTACAGGTAAAAGAGTGAATAAAATCCGGTGAAACAGTTAACCTAGACGCAAGCCTATTACGAATAACAGCGCTAATTGTCAACAGCTGGTGGAACGTGAGATTGCCGAACTAGCGTGTTTCCTGTACCAATTTTGAATTGAATTTCACAAGACAGAGGGACTAGGGTTGGCGAGAATTCTCAATACATTAAGTCAATACATGAAGTATATCATTAATATTGCGTAACTATTGAATAATTAGGTAAACCTGTATTATAGTACACTTTAAAGTTAAAATAACATAATAACAAAGATATTTGCCTATTAAATTTGAGTTGCAGGAGGTCACATATAAGACTACACAAATAATATTTGTAAATAACAGATTGATTAAAAACACGTAACATTGGTAAATTGTTACAAATTGGCGCAAACCAACGTGGAGCTTGATTAAACCCCGAAACCTAAAATAAATCTTATTGATCCCGATTAATTAAAATTGTTACAAATTGGCGAACCCAACAGTGGGGCTGAAGATTAATACTGAGGAAGAAAATTTTTACATAAATAAATAAATAACTTACAGAGCTGTATAAGATATATTAGTAACACACCAACAAACTGATTCGAATTGTTACAAATTGCCGCCTGCAACGTGGGGCTTAACGTTGATACACGGGAGTCCCATATAAGTAAATAAACCCGCAACAACATTAGTAAAGGAGATTTGTTACAAATTGGCGAACCCAACAGTGGGACATCATCATCTACTATTAACATCATAACCTGTTTTATTACAAACTGGCGCTCAACGAGTGTGCTTTAGTTAAGTAAAAAATCGTCTTAATTATTACTTAACTTGAGCAGGCAACCATTAGAGGCACAGGAATGCATAATACCAGAGGCAGATCGAAGAAGAGGGCAGAAGAGAAGGAGAAGGAAGAAGGTGGACAGGAACGAGAGATAGAAACATTTACGGACAGTGAAATGGAACAAACAATGGGTGGTAAAGAAGAAACTGAAGCAATTATCACAGAGAAGGAAATAGTGGAAGAGGATGCCCAAGGAGACCAACCAGATAAAGCGGTAACCAGAGAAGTACCAAATTGGCAAGACATGATGAAATTTATGGCAGAACAATTTAAGAAACAGAATAAACAAACTAATGAACAATTTAGGAAACAGGAGGAAAACTCAAAGCAAACCAAGGAAGAATTAAACAAAAAATTTGAAGAAAACTCAGAAAAGCTAGAAAGTAAAATAGACAGTATCAAAGAAGATAATAGACAAACTAATGAAAGTTTAAGGAAACAAAATGAGGACACTAATGAGATTTTAAGACAAACTAATGAAAATATAGACAGTATAAATGAAAATTCAGGAAGGCTAGAAAACAAAATAGACAGTATCAACGAAAACTCAAAGAAACAAAACGAAATTTTGAGTGAGAATTTAATTAAACTGATGAATGAGAAGTTTGACAAAAATAAAGAGGAAAATGATGAGAATAACCGGCTGATAAATGAAAGCTTAAAACAAATTAATGAAAGGTTTGACAGGAATGATGAGAACTTAAAGCAGATTCTGGAAAATACCAAACAAATAGATGAGAAAATTGAAAACCGTAATAAGGAGTTGCGGCAAATCATCAATGAACAAGACCTAGCGTTGAGGGAAGTCATCAATGGAAGTATTATAATTGTCGATGAAACACTGAGCAAAGGAGTTGATAACTATGAAGTGGAAGTAAGACAGCAAATAACTGAAATTAAGGTGGGTCTGGAAAAGACAGATGAACCCATCATACAACTCAGAGTGGAAGTAGAGTCCAAAATTACTCAAATAGGAAACCATAACGATATTAGAATAACGGAGATACAAGCGAAGACCCAAGAAAAATTTGACGAGATACCAATTAACATAACCGGAAGAATAAAACGGGTTCATAATAAAATAAAGACAATGAAAATAAGACAAACGCGTAAAAGAAAATTAATAAATACACGGGAAGGATCGGAGATGATTAAAAGGGGATTGGTTCAGCTACATAATATACCAATTACGGAACCAGAAGTAAGGCAAGGTAGAAATTTTAAACGAACCACACTTGAATTCCCAGATAGATTAGAAGGACCGAAAAGGCCAAAACTAACCGAGGAGCATGGAGGACTTCTGGAGATTATGTATGAACCATTTGGACAATTAAAAAACGGTGCAGAAGAATCAGCTCGAAAAACGATGGTAGACTTCAGCATGAATGAAAGTTTTATAACAACAAAATGGCGGAACTACCTGATAGTGAGATATGTCACAAGGACAGAAATAACTCTATACACTAGAGAGATCCGAACGAACAGTATAGAGGAAATAATGGACCATGGTTAACCTAAATAATAACAAATCAGAAAAAATGGGACTGATTTTCTGAAAACCGAACAAGCAACCCATTGAAAAGGTAAAACCCCAAAATTCTAAAAAATTGTAAGAACAACTTACTTAATAATTATTCAGAAACAATATGATTTAACAAAAATATGTAAGTACAACTTACTTAAGATATTTCGAAACCATTTAATTTAACAAAAAATAAGAACAATTGATGGTAATGTGCTCAGTTAAGAAAGTCAAATAAGAAGAATAAAGAATAATTTAATGACTCCAATGAAACTGAAGGAGGATAATAATTAATACAACAATAATTTAGAATCTCTCGGAATTGAAGATTATATAAGAAGAAATGATACGGAGAAAAATGTCACAAGAAGGAAAGTTAAAAGGATTTTAAAATAATGCCTATCAATAATGTTATATGCTATTAGTTAATGGAAAAGAAGAAGGAATCAAGAAGAAGAAGAAATATATAAATAAATACAAACAGCTACAGTATGAAGAATCCCAAAGGTGTTTAGTATTAGTCGCTAATTGACTACTTATAATCTTTTTATTTTTATGTATTGACCGTAGAAATGTTCCGGCAATAATTTTCCTGAGCAGGGATGATGTTCCCCTGGTCTCAGAAGGTGTAAGGATGGACAGCGGAGTTATGGACCCAAGAGTGGCCACCCGACTGGTACCACCGCACAGGATAGGGAAAAATGTTAGGGAAATTGAGTATTTTAGGGATAATGATGAAATAGCTGTATAGATTGATATTAGATTCCAGAAGTATAGATGAAGAAAATAGAAGGAAGATAGCAGACAGAAGCTTAATTGAGAAAGCTAATTTATAGAAGTAAATAAGAAAATAAACGTTAAAACAAGTTTTTATGATTAGTGTGACCTATCCTTATCAAGGAAAATGTGGAAGTACCACTACCCAGAGAAATAAATAATTTATGAATTTGCCTCCCAGAGAGAGAGTTGAGTAAGAAAACAGCAATTACCACCAGTCTGAAATACCAGTCCGTAAATAATAGAGTGAAGGGTACATATAACCAGTCCGAAATAAAAAAGTGTTATGAGTAAGAGGACAAACTAGTCAGGTACAAGTTATAATTTTATTTTTACTAAACTTAGTTGAGACAAAATAAACTTCTTTCGAAGGGGGGGGTGTTATGTAACGTAACAGATTTGAGGTCCCCCACGTTACATAAAAATGAAGTAACTATGGTCAAGAACCATACCCCGAAATTAAGGTTACTCAGTAATTAATACATCTGAGATGTATATAAAATTAAAAGATGTAATAAATAATGTTAAGTATAAAATACTATCCCAATTAATGGTTAATGTGTTACAAATTGTACTTGTTTTTATGCTGTAGCATGGTAGTGTTTACAGGATATTTATTTTATGTTTTGTGTATAGTAAGAGGGAACTGTTGTTTTATAGAAGTACTGAGTCAGTGGTACTCCTTTCATTTATGTTAAAATTGTCTTTAGACAATTAAGTATAATTACCTGTGTTAGGTATTATACTATGTTATATGTATTGACTAAAATTGATTAATGAAGTTGTTTTGAATTAATGTTTGTAAACTTGGCCAGGATGGCAATAAGTGTTTAAAGGTTGACAAGTAGTTCTGATAATTATGTTGTAAAATGATGAAGGGTTCCAGGACGAATTAATTAATGTAATAAAGTAAAACCAGGAAATTAAAATTAATGTAAATAACCATGAACCAGTAACTATTTGTACAGTAGGTCAGGTAAAGAAAATTAAGTTAAAAACCAAACAATATTATAACAGTTGTAAGAAAACCTATAGGCCTAAATTTAATATTTGTAAAAGGAAATTAATACCTTTTTAATAAGTCCAGTCCAATGAAACTATAGTAAAATATATACGGTTCAATAAGGAAGACTGGGTGAGAGGAGTTTTAGGTAATTTGGCATAATTCCAAGCATGGAGTATTTTATTAAAAAAGAGTAGTAATATTTCATAATTCTGGCTCTAGGATATCAAATATTATCCAATAACAGAAAGTAACGGTTGTTAGGGTAACTAAAATATAAAAAATCTTGTTGATTTTCAATCATTCGTTTCGATTGTTATATGCTATTGAGTTCAGATGAGGAGACACTTTTAAAAAAGAATGACACAATTTGAAAAAAATGAATCTAAATTAATAAATCAAAATTGAAAACTAATTCTATAACACCACTGATGAATAATAAAACAAATTAGACTTCAAAATTATAACCAAATACCTCTAAAAGGGTCGAGAATTCCTTACTTCACTCATCAAGATAATTCCGTTGGATTTAGTATTAAACCCGATTTCCCATGTAATCAGAAGGCTAATTGAGGGAAGCAAAGGGCCTAAACTAACGGAATTATAGAAATATATACGAAGACCTCGTTTCTGAAGAAATAACCTTCACTTTCAAGAAGAAGCTATAATACGACTTCAATTCCACCGAGACGGACAACCACTAGGATCGTAATAGAAGAACGAAGGTCAGAAGAGTTCCTGGGGCTTTCCAGTACATCCCACCGTCAATTTTATTAAGGATCGGAACACTTTTTCTGGAGGAAGATAATCTAATTTGTCAATTTTCAACTGTTTGCTGATGTACACTGCCACTTTGAGATTCATCAACCCGGTAAAACCAGCTTATTTTTAATTTCAGTATATTTAGAATTAATAACATTCTGTAATACTAAAGTAACCTTAATTTTGCATTACCTGGCCTTACTAATGGTTAAAAGAATCACACGTACCCTGGGATAAGAGATATTTAATATTATATTTAATTTGTATAAATCAAAAGGAACTTGGTCAACTGACGATCGATCTACCATCGTATAATCGATATAATGATATTATCATTTTGAAGAGAACTGTTAGTTTGAAATAAAGTACAAAATCAATAAAGAATCTTTCTTGTATATGATGATGTTTTATGTTATTGTAGAATAGGTATTATATGTTGTGGGTGGAGTAATTTACAGGTAAAAGAGTGAATAAAATCCGGTGAAACAGTTAACCTAGACGCAAGCCTATTACGAATAACAGCGCTAATTGTCAACAGCTGGTGGAACGTGAGATTGCCGAACTAGCGTGTTTCCTGTACCAATTTTGAATTGAATTTCACAAGACAGAGGGACTAGGGTTGGCGAGAATTCTCAATACATTAAGTCAATACATGAAGTATATCATTAATATTGCGTAACTATTGAATAATTAGGTAAACCTGTATTATAGTACACTTTAAAGTTAAAATAACATAATAACAAAGATATTTGCCTATTAAATTTGAGTTGCAGGAGGTCACATATAAGACTACACAAATAATATTTATAAATAACAGATTGATTAAAAACACGTAACATTGGTAAATTGTTACAAATTGGCGCAAACCAACGTGGAGCTTGATTAAACCCCGAAACCTAAAATAAATCTTATTGATCCCGATTAATTAAAATTGTTACAAATTGGCGAACCCAACAGTGGGGCTGAAGATTAATACTGAGGAAGAAAATTTTTACATAAATAAATAAATAACTTACAGAGCTGTATAAGATATATTAGTAACACACCAACAAACTGATTCGAATTGTTACAAATTGCCGCCTGCAACGTGGGGCTTAACGTTGATACACGGGAGTCCCATATAAGTAAATAAACCCGCAACAACATTAGTAAAGGAGATTTGTTACAAATTGGCGAACCCAACAGTGGGACATCATCATCTACTATTAACATCATAACCTGTTTTATTACAAACTGGCGCTCAACGAGTGTGCTTTAGTTAAGTAAAAAATCGTCTTAATTATTACTTAACTTGAGCAGGCAACCATTAGAGGCACAGGAATGCATAATACCAGAGGCAGATCGAAGAAGAGGGCAGAAGAGAAGGAGAAGGAAGAAGGTGGACAGGAACGAGAGATAGAAACATTTACGGACAGTGAAATGGAACAAACAATGGGTGGTAAAGAAGAAACTGAAGCAATTATCACAGAGAAGGAAATAGTGGAAGAGGATGCCCAAGGAGACCAACCAGATAAAGCGGTAACCAGAGAAGTACCAAATTGGCAAGACATGATGAAATTTATGGCAGAACAATTTAAGAAACAGAATAAACAAACTAATGAACAATTTAGGAAACAGGAGGAAAACTCAAAGCAAACCAAGGAAGAATTAAACAAAAAATTTGAAGAAAACTCAGAAAAGCTAGAAAGTAAAATAGACAGTATCAAAGAAGATAATAGACAAACTAATGAAAGTTTAAGGAAACAAAATGAGGACACTAATGAGATTTTAAGACAAACTAATGAAAATATAGACAGTATAAATGAAAATTCAGGAAGGCTAGAAAACAAAATAGACAGTATCAACGAAAACTCAAAGAAACAAAACGAAATTTTGAGTGAGAATTTAATTAAACTGATGAATGAGAAGTTTGACAAAAATAAAGAGGAAAATGATGAGAATAACCGGCTGATAAATGAAAGCTTAAAACAAATTAATGAAAGGTTTGACAGGAATGATGAGAACTTAAAGCAGATTCTGGAAAATACCAAACAAATAGATGAGAAAATTGAAAACCGTAATAAGGATTTGCGGCAAATCATCAATGAACAAGACCTAGCGTTGAGGGAAGTCATCAATGGAAGTATTATAATTGTCGATGAAACACTGAGCAAAGGAGTTGATAACTATGAAGTGGAAGTAAGACAGCAAATAACTGAAATTAAGGTGGGTCTGGAAAAGACAGATGAACCCATCATACAACTCAGAGTGGAAGTAGAGTCCAAAATTACTCAAATAGGAAACCATAACGATATTAGAATAACGGAGATACAAGCGAAGACCCAAGAAAAATTTGACGAGATACCAATTAACATAACCGGAAGAATAAAACGGGTTCATAATAAAATAAAGACAATGAAAATAAGACAAACGCGTAAAAGAAAATTAATAAATACACGGGAAGGATCGGAGATGATTAAAAGGGGATTGGTTCAGCTACATAATATACCAATTACGGAACCAGAAGTAAGGCAAGGTAGAAATTTTAAACGAACCACACTTGAATTCCCAGATAGATTAGAAGGACCGAAAAGGCCAAAACTAACCGAGGAGCATGGAGGACTTCTGGAGATTATGTATGAACCATTTGGACAATTAAAAAACGGTGCAGAAGAATCAGCTCGAAAAACGATGGTAGACTTCAGCATGAATGAAAGTTTTATAACAACAAAATGGCGGAACTACCTGATAGTGAGATATGTCACAAGGACAGAAATAACTCTATACACTAGAGAGATCCGAACGAACAGTATAGAGGAAATAATGGACCATGGTTAACCTAAATAATAACAAATCAGAAAAAATGGGACTGATTTTCTGAAAACCGAACAAGCAACCCATTGAAAAGGTAAAACCCCAAAATTCTAAAAAATTGTAAGAACAACTTACTTAATAATTATTCAGAAACAATATGATTTAACAAAAATATGTAAGTACAACTTACTTAAGATATTTCGAAACCATTTAATTTAACAAAAAATAAGAACAATTGATGGTAATGTGCTCAGTTAAGAAAGTCAAATAAGAAGAATAAAGAATAATTTAATGACTCCAATGAAACTGAAGGAGGATAATAATTAATACAACAATAATTTAGAATCTCTCGGAATTGAAGATTATATAAGAAGAAATGATACGGAGAAAAATGTCACAAGAAGGAAAGTTAAAAGGATTTTAAAATAATGCCTATCAATAATGTTATATGCTATTAGTTAATGGAAAAGAAGAAGGAATCAAGAAGAAGAAGAAATATATAAATAAATACAAACAGCTACAGTATGAAGAATCCCAAAGGTGTTTAGTATTAGTCGCTAATTGACTACTTATAATCTTTTTATTTTTATGTATTGACCGTAGAAATGTTCCGGCAACAGGGATGATGTTCCCCTGGTCTCAGAAGGTGTAAGGATGGACAGCGGAGTTATGGACCCAAGAGTGGCCACCCGACTGGTACCACCGCACAGGATAGGGAAAAATGTTAGGGAAATTGAGTATTTTAGGGATAATGATGAAATAGCTGTATAGATTGATATTAGATTCCAGAAGTATAGATGAAGAAAATAGAAGGAAGATAGCAGACAGAAGCTTAATTGAGAAAGCTAATTTATAGAAGTAAATAAGAAAATAAACGTTAAAACAAGTTTTTATGATTAGTGTGACCTATCCTTATCAAGGAAAATGTGGAAGTACCACTACCCAGAGAAATAAATAATTTATGAATTTGCCTCCCAGAGAGAGAGTTGAGTAAGAAAACAGCAATTACCACCAGTCTGAAATACCAGTCCGTAAATAATAGAGTGAAGGGTACATATAACCAGTCCGAAATAAAAAAGTGTTATGAGTAAGAGGACAAACTAGTCAGGTACAAGTTATAATTTTATTTTTACTAAACTTAGTTGAGACAAAATAAACTTCTTTCGAAGGGGGGGTGTTATGTAACGTAACAGATTTGAGGTCCCCCACGTTACATAAAAATGAAGTAACTATGGTCAAGAACCATACCCCGAAATTAAGGTTACTCAGTAATTAATACATCTGAGATGTATATAAAATTAAAAGATGTAATAAATAATGTTAAGTATAAAATACTATCCCAATTAATGGTTAATGTGTTACAAATTGTACTTGTTTTTATGCTGTAGCATGGTAGTGTTTACAGGATATTTATTTTATGTTTTGTGTATAGTAAGAGGGAACTGTTGTTTTATAGAAGTACTGAGTCAGTGGTACTCCTTTCATTTATGTTAAAATTGTCTTTAGACAATTAAGTATAATTACCTGTGTTAGGTATTATACTATGTTATATGTATTGACTAAAATTGATTAATGAAGTTGTTTTGAATTAATGTTTGTAAACTTGGCCAGGATGGCAATAAGTGTTTAAAGGTTGACAAGTAGTTCTGATAATTATGTTGTAAAATGATGAAGGGTTCCAGGACGAATTAATTAATGTAATAAAGTAAAACCAGGAAATTAAAATTAATGTAAATAACCATGAACCAGTAACTATTTGTACAGTAGGTCAGGTAAAGAAAATTAAGTTAAAAACCAAACAATATTATAACAGTTGTAAGAAAACCTATAGGCCTAAATTTAATATTTGTAAAAGGAAATTAATACCTTTTTAATAAGTCCAGTCCAATGAAACTATAGTAAAATATATACGGTTCAATAAGGAAGACTGGGTGAGAGGAGTTTTAGGTAATTTGGCATAATTCCAAGCATGGAGTATTTTATTAAAAAAGAGTAGTAATATTTCATAATTCTGGCTCTAGGATATCAAATATTATCCAATAACAGAAAGTAACGGTTGTTAGGGTAACTAAAATATAAAAAATCTTGTTGATTTTCAATCATTCGTTTCGATTGTTATATGCTATTGAGTTCAGATGAGGAGACACTTTTAAAAAAGAATGACACAATTTGAAAAAAATGAATCTAAATTAATAAATCAAAATTGAAAACTAATTCTATAACACCACTGATGAATAATAAAACAAATTAGACTTCAAAATTATAACCAAATACCTCTAAAAGGGTCGAGAATTCCTTACTTCACTCATCAAGATAATTCCGTTGGATTTAGTATTAAACCCGATTTCCCATGTAATCAGAAGGCTAATTGAGGGAAGCAAAGGGCCTAAACTAACGGAATTATAGAAATATATACGAAGACCTCGTTTCTGAAGAAATAACCTTCACTTTCAAGAAGAAGCTATAATACGACTTCAATTCCACCGAGACGGACAACCACTAGGATCGTAATAGAAGAACGAAGGTCAGAAGAGTTCCTGGGGCTTTCCAGTACATCCCACCGTCAATTTTATTAAGGATCGGAACACTTTTTCTGGAGGAAGATAATCTAATTTGTCAATTTTCAACTGTTTGCTGATGTACACTGCCACTTTGAGATTCATCAACCCGGTAAAACCAGCTTATTTTTAATTTCAGTATATTTAGAATTAATAACATTCTGTAATACTAAAGTAACCTTAATTTTGCATTACCTGGCCTTACTAATGGTTAAAAGAATCACACGTACCCTGGGATAAGAGATATTTAATATTATATTTAATTTGTATAAATCAAAAGGAACTTGGTCAACTGACGATCGATCTACCATCGTATAATCGATATAATGATATTATCATTTTGAAGAGAACTGTTAGTTTGAAATAAAGTACAAAATCAATAAAGAATCTTTCTTGTATATGATGATGTTTTATGTTATTGTAGAATAGGTATTATATGTTGTGGGTGGAGTAATTTACAGGTAAAAGAGTGAATAAAATCCGGTGAAACAGTTAACCTAGACGCAAGCCTATTACGAATAACAGCGCTAATTGTCAACAGCTGGTGGAACGTGAGATTGCCGAACTAGCGTGTTTCCTGTACCAATTTTGAATTGAATTTCACAAGACAGAGGGACTAGGGTTGGCGAGAATTCTCAATACATTAAGTCAATACATGAAGTATATCATTAATATTGCGTAACTATTGAATAATTAGGTAAACCTGTATTATAGTACACTTTAAAGTTAAAATAACATAATAACAAAGATATTTGCCTATTAAATTTGAGTTGCAGGAGGTCACATATAAGACTACACAAATAATATTTATAAATAACAGATTGATTAAAAACACGTAACATTGGTAAATTGTTACAAATTGGCGCAAACCAACGTGGAGCTTGATTAAACCCCGAAACCTAAAATAAATCTTATTGATCCCGATTAATTAAAATTGTTACAAATTGGCGAACCCAACAGTGGGGCTGAAGATTAATACTGAGGAAGAAAATTTTTACATAAATAAATAAATAACTTACAGAGCTGTATAAGATATATTAGTAACACACCAACAAACTGATTCGAATTGTTACAAATTGCCGCCTGCAACGTGGGGCTTAACGTTGATACACGGGAGTCCCATATAAGTAAATAAACCCGCAACAACATTAGTAAAGGAGATTTGTTACAAATTGGCGAACCCAACAGTGGGACATCATCATCTACTATTAACATCATAACCTGTATTGTTACAATATATATATATATATATATTATAACGATTCATATAGTCGACCTATCAGATCGTTATATGAAAGTGTCAAACTGTGCTAGTCTAGCGGCGTAAGCAAGAGAGAGAGGGAATAATCGCAGCCATCTCTGTCTAACATCGCCACTGCTACTACTGATGCGGGCACAGACATGAAATTTTATTCAATTAATTTTATTTATTAAAACTGCAATATCTTCAAAACTAATAAATATACGTCAATTCTGAAACCTGCATAGTGTTCAGATTCAATGTAGCCAAAATATCAACTAATATAATTAACATTAAAAAAGTTATACAGAAGAAGAACGCCAAGAGATATAACTAGAGAATTAGGCTAGGTACGAATTAGGTGTTTTCACACACATACAGAGAAAGACCAAAGCAATAATATTCTGTGGTCGGATCTTTGAAATCACGTTTGCAAATACCTGTAATCAAACGATTTGCAAACAGAGGAAGTATGAAATTAGCCAGTAATTCTCTACCATCTCAAACTTGTTAAGGAGCGTTTGACCGACTTGTTCGATATTGTTTCAAGTGGAAAACACATGATTTATTTAGAACAACCAATCAGAATCCTGTATTTAGAAGAGACGCCAACTCAGAATGAGGGAATTGAGCACTCTTCGTTCGGGCATTAAATAAGCAAGACGTGTATTAAATACGAGATAAATTGCACAAACAACGCAAAGTATTTATTTAAATACACAGTTCGCGAAGTGGTCCGCAGTAGTAGAGGAACTAGTAAGGTTCAATAAATAAGCTCGCTACGTAATAACAAATTAATTAATTAAATAATTAATTAATAAATAATTAAGTAACAGTGAAGTGACCTGTGCACCAGAGTAGCTACAGCATCTGTAATTGTCCAGGATCATCAGTCAACGTTATTGGTCAACATCATTTCTTCTTAGCCGAACCATCAAAAGGAGTATCTCTACTGATTACTATCTACGGTCGACGCATCAATCAGATAAGAAATATATTCATTGATCAATGAACATAAATAACAAACTAAATAATTAAATCAATAAACATTTTTAAAAAAAGACACTATATAAATTCAAATTTTGTATTTAATTATTAAGATTAGATATAAAGTAATATAGGAATGTTGAATGGAGAGTGAGGTGTAGTATTGAACGTGCAAATAATTGCAGACCCGTTCTTTAGCACTGGTTTGGGATATATAAAATCCCTAAATAAACCAGATAAGAGCAATTGGTCGTTTGGACGTTTTAATCTTCACTTTTCAAGCACACTCTTTAAACAATAAGATTTAGGTTAGCAATAAGTCATTAACTTAGTTTTTTAAAGAAATTAAAACAATAACAGAATCGTTAGTTAAACAAACTTCAACAATTTTTAAGAGTTATTTGTAACGATTCCCCTTAAATTCCACACTCACTGAACGAATCCTGAGATAGTGTGTCTCTGTGCTCTGAGCTAAGCTGAATCCGTGTCATTTGTATCTGGGATTTGATCTGGCACCCAGGTAAAGAAAAAGTCACGGGTAAGTAAGATTTGTTCTATCATTATATATAGAAAGTAGATTGATAGATAAAAAGGTCTTTATATAATTTGTCGCCGCAACTAATGGGTCCGAGTAAACTCGATTAAACCGATATTAACCCAAGTGACTAGTTTGAATTGTAATAATACTTAATTTGAAACGAAGTGGAATATTTAAGGTTACAAATAACTGTTGAAGGGTTAAATAATAAAATAAACTTTGTTAAATAGTTATTGTAAAAAAAAAAAAAGGCTAAATCACAAGCAGTAGATATGGCAGCAATTGAACAGATGTTCAAGCAGTTGACCACTAAAATGGATGAAAATAATAGTAAAATTGAAAATACAAAGAGTCAATTATCTAGTGAAATAAAAGATACAAATAATAAATTTGAAGAAAATAATCAAAATTTAGAAGAAAGTAATAAAAAATTAATAAATGATGTTAATAATAAAATAGAGCAAACTAATAAATACTTATCTAGCGAAATGAAACAAATAAACGAAAATTTAACTAGCCAAATAGAACAAAGTAGTAAAGAAGCTACATTTAAAATAGATGAAGAAATAGCTAATTTAGCTAGTAAAATAGATAGTACCAATAGCAAAATAGATGAGAGTAATCTTAAGTTTGATAAGCATACCGAAGAGGTTAAAGCTACAATAGAGGAATTTAAGAAACAAGTAAGTACTAATTTTCGCCGCCAAGACGAAAAACTAAATAAATTTAGAAACGAATTTCATGAACGGTTAGAACAGAAAGTAACCCTTATTAACCAACAATTCAGCGAAGTAACTGCTGAGTTAAAAACCCAAACGCTTCTAAATAAAGAAGAAATCCAGAGTATTAGGGTAGAGTGCACCTAACTGGGTGAAAATATTAAGGAGATTAAGAAACAAGTAGAGAGTAAGGCTGGCCGAGACGAAGTACATCAAAAGGTAGAACAGCAATTAAAGGTAATGCGGGAAGATCTGACTAAGGCAATGAAGTCACAGCAAACCAAAGTCGTGAGGTGTGGCGGCTATAAGGAAGAACCGGAAAACCTTGTATTCTCAGGAAACCCACATGAGAATCCTGTGGAGTTTCTAAAGCTGTTTGAGGCTTATGTAACTCGCGTAAATCCATTGATGGACGGCGAGGACAAGAAGGACATGTTAGGCCGATTCCTCAAGAATTGGGCAGGTACGTGGTGGAAAGTCATCTCGGACCGAGTCCAAACCTACGCCGACTTCAGAGAGAAATTCCTTGCTCAATACTGGAACGTTCAGATACAAAGAAGGGTGCGTGATCATCTGGAATTTGGTAATTATCACCCGTCCATGAATATGACAACCACCAACTATGTGCTAAACGTAATGACACAAGTAAAGCATTTAACACCACCAATGGAGGAGAGAGACCTAGTGTATAAGCTAGCGCGTCATTTATCGGAACGCACTAGAGTAGCAACCACTACTAGGAGAGTGGATACCCTAGAAAAGTTTATAATGGTCGTGGATGAATGTCAAGACCTAGAGAGGGACCTGAAGCGAGTAAATAATCAGCTGAGTAACCACCCTAGAGGCGATCATCAGGAACCAGCTTTCTACCCAACGAAGAGAAGAGACAATGAGCGCCCAAAAGAAAAAAAGGTTTACCCCATATCCGGGTAACAAACCCCAATATCGGCAGGAATTGGAAGAGAAGGGTAGAAGTAGGAGCGTTGAAACCCGACCAAGTAAAGGGTTTAAGGTATGTAAGACAGCCATATCATCTACCGAGTCACAACCGTCTACTAGTAAAACGAATACGGGAAACGGGAAGCCACTGCAGGTAGAAAAGAAACAAAACTAAATCTACCATTACCTGCAGTGAAAAAACCCATTAATACAGTTAAAAGAAAATTAACAAATAATATAAATCAAGTGAACGATAGGGAGTTCTTGTTAAAAGAAGAGCAAGAAGTGGGTAGAAACCATTATCCTGAATGTCCGGAAATAATTTGTGATATCAGTAATCTACTAGTAAGAGCGTTAATGGACACCGGCAGTGAGGTAACCTGTGTCAGCTCAAAGTCTGTAGAAAATAATATTCAGTTGCGTAATTGTCCCAGACTACCCGTAAAAAATTGTAATGTACAGGGAGCCACTGGAGCCAAAATGCAAAAGATAACTGAACAAATTTATTTACCTATCAATATAAATGGTACCCAAACCCAAATTGTAGCTCTTATAGTCCCGAAACTCGTTCATGACTGTATTATTGGGGTAGATACGTTACTTGAATGGAAGACAGAAATAAATTTCAAAAGAAATACCATCACGATGGAAATAAATACCAAGAAAATCAGGGTAAACATTAAAGAATTTAAGCATTGGAAGTCGGTAAGTGTCATAAAAGGGTAAGGTGTTTAGACAATGCCTTAGGTAATGAGGTAGAGAAGTATACACTAGTGTTCGTAGATGATATTCTTTGTGTGTCACAAACATTCGAGGAGCACTTACAACATTTAAGAAATATTTTTGCAAAATTAAGATCAGCAAACATGACGCTGAATCTACGGAAATCAGAGTTTAGTAAGGAGGAAATTAAGTCTTTAGGTCACCGAATCTCAGTGGAAGGAATAACCACGGACCCAGAGAAGGTAAAAGCCATACAAGAATTTCCAACTCCAAAGAACTGCAAGCAGCTAAAGTCATTTCTAGGTTTAGCTAACTACTATCAGAGGTTTACAAGTAAATACGCGGAAAGTGCTGTTCCATTGTTGAAGTTGTTAAACAAAGGGATTAAATGGAGGTGGACAAGGGACCACGATGAAGCGCTACAACAAGTGAAAAGTCTTTTTATAAATACTGTTATATTACATCATCCGAGGGTAGGAGAAAGATTTTATTTACAAACAGACGCCAGCAATATTGCTATAGGAGCACACTTATATCAGATAGATGAGAAGGGCCAAAAAGCGGTATTAGGATTTGTAAGTCGCACACTTAAAGGGGCAGAATTAACTTATTTTACGACAGAAAAAGAGCTATTAGCGATAGTGCATAGCCTGTCAAAGTTTGGAAGTTATATTCTGGGTGCTAATCTTACTATAATCACCGACAATAAGGCGTTAGTATTTTTATTAAAGTGTAAATTGCTAGGTGCTCGTCTGACTCGCTGGATCTTGGCTATACAAGAGTACCAGTTTGAAATACAATATTGTAAAGCGAAAGACAACTTGGTAGCAGATGTACTTAGTAGAAATCCACCATCAGAAAACAACATGGATACAGTTAACAGTAACAGTAGTAGCACTGATATAGATATTTACGCGGTAAAGCATGTAGCAAAACCTGAAGTAGTTAGACGACTTAAGGAAATAGGGACCTTATAGAATAGAATAGCAGGTTGCAAGGTACACATACATATTAAAAGACGTTGAAAAAAACAAAATTATAGGAAAGTACCATGGGGATAGTTTGAGGAAATATAGACAAAATATAGAGCAATAAGGAAACAATGGTTTGAGCCAATGAGGTATGTGAATCAAACGTGGTCAAACAAAATTTTAGAAATGTCTTTGAATCAATGTCAATGTTAGTAAGAAGTAGTTGAATAAATGTCAGTATTGTTGTTTTGATTATTGACGCCCATTAAGTCAAAATTGTGATTAATTTATTAATGTTCATATAAATATCTAATATGTGTATGCCATGTTAGGTTAAGTAACAACCATTTCTCGCACGCTACGAAGAACAAGGAAACGATCGTCTCGACTGCATTGTGATGGGTGATGAAACTTGGATATCTGACCACACACCTGAGAATAAGCGACAATGAATGGGATAGCGCCATCTGCGCTCTACAAAAAATTAATAACCTCAGCATCAGCCCCAAAAATCGTGGCAACCATTTTCTGGAACAGAAATGACCACTCCTCGCAGAAGTTTTGCCTCGAGGACAAACTTCAATGCTGCTCCTTCCTGTGAGACGTAGGGAAATGTCTGTCGGGCTATTCAAAACAAACGGCGAGGAATGTTGACGCGGAGAGTCTGCCTACTGCACGATAACTTCTGTCCGCACACTGCTCATGGCACACAGGAACCGTTGCAGTTCTTCAGCTGAGAAATTTTTGCGCACCCATGGCACAGTCCAGATCTCGCACCAAGAGACATTCACTTGTTTTCTAAGTTGAAGGAACATTTGGTGGGTGGAAAGACTTGTGCGGACGACGACGAGATTCGGGAGAATGCCGACGGGAGACTTCTACAGTGTCGAGTTAAGAAAGCTCGTTTCCAGGCTCTCTAAATTTATTGACTTCCATATTTTTTATTTTATTTAACTTCATTGTAACTAGTTACAAACTATCTAGCAATTTTATTCTAATATATAAGTTAACAGTGTGTATGATAAGCTCCTACCGGAACATTCCTCAGTACAGTTACACTTTATTCACGTTCTGAGAATTACTACACATATTCAGTTCACTAGTTTCAATGGTTTATGTCTCTGCAATCGCCGAACGAGTCCAGCATTATCGAGTAATTGTAGCACTTTAAATGTTTACGTGTTCATAAAGTCTTCTTTCATATTTATCTGCAACCCGTTTAATCTCATCAGCAATCGTAGACATTTTCAGGTCCCGATTGATGTCATCATTTCTTACGTACCATGGTGCATCAACAACAGAACCTTATTTTGAAAAGTCTGAATTATTTCAATATTAGATTTCTTAGTACAACCCCAAAGCTGTATACCATACACCCAAACCGGTTTCAAGACTTGTTTGTATAACAACAGCTTGTTATGGAGCGGCAGCTCAGTGTCTTCCAAGCAGCCACCACATTTGTAATTACTACTTTGTTGCCGATAACATAGTACACATATAAATATCGGTATGGAGAACCATACATGACTTCCATGTTCTAAGATTTATATTTAAAATCATATTCGAAATGAAATATTACCATAGAAACTACTTCTTTCTACTTATTGCTTCAGCCTTAACCACGGTACTGTGGTCACTAACGTATACCACCTCACGTTTTCGCACTCGATTTTCAATGATGATGGCAGTCGATGGACTGCCGAAGAGTCTGGTTTTGCAGAAAACATTGGACTACAGCTAAACAGACCGGGAAGGAATTTTAACAAAGAACTACTTCTTTGGTGCCGATAACGTAGTACACATATAAAAAATTCTCCCCTCCCCAATCAACTATAATTTTCATTAATAGAAAATTACCCCCACCCCATTCACCTAACCTCTTCATTTATAGATATTTTATCTACGTTTCTACAGTGGATTATTATGAGCTTCTTATTAGGATACATTATTTATCAAAATTAAGTACTTTACTCTTGTTAAAACATAAAACGTTGCAGGTAAACTACCCCTTTCTCTTAACCGATCTTCACCAAAATCAATAGACCTTCAGTCCTCTACAATTCAGGGAAGCATGCAAAAAAATATTTGATTCTGTTTGAATGTGCGGCAGTTATCGTTCGTCAAGGAAACATTTCTCTTGTTACAACATAAAATGTTGCAGGTAAACTACCCCTTTCCCTTAACCGATCTTCACGAAAAATTGCGTTCTCTACAATTCAGGAATTTATACAAAAATTATTTGATTCCCTTTCAATTTACGGGAGTTATCTTTCGTAAAAAAATTACCCTTCTTAAAACATAAAATGTTTCAGGTAAACTACCCATTTCCCTTAACCAATCTTCAACAAAATCAACAGACCTTGAGTTCTCTTTAATTCAAAACGGTATGCAAAAACGTAGTCGATTCTGTTTGAATTTGCGGCAGTTATTGTTCGTCATATAAAAAATTACCCTTGTTAAAACATAAAATGTTGCAGGTAAACTACCCCTTTCCTTTAACCGATCTTCACCAACACCAGTAGGTCTTGAGAACTCTACAATACAGGGCTGTATGCAAAATATTATCTGATTCTGTTTGAATTTGCGGTTGTTATCGTTTGCCATAGAAAAAAATTACCCCCGATAAAAAAACGTTTTTCTATACAAGAAGACATTGTAAAGACGAACCTAGTGATACAATTTTATTAATTAAAAGTGGTATGTGTGGTGTTCAATGCAAATACACAGACTGAAATTGGACAGAAAAGTGTACACATTAAACACGCTCAGAATTTCTATAATAATATAAACCAGTGAAGAACAATGTCATAAATGTGCAATATAATATGTATTTCCAATATTAATGTATACAATGATTATTATGAAAAACTAAGGTAACCAGAATTAAGGAAAATTGAGGTCACAGTCTGACCACACTAGCTGCAAGAAGTATTAGTGAATTATTATCAATATCACATGTAATTATAAAAGAACAACCATTGCAAAACAACATTTACACTGTAAAGACAATTTCGACTTAAAAGAACCACATAAAGATGGGTATATCATTAATTCAGAATTAAATCAAAATGACATGGCATACTAAGACTGAAAAATAAATGTTACATTAAAAACAAGCAAATAATTGTACTCTAATAAAACCTAAGCTGTTTAGAAGTTGTAATGGACATCTTAGAATATCTATATCACTGCAAAAGTGTGAACAGGACAAATTATGTCAATAAAAATTACCCCTGATAAAATAAAGTGAATCTAACTGACCATGCTCTACGCCATAGAAAGCATGGTTCAAATTTATTAATCTTAGACAATCATTGTACTTGGAAATTAAGAATTAAAATAGGTTAATTACAATTATAAATTCTCAGAATAGGAGAGTAGTTACATCTATTAACCATATGTTCTTAATCTAAAAGAATAATTCTCGTCTGAAAATGTTCGACATTTTGAGGTTACCATTGTATGAAAAAGTAATCATCTTTAAGCTATGCTTATATTTAATTTACAATTTAACAATAATAGTGATTATTTGAATAATGTCTTGGTGATAGTGTAATGGTGTAATTATTGACAAATGTGTAATTAGTTCAAAGTGCATTGCTAGATATTATGGAACATAGTAAGTAATTAATATTGCACTAGAATCTATACTTGCCTTAAATTCACTGAATTGCAAATTATTATACACCTTCCAATTGTATGAGCACTGGAATAAACTTTATAAACTTTTAATTATAATTCGATCGGCAGATTATATCAACTTTATCGCTTCAGAACTATAATAAAAGTCCGTTACTTAACGGTAAAAGCTTTTCGGCAAACCTCGCGCTTGGGATTCTGGGTAACATTATTCAAATATAGACTAAACAGTCGATTAGTAGATACAATATTTTGATAAACTTATGTCTTATATATAACTAATTACTGATTGAATGATTGTTATTTACAATAACTAGGATACGTATAAAGTTCTTTTATAACAATTCTTAACATAATAAACAGCATCTTACAGAGGGTTAATTCCCTAAAGACGAAAAGTGTGTCTATGAATCTTTCCTCTGTAAACACGTGTAGTTACACTGCCCAGCGATCCACAGGAAGCAAATCGCTATCCACGCTGGACACTTTTTCGGCTTGCACGCGTTATGTTGGTGTGGGTTTCGGCACTTTCCATGTAAAAAGCGTGCAAATGTAAGAAAATAAACATAAGTGAGGCCAGAAATAACGCGAATTGTGTGTGTGTGTGTGTGTGTGTGTGTGTTCCCTGCCTTTTTATTGCAGTAATCATAATAATAAAATGGAAACGTAAACATTACATAATTGAGATGTGCTTGCCTGCCACGAACGATATATTTTCACTCATACATGATTTATACTAAAATGAAAAATTATAATTTTATTGCCTGGCAACAAAATTATTTTATTTTTAACAATTACCATTGTTTGAAAAAGTTTAAATGAATATTTTCAAGTACCTTACTGTTGTTAAAACGTAAAAGGTTGCAGGTAAACTACCCCTTCCCCTTAACCGATCTTCACCAAAATCAAAAGTCCTTGAGTACTTTACACATCAGGGCTGTATGCCAAAAATTAGTTGATTCTGTTTGAATTTGCGGCTGTTATCTTTTGCCATAGAAAAAAACTCTTGTTAAAACGTAAAACGTTGCAGGTAAACTACCCCTTTCCCTTAACCGATCTTCACCAAAAACAATAGGTCTTGAGAACTCTACAATTTAGGGCTGTATGCAAATAATCGTTTGATTCTGTTTCAATTTGCGGCTGTTATCGTTTGCCATAGAAAATACCCTTGTTAAAACATAAAACGTTGCAGGTAAACTACCCCTTTCCCTTAACCGATCTTCACCAAAAACAATAGGTCTTGAGAACTCTACAATTCAGGGCTGTGTGCGAAATATTATTTGATTCCGTTTGAATTTGCGGCTGATATCGTTTGCCAAAAAAAAAATTACCCTTGATAAAAAAAAAACCGCTGCCGGTAAACTACCCCTTTCCCTCAACCGATCTTCACCAAAAACAATAGGTCGTGAGTACTCTATAAATCAGGCCTTTTACGCAAAAAATTATTTGATTCTGTTTGAATTTGCGGCAGTTATCGTTTGCCATAGAAAAAAAATCTACAGACAGACACACACACAGACACTTTTCGAAAAACGACTTTTTTCATGTTTTGAGTGTAGTACAATCAGAATCTGCAATAATCTCGAACACGATTTTTTTTGCCATCACCATGCTTCCATTCCTTAAGGAACATGGAAGTAATAAGCTTTCTCTAAATAATAATTAATAATAATAAATAAATAATAATTATTTCACTTTCAACGATACATACTACAACCAAAAGGAAGACCTGAGCTGGGTTCTCCTCTAAGCGGGATACTTTCTGACCTTTATCTTAATTTTTTCGAAAGTGAATATTTATTTTCTAGTAATAATAAATACCGTAAAAACATCGTTTCCTATTACAGTTATGTCGATGACACTTTTATCGTCTTTGATGGCACATTAAGACAAATTGAGCTTCTGAAAAACTACTTGAACAGTGTTAATAAACACATACAATTTACACTTGAAACAGAGGAGAATAACCAACTGAACTTTCTTGACCTGACCATAATTAAATCTCAGGACTCTTTCAAATTTAAAATTTACAGAAAGCCCACTACCACTGACACCACAATACACGCTCATTCGTATCACCCGTGGTCCCAGAAAATGGCGACATACAATACATTTGTCCATAGACTTCTTACTGTACCCTCAGAGCAAGATTGCTTCATTGACGAAGTAAACACTTTAAAACACATCGCCATATCCAACGGTTATAACGCTAGTATAATAGATAAACTTATCTCCAGGCGCAAAAACAAAACTCAAATTCCGAACACCGCGGTGCATAATACTGACAGATATATATCGGTAGAATACACACCTTTGTTGCCTAACATTATAAAAAACCAATTTAAAAAATACAATATCGCAGTTACCTTTAGGACAAAAAATAACATTGAAAATGCACTGCGCCCCAAGATACACAGAAGCGTAGAGACACGCTCTGGCGTTTACAAAATTGTGTGGGATGATTGCGACATGTTTTACATCGGCCAGACGGGGAGACGTTTTGAAGAGAGGTTTAAGGAACACCTGCCCATGAAGAATGTGATAAACAGTAAATCGACTTACGCGCAACACCTGATTGATTGTGATCACAGTTACACTAACTTCTCTGTTAATCTTAAACCCATACACTTTTGTAAGAAGGGCCGATATATGAATGCATTAGAAAAGTATGAGATATATAAAGCGGCCAAGTCACAGAAAGAGTGCCTGTTGAACGATATGGTGTCGTTCAAATCCAACGCGCTCTTCGATACTGTGATACAAAAACTGGCACAGACATGAAGAGTACGACCAACTTATCTCTGCTTTGGACTTTATACGGCCAGTGCATGTTTACTTTCTCGACGATGCGCATCGTCCCCTCTCACGTAGTATGAGTGTTTAAATTCAGTGTTTTTTATGTTTTATGTGTGTGTTTTTATGAATTGACGAGCTCGACCCGAGTGATCACCTGAAGATGGGACCTTGATCCCGAAACGCGTCGTGCATAGCGACCAAGTAAGTTACATGAAGGATTATCAGGTATCTAACCTATTTAAAATTAACCATTGCAACTTGGTGACCATACACACAATGAATAACAACTTGGAGTTTGGTTTTACCTACTTACCAAACAATATAGAAAATTGAATTCAACGTATGGTACTCTTGTGGTTTATTCATAATTTATTTTTTCCAAATTTAAGTAGTTTATTTTATTGCCGGAGTTGTTGAGTTACGAACGAAATAGAAGAGTGGATTTACTCGTAAGTCTACGCGTATATCTTAATTCATCGAGCTGAGAGACACCAAAATAAATATAGTTAATGCTGCTTCAGCCAAAAGGTTGAAACATTTTATGTAATAACCGTGTTCTTAAAACCGTAGCACTGTCTCCAATTATAAAGTGCGCCAATTAGAATGTCTCGTTAGTAAAATGACATTATCATGTTGTCCATGTCGTCTCGGCGTTGCCAAAATTAGTATTATTTAACTGCAGCTTATCACCTTTAATTAAGCCGACCCGTCTCCAGTCATCTTTAATGAAGTCGTCTCCATTCTGCTCTCGGTATAGCAATTACTTAACGATGTGGAGGAAGCTATACGCGTGTTGTTTAATTCGTGGGAACATATATACATTTCCTACATCTATACATCTGTGTAGCGTGCGTAGTTTATCACTTCATGCTGACCAACGTCCCTAGAGTTAAAATTATGCCACGGGACTGGCGCGCCCAACATCACTGATCGTGTAAACTATTATTTCTTTATATGTTGTCTCTCGTGTCAGTGAATGGATTGTAGATTATGTTCTTACAGAATATAGGGTCAATGACAGGGTAAGTTCTAATAGAGTAAATGACAGTAACCGAGAATAGATATGTTAATGAGAATATGTGTAATAATATGACTATCTGGAATAAAATGTTTGTATGTATTAACATAATCAACCATTAATATGTACAGCATTGTGATTCAACATTATATAGACGTACAGATTTACTATGGAAATCACAAAAAAATTGTTCAAAAATCAACCAGGAGAAACTATAAATATTTCTGTGGAAATGTTAATGACTTTGGTAGAAACCCATTAAGCAGGGGACGTCTATTAGGCCTACATAGAAAAAGCTTCATGGACTTGACAAGATACGGTCGAAGTAGATTTTAATAACAATGGACTGGGCCGAACCAGCTACAAGAAAATGAAAATTGCTAATTACATGGGTACGTAAAATAATACAGGAAGATGTACTGAATATAAAGTTTACTAAAAGAAACTTTTAAAATAATATTTAGTAACATTTAAAAATGTAATAACATGTGAAAATAATGGTAACTTCTTGCACAGCGACATAATCGGTACTCATACTGCCAATTAGTGTTGGATAATTTAAAAATATAAAGCCAACGATACTTATACTGCACTTTTCAATTATTCCTTACACAATTTGTAAGTTTGTACGCGCATAATGCACGTGTCTCTGCTATGCATGCTTACCCGTGTGTGTTTTAAATCAGTGCAGCATAGGTGACCGGGTCACATATTTGGCATCGTTTTAAAATGTACTATATCGTTATGTGTACATTTGCGTACACGTGCTCCCTCGCTTTATCTTGCTCTTGCTCTCAATTGTATATAAATAATTTGATTACTAGATAATTTTGTAATTATTTTAGTGTGTGTGTGTGTGTGTGTGTGTTTTTTGAGATCGGTGGCCTAACTACACGGGGATGAATCACCCACACCCCGTACCAGAGCTCTTAAAAATTTCAACGAAATTCCAAAAGCATTTAACATTGGCCTATCTCTAAGGCAGTTTTGTGCGTGCGCGCGAGCGCGTGTGTTAAAATAAGGCTTGTAAGTAACTGCAGAAGTAAAAGGAATTATAATATTTGTAAGTTAATGAAATAAAATTTTCTTAATAATGATAATCACACATTTGATACATAACGTATATTATATGTGTAGCATTAAAATAACAATTGCGGACGAGTCAGAAAACGAAGGCAAAGCCTATTAATCTACTTCTCTATCCTTTCTGCTCAGACACACTTCTCCTTACAGGATTTTTTATATCATCTTTTCTCTAGTCTAATATCTCTTATCTCTTGACGGTTTGAACCGTCGTCTTTGCACAGGTAAACTAGCAGTTGCTTGACTTTAATTCGGAAAAATGAGAAGTTTAAGTGATGAATTTTACATAAAAATAATGTACTTTTAGCGCTACCTATAAGTAAAACATTCTTAAATCCTTAAACATCTTAAAGTGTGAAGGCGTAATAAATCTCTTTGTTTTTTAATATCTTCGAAAAGACTCATTTTCACAAAATCCATTGAGAATTTAAATTTAGAATTAAATTAGTCTTAATTGCATAAAATGTATTACTTTTAATTTGAATAACAGTTAAGTACGACAGAATATCGTGAAGTCAGTGGTTTTCCATATTTTTGCTTTACAATGTCAGCCTTTATACGCATGCTTCGCGTTAGTTTACTAAAAAATTTGATACCCAAAGAATTTACGAAATGTATTTTTATAGTTATATGTGAAGAATCCGGAATTTCTCATTTGTCCTGAGGAAAGTGTGGAGGCCAACCTTCAAGATAGTCTCATCCCTCCCCCCTCTCGAAGCTAGTCTCATCGTCCCTCCCCCACGAGTAGTTCCTAGTTACGTCACTGGTTGAGATTATTTAATATATCATTGCTTAATCCAAATTCACTCAGCGTTAAGAGACAATAATCATCAGCTTTACATGTGCTTTTCTCAGAACTGGTGGCCGACAATCGTATCGAAAAAAGCTGATTCACATTGTCCTTGTTGAATCTTTTCAATGTGAATTTAATTCTTTCGTTATGGCTGGTCGTCGCTTCTTTCGTGTGGCTTTATACATCTGTTCTTCATTCCTTTTGTGATTACGAATTTGAGTTTTGTGCGTGGCGTCTGTTTTTATTCTTAGCAAATCAGTATCATAGGTAGACGTTAAGTCTGTCTCAGAGGAACGTGTGTATAGAGGTATATCCTTGCCGAAGGATACACTTGTATATCCTTGCTGAGCTTTCCGAAAAGTTATCTATGCTTTGCTTACTGACTCGCTAATGTGGATACTTAAAGAACGTTATTCATTTACATGTAATGATTAGTTAGTTTTTTAGAGTAATCCGAACTCAATAGCCAACTCATGGAAGAACATGTCACCGGGCATGTAAAAGCGGAAACTTTCAGTGTTAATGTTTATAGGTAGGTTAGACAGACATGAATCGATCACTTTCGTGCCAGCAGCACATGTTCTTCAGTGTTCATCCGTCAGCACACATCATATCTCAGTTTCAACCACAAGACGTGTTTGTACTTAAAAAAAAATCAACTTTTACTAAACACGTTTAGTTTTTATTTAGTTTATTAGTATGTTTACTGGTTTGAGAATTAAAATAGATCAGTCTAAAGTGTATTTTTTAATAACGCCTGACGAAAGAGAAGATCATACATAGTCAGAGTCAAAAAATAATTTATAACGTGTGTAAGTTTTTGAAATCGGAAGTGAAGAGTATCAGAAAGACAGTTACAGGAACGGGCAACTTGGTGTCTCTAAATAGTGTTTTTAGAATTATTAAAGTGGCACCAGCGTTAAGGGACATGAACTCTTTCAGCACTGATCTGAATAAAAACATGGAAGAAAAAACTTGAAAACCAATTACGATTTCGACAAGTGTATTATTCCACGAGTTATTCACAAACGTCACGATAGAAGGGGAAACTCACAATTAAAAGTGATTTTAAGAGTAAAAACAAAAACAAATGAATTATAACAATTGTATTTAGTCTAAAGCACATTGTTCCTCAAAAGAGGTTTTGATGGAAACGAGCCGAAAATAATAAGAAAATTTAATAGAGTTTAATAAATGTAACACACACTCACTGGCGCGTGCACACGCTTCCATTAAAATTATCAACAAGAAAGGAAGACACCATTAACTGGTTAGTAACTATGGCATATTTTGTACTCCATCTCTGTTAAAACCTGAGTTTTACCCACTAATTAAACAAAGTGAACTTGCGCAGTCAAATTTTAAAACAGGTACTACTTTGGCAAAACATGGATATATCGTTTAAGACTTCCACTCTACCACGCGTCTCAATCCAATAGAAATGATTTATAATTCTTTATCTATTTGAACTTAATATTTCCTATACTTTTTGCTACATAACTTTATTGTGCGCTCAATAGGAGGCGCGTCTGTGTGAAAATATCGACAAATATTTAACTACCCCCTAATATAACTGCTTAGCCGCCTACAATAAATGTTACGATATCCAATTTTTTTGTTACATTACTATGTGGAGAGAACTGAATTTTTTAAACATACAGTCATGTTTTAATGACTTTTGAATTAAAGTATTACTTCAGTGACTTGTTTAAGCAAGAGAGTGAATTAATTAAGTATAAAGAATATTATAAACAAACGTGTAAAGAATCATCGTTAACAAGAAGTAAACTGAAGTAGAAAATACTGACAAGCAAAGACTGTTAACAGCATCAGTAGCATTAGTATGTTAACAAAAGACAATATAAGTATTAAGAAAATATAATTTTCATAATAAGCGAATAACCATGTAATGTAAGTAGTAACAGCAATAACACACACACACACACACACACACACACACACACACACCACCACCACATTTTCTGGTATTGTGGTTACAGACATAACTTATACATGTACGGGTAATATGGATGTAAAAACTAATTTTTACTTTCTTAATGGAAAACTGAAATAGACGTATATGCCTATGTTAATTACATTGTCTTCTTAATTGTACGTTTTCGGTTTGAAGGAAGTTATTATGGTAAAGCGCTTTTGATGTCACAAGGAATAACCCATATTAATTGTTCTGATAAATCGTCTTTCTACTTCTGAATTTCATTAATTGGTTGATTACGAAAACGAAACGACACGAAACTCTGTAGCTTACGCAGCTGTTTATACCAAAATTTGATCATAAAGCAAAAAGAACAAAAAAATAGTGAAATGAAATGAAAGTAACGTGAATAATTCGCATGCCTATTCACCATTATCATGTTAGACACAAATTTCAGTTATTTAAGTAAAAGTTGATTATTTAAATTCGCGTACCGTGTTGGTTGCTGACTTGTGATAATACTCAATCGCTCCAATTAAATTTTTCTCACGACTAATTTAAACTATATTTAATTGAGAAAATTTATCAAAGAGAGGAGTTTTTTACTGTGAGGCATAAAATATTTTGTATAATATAGTAAACTGTTTTGTTCACTTCAGTCAATCTGTCAATTTTATTATCAGGAGCAAGATAATTTTTGATACATTTTTGATAATCGTAGTGGTAGCAAACACTCTAATACCGTGAGGATTTAAAACGTTACGTTTGACAGGTGTAATATGATAAGCTGAAATGTTTACAACATATATGATACTTTGATACGAATATTCGTTTGTAAACAACAAATCGAGGTAAGGTTAGAATTGTTGAACGGCTGACATTGAACTGGAGACTGGAGCGCGTAAATTAGTGTGTGTAAACACATTTGGCACATGTTACAGAGAAAGCTGGCGCCCCGGATCACGTGCACCTGTACCGTTACACCTAGATGTGGTGCATCCGTCAAATTGCTGATGCTGATGGAAAGTGAAAACTGCATTTGTTATGCAACTCCCAGGACCGCTAATACCATACTATTATGTAAAATACACCGCACTTTGCTGAACTTTCATTTTAATTTCTAACGCCCACTTCGAGACAAAAATGTTACACATTTTTGTGGAGGTTGCGAATAATCTTACTGTTGAAACGGCTTATAATAATATACTGAGATTGGCACTGCATTTCTCTTTGATGCTGTCTCTGGTATTCTACTATAACAGAACATTATCTTTGAAACCTTTAGAAATAATATGTATCATTTTCATCCACATATATCACGCGTGCTGATAAATATACCACATATCATAATAAGCTGCTCCTTCCATCATACCCAGCGTACTCGTTCTTCACGGTGTAAGGGCTTTCCCAATTTTCCACACAGTTTTGGAGTTTGGGCTTCGGGTTAAACAGGCAAGTTTGACCCACCTTCTTCCACATAACGCACAATATTATGCGAATATCACAGCGTTTTCGTCTTGATACAACCTTAAGCTGTCTCAGTATCAACCAGTCTTTTGCTACTTTTGGTTCTTATATTCTGAGTATATTCTTATAATTTAGCGGCTCTAGCCTTTGATTTTCAGTCACTCGAACCCCAAGAAGACTAACTCACTAACTCTTGCCCCAGAACAACTTCGGGTAGAGTTATGCCACTTGTTTTGTAGGTCTATATTCCTGATCGGTAAATCGTTAAGAATAAAGCTATACTAATGAATAGTAAAACTATGTAATGTTTGGTTCTTCCCCGGTTTCGATTTTATCTTGCAGCACACACACACACACACACACACACACACACACACACACACACAATATAAGTTCTGTATACACTGTTTCCACTTAGATTCGTTCTCTGTGACATCTGCCGACAGGCACTGCTGTAGTGTCACGTTGGCTGGGGTGGAGAGACGGCGAAAGGAAGTGACATCTGTAACGTATGTGGAATGGGCACAATGAAGCCATAAATAGGAAAGGTGGCATTTGGGTGTCTGGTAACGTAGAAAGACTCGGATTACTTGTGCAACTGGATTACTCGTAAACTGCATAAGGAAATACAATTTTATAATTTCCACGGAAGTAGAAGGCAGATTAATTTTAAACTAGTGACATTCAAAATGTATTATTAAATGGTTGTTAAATACGAGATGCAAGGTGCAAGGTCGGCGTCTCCAGAGAACGGCAGTTGTTAGTAACGGCATCAAATACGTTTGAAACAATTGCAGACAACACAGATAGAGAGAACAGAGGGATGAGAATACGGATCATGAATAGAAGAGGTGAAAAACTGAATACACTGCAGCGAAATTATGAAAAAAGACAAGTCATTGATAAGAGACATTTACAAACCGGCGTGCGATAATAAATTATTCACTTCTTCCCGCAGCGAGTGATGCACACACATCAATCAATCTCGGGTGAAGCGGTGCTGACTTCCTGTTTCACGACCACGAACGACGTGTCTAGAAATTTCATTGCCGAAGAAAGTATGCAATTTGTTTAGAACGTCAGTTAATTAGTGTAGTAACCGTGCGTACTTCGGCAGTGTCGCGAGTACAGTGTAGCGGAACTCACGAACAGTACAACCTTGGGGATCTCCGACACGAACGCTTTTGTTGTCACACGCTTTCGTTTCAGCTCTTTAAACAAATACGGTTTGCGGACAAGTTAAGGTCATTACGTTTTTCACTTTCTTTTCAAATTGCGATTGTAAAGATCCTAAAGTACTGAAGGCGGCAAAAAACAAAAAAAGAAAAGAATAATTTCGGGTTGAACAAATATTACAGAAGGATTTCTGTTTCACAGTGACAGTGACTGGGCCAATGACTCATTCTGGTAATTTCAAAGTGACTGAATTCATCTTTTCATTTCTTAATCTTTAAAAGTTCTTTATTGTGAGATAGCTAATCCATTCATAATCCATTGGTTCATGTATCACGTAATCAGCTGTTATTTAAAATATCGGTATGGAGAACCATACATGACTTCCATATTCTCAGATTTATATTTAAAATCATATTCGAAATGAAATATTTCCATAGAAACTACGTCTTTCTACTTATTGCTTCAGCATTAACCACAGTACTGTGGTCACTAAC
The DNA here is from genome assembly GCA_034769895.1 of Magicicada septendecula. Taxonomy (NCBI): domain Eukaryota; kingdom Metazoa; phylum Arthropoda; class Insecta; order Hemiptera; family Cicadidae; genus Magicicada; species Magicicada septendecula. The sequence continues at coordinate 203,527,246 of CM068371.1, forward strand.
GTATACCACCTCACGTTTTCGCAATCGGTTTTCACTGATGATGGCAGTCGATGGCACTGCCGAAAAGTCTGGTTTTGCAGTAAACATTGGACTACGGCTAAACAGCCCGGGAAGCAATTTTAACAAAAAACTACTTCTTTGTTGCCGATAGCATAGTAAACATATAAAAAATTCTGCCCTCCACCTTCAACTATAATTTTTAATAATAGAAAATTACCCCCACCCCGTTCACCTAACCTCTTCATTTATAGATATTTCATCTACGTTTCTACAGTGTATTATTATGAGCTTCTTATCAGGATAATTTATTTATAAAAATTAAGTACTTGACTCTTGTTAAATCATAAAATGTATCAGGTAAACTACCCCTTTCTCTTAATCGATCTTCTCCAAAATCAATAGACCTTCCGTCCTCTACAATTCAGGGATGCATGCAAAAAAAAATATTTGATGCTGTTTGAATGTGCGGCAGTTATCGTTCGTCATGAAAACATTTCTCTTGTTACAACATAAAAATGTTGCAGGTAAACTACCCCTTTCCCTTAACCGATCTTCACGAAAAATTGCGTTCTCTACAATTCAGGAACTTATGCAAAAAGTTATTTGATTCTCTTTGAATTTGCGGCACTTATCTTTCGTCAAAAAAATTACCCTTCTTAAAACATAAAATGTTTCAGGTAAACTACCCCTTTCCCTTAACCGATCTTCACCAACACCAATAGGTTTGAGAACTCTACAATACAGGGCTGTATGCAAAATATTATTTGATTCTGTTTGAATTTGCGGCTGTTATCGTTTGCCATAGAAAAAATTACCCCCGATAAAAAAACGTTGCAGGTAAACTACCCCTTACCCTTAACCGATCTTCACCAAAAAAAATAAGTCTTGAGTATTCTACAATTCAGGGCTGTATGCAAAAAATTATTTGATTCTGTTTGAATTTGCGGCTGTTATCGTTTGCCATAGAAAAAAATCTATAGACAGACAGACAGACACACCCACAGACATTTTTCGAAAAATTACTTTTTTTCATGTTTTGAGTGTAGTACAATCAGAATCTGCAATAATCTCGAACACGATTTTTTTTGCCATCACCATACTTACATTTCCTTAAGGAAGATGGAAGTAAATATCGGTATGGAGAACCATACATGACTTCCATATTCTAAGATTTATATTTAAAATCATTTTCAGCCAAACAGACAGGCTGTGTCTTACCTGCCTTTTTATTGCTGTATTAAATGAAAAATATTATATTACATTAAAATGAAAAAATTATAATTTTATTGCCCGGCAACAAAATTATTTTATTTTTAACAATTACCATTGTTTCAAAAAGTTTAAATAAATTTTCAAGTACTTTACTCTTGTTAAAACGTAAAAGGTTGCAGGTAAACTACCCCTTACCCTTAACCGATCTTCACCAAAATCGAAAGTCATTGAGACCTCTACAATTCAGGGACGTATGCAAAAAATTATTTGATTCTGTTTGAATTTGCGGCTGTTATCGTTTGCCATAGAAAATACGCTTGATAAAAAAATCGTTGCTGGTAAACTACCCCTTCCCCTTAACCGATCTTCACCAAAAACAATAGGTCTTGAGTACACTACAAATCAGGGCTGTATGCCAAACATATTTGATTCTGTTTGAATTTGCGGCTGTTATCGTTTGCCATAGAAAATACCCTTGTTAAAAAAACGTTGCAGGTAAACTACCCCTTTCCCTCAACCGATCTTCACCAAAAACAATAGGTCTTGAGAACTCTACAATTTAGGGCTGTATGCAAATAATCTTTTGATTCTGTTTGAATTTGCGGCTGTTATCGTTTGTTTCAAAAAGTTTAAATAAATTTTCAAGTACTTTACTCTTGTTAAAACGTAAAAGGTTGCAGGTGAACTACCCCTTCCCCTTAACCGATCTTCACCAAAATCGAAAGTCATTGAGATCTCTACAATGCAGGGACGTATGCAAAAAATTATTTGATTCTGTTTGAATTTGCGGCTGTTATCGTTTGCCATAGAAAATACGCTTGATAAAAAAATGTTGCTGGTAAACTACCCCTTCCCCTTAACCGATCTTCACCAAAAACAATAGGTCTTGAGTACACTACAAATCAGGGCTGTATGCAAAACATTATTTGATTCTGTTTGAATTTGCGGCTGTTATCGTTTGCCATAGAAAATACCCTTGTTAAAAAAACGTTGCAGGTAAACTAACCCTTTCCCTCAACCGATCTTCACCAAAAACAATAGGTCTTGAGAACTCTACAATTTAGGGCTGTATGCAAATAATCTTTTGATTCTGTTTGAATTTGCGGCTGTTATCGTTTGTTTCAAAAAGTTTAAATAAATTTTCAAGTACTTTACTCTTGTTAAAACGTAAAAGGTTGCAGGTAAACTACCCCTTCCCCTTTACCGATCTTCACCAAAATCGAAAGTCATTGAGACCTCTACAATTCAGGGACGTATGCAAAAAATTATTTGATTCTGTTTGAATTTGCGGCTGTTATCGTTTGCCATAGAAAATACGCTTGATAAAAAAACGTTGCCGGTACACTACCCCTTCCCCTTAACCGATCTTCACCAAAAACAATAGGTCTTGAGTACACTACAAATCAGGGCTGTATGCAAAACATTATTTGATTCTGTTTGAATTTGCGGCTGTTATCGTTTGCCATAGAAAATACCCTTGTTAAAAAAACGTTGCAGGTAAACTACCCCTTTCCCTCAACCGATCTTCACCAAAAACAATAGGTCTTGAGAGCTCTACAATTTAGGGCTGTATGCAAATAATCTTTTGATTCTGTTTGAATGTGCGGCTGTTATCGTTTGCCATAGGAAATACCCTTGTTAAAACATAAAACGTTACTGGTAAACTACCCCTTTCCCTGAACCGATCTTCACCACATTCAACAGATCTTGAGAACTCTACAATTCAGGGCTATATGGGAAACATTATTTGATTCTGTTTGAATTTGCGGCTGTTATCGTTTGCCAAACAAACAAAATTACCCTTGCTAAAAAAAAACCGTTGCAGGTAAACTACCCCTTTCCCTCAACCGATCTTCATTAAAAACAATGGGTCGCGAGTACTCTGCAAATCAGGGCTGTATGCAAAAAATTATTTGATTCTGTTTGAATTTGCGGCAGTTATCGTTTGCCATAGAAAAAAAATCTACAGACACATAGACACACAGATAGACAGACAGACAGACAGACAGACAGACACACACACAGACACTTTTCGGAAAACGACTTTTTTTCATGTTTTGAGTGTAGTAGAATCAGAATCTGCAATAATCTCGAACACGATTTTTTGTGCCATCACCATACTTCCATTCCTTAAGGAATATGGAAGTAAAATGAAGTTTCCAAAAGTTACTAAATTTTGTTTAGTCACATAAATTCTTAACCCATTGTTTCAGCATACTTGGGTATTTAATTCTTAAACCATTGTTTCAGCATACTTGGGTATTTAATTCTTAAGACATTGTTTCAGCATACTTGGGTATTTAATTCTTAAGCCATTGTTTCAGCATACCATTGTTTCAGCATACTTGGGTACTTAATTTTAACAAGAGAAAAACAGAGCTACGTACAGTGTCTGAACACAATAAACAGTAGCAAAAAATAAATACAAAAAATGCAAATAAATAAACAAAAATAACTGATTTCTAGACAGACTGAAAATTGGCTTTTCCATAAATTTATATTCGCAATTTCTCTGAATTTGTTTCTCAAAAATAGCAAATGGCAGATTTTCTTATTTTATAGGGTCCCATATAATGCCTGATGTCACTAACTTGAGGATGCGTGTTATTTGTAGAACTTCATTCGTTCAAAACTAACACTGGTAAGTTCGACGAAAATTGACGATGGTCTTCTATCTAACAAAAAAAGAAAAAACATAAAATTCAGTAAACAGTGGGTGCAACTTTCTGTTTGTGGAAGTTTTACGAATTTTACATTCATCTCCACCATACTCTAAGCTTATCAAATAACTTTAAATTTTAAGTTTTTAATTTTAAATTAGAGTTTTTTTAACATTTTTAAAGTGCTGTCACACCGAGTTCCCACATTGACGATTTGTTTTTCTTCGGATCGTGATGTAACTTTAATGCTCTAGTGAAACATCTCGTCAAAACAGAATCTTATTCGCTAAAAGATTTACAGAATTATATTCAATAATTTTTGTAATCAGTAAGCTATAACAATATCACCGTGATAGTGCAGCTATCCATGCAGGCACAAAGTGAAGAATCCGAGTAATTTACTTCATACAGTAGAGCTTTTACTATGAACACACACACGCACGCGCGCATTTTTAACTTGGTACAATTTCTTTCCTTGATATAGGCCTATTAATAAATTATGTTAATGTTATATAAACACTTATAAAGCGTACGTATCAAGAGCACTATCAAGTGTATTTTCTTGCTATCTTCGACCATCATGTTTTACTCTAATCGTCCATGTAGATTGATACGTTGTCTAGTACAGTATTTGTGTGTTTTCTTTAATTTTGCGATTACAGGTTACTCTGAATGGTTAAAAAAGATTTGAATCGGTTGTTTTCGCAAGTTATCATTGTCGAGTAAGTTATCGCTGTCGAGTTGTTCCGACAACTTCTGAAATCTAGGTGATTTCTATTGAACCAGCAGTGGAGAAAAATATGATTTAGTAATTTGTATTTGACTTTCCAAAAGGAGTAAAACGTGAAACCAAAATCGACGATTCCACAATCCGTTCAAATTTTGTAGATGAACAAAAGTGTTCAGTGTTCTATAGACTCACTGACGCTAATCGAGATTTTTTACGTTTTGAATATCGTAAAAAACTGTAGTTACCTCAAACAATTTGTTTACACAGTTACAATATTTTTACTTTCTATGGAACGGGACCTGTTTGAAAATATTTGAGATTATATTTCAGAAAAAAACATTTACTGAACGTCCACTAAATATCGACTGGCTGTCAACACAGCTTCACTTAGTAATCATTTTAATTTTAATTTTGTCCTACAACTAATCACAAGACATGTTTCACCGTTGAGACGTGTTAGTGTTATTCCAGCTCAGGTGTAACGAAAGATAAAGTTGATATTCTAGCTTTCAAAGTTCAAGTGTGGACAGTGTTCAGGCCGAATTCGAAACACAGCAGCACGTCGCATTCTTGCACACAACATTAATCGGCCAGTAATCCTTGATACAGTACAATGACACGGTAGAAATGTATGTTAATATATTAATGGATGTCAATGTCACCGAGAAAGTATTGGGGAAAGCTCGGCGGGCCCACACATACACATACGTGCTCCGCGGCCCTTCCTTACTGTAACGAGGATATTGCGGCACTCCTACTTTGTATACGACGCCAATACGCCTTTAGCGCCTCATTAAATATATACCGTACTTGCAATGCGCTCACATAAATCTAATTTTAGAACACACTGAAAACATGTGTAAAGAACATTAAACCGGGTTCATAATTTGGGTAAATGTAACTAGAAAATTATTTTACAGTTTACTGTATTTTGGAAACGTAAACGTGTACTGGCATAATCTTACTTGTATAACACTTGCATGGTAAAGATTTATTTTCATTTTGTCACCGTAATTTTCAGATTTTCTAAACAAGAGTTATGATGTCGTATTATCGTAGTTTTTTCTTGATTTTAGCAGGCTAAATTAGGGCCGTCGTCTTCACCACCATCACCGTCATCATCATCGTTGTCGTCGTCGTCACTATCACCATCACCATATCACAGTTGAACCATTTTCTATGGAACGAGGAAGTAAAAACAGAAACAAATCATTTTCGCCTATTTTGTCGCACTGTATCACCAAAATCACCACAATCACCAACACCATCAGCATCCTCATCATTGTCGTCGTCGTCGCCGTCGCCGATTTCATTCAGAATTCAGTCAACATCAGATCAAACTTTAATTGCAAAAATTTCTTTCAAGCTGGGGTGAACAATATTTATAGGCTTATATTTTTTTGGATTTAAATGGAATTAATTCAAATAATTCTATATGTGAAATAAATTATCTAATTTACGTAGACAATTGAGAAATTAATGAATATAAGAAACTGTAGGAAATTTTAAGCCAGAAGTCGTAAAACTAACATTTTAGACTAATTATATCCACGGCTTTATGGCATCGTCATCATCATCAACATTATTATATTTATCTTTATTAAACAAGACTTGTTTCTCTTGTACTTATACATCAGCTTACCTCAGCTTGTACTTATAGAAGCGTCCCCGTTTCTAGTTTTTAAAATCTTTATCTAATTTCTTATTTGTAGATTATAAATTATAAATTTATAGATTTATAAATTTTTAGATATCAGTACTTATTTACAATAGGCTATAAAACTACAGATTTGGAGGAAACTTTAATTCAGATAATCGATGATCCCTGAAACGTCTGAATACCCCCCCCCCCCAAAGACATTTTTGCTACAAAGTAGTAACAAGCAGAAATTACGCTGCTGGTCTCCACTATATATAAAATTCCCGATTAGCACTTTCGAGCCTCTCAGCTCATCATCAGATAGGAAATATCAGATCATTATTAGTTCATATAATCGAGAACTAATATTGTGGTATGCAACAGCATAATTTCTGTTTGTGACTGTAACCAGTAACACATAATTAAATACAAAATAGTAATTGAATTTAGAATAAACGTGGCTAGTACTTCATGCTTGCATTTTAAATATTTTTCAAATACATTTTAATGTATCACACTTATAATATATGAAAATTACTTCACGTTTAATATATGTCTATGTCGTATACATTGATTATTAGAATACATTCGAGTGACTGAATATTGGACTTCAAAGATAATTGAAATCGTACGAAAATAATAATTACCCAGTTATTTCGTATGGTACGATTGTACGAATTAAAGGTTATGTTTTAATTTTGATTTTAATTTGGTTATGTTTTAATCAGAAAGTACAATTCAGTGGGCGTTTTGTAGTAATTACCTGAGGAACGTCTTAACGTGAGGTAGCTGTACAGACTGGGCGTCACAGAATTCGGACGGTGTGTTAAAGCATGGAACGTTATCTAATCAGTTCTTAGCAACGTTTCATAATTATATTTTTAAACCGGAGTAATGTAATTCGTGACACACTGTAAGGTACATTTTATTTCACAGAGTCCAAAAATTATCTGCCATCCAACATTTTCATGGTTCCTGTAATGCTTTTTTTTGATGATTTATTTATTTTTTTTTTAGAACAGATGAAAAGTAATCACTTGTCAGAAAGATAATTTCCTTATCTGTAGGAAGTTTCTGCGGTCTACCATCGGAATTCAGCATACACCGAAATAAAGATTTCATCATCGCATCTAGTATTTTGGTACAAATTGTATTAATCATTTAATAATATTTATTGTAGTTATGTTAGTTTGTTTACGTCAAACGAATATCATGAGAGTTAAGTCCGAGTTATCATTTGGAGAACCTACCTAATTCGTGACCCTTTCCAATTAGAGCGAGTGTGCTCTGAGCAGACCTATTGTTCTAAATCTTTTTAGTGTGCTTATCTTGTAAGATATATGTCGAGATCGTTTCCACGTAGGCCTATCACCTGGGGTATGCGGTATTGGCTGAACCCCGCTATAAGAGGATTATCTGGGTTTCTTGCTGCACGTGTAAGTCGTCGCACAGGATCGAACAACCGAGTCCGCTTGTGAACGGGCGAGAAGAGAATCGACGGAGTACTTTGGCGCTAGCTGACGCTTTGCAACTTTCGCGGCCAGGTATCCCAATACCGGGGTTGCGTACGTAATGACTGGAAGCAGTCAGCAAATACGCGCTGGCGATCATTTTGCCTAATTTTATGTGTTATAGCCGGGCTGACCAGCAGTGGAAACAATTGACCCAAACGAGCGGACGCTCCCTTACTAACTGCTTGGGCATGGTCACGCCAGGTGAGGCGACGGTCTAGGTGTAATCCGAGGTACCTGACTTCCTTGGACCAGCGGAAGTGCATTCTCCCGATTCGTAGACGCCTTCTCTGAGCGTTTAGACAATAGCACCGCAGAACTCTTGGTTGTATTTATGGCTACGTTCCAGTACAGTGAAGAATGTACGATTATGTAGACAGGAAGTCACAGGTCATACTCAAGACCGGTATAAGTGTATCTAATCAACCAATGTATTCAACACATTCAGGCGCTTTCTATGTTACTTAAGATCTTGTAAGAAATACTCACGTTCTCGTTAAATAACGTATTATCTACTTGCGTGTATCAGCACCAAACATTGACGAGTCAGCAACTTACTTAATCAACGTTGTTTACGCTTAACGTCTCATTATACGCGTATGTTGAGATGAAACGATTGCTTGTTAGTATTTTCAATAACATTATTCTTCAACGCAATTGAAGGCGTAACACTTCTTAACATTCTGTAACGTAAAAAAAAGAGTAACAATAAGTATAAATATATTCTAATTTACCTATAGTAAGACATACAAAATCAGTTTTATCTCTACCCAAGATGAAAAGGTAAGCTTGATAAATGTTTTATTTCTTTGTAATTCTGTTCCACCTCTTTATTTTGCACAACTTTCTTTACTTCCAACCGTGTTTTCCTTATATCTTTAGTAATTTACTAAGCTCGTTGTGCTATATCTACTTTTCTCTTTCTCTCATCTTTTTCCTTCCATTTTCTTTTATCGCAAATCCTCTTTGCAGGTGCTACACCGTTCTTCTTTGTAAGTGATCTCCACCACACAAGTTGACATCCTTCTAGAAGTTCTTCTACAGATACTATTTTAATTCTTCCCTTATTTGATTTTTTCTAATCCGAATAGTAACTCTTATCATAATTTTAAATGTCATTTCGGTTTCGGTAATGATACTCACATCTTGTTTATCGTACCCTTTTGTACCCTTTTGATTGCATTAAAGATTTTTGATTTTTGTTTGTATTTGCTCTGTTCACTATACAGTACAGTTAGTTCACTGTCAGGATTCGATGTCCAATACAGCCTCTCGTTTTACTGTTTCAACCGACACATTATCCAAATATTGGAAGCTGCTAATCTGCTTCGCCAGTTCTTCAAATCTTACTTGTATTTCTTTCTTTTTTCTGACACTATCATAACTTATTTTTTAGATTTGTTCATTTTCGTTGCATTCTCTGACCATATCATTCCACGAAATAAAGTTTCCTTTACCTGTCACAATTACTTCGTCATTACGAAGGGTTGTTTGAATTGTAGTTGAATGTTTTGCTTACAATACATAAGCTTGTTATTGTAAGCCAAACATTCAATTACAATTCAAACAAAGTGAAACGTGCGTCAGGTGAAAATAAACCTGCTTGCAGTGTATTTAATTGAAGATATTACATAGAATTCATTTTATATTTCTGTATCCAAACACACAGTGGCTTTATTCACAGTTCTGTGTGTCTAGTTAGTTCATCCATGTAGGTAATAAATAGCAGAGACTTAAACTACTTCCTGTCTTACCCCCTTTTGTAAAAAATGCTTCCGATTCGTAATTTTGCTTATTGCTCAGTTATTTCTACACGCATTTAATTAATATAATTAGTTTATTTACTTTTATTAGTTTATATTTACTTTTTAAAAAAATCCCATATTCTAATTTTTGGCATTGTCTAGGTTCGTTCTTGCTTATCCTAGATAAGATATTTTTGATCTTAACAATTTTCTGCTTCTAATTTTTTTTACTAAAATCTGTTGGCTAAATAGTAGAAACCTAACAGAATCCACTCCGCGTTTCCAATAAAATTAAAAAATTTTTTTAAATATAATATTGCAATAATTTCTAACTTCTCTTCTCAACGTTTTTGTTTATTATTTGTTCAAACAGTAGCATTCCTACTTAGTGGCATTAATTTTATTATTAGTTAGCAGAATTATACACATATAATTATTGCAATTCTGCATCCTTTCTCAATTGCTGGTAACATTAAACCCACTTTTCACTGCTTGAGTAATTTCTTATCTTGTCAACGGTACTTAGTGTCATACTTTCATAAAAATGATGCAATTAGTAGTGAATATGTATTTACAACTGATCATGCAAAAATCAGTGATCCCAATGCGATCAAACTTCTAGGTTATATGTGTACTTTTCTGTACTTCGATTTAAGGAAACACGCTATCAAGCATTTTTTTGAAATTATAAAATATTTCTTCTAATTCACATTATGAAGCATACAGCTGAACAATACAGAAAATTACTAGGCAACAATGCGTCAAATGAGTAGATTTTTAAAAATTTGACGCATTTTAATTTTGTAAAATCAACCCATTTGAGCATTTAAGTTTGTAGTACGTACACACTTTTAAATAATAACTGCCGTGTAAAATATATATATAGTGTGTATTTTAAAACTCGAAGGAGAAATAAGTTTGTAAAATGTGAAGAACCAATTTTTTAATAATTTTCTAATATACTAATAACGCGGCGAACGGAACTGATCTGCATAGTTTATAACATTGTAGGAAAAAACTTGACATAAAGTTTTTCAAAAATTACATTTAGAGTTTATCATAGTAGGCCCATGTAGTATTACTGCGCGCGCGCGCGCGCGCACACACACACACACAATCACACAATAGTATGAATAAATATAGAATAAAGGGCCTAAATAGGAGTAGGAGATTGGATTTGGTGTAAACATTTCCTAAGCGTATTTCGAGCTGCTCTTGAGTAAACAAGTGTGTTTTGAGGCCATTCTTGACGTTCGGGCTCTTGCCTTTTTCGGTCCTCACAACGTCTAGGCTTCAGGTATAAGTAATTATGGCAAAATATGAATTTAGAATAAGCTGCTGAAGCTATTCTGTTTTGTTGTATAAACAGGACGGTTCAAATTGGCAGCCTGTTCTGCTTTCCTGATGAACCTTGGTGTAAAAAACGTTGAAAAATTGTTCATTAGTACAGAGGTAGACTAAGAATACAAACGTCTTAAGAATAATGGGTAATGCTACATCACACGGTGTTCATATGAAGGGCTTACTCTCTTTCTCTTACCCCCCCACACATACACACACAGAGGTAAAGTGTGTCCTTGGCTTTCGCCCCTGTACTAATTCTGCTTAACGCGTTTATGTTTACGAGGTTCTATAATTATTAATTTAAATGTACATAAAGAGTAAACAAGAAAAATAACTCATAGTTTTCATTGACACGAGAGATCGAAGTTCAATTCTAGAAGTTCAATTCTAGTGACTGGCACCATTTCAAGTTCGTGATCTCATCAGAACATTACTCCTGTACCTTCTCTCTGTTCTGATTCTTCTCTATCTAATTAATCTCGTCAGATGACTTTCTTTGTATAAACTACAAATTAACCCTTCTTATCGCTCTGTCGAGTTTAAAATAGCGATCACGGGAACGTGTTGTTCTTCCTACCACTTTCGTTACTCGTGTTTTTAGCTTATTCATTCTGCTTGTTATTATGATAGTCCATTTTCGTCATGATCTGTCAATAAGGTGTTTTTGTCCTTATTAGTGGTACTCTCAATGAAATGTATGCTGGATTTGTTTTCATACATATTGCTATTGTTGCCATTAGAATAGAATTTTTAGTTTTTTTTTAATCAAAAATTTGTAGTTAGAACATTGTTGTAAACATTTAAAGTTTACTCTGTGACTTGACGTAGTCGAATTCTTCCGTGGACGGCGTGTCAGAAACCAGACTTAAGTAATTTTAAGGCAGCTGTACCCGACTATTTCAGTACTTGCATTCTGCAATCCATGTGATGTTTCGATCACTTTCAATATCTAACTACTTCTGTGACAGGTTTTCAGAGACTGTTAAGTTTCTGCCATAATAAGGACGTTTTACTGCTATTCGCATTGTAATGATTGTATTGCTGAGCCTATTTTGATACTATTTTTTTCTTGCAATTATATTTCTTATAATTTATGGCTATTAACTTTATATATAAATAAAAATATTTAAGTTTATACAACCCCTTGTATACAATATTCATATTGCAATATTACAGGTTGGTCTGTACATGAAATTGCAAAGCATTTGAGCGAGCGATTAATACATTTATTTGCAGTGCGATTCTTTATGCACACAAAGTTTATTTATGGTTCTCTTTGGTTCTCTTTATAAATGTTAAATAAATAAACTACTTTTATGTTTTTAATTAAAATTTTTAAAATATAACTTTTTAAAAATGGTTAAATATCAAAGGTCAGAGTCCTTTAATTAATTTGATAACAAAATAACGTTTTTCCAAAAAAATATGGTGCTTAAACAGTTTTATAGAATCAGAAACATACTTTTGTGAATTTACATGTGTAATGTGAATTATATTAAACTATAGTGTGTAATAATGTTCATAAATGTAAAGTCTTTGTAATTGCTTATATTACGTTTAAAAATTGTTTTAACTTTCTTTAAAATGTTCTTTTATAAAATACTAATGAAAATAATTAACTTTTTATTTCCCTGCTGTTGCTAGTTTAGGATGATACACGATTAAGCCAGGACAATCTCAGGACCCCATTAATTGTGCGCAGTATTATAACAATTGTTTAGATCTCGAGATCATTGCTGGCGAAAGGCTAAGCAAAAGAGTTAAAGCCCGATCACAATCGGACACAACTCACCTTTTCTCTTTTAGAAACAGGCAGTTCCCTATTTGCCTTCCATTTTGTATGACTATCAATAAAGCCCAAGGAAAAACGTTAGATAGTGTATTTTAAATTTCCAAATAAAAGAATACTTATATTTAAATTAAAAACTAGAAATAAATTTAGTGTCCGAGTATGAAAACAAGTATTAATAATTGAAACAAAAAAATCTTCTGTTATACTCAGTTTTGTTAGTGTAAAAGACAATTTTAATAGCATTCTATCATTATTTTTAGGTTATATAACACGTCGAGATTAACATTCTGTCAGGTTACATGGAGTGAAATATAAGGACTAAATTGATATTACTTTCCTAATAATTGTACCCACACTCAATTTAGATATTTCAATTACGGGATTATTGGCATCGATATGTAGTGAATATTCATTTTTAGTTGGATAATAGAAATTGTGAAAGTTTATTTGTGTATGTTATAAAATAGTTTGTTTACGATTAAATCGTGTTTCATTGTCATATTTTTTATGAAAAATGTTTCTAGCAATAATATAACTCCAATATGTGCCCAAGGGTCCTTGACTGTTACTATACACGTCTTCCTTTTTTTTTGTGGAAGAACTCACTTTCCACCAATACTCAGTTTCTGTGTAACTCACTGGAGAAGCAACCAACTTGAAGTAAGGCTATACACTACTGCCATTTTTGTGTTTCACACAAAATTCGCTTCGCTTTCGAGATCTTACTGAATACAACATAAAAGAATATTGGCCACCTAACAACAACAAATCTCGTTTTCATTTGTTAATACGTTGCTTTTTTAAATTTTACTATTCAGAAATAACTGTATTTTTTGAGTTACATTTTCTGTTGTTTTTGTTAAAAAAACGTTATGTACTTTGTTTGTAATGTTACTCTCTTTCAAGAATTGTGTGTACACATTTAACATAATATTTTTCTAACCATGGCTTTTATTTCTTTTAACAGTAAGCTAAAAACTAAAAACCATTATTATCTAATATCACAAATGAAAACAACACGTATTTTTGCTTTACGCTAACATTTTTGCTTTACAATTAGTACATTCTTCTTCGCATCGTGGTTTATCGATACAATCGCATCTTCAAGACATCGAAAAAGTAATGTGGGTACGGATATTGAGACAGTAACAAATTAATTAATTAAAGTGAAATATGATTTCAGAAAGAAGATGAATGAACGAACGCACTCAATGACGACAAGGAGTGGTGTGAAATTTAACATTTACATTGTAACAAATACAAAATTGTTTTTATGTTTGTTTTTTGTGTTACGTCTATCTGATACTCTGACTGTGTTATTTTTATTTATTGTGTAATTCTTTAGTAAAAATAAACCACGGGATCCTTTGCCGTTTTTTATCTCCTTGCAGGTATTACAGTTCAGTTGTTATGGAGAGGGAGAGAGATAGAGAGAGAGAGAGAGAGTTCCTCTCTTGGTGTACTGTTTAATCGTTTTATTTAAACGCGCGTTGCATCAGCTGTTTTCAATTTGATAACCAGTTACAGGTTATGTTGGCTGTTGTACTTCATAGGCTACGATGTCTGAGCTAACTTTCTCACTCTTCTCTGCTATTCACTGGTTTCCTGTGACAAATCTACTATCTACAAAGAATAATACGAAGTCAATTCCCTAAAAGAAAGGTATTTATTGATTGAAATTGGTTTATTTTCTGGAAACTATTACATCCAGTTCATCGATTTTCAGTTCATCGATTACAACAGTTTTCGATATAAGTTTTTCTATAACACAACAGATATATTCAATTATAGTTATTAGTAAAATTAATAAATTATTTATCTCAGGGTTATTTGGGGATTCTTTGAGCTGTAAGAAAGTCAGAAATGCTTAGATAAGAGTATCATACTTTACAATAATTAATATTTTTATTCTTAAAGTCTGATTCAATAAGTTCGTTTTTTAGACGCCAGAGCGCAGACTACTCGTATTCATACCGATGGAAAAAAAGAAACATGGCTGCTATGTAGTTCTAATGAAACCACGTGTTTACCGTTTTGGGTTAAATAAATAAAGTTTAAAATGTTCACACTAAGTTTTCTTATAAATTGAATGATGTTGTACTGGTTTTTAGTGTTCGTTACTTGGTGGTGATGTGTAGTTTTTTTAGTTTATTAAGGTAGACGTTCTCACCAACGTAATGACAGTTCAAATTTTTCAAGCAATCTGATGGTTAGACAATTTTTCAATGTTCTTGGATATTCCTGCATCAATTATTATGTTTCAATGGATGTCTCAGACGTAGTTTCTTATGCCGAATCGTTTCATTAATTTTGAATAGTGATTAGTTCAAACTGTAGTTAATATTTTTTGAAAATTTGCTGGACATTATTCCTGTCATCTACACTCTTGAAAATCAAATTTAACAATCCTCATCTTGTTAACCCTGTTACTCTTAGTAACCAAGAAATTGATGAGTTTTTATTGGTTAACCTATGTACAGTTTTAGTAAATTGGCTAGTATTAAGATATTATTAGTTCTTCCATTTTTTAGGAAAAATACTCCTTTATAAATTTTAACTCTAATTACATTTAATTTACATAATGTTTTTCTTTATATGATTACATAAACTTAGATACTTGTATGTTATAATTTAGTGGTTTTTTAACTTAGTTTATTTCTGACTTTTACTTCTGTAAATGTATTACTGCTCTAGGCACTATTTTATCTTCCACCATCTCTTTACAATTTATACTAATTAGCAGTGATTAATTTATTACATAACCCTGGATTCTTCAAACATAAACAAAATAACATTTTACTTACATTGATATTGCCTTTGTGGCGTAACAAAATAAAACTATAATAACTTATTACTCAACTTATTGTTTATTACCATAGTTCTGTATCTTTATCACAATTTGTGATTGATGTCTTTTTTTAAATTTACATATATCATACTATGTTGCACTTTGTATACACTGCACTTCTATACTAACACTTAGTACACTGTTTTTTCATTGCTAAAGTGTTTATTGTTTGGTGTAAAGGTTATACAAATGTTTCATAGTATGATACTTAACTATCATTCATTTCTGACTTGGGGAATGGGGTAACTACTGACTTTTATTACTATTATTTTATAAAATAATAATAATAGGTATTTCTTTATTTTACTCAGTATTAGGCACTGATTATGTAATGTTACAACATATAACTTCATAAATATAAGTTGTATATCCGTATCGTTCGCGTACACTGTTACACTCAAACTGAGATAAACCACACAATTACTTAGACATAGTAGCTTAATGAATAATATTAAATCAAATCATTTACTCTATTGGTCGCTGTTCTGTGACAACAAATTGGAAGCGTTTTCAACCACACGACTACACCTTCGTCTGTATGTACTGTGTTATATAAAACGGGCGGTACTGGTGTGTGTATGTGTGTGTGTGCGTGAGCATCATTAAGCCTGAATACCCCGTTCTAGCGAGCGTGACGCTTTGGTAATGGGAAGAAGAGCAAATATTTGAGGTACACATCTCAGAATAAATGAATTGCGTTTAGAAAATAAGATAAATAACAACTTTCGCTTCTTGAAGTATACATGTACGCACAGACATTAAAAATATTTTACCAGTACCTATAGGAACGTGGTGTGTTTACAATTTGAAGCCATTAGATTTGGCAGCGTTATAGTGTGGCCAAGCGTGCTTTCCCTGTCACTTTCTCAGTGACACTGACACCTGTTCCCAGTCAATATTGTACATATGTACGTACGTATTGTCGCTTTTTGACAATAGGCATCGTACCCGTGGCTGCCGATACAAAACTTTCTCCCGATAAAAGTGCTAGTCGATTGTTTGAAGGAACAATTAGTATAACCGCGCGGGATGTAGAAAGCTGACTGACTGAGGTTCGTTGTTCTCTGTGGCTCTGTGCAGCCTGCGTTCACATTGTTTTACAATGGGTATGGAACCAGTAAAATTCACACCAGTAGGAATTGAAACTGTGCGAAATGCTTCAGTGTACTTATATTAATATTTAATTAACTAATTTGAATTTTTTATTATTATTCTACCATCTTAGGAATAAATTAATTGTAATTATGATGTGTTTCATACCGCTTCAGTTTCATGGGTTTATTCCCAACCTACCATTTGATACCTTTCCTGTTTTATTATGATATATTCGCGAATCGCTTGCAAGAATCTTCACACACACACACACACACACACACACACACACACACACACACACACACACACACACACACACACACACACACACGCACACACACGCACGCACACACACACACACACACACACACACACACACACACACACACACACACACACACACACACACACACACACACACACCGCCGTAGATCAGCATTAGTTCTGTCGGTTTCTGTTATTCCATTCCATCATGCAGTCATTTTATCACCTCAGTTGCCTCTCATGTCTTCTTCTGTTATACTGCTCCAATGTCAATTTCTGCGTGTAATGTCAATTTAGATTAATGCACGTGAAAGCGGTTTGCATCGCCACGGCATAGACGTTTCTGCCATATCTTGGTATTTAGACATTATCGTACTAGAGTAGCTGCCCACAAGCCATTATTTCATTCGCACTCTCGTTGACGTAAAGGTCTTTTTCAGTGTAGGGCCTATGCTTTCTTTTTTCTTTTATTTCCGTAAGTTTGGAAATTATGAAGGTTTACTGTTATAAAATTGCTAATTCTGTACTATTTAGAATTTAGTTCTGAATGTTGTATGAATGCCATATGCGACCATGGAGCAATAGTGCGTTGATACTCCCAGCCTGTAATAAATAAAAAGCAAAATTATGTTCGCTAGGTTTACTGTTGATTCCGTATAGATAAAATCCATGGAGGTTATACTTTCAAACCAATATCAGTGGCTATTTGATCCAATGACTCCTTTGTTGACCTTTCAGAATTTCAACCATTATTCTTTCTGTGTAATGCACTGTTATTTTTTTCTTCTTCCAAAGTGTTAGGAGATCGAACTTGTCTTCCTGCACTAACTTCATCTTCTAACCAGGCGTCTCCAGTTCCTGATTCCCATCCTTCCCAAATCTGCTTCCACCTCTTGCCGCCATCACCTTCCTACATGCCTCCACTCCTCCCACTTCACCATACAGGATTCTCTTTGTTTGCCTATCTCGACCAGCCAAATCTTCTGGAGTTAATAAGTCGAACTATATCTTCTCCTTGGAATCATAGATGTTCCTCAACATCTAGATTTCCTCTTCTCTTACAGGGTCATAAATTTTTCTTACTATTTTCAGTTTAAACACTTTTAAAGTAGGTATCTGCTGTTGTAAAGATCCAAGCTCTTAATCCATATACTACCACTGGCCTGACCTGATTTCTATAGAGCAGATCGGGGGACTGTTTTGGATCTGAAGAGATTACAATTTACATGAAATGCTCGGTTTCCAGTAGTTTTCTTCTTGTTAATTTCTTCTGATATCTGGTTTGATTATTCAGATATGTAAAACTTGCTACATCTTCAAATGTATAATTGCTGATCGCTCTTCTTGTATAATTTTAAATAGCTCTTCTTGCCTCTGATGCGATCGTTTTAATATTTATTTAATATTTTGTTCATTAATTGTCAGGCCCGTTTGATATCACTGTCTCTAAACCAGAGGTAGACGTCCCCTAACCATGGGCATTTCCTATAGCTGACGTTATTTCATAATCTTCATTTTTTAGCGTCCTCTTAAAACACTTCATCATTGTTTAAGCCTTATCTAAGGCACTCTTAAATTACGCGTTATGTATATCATTAGTTTTTAAGTCAGCGATTTTTTATACTTTTTTGTAAAAAATATTAGAAAAAAAAGTAAGCAACTTGCGGATGTTAAGAAGGGAATTTATATTATTCTGCAGAAACAAAAAAAACGTGTGGCTCAAGAGGCCGCGGAATTGATTTTCCTTTTTGTAGCGTTTATTGAAATAAACTGTTGACTAATGAAATAAGTAAAATTCTTTTATTGAAGATAAACGTCGTCGAACATATACGGGGTATGTAGATCAGTGGCAGTATGTACAGTGATGTAGAGTACAGACTTGCAATAGATGCGTGTGGCTGTAGCATGGCATAATTTCATTTTGGAAGGGAGGATTCAAAATTGTGGACAGGATTTAATATTAAGGTCATCAGTTTTCTAACAACATTTCTCTAGACACACCGAATTAATTATTATTGCTTAATGTAAACAATATTTAGACCTACCTTAAAAGAAAGTATATCCCCGCCACGGCGGCTTAACGAACCACTGCACCACATTTTCTAGAGCTGGGTCTAATTTCGTCTACTTCTTTCAACATTTGACTATTCCACTCAACTTTGATCCTTTTTAACAGTAGAGCACAGCACTGCAAGGGTGATTCGAGGATGACGCACCTACAGTCTATCAGAATATTTTTTAACAAAATTTGGCCTACGTGCCTAAGGAAGTTTATATTAAATTGCAAACGAACATTTTTGTTTGCATCTACACTTATAACAGTTACGGTTATTAGTTTTACGGGTTTTAGTTGAATGGAGTTTTAACAAGATTTGCCAGTTAGATGGAAGACTGATGTCCATTTCCGATGTTAGTCTTCAGCCGGACGACGAAGGTCTGCGTTGTTCGAGGGTCTTGGGTTGTAGAACATGCGGTAACCCTTTCCAGCAGCTTTTTATCTCCATCAGCCCAGCGCCACTGTTGAGAGTTGTTACGAACTGCCGTTGTAGACACTTAATTGAGCAGCATGTAGAATGTTAAATTTTTCATTACTAGTTTGCTAATTACAATCTGCGAAGAGCAGAAAGATACAGGCTGCAACAGGGCATATATCGCTTGAGAATTACATTCTTTATCTGCAGCCATTCGATATTTTTGATTAAAGTTAAGAAGTGAAATTACATTTGTTACATATATGTACGGGCGGGGGATTTCCAACGCGCGAATAAAACTTTCATAAATTCCATAAATTATTATAATTAATTTGATAATACCTTAATAATAATTATTATTATTTTGTTTCATGCTAGAAACCTTTAGGTGAATAGACGTCAGGAAATTTTTGGAAATAGCAAACTGACTGGAATATGTATAAATGTACGTATTGGAATACAAGTATTGGAATCCTTCTTAAATAAGTAAAGAAATGTGACAAAACGGAATGTACTTGACGATGGAGCGGCTTTTTACAGTAAAAAAGAAATTTTATTCTTACCGACGCAACAGCGGAAGGTTGGTGGAGTTTTTCATTCTCACATTATTTGGCACTGACAAACTATTGCAGCGTGATCATGACGACCGACTGTGGTTATAATGTGAGAGCAAAAATTGGTGTAGCTTATGTTTTATGAAGGAATGTATTTATTACTAATTAGATTAAAATTGCGTATGTCTCCTAGTAAAATAGACATAAGTTATTCCTAAAACGTTTGCATGAAACTGGATACTACAACTATAGAAGACTTCAGATCGACAGAGACGTAGAATATACGGTAACATGGCTCTTCTTTTAAATACCTATAACTCTTTAATATTGTAATTTATTACATAATGTAAATATCGGTATGGAGAAGTATACATGACTTCCATGTTTTAAGATTTATATTTAAAATCATTTACGAAATGAAATGTTTCCATAGAAACTACTTCTTTCCACTTATTGCTTCAGCCTTAACCACAGTACTGTGGTCACTAACGTATACCACTGTGACGATTTAAATTCTAACTGTAATCGTAAATAAAAAAAATTAAGTTTGCGAGCGATTAAGTAATTTTAAATTTCACTATAATACCTAAAACCCCTGTATTTACTCAGTATGAGAATGAGAAGTAATTAAGAGATCCAAAGAAACACTAATAAAAAGGGCGAATTGTAAAAAATTATTATTATCCTAATTAACCCTTTGCTTGTCATCATGCGGTGACCTGTTAATTCCGGACTCGACGTGTTTATCGAGTCGTCTGTAATTTAGGAAGATATGAAAATCATAATGTTTATAATTAGAAATCTGAAGACACAAATAGTCGTTAAAATAACTCACTTAAATTATATATGTATAATTAAGGTATAGTTTTTGGTAATAAGAATGTTAACTTAAATAAAAATAGGGACTATATTGTCGCGGAGTAGTTGCCCCTCTCCTTTGTTAAGTACCAGTTGAAGCGAGCAGAAAGTCTCTCTCGCTATGTTGCCTTCACGCAGTACAGACGTATGAGCGAAAGCTCTACCAAAATGTTTTTAATTTGTTTGTTTATTTAAATGTAGTATATTAACTACCACTGCTAAAAGTGGAAAGCGTGTGTCATGTATCAATAACATAAATATGTGGTAAGAAGAAGATATAAATGTAACACAAAAACAGAACTAGTGGTAAACAAGATGACGTCTCCCTTCAAGAGGTAACTCCATTTACAACATCACTCCTGAAGATGTGATCTGCAGAAACTTTATAAAGACACGTATACCATGCTTAAGACGTTGCTTAGGACATCCGAGAATCTACATATACTTACAGAAGCTTCAATCTCCTCTGTGAACATCCGACCTATTCTTGCCAAAGACACGACCCAGATGATGACGCCGACTACAAGGATTCCCAAGACGGACACCCCAGGACGACGTTTCTACGTTCAATTGTAAAGGTGACTCGATAGCCTTGCTATCGAGAATTAATCATATTTGTTACACTACTCACTTCTAAAAGAGACTTTTCAAAGACGATTAATTTTATGTAAACATTGTAATCAGAAAATCTAAGAGTTTACTGTAAAATTTCAATTATCATACGTTGTAACGCTTTAAATGTTAATGTAACTTATTATCGTTCCAAGTAATAGTACCATTCTTCAAATGGTTAAAGAAGTCTTGCAAGCTTCTAAAATGAACTGAAAATAATTAGAAGTCAATTACTATAAATATACAGAAAGTAAACTCGGATCCGAGGTATAAGAATATATAATCTATTTGATCCCAAAGTTTTATGAAAAGCATTTAAATATTTTAGTTTAAATAATGATGTCATGGGATCTGTCAGTAACTGTTGTTAAATAAAGAGAAGCCGTCTTGTTACACATGAAAATGAGTGCATAAATCAGTAAAATACCTTCCCTTGTTTCCTTACACTGATAGTGAGTAATTTGTTCAATTAATTTGATTTTAATACAGTTCGTTACAACGTAGCCAGCCCATGTAATTGGCAGAGGTCAGTTAAGATGGGTTCCCTGGATTTGTAACGCGGCAGTACGTTACAAAATTGCGCCACTCTGCTGATTAATTTATTAGTAAATTAAATAACTCACGGCATTCAGTTATTGATCTATGCACTCAGAGAATGTAATTAATGTAATTTTAATTTTCAAAAAAAATGAATTTGTTTTGACATACGTAAAAGATAGTCTGTATAAATTGAAAAATCATTGTATCTTCCTACAATGAAGATATATGCATATACCTACTTGCATACATGAATTGTAATGTTTGGTCAACTGATCAGTCTTTAACAGGTTTGTATTATGACAATCCAAGACCTGTTGTTTCTTGAATAATCCTGCATTATAATTATTCAATCTGCATAGTATATGTTAGTGTATGTCTGTTGTCACGGTAAAGAAAAACTTTGTTAATAATAATGCTCCTGTGTAAAGTAGACCCAGTTAATTACGTGGAAAGAATTTCGTAACTTGAAATTGTGACCAAAATAAATAATTAATTTAATTGGGGAAAGTACATGAATGAATAAAGTCAAACTGTTATAAAGCGTAATACTAGTGTAAATTGAAGAGGTGTGCATTGTTGAATAAGATTCTCCCTATGCGTGCCAGCTGTCTCCTCCAGTTATGACATGTTAAGGAAGTTAATCGGTGGCATTGTGTAGAGAACAATACGTGAGCGTCAAACCCCCCCCGCATTCTCACGGACACACTGACCCTACCTTTGTTTACTAAATAAAGAGGGTGACCTACATTCCAGAAAACAGCTGATCGACTATTTAACTTTGACAAATATGTGTGTGGAATTTCTGTCTCTCCCTTAGAAGAGAAATTGTTCTTTTCTAAATTATGCGAATTATTTACACAAGAATTTATCTTACATATGTGTAATATATGTGTAGTGTTGTAGAATTAGTTTTAAGTACGTTTTAATGTGTTAGAACTAAGATAAAAATGGCCCAATTCAATCCGGATTTGTTATTAAAAAACGAGCTGTCTTACGAAGCTCTTTTGCGTGGACTACCCCATGCGAATGTAACAGTCGCGGAATTACGTAGGTCAATTCGCGAATGTGGATTTGATACACCCGTGCAATTAAACAACCTAAGCGAACTCGATTATGAGAGCGAGAGAGAAATTTGTAATGCCAAGTATAGTGAGCCTACCTTATTGTCTCAAACCCTCCAAGACGAGAAATCTCCGGCGATAATTTTGCGGACTACCCAGAGAATAGAGCATTTAACCCGGCGAATGAAAAATTTGTTGATCTGGCCTAATCTCACGGAAATACCTCTTGAAGTACAAAACTTAGCTGACGAAGCTCTACGCCGCTTACCCACAATTATTAATGACTTAAGAAGAAGATCCGACTCATTCAGGATGGACGAAATAGAGAAGTCCTTAAAGAAATTACACATCTCCCCAGTACAATCACCTACTACTGATCTACCTCCGCCTAACACTGATCGGAACTCACCCGCCGTATCGCGAATGCAAGCGAACCAAGAGCAAAATACTGATAGAGATTTAAATGCCCCTTCTCCCGAGCGTTTTCAGTTTCGTCCCGGAAATCATGAATTGACCACCCCGAATGAATCAAATCGTTCTCCTAAAGGAATGGCAACCATGAACCATAACGCGGACCTATACGGTAAAATGACTCATCCTGTGGAGAAAATCTTAACTGAAATCCCTTACACAGATGGATTAAATGTCTCCAAACTACTAACTTTCATTAGCTATCTCCTGCAGATAAAAGATCTACAGCAGCTGAATGACTGGCAAATTTTGCAAGTTCTGCTACCGAAATGTAAACCCCCGTTAAAGAATCGTGTCATAGAAGCTCTAACCTCTAAATTTCCAGTAGAAGAGCTACATAGCTCGATAATAAAGTACTTTATCCCAACCGGTATTTACGAAGAAATTAAAAGAAAGACTGTACTCCGAGTACAAGGAAATCAGGAGAGATTAGTTCATTACATCTCCGATATCAGGGAGTCATCTCGACTACTACGTGTAGACTGGAATGAGACACAAATGGTCGACACCATTTTAATAGGACTGTCGCCTGAAGAAAGATCTCGTTTATCGTTGATAAATAGACCCAACACAATTGCTGATCTAGAACAGTGCAGTATCCATTCGTCAAATGTATGGTGCTCCGATCAAAATAGACAAGCAATGAAAACCGCTGGAACTAATAGAAATGAATTGCGAGCACTAGTGCCTGATGTAACAACCTCGCATGAAAGGCAAGTTTTCAGTAGACCTCACAATGTGCGCCAATCTGGTAAGTTAAGTGTAACACCATATAAAGCGGAAACCAAGTACCCACCTCGCAATAAACCCACCTGTTATAATTGCGGCAAATATGGGCACATAAGAAAAGACTGCAAGAGTAAGCCATTGGAACGGAATCACCCAACTCCAAAAAACATGTAAGGCAGGGAGACCCGAAATCCTGTGTCTTCCGCAGCTACTCGAAATCTGGTGAATGCAAAGAAACTTATAATAAAAAAAAAATAATAATAAAATATTTTGTAACCAACGTGGAAGGAAAAGAAGTTCGAAAGAAATAGATCCCTATGTGAGAGAATTTCGTGAAAAATGTAACGCGATTAATAAATGTAACTGGACTAAAAATCTATTACCATTAATACGAGTTGACTTAGGCGTTACCACCACCATCGCCTTAATTGATTCGGGATCTAGTAGAACTTTAATCAGCCAAGAATTAGCGGACAAATTAGCGAAACACCATCTAGTAAAACGGAGTCAACCGGTGAATATAAAGTGTGCTACCGCCGATAAACGTAATATAATCATAAACCTGAGCATTACCGTTAAGGTTAAAATCAAGAACCTAACCTGGATGTTTACAATGTTAGTATGTAAGGAGGTAGGACCCGATTTAATATTAGGAGCAGACTTTATTAGTAAAACGGGAATGATTCTTGACATCTATGAGCAAAAATATTATTTCCGATTTGACCGTACACGGAAATATCGATTTGATTGTAATAAAGAGAAAAAGAAAAAAAATTGTTCATCTACTGCACACGTAATACACCAAGAGTCAGATTTATCTCATCTAGAAAGTAGAGATAGAGTGAGAATACTGAAATTAGTAAAAGAATTTTCCTCAGTTCTTACACCTAAACTAGGACTCACTAACTTAATAGAGTATAAAATTAATCTGAGCGATCAGAAAGTAATTCGCCTACCTCCGTACAAGTTGTCGCCTCCCAAGATGGAAGTGATGCGAAACCATATCAACAAGTTGTTGGAGCAAGGAGTCATTGAACCCTCTACGTCCCCATATTCATCACCCTCCTTTTTAGTACCAAAAGGTCAAGATAAACACAGACTAGTTGTGGACTACAGGCAATTAAACAAAAGAATAGAATTTGAATCTATCCCTCTTCCAGACATCCATAGTGCTTTCCATTACTTCACTAAAGCTATGGTCTTTACGGTTATGGATCTGAATCAAGCTTTTCACCAAATACCCCTTTCTGAAGAATCAAAACGTCTAACTGCGTTTGCAGTTCCTTTTAACTTGTACCAATTTACTAGAGTACCCTTTGGAATATCTCAAGGAAGTTCCGTATGTAGTAGACTATTAGAAAGGATATTTCACGATATTAAATTTAAATATGTGTATCACTATTTGGACGACATCGTTATATACAGCGAATCTATGGAACTACATCTTAAACACCTACGCGAAGTGTTATCTCGGTTACTAAGAGCAGGATTAACTGTTAACCCAAAGAAGGTAAGTTTTGCCGTCCCACAGTTTTCATTCTTAGGTCACATCGTGAAAGCGAATGGAAAGGTAAGCATTGACCCCGAACGAACCCGCGCTATTAGAGAATTTTCACCCCCACGAGATGCAAAAGGTATAGCCCGATTTTTGGGAATGGTAAATTATTTCCACAAATATATTCCCCATTCTTGCCGAAATAGCAGCACCCCTAAATTCCTTACGAAAGAAGGGAACGAAGTTTGAATGGAGCTCTCTACATCAAAACGCGTTTGAGCAACTTAAAGAAAGTATTATATCTCCCCCAGTTTTGCAACTAGCGGATTTCACGAAACCTTTCGTAGTGCAGACCGACAGTTCCAGTGTAGCGTTAGGTGCAGTGATATATCAAGAGATAGAAAACTGTAGACTACCTATTAGTTATGCATCGCGAACACTGAGCGACCAAGAAAGAAAGTATTCCGCATATGAATTGGAATGTTTAGCAATTGTTTTTGCATTCGAGAAGTTTAAACCCTTCCTAGAACATAAAGAATTCCTTTTGGAAACTGACAATCAAGCGTTATCTTGGTTACTGAATCACCCTAAACAGTTAGGACGTATTGGAAGATGGATATTGAAGTTAAACTGCTACAAATTCAGAGTACAGCATATAAAAGGTACCCAAAACGTAGTCGCTGATACCCTGTCCCGTATGTTCCAGTCGCCCACTAAAACTCCCGAAAGCAAGGAGAATCCGGAAATAGCACTTGCTAACGCCGTAATTACTGAGTTCCCCCTTGCCGTTACAAACATTGCTCTGTATCAACAACAAGACCCCTTACTGAAGCCTATTATAGAACAACTTACGCAAGGTATTAAATCCGAGAAATACGTATTGAGTAAAAATGTACTATGTCACAAGATAAGAAGCGGAAAGGAACTAAGAATAATAGCCCCTGAGGTAATTAAGCCCATGCTGATGGAATACTTCCATTCATCTGCCATAGGAGCCCATATGGGAATCAATAAGACAATACATCGTGTTCGAAAGGAATATCATTGGAACAATATGAACAGCGAAATAGCCAGTTTCGTAAAGAAATGTACATTATGTGCCCTCAGTAAACCAGCCAGAAATAATCAAGTAAGCCAACTGATTTCAGAAATCCCTAAGACCCCTTTTTCTAAACTTTATCTAGACTTTTCAGGTCCATATCCACGATCCAAATCAGGTAATACAATGTTACTCATCTGTGTAGATTCGTTCGCCAAATTTGTTTGGATGTATCCCATGCGACGAGCATTAGCGTCGACGACTGTAAAAATATTACAGGAAAGATTATTTAAAGACTACGGTACACCTGTACGTATAGTATCAGATAATGGACCACAGTTTAAAGCGAAAGAAACCGATGAAATATGTGTTTCAAGTTAGGAATAGACCATATAACCACTACAGAGTATCGACCGCAAGGCTGAAAGGTATCTACGAAACCTCAAATCTGCGTTAATCGCCTATCATGCGAACGATCATACGTCGTGGGACCAAAACCTATCCTGGATTCAATACGCTTTTAATTCAGCTTATCACGAAGGTCACAAGTCGACCCCGTTTGAGTTACTGTACAAATACCGACCAAACCACCCTTTGTCCACAAGATGGAATATACACGACCTGCTGCCTCCGCAAATAACGGATAAGCAGATAAAGCAAATATGGAATAAAGCCCGCTCTAAATTAAGAGCGAACTTAGAGAAATCCAGAAAATACCACGAGAAAGGTATTCATAACAATTCAATTAGGTGCCAAGTAGGTGACTTAGTAATGTATAAAACTCACCCAACTAGTAGTGCAATTGATAAGACCACCTCTAAACTATCATACCGATGGTGAGGCCCTTACCAAATCCAGAAGTACCTAACTCCAGTTACAGTAGCCCTGTACAAACCTGCGACTCGAAAATATGTGCGGAGAACGCCTATTTCGCAGCTAAAATTGTATAAGAAGAAGAGACGGAATAGTATAACCCAAAATAGAAAAGGGAATACTAAGTAGTGAACTATATTATACTTCTGAAACCGTGGAAAATGTTAAACGTAGAGTTTGGAAATGAGGCCTGATCAACCTGAGATCCAGTTCTGCGAAGAATACGTTAATGAGAACTCATTAACTAGATGAAAACTAGTACTCATTAACTAGATGAAAACTAATACTAGATGAAAATTAGACTGAATTCTAAATAGCAAAGATTTAGAAAATTACTCTACAGAGAAAGAGTAAGACAACCAAAAAGAAAAAACCGGTAGTAGATTTAAGTGATAGAGATAAGAAAGAGTTTTGTGTTTTATTTTGTAAATATTAAGTGTGAATAGTATGTAAAAAAAAGGTAGTTAATAAGAAAGTATGAAAGTATATTGTGTCATGGAGAAGAAGCAAGAGATATAACTCTAACCAATAACTATGTGAAAGAAATTACACACACTGACACCATTCATACTCCAAGTCCCCAGTTGTGCGTTAAAAAAAAAAAAAAAAAAAAAAAAAAAAACCGTAACGTGAAATTTAAGCGGTGGAGTATGTGACGATTTAAATTCTAACTGTAATCGTAAATAAAAAAAATTAAGTTTGCGAGCGATTAAGTAATTTTAAATTTCACTATAATACCTAAAACCCCTGTATTTACTCAGTATGAGAATGAGAAGTAATTAAGAGATCCAAAGAAACACTAATAAAAAGGGCGAATTGTAAAAAATTATTATTATCCTAATTAACCCTTTGCTTGTCATCATGCGGTGACCTGTTAATTCCGGACTCGACGTGTTTATCGAGTCGTCTGTAATTTAGGAAGATATAAAAATCATAATGTTTATAATTAGAAATCTGAAGACACAAATAGTCGTTAAAATAACTCACTTAAATTATATATGTATAATTAAGGTATAGTTTTTGGTAATAAGAATGTTAACTTAAATAAAAATAGGGACTATATTGTCGCGGAGTAGTTGCCCCTCTCCTTTGTTAAGTACCAGTTGAAGCGAGCAGAAAGTCTCTCTCGCTATGTTGCCTTCACGCAGTACAGACGTATGAGCGAAAGCTCTACCAAAATGTTTTTAATTTGTTTGTTTATTTAAATGTAGTATATTAACTACCACTGCTAAAAGTGGAAAGCGTGTGTCATGTATCAATAACATAAATATGTGGTAAGAAGAAGATATAAATGTAACACAAAAACAGAACTAGTGGTAAACAAGATGACGTCTCCCTTCAAGAGGTAACTCCATTTACAACATCACTCCTGAAGATGTGATCTGCAGAAACTTTATAAAGACACGTATACCATGCTTAAGACGTTGCTTAGGACATCCGAGAATCTACATATACTTACAGAAGCTTCAATCTCCTCTGTGAACATCCGACCTATTCTTGCCAAAGACACGACCCAGATGATGACGCCGACTACAAGGATTCCCAAGACGGACACCCCAGGACGACGTTTCTACGTTCAATTGTAAAGGTGACTCGATAGCCTTGCTATCGAGAATTAATCATATTTGTTACACTACTCACTTCTAAAAGAGACTTTTCAAAGACGATTAATTTTATGTAAACATTGTAATCAGAAAATCTAAGAGTTTACTGTAAAATTTCAATTATCATACGTTGTAACGCTTTAAATGTTAATGTAACTTATTATCGTTCCAAGTAATAGTACCATTCTTCAAATGGTTAAAGAAGTCTTGCAAGCTTCTAAAATGAACTGAAAATAATTAGAAGTCAATTACTATAAATATACAGAAAGTAAACTCGGATCCGAGGTATAAGAATATATAATCTATTTGATCCCAAAGTTTTATGAAAAGCATTTAAATATTTTAGTTTAAATAATGATGTCATGGGATCTGTCAGTAACTGTTGTTAAATAAAGAGAAGCCGTCTTGTTACACATGAAAATGAGTGCATAAATCAGTAAAATACCTTCCCTTGTTTCCTTACACTGATAGTGAGTAATTTGTTCAATTAATTTGATTTTAATACAGTTCGTTACAACGTAGCCAGCCCATGTAATTGGCAGAGGTCAGTTAAGATGGGTTCCCTGGATTTGTAACGCGGCAGTACGTTACACCGCCACACGTTATCGCACTCGATTTTCACTGATGATGGCAGTCGACGGCACTGCCGAAACGTCTGGTTTTGCAGAAATCATTGAACTACAGCTAAACAGCCCGGGAAGGAATTTTAACAACAAACTACTACTTTGTTGCCGATAACGTACTACACATAAAAATTATCCCCTCCCCCTTCAACTATAATTTTCATGTATAGAAAATTATCCCCCCCCTTTCAACTAGCCTCTTCATTTACAGATATTTCATCTACGTTTCTACAGTGGATTATTAAGATCTTCTTATCAGGATACTTTATTTATCAAAATTAAGTACTTTACTCTTGTTACAACAAAAAATGTTTCAGGTAAACTGCCCCTTCACCCCTTAACCGATCTTCACCAAAATCAACAGACCTTGAGTTATCTACAATTGAGGAAGGTATGCACAAAATTATTTGATTCTGTTTAAATGTGCGGCAGTTATCGTTCATCATAGAAACAATCACTCTTGTTAAAACATAAAATGTGGCCGGTAAACTACCCCTTTCCCTTAACCGATCTTCACCAAAATCAACAGACCTTCAGTCTTTTACAATTGATGAAAGTATCCAAAAAAATATTTGATTCTGTTTGAATGTGCGGCAGTTATCGTTCGTCATAGAAAAAATTACCGTTGTTAAAACATAAAATGTTGCTGGTAAACTACCCCTTTCCCTTAACCGATCTTCACCAAAATCAACAGACATTGAGCTCTCTATAGCTCAGGAAGGTGTGCAAAACATTATTTGATTCTGATTTAATTTACGGCAGTTTTCATTCGTCATAAGAAATTTTACCCATGTTAAAACATAAAAAGTTGATGGTAACCTACCCCTTTCCCTAAACCGATCTTCAACTAAAACAAGAGGTCTTGAGAACTCTACAATTCAGAGCTGTATGCAAATAATTATTTGATTCTGTTTGATTTGCGGCTGTTATCGTTTGCCATAGAAAATACCCTTGTTTAAACATAAAACGTTGCAGGTAAACTACCCCTTTTCCTTAACCGATCTTCACCAAAAACAAAATGTCTTGAGAACTCTACAATTTAGGGCTGTATGCAAAACATTATTTGATTCTGTTTAAATTTGTGGCTGTTATCGTTTGCCAAAAAAAATCTACAGTCAGACAGACACACAGACAGACACTCACACAGACACTTTTCGAAAAATGACTTTTTTCATGTTTGGAGGGTAGTACAATCAGAATCTGCAATAATCTCGAACACGATTTTTTTGCCATCACCTTATGGAACACGGAAGTAAAAATTACACTTGTTAAAACATAAAACGTTGCTGGTAAACTACCACTTTCCACTAACCGATCTTCACCAAACTCAACAGACCTTGAGTACTTAAAACTTCAGGAATGTATGCAAAAAATTATTTGATTCTCTTTGAATTTACGGCAGTTATTGTTCGTCATAGAAAATATCTGTATGCAGAAACATACATGACTTCCATGTTCTAAGATTTATATTTAAAATCATTTACGAAATGAAATGTTTCCATAGAAACTACTTCTTTCCACTTATTGCTTCAGCCTTAACCAAAGTACTGTGGTCACTAACGTATACCACCACACGTTATCGCACTCGATTTTCGCTGATGATTGCAATCGACGGCACTGCCGAAACGTCTGGTTTTGCAGAAAACATTGGACTACGGCCAAACAGCCCGGGAAGGAGTTTTAACAACAAACTACTACTTTGTTGCCGATAACGTAGTACACATATAAAAATTATCCCCTCCCCCATCAACTATAATTTTCATTTATAGAAAATTACACCCACCCCGTTCAACTAGCCTCTTCATTTATAGATATTTCATCGACGTTTCTACAGTGGATTATTAAGATCTTCTTATCAGGATACTTTATTTATCAAAATTAAGTACTTTACTCTTGTTACAACAAAAAAATGTTACAGGTAAACTGCCCTTTTCCAGTAACCGATCTTCACCAAAATCAAAAGGCCTTGAGTCTTCTGCAACTCCGGCAGATATGTAAAAAATTATTAGATTCTGTTTGAATTTACGGCAGTTATCGTTCGTCATGAAAATATTTCTCTTGTTACAACATAAAATGTTGCAGGTAAACTACCCCTTTCCCTTAACCGATCTTCACCAAAATCAAAAGGCCTTGAAATCTCTACAATTTAGGGATGCATGCACAAACTTATTTGATTATGTTTGAATTTACGGTAGTTATCGTTCGTCATAGAAAAAATTAACCTTGTTATCACATAAAATGTTGCAGGTAAACTATGGTAAAAATGGAAACGTAAACATTACATAACTGAGATACGCTTGCCTGCCACGAACGATATATTTTCTCTCATACATGATTTACATAAAAATGAAAAAATAATAATTTTATTGCCTGGCAACAAAATTATTTTATTTTTAACAATTACCATTGTTTGAAAAAGTTTAAATGAATTTTCAAGTACTTTACTGTTGTTAAAACGTAAAAGGTTGCCGGTAAACTACCCCTTCCCCTTAACCGATCTTCACCAAAATCAAAAGGCCTTGAATTCTCAACAATTCAGGGGAGTATGCAAAAAATTATTTGATTCTGTTTGAATATGCGGCAGTTATCGTTCGTCAAATAAAAAAATTACCCTTGTTAAAACATAATACGTTGCAATTAAACTACCCCTTTCCCTTAACCGATCTTCACCAAAAACAATAGGTCTTGAGAACTCCATAATTCAGGGTTGTATGCGAAACATTATTTGATTCTGTTTGAATTTGCGGCTGTTATCGTTTGACAAAAAAAAATTACCCTTAATAAAAAATAACCGTTGCAGGTAAACTATTCCTTTCCCTCAACCGATCTTCACCAAAAACAATAGGTCTTGAGTACTCTACAAATCAGGGCTGTACGCAAAAAAATATTTGATTCTTGAATTTGCGGCAGTTATCGTTTGCCATAAAAAAAATTTACAGACACACAGGCAGACACACAGACACACAGATACGCAGACACACACACACACACACACACACAGACACTTATCGAAAATATCGGTATGGAGAACCATACATGACTTCCATATTCTAAGATTTATATTTAAAATCATTTTCGAAATGAAATATTACCATAGAAACTACTTCTTTCTACTTACTGCTTCAGCCTTAACCACAGTACTGTGGTCACTAACGTATACCACCTCACGTTATCGCACTCGATTTTCACTGATGATGGAAGTCGATGGCATTGCCGAAACGTCTGGTTTTGTAGAAAACATTGGACTACGGCCAAATATCCCGGGAAGGAATTTTAACAAAAACTACTTCTTTGTTGCCGATAACGTTGTACACATATACGTATATAAAAAATATGCATAAAATTA
This sequence comes from Magicicada septendecula, assembly GCA_034769895.1. NCBI lineage: Eukaryota > Metazoa > Arthropoda > Insecta > Hemiptera > Cicadidae > Magicicada > Magicicada septendecula. Next base: position 203,560,362 of record CM068371.1, read on the forward strand.
ATGGCTTGTATAAGTTAATGATTCATCTCCATTAAGTAGTGCTCAAGTTTCCAAAATTTTAATATTATTATGTCCTTAGTTAAAACATCAGAGCAGGTTTAGTGTGTATGAGGGTATACCGTGGACAAAAATTTTCAACATTTCCTATTGAGCGTTGCTTAGAGTAAAGCTGCGAATCTACAGTGTACGTTTCACAGAACAAACACGCGGAAAAGAAGGAGCGCTCCGAAGTCACTCATGGACCCTGAGCATCTTGCAGAGGGTTCATTCCCTAAAGACGAAAAGTCTGTCTATGAATAGTTCCTCTGTAAACACGTGCAGTTACACTGCCCAGCGATCCACAGGAAGCAAATCGCTATCAACGCTGGACACTTTTTCGGCTTGCACGCGTTATGTTGGTATGGGTTTCGGCACTTTCCATTTAAAAAGCGTGCAAATGTAAGAAAATAAACATGAACGAGGCCAGAAATAACGCGAATTGTGTGTGTGTGTGTGTGTGTCTTCCCTGCCTTTTTATTGCGGTAGTCATAATAATAAAATGGAAACGTAAACATTACATAACTGAGATATGCTTGCCTGCCACGAACGATATATTTTCGCACATACATGATTTACATTAAAATGAAAAAATTATAATTTTATTGCCTGGCAACAAAATTATTTTATTTTTAACAATTACCATTGTTTGAAAAAGTTTAAATGAATTTTCAAGTACTTTACTGTTGTTAAAACGTAAAAGGTTGCAGGTAAACTACCCCTTCCCCTTAACCGATCTTCACCAAAATCAAAAGGCCTTGAGTTCTCTACAATTCAGGGGAGTATGCAAAACATTATTTGATTGTGTTTGAATGTGCGGCAGTTATCGTTCATCATATAAACAATTACTCTTGTTAAAACATTAACAGTGGCAGGTAAACTACCCCTTTCCCTTAACCGATCTTCACAAAAATAAATAGACCTTGAGTCCTTTAGAACTCAGGCACATACGTAAATAATTGTTTCAATTTACGGCAGTTATCGTTCTTCATGGAAAACGTTCTCTTGTTACAACATAAAATTTTGCAGGTAAACTACCCCTATCCCTTAACTGATTTTCAACAAAATCAACAGACCTTGAGGTATCTACAATTGAGGAAGGTGTGCACAAAATAATTTGATTCTGTTTAAATGTGCGGCAGTTATCGTTCGTCATAGAAACAATTACTCTTGTTAAAACATAAAATGTGGCCGGTAAACTACCCCTTTCCCTTAACCGATCTTCACCAAAATCAACAAACCTTCAGTCTTTTATAATTGAGGAAGGTATGCAAAAATATATTTGATTCTTTTTGAATGTGCGGTAGTTATCGTTCGTCATAGAAAACATTACCGTTGTTAAAATATAAAATGCTGCCAGGAAACAACCCCTTTCCCTTAACCGATCTTCACTAAAATCAACGTACATTGAGATCTTTACAGCGCAGAGAGGTATACAAAACATTATTTGTTCTGATTGAATTTACGGCAGTTATCATTCATCATAGAAAAAATTACCCATGTTAAAACATAAAACGTGGCCGGTAAACTACCGCTTTCCCTAACCCAATCTTCAACAAAACAACAGGTCTTGAGAACTTTACAATTCTGGGCTGTATGCAAAACATTATTTGATTCTGTTTGAATTTGAGGCTATCCTTTGCCATAAAAATACACTTGTTAAAACAAAAAACGTTGCTGGTAAACTTCCTCTCCCCCTTATCCGATCTTCACCAAAAACAATAGGTCTTGGGAACTCTTTAATTCAGAGTTGCATGCAAAAAATTATTTGATTGTGTTTGAATTTGCGGCTGTTATCGTTTGGCATTGAAAAAAATCAACAGACACAAACACAGACACTTTTCGAAAAATGACTTTTTTCATGTTTAGAGTGTAGTACAATCAGAATCTGCAATAATCTCGAACACGATATTTTACTTCCATGTTCCTTGTGTGTGTGTGTGTGTGTGTGTGTGGATTTTTGCTTCCATGTTCCTTAAGGAAATGGAAGTATGGTGATGGCAAAAAAAATCGTGTTCGAGATTATTGCAGATTCTGATTGTACTACACTCAAAACATGAAAAAAGTCATTTTTCGAAAAGTGTCTGTGTATGTGTCTGTGTGTGTGTGTGTCTGTCTGGTGTGTGTCTGTAGATTTTTTTCTATGGCAAACGATACAAGCCGCAAATTCAAACAGAATCAAATACTTTTTTGCATACAGCCCTGATTTGTAGAGTACTCAAGATCTATTGTTTTTGGTGAAAATCGGTTAAGGGAAAGGGGTAGTTTACCGGCAACGTTTTTTTTTTAATCAAGGGTAATTTGTTTCTATGGCAAACAATAACAGCCGCAAATTCAAACACAATCAAATAATATTTTGCACACAGTCCTGAATTACAGAGTTCTCAATATCTATTGTTTTTGGTGAAGATCGGTTAAGAGAAAGAGGTAGTTTACCAGCAACGTTTTATGTTTTAACAAGGGTATTTTTATGGCAAACGATAACAGCCGCAAATTCAAACATAATCAAATAATTGTTTGTATACAACTCTGAATCGTAGAGTTCTCAAGACCTATTGTTTTTTGTGTAGATCGGTTAAGTGAAAGGGGTAGTTTACCTGCAACATTTTATGTTTTAACAACGGTAATTTTTTTGACGAACGATAACTACCGCACATTCAAACAGAATCAAATATTTTTTTGCATACGTTCCTCAATTGTAAAAGACTGAAGGCCTGTTGGTTTTGGTGAATATCGGTTAAGGGAAAGGGATAGTTTACCAGCAACGTTTTATATTTTGACAAGGGTATTTTCTATGGCAAACGATAAGAGCCGCAAATTCAAACAGAATGAAATAATGTTTTGCATACAACTCTGAATCGTAGAGTACTCCAGATCTGTTGTTTTTGGTGAAGGTCGGTTAAGGGAAAGGGGTAGTTTACTAGCAACGTTTTTTTATCAAGGGTAATTTTTTTTGGCAAACGATAACAGCCGCAAATTCAAACAGAATCAAATAAGTTTTTGCATACGTTCCTGAATTGTAAAGTACTGAAGGCTTATTCATTTTGGTGAAGATCGGTTAAGGGAATGGGGTAGTATACCGGCCACCTTTAATGTTTTAACAAGAGTAATTGTTTCCATGACGAACGTTAACTGCCGCACATTCAAATAGAATCAAATAATATTTTGCATGCATCCCTGAATTGTAGAGGACTCAAGACCTACTGATTTTGGTGAAAATCAGTTAAGAGAGAGGGGTAGGTTACCAGCAACGTTTTATGTGATAACGAGGTTAATTTCTCTTATGACGAACGATAACTGCCGTACATTCAAACATAATCCAATACGTTTTTGCATACGTCACCAAATTTTAAAGATCTCAAGGTCTGTGGATTTTGGTGAAGATCGGTAAAGGGAAAGGGGTAGTTTACCTGCAACATTTTTTGTTGTAACAAGAGTAAAGTACTTAATTATGATAAATAAAGTATCCTGATAAGAAGATCTTAATAATCCACTGTAGAAATGTAGATGAAATATCTATAAATGAAGAGGCTATTTGAACGGGGTTGGGGTAATTTTCTATAAATGAAAATTATAGTTGCAGGGAGAGGGGATAATGTTTATATGTGTACTACGTTATCGGCAACAAAGTAGTAGTTTGTTGTTAAAATTCCTTCCCGGGCTGTTTGGCCGTAGTCCAATGTTTTCTGCAAAACCAGACGTTTCGGCAGTGCCGTCGACTGCCATCATCAGTGAAAATCGAGTGCGATAACGTGTGGTGGTATACATTAGTGACCACAGTACTGTGGTTAAGGCTGAAGCAATAAGTAGATAGAAGTAGTTTATATGGAAATATTTCATTTCGAATATGATTTTAAATATAAATCTTAGATCATGGAAGTCATGTATGGTTCTCCATACCGATCTTTTCTATGGCAAACGATAACAGTCGGAAATTCAAACTGAATCAAATAATTTTTTGCATACAGCCCTGATTTGTAGAGTACTCAAGATCTGTTGTTTTTTGTGAAGATCGATTAAGGGAAAGGGGTAGTTTACGTGCAACGTTTTTTGTTTTAACAAGGGTATTATTTATGGCAAATTATAACAGCCGCATATTCAAACCGAATCAAATAATGTTTCTGCATACTGCCTTGAATTGTAGAGAACCCAATGGCTGTTGATTTTGGTGAAGATCAGTTGAGGGAAAGGGGTAGTTTACCTGCAACATTTTATGTTTTAATAACGGTAATTTTTTCTATGACGAACGATAACTACCGCACATTCAAACAGAATCAAATATTCTTTTTGCGTACTTTCCTCAATTGTAAAAGACTGAAGGTCTATTGATTTTGGTTGAAATCGGTTAAGGGAAAGGGGTAGTTTACTAGCAACGTTTTTTATCAAGATTAATTTTTTTCTATGGCAAACGATAACAGCTGCAAATTCAAACAGAATCAAATAATGTTTTGCATACAGCCCTGAATTGTTGAGTTCTCAAAACCTGTTGGTTTTGGTGAAGATCGGTTAAGGAAAAGGGGTAGGTTACCTGCAACATTTTATGTTTTAACAAGAGTAAATTTTTTATATGACGAACGATAACTGCCGTAAATTCAAACAGAATCACCTACGTTTTTGAATACCTTTTTGAATTATAGAGACCTCAAGGTCTGTTGATTTTGTTGAAGATCGGTTAAGAGAAAGGGGTAGTTTACCAGCAACATTTTATGTTTTAACAAGGGTAATTTTTTTATGACGAAAGATAACTGCCGTAAATTCGAACAGAATCAAATATATTTTTGCATACCTTTTTGCATTATAGAAATCTCAAGGTTTGTTGATTGTGGTGAAGATCGGGTAAGGAAAAGGGGTAGTTTACCTGCAACATTGTATGTTGTAACAAGAGAAATGTTTTATGACGAACGATAACTACCGCACATTCAAAAAGAATCAAATTTTTTTTGCTTGCGTCCCTGAATTGTAGAAGACTCAAGGCCTTTTGATTTTGGTGAAGATCGGTTACGGGGAAAGTGCAGTTTACCTGCAACATTTTTTGTTGTAACAAGAGTAAAGTACTTAATATTGAAAAATAAAGTATCCTGATAAGAAGCTCATAATAATCAACTGTAGAAACGTAGATGGAATATCTATAAATGAAGAGGTTAGGTGAACGGGGTGGTGGTAATTTCTATTAATGAAAATTTTAGTTGAATGGGGAGGGGAGAATTTTTTATATGTGTACTACGTTATCGGCAACAAAGAAGTAGTTCTTCGTTAAAATTCCTTCCCGGGCTGTTTAGCCGTAGTCCAATGTTTTCTGCAAAACCAGACTTTTCGGCAGTGCCATCGACTGCCATCATCAGTGAAAATCGAGTGCGAAAACGTGAGGTGGTATACGTTAGTGACCACAGTACTGTGGTGTTGATTATGGTGAAGATCGTGTAAGGGAATGGGGTAGTTTACCTGCAACATTGTATGTTGTAACAAGAGAAATGTTTTATGACGAACGATAACTGCCGCACATTCAAACAGAATCACATTTTTTTTTGCATGCGTCCCTGAATTGTAGAAGACTCAAGGCCTTTTGATTTTGGTGAAGATCGGTTACGGGGAAAGTGCAGTTTACCTGCAACATTTTTTGTTGTCACAAGAGTAAAGTACTTATTATTGATAAATAAAGTATCCTGATAAGAAGCTGATAATAATCAACTGTAGAAACGTAGATGGAATATCTATAAATGAAGAGGTTAGGTGAACGGGGTGGGGGTAATTTCTATTAATGAAAATTATAGTTGAATGGGGAGGGGAGAATTTTTTATATGTGTACTACGTTATCGGCAACAAAGAAGTAGTTCTTCGTTAAAATTCCTTCCCGGGCTGTTTAGACGTAGATCAATGTTTTCTGCAAAACCAGACTTTTCGGCAGTGCCATCGACTGCCATCATCAGTGAAAATCGAGTGCGAAAACGTGAGGTGGCATACGTTAGTGACCACAGTACTGTGGTTAAGGCTGAAGCAATAAGTAGAAAGAAGTAATTTCTATGGAAATATTTCATTTCGAATATGTTTTTAAATATAATTCTTAGAACATGGAAGTCATGGATGGTTCTCCATACCGATATTTTGCCATCACCATACTTCAATTTCCTGAAGGATCATGGAAGTAAAATTACCCTTTTAAAACATAGAACTTTGCAGGTAAACTACCTTTCCTCTTAACCGATCTTCACCAAAATCAACAGACCTTGAGTACTCTATAATCCAGGAAGGTGTGCTGAAAATATTTTATTCTGTTTGAATTTACGGCAGTTATCGTTCGTCATAGAAAAAATTACCCTTGTTATAACATAAAAGTTGCATGTAACCTATCCCTGTCCCTTAACCGATCTTCACCAAAAACAAAAGGTCTTGAGAACTCTACAATTCAGGGCTGTATGCGAAACATTTGATTCTGTTTGAAGTTGCGGCTGTTATCGTTTGCCATAGAAGTAATTACCCTTGTTAAAACATAAAACGTTGCTGGTAAACTACCCCTTTCCCTTAACCGATCTTCACCAAAAACAATAGGTCTTGAGTAATCTACAATTGAGGACTGTATGCAAAACATTATTTTATTCTGTTTGAATTTGCGGCTCTTATCGTTTGGCATAAAAAAAATCTACAGACACACAGATAGACACACAGACACACAGACACGCACGCACACACACACACACACACTTCGAAAAATGACTTTTTTTCATGTTTTGAGGGTAATACAATCAGAATCTCCAATAATCTCGAACACGATTTTTTTTTGCCATTACCATACTTCCATTTCCTTATGGAACATGGAAGTAAAATGAAGTTTATTAAAACCGATGTTAAACTTCTTAAAGGAAATGGAAAAAAATAAAACAATTTAAAGTAGAGTAGAAAGCAAGGTTTAAGCTAACATTTGGTGAAACTAATCCTCTTTGCAATGAGGTGAAAGTAATTAGCTCTATCGAAAAAAAAGAATAAGAGATTACAGCAGGATTATTATTGGATAAGTATATTCATGTTTTACTTGTTTTGCATTATTACATATTTTTTCATTTCTTTCTCTCCAGTTTCTCAGTGCTCTCTCTCTCTCTCTCTCTCTCTCTCTCTCTCTCTCTCTCTCTGTCGCTCTCTAATGTGTATGTGATACACATTAATCTCTCTCTCTCTCTCTGTCGCTCTCTAATGTGTATGTGATACACATTAATCTTACACGTGCATGCGTTGTCTTGATATTATAAACATTATACAACAACACATTCAGGAAACGTTGACGCGCGCAGTGTGCTCAGGAGATGTTGATGTTTTGTGTCGTAGGGAGCCCGTTTAAATTGGTTCTTCACAAAAGAATTGTAAGATTCTCTAAAGCTGTAATAATTCGGGTTAATATCACGTCGATCAAAATAAACACGTGTTTATAACGAACAAAAACGAGGCAAGTAAATAGCTTTACCTTTCATTTCGATGCGACTGATGTGTTTCAATTTTATATCATAGTATTTCGATAGATGTTGAATCACAGAATTATTTCTCAAGTCCACTAAGTTACAATAAAAATAGATAAAACTTGTCGTAGCTGCTAGAAATAATGAACAGTAAAATAGGCATTGATGCAAGGACAATAAGCATAGGTAATAGGCATGGACATAAGTACTCTAGGATTTGGCTACACCACCATGGGTACAAAAACATTATTCCACAATTACGCAGCCTGGATGTGTACACATGAGTGTTAACAATTTGTCTGAAATGTGTTACGAATTCATGAAAAAAGTCTTTGTAATAGACGATTTATTACTTTCTATGATGTAAGCAATACGGCTATCTTATCATTTTCTGTTTTCCAAACATTATAGTAAATCAAATTGTTTTGCCTTCTTATAATAATAGAATATTCTGACACTAAGGTTTGTGTGTTCAGCATATCAATCGGAAAAGTCTGTAGCACTGTTGTATATCTTTTTATGCTCAGAAAGACAACACTATAAAAGAATCTTATTAACAAATATAAATTTATGGTACTATGGTTGGGCAATGCGTATAAGAGTTTGTTTTCATAACTCCATTGTCTTGTTATTGCCAACGAGAATTCCTGATCAACAAAAGATTATTTTAGTCTCAATCGTCACTGATACTTTATTGAGATTGACATTTTTAACAGTTTTTAATTAACGTTTTTAAAACGTCCATTAGTAAATTAATTATTTTTGCGTTTGTATTATTTTCTATTGCGCTGGTGGTAACATTTGTTAACATTTTATTAATTCGATATTTCGTCTTTTATAAATTTTAAATTTTATAGTTAATGCGTGTAACGCCACAACAAGGAGACAAATATAAATTGACCCGTATAAACAATCCAACTACTTCTTCATTACTATATCGTGCGTTGAGATTTTTGAATCTGGCGCTTCTTCGTGTGACTACACGTGAGCAGAAGTCGACTATGAAAATTAGTTACTACCAATTGGTTAGCTACCAGATACATAACGATAATTAAACGTGTATTCACATGTTTTCTACACATAACAGAGATTCGTAGAACAACGTTTAGGAATCTCTGCAGATTCTGTTTACAGTATGTACAAACTCAGCAGCTCAAGTCAAATTACATATTTTATCTAATAGAACAAATACTAATAGTAAAACGTAAGTCTATTACAGAAACTGTTCTTAGTATTTGATGGTACGGTCCGACTATCGACGGGAAAATAATGAAATTCAGATAAGACGAATACATGTTATCACAACTTCGGCTCGGCGGGCTGTAAGGCCGTTGTCCGAGGTTGCTGGATGCAAACGTTTCGGCCGTGCCTTCAACGGTGTCCTACTCACAGCCTCTAGCCTTAACCACAGTTCAGTGGTCACTGACTGCGAACCCTTGGTCAGTGTGTTGCAGCCTTCTGCACTGAAGATGGCCGTCGAAGGCATGGCCGACCGAAACGTTCGCACCCAACAACCTTGGAGCCGGGCAAGCCGAAGTTCTGATAACATTGAAGCCGGCCGTGAAAGCCTCAGACAGAACGAATATATCTTTCTCAAATTTGAGACTTACAATATTGTGTCGTGTTGTTTAGTGAAAAGGAAGTTGAGATGGAAAAAAGTCAACCAAATCAACGAAGAAAGTAAAAAGATTGGTCTAAAAATAACAATGGAAACAAGAAACACAATGTTTAATAAGAATGAATCATCTGAGAAGATATAAGTGGTTTGTAGTGGTCTCGCTGCTTTGAATGAAGTGAAACTTTTGCGTAAATCAGTAACATGCAATGAAGTGTAGTGTTTATATTAGCCACAAAGATGAAGGTAAAATGTCTCGTAAAGATTAATATTATGGACAGCTTCAGAAGTTTTAAAAGATAATTTCTATAAGATGAACAATTTTAAGCTTTACCGTTTTATAATAGTCCGGTCAATTTAGCCCAAGAATAGGGGTAACCTTGCATTAATTCTCAGAAAGCTGAAAATTTACATAGATGTTAGGGACACCATTATTATGAAATTGTGAAAAGTCCCCATCGATCCCATGTCTGCAAAAATTTTTATTCAAGGTCAAAGGTTGCAAAAATGGGTTTTTTGAATTTTTCAGCGAAACAGTTAGTTTTATGAAAAAATATGTTAGACAAAAATTGTAGATCATGCAATTATCTACAAAAATTGTTCTTACACATTTTTTCATAACACTAACCATTTTTGAGAAAAAACAATTACAGAACTTTCTTACGCTGTATTCTCCATAATAAGCATGACTAAGCTGCCTATGATATCATTGGGCTTGTAATATAAGTAAAACTATAAGTCTGCGTGACTAATACATTCATATTGACCGATAATTCTGAAAATATGATGTTAAAAAAAACGGAGTCCCTAATTTTAAGGGACCATGTGCCCTTGAAAAACATCTGCCTGTCATTCCATTGTTTGCGTGACCGTTCCGTCTACCTGTTTTTGTGAGGTCGCACCTAAATCACAGTTAGTCTTGAAAATTCCTTCGTAGTGAAAACACGTAGTTATTTAAAATATTCTCTGCTAAAGTTTGTGCTGTATTCACTTTTTGTTGAAAATATGTCGCAATTCTGTTTTATTTGCAGTAAACTTTTATCTTCAAGTGAATGTGTTACTGTTGATCGCGGCATGAAGACGTTAATTGACGCGAGTATTCAAAGGGGGGATCAATTTACTGATTACTTGAAGAACGTAAATTCAGTGACAATTCATGTGCAGTGTCGCAAACAATACACTCGAAAGAGTACAATTGCAGCAGCAAAACGGCAACATGAAGAGGAATCAGCTAGTACCTCTCAAAAAAGTCCTCCTCGTACTAGAGCACGTGTAAGTGAGTCATATTTTTCTTTTAAAAATTGTTGTTTATTTTGCGGCGATGAGTTGAATGAGGAATACGAAAAGAAACAAGCACAGAAATCTCGTCGTAAAATTTGTAACGTTACAACTCTTTCATTTAAAGACTCAGTTATGAGAGCAGCTCAGTCTCGTTCTGATGACACCGCAAAAACTATTGTTGCTCGCATCGGGTTTGAACACGATTTAGTTGCTGCTGAAGCTAAGTACCATAATGATTGCTTTGTTTCATTTTTAAAGCCGACCGCTGGAGGTCAAGTCGGTCGTCCTCAAGATGAAACATTAAATCTCGCCATGGAGGAAATATTTTCATATATTGAAAGTAGTGATGACTGCCAGTTTACGTTAGAGGAATTAAAAAATATTTGTAAAAATGTAAGTGTTGATAACAGAACAATTAAATTACGATTGAAGTTAAATTATGGTGATAGAGTCATTATTACTGAGAAACCAGGACAATTAACATTTGTATGTTTTCTTGGTAATTATCATGATATTATCAATCAAGCTTGGAGTGAAAAGAAAAAAACCTAAAGGCAAAGAAGAGCGATTGAAGGTCCTAGCAGCTGCGGCAGCAATTATTCGGGAAGATATTCAATCGGTAGCCATCGATAATTCTCATTACCCCCCACCAGGTCGTATGTTTGAAGATCTAAATAGCCAGATTCCGGAATCACTGACTTATTTTTTGGAACAAATTATTTTAAAAAGTAAACGGTGTAATCTAGAACATTTAAAGTTAGTTTGCACAAACATTAGTCATAGTATTATGACTGCTGTTAGGCCTCGGTCTTTTAAGTCCAAGCTACAATTGGGTCTCGCTGTTTTTTTCCATCGAAGATTTGCTTCAAAGCGTCTGATACAAATTTTTTCATCTTTTGGTATGTGCGCTTCTTATAATGAAACTATGATGTACGAGGCAGCAACAGTTTTTCATAATCCTCCTTATATTTTACCACCAGAAACGGGCACGTTCATTCAGTATGTGGCAGACAATGCTGATGTAAATGTAAATACATTAGACGGTAATAATACGCTTCACATAATGGGTATTATTCAAATTGTTACTCCAATAACTTCAGTTTTACTTGAAGAGCCTATACCACGAATAAAAGCACCTTCAGCCAAAGATTTTGCCGTAAAAGCTCATGTTCCAATACAAGTTTATGAAAATAATGGTGTAGTGGGCTACAGTAAAATCAAAGTCGAAGATTTTGATTATAACAGTGAAACCAGAGCATTTTTAATCAAAAAAGTCGACGTGATATGGTTCTATGGCAAATGGAAAAATGTACTGCTACCTGGTTGGAATGGTTACATTGAACATTTAACGAAAAATGTAAGAAATTTTTCAAAATCTAAAATTTCATTTTTACCATTCATTCATCAACCTGCCAGTAACTACAACACTATATACACTACTTTACTTTGTGCATTAGAAAATGCAAAACGTTACGGTCACGATGTATGCGTTATTACTTTTGATCAACCTTTGTATGCAAAAGCTCAAGAAATCGTATCAGCTGCACCTGAAGGGTCCGAATTATCAAAGATCATAGTCAGGTTAGGAGGATTTCATCTGCTCATGTCGTTTTTAGGAGCGATTGGTTACATAATGCAAGGAAGCGGCATAAAGGAAGTGCTTTCTTTGATTTATGCACCAAAGTCATTGGAGAAAATTCTCAATGGCCATGCTTACGCGAGAGCTGTCCGAGCTCATACACTACTTCAACTTGCTTTAGCAATCATAATATCTAAAGATCTTGCTCTTGATGACATCATAGATGTAGATCTCACCATCAATATTAAAAACATAATGAATGACACTCTTTCCTATGATGATATTGAAAATGACGATGGAACATCTGGAGCATTACTTAATCAGTTCAATCAAAAGCTAAAAGAATATGAAGAACGAGGACCTACGGCTACACTATGGATACAATATATTCACATGATATCAATTGCAAAAGAGTTTATAAGAGCTGAACGTATGGGAGATTGGCAAGCTCACTTGAATGCTGTTAAAGAAATGCTTCCTTATTTCCACGCATCAGGTCATTTTCTTTACGCTAAATCTGCGCACTTATATCTGCAAAAAATGTTAAAATTAGAAAATTATATGGATGGTAGTGTTTACCAACGATTCACAAAAGGATTTTTTACGGTTAGACGTTCTGATAAGTTAAGTTGTGGGACGTCAACGGATATGGTGATAGAGCAGTCAATGATGAAATCTATGAAGACAGACGGTGGTATTGCTCGAGGAAGAAGTACTAAAGAGAGTGTCATCAGTAAATGGGTTTATAGTATGCATGCTATGAATACCGTTTGTGAAGCATTGGAAGAACTCTCGAATGTAAAAATGGATACAACTGATCAGCATGTTGATGCAAGTGACTCAAGAGTAACGAAAGATGCTGAAGATGTACAAAAACTTCTAGAATGGTTTTCGTCACATAATCCCTTCCCAGAGGTTAACAACATTTTATCTATCGCTAGTGGGGTCGTTGGTAACGATAAAATTAACTGCCATAAAGCTCACGAAGTTGGAATTTCCACCATGTCTAAAATGACAGGGCTGACATTTGATAATATCAAACTCAAACGTGCTGACAAAGTACTTCCTCTATTAGCTATGAGTAGTACCATAAAAATTCATGATGAGAAAGTACCTGTTGACCCTGTCTTATTATTTCAACGCATGAGTATAACTACGGCATTTCACGATGAAATTGAAAAATATTTTGAATATGAATTGGCTCCCTACCCGTTGTCCTTATTTGATGAGGTTGGAATGCGAAAATCACAAAAATCAGCTATTTATGATTGTTTTAAAAAAGTAGATATTGATTTTGACAACTTAAATGTTATATATACTGTTGATGGAGGATATTTATTGCACCGTGTGGTTTGGGATCGAGAAGATACATTTAGCAACATCTTAGATAAATATGTTCAGTATATACGCAGACATTTTGGTCAAAGAGTAACTGTGGTATTTGATGGTTATACAGATTGTACGAAAAATATTAAAGCCGCCGAACAACGTCGCCGTATGGCAAAAACATCGGCATCTTCTGATATTATCTTTGATCAATTTATGAAAGTTTCAACTAGCCAACAACAATTTTTGTCAAACATTCATAATAAGTCTCGGTTAATTACAATGCTAAAAGAAAAATTAACCGCTGAACATATTCCTGTCAAGCAAGCTGACAATGATGCTGATGTACTCATTATAGAAACTGCAATAAATAAATTCAATCCAACTGATATGAATGTTGTTGTTGGTGAAGATGTTGATCTATTGGTATTACTTACCGCTCGAACTCCAATTGGAAGAACTATTTATTTATTGAAACCCGGCAAAGGTCAACGACCATCGGAAATATTTTCAAATACGAGTTTATCGGATTATCCTAAATGTAAAAATCATATACTGTTTTTACATGCTATGACTGGCTGTGATACAACATCAGCAATGTTTCGAAGGGGTAAAACAACAATTTTTAAATTGTTTGAAAAAGAAAATTTTATTACTTGTGCACAAGCTTTCGAAGATATCAACTCTTCACCAGAGACTCTAATCACCAACGGAATTCGCTTTCTTCTGTCTGTATATGGAGCTCCAAAAAAAATTACTTCCATAGACAAATTACGTTACTTATCTTTTGCAAAACAAACACGTAATAAAAAACGTGTGCAATTAGCTTGCCTTCCTCCAACCGCGGCTTCTGCTCACCAACATTTTTATCGTGTATATTACCAGGTTCAGGTGTGGCTTGGTAATCAACTAGACCCAGAACAATGGGGTTGGAAGCATGTCAATAATGTATTGGAACCAATCCACACGCTTCTTCCACCTGCACCAGAAAACCTCCTTAATTCTATTTTTTGCAACTGCAAAAAGGGGTGTAACTCAAGATGCGGCTGCAAAAAAGTAGGCTTATTTTGTTCACTAGCGTGCACCACTTGTCAAGGCCAATCGTGTTCAAATGTTGAATCTCCAACAGAAGAAGATTTTCACATCAACGACGAAACAACTGATGTATCGCTGTTAGTACAATTTACGTCAACTCAAGAAGATGAGGAAGAAGAAGAAAATGGAGAGAGAGAAGAAGATGGAGGGGAAGAAGAAGAAATAATTAATGACGATGATGATGAATAAAATATGTTTATAACCAAGTATAACGGAACTTGTCACTCGAGCTGTATCTGATCGACAACGAGCACTCTGACAAGAGTACAACGACTGAAAAGAAGAAGAATAACCAAACATTCATTAAATTTTACTGTAATAGACCGTGGAATAGGCCTACCGGGGAAACCACATTAAAAAAAACGCGCTAGGTACACTACCTCATAGGTGGTGTGGAAACGTGTACATATTATAGACAATACAGCGTAAGAAAATTTTGTAATTGTTTTTTCTCAAAAATGGTTAGTGTTATGAAAAAATGTGTAAGGACAATTTTTGTAGATAATTGCATGATCTACAATTTTTGTCTAACATATTTTATCATAAAACTAACCGTTTCGCTGAAAAATTCAAAAAACCCATTTTTGCAACCTTTGACCTTGAATAAAAATTTTTGCAGACATGGGATCGACGGGGACTTTTCACAATTTCATAACAATGGTATCCCTAACATCTATGCAAATTTTCAGCTCTCTGGGAATTTTTGCAAGGGTCAATGTCTAAATTGACCGGACTATAAAGGTAAACAAAGAATCAGATTATGGTTCTGGATTGCCTTGTAACCGCGTTACAAACATGAAAAGTAGAGGCGAGAATGAAGCAAAGTCTGCTGACGGCACAGAGAAGCATGCGAAGGACTGTGCTAGGAATAAAAGAGCGAGACAGGAGTTGAATACGCAACCGAAAAGACGAGGTAATATTGTTTATAGAAATATGAAAAAACGTTGGTGTGGAGAACACTTAGCAACAAAAGAAGCTGATTAAGGGACACGAAAACAAGTCGATTTGAGGCCAAGGAACATAAATAAATCACAGCGATCCCGTTCAATCACAATGCTTCAACTGGGAACTCATTGAAGAATGGGTGCGACGTTCGTTCACCAAGCGCTAATAATTGTATCTCTCTCAATCTCTCTCTCTCTCTGTCTGTCCGTCTCTCTCTCTCTCTCCAAACTCGCGCTCTCACACACACACACACGCGCGCGCGCGCGCACAAACACACACACACACGACGGGCAGTGTCAACGCTACATCGGCTCTTATCAAACGCTCGAAATAAAATATCTATAGTGTTTGTTAGCAGTAATAATAACTTACCTTACAGTAGAAAAGATGGTTTTTGCATCTTTATAGTAAACTCGAGATAATTATTTTGTAAACTTAAAAAGATTTTTTTGACAAACTTTACAATGATCTTAAGACGTGTTGGAGCGAACTGTGAAGCGTGAGTTAGATCAGTAATGTTATTTGTGTGTGCACTACTACTAACACTGTTGTTACGTAGTAGTCATTTTCAAACTGACTACTGACAGATTAATGTTGACCATTTGGTAATGATGTAGTTATATTAATTAAAGCTCTTCACCCTCAGTGAGCGCATAGCTCTGAAACTGTGACGCTGTCTTCATAAAAAAAAAAACAATAAAAAAAATGTACTACTTTTCCTTTTGTGCTCCATCCCAAACTAGTTAAACTATTAAAAGTGAATTTAGGAATCTGAGCATCTAGAGAAAGTTAGGTAGGTGGAGCAAACAAGAATGCAAGAGAAAAGGTAGAGAAAAAGATAGAAAGCGAGAAAGAAAGTGAAGAAACACTTTAAGAAGAAAGAGAGAGAGAGAGAGAGAGAGAGAGAGAGAGAGAGAGAGGGAAAGTAGGAGGCAGCTCATTAATCAGGTTTAAAGACTATGTTCTAAATTATTGACTTTCGATAGACTACTTTGACATAGTTATGAGACCACAATTTAACATGTTTTGTTAGCGCGGGTATAAACACAGTAATAAAGTACCCAGTAGACTTGTAGAGAAGAGAACACTTTAACAACTAAATCATCATGATTATCATGGTCATCACGCCAGTAGATGATTGAAGGGAGACACTGAGCCACTTGCCTCCTCCCCTAAGACGGCAAAAAAATACACTGGATACACTTACTTCTATAACCAGTTTAACTATGATATTTAAGTTAGTTAAAAACTAAAATCTCAGGCAGAAAGACATTTGTTTTTAACAGATGTACCAAAGATTTAATGACTGTTCATACATCAATATCAATTTACTGACAGTCGATAAATCTTTGTCATAGGCAAGAAATTATGGTATCAAGTCAATATTTTTATTTTATCCGATTTTACGTTTATTAAATACGGTCCGTATCTCAGTGCTTAAATACCAACAAATGAACAAGAAGCATGTCATTTATGAGTACGCATCTGTTGAGCACTCCAAGCAAAGGCAGTGGTTGTTTATAATGTATCCTGTAGTTCTAAAAAATATGTAAGGGTTGTAGAAGTGGTGTCAAGTGTACAAAAAAAGATACGATCTAATAAATAATTACATTCTGTGGAAGAATATTTTTGTACTATTGTATACTTCTGGATTACCTAGTCAATTAACATTCTTCTAGATTCTCAAAGTTACAAATGCTACAAATTGGAGAGATTCTAAAACTGTAATCAGCAGAATTTTGATAAGATTATGAAAAGTTGGTTTTGCAGGGGGCTTAGAAATATTGTATAAGAACTATTTATATTGGAGAAGGAGAACTCAAAGGAGAACTCAAAATGTGGAAGCAGATGTGGACTTCAGAAGAATTTCCCTAAAATATCCTGATTCTGCAGAAATAAAAACTCTCATCAGACTTTCCTTAATGTAACAGTGCTTTTTCAAACCATCTGTACACTACTGGTTATAACAGGCACAGAAGAACGTTCATTTTCGGCTCTACGACGACTTGAAACTTATTTAAGATCTGGAATTACCAAAACGACTCGCGATTATCCACGTCCACCAGGATATTGTCTCAACCGGAGAAGTACCAGAAATTTTTGCTAGGAGACAAGAACGAAAACTTTCGTTAGCATTAAATGCATTACACACGTAGGTTGATGTTCGCTTCTGTAACCTCTGAAATTTTAAAGCTTTGTGATCTCTGCATTTTATGGTTAAATAAATGGTTAAATAAATGGTTAAATAAACGAATATGTGAATGTTAATAGTCATACTGTTTTACAGATTATTCATAACTTGCAATGGTAATGATGTAAGTTTTCAGCCAATATTTTATTTTGATCAAAGTTACCGATATCAATGTAAAAAATGTATATCAATAAACATCAGTTCGTTTGATATATTTTTTATCATTTTTAAATTTGTTAACGGAATACAGAGATGTTAAAGGATTTTTTTAAATTAAAAGTAAACCATTACACAAATGATTCAAAAACACAGCTTAAACAGCTAAAAACATGCATCTCAGCTTCTTGCATATGTGGATATACAAACAGCTTCAAGATGTCGCAATGTACCCCCTCCCTGACACAATACTTGCTCACCACATCCATCGACATATCCATCATCATCATCATCATCATCATCATCATCATCATCATCATCATCATCATCATCATCATCATCATCATCATCATCATCATCATCACCACCACCACCACCACCACCACCACCACCACCATCATCACCATCATCACTATCATCATGTGAAACGTATGACTAAAATTATCACTGCCATCACTGCTTACCGTATATTTATTTTGCCATCTACATACTTCTGTAGCTTATATACAGCATAGTAATAATAATAATAATAACAACAACAACAACAACAACAACAACAACAACCATGATAATCGTCTTCATCATCAAAGCCATATTACAAGCCACTATATTCACTGGAATCTCACTTCGTTTAATGAGTTCGAATTGTTTTGATAGATCTTGTTGCTAAGTGAATGAAATTTTACTTTAGTGACTTCAGAAAAGACGTAAAAAATTAACAAAACCTCTTTGAATGTTGAAAAGCTCCAACACAAAACCGTTCTCTTTTGTGAGACTTAGTAAATCTAGACGATATCGTAACGCTTTTTTTTGTGTATATCTTATATTTATTCTAAGAATTTTCAGTTATACTGATATGATCAACGACCAACTTTTATCTACAAGAACGAACTCTAATAATTACAGAAAGCTTCTTACAAGATGAAAATAACATCGTAACAATCGTAACCTAGAACGTTCTTCTTTATTGCACCAAAAAATATTTAAGTTACCAGCTTATAAGATTCGGACACCTGTTCATATTGAACAGATTTGGAGTAAAAGTATAAAATCCTGATAACGGGGGAGAACTTATATTAGGGCTACCAGTTTTGCAGTAACCGGAACGTCATTAATTTAAAAAATTCTGCATAACGTTTCTTTTTTACGTGAATGTCTCTATGTTATCTTTTAACGCGAGTTTCTTTTTCCTATGTTATCTTTTTAAAAAATGGCTTTCTAATTCTAAAGCGATAATGCAGTATTTAAGAATCTAGCTGCCTGTGGCAACTTCAATTTATTGTAGATACCAATAGAGCTGTACTATGATAAACTTGTTTCAGTGAGGTCCACGTTGAAATTGTTACAAAGGAAATGTCTTTTAACATTTCTTAACCTATTATTTCCAGAAGCCGGGTTAGAAAATTGCAAAAAGAATTTTTTTTTGATACTATAAATACTGTGTTTTGCGCATGTTACACTGACGATGTAACAAAAAAAAAGTGGAATGCGGAAAGTTGAAGAACAGGTAATTCAGTACTGGAATTATGCCAAACGAAAGGGAGCAAAGTCTAAATGAACGGATGACGAGACTGAGAAATAAAACACGTAATTATTCTGGTGACCAAAGAAGCGTAGAAGGACATCCAGTTTTAAGGCTAACGTAATCTTTTACTTCCTAACGAAGGAATTCCTGTTTATGTGAATATAACAGCGTGCGAAAATTTATTTAAAAAATTTTGTGTCATTGGCATATCTTATTAGAGAGTTTACGTGATCAAACGTTTTATAGTTTACGCTGGCAACATAGGACGCTTACAATTTTAGTACTAAATATGAAAACAACGTACGCGCGCATTACAGATCATTTATTTCTATACTAATACTTACTTCGCTTAAAAATAAAAATTAAATTAACGTTTAAAAACATAAGATCGTGCTAATATAAGACTAAAGCCTTGCCCAATTTTCAAAAATATTCGCAGCTATTATATCTGTAACTAAAATTATTGTAATTAAATCTCAAATGCACAGATTTAAAGTAATTAATCTTATTTTAATAAATACAATAGAATGGAACTGATTCTAACTTATTCGCTTTCAACAGAGTAACTACAAAGAAAAGTCGATGTCATAAACGTCATACAGTATCCTCTGTGCATTATAAAAGTTAACTTCGGATCCTGTTATCCGAAGTAAACACTGCGTGACAACAAACTGAATAACAGCTGTTAAACTGTCTAAACAAAGCTTATTATTAGAAGATTTATACATATTATATTCATTCTAAATTGTATTCTTTAGAATGTTGTTAATAAATCGTGTATACGAGTATGTACAGTACAAATAGTATTTCACGTTTTCTACTCATGACATTTTATAATTAATAATGACGATTTGCCAATTTAGTTTTATCGAATTCGGTGTACTTTCTAGTACGTACATTCGAAACGAATCTAGTATTCAGATTAAACTAAGTATATAGATCACTTTGTTTAATTAGATTTAACTTTCATCTAACGCACAACATTGGCTTGAGTTATACTACACTTAACTACAGTTTTTATGCTATAAAAGAAAAAAAAAGACCACAGCGTAGGTTTGGGCTTTCGTAATGTAAAACTAAGCCGGTTAGGAATTTCATAAAAAGTTGTCTCTTCATTTACATAGAATGTGGTATAGAATCGGTTCGTGACCGGTGACCAGTGTTTTGTAAACTTTAAACGTTTTTGGACAACGAACGTATTAATTAGAAGAGCTTTTCTAAAAAACAGACTTACACAGTACCGATTCTAATTTATTGCAAATACTACTGTCATATTGTAACGTTAACATCACGTAGAATTTGCATCCAAGAAGCTTTTTATTAACTGTTAATGTTGTAACGTTTAATGTTAATTACGCGTACTTTTAACGAGTTGTACCACACTTGCTAGAAGACGAAATAAGTGAGCAAAAAATGTGTAAATAGCAAGAAAAGTTACTTGTTTAGAACGCTGAGGTATGCGCCAGCTGAGACAGAGGAACTGTTATTAACAAACAGAGATAAGTTTGCTGTACGTGATTAGAGTATTTTCCTTGATACCAGTCAGGAATTTGATAATGTCTGATATGAGAATATTTCCTACAGGCGTAAGAAAAACTTACCGTACAGCTATTATACACAACTCAAATCATACCTTTCTTACAGGCACTTTTTTACCCAATAGCGTGATGTGGAAACAACATTAAACCCCACGGGGGAACGTATTAGACTCATTGTTGTGCTTTATCACAATGATGATCTTCCACAAACTAATCATTTCCAGATAATACAGCTACTATGTCCTCAAACACTGACTATGAAATTGCCACAGAGAACTTACAAATAAATTTATACAGTCGTGGTAAGAAACTGGCGAATGAAGGCCAATGAAGAAAAGTGTGTACAAGTGACATTCATTACCAGAAGATAAAAATGTCCCCCTTCCATACCATTGGACGGAAAACAATTACAACATAGGGAAGACCTCAAATATCTCGGTATCTCGGATACATCTTGTTTGGGGGATGGGTACTGCCCCAATAACTGTACCCGCACTCATTTTCGATATTTCGATTATGCGACTATTGGCATCGATATGTAGTGAATATCGCATACAATTTTAGTTAGATAGTAGAAATCGTGAAAAATGAATGTTATAACATAGTTTGTTGACGATTGCAATCGTGTTTCATTGTCATACTTTTTACAAAAAGTGTTTCTAGCAATAATATAACTCCGATGTGCGCCTGTGACGCCAAACGTTGGCGTTGTTAGGTTAACATGCAAACTAAAATTACACATGGAAACCAACATGCCTATAAAATAATACTCGCTTTTTGTGAAATCCACTTAAAAATACCAACTCGAAGTAAGGCCTGTTACTTGCCTCTTTCTATATGCCTACATGTCTCCTTGTTTGTGACAGAACTCATTTCCCACTGACACTCGGTTTTCGTGCAGATCGCTAAAAAAACGACCAACTCGAAGTAAAGTGGGGTGCCACACACGTCTCGCATTTTTTTGCGTTTCGCACAAAATTTGCTTCCAGTGAAGTTTTCGAGATTTTACTGAACAATATAAAAGAACACTGGCCTCCTAGCGAATAACAAATCTTGTTTTTGTTTGTTGATACGTTAATAATATAACTGCAATGTGTGCCCAAGGGCCCTTGCCTGTTACTATAGGCCTATATGTTTCTCTTTCCTGTGACAGAACTCGTTTTCCAACAGTACTCGGTTTTTCAATAATATTCGGTTTTTGTGCACATCACAGAAAGAGCAACCAACTCAGTGTAAGGCGAGGTGGCCTATTACTACACATGTCTCCCTTTGTGTGACAGAACTCGTTTTCCACTAATACTCGTTTTTTCACTACAAACTTACTCGGCTTTTGTGCAGATAACTGCAAAAGCAACCAACTCAAAGGAAGGCGGGATGAATGTCTCTAATTTTTTGTGTTCCCACAAAATTTCCTTCCAATGAAGTTTTGGAGATTTTACTGAGAAACACAAAATAATATTGACTACCTAACGAATAACATATCTTATTTTCACTTATTAATACGTTGTTTTTTTTTTGTTAATCTTGCTATCCAGAAATAATTGTATTTCCATTTTATATTTTCTGCTGTTGTTTTTTTTTTATTAAAAATACGTTATGTTCTTTGTTTTTAATGTTTCTCTCTTTCAAGCATTGTGTATACACATTAAGCGTCGTATATTTCCTAACCATGGCTTTCACAAACCGTTACAATCTAACCACACAAATGAAAACAACACGTATTTAACATTAAGATATAGAACAATTTACAGTTAGAATACTTATTTTTCTTCACATCGTAGTGTATCGATACAATCGCATATTCAAAACGTCGAAAATGCAGTGCGATTACGGATATTGGGACAGTTCTGGCCGACGACGTTCAAAGTGCATTCACTAAATAAAGTGAAACAAATGGCGCTAAAACTGAGACGCTGTACTGGATTATGGACACACGATCACAATTAACAATGTGAAATACGTTGTTAAAATACAAGACAATTTTGAAACCCTTATAGATTTACGGAGTGCAGCTTTGAAGAACCAAATATCCAGCAACAACAATTTAGACAATATCTAAAACTTTCAGAAAAAGTCTTGAAAACAATTGTGGATGCGCCGTGGTACGTATCATATGCAATACCACGATTCAAAACATTCAGCACCGTCAAAGAAGTGACAAAAGTGCCAGTATCATGTACAGTGAACGAAAGTAGTACATCCAAACAAGGTGGTCGATAAGTTGATGGACCCACAAGTCAAGCCAGACGCCTCAAGAGGATTTAACAAGATTTTCTGCTAACTAGTGGACGATATTGTCAAGAAAAGACACTAATGTTTTACAAACTCTGTATGTTTTTGTGTACACTCAAACATAATGCTGTAGAATATCTAGCTTAGAACATCCCGTCTTAATAAGAAGTGACAGTACTCTAAAGTGAACTACCTTCAACACAATGTGCCAGTAGATTTACTTATTGTCCACCTGCCTGGACAGACTAGTAGACTAGGCACCATAGAAAGCGGATATCTGACGAAATTTCTTGCAAAGCGTAGGTACGTAAACTGGTTGTTATTGCTATTTTAGCCAGTTTTGTGTAACCTGAAGATGTTACAAAGTTGGTTGAGACGGTTGCAACAAGACTGATTTTTTTTTGCATTTGAAACGGGTATATTAGTTACTTATGGTTACTAATATATTTTATAGACAACGTTTATTTATAAAATATTAAAGTTTATTATAAATGCTATAAAGACGTAACAAGATAATTTGAACAATATAAGGTATTTATAACGAAAGATCAACACCATTTAAAGACAAGATAGGCTACTTATCGATCTCTCCTTTCTTGTTTCTCTCACGGTCGTCAAATTCCATCCTGTGTTTTTTGCACATGGTGTATAATTACATACTTTTTTTAGAAGCAATTAAATTTAGAAACTCTTTTTCCTTTTTACCGTATAGTTTTTTTTTTTTTTGTTTAAGTAGGCAGCTGTTATAATTTGGAGTGCAGAATTATACTTCATAACCCACGCCGCCCGGAAGCTAAACAATAATACAAAAACCATAATGATGAAAGCAGGCTTCACTCAGTAACTGATTTGAATTGTTTCTATCAGCCTAATGCAAGATAAACGCCTCTCCAAAAGTAGAGTAATTCATGGTCATTAGTATCAAACAGACTAGTACAAAAATATCCTTATAACACACTGAGCCGCATAATTGTACCGCACGTTCTGCCTCGTACATTATCTTGCCTATGTATAAAGTTACAGGTAAAGTGCAAACAAACATACTATTGTGTACACATATAGGAAAAAGGGAATAATTAGAATAGTACGCGATTAAGTAGCAATACGATGCGGATATGAGAATATAACAGAAATATTTTTATTGCTGTTTTGTTTAAAAACGAGCAGTGAGCTCTTCGAGTTAAGCCGTTTCAAGAGCAGATACCCCATGTAACTTACGATACTGATGAAGACAATTTAGATGTTTTTGTAACCGAAGTATTTACAATTAATGTTAAATGTAAATTACAATTTTCAGGGATGCTTATGGTCAAACTAAGTGATTTCGTTGCTTAATATGAGAGAGGACACAACGTTGTTAATGGATTATTGATATGTGATGAGTGATGAGCATTACGTAAAATAAAGACTAGAAAGGTAGTCGCAGTACAAACGGAACGTAAGTATTCTTCTTTATTGATATCACTATCTTGTAATTCGATAATTCAATTTATGGTATACCGATTACTGTCAGAATATGTTAATTGAAAGATAATTGCCGATAAACGTTAATTTGTAATGCAATTAAAATAATCACGTGGAGGTGGAGGCTGTGACAAGGTCAGGTGAAATGACGAGATATTGGTGGCTGACGTATTTTATTGAGTTTATGTTCACCTAAGTTGTTAAACAACATGTGTTGAAAAACAATAATCGTGTTTCATACTACGAGAAGATGCTCCCAATATTCTGGTTGACCTTGGCTATCTTCAGCACTCAGTATGTTGCTTGCCTTCCTTTCACCAGACTTAAAATTCTTCTTTCGCTGAAGCTTCAAATCTTTGTGTCTGTTGCATCACTCACTGCATGCAGTTCAATGCCAGCACCTACCTACCTGCTGGGTCAATGTGTTCCGCCTGTGTGTGTGTCCGCTCATACGGCCCCACACGCCGCGTCGTGTTTATTAAGCTGAATTATTAATTTATAGTACACTGAAGAAATCAAACGGCTTCGCTTACATTTTTTCTTTACAACGAAATGTTCGGGAGACGCAAAATAAATGAATAAATGAAATTGAAGATGTTTGTATTTCTAATAAGCACGGTATCAGGGAGGGGGACGTAACCAGGGGAGAGCCGAGGGGTCCAGACCCCCCTGAAAAACTAAAAGATGCCGAAAACTATTATATGACTTATGGTTAACGACACGGTCAGTGTCCTTCATATAAACATCGGATTCAGGATAATCACACTTACATTGTCTGTTTTTTTAATGTTATTTAACATGGTGGCTTTAAGCAAACTTGGTTTTCGAGAAGTACAATTTAGAAACATAAGATCATTTTAGTTTTTTTATTTTAAATGTCAAAAAATAATGATTTAACATTGCGACATGCTTTATCAGACTTTTACACTAGGAATTAAGCCAAATTCAGATTTCAATATACACTTTTGTTGATTCAAGTCCGATAAGAAAATTAAAAAACTTCCATGTTAAAAAATAAATTAGACTTCCATGTTCTAATTAATTATAAAACTATTTTAAATTTGTACATTCAGAACGAAACTAAATTTTTCCAGCATGATTTTGGAAAAACGCTGAAAAAGATAATCAAAATATGAATTGTACAAATTAATATTTTTAAATGTTATTATTTTATTTTATTTTATTATTAATATTTTTACGAATTGTTAATATTTTTAAAGTAAATAATTAATTTGATTGAATTATCTTTTATTTAAACAATGAGAAATAAAGCGAATACCGCCCAGTGTTTGTAATCTGTGAATTTCAGAAAAACCAAAAATTATTTTGTTTACGTATCCGTGTTACGATATTTTGTTACTTCCATGTTCCGTAAAGAAATGGAAGTATGGTGATGGCGAAAAAATCGTGTTCGAGATAATTGCTGATTCTGATTGTCCCTCAAAACATGAAGAAAAGTCATTTTCCGTAAAGTGTCTGTGTGTAGAATTTTTTCTATGACGAAAGATAACTGCTGCAAATTCAAACAGAATCAAATATTTTTTGCAAATGTGCTCGAGTTGTAGAGGACTCAAGGCCTATTAATTTTGGTGAGGATCGGTTAAGGGGGAGGGGGAGTTTACCTGTAATGTTTTACGTTTTAACAAGAGTAAAGTACGTTTTTAGGGATTTAACTCTCTCTGCAAGATGCTCAGGGTCCATGAGAGACTTCACAGCACCGCTCCTTCTTTTCCGCGTGTTTGTTCTGTGAAACGTACACTGTAGATTTGCAGCTTTATTCTGAGCAACGCTCCACAGGGAAGGTTGAAAATTTTTGTCCACGGTGGACCCTCATACACACTAAAACCTGCTCTGATATTTTGATTACGGACATCATAAGATTAAAACTTTGGAAACTTGAACACTACTTAATGGAGATCAAACATTAACTTTTACAAGCCATTAATTTTATGCATATTTTGAAGCAATAAATGTTTTAATAAATTAATACAATCTGTGTACTTATTTTTATTATGATATAAGAATTACAAACTAATATGTGCATGTGTGTATGTATGAAAAATATATAAAAATTTTTGCCCCTCCTTGAAAATATTTTGACCTCCCTGATGGCTAGTTATTTACTAGCCTGTGTGGAATATAGCGTTATGACATGGATCAGAATAGTGGGTGTTAAAGAGAAGACACAAACGTATTAAGGAAGAAATGTTTTGCTGAGAAATTTATAATTATACGGGTGAACGGAATCGTCGTTCAGGAAATCAGAAGACGAATGGAAAGAAAGAATGACTCGATTAAAAAAAGAAAAATGACTAGTATAGTATTGACAGGAAAGTCTTTGATAACACTATAGACATCATTCACTATAGTGGATTATTATGATCTTATTTTCAGGATACTTTATCAAAATTAAGTACTTTACTCTTGTTAAAACGTAAAACGTTGCAGGTAAACTACCCTTCCCCCTTAATCCATAGTCACCAAAATTAATAGGTCTTAAGTCCTCTACAACTCGAGCGCATTTGCAAACAATTATTTTATTTTGTTTGAATTTGAGGCAGATATCGTTCGCCATAAAAAAATTCTACATATAGACACACACACACACACACGCGCGCGCGCGCGCGGACATTTTTCGGAACATGACTTTTCTTCATTTTTTAGGGTAGTACAATCAGTATCATCCCTTACCTCAAACACGATTTTTTTCGCCGTCACCAATTAAACATAGGAGATTTCAGTTTTACAGTTGTGAATTGCGAATATGAAAATTTACAAGAGTCATTTCCTTCGTAACGTTACACATTTCGATATCAATTGACAGAGCAAAAACTAATTTAACTTTATATTTGTCATTACACTATTCAAAATCTATCTCTGTTGTTCATAATGATATTCTTCCTGAAACGGTTTTGTACCGTCTTCAACTTTATATTGCTTGCGCATTGGTTAAATAAATTCTTCTTGGTAGAATTTTAATTTACTGAACGATTTTATAGTTACACAGATCTCCGACTCAGTGAACAAAGATCAGTTTTCGTCAACGTTTTTTCTGAGAAGCAATATTGTATAATAATAATTAGAAGTATAGCAGTAATGTGGTTTTTTGTACTTCTCACCATTTGTTGGAATACGTTTATTAGTTATGTTTACGACTGGCCCCGAAAGCGCTTTGTGTGTAGTCTGGAACATTGTGAAAAATATATTTTAAGCAAAACGTAGTTGTAGTGAATGCCTATGTGATTAATAAATCCGAACTTTATTAATAAATTGCTTTTTGACAGTGGAAACTATGAAGAAAATCTTTGGTGTCATAAGAACTGTATTTATAAATCAATTATGTCTTCCACATGGTCATGTATTTAAATTTTGCAAATGCGAGTCAGCGTAATCTGTCAACGTTTACGAAAATTTTGTCTGTAAAAGTGGTATCTTTGCAATAAGTATGGGAGAAATAATCCTAAGCTTGGTTTATTCAATGAGATTTCGATACCTTCTGCTGTAGGCTTTGTTTTCACACAGAGGTTACGAATAAGCAAACCGGTGCCGCATAGTCCGCGTAGTTCTTCAGTCTTCACTTGTCCACAAAAATCAAATTGACGTTTTTTGTATAGAACTGATTTTTGTTTCTATGCAAGGTGGTTGAGGGTAGAGTTATATTTATGTACGCTCGATGTAGATATCTTTGTCTGAGCGACACAGATTTGTTGATGAAAATATTAACTAAAATTATCACAAATTTTTTTATAAAAAATTATCAAATTTTAATATCACAAAAACTGTTTTCTATTTTTCTTAACAATACTTTTTAAGTAGTAACGATCAAAATTGGTAGTCCAGTAACTGACATAAGGGATTTATGTGAATGGAAATAATAAAATAAATTATTACAATAAATAATAATAACCGTTATTACTATTGTACGTTTCTTTAACTTGTACAGTGATGAATGCAGTTCTGTTAACAGTGGCTCCATTATTTGTCTTGTTTGTTCTTTTGTCATGAATAGTGAAAGTGATGTGCATTATATGTGTGAATGCTATATTAAATATATATCCTTTACATTTGACTGAATAGGCTCTATCCAAAGCAGTCCCCCCCCCACTTATTAGCGACCTCTCTATACATAATACTACTGAGGGTACGTGCTTATGTATGAGCACATGCACAAGAGTCATGAATACTTTCGTTTTCTTAGTGTTTTGTGATACTACAGTGTCAGTAATCAGTGACGTCATGTCAGACTATTATGGACATAATAAATTTGATTCAGTGACAATCCCTTTTGTAAACGTCAGTGAATTTAGCAACCCCGAGAAAATGACAAGTAAATATTTATTTGCTTCCAGTTCAATATTTATATTTTTAACCGCATAATATTTGTTCTTACTTTACTGGATGAAATTTTTTTGTTAGCATTATTTTATTTTTCTTCAAGAACACTCAATAAAATTAAGCAAAACTTGTGAATGAAAGCAAGGATAATACCTTTTGGAAGGTGTTCCACCTAGCATTCCTTCCTTAGTTCTCTACTCTTTTGTCAAAAATTTCTGTTCGGTATGGCCGTTTGTCTGAGGCTTTGTAATTGTTTTGTATGTGTTGAGTAATCCAGCTCGTTGAGGTGCGCTGTCAATCGTCTTATCTATCTAGTGTAATGATGTTTAATAATTTCTTCTCAAACTGAAGACATTTTAAGGTCATTCTGTATGACCTTATTTGGCACATACCACGGTGCATTTATCAGTTCAATCGTGAATGTTTATTTTGTATGGATTTGTTTTAAGTTGTACTATTTGAAAATCAACACTATTAATGTCGACGCTATTATTACAATAACGTGTTATTACCGAACTTGAATGTTCGGTTTGGTTACTCAGTTATATATTCGAGTTAGTGTCCAAGTGTTGATTTTGCCACGCAGTGAAGGTTATCTCGAATGAATGTGTTTTAAATATGTTATTTTTTACCTGGTACGTATTCTTTGTAATATAACATAATTATCTATTTCTCACTAGGCTTTCCGTTGTACGTGGTTAATTTTACTTGCCTTGTCAATTATTTCCTTAGTATGATGTTAAGTATATCTTTCTTAGGAATTATTTTCTTTTGATCTTTCCAACATGATTATCCTTTAATATAACTGTTATTATTTATTTTTAACTACTAGTTTACACTGATTAATAATTATTAACTGTTTCTTTTACTAATATACCGCACTCTTTCGCTTCGATGCTCTCTGATCAGACGTTTGAACAAGAGTGAGTTGGCGTCTTTTCTAGAATATATTATTGTTAGAAAATCGATTTTCTTCTTATGCCTTTGGTTTAGTTTTTTACTATAATGTTTTCAAAGGCTTATTTTTTCTTGTAACACGGCTTTTTATGTTCACAGTATATTTAAATTACATTTATATTTATATTATTTACACTTTGTTGACATTTTACAATCCTTTACAATTTATAAGATTTATTATAGTACCTGGCTTCACATAATGCTTCTGATTCCTTAATTAGGTTTATGTATGATTTTAATTGCTGTTATTACAAACTACTTCCACATTTTATACATTATGATTAATTGAGTTTTGCTTATTTACACTATTACATAAATAATTCCAGGTTATTTATTTCCAGATTTTTACGTACATTAGTTAATATTACATTAATATTTTTATTTTAATCATTTCTAATTATAATTTCTAATTTATAACTATATTTTCTAATTATAATACAAGTTGGCATTTTAACCAACCCAATATGGTCTTCTTGCCTTTCCAGCTAACCTAACCTTTTTACGAACTTTACAATTTTCATCTAGTCTGACAACGTTTGTGTACAGTAACAATTTACAGCAGTACAACATTTAACATCTTCCGCCTGTGACAATTAAGACTTGTTTAACGTTGTCAAGTTACAGGCGGACAGTTGTCTCTAAATGGACGAATGGTATGAGTAATGTGTATATTGATACGAGTTACTATCGTGGCGACGCGACGTGACACGAAGTAAAGCAGTAGGAGAGACTTTGTCACGTCTTTTGTCGCTTTTGTTGATGCAGATGAGTAAATGTTTCCAAAATCGTTGTCGTTGTGTAAGAAAGTTGAAGGAACGGCTGTCCAAAAACTACATAACGTGTAGGACTAACATTAATGCTCACAGAAAAAGTAACAAATTACAGAGTACTCAACCAATGACAACTTTATTCTAATACGTGATTACCTTCGTTGCCACAGCTCACTAAGTACACTAAGTAAAGTAGTGAACTCATAAGTATTGTTTTTAGGTTAACTAAAATGTCCCAAACTTTCTTTCCTTTAAGTATACAATGCAAGAAGAAGTTTGATTGTGGTACTTAAATCTACCGAAATGACTCGTGCAAACCATATCTCAGAATCAACCTTAGAGAATCAGGATTTGGTTCATGAGGACGCGATAGAAGATGAAATTATTTGTTATAGAATGAATTTCGTTTATAACAGAAATAGATAATACTTCGAGAACTACATACGTAAATAATTTAAATACTTTAATTTTTAACCGACTTCAAAAAGGAGGAGGTTCTATATTCTTCCTTGTTTTTATTGTGTATGTTCGCCGATTACTCGAGTACGGCTTGACTGATTTAAATAAATCTTTTTTATTTAAAAGGGTATGTTCCTGCGGTGGTCCCATAGTATTTAAAATTGGTATTGGACCAGTACTGAGCGAGTAACAACGGAATACTGTATTTTTTACTTACATTTGCGCTTTGTAAATTCAACAATAGGCTGGGATTCCTGAGTTGTATTATTAGCTTTTGTTATTCTCAAATTACGACATTAAACTATATACAGTTCTTCAATACTCACAAAACGGTACCGGACAGCTCTGGATGTTGCTCTGTGACCATTTGGCCTTCTAGCGTGTGAATCAAGCAACCAAAAAGTATTCTATATGTCTCTGATCTCATAAATGCCAAAATGATATACGATTTCACTTTCCTCCTTTTTGGGGTTGGTTTAATTTTTTTCAAAATTTTTTTTATTAATGAGTTATTAACGACATTTTGCAAAATAGTTGACCATAGGAAATTAAGATTGCATTGTAATAGGGTAAGAATGTCGTAGTGTGGGAGTAGGAACATTAGAATTATAAAAATATAAGCACTTAATAATATAAAAGTATAAATAAATAAAAGTAACTGTATTGTCTAATGCATTGTAAAAATGTTTAAAAATAAACTTCTCATAATTATTTATATAGTCTGTATCGTTTGTACTTTATTAAGCTACGACGTATAGTACAATAAAGTACGCGTTAGGTAGGCTATATCTGATTGAAGTAACAGCATCATTATTGGTTTTATCGCTTTTACTTTCATCAGATACGGAACACACAGTCCTTGTGTGAAGTGAATTATATACGGTACGCAGCCGACAGAGGACTGAACACGTTTTCAATTTGTTGGGCTCAATAAATTTATACGAAATTACTTTTTCGTTGGCGGCCGAAATTAAGGTGATTGTATAATTCCTACCGTGGCGTAATTTTAAAATTAAATCTTTTGTAAACAAACGGTAATATATAACATAGGTGTTCCCGCATGCAGGAAGCGGTTTTTTGTGATATAAATTACTGGAATATTATTTGTGACATAATTTTGAACTCTTGTCGGCGTTACGTAACATTCTTAGTAAAAGAATTAAATATGATTTTTTATTTCACATGTTAATTCGTTAAAGAATTTAAATTTAAAAATAAAAAGTGAAATAAAAATAAGTTGTGGGTGATTGATATTAATGTTTCGAAGAAAATGGAAATAAAAGACTCATGGAAATAAATTCATATACAAATATTTGCAAATTTATCAAGAGAAAATAATTAAATCAGATAATAATTGTAGTTACTTTACAGAATGCTTAATGGGTAATTTTAACAGAAAAAGTAGGTTAAACTACGTTCTAGTCGTAACATAAACTACGTCCTAAGCAGTGGCGAAGCTAGTAGTTAATGAATGGGTAGGCAAAAATCTTATCTTAAATTTTTTTCTAAGGAATCACTAAAAGGATGGTGGTTCAAATCGGACGCTGAGGTAGAGTTTGCTGTAAGCGAATGGTTCCACAAACAGCCGTAAGAATTTTACTATAACTAGCAGGGAATCTACAGGTTGGTGCAACAGTGGAACTCATGTCTTAATGTTAATGGAGACTTTTTTAAAAATCGTTGAATAAAAAATGCTTTACAGCTCTATACGTGTTTCTATTGAACAATCCTTGTATTAGTCATACACAATAATACAACTGATTGAACTTCAAATTTTTAAACTTGATTAGTTTCTATATATATGTTTAATGTTACAAATAATTGAAATAACAATCTTGATCATCTGTTAGCTCAGCGGAATAACAGGGACACTTTTAATAACCGCATAAAATAAACACACTTATAAACAACACAGCGCGCGCTTCAACTTGAATGTTTGGACCACAGAAGTGAGGCATGCCTCAACGCTCCATGTGTACAGCACGGGACAATCCCCCTCCCTTCTCTTCCCTATCACTCCGGCACATTGCTTACATACGATGTAGGCCTATACAAAAAACGCTGAGGCAAGTTCAAGTTGCCTCATTCGCTTTAAACGAGCTATGCCGAGTCTCACCTGTCACCATCTAGCGGTCGCTTAGTAAAGCACGTTTCGCCCTAATAAATTCGACAGTCGCGGTAACAATGTATAATCTTTACGTTATGTAGTTCATACGTATTTATAATTTTTATTCTACAGAATTTTTTAGGGTAGGCATTGCCTCAATTGCCTCCATGTAACTTCGCCACTGGTCCTAAGTTTATTTCAAACTCATTAGTTCTGATTTACCTGGAAGATGTGTTTTGTGACCCGCAAGGAAGTATGTGGGAATCAGAGTCCGTTTCGATTACCTGATCCTCTTTACTCGTGTTGGAGTTTCTAACGCAGGGTGTTTCTTTTCTGCAGCGTGTGTAATCTACACGCACTATAGAATTAATAATTGATTATTTCATAGACTACGTCATTCCGTCATTTTCGCCTTTAACGACCAACTTCCTTCAATTACAAGCACTATATCAAGTGTCTTCGGCTTGATCCAGTGTTCCTCCATATAACATTTTACTGTAAAGTGTTTTCTATCCCCCCAAACACACAGGTCGGTTACGGTAAGAATCAAGTCAAAATTTCAGAAATTGAGTCTGATGCAAATGTAGTGGATTCAGAAAGTCAGAAAGGAGTTAAATTAATTTTTATAATATGAAGTGTAGGCCTACTAATGTACATTACAATAAAACATTATATATATATATATATATATATATATATATATATATATTGTAACGCAACAGAAATGCGGTCCTCGACGTTACATAAATAAAAATATTAGAAATAGAATAGGGAAATAAATATCTATATCCCATATTAATACAAGGGTCAGATAAATAAATTTATCATTATATAAAAATAATAAGAATGCAAGGTAGTAATAGCAATAAAAAATAAACATGTACTATAGACAATAGTAAGAAATCTCAATGTTCAGTGAGAAGTAAATAAATCAAAAATACTGATAAGAATTATAAGAAAGAAACTAATATCGAATATGTTAAAGTAAATGACGGTGAAAATAGATAAAAATGAGTCAATAATATACATTACTAGTTAATCGAAAATAATGATTCTGAATTGTATAATGTTATGTTGTTACCATAAATATTATGTTAAAGTTTGTGTTAGCTTATGAAGCTTACTTGTTAATGTAATATCAAATAATGAAGCAATATGTATTATTTGTTTACTGTTGTAGAAATGTGAGGGAAATCAGTTAATTAGTATTAATTAATTTCAATTTTTCTTATGTGTGATCCATAGGTCAAGATAAAGTTGTTGTTAGATATCATAAAGATAATTATTTGTGTACATGTACGTAGTTAAAGGTTGATTATGTTTGTAAACTTGTATAAAAAGGCTATAGTTATTAACAAGTTATATTCAAAAGTAGATCCAAATATAATAAAAGGCCTAACAGCCAATGACACTATATAACAACTCAGAATAGAAAGGTTAGGTAAAGAAGTTAATAATAATTAATGAATATAATTCAAGGAGTTAGAAAAAACCTATAATAATTAATAATAAAAAATAAACAAACTCAATATAAACAAATTATGATAATGCCATAGTGCAATGATATCGATTGATAACGTTTGATATCGGAAAAATAATAATTATGAAAAGAAACAGACTAAGATTGAAAAACCAACAGAATAGATATAGAAATTAGTAAACAAGCTATAAATAAGATTATATTTTGATATAATGGAAGTTTAATAAGGAATTATTTTGATGAGTGGAAAAATAATATATGAAATTATCACTATATAACAAAACATTGAAAAAGAATAAAAAAAAATTTGTTGCTAGGGACAACAAAAATTAATATAATTTGTTGATTTTGATTATTGCAATTTATGAGATGAACGAGACGAGATTAAACCAAGAGAGATGGTCAATAAAAACTAATGTAATCTAAATTATTAAATCTAGTAACAGTCATAATATATTAAAGACTAATTGTCAGAATTTGGGCCAGTAAACATTAACCCAATTGTAAATTGTATCATACAAACGATCAAAAGTAATTGAATTCAAAAAGAATGACTTGGATTGCCCAATATCAGATCAAGAAACGAATGCTAATTTAATGAAATAATAATACCATATAAAGAACTACCTGTGTAAAGAGTTAATCCTACAAACCAAACGAAAAATAATAACCATTAAATCACATTGGACATCGCAGTTTACATCATACAATTGAAAACGTATTTGGATCCAGAGTTTGCCGAAGCACGTAATCACAAGTTTGGCCGTTGGTGAACAAAGGGAGCGGTATTTCTGCATCAACCAGGACCAAGGATTTCACTTTATTACAACTTGAAGACAAGGATAAAGAAAATCATCTCATCTGTGCTTGATACGGGGCGACAACTAACGAGATTAGAAGCAACAGCCTTCCTGAGTCGTTTAGTACTTCGCACGGTAATTTTCAATTGTATAAATAATATTAAACACAACAACACTTTAATTTTGTAATATCTTGCATTCGTACTTATGTATTTTTAATCTTCCCCGCAGTTGAAAGAACCTTCACACCCTGAATCTAAATTAATTATAAAAACTATAACTGAATTTAAAATAAAATATTGGACCGAACAATAATCGATTAACTCAACGTATAGCCTTTTGTATATCAAGTAAAAACAATCTTATTGAATGTTAAAAAATTGAACTAATAAAGAAACCTTGTATAATTTCAGGATCTTATTATTTGGGTATTATTTAATGAAGTGGGAATAAGAATTAAACAGACCGAATGTATAATAACTAATCACCGTACGCGGTGGGTTAACCTCTAAATTCCGTTTGTTTTGGAACTGCAGCGCTTGTTGCGTAATTCTCCGATACCAAAGAGAAAAGAGTTACACACGGATTTTCTATAATTCTCTGCAAGGCAGACTAGGCCTGAGCGGAATTTTTGAATAACACCATACATACATAAGTTTCATTCACCCTAACACTTTTAGATTAAATAGAAAGATAAGATAGTCATAATTAACGATATTACTATATCTAGCAAACCCAGATATACTGTATAAGAAATTGAAATATTAAAATAATCAAAGAGAGGAAAAACAGAGAGGTACACACGAGAGACATATTACAAATTGACGAACTCAACAGTGTGGCTTAAACCGTACACACAGGTCACAATACAATATATATATATATATGTATATTGTCACGGAGTGTTTGACCGACCTGTTCGAGATTGTCACAACTGGAAAAACGCATGATTTATTTGTATAACCAATCAGCAGCCCGTATTTAAAACTGACGCCAGCTCAAAGCGAGGGGTAGCATCACTCTTCGTTCGGTACTTAAACACACTAGACGTGTATAATTCACATACAGAAATTTTTAAATCACGCAATAGTGCAAATTAAGTTCTAATTCGAGAAGTAGTCCGCAGTGTAGATGAATTAATATCGTTCAATAACACTCGCTGCGTAAAACAACCGTTAATTAATTAAGCATCAGCCGTGAAGGACCTGTGCTACAGAAGGCTACAGCATCTGTAATTGCCAGGGCATCTTCTACAGCATTGATCACATCAATTCTTCTGTGCAACACCATCAAAAGGAGGACCTCTACGGATTCCTATCTTCGGTCAACGCATCAAACAGTAAGAAATAGATTCATTGATAAATGAAATAAGCGCTAAAACAAATAATAAAACAATAAACAATTTTTAAAAGACACTAAGAAAAGCACACTTTGTATTTTAACTATAAGATTAGTTCTAATATAGTATAGGAGTGTTGAATGGAAAGTGGTGTGTAGTATTGGACGTGCAAATTATTGCAGACCTGTTCTTTAGCACTGGTTTGGGAGATAGCAATCTCTTAATCAAACCAGATAAGAGCTATAGGTCGTTTGGGCGTCTTAATCATTACTTTTCACACTCACTCAATAATTATAAGTGTTAGGGTAGAATTAAGTCCTGACATTAACAATTTAAAGTTTAAAAATAATTAAATAAAAGATAATTAAATAATCAAGCAAATCTTAAAGTGTTGTTTGTAACGATTCCCCTTGAAAACCACAATCACTGAACGAATCCTGAGAAAGAGTGTCTCCATGCGCTGAGCTAAGCTGAAACCGTGTCATTTGTATCTGGGATTTGTTCTGGAGCCCAGGTAAAGTAATATCACGGGTAAGTAACTTTAATTAATTAATTCATCTACATTGCGGACTACTTCTCGAATTAGA
This sequence comes from Magicicada septendecula, assembly GCA_034769895.1. Classification (NCBI taxonomy): domain Eukaryota; kingdom Metazoa; phylum Arthropoda; class Insecta; order Hemiptera; family Cicadidae; genus Magicicada; species Magicicada septendecula. The sequence continues at coordinate 203,597,624 of CM068371.1, forward strand.
ATTTAATTTGCACTTTTGCGTGATTTAAAAATTTCTGTATTTGAACTATACACGTCTAGTGTGTTTAAGTGCCGAACGAAGAGTGATGCTACCCCTCGCTTTGAGCTGGCGTCAGTTTTAAATACGGGCTGCTGATTGGTTGTACAAATAAATCATGCGTTTTTCCAGTTGTGACAATCTCGAACAGGTCGGTCAAACACTCCGTGACAGGTTCCAAACGGCAAAGAAATTCTTGTCAAAATCGTACTTCCTGTATTTGCAAATCGATTGATTACAGGTATTTGCAAATGTGTTTCCAAAGATCTGACCACAGAATATTGTTGCTTAGGTCTTTATCTGTGTGTGTGTGTGTGTGTGTGTGTGTGTGTGTGTGTGTGTGTGTGTGTGTGTGTGAAAACACCTTACTCCTACGTAGCATAATTCTCTCGTTATTCCTGTTGGCGTGCGTCATCCGTATAACTTCTTCAATTGTTAATTATATTAACTGAGATTGCGGCTACTTATAAAGCCTTTCGTGCTGAATAAAATGCTGTTTTCAGAATTGCCGTATATTTATAACTTTTGAAGTTATCGCAGGTTGAACTGATAATTCGCTTTGAGTAAAATTACCTGTTTGAACTGGATTCTGATGTCGCGGTGACGGGGTTAGAGTGAGATGGCTGCGATTATACGCTCTCTCTCTTTCTTACGGTGTTACACTCGTACCGTCTATAGCTTTCATATAACGCTCTGATAGGACGCTATTATGAATCGTTATAATATATATATATATATATATATATATATATATTGCAACGGAATACAGAATGATAAGCTATGTTATTTGTAACTAAGCACATGGATGACGAACATTTTCATGTTTAAATTGGTTTTATGTAATATATTGTCTTTTAGCCATAAGTTTTGTATTTAGAAATGGATAAGCATGTAGGGTATACCAAATTCTTCGTAAAAAAGTGTTCTTTATTGTCATGTATTTTTTTAGTGAATTTGTGCGCGTGTAAGGGTGTGATAACTTGTGATCGCTATATCTTTGTGATCGACATTTATCTTTGACAATGGATTATTTATGTAAATAACTTCAATTTGTGTATACTCTGAGGTTCATAACTATTTTAAAAATATGGTTTTTTAATTAGGGAAAAATTCAAATTGAAACGCTTATCATTAATAGGGTAATAAAAATTGTAGGTAAATTCAATGCAAGCTAGTGCGGTTTTATACAGACTGTTTCACGAAAACTTTGTGTCTTTTGAAATCATCAAACATGTGACCTCGAATTAACCAATAGGAAGACATTAAATTCAGTAACATTCATACGCTGTAGAGTAAGGATCGACACAGTTCTTTTGTAGCACCTGCAAGGTGAAGTTGTGCTCGGCGTTCGAGAGTTTTTCTCGTAAGAACATAGAAAAATCGAACTTAAAATAAACCTTGGTATTCTTTACGAAGTTTACCGTAAAGAACTGAGTGGGAATTTTGTAAGTAAAAATTATAGTATATTATAGTGCTTTTTCGTGTTAGTTTAAGATATCCGCATAGGGAATTAAAGACACTTCAAGCTTTCTTGGAAGGTGTACGACTTATACACCGCATTTAAATAATACCCATATTCACCTGAGATTGATAAAATTTAACGTATCAATTAATAATAAACTGTTTCGAGTAAAAACAATAATCATTGTGAGTTTAACAATTTGTGAAGAGTCTAATTGATGTTAACAGTTAGACATAATCATCAACGAGACTGATTGAAATATCGCCGCTGGAGCAACCCGCCGTAGAAGAGGACTACCAGACGAAGAGGACACCAGGACGAAGAGGACGCCAGGACGGGAGTGACGATAGGGAGAAGAGGATCGCATGTACGGAGGACGTATCATCAACCATGTAAAATCGATATATTATGGAACAATATAAACTATTATTCCAAATATAAATGCATGACAAGTTGTAATACAATATACATCTTAAAACACTATATTCTTCTGTATAATAAATAATGTTTCATCTCCTCCTTAATAGACGTGTTTGTAATTTTGTACACACTCACAATATCCTTATTAGTTATAATTAAAATTGAACCGTTGCATAAGGATATTTGGCGCTGGCAAACGTGTGGCTCGATTTTTTTGCATTAGTTTAAAAAAAGAAATAGGCCTATTATTTTGAGTGTATATAGACTGAATTCATGGAACTATTTGTGTCTGCAGTTCTTTGGTATCAGGGAGTGTAGATAAAAGTTGAAACACTCTGTTATCAGATATTTGCAGTAGTAGTAATTGTCTATGTGGAGGTTGAATTATTATTTGTATTTGTGTTAGATTAAGTGTATACATTTGATTGAGATACTGAACTGTTAAAAGTAATAACATATAAACTGACCGTATTCGTAATAAGTAGTAATAATAGTGCCGTTACGATAAATAAAAAATATAATATTTATTAAATTTATAAAAATAAATAATCAATATGGCCGAATCAATAGAATTACAGAATACATTAGCGACTTTATTGGCCAATATGCAAAAGCTGTCCGAAGAAAGTAAAGCCAATATGCAAAAGCTCTCAGAAGAGAATAAAGCAAATAAAGAAGAAGCTGCAAAACAAAATAAATCACTTCATGATGAAAATAAACGAATTTTTACCGCTGTTCATGACCAGGCTAAACAAAGTAAACAACTATTAGAGTCAACAGAAAAACGTATAGGCGAAATGTAGAAATAATTCGCAGCAATATTGAGACCGCTTTAGAAGCGAACAATTCTCGCATCAATGACTCTGAAGCTAAAATCACTGGGCTAGAGGAAAGAGTAGTTCAACACACATCTACGGTAAGTGAGCTCGTAGCTGAACAAGATCAGCGGATACAGGAGCTGGAACAACAGCTGACCCGACTCCAGAGTACCTCGACAACAGCGAACCAGACCACGTTCATATATAGAACTTTAGAAGAAAACAATTCGCAGTTAAAATTCTTCGGTAGGAACACTGAGAATCCGCTTCATTTCCTTAAGAATTGGCAGAGAGACATGGAAGCAATAGGTGACAGCCTGAGTGAGATGGATAAAATAAACTATATAGTCAGAAAATTAAAGGGTACTGCAGCTGAGTGGTTCACGGTAGTACAAGATAAAATAGTTACATATCAAGATCTGGTACAACATTTTAGGGCGAGATACTGGAACAGCGAGATACAGCGGAAAATACGTGTACAGCTGGAGTTTGGTAGGTATTCCAGTTTAAAAGGATCTAAAGAAAATTATTTAATCCAACTCATATCTCGAGCGAAGTATCTAGAACCCAAAATGTCAGAACCAGAGATGGTAAATAAATTGGACCATCACTTCGGGCGCGGTATTTAAATCGCGGTAATTACGCAAGGTATTAAATCATTGGAGGAACTACTCCTATTGTTAACCAAGTGGGATAATGTTGATAGCCAAACTAATAGTAATAATAATAGTGAACCGGCTCGTAAACAATTTCAGCCGCAACAAACACAAAAACAACAACAACAACAACAACAAAAACAAAAACAACCACAACAATTTAAAAACAAACCTAATTTCGAAAGGTTTAATCAAAGTAATGTATTGGCAATTACAAAGACTAATGCAGATGAAGAATACGATAAATTAAAAATATAAATAAAAATTAGGATAAAATTACAAATAAAATATACCATAACAAACAGCAGTGTCAAAAATCTTATGTTAGCAATACTAGTGGTAAGAATGTATACATTATTTCAGGCCTATATCCTGTAGACGTTACAGATGAATTAATATATAACAATTGTGTTGAAGATGATGTGGAAAATGTTAGAAATAAGAATGATAATGATATTGTGGTGAGAGCGAAAATTAATGGGTGTGTCGGAAATGTATTATTCGATACCGGTGCTCAAATTTCACTATCAGTGAGAAATTCATTAACAAACATAGGCACCAATTTAAAAAAAACGCCGATCTTACCTGTCAACAATACAATCGTCACAACAGCCACAGGTGATTCACAAATTATTTGTAAGCAAGCGCTTATCACGATAAGTTCACAAGGGATGGAAATGGAAATACCCGTTCTTATAGTCAAAACTCTAATTTATGATGTAGTATTAGGCACTGACACATTAAAAAAATACACGCCATAATTGATTTTACTAGCAAAACACTGACCTGCAAAATTCAAAATGAACTACGTACTGTTAGGTTGGGACAAATAGTCGAGAACCCAGCTGATCGGTGTAAGAGCATCGACATACAAAAGCCAGCTGTTTATCGCATAGATAAGATAACGAGCCACGGTCAGTGCACTGGCGATAAGCAGACTGCGGGTCAAGAGAAAGAATTAAATAATAATTTCAGCAAACATAAATCGATTTTAAAAATTCTAGCAGTCAAATATACATTACCGGATGACGTAAAAAATAGATTGAAATTGGTAAATATTGAACAACAGAGAGATGCAAAATTAAGAAAAATCAGTGAGGAAATACAAAGTCAAGACAACCCGAAATACAAAACCGACAGGGATATGCTATATAAAATAATCGACGGACAATGGAAAATTATGGTTCCTGATGATCTCGTAGAAGATTTAACTTGGGCTTGTCATGAGAGTCTTGCTCATGCTGGAGCTTATAAATGTTATTTGGCGATGCGGGAAGACTTCATATGGTTGAACATGGGAAGGAAAATTAAGTCTATTTTGCGAACATGTCACATATGCCAGACAGCTAAATACCCAAATCAACACACCTATGTGGAGATGGGTAACATCATTACAAGGAATAAAAATGAGCTACTATGTATTGATTTTTTAGGTCCGCTACCACGTGCTGCAAGGGGTATGAAGAACCTGGTTGTTTGCACAGATGCATTTTCTAAGAACGTAAATTTATATGCAATTGGACGACCTACCACGATGGCAGCATTAAACGTTGTCTTGAATAAATACATTCCGAAATATGGTCCGGTGAAGAAAATTCTATCTGACCAGGGTAAGCAATTCACCAACAAGAAGTGGCAGTCCGAATTAGAGAAGCACGATTACAGGCAGTATTGACAGCAATCCGGAGACCGCAAGGCAACCTCGCCGAAAGGGTCAACAGGGAGTTAGGGCGTCTGTTTCGCACTTATTTTAATACCAACCAGAGTAGGTGGCCGGATTATCTCGAGTTTTTCGAGGTGTCCATCAACGGGAATTACAATGACACGACAGGATTTACACCTAACGAACTACAAACCGGAGAAACGCCAAAGCGTGTCTGGGATGGGTGCATCAGGAGGATTGGAACGCAGAATTTGCCTATTCCAAATGTGGTTAAAAAGATAGAAGCCAGGAGACGCATTAAAAAGTGTGCTCAGGAACGGACGGAGGAGTTTAATGCGGATCACAAACTGGTAACTTTCAAAACGGGTGAGAAGGTACTCCTGCGAGCTTTAAATGTAGGGCACAGGGAAGATAATACTGCAGCCAAATTCTTTAGATTATACAACGGTCCATATATTTTATCGGAACAAGTGAGTCAAAATACGTACATTGTCACAAACCCAAATACAAATCGGGTGATAGGGAAGTTCCATGCATCATCCTTAAGAAAATATTACGTTAAAGATATTTAAACCTAATATGCCAGGATATAGGTGGTATGACTGGTAGGAAATTGTATAAAAATATGTGTAAAGTAATAATAATTGTGATCATGTTGGATAAATGTTGGGGAGTGAACTGAAGTATACAATGTAAAATAGCCAAATGACGTCAGACGTGTTGATATGCTTATCTGTGTTCAGGAATATTGTTGATAACTAGCCACGTACGTTTATTTGTTTACATTAGGGCTGTCAAAGTGACAGTTGAGGAATGTTGTTTGATAGAAGCTATTCATTTATTTTGATATTTGAATTTATTATGTTATTATTTGGATGATTAATATTATTAGGAGAAGGTTATATCAAGTTAGGTTAGGAAGAAAAAAAAATTTTGTTTATATTCCATATAAAAAAAATTTTTTTTTTTTACAAGTGGTGGGGTTAATCCTGCAACGGAACACAGGATGATAAGCTATGTTATTTGTATCTAAGCACATGGATGACGAACATTTTCATGTTTAAATTGGTTTTATGTAATATATTGTCTTTTAGCCATAAGTTTTGTATTTAGAAATGGATAAGCATGTAGGGTATACCAAATTCTTCGTAAAAAAGTGTTCTTTATTGTCATGTATTTTTTTAGTGAATTTGTGCGCGTGTAAGGGTGTGATCGCTTGTGATCGCTATATCTTTGTGATCGACATGACACTTTGACAATGGATTATTTATGTAAATACTTCAATTTGTGTATACTCTGAGGTTCATAACTATTTTAGAAATGTGATTTTTTTAATTAGGGAAAAATTCAAATTGAAACGCTTATCATTAATAGGGTAATAAAAATTGTAGATAAATTCAATGCAAGCTAGTGCGGTTTTATACAGACTATTTCACGAAAACTTTGTATCTTTTGAACAAACATGTGACCTCGAATTAACCAATAGGAAGACATTAAATTCAGTAACATTCATACGCTGTAGAATAAGGATCGACACAGTTCTTTTGTAGCATCTGCAAGGTGAAGTTGTGCTCGGCGTTCGAGAGTTTTTCTCGTACGAACATAGAAAAATCTAACTTAAAATAAACCTTGGTATTCTTTACGAAGTTTACCGTAAAGAACTGAGTGGGAATTATTTAAGTAAAAATTATAGTATATTATAGTGCTTTTTCGTGTTAGTTTAAGATATCCGCATAGGGAATTAAAGACACTTCAAGCTTTCTTGGAAGGTGTACGACTTATACACCGCATTTAAATAATACCCATATTCACCCTAAGATTGATAAAATTTAACGTATCAATTAATAATAAACTGTTTCGAGTAAAAACAATAATCATTGTGAGATTAGCAATTTGTGAAGAGTCTAATTGAAGAGGAACAGGGTGAACTGTTTCGCGATTATTTTCGCGCCTCCTCGTGGTTATGGGTTACTAGAAAAAAATACTGTTTTAGTAACTCCCCAAAAGCCTAAAGGAAAGTAAGAAAATAAACATTAGACTTCCAGGAAGCGTACAGTTGAAAAAAAGCTGCATTATCGGTGTCACGGTTTTTAACGGTTTTTCGTGGTTAGGCGTTAAGGTTTTCAAAACCATTTCTTAGCATGCACCTAAAAGCCAAGAGGAACATACGTGCCGAATTTCAAGTTTGTGAGCTTTAAAGTTATGGACATTTCGTGATGAGTGCTTGTATGAATGAGTGAGTGGTATTTCGCTTTTATATACATATAGATAGAGATAGGCCTACATATAGGTGCTGTGTTTCACCAGCATTGAACCATTTGTAGTACAATCGAAACAGGATTTATTTGGTTTGCTTGAACGTTTATATGCAACTGGCCAAAGAGTGTCTCCGTACCATGTTCGGAATATATGTGCCGAACTTAGAACTCAAAATAAACCCTCAACGCCTCATAGCAAGGAATAGAGGGACAGGTTAAACTGTGTCGCTATTATTTTCCCGCCTCCTCGTGGTTATAGGTTAGATGAAAAAAATACTGTTTAGTAACTCCCCAAAAGCCTAAAGCAAAGTAAAAAAACATTAGACTTCCAGGAAGCGTACAGTTGAAAGAAAGCTGCATTTTCGGTGTCACGGTTTTTCGCGTTTTTTCGCGGTTAAGCTTTAAAGTTTTCAAAACCCTTTCTTAGCGAGCACCTAGAAGCCAAGAGGAACATACGTGCCGAATTTCAAGTTTGTACTCTTTATAGTTATGGAGATTTCGTGATGAGTGTGTGTATGAATCAGTCAGTGGTATTTGGCATTATATATATAGATAAATATTATTATATTAATAATATAAAATATAAAAATTATAAAAATAATATTTTTCAAATAAATATATAGAAATAAACGTGAATATAATTATTCATCTGTCTGGCGAACTTGATTCATTATTAAACATTCCATATTAAAAAACATTATTCAACAAGATTTAAGATCCGTGCTGCGTAAGGGTGTCTACACAGTCAGCATCGTTTATCCACTGTCTTTTGAAGTAGTATGTCTTAAAATTCGTTATACAAATTTGAGTGTCTGACCACTTGGGAAAAATTGTGTCTTAATTTGGAGTATGCCCAATCAGGTTCAATCACACACAGACTACAAGAAAACTTGCACTGTAGCGTTCATCAGTCTACAACGCTTAAAGCAGGACGGGACACATACAGCGAATGAGTGACACCCGAATACCTAAGAACCCTCTGACAGGACAACGTTCCTCGAGGCTCTGAGGCAAGCAGCCGCAAGACATCTGGACTATTGCCCAGTAAGGTTAGTAGCTCCACAAAGAAGGAAGGAATCAAAACATTTAGTCACCCCCTCTATGTGTGTGCGCGCGCGCGCTCATTTATATGAGACCTACAAATTAACGCCGGTTCCGAACAGCTAAGTAGAGAAGTCTTATTATGCAAGAATACTTTTCGCTGTTTTCTATTAGTTCGAGAAAAGAAAGAACCATCTGGACACTAAATTTAATTCAGTCCCGGAACCTGTTGAACCCATTTCAGTAAATACTCTTCGTTTTCCTTCTTCCCTCTATGGTATACCTTAATAATATGAGGCTCATCTTTTTATAAAAAAGTCTCCAGGATTTACTTCCTCGTGTAGTCTGGATTCTATCTTCATGTGAATGCTTCTCAGTTACAAGATTAGGAGTGGAGAGTAATGAGAACTGTGTCCAGTTTTCTGCTAATTCTCTTCTTACTTTTTTTACTTCCCTGCTCATTTTTATGGATGCCATTCTGTTTATATCATCGAAGTACATACTATTATATTCTCTCATTACTTTAAAGTTCTGTTCGTGGAGAGTGTCATTTTTTTTGCCATCGGATCCACCGGATTTCTTTTTACTTTCAGAAGCTTATTATTATCTTGTTTTAAGTTGAGGTCGAATGTGTTGGCATTGGTTTCCAAATTGTGGAGTCTTTTTTTGTTGTCTGGCGTAAAGAACAATACACGATATACATTGTACGTCCTTGGTCAGTGATTTGTTACTGAAGCTACATAGGTCTGTTACTCGAAGCTTTGTCCTCGATTAATATGATCGAGGTCAGAACACATCAAAAGATTACACTGGCGAGAAACAAAAGAGTCCCGTATCGCTGTTCTAAGTTCTGAGTATTAGACGTGTTGGTCATGAATGTGTGGTCATGTTAGTTAAGTGTGTGGTCAACGCGTATGAATATTTATGTCCAACCGCATAACAAAAATGGCGAACTCGCTCCATAGCAAAAGTAATAGTTTTGCAGATTTACGGTCGCTCCTCTGAATAGGATAACGTATTGAGACCAATTTATGTTTCACAGCCGTTATGTTTGGGTGGACCCAGATTTCAACCGCTCCTCATGATAAGTCATCCACAGTGCGGTAACTTGGCTCTTACACGACGTGACTCTCATTCTCTGACACGCTAACATACTATGCAAAGTAGACTTTGAAATATTGCATGAACGTCTGGCACTAAGACGTAATCGTTAAGTGTCAGGAGAATCGAACACTTTTCCCGATGCCATTAGCGCTTCTGCTGGCGACGAGGAAAGAGAAAACATTACGCCATATCTGAATTTAACGAGAAAATTGATTTCCTTTGTAGGTGACACAAATGTTTTGCAATAGGACATGTGATGCTCCATAGACATTAACAAAATGTTTTCCTTCTACACTCATACATTACACACTTTCCTGCATACATTAGTTACATGCGTACATTCTCTCTCTCACACACACGCGCGCGCGCACACACACACAATCGATACACATAGATATATTATATATACGTATGCATGTACAAAAAATGCTCCATACTTCGACAATATTCTTTTTAATGTTGTGGGGAACATAAAACTTTTGCCTGTTCTTGTCAAGGGAACTAAAATTATAAAAATAAACGGACATGGCACAAAAGATACCAAATACGGCTAGGGTCGAGGGTGGGATAGAAATATTTTAAAACTCTCGTCGATCTAGTAAATAAAGTGTGTATCAAACATGTTCTAATTTTTAATATCGATTAAACGAAGTTTATGTTGAGTATTAGCAGTAAATTTGATAATACGGAATTCTGAGCAAAATAAAAGGACTAGATACTCCATAAACCCTGGTAGCGTATTTGTGAAAACATAGATAAATAATAAAAACAAAGTTCATGAAATGTAAACTTGGAACTTACGTTGGGGAGGATACGGTGTTTGGACCAAACAAAATAAAGTAAAGCGATTGATTGCAATAACATTTTAAACGTTGAGATCGTAATAATTTCAACTGAATGGCGCATTATTTTCTATGGATCTGATGTAGCTTGTGCAGAAAAAACTGATGTGAATTTTTTGAAGTAACTGAAAGCAGCTGCTGCAAAAAATATGATTTGAATTCTGGCGGCAAGAATGAAGATCAACGAAAACTTATATTGATTAAAATGGAATTTATGATGGTTTACGTATAAAAAGAGAAAAAAAGAGCATATATGATTATATGTTTACGTACTTACGATCTAGAAATTTTTCATTTTACAACAGATAATCCAAATAAAAGGAATAAATCTATATAAGAACGTTCTACTATCGTAACATGAAATAATGGAGTATTCTGTAGTGATTAATCTTCGCTGAATTGCGATAATGCATTGAACAGTTGGAAATTTAGAAAAATGGACTGTTAACCTCTGAAATACAGGAAAATCAATCACGAGGGATTACAATATTATAATATCAATTACAAAGTCGAGTCTCTATTAAAATAATCTCTGTGAGTTTAATTTGCATACCCCTTTAAGCAAAATATGCAAGACGATTATACTAATTGTTATTAATCTTTTGAAACATCATGCTTATTTTCTGCGACGTGTTGAGACTTTATAGTGTTATAGATTCTTTCTTTAATAGTATTAATAAATTGTAACTTTTTAGTGTGAAAGAAATGATTTGTTACCGCATTCGAATGTTATGAAAGAATCATAGATGAAAACTATGCAAAACGTTTCAGGGCGAGTTAAGTACGTGTGTGAACGTACGAGTACAGGTAGTGTGTGTGTTGAACTTGTAACGTTTATTTTTGAAAATATTTATAAAATTGTACAAGTAGTAAATAATAGCTAAAAATAATGTGTACTAGCAGTTATATCTGACAAAGAAGTATGTGAGGGTGTGTGAAGGGAAAGTTTGTAAGACTGTCCTCTTGGCATTGTAACCTACAGACAGCTTGATGTGTTACGGCTGTAAAGTTAATTGTCTGACAAAAAGAGTGACACTTACTAGATGTATGTGAGACGTTGTATTTCGCATCAGGCAGCTGGTCTGAGGGAAGAAAGGCATAACCCCCAATAAACCAATCTACCCTTTTTAAAACTTTGACACAGACTGAAAGCAAAGAGTTTGTCAATTCGATACGGTACAACATTAGAGGCCAGAACAATTGCAACGTAGAAATTTGACGAAAGTCGTGATTACAAAGGAAGATTCGTTCCAGACTCAAAACAAAGCCAGAGTGCAACTTGAAGATAAACAATGGTGCAGCAGATCGAACAATACCAGTATTGTATCTATGTCAAAGCGTAACAGAAAGTGGACACTAGGAGACGGCCACGAGAGACAAAGAAATGTCGCCTGATTTACAAGGGTAAAGTGAAACTCACGAATTCTGGAGTGCTTGAATGAGATTCCTAGTAAATAGAGAAAACGGCTGTAGAAACAATCAGGACCAATGGGAGTTCGACAAGAGAATCACGTATAAAGCAGATATACTCGAAAACCAATTACGAATATACAATTTGTCACACTGGCTAAAGAACCAATAAGAGTATCCAAGCAGATGGAAGATTCAGCAGAGGTAGGCGGGATGAGAGTTTACTTGGTAGATCTCAGAACAGAAAAACAGCAGTCTAGTACTCATCTACAAAGTGATCACCACGAGTCATCTTAACCGGTTACTTCAGTGCGAACATTCAATTTCTCAAAGTGAACAATGAAGTGAATACGACAAATCGTACGAAACTCGTTGTTATAATTATCACTAAATTCTAAACTCATAGCAAGAGATTTGAACAGTTAATCGCGTTCGACAGACTATTAGTATAAAGTAATATCACGCGAAGTCAACATGTAAACAGACTTTACAATTAATTAACTTCACCGTAATTTAAACAAAGTGTCGGAGAATACGGATACACAGTACAATACTAAGTGAAGACAAATTCAATTAACTGACATTCTACAATTACAAATAATGCACAAGAAACTATAAACATTACCGCAGCTTTTATATAATACAGAACACATCAACTCAGTGCATATTCTACCACAGAGATATTAGACATAAAATCAGCAATCTAAACAACTACTTTAAACATCAATTAAGGACACTCATATTCACACAATACGTGTGCCGTGAAAAGTGAACAGTTCGAGAATTCTTCAATAATTAAACAGTGATTGTGAGGTGCAGTGACCGCGAAGGGATACGTAATCTACAACGACTACGGAGACCAGCAACTACTAAACACAGAGGACCACAGGATGTCACCGAGAGTATGAACTACGAATAATCAACGCTCTCAAACTAATGGTACTTTAGATTTAAGTCAACAAACTCAATTCATTCAAGTCAAAGAACTCACACTAATAATTAATTAACCTTGAGAACTGCCTCTCAGTGCTCTGCATTCGACTGAAGCGAAATAAAACGTCAATTGGTAAATTCTTAAAAAAAAAATCATATCTAAACAGTAATCTAAATTTGCCAAATACAATTGTAGATTATAATGTACAATTATAAGTGTTAGAAAATTATTAAATGTTAATTAATCGCGATTTCAGAGATACTCATTGTTAAGATCAGAGAAGTGATTATACTTAAGGAAATATCCATACAGAGTGTTATATTTGTAACTTGCTACAACTTAATTAATTAAATAAGCATTAGACATAATATTGTTGTTGTGTGTTTGGCAAATGAATCCTTTATATCCACATCCTTGTAGATATGAGGTGGCGCCCGGGAAATTGAAACATTTTGGCAGTAAGTGATTTTAATTATTAATTTATTACTTGTTTAACCACCCCGAGTAAGAATTCTTATATTTGCCGCCCAAAGAACGTGGGGCATTACAATTATCAAAAACTCCCAATATAAAGAAAACCTTTATAAACTTGTGACTGTACACAAACTATGTTGGAAAAAAGAAAGAATTTCGACGAAACCGAAACATCGAAGGATGATAATGTTTTTAATATTTACTATATAATACAAATATTTACTACATAACAAATATATTTACTATATAACAAACATTATCATGTTAAAACGACAGAGACCGAAGATTTCTAGACTGTGGGGAATCGAAAGTGTGGAAGCGTTACATTTTTCAATGACGTTACATATTTGTGGAATGACCCCCAGCCTAAAAACATTATCATGTTAAAAACGTGACAGGGAATGTACAAATCATAGTAGTTTAGGTACATTGCTGACCCTCACGGGCGACCTCACGCGGCAGACGGTACAGTGAGAGGTGGCAGCCATTCGTGATTAGAAAGCTGCACCCGTATCGTATATTTTATTTTGTAATGAAACATTCATATTCAGAATTCGTTGCCCTTATGCGAATGCGACGGTTTTCTTCTTAAATTATAATTAGAAGTTACACAAGCGGATTACGAAAGCCAGTGTATTACAATTTGGGACAATATTTGTGTAAGCAGGTACGGCTGTGACAAAACACGGACGGTCGCGTCGCGGCGTAACAAAATTGTTGTTCTTCGTTATTTCAACTACTACGAGGTTTGGTACTTAGTTCGTACTACGCCCGGTGCCAATATTAAAATAATTATAAACAATCGGTTATTGGACCGTGGTTGATTGCTTACTGATTGTGATATTTCTTCTCTAAACGTTTCGGTCACCAACCGAAGGCCTCCTTCAGTAGCAAAACTATTCGTTCGGCCTACCTTCTCTTGTCGAATATTTAGCTACTGAAGAAGGCCTTCGGTAGGTGTCCGAAACGTTTAGAGAAGAAATATCACAGTCACTAAGGAATCGCCAATGGCCCAATAGCCCGGTAGTTTATAATTCTTTTAATAGTTTTATTGTAGTATTTGTAAAGTTGTAGTGTAACGTTTAGTACTTCTACTTGCGGTGTGGACGCATATGATTCTTCTACGTTTCTTCCTGTTCTCTCCTTCTCTCTTAGCTAGCGACCAGTCGAGCCCTCTCTTCTTCAGGATGAGAGCCAACTCGTTATTTCATTGCACTTAATGTTCCCATCTCTCAAATCGCTTTCGGTGTTCTCTCTTCATCCATTCTCGCCAGACGATCGGACCATTCTCCTGCGCCTCAATTTTTCCAACACGCCGCCTACTCTTAGACTTTATCTCGCACCTAACCTTATTCATTTTCGTAACCTCTTCTGCTGCATGTTCACCTGTCATGCCTTCACCGCTTCTTCAACGATCTGTCAGCATCCACGGTTTGCAACCATACATGAACACCGGCATCAAAACTGCTCATAAATTATTATTTAATTTGTAATAGGTATTTCCTTCTTATTGAACAGGATGATGTTATAATGTGAAGTATTGAACAGTAACCAGTAGTCGTAAATATACAGCATACATAGTAAATAAGGAATTGACACTTATTATACAGAAATAGTTATTATTATTATTATTATTGCTATTGTTATTGTTATCGTTGTTGTTGTTACCGCTATTATTAACATATGTGAAATCCCAGAAGGCATATCTGCATGTCTCCTTAGGAACAAAATATCCTGTAATGAGGGGTGCGTCAGCTTCTGTTGAAAGAAACCAGTTTCAACAATTGACATTTTCTGCAGCTATGTAAACTAGGTTAGCCAAAGAAGGAGTCGATAACTTCATGGTAGGAGGGAAGAGCATTGCTGGAGAGGAATGGAAAAAGTAAAGTGGTTGAACAAGGTGAGAGGAGATCAACCCTGAATTCAGTTCGTCATAGGAAAGCGAACTGGATGTGACAAATTTTGCTTGGATCTGAACTTCCCTGCTGGATAGTGTAATCCAGGAAAGATTATAAGAAACTCCAGCCTCCAGCGCTTGGAAGAAGAAGATTTCAGCTGTTAAACGATTTAAAGGAGAAAACTAAATACTGGAACTGAAGGAAGACACCAAAGATAGTGTAAGACGTATGTATACACAATTTTGTATAATGCCTACATTGTACCAGTTTTATTTGCCATTCTAATTTTCCTGTAGGTATCATCTGTTATCGCCCCTCGGTATTTTATAATTCTTCTCAAAAATGTATTCTTGTGCCTTGCGCCCGGTAGTCGTCACTATTATCTTCATTAAATTAATTATCAGATTAAGTTTCCTTAAAGTAAAATAGAGCACTTACCGATTTTAGTCAGTAATCGAATAATTTAACATGCAAATTCGGCAAAGTATTTGGGCATACTCTAGATGGTAAGCTTAGATGGAAAGAACATGTCAAGAAAAAATGCAAAGACTTGGAATAAAATTCAAAAAAGTGTGGTGACTACTGGAAGACCCTTTGAACTGCTACTGCGAAAATAAACTGTTACTATAAAAACAAGTTTTGAAATTGGTGTTGGTATATGGTGTGCAGTTTTGGGGTTGCACAAAGAAATCAACATCAAAATAATAAATCCAAACTTTTCAAAATAAAGTGCTTCGCAGTATTGTTGATGCACCGTGGTATTAAGGAACGATGACATCCATCGAGACCTGAAAATACATATAGTTACTGATGAGATCAAACGATTTGCTGCTAAATATGAACAAAGGGTTCAAAAACATCAAAATAACGAAGTGCTACAACTTCTTGATAATGCTGGACTTGTTCAGAGTTTGCAGAGACAGAAACTGTTTGGACTGGTGTAGGAAAGTGAAGTATTTAAAGGTATATCTGCACGTGAACGAAGTGTAAACTACAGTGAGGATTGCGCCAATGGGAGAACATTCTACACACTGCTAACGTAGTTGTTAGAATAAAATTGCTCATAGTTTGAAACTATTTGCAATATAAATAAATGAAAAAATGTCTTGTTAAAGCTTCCTTCCATTTATCTATCCGCCTTTTTTTTGATGCGCTGAAAGAACAAGGTACCTACAGAAAATCGTATTGCTTCATTGGTTTCACGTTTTTATACCACATGTATATATAAATATAGTTGTTTCATGACATTAATGAGATTTTTCCCCGACATTGTAACGTAATACAATTTAATTGGTAAAATTCCGATTTAATTGGACTTGTAAGCTGTACTAACTTTACACAGTATACTGTTGTTTGTTAAGTTACACTTTTTTAGGTAAAGGATCGTATGGTCGTACGTTTATTTATGAAAATTTATAATGCAAGTATGGGTTTTGCTGTGCTTAGAATTGATAGACAGAAATTAATATTGCTACATTGAGCTGAAAAATAACAAAAGTGCGTACGTGACTTTTGGCATTCGGCGGCGCGCGAGGCCGTTCCAGTCGTTTGGACGTCATTCTGTCCGTCAGACATGCGTAATGCTGTAGGTCATTCGAGATGCCCTTCCAAACGTTATTCAACTACTCTACCAGCTTCCAGGCCCGCTATGTCACTAGAATGCAAGGCGGCGAGGTATAAATACTGGAATACTAGATTTCGAAGCGGCCGAGTTTCAGTTTAAACCTGGTGATATTAGAGTGTGGTTCGGAGTTATTGTGGCGGTCAAGTTGGAAGTGATCATTGTGTTAATTAATGCGAAACTGTAATAAGGTGACATTTATTGTTGTACGTTGGACAGATTTAACTTGAATTATTGGACAAGAGTGCCTTTGTTGGTTTCTAACTGTAGATTGTGTCTAATTATAGTCTGTAATTTGTGATTTCATTGGTGTCATTATTCTGTTTCCACTGTACAGATCCGTGATTCCGTTGTAATATGTTTTTTGGCACATGTAACAAATTCCGACAAATTCTGGAGAAAGGTAGGGAACATAAACTACAAACCCATCACCTCTTCATAGATTTCAGAAATGCATACGACAGCATTGACAGAAAAGAACTTTACGCTGTTCTTGAAGAACTGGGCATACCAAAGAAATTAATAAGATTGTGTAGGATGACAATGCTGACAGTGAAAGGCATGGTGAGGGTTCAGAATGACTTATCAGGAGAGTCTGACTTCGGAAAGGGAGTCCTCCAGGGCGATCCTCTTGCTTGCCTCCTCTTCATTCTTGCCTTAGAAAAAGCTATGAGAGATGCTGAATAGTTTCCTCCGGGACTGTATTCAACAGGTTGGTGCAGGTACTAGGATACGCTGATGACCTAGATATAATCGGGAGGTCCCTTCGAGCAGTCACTGAAGCCTTTCTTGCTCTTGAAGGTCCCGCAAGGAGGCTGGGTCTCATAATAAATGGAAGCAAGGCAAAATCTCTGGTCACAGGACAGGAAGCTAGAGAAAGAGAGCACATCCAAATTGGCATCTATTCCTTCGAAAAAGTCAACAACTTTGTTTATTTAGGATGCCAAGTTAACTCCGATGGGGGAACAACAGAAGAAATAAAGCGAAGAATCATCTCAGCTAACAGTGATTCTTTGGTCTCAGACCCCTGTTCCAGAGCAGAATAATTGCCAGGAGCATCAAGCTGCTTTTGTATAAAACACTGATCCGCCCTGTTTTCACCTATGGTTCTGAGACCTGGACCATTTCTAGAAAGTCTGAGTCAAGCCTGCTGGTTCATGAACGCAAAATCCTCCGCAGTATATTTGGTCCAGTATGTGTAGGAGGTGAATGGAGGAAAAGAACCAACCAAGAACTGAACGCTCTTCTGAATGGACCAGATATTGTGAAAATTATAAAACTTGGTAGACTCAGGTGGGCTGGACACGTGATCAGAATGGGGCAGAATGAAATACAAAGAAAGACACTCTCAGAACAGATCTATGGCACCAGGAGAGTTGGTAGACCCAAACTACGTTGGGAAGACGGTGTGAACTACGATGCGCGTCATATCCTTGGGACCCGGAACTGGAGAGCAGCTGCACTTGACCGGGACAACTGGCGAAGGCTGTTAAAGGAGGTCTTGACTCAGTAATGGGTTGTTGCGCCGCTGAAGAAGAAGAACAAATTCAAAATCAACAGGTAACTTCACCACCGTCCTGCTATACTGAAAAAAAAATTGAATGGTAATAAAAATCTTATAAGAGATTGAATTATTATAACTTTTAGTACTAACGGCTTTGAAAGTCGTACGAAGAAACAATTTTTGGTGGTAAAAACAAAGAGTACAGAGCTCAGACGACTATAGTGTAGTAGAGCATCGTGGGTATGGGTTCTGGCTACTAATTTCCGGTTCCGGGTTCCAGTTTCGATTCCAGGCGCATCATCAATTCAAGATGCGTTTTCAGTCCCAGGTCGACTCAGTCTTGGAACTGAGAATCTGAAATAACAAATAACATTCTGGGGTAACAATGTTCCAATCGTAGTGCTCGCCACATAAGGCAGCCTACTATGCCTAACTCATGGAGTGCTTAGGTGCAAAAAAGGATCCATTATTATTATTAATATTTTATTTATTTTTTCTGTAAGTATTACGCTCGACAACTAGGGTTTAAACCTATGTTTCTCAAACTGCAAAAGTACTCAGAAAAAAAGAAATGGACTTCTTGTATTGCTAATATAGGCTACCTTCCAGAATAAGTACTTTATAACAGGTTGATCAAGCCAGCTTTCTTTAAGAACATCAGAATTCTGTTAATCGATATCATCTCATCAGCGAGGTCTGTTTATACGGCAGTTGACTATAGTGCTGTAAGGAATATCGTTCGGTGCCGCCGCAGGGGGACAGCGGACTGTACTGTACCCTGAGTCCAACGTTCGCGTCTCACTAACGTAGAGGCATCCACCAATTGACACGATTGGTTTCGATTCCACCGTGGGTTTCGGCGTATTTTCAAGCGATACACACAACCTTGTCAAACGCACCTACCAGTGCCCTGTTGGCCAGCTAAAGAGTAACAGCTATTGCCCGCTCCTCACGAGGCCAAGATGTAAACCGCGCGTAGGGTTGGATTTCTGGGGGGGTGGGCATTATTATTATTATTAGACCGAAAACAAAAATCATTTTTGGTTTAATCCTTGCTGAATACGTTTACAATGATGACGATTATTATTATTATTATTATTATTATTATTATTATTATTATATTGTACCAATTTATTTACATAGAAACCACTGCGTTGCTGATAAAGTAATGTTTTTCATTTATTTAAAGTACAATTATTTACTTGCTTATATTCTCCAAAGCTTTCGTAACACAGTTTCAAGGAAAAACAAACAAAACAAAACAAAACAAACATTTTACAGTCACTAACTAAAAATTACAAACACAACGCAAATATACATCGCATAGTAATTGTAAAATTACACTCTTGCAGCTTTAAAATATGAACATAACATTCGAAACGCCTTATATTCACAACTATATTAGTAACAGAATGTCTTCATCTATTTTACACTTTTATTTTCAGTTCTCTCTACCTCTTCTCACTTCCTTTATTTCTTCCCACTTGATGCCTTTCTTTTCACTTCTTCTTGTACACCTTCTATCCAACTTCTGAGTTCTCTTCTCGTTTTATTCTTTCCCTTTACTTTTGTTTCGTAGTATTTATTTTCTCTGGCTTACAGCATACACGTACAAACCACGTTGACTGCCCTTCCACTATTTTGTTCTGTCTTAAGCTACTGTCTGACTGGCTTATGTTTTATTCCCCCGCTTCTTGCTTCACTCTCTATGCTTATAAACTGTCCCATTTTCACAGAATGAGAATAATTTATATTTCTTTTAATATATGCTTTTCGAAAGCATCCATGATTAGGTTGTACACTATGATCGTTCCGATAACTGCGGCCCTGTAACGGAATCGCGGCAGACATTTAACAAGAGGCGACTGCCTTCGTTCACACCAACGCGACTCTCTAAAGTAGATAAAATTCAGGACAGCACGCCTCAGACGTCAGGACTTGCCGCCTGCAATCATTAATCTGTCCTTTCCTGCGCCTGCTCATGAATGTCCTTTTGAGAAGGGAAGTTCTGACACTTGCTCAACACCGTAAGATCCTGGTATTCATCAGGCAGGGTAAGACTCGGACAACGCCAACACCCCACAACACTGACTGCAAGAGAAACACAGAGAGGTCGCCAAAGTTGCATTGCGTTGTGGTAGTGGGGCGTCATTGCACCCGTGGCCGAATTGCAGCTTCCCGGACGTAATGGCTTGACCATAAGAGAGACGAAATAGGTCACTGTTATAGGAAATTAAATATCAGTAGGTCGACGACTCAGTCTTGGAACTGATAATCTGAAATAGGAAATAACATCCTGGGGTAACAATGGGCCAATCATAGTTCTCGCCACATAAGGCAGCCTACTATGCTTAATTCATGGAGTGATTAGGTGCAAAAAAGGATCCATTATTATTATTATTTTTAATATTTGTTTTTCTGTAAGTGGTTACATTAATTAATTCATTCATTCATTCATTTAATTAAAAGTTCAGTCTTTTTAACACCCTATTTATTATCCTACTAATTTTATCTCTTTATCCCTCCCCGTCTCTCTCTGCGCGCGCGTGCACACACAACAAGCGGACATAACTTACGGGGATGTTATACTGTTATATTGTAGTGTCAAACGTTACATCAGTAACGGACCTGTGGGTGCTTTGCATACTGTACCCAGCCTTGACACTACCATTGTTCAACCACAACCACATAGGCTACAGTATACATTAATCTTATTGTTAATGACTGAAGCGGAAATTATACCGTGGCCGAGGCCGCTTCTACTATACATAGAACTGTATTTGAATACAGTATTGAAGTGTAAGGTCAACCGTGTTACTATAAAACTAGTATGGTGCAGAACTCGCTCACTTTCGAGCTGTTCAACTCTTGTCTCCGGCTACAGTACTTTCTCCGCCTGTGGAAAACTGCCAATATCGTTATGATTCCCAAACCCCGCAAGCCGCGCATGCTTCCTGAAAGCTATCGGCCTATATCTCTCTTGCCAGTTATCTCGAAAGTGTTCGAGCGTCTCCTGCTGGCCCGCATCTCGCCGTTGTTGGATAATTTTATCCGCAACGAACGAACAGTTCGGGTTTCGCAGAGAGCACTCGACCACGCTTCAACTAGTCCGCGTGGTTACGCAACTCTCTGACGCCACCAACAGGCGAGCGGCTACGGCCGCCGCACTGCTGGACGTGAGCAAGGCCTTCGATAAAGTGTGGCACGAAGGACTTCTCTTCAAACTTGCTAACTCCCCCATACCATCGTCCATAGTGTTTTTCCTCCGGTCGTATCTCTGCAACCGAACCTTCAGGGTGAGCGTCGACGGAACCTGCTCTGCAGTTCGTCCCGTCGCCGCCGGGTATCTCAAGGATCTGTCCTCGGCCCCGTTCTGTACCTTGTGTACACGAACAACCTGCCTGTCTTGCCCGGTGTCACGTTGTCTTTGTTCGCTGACGATGTAATGTATCATTACAGCTCTGTGTCCCCGCGTTTTGCGAGTACACAGCTGCAGCGTCAGTTGGACCAGCTTCCGGACTGGCTACGGAAATGGCGGGTGACGATCTATACGGAGAAATCCGAAGCGATCTGTTTCACTCGTAAGTCCATCTCCCGATGCCAGCCCCTCTCCCTGGAAGGGAGGCCTATCGCATACAAAGAGTCGGTGAAGTATCTAGGCGTTCGGCTCGACCGGCGTCTTTGCTTCAACGCCCACGTGACTGATACCCTCTCCAAGGCTCGCGGCATCCGAGCCAAACTTAACCCATATCTCGCGTGCCGCCGCCCCCTGGCGCTGCGCACGAAAGTTACCCTATATCTATTGTTTCTCCGGTCTGTATTGACCTATGCGGCACCTGTTTGGTGGTCACTTATCTCCGCCACCAACAGGCGTAGGCTGGAAAGTTTCCAATCCAGAACCCTCCGTTCCTTGTCGGGATCTCCTTGGTTTGTTAGAAACAGTGTAATTCGAGGAGGTCTTCGAGTTACTACTCTCTCTGCCTTTGTCTGGTCATTAGCTGCGACTCTCTTTGCCGCAGCTGAGACCTCTTCCTTCCCTTACCTCAGGACCATCAGCACCACGCAACCACCTCCCCCTGTCCGGGTCAAACGCCCTCGGGCGATTCTCGATGACCCGCCATAACTTTAAGTAAATTACTTAAAACAAATTGCACATTTACCATCTGACCATGCCCAAGAATTTACCTGAAAAGCTGATTCCTTCCTCCCTTCCTAGTATGCCGACCGCGCTGAATGCCGCTGCTACGCGCTATCACTGGCACGGAGGCTCACCGCCTCACGGCGTCTGCACGCGAGACTGGGAACGGGTGACATCTGTCACCTGAACTTGTTCATGCGGCAGTGCCCACCGATTGCACAAAATTTTTAAAAATAAATAAAAATGAAAGCTTTCTCCCCCGCCTTCTCAGTTAACTGGTTGGCGGTTGTCCATTCCAGTTTTTAGGCACCTCTCGAATGTACCAGCTCTAAGTATATCCTCAGGCAGCCATTGGGCTCGACCCAGATGCTGCAGTCATGCACCGGGTGCAAAGACGCCCCGCTACTACAGTGCTACATGCTACACTCGCTCACTACTTTGAACGAAGTATATTTATTATTGGATAAATTTTGATAGTAGATAATTTCTCAGTTATCAGAAAAATTATGAAAATCCTGATCATTTTTTTAATTTTTATTTAGTAAAGTAACAGTTGTAGAGCTGACTTTCACTCGGCTGGACTTTCACAATTATTTTCAAATTTTTGATCCCATTTTTAGGCTTTGGGATCAAAAAAATGTATAAATTTCCAAAATTGTACACCATATTCAGATTTTGCTTAAAATTTTCTTTAATTTGATATCTCTTGTGGAATATGCAATTTTATCAAAATTTTGTCCCACTTTATGAGCCCTGGCGTCCCAAAATTTTTAAATTTCCAAAAGTTAACATTAAATCCATATTTTGGTTAAAAGTTTCTTTAATCAGATACGCCACATGGACTTTGGCGATTTAAAAAAAAATTGGATCCCTCACATTTTTTCCTACCGCCCCCACCACAAATAGACAGACAAATGTCAATAGATAGAGTTAAAAACCGAGAACTAGCTTTGTTCGCTCAGGAAGTAAATAAACATGCTTGGGGAAAATAAACAAAGTAATTTATATTATATATTACAAATAAAATTTTATATTATGAATTTGTATTTATATTATTTGTAATGAATAATTACAGGCCTATTATATATAAATTATGATATGAATAATATACATTATTAACATATTGTCTGCAGACTGTCTGTACTGCCCGGGTATAGAGAATAACGCGGAGCGCACCTTCTTCAACTGTAATTGGTGGGTCATAAGAAGAGCGTCTCTGGTTGCGGATACAGGAAGGATAGGTCCAGATAACATCGTCGGATCCATGCTAAAAGAGGAGGATGTATGGAATCGTGTACCACATTATACATAGAAGGCATCCTCCGGCTGTTGAAGAGACACTTAGAACGTCTATAGAGTAGATGTGAGCCCATTGGGTGCAGAAAAATGACCTAGTCTGAAGTAGTGTGATAAACGGTTCCAGGCTAGTGCTCGTTCGACGGAGGAGGGGTTCTAGTGGGTAGTTCACTTGAGATGGGAATCCCACACTTTCTGCGTAAATGCATTACCCTTCCTCCTTGAAAGAAATCATGAATTAGAAGTGTTCGAAAAAACCAGGGATATCTTTTCGTGTCGCATAACGAACAAAATGACCTAAAACGTCTGGTACGCAACTTTTGTTGGTAGAAACCAATTTTGACAACTGACAATTCTTTACTTCTACGTGATAAAGTTAGCCCAGGAAACCTTGGAATAAGTCGGTGATTCCATGATAGAGGCGACCCGATGCCGCTGACAAGAACGAACAAATTCTTCAAGCTATGAAGGACAGACTGATGGAAACAGGTAGGTACTATGGAATGGAAACCAACATAAATGTATAAAATGATGAGAATACAAACAGAGGGAGAACCGGCAGGAATCGTCGTAAAAAATCAAGAACTATATAACGTTGATCGGTTCAAGTCCTGAGGAAGTCTGCTGACAAAGGAACACACATAAGCATAAAGGAAGACTGCACAAAGAACACGAATGACAGATTACGGATTGCCATGGCCAAGTCTGCATTCACTAAGAAATCACCATTGATGTATACTATATGGATCGCGCGCTGACAGGCAAAGTGAAAGGTAGAAAACGGTCCGAAGCACGTATGGCTTCCCACACAATGGTTAGCAATAAAGCGTTTGCGCTATTTAACACGTGTATTAAACGAGTCATTCAGTCAGTAATCCACCTGTTTTAACAGTTTACAATTATTACATTTGGGACAGTTCTACTGAAAATATGTGCTTATGAAGATTTTATTATTATAACAGTTTGTTTTTACTTTTCCCTAACTGATATAACAGATGACAATAACTTTAGCGTTTACACTCATTTTGATGATTTTGTATCAAGCGGAAAATTAATTTGAGCGTCATTATACGTTTTAAAGATTGTAAAATATATGTATAATTTATTGATTATATCTGACAGTAAACTTAATACCAAAAAATGATTATATCAGCTTGCAAAAACTTTACCGGCACAATGTTTAGAAAACATATTTCAAACAATGATTTTTCTGAAGACAGCCATGAAGTGAAACTTATCAAATTAATAGTGACATTATTTTATAAAATCTTGTGCTATAATACTGCTAAGGAAAGAACAGCTGCAGTTACCTTCTCTAAGCTTGGTGTCTGCCAAAAGTTAAATAAATTTGTATTATTTAGTAATGTTTAATGTAAACAATTTTTATACAGTTAATACGTAGCTAATTAAATTAAATTAAAAAAATTAATGTAAATTAGCATTGCTTATTGAACACTTTAACGACCATGGCGAGCGTATACGCCAGCTTCTTTTACGCAATAAACATTTTAAAGCTTACGGCTCACGTATTTTATTCTTTGTTTCCCTTATTCTTATCTTTATTCGTCTGGCTTCAATAATAAATGTTCATAAATAAGAACGCTACAGAACTGTTTATGAATGCAACAGAACTTAGCGATAAACTTAAATAATGTGTCAGAATACTGGTATTTTACAGTGAAACAAATGAGGTTATTTTGGAAAAGAACTTATTAAAAACCTCCCACTTTGGAGTCATTAATTGTTAAAATGACACAGCTATACCATTTAACGAAAAATATAATCCGCTAAAGCAACAAAAGCTATAACAAAGCAGAAATGTCAGACTTTGCAAAGGTACAGTATATAGCATACCCAGTGTTCTTGCCAACCACTGCTGCAACGGTCGGACCGAATTCAGTGAATGCAGCACGCGATCCATATAGTATACATCGATGGAGATCACTGTTAATCAGCAATTTGAGCTCGAATCTTCAGAAGCAAATATAAAATCTTACATTTGGCGCATACACGGTTATACGGTTAGGAAACATGAACACAATAAAAAATGGAGAAGAAATGCCTTGAACGCTTTGTTTGAAGTGTACTGTTGGAGAAGAATGGAAAAAGTAAAGTGACCAGCCAAGGTAACAAATGAAGAGATCTTAGAAGAATGGATGAAAAGACATCAATCCCGAGCAGGCCTACAGTTTTCCGCAAAATCAAGGAACGCTTGGCATCAGGCTCGCCCCAAGATAAATTCCTCCTCTTGGTGGAAGCCTGCCGTATTATTGGTCTGCTATGAACGGACAACCACGGCAATCCCTCAATCGAGACCTCGAGCTCGTGGCGTGGAACGCCAACGGCCTCGCTTCCCGGCATTCTGAGCTCTTAGTGTTCGTTGCCCGTCACAAGCCCGATGTGCTTCTTATTGGAGAGACGCACCTGACCCCGCATCGTCGATTCCGACTACCCAACTACGTGTGCTACCGGGATGACCGGTCGGATCGCGCAGGAGGGGGCACAGCCATCGCGGTGAAGGCGAGTCTTCGCCATCACCGCGTTGTCCTGCCTCAGCGGCGGAACCTCGAGTGCACCGCGGTTGAGCTCCATGGTGCTCTCGGTGGTCTACTCGTGGTTTCCGCATACAAGCCTCCACAAACGGAGCTCCTGTCGAACGATCTGGAGGCCGTCTTTGGCGCACACAGAAGGGTAGTCCTGGCGGGCGACCTGAACTGTAAGCACCCTGATTGGGGGAGCCGCTTGGTGAACCCAAACGGAGCCCGCTTACGCAGGTATGCTGATGCGGCTCGGGTCACAGTCATGGGTCCTACCGGGCCTATGTACTATCCCTCGAGGGCTAACTCCCGCCCTGATGTACTGGACATTGCCGCGGTCAGGGGCGTTTATTGCCCGGTCCACGTCTCCGTCATTTCGGAACTGTCCTCGGACCATTGCCCCATCAGTGTGCATATAGCTACCCAGCACTCTACCGTCCGAGACGAACGGCGGGTAATCGAGTGGGAACGCTTTGGCCCGGCGTTCAGTCGCCGCCTACCTGAGCATATCCCGCTCGACACTACCCAGCATGTCGACGAGGCAGTTGCCTTATTCGACACAGCCGTAGTCTCGGCGGTAGACGTGTCCTCCCGGATGAAGCCGGGGCTCACGCCCGACTATCAGCGTATCCCCGAAGAGGTATCTCAGCTCGCTTGCGAGAGAAATTGCCTCCGGAGACGCTGGCAGAGGACTCGTGACCCGGCTGACAAGGCTGCGTTCAACAGAGCGTCCGGCAAGTTGCGTCGCGACATGCTGGCGTTCCGTAGACGCAACTGGGAGCTAGCTGTAACACAGGTGGATGGACTTGCCGAGAACCGAAATGTCTGGCGGATTCCCAGTGCCCTAACGGGAAAGCGTAAACGCGTGCCTCTCCCCGCACTGGTCGGACCCGGCGGTCAACCCCTTGGCCGCCCCTCGAAAAGGCAGAGTTCTTGGCTGACACTTTAGAGCGACAGTTCGCTCCCAAACCATCCAAGAACCCGGCTTTCACTGAGCAAATCTGCCGCGAGGTAGAGCGCTTTCTATCGGCCGGTATCACAGTCCAACCGGAGCCCATCTCCCCGGAGGAGGTCACTGAGAGGATTGTTCAGCTCAAGCCCCGGAAGGCGCCTGGCCCGGACGGAGTCATGAATTCCGCCCTCCATCGCCTTCCGGAGCGAGGAACACAGTTCCTCTCTGACCTGTTCAATTCATGCCTCAGACTGGCCTACTTTCCGGTGAAATGGAAAACGGCTACAGTAATAGTGATACCCAAGCCGGGAAAGAATTCTTCTCGCGTGGAAAACCTCAGACCCATCAGCCTCTTGTCCGCGACGTCCAAGGTTTTCGAGCGATTGATCCAGCGTAGGATCCGCGACCATATAGAAAGACTAGACGTGCTGATCCCCGAACAGTTCGGCTTTCGTGAGCTGCACTCCTCGACTCATCAGCTGATGAGACTCGTGGAATGCATTACCGAGGCTGGCTGCCGGGGCAAACAGACGACTGCGATCTTCCTAGACGTAGAGAAAGCCTTTGACCGCGTATGGCACGAGGGTGTCCTTTACAAGCTCACGGAAGTCCTTCTTCCAGATTGCTACGTTCATTTGATCGGCAGCTTTCTGCGAGACCGTAGCTTCCGAGTGAGAATAAACCACGCTCTCTCTTCGGAGAGGCGTATTACCGCTGGCGTCCCTCAGGGAAGTGTCCTTGGGCCTCTCCTGTTCTCGCTGTTTGTCAATGACACGCCCCGAGTTCCTGGAGTTAAATTGTCGCTGTTCTCGGACGACACTGCGGCTTTTGCCTCAGAGCCGAACGCAAGTTATGCGGCAATTAAGCTCCAGCGTCAACTCGACGCGTATCTCGGGTGGACCGATGACTGGAGAGTTGCCGTTAACGCTTCCAAGAGCGCCGCGGTAATATTCTCGCGCAAACGCAAGCGGCCTCGGCCGCTTAAAGTAGGCCCCGTCGAGGTGCCTTGGACCAACAGCGTCAAGTACCTCGGGCTCCACGTGGACTCCCGACTCACCTGGCGAACCCACAAACAGTATATCATACAACGCGCTTTGGCGCAACTCAGTAGACTCTGGCCCGTGCTATATAATCCGGCAATGACCCCCCGGCTAGGTAAGCTCATAGTCAACGCATACGTGTTGCCCGTGATTACCTACGCCTGTCCTGTTTGGGGATACTGGCTCATGGTCATAGAACAACGCTCCAGCGCGTACTCGACCGGGGACTGAAGCTTGCGTGTAAAGTCCCCCGGAGGTACTCTTCTCGTCTTTTGAGGAGAGGACTCGGTGTCCGCTCTCTTGATGACACCGTGAGACGCCTGGCGCGTAGATTCTATGTTCGTTCCGACAGAGTAACCCACAATTCCCTCATTGCCGGACTTGGTAAATACACCTCGCGACCAGGTGACTCCTGGAAGCGACCTCGTTTGTTAGTCCGGTGGTATAATCCACCAATCGCAGGTCGCTTCAGACCCCCCCACAATTAGGTAAAAAGATATAAAATAAACTCCAATAGACCCAGTGACAGGAGTCCTTTCTGAGACTCGGGACACTGTACTACTCGCGACCCCCAGTCGTGCAGGCCTACAGTTTGTCATAAGAAAGCAAACTAGATAAGACACGTCCTGAGAAGCAGTTGGCTGCCGCTTGACATAATTGAAGGAAAGTTAGAAGGGACTGCAGGACTTGGACGAAGAAACATTCTGCCGTTGGACGATTTAAGTACTGCGAACTGAAGAAGGTAGCTGTACCCAACGATGGGGTAGGATGTAAAGCGAAATTCGCAGATCAAGTCAAGGGATGTGGTCAAGGCAGAATACTTAATAATAATATACTTGACAAGACGAGTAGTCATGTCGACATGTCGACGCATACTTGATTTCGACGAATAGTGCAGTGATTGTCTCTAAAAAGATTCAGAAATTAGTGCAGTATACAGTACTACTAAATATATGTATGTGTTACTTATAAAAAATAAAACTGGATATTTATTATATTTTTGTAGTCTTACTTCTGTCCAATCTATTCCTTTCTAAGACAACACGACTCGAATGCTTCTAATGATGCTACAAATAGCAGAAATAGAAAGGTACACTATATAATACAACTGCGCAAAATTAGCTTGTTTGACACTAACATTTACTCAGCTATCTGATAACTAAAGGTGTGATAATATCTTTTAGCAATTAATTGTACAAATTTTCATAGAACCGCTAGTGTTGGCTACGGAGTTGGAGAATAACGGATAGACAGATATGCAGCCAGGTGTTACCGCGTCTAATGATGCATAGATAAGCTCGGCGCACATAAGACGGGCTTATCAGTATCGGCGCACAGAGCACGATTTCAGCATTGGTGCTCAGAGAACGGGCGCTCAGAACACGTTCTGATCTGACGTAGGCAGCGAATTTCCAAAGACATCAGAGCTGATTAGTCTGCCGTGGCCAATTAGTCCAGGAAAATAAGGCAAAAATGAGCGAACTTTTTTACTCTGAGATGTTTTTATAGAAAAGTGTAGGTTTTGAGGTCAGAAAACATATGTCACACACGCAACCACCAGCAACATACAGCGTTTTGAGATATAGATATATATATTGCAACACATCTTTTTATGATTTCTTTCATCATGGATTATGAGTTTTACATGGACCTGGTTAGGGTATACCATGCCAACACTTACCTGCAGTATATGGTACTTTTCTGCTTTGCCGGCTATTAGGTGTGGGATTTGGGCTTATTAGGTATCAGGTAACGAGTAGGGACGATGTGTTTTCAAAAGAATTATTTTAGGAAGCTGAGTTGTATAAATTGTGAATAAATGAAAACTACCTTTTTAGTCTATCATTCCAATGATTATAATTGTCACCCTCAAGGTGCTTATCTTTAAACAAATCATAATAATAAAAAGAATTTCAAATATTTAACACAATTTACGGCGGGTTCCACCATTTATATTCTTTCTTGAATATTACTTTACACATATTTTCTCTAGTGATATATTGTTATAATGCTTACGTCTAACAATCACATATTAAAATCATATATCTTAGTACATAATTTATAAGTTCCTGAAAATAAGACATACAATACACAGTATATACACAAAACATATAACATGGAAATGTACACACAATATATGGGCAGTTTCACACTGTCTGCCTGTAATTATAATTCATTTATAAAAAATTATTTTGTTATATTGAATTTAATTATTTAATAAAATGGAAATACTGAATTGATTTCATTCTATGAAATCCGTAACCATGTTCTTTATACATGAGAAAATAAAATACGAACTTTTTAAATGAATATAACAAGGGTTATAGTTATCGTTATCTCTATGGTAATTATTATTAATATAAACACTTTTATTAAGGGTAACTCCCTTTTAATTATTCTACTCTTCAGCCTGCTTGGCTATCAACAATAATTAATATGAAACAATAAAATTTGTGACATCTAATATCTTGATAACACTCTTAGAGCTTCTCTGCACTCTCCCTTAATTTATCACATTTAATTTATCAAATATAATTCTTTATACAGTGCACAATCTCATGAAAACATTTGCTTAGTCTTTCTGCACTCTTATTAACATATTATTATAATAATCACACATTATCTAAATGTTCTGTCTTTTTGAATAAATGTCTCTATATGATATACAGTACAACATTTAAAAGTGTCTTTAGGCTTTAGTCATACCGCCTATATAAAAAAATGTTTATCAATTATTTAAAACTGTTCAATTTCGCTTATAGCGGCTTTTCATTTACTTGTTGTGTTTTACAACATTATTATGAACCCTGAACCATATCAGGTCACCTGTTTTGATGATTTCATGTTACACAGATGTACACGGGTCTCAGGCGTCGGCGTTGAGTACAGCTATTCCTCTCGAAACCTCCGTCAGCGTCGCTTAGCGGTGTGTATGAACAGCTAGGCTAGGCGTCGTTCCTTTATCGTCATGGACACAGCGTCTCTGGCCTCGGGTATAGTCTGATGTCCGTAGTACGTAGTTGTAGTAACTCAGGTGTCTGCCGGTCTCATTGAAGCGTCTTCTGCAGCGTATCGTTCCGTGTGTACGACTCAACGAATACTTTATGACTGAATGAATGAGTTTCTATCGGCGAATATCTCAACAATCCTTTATTAATTTAGGTAACAAAGTTGTTTGTTAGACGTGTCTTGAACACAGTTATTAGCTATGTATACACGCGATCTTTAATTAGCACCGCGAAAGGTGTGAAATAGTAAAACGCTTATAGTTCACGACACTCTCACTATATCGTTATGTGTTTGGTGTCTAAATAAAGCTACATTTCCGCACTATTCACTGGTCAACCTAGTTCTTCTTAATCTTTTGTCATTTTTTTATTATTTAAGTTTTAAAACACTTCTGACATGTGCCGACAAAATTATACATATTTATGCAGGTGGACTGTTATCTGTTTTGTTTGCTATATAAAATCTTATCTGTACCCTTCTAAATGTACAATTGTAGCAGATAACGCTTATTATGCGTACTCCAATTAGAACGATAAACATTGATAACAATGTTTCGTTATAACACTCCCCCACTTGCTTTAAAAAAAAAAAATTGTTTGTGGTTTACAGAACAACAATATTTTTTTTTTTTTTTTTTTTTTTATCTATGTTTAGTACATACACAGTCAGTTATATTACATGTTTATTAGACAGAATATAAAATCTTATCTTAAAGTAACAATCACATATGGGTATTATTGGATATAATGACGCAGAGATGACGCATGGTACTTTCCGACGTCCTTTTGCTTCACTGGGTCATATACCATGTAGGTGTGTGGTCCTAGACGACTCCTTAGTTCATATGGGCCACAGAATAATCTGAAGAATTTCTTGGAAGTGTTTAATATACTACTTCCCACAGGATTTGTCTTTATCAATACCTTATCACCAATCTGGAATCTTGTCAATCGGTGAGTTCTATTATACCGGTCTCTCCTTTTACCTGCTTGATGATATAACTGTCGTTCAGCTCTGTTTATTTTTTATTTGAATTGGCAAATCTACATTATAATTTTCCGGTTTATTAATCATGTTGTGCCAGAATCTTTTAGGTATTTTATTCTCACTTAATTCTAACGGTGTGTATCCTATAGCTTCACTATAATTGTGATTCATTGCATCTTCGAAAAATTGTAGATAGTCAGGCCATTTACTCTGTTGATTGTAGCAATATAACCTCATGTACTTGCCTAACTCTCTATTTATTCTTTCAGCTAGATTAGTTTGTGGATGCCTTATGGATGTAAGTACAGGTTTTATACAGTGGCGGCGATAAGGCCCCCGCAGACCCCGCGGCGCGGGGGGGCCCCGATCCTCTGGGGGGCCCCGCCACTCTGGCCCCTAGAAAAAAATATGAAACGAGCTATAATAGGAAAAAAAGTTTTAATGGGGTCCGACTACCGGCAAATTTGTATTTAAAATACGAAATATACGTTTTATTTAAGTGTATAGACATGCAAAAAAACTACGTTTTCCGAAATGACATTACTGTTTGTAGTTTGTAAGCGAAGCTTATCTTATCTCTTGTGGTGCCCGTACGTCCGTGCGATGAGTCACTCGGCACTGAGGAGACGTAAAAAAACACAACACAATGTAGTTCAATACTCAGTAGTGCGTCGCATCTCCTGCGCGATAGTACTGTATTGCATTCATTTCGTAATTTAGTGCCGTTTAAGTTTAATGACTTAACATTTGATTTTAGTTTTTGTATTTTGTGTAGAGTTAGAGTGTTAGAGACAGAGTTTATAAAATGGAAAGTAAGCGTGAATATTTAAGTGGTGCTACGAAAAGGAAACTGCAAAAACAACGAGAAGAATCTAAAAGTAAACTTTCAAAACTCGACCAGTTTTTAAAAAAATCATCAAAATGTGAAATTGAACAACCCAAACCCGGGTCAAGTGCAAGTAATGAAAAAGAAACAAAAATCGGACTTGAAGTTGATTGTGACAGTGACAATAAATCTGATTTAAACATTAGTCCGTCGGATACAAGTGATACAACTACCGACACAAATAAGCAACTGCAACATGAACAAGAAGAACAACTGCTAGGCATTGAATGTGTTCGCCAGTCCGAAGACATACCTGGACCAGAAAATCAGTTTGAACCAACTGAAGTTATAAGCAATCACGCAAATAAAACTAGTTTAGCAGGCCCTACCGATCCAAACTGCCAAAGTTTTGAGACAGATATTGCATTCTATAAAAATCAAGCTACAATGACAGACGAGGTGAAAAAGTTAATAACGTTAAGTGAACTTTGTCAAACAAAGGGTCCTTTCCCGAAGGATTCCGTTTCTAAGCGGTCTTTCGTACAGCATATTATTCTTTCAAAACTGCAGCAGGCCAAATTGTTCACAGGTTTTGGCTTTGTTACTCTCGTAATCTAGATGGAGTCTATTGTTTACCATGTTGGCTTTTCAGCCAAAGTGCTGATGCCCAAAGCTGGCGTGAAGGTGATATTAGAGATTGGAAAGGTCTCAGTAAAAAAATTAAAGTTCATGAAAGTAGCAATGCTCATTTACAATCTCACGTATGCCACTTGGAAAAAGAGTAAAACGGTAGCTGATCAAATTTCCGATGAGCGGAAAAAATGGAAAGATATTTTCATACAGATTGTGGATGTCATTCGAACCATGGCACTGTGTTCATTGCCGTTTCTTGGGCATAGAGAATCATTACATGAAATAAATCCTGAAAGTGGAAATTTTTTGAACATACTATCTTTAATTTCTCGCTACGATTCTCTCCTTAGTGCACACTTAGAAAATGAAAAAACCAGATCAAAATATGACATTCAAAATGAAATCATTAACTTGCTAGGAAAATCAGTATTGACTGCCTTACTAAAACAGATTCACTCGTCTCCTTTTTTTCTATAACTGTTGATAGCACACAAGCATTTCTAAGATTGACCAAATGAGTGTTGTAATCAGATACATTCACATAGTAGAAGAATCTCCTGGCAATTATAAAACTGTGATTAGTGAGTCCGTTTTGGGATTTCAAGAAATAAAGGATCCCAACAGTGAGGGGTTTCAAAGTAAGATTTTAGACTTTTTGAAAACAAATGAAATTGACATTAGTAAGTGTAGAGGTCAAGGTTATGACGGTGCAGCAACAATGAGCGGGAAATACTCTGGGTTACAGAAAAGAATTATGGATATAGTCCCAAATGCGGATTACGTACACTGTGCTGCACATAACCTGAACTTGGTGATCAATGATTCAGTATCAAATATTTCTTAAATAAGACAATTTTATGACATAGTACAGAAAACTTATGTGTTTTTCAGTGAAAGCTTACATAGATGGCAAGAACTTAACACTGCCGTTAAAGAAGACAGCTCTGCCAAAAATCTAACTTTAAAAAAGCTATGTCCAACAAGGTGGTCTTCTAGACACGACTGTCTGTTAGCTTTAAGAAATGATTTCAAAATTGTGATTAAGTGTTTGACAGAAATTATTCTGTACAGCTCAAAAAAACCCGAGGCAGAAGAAGCATTAGCAATTAGAAACCACCTGGAAAACTTTGAATATATTCTTGTGCTCTGCCTTGAAACTAAGATTTTAGAGAATGTAAATATAACTTCGAAAGCACTACAGAGGCCAACTGTTGACCTAGGCAGAGCGTGGCAGTTTCTAAGCCGCGCTTGTGATGAGTTAAAAGTTTTAAGAAAGGACTTTGCCGGCTTTCTTGCTGGTGCTAAACAGTTGGCCCAGTCATGGGACATAACTTGTAACATGAAAAAATAAGCGTAAGCGAGTTGTAAAACGCTTCTTTGTTGAATTATCAGTTGACCATAGAATTGACGACCCAGTGAAATCATTTGAAGTAAAAGTTTTCAATGCAACACTAGATATTGTAATAGCTCAGCTACAAATGAGATTCGAAGGATTGCGTTGCATTGATGATAGGTTTTCATTCCTGACGCCTCAGAATTTAGTAAACTTCTCACAAGAGACAATAGTGGAGAAAAGTAAGGCTCTGGTAAATGTGTATCCTGGTGACCTTTCCACATCACTGCCTGACCAAGTAATATCCTTCAAAGCTCTGATGGCCAAAGAAATTGTACACAAGAAAAGCATTCGAGAAATGATGAATTTACTGGTTGAAGAAAACAGCTGCCTTATGAGCTGCCTCCCAGACTTAACTACAGCTTTGCAGCTTTATTTAACCATACCTGTCACAACAGCTACAGTGGAAAGAAGCTTTTCAAAACTTAAATTAATTAAGTCATACTTAAGAAGTGCCATGGCCCAAACTCGGTTGAGTGACTTGGCACTGTTAAGCATTGAGCATGAAGAGACACAGAAAACTAATATCAACGAAGTGGTTGAAAAGTTCTTAGCTATTAAAAAAAGAAGACTAGGCTTAGGAAAACAGTGAACTTTGGTTGATCCTCATCTGTAAATATTGTACATTACTTGAGTTCGAGTGTTATTGAATTGGATTAGACTTAAGGAGAACGTGTATAGAGTATATTCAAGAATTTCACAAATTCAGTTACAAACTAATTTAAATGTTTGAAAAAAGCTAGAATGTTACTTTGATATTCGTTTTTA
Organism: Magicicada septendecula; assembly: GCA_034769895.1. Taxonomy (NCBI): domain Eukaryota; kingdom Metazoa; phylum Arthropoda; class Insecta; order Hemiptera; family Cicadidae; genus Magicicada; species Magicicada septendecula. Next base: position 203,633,344 of record CM068371.1, read on the forward strand.
AATAATAAAGTTTTAACACTCTGTGTGCGGTACTGTTTCATAGTCTGAATTTAGATCTTTGACGTAAAAATAAATAATTCTTTTTATTTTGGTTTTTTTATAGTTTGTGTAGAACTTTGTCTATTTAGCAACAATGAATTTTAAGAGTTTGTATACGTGTAAAACACCCTTTGCAAATTGCAAACGCTTTGTGATAGACGAGAAAGTATTCACAAACCATTATTGTGAAACACACGTAAATAGAAACTCATTTGAGTGTTTTCCCCTATTACGTATACAAAATTTAACCATTTTTATAGGGCCCCCTAATTAGTTTCGCGGGGGGGCCCCCGTTTCGTTAGCGCCGCCACTGGTTTTATACCTTGTCTTGTCAATGCGTCCTTCCATAATTTATTACCAAACTGCTTACCTTGATCTGTCAACACTTTATCCATTTTTCCATACTTTGGTATATACTTCTGGGTGATGACGTTCAGAACAGATTTCATGGTGGGTTTTCGTACAGCATATAACTTTACTAGCTTGGTAAACACATCTACCGTCACAATTATATGGCGGTACCCACGACTTGATCGCGGGAGTGGTCCAAGGAAATCAAGTGCAACTATATCCCCCTTCTTCTTAGTTCTGATACTCCCCATTTCAACGCAAGTGTTTAAATTCGGATGTTTGGCTGTTTGACAATCATGGCATTTCCTAACAATTATTTTAATTTTTCTGAACATATTATTACAGGTGAAGGCTTCTTTCATAGTTAAATAGCACTTCAATGGAGATGCATGAGCTAGACTACGATGACATGGCATAATTAATTGCTGTAACATGTCATGAGATAGCACAACTTTCCAATCATAATTAATAAGCTTAAATAAAATTCCATCTTTCACACAATAATTTATAGGTAACGGATTATTTTTTATATTCTGTAATCGCTGATCTTTATCTTGCTCTCTAGCGAGATTACGTAGTAATTCTTGTACTTCTCTCTCGGGTTTGTATGTTATGTTGCTAAGTACCCTGACATCTTGTGGTTTAGCTTCATGTGTTTCTTCTTTTTCTTCTATATAACGGCTTAAGGTATCAGCTACTTCATTGTCTTTGCCTTTGCAGTATTTAATGGTGAAAGAATACTCCCCAATGGCAAGTATCCATCGCATCAACCTCGCACTCTTTACCTTACATGTTAATAGGAAAGATAAAGCCTGATGATCTGTATGAATTTCAAAATGAGTTCCGCATAGATAGAATCGGAACTGGGATAATGCATATACAATAGCTAGTACTTCCTTTTCTGTAGTGCAGTACTCTATCTCCGCTCCTCGGAATACACGACTGGCATAGGCGATGACCCTTAAGTCTCCTTTTGAGTCTTTTTGATACAATACACTTCCCATTGCATATTGACTTGCGTCTGCATATAGCACATAATCGCCGTCTTTCTTCGGATGGTGTAGCATTAAATTTTGTTTAAACAATGTTTTGACTCGATCCACTGCTTCAGTGTGATGCTGCTCCCATCTCCATTTTCTCTTCTTTTGTGTTAACTCCAGCAGAGGTTTTACTGTTGCTGCATAGTCAGATGAGAAGCGTCGATAATAACCAGTCAATCCTAGGAAAGCTCTTACTCCTTTTACATTTTTAGGAATAGGGAAATTTAGGATACTTTGGATCTTGATAGGATCAGGTTTGATACCTCGTTCGGATATAATATGACCAAGGAACTTGATATTGGTTTTTAGGAATTCACATTTTTTATAATTGAGGGAAATTTTGGCTACTCTAAATTTCTCAAAAATAACTCGTAATTGATTTACATGTTCCTGAATAGTTTTCGACACGACGAGTATGTCATCTACAAATACCATTGTGTAAGGTGACACCTCCTCTCCAAGTGCATTTTCTAGACATCATACAATAGCAGACAAGCTAGTGCTTAATCCAAACGGTACTACGTTGTATTCATAGGTCTTGTTTTTGTAGAGGAACGCCGTATACTTGCGGTCACTCTCTCGTATTGGTATCTGCCAGAAACTAGAAGTAAGGTCTAATTTTGTTAAATATCTAGCTCCTTCACATTTAGCAAATAACTCTTCAGCATTTGGAGCGCAGTCGTACATCTTTTCAACAACGTTGTTAAGGTTACGCATATCCATACACAGTCTAATCGCATCATCTTTTTTCTTGATTACTACAAGTGGATTCAGGTAATTGCTATGTGATCTGCGGATGACATTGTTATCTAACATACGCTGAATTTCTTGATCTACCTGCTCCTCGTATTTCATTGGAATCGTATATGTGCGTCTGACGAACTTGGACGGGTCAGTTACCTTAATTCGATGCTGGTAGACGTGAGTTTGAGTTGGTACTTCGCTAAAGATGTCCTCATATTCTTCTAACAGATCATTTATGTGTTGTTCTCCTGGCTGATCTTCTACTTCTTCTGGATGTGTCCGTTCTTCGGCTAATGTGATCTTGGGTCTACTAATTTTAAGTATTTCCGGTTGTGGAGGATTCTGTTCTTTAACAGGTGCTCTTAAATCTATAGTTTTACATATATTATTAACTGTACATGTCATTTGTCCATCTTTCATATTGATAACAGCATTGAGTCGGTCTAGCGCATCCACTCCCAGAATGCAGTCATATATTAGCTTATCAAATATCAGTACAGGTAATTCTATCTCTAATCCTTGACAGGTAATACTAACATACATCTGATGGTTTACTTTTTCCATCGATTTATTTGCTGTAGTTATTTGTATCTCACGTGTAGGCAACTTCGGTACATTTTTAAAATGAGCATTATGAATTTTTACCCATGCACTATTGATAATTGTGACCTCACTCCCTGTATCAACTAATGCGTTAACAGTACATTATTAACATACAGTTTTATTTGTGGACATACAGTATTATTTATTGGATTAATTTTATCGGTCATAAATAATTCTTCCCTAAGATCAGGTGGGAATATACCTCCTATACAGACTCCAGAATGTAGTCATTGATTTTCAGTCTTCGATGTGGACGGTTTATTACGTTCATCAGTGTTTCTCAGTGTCTCTTTCCGTTTTTTCTCAACGGTAATCGCCTGCGTATTTGCATTCCTATCGGATGTCCATGGTTTCGAAAATCGTTTCGACGAATTCGGCCATCGGTAACCTCCTTTGTAATTACCTCTTTCATTATTTTGCTCCTGCTTCTCATATGTTCGTCCATCTTCATGGCGTCTATCATATGATACATTTTTGTTTTTCGGATATTTTTCATCGTCTGTACGTCTATCTTCTCTGCCTTTATCTTCTTGGCGATATCTTTGCGAATACCACGTACCTCTATCTTGATTTTGGTTCCGGTTATCTCGCTGAACTCCTCTTGGTGGGTCTCGTTCACGGATTACACCCTCCATCTGTGTTAAAAGTATTAATAGATCTTCAATGGTAGCTATACCCTGAACATGTATAGCTAGTTGGATGTTCCTGCTGAAATGATTAGCAAGCTTAATGACTAATTCTTTTTGTGTTAAAGCGGGACGTAAATGTTTACTCCTCTCTACTAACATAATGACGTATTCATCTTCAGACAGCTTACCTGGATTATATTTACCAAATTCCAGTGTATTTCGTATTCTCATTTGTATGTATTCATTCCAATACCTCCGTTCGAATGCTAGTTTAAATTCTTCATACGTTTTTAAATCGTCATTCACCATCGTGAACCAACTGGCTGCTGCATCTTTTAAGTAACGGCTTACAAAGTCTATTTTATCTTTGTCACTGAGAATAGATCCAATACTATCCATTTCTTTCTCACATTTGATACGAAATTCAATGGGATTTTCCCCTCTGGATCCTCTAAAATAGTTAATGGGTCTCTCTTCTCTAGGTACGGTCGAGTATACTAACGCTTGTGTTGGTAGTCTTCTCACTTCTCGTGTAAGTCGGTCTACTTCACCTTTTAACTTGACTTCCAGCTGATCTACCCTGTTGTCATGATGTTGGATAGATTTCTTGATGGTGTCGTCTGCTGCGGCGACACTTTTTGCTTCTTCTTCAATTTTCATGGTCTTCCTGACATTTCTCTGCACCAACTCGCTGATGACTTGTATCTTGGTATCTTGTCGATGCGTAATTTTTTCGAGTTTCTGGTCCAGTGTGTCGGCCATAGATTTAAAATTTTGTTGTAGTCTTTTTCGCTGCTCTTCGAAATTTTCATTCATCACCACCGCTTGTTGTTTTAGAGACTCTTTAACTTTACCTTCTAAGGTCTCCATTCGTTCCATAATTTCTACCTTACTTTCAGCATTATACGCGTATAGTTTCTGAATTTCTGACGTGCTTGCTTCCAATCTTCTCATAGTTTCAGCACCACTAGTTTTTATTTCTTCAAACCTTTTTACGTTTTCAGCGTTGCTGGCTTCTAACTTCTTCATTATGTCGGCTAAACTGACCTCTTGTTTATGTGCCATGTTTAATTTTAATTTGGTAAACCGATTTTAAAATATTTATTATTAATTTGTATATTATTAATTATTTGGATTATTATTAAATATTGGTAGTCATTTATTCATCAACATACAACCGTTATCTTGGGCGCCTGTAGTATCAGTTTCTGATAACCACAATATTTATCTAAGCTCCCCTTTGTTTACTCTACTGATAACGCTAACTGTACGTTCTTATCAGCTACATTCAACATATAAATGCACGTTTTATAATAATTACACATCAACTCTAAATATTCGTTCTACGTGAATTTATATTTATTTAACTTCTTACTAATTTTTAATTTTTTCGTATTATGTTTTTTTTTTTTATTTATTTATTTAATCGTGCCCCACGTTGGAAGCGACATTTTCTTTTTGCAACACATCTTTTTATGATTTATTTCATTATGGATTATGAGTTTTACATGGACCTGGTTAGGGTATACCATGCCAACACTTACCTGCAGTATATGGTACTTTTCTGCTTTGCCGGCTATTAGGTGTGGGATTTGGGCTTATTAGGTATCAGGTAACGAGTTGGGACGATGTGTTTTCAAAAGAATTATTTTAGAAAGCTGAGTTGTATAAATTGTGAATAAATGAAAACTACCTTTTTAGTCTATCATTCCAATGATTATAATTGTCACCCTCAAGGTGCTTATCTTTAAACAAATCATAATAATAAAAAGAATTTCAAATATTTAACACAATTTACGGCGGGTTCCACCATTTATATTCTTTCTTGAATATTACTTTACACATATTTTCTCTAGTGATATATTGTTATAATGCTTACGTCTAACAATCACATATTAAAATCATATATCTTAGTACATAATTTATAAGTTCCTGAAAATAAGACATACAATACACAGTATATACAGAAAACATATAACATGGAAATATACACACAATATATGGGCAGTTTCACACTGTCTGCCTGTAATTATAATTCATTTATAAAAATCATTTTGTTATATTGAATTTAATTATTTAATAAAATGGAAATACTGAATTGATTTCATTCTATGAAATCCGTAACCCTGTTCTTTATACATGAGAAAATAAAATACGAACTTTTTAAATGAATATAACAAGGGTTATATTTATCGTTATCTCTATGGTAATTATTATTAATATAAACACTTTTATTAAGGGTAACTCCCTTTTAATTATTCTACTTTTCAGCCTGCTTGGCTATCAACAATAATTAATATGAAACAATAAAATTTGTGACATCTAATATCTTGATAACACTCTTAGAGCTTCTCTGCACTCTCCCTTAATTTATCACATTTAATTTATCAAATATAATTCTTTATACAGTGCACAATCTCATGAAAACATTTGCTTAGAGTCTTTCTGCACTCTTATTAACATATTATTATAATAATCACACATTATCTAAATGTTCTGTCTTTTTGAATAAATGTCTCTATATGATATACAGTACAACATTTAAAAGTGTCTTTAGGCTTTAGTCATACCGCCTATATAAAAAAATGTTTATCAATTATTTAAAACTGTTCAATTTCGCTTATAGCGGCTTTTCATTTACTTGTTGTGTTTTACAACATTATTATGAACCCTGAACCATATCAGGTCACCTGTTTTGATGATTTCATGTTACACAGGTGTACACGGGTCTCAGGCGTCGGCGTTGAGTACAGCTATTCCTCTCGAAACCTCCGTCAGCGTCGCTTAGCGGTGTATGAACAGCTAGGCTAGGCGTCGTTCCTTTATCGTCATGGACACAGCGTCTCTGGCCTCGGGTATAGTCTGATGTCCGTAGTACGTAGTTGTAGTAACTCAGGTGTCTGCCGGTCTCATTGAAGCGTCTTCTGCAGCGTATCGTTCCGTGTGTACGACTCAACGAATACTTTATGAATGAATGAATGAGTTTCTATCGGCGAATATCTCAACAATCCTTTATTTATTTAGGTAACAAAGTTGTTTGTTAGACGTGTCTTGAACACAGTTATTAGCTATGTATACACGCGATCTTTAATTAGCACCGCGAAAGGTGTGAAATAGTAAAACGCTTATAGTTCACGACACTCTCACTATATCGTTATGTGTTTGGTGTCTAAATAAAGCTACATTTCCGCACTATTCACTGGTCAACCTAGTTCTTCTTAATCTTTTGTCATTTTTTTTATTATTTAAGTTTTAAACACTTCTGACATGTGCCGACAAAATTATACATATTTTTATGCAGGTGGACTGTTATCTGTTTTGTTTGCTATATAAAATCTTATCTGTACCCTTCTAAATGTACAATTGTAGCAGATAACGCTTATTATGCGTACTCCAGTTAGAACGATAAACATTGATAACAATGTTTCGTTATAATATATATATATATATATTGTAATGGTACATATCTTCACCTAACCATAATGAAGAAGACATGACCAGATAATTTATTTAGTCATTGACACTAGAGTAAAAAGGGATGAATTATAATAGAAGAATGGGTGAATCAGAATAATAAAACGATCAGACATATCGAGGTAGTCAGGACAGTAACTTATATTAATTCTTAGTAGTAACAAACAAACAAGTCAAAATGGTAAATACTGAAACAAGACGATTTAACCCGAATAGCCCAATAGATGGTAAGTGAGAGAGTAGAACTAGCCCCAAAGGACCAAGAACAACCTGATGATGACAACTACAAATAGAATAGAAATAGCCATCGCTCCAACACAAGTGTAAATAAGAAGAATAGTGACTAAAAGACAATTAACCTATAAGTATAATGAAATAATCAGCCACAACACTAAGGAAGTGACGGATAATGTATGACAAAAGAAAATGAACTAAGAAAGAACACCAAACTTGTATTAAACCAAAGAAAATTGTATATCATATTAATAATTGTAAGGACAGACAAACTAGAGATACGAATTATTAAGTACTTAAAATATAGAAGGGCACAGTAAACCCCAAACAGATAGAGTAAACTATGACAAATCACATTAGCACAATACTAACATATTTGTGATACAATAAACCAACATGAACTTGTTAATATTATAATTAAACCTTGTAAAGTGAGAGGTAGAGAGTTAGAGAAATAGTGAACATAGTAGAGTGAGAAAGAGAATTTAAAGTTAGGTAATACCCACTAGTAACACTTAAATTAAACATATAAAGTGCAAAGTGATAGTGTGAAAACCCCAAATTAAATAGAACCCTATTGATAGGGATTGACACCAAATAATCAGTGTTAAAACCATTAGTAAAGAGTTAAGAGTGATCGAAGACCATCAGTGAGTGGTAAAATAATAAGTGAAGGCTGATAATGGCTAGTCACAGAAAGGACTGTGACACTTAATAGCAATTATCCAGTGAACACAAGAGTGTTAATAACTAGATGAAACAAAGTGTAACAGACTAGATAAGTAGATTTTAGATAATAGTAGTACTTACTACTTGCCACATTTTAGTTGCAAGTCTTAATAGTAGGGAATAAGTTGTTAATTAGTATTGTTAATCATGTATTCAAGAACGAATGACTATCAGTGTGTTAATACACCAAGATATATGAGTTTATTCACAGAAATAAGAATCCAATATCATTGATTTAAAATGATACATTAGAGAATATTTTTCATGACAAACAAATAATAATAAAAACAAGATATTAACATTAGATAATAAACAGTTGTTGAAAAGTCAGTTATGGCTTAATGTCATTTAGAGTTAGTCATAACAATATACCATTGTATTAATAATTAATCCATGTTTATGTCTTTATTTTTTATGTCAAGTAATAATTATAATTTGTCAAAGAGTATGGGGAGATGAAGAGTATGAGTGAATAATATGTTTCAAATAATTATGTTTAAATGGATAAGAATTGTGTTTTAATGACTAAGGTTTATGTTCCAATAATGATGTTTAAATGATAAGAATTATGGCTATGAGAATAGTTAAGACCATTAGATGTTATGCCATATGTTATAAGAAATAAGATTTAAAAACCATCAGACACCAGTAAACAAGAAACAAACCATACATTCAAATACAATGACACCAAAAATGAATTATCACAGTAGACAAGTTAATATAGGGAAACAATAAAATTATACGCAATTACAAGAACCGACTTAAACATTGAATAAATAAACAAAATCTTGTATTCAAACAATTATAACCCATTACAAGGAAAATAGGCAATTGCTGTTTAAGCCTATGCAAATTCCCAACCGTCAACTACCAAAAAACTTCAATTTATAGAATTAAACACTGACATTAGGAAGACTAAACCACATAAACTATGAAATACAAATAGACAATCATTATAAGACAGAAATAGTATGATAATAATGTAAATTGAGAAAACAGTATAATTAATTAAGATTCACAAAACTGTCAAAATGTTGATACCTAAGTGAACACTATAATATTGGATGTCAAATTAATCCTTGAGCAAAAATATGAACAGTGGTGATAATATTTATTACTAAAAAGGGAGTACTGAAGATTAATTACATTTAGAAGATTTTTAACCAGTTTGAATACAAATTCAAATAATAATTAACCAATTTCAGCCAATCAAAAAACTTTGAGTAACCATGGCAACAACCGAATATTGAAAAAATTCAGTTAGAAACAATGACTTTATGTAGTGACGCCAAACTGAAGAGACGCCACGCGATGAAGGGCCCAAATTTTCATTAGAAAAAACGTATAAGTGCCCATAATTTGGAGAAGGAATAGCGGTACATCAGATGAGAGGCCTTTACAACCAATATCTACCAAGGACCAGCCGAAATTAATCCAGATGACCGGAAAATCCCAATAATCCAATCTGAAGAAGATGACAACCTAATTTTGAGCCCAAGATCAGAAGTAGGAAGAATCTACATTGACACATTACTTCATATGGACGAATGACTATGCCCATCATAACTACTAACGTTGAGTATTGCTGAAGTTATTTGATTATTATTATAAAACAAATTCTCTTTCCAAAATTTTTAACTATAAAATAAAACTCTCACTATAACTGAATATTTTCAAGGATTAATAAACCAAAGAAATAACTTTGTAAACATTGAATGAACACATGATAACCTATGTTACACAAAGACACTGTCACACTTCAACACCACAATATTCAATTTATAACAAACCTTGTATAATTTTAATGATCACAGACTTTTAATTATATGTTCTAATTTTGTTATCTTGTTATGCAAACCTCTGTTTCGTACTTAAAAGAACCCATTTGGCAGATCTATTTTGTAAAATATTAACCAGAATCAATTGTAAACATTGCACTGCCAACCCAGCGCTACGCTGAGCGAGAGATTATATTGCCGAGGCTAAAACTTTTATTATAACAGTCATTATTTTCATGAAGCTTTAACTATAATTAACAAGCAAAAGTATAATAAAAAAGTGCATACTGATAACAAACTGTCCAGTATTTATTTGTAGAATATATTATGTATGTTTTGTTTGCTAGCAGTGGGTCGACATAACCAACATTAATTCAAGTTGGCAACACGTGTTCCCCCACTCACACGAGAATCAGTCACAAGCCAGACGGCGAACTATTCGAATTTTTCGATAACAAATCAACAAACTACACAAACGTTAAACTTTAATATTATTATCCACACGACAAAAATCTTCCTTTTTTAGAAAGTGACGATCCCAACAGTGGGGCTTTTCGTTTCTATACAACGACGAAAACAGTGGGGCATCTTCATCTAACACCCCATAATAAAAAGATATTACTACAAAGTGGCGCACCAACTAGTGAGGCTAGATTGACGAGAAATATTAACGTCTAGCGGCAAGTACGACAGCAGGTCAACAAGATGAAGAGAGCATCATCATTAAGGCGGACGAAGGATGCCGAAAAGGAAGTGAGAAGGAAGTGACTTCGGTCGAAGACGCCGAACAAATGTTACCTCCCGCAGAACCAGTCAAACCCGTAGAGCCAGAAAATCAACCGGAGAAACCCGCACGACCAGAAGACGGGAGTTTACTGGAAATAATGAGGGCGATAACGTCATTAAAGGAAGATTTGAAGGAAGAATTGAAGGAATTCAATGAAAAATTTGACAAAAATAAGGAAAAAATTAACGAGAAATTGGACCAGAACAGTAAGACTATGGAAGAAAAAATAGACAAGAACAGTAAGACCATGGAAGAAAAAATGGACGAACTGAGGCAAGACAGCCAGAGAAATATGGAGGTATTGAACCAAAAGATGGCTGGGAACAACGAAAGGGTGAATAAGAAAATCGAGGAGGAGATGACGAGCATACGGCAAGAGATTTCCGAACTACATGGGAAATGGGAAATTACGAGCCATGACCTGCAACAAACGAAGGAAGACTTCGGCGAACGAATAACCAACATGGAAGAAGACAGCCAGATCCGAATAGAATCCATAAAATCCGCAACTAACCAAAATATAACACAGGTACGGACAGAATTTGGAGAGAAATGCCGAGAGATCGACACCGCCGTAAACGAAGTTCGCGGACAAGGTCAACAAAACAAAAACAGAATTGAAGAAATCCAGCAACGAGAGATTGCCAAAATTAGGGAGGAGCTGGAAGTAATTAACAACAGACCGCCAGTAATAACACAGTACCAGCACATGGACAACCGGGAAGTAATTAACTTCAAACAATACCGGCGAAACCCGATGGAATTCTTGGAAAGAGTGGACGAACAACTGGCTAAAACTCGGGAGAATAGATGGACCATTATCCGAGGGTACCTGGACGAGTATTTTCGCGATATAAATGACAATTGGTGGACGGCCACGAGACACGATCTCACGAATTACGGAGAATTTAAAGACGTGTTTAAAAGGAAATACTGGTCGGAAGCGACACAAAACATCGTGCGAGACAGTATATGTTTCGGCAGGTATGACGCCACCAGAGGGACGACTTTCACGGCATATTTCCTGGGAAAGGTATGTCTAGCAAGGAATCTGGAGCCGAAAATCCCAGAAGAAAGTTTAGTGACTAAACTCGCCTTTCATTACGAAGAGGGTGTCTCCAGAGCGCGGCTGGGTAGCCAAATTAAGACCATCCAATCCATGGCAGCTCTACTAGAAGATTACGAAAGGGAGCGTTATTACCGTAGAAGCCGACAGCGGGACGACAGGGGCGAAAACAAAAATTTTCAGAACGGCTACCAATATAACAACACTAACTACCGTCTTAATTATAACAACCGCAACAATGCAAATAACCCGACTAACGAGTCGCATAATAGAACAAATAACAATCCGACTAACCAACCAAATAACGGCTATAATAACAATAATAGGCCGAACAATTATTATAACCAATACAACCGTCCAAATAACACACAACATCAACCCTATAGGCCGAATAACACCAGTTACAACCGGCCAAATTTTAACAGCAATACAAATGACAATCGAAATCGCAACAACACAGATCGTAACTATCGTCAAGTACATTATGTGAGGGCCGAAAGTGACGGGAGAAATAGGTCGTTCTATCAGGGACGAAGAAGTGCCGACCGAAATGCTTACGGACACCGGTACAGTGATAGCAATTACGGACGTGACACCAGAACCAACACGGGCCGAAGTCGTAGCCAAGAAGTGTACTGGCGTGACCGGTACGAAGAGGATCACAACCAGCCTGAACCCCGACCGTCAACGAGCGGAAGTCCGCCAATAGATCAGCAAGACGATCGTTACAATCAGTCCGTGATGACGTTAAACTAGGAGCGGCAGTGAAAACCCTACTCGTACCCTCACTGAACCAGTCTATTGGGTTAAATCGCACCGTTACTCAAACCAACGGCGAACACACAATTACAATCGTGCACAATAATTATTTGAAGAATATTATAGAGGAACTCCTCGAAGAAAGTAGCAACCAATCTGATAGTAAACATAACGAGATTGCTTATATTTCAACGCAAGTCAACGGAGTACCAGTACAAATTATGATAGACACTGGATCCAATATCTCATTAATCGACAGTATTGAGCTTCAGAAAATTCAAGAAGCAAGTAAGACAATTATACTTACGCTACCCATCAGCAACATTGTCCTTGTAGGAGCGACCGGACGACAAAACAGAACCGTCCGAAAACAAGTGCAACTCGAACTGACAAGCAATGGACAAACCGTGACAATGACTTTTTTAGTAGCCAGTGGATTACCATTCCGGATGCTAATTGGTTGCGATATGCTGCGCCAATACTCAGCCATAATTGACCTGAGTCAATACAAACTTATTTTGAAGAAGAATGACATACAGTGGATATCTGAACTGACCAATAGTGAAGAAGTACAGCCACATGAAACAATGTACCATATCCAAAAGTACAGAAATACTGGAGAACATGTACTAAATAATAGGATTTATGACGAGACCGACAATGAAGAACTATGGCAAGAAAAACTCGAAGAAATCCGAACTTTCCAGAGAGAGAAAACGAGCGCTCAATTAACAGTTCAACAAGCTGAACAACTGATAGAAGTATATAAGCGTTACAAGCACGTATTTTCAAATACACCTGGAAAGGTCAGAGATTATCAGTGCGAGATTCAATTCCGAGAGCCTGTCAACTTGATAAAAACATCTTACCCGATCACAATTTCCAAATGGCGAAGGATATCAATTCGATGAAGTTCAATTTCACAATAAACTATTAGAAAAGACTGACAAAATCAGAGAAAAATATAAGCAAATGCAACCGAAGCCCATACAATATCAGATTGGAGAGCAAATATTACTCAAAAACAGAGGATTGCCAAGCACCATGGAAGGAATAGCCAAGAAGCTATTGTTACTGTACACAGGACCCTACATAGTAAGCAAAGACAACCAAAATAATACATATGAGATCGTAGACCCAAGGACACAAAGAATAAAGGGGACATTTAACCAAACCTCTATGAAAAAATATTATTAAAAATGAGAAAAAACCATCCTGAAACCAATTAATAAATAACTAGTGTTAAACAGTAAGAAAAATAAACAAAACCAATAATAATAAAAAGGTCATGTATACCATACCCACTAACAATATCGAATCACGAAGAGCTAGAGAGAGTGAATAAAAGAAAAAGAATATAATTTGAAACAATGTATTGTATAAACTAAAAAATAATAATTTGTGAAGAATCCTACAAATGATATTTATTTTATAGTCGCATTAAGACTACTTGTATAATTTTATAATGATTGACGGTAGATAAGTCCAGCAATCAAATGTGTATTTTACGGCGGAGCAATGGAGTCAAAAGTACCCCTCCGATCCGATTTAATATAATGATAGGGAAAAATGTTAGGGAATTAGATATCAAAGGGATAAGAACATTAAAATAAAATATGATACAAAGATCAAGAAGTATATTGACACTAAAAAATAAAAAAGAACCTATTGCTCTAAAATAACCAGTGATTGAGAAAGTAAAATGAAATAATGATTGATAATTCCAATCAAAAAACTGAACGATATTTGTTGAAATAATCAATTTTAGTGGCAGGGCAATATGTAATGGTACATATCTTCACCTAACCATAATGAAGAAGACATGACCAGATAATTTATTTAGTCATTGACACTAGAGTAAAAAGGGATGAATTATAATAGAAGAATGGGTGAATCAGAATAATAAAACGATCAGACATATCGAGGTAGTCAGGACAGTAACTTATATTAATTCTTAGTAGTAACAAACAAACAAGTCAAAATAGTAAATACTGAAACAAGACGATTTAACCCGAATAGCCCAATAGATGGTAAGCGAGAGAGTAGAACTAGCCCCAAAGGACCAAGAACAACCTGATGATGACAACTACAAATAGAATAGAAATAGCCATCGCTCCAACACAAGTGTAAATAAGAAGAATAGTGACTAAAAGACAATTAACCTATAAGTATAGTGAAATAATCAGCCACAACACTAAGGAAGTGACGGATAATGTATGACAAAAGAAAATGAACTAAGAAAGAACACCAAACTTGTATTAAACCAAAGAAAATTGTATATCATATTAATAATTGTAAGGACAGACAAACTAGAGATACGAATTATTAAGTACTTAAAATATAGAAGGGCACAGTAAACCCCAAACAGATAGAGTAAACTATGACAAATCACACTAGCACAATACTAACATATTTGTGATACAATAAACCAACATGAACTTGTTAATATTATAATTAAACCTTGTAAAGTGAGAGGTAGAGAGTTAGAGAAATAGTGAACATAGTAGAGTGAGAAAGAGAATTTAAAGTTAGGTAATACCCACTAGTAACACTTAAATTAAACATATAAAGTGCAAAGTGATAGTGTGAAAACCCCAAATTAAATAGAACCCTATTGATAGGGATTGACACCAAATAATCAGTGTTAAAACCATTAGTAAAGAGTTAAGAGTGATCGAAGACCATCAGTGAGTGGTAAAATAATAAGTGAAGGCTGATAATGGCTAGTCACAGAAAGGACTGTGACACTTAATAGCAATTATCCAGTGAACACAAGAGTGTTAATAACTAGATGAAACAAAGTGTAACAGACTAGATAAGTAGATTTTAGATAATAGTAGTACTTACTACTTGCCACATTTTAGTTGCAAGTCTTAATAGTAGGGAATAAGTTGTTAATTAGTATTGTTAATCATGTATTCAAGAACGAATGACTATCAGTGTGTTAATACACCAAGATATATGAGTTTATTCACAGAAATAAGAATCCAATATCATTGATTTAAAATGATACATTAGAGAATATTTTTCATGACAAACAAATAATAATAAAAACAAGATATTAACATTAGATAATAAACAGTTGTTGAAAAGTCAGTTATGGCTTAATGTCATTTAGAGTTAGTCATAACAATATACCATTGTATTAATAATTAATCCATGTTTATGTCTTTATTTTTTATGTCAAGTAATAATTATAATTTGTCAAAGAGTATGGGGAGATGAAGAGTATGAGTGAATAATATGTTTCAAATAATTATGTTTAAATGGATAAGAATTGTGTTTTAATGACTAATGTTTATGTTCCAATAATGATGTTTAAATGATAAGAATTATGGCTATGAGAATAGTTAAGACCATTAGATGTTATGCCATATGTTATAAGAAATAAGATTTAAAAACCATCAGACACCAGTAAACAAGAAACAAACCATACATTCAAATACAATGACACCAAAAATGAATTATCACAGTAGACAAGTTAATATAGGGAAACAATAAAATTATACGCAATTACAAGAACCGACTTAAACATTGAATAAATAAACAAAATCTTGTATTCAAACAATTATAACCCATTACAAAGAAAATAGGCAATTGCTGTTTAAGCCTATGCAAATTCCCAACCGTCAACTACCAAAAAACTTCAATTTATAGAATTAAACACTGACATTAGGAAGACTAAACCACATAAACTATGAAATACAAATAGACAATCATTATAAGACAGAAATAGTATGATAATAATGTAAATTGAGAAAACAGTATAATTAATTAAGATTCACAAAACTGTCAAAATGTTGATACCTAAGTGAACACTATAATATTGGATGTCAAATTAATCCTTGAGCAAAAATATGAACAGTGGTGATAATATTTATTACTAAAAAGGGAGTACTGAAGATTAATTACATTTAGAAGATTTGTAACCAGTTTGAATACAAATTCAAATAATAATTAACCAATTTCAGCCAATCAAAAAACTTTGAGTAACCATGGCAACAACCGAATATTGAAAAAATTCAGTTAGAAACAATGACTTTATGTAGTGACGCCAAACTGAAGAGACGCCACGCGATGAAGGGCCCAAATTTTCATTAGAAAAAACGTATAAGTGCCCATAATTTGGAGAAGGAATAGCGGTACATCAGATGAGAGGCCTTTACAACCAATATCTACCAAGGACCAGCCGAAATTAATCCAGATGACCGGAAAATCCCAATAATCCAATCTGAAGAAGATGACAACCTAATTTTGAGCCCAAGATCAGAAGTAGGAAGAATCTACATTGACACATTACTTCATATGGACGAATGACTATGCCCATCATAACTACTAACGTTGAGTATTGCTGAAGTTATTTGATTATTATTATAAAACAAATTCTCTTTCCAAAACTTTTAACTATAAAATAAAACTCTCACTATAACTGAATATTTTCAAGGATTAATAAACCAAAGAAATAACTTTGTAAACATTGAATGAACACATGATAACCTATGTTACACAAAGACACTGTCACACTTCAACACCACAATATTCAATTTATAACAAACCTTGTATAATTTTAATGATCACAGACTTTTAATTATATGTTCTAATTTTGTTATCTTGTTATGCAAACCTCTGTTTCGTACTTAAAAGAACCCATTTGGCAGATTTATTTTGTGAAATAATAACCAGAATCAATTGTAAACATTGCACTACCAACCCAGCGCTACGCTGAGCGAGAGATTATATTGCCGAGGCTAAAACTTTTATTATAACAGTCATTATTTTCGTGAAGCTTTAACTATAATTAACAAGCAAAAGTATAATAAAAAAGTGCATACTGATAACAAACTGTCCAGTATTTATTTGTAGAATATATTATGTATATTTTGTTTGCTAGCAGTGGGTCGACATAACCAACATTAATTCAAGTTGGCAACACGTGTTCCCCCACTCACACGAGAATCAGTCACAAGCCAGACGGCGAACTATTCGAATTTTTCGATAACAAATCAACAAACTACACAAACGTTAAACTTTAATATTATTATCCACACGACAAAAATCTTCCTTTTTTAGAAAGTGACGATCCCAACAGTGGGGCTTTTCGTTTCTATACAACGACGCAAACAGTGGGGCATCTTTATCTAACACCCCATAATAAAAAGATATTATTACAATATATATATATATGATTTTTCGCGTTTTTTGACCAAAAACTGCCAATATCTCAATGAAGATGCATTTTTTCGTAAAAAAGTTTCAAATAAAAGTTGTTCAAATTTAAATTTCCTACGAAATTGATCGTATGAAAAAGCGGAATTGCTCCCGTAAAAGCGGAAAAACCGCATGTATATTGTAACGTATTTTTTTTGTACAAATTTAATTTCAAATACAAATTCACTTCTATTTGTTTTTGAATAGCCCCACGTCCAGGGCGACAAATATATGCTACGTATTTATGTGTATACAAATTTATATGTACTTTAATTTGTATAGCCCCACGTTCTTTGGGAGCCAAATATGCAACAATACATATACATAAATTTAGCGTGACCGGTCTCACGTTCAAGATTGACAAATTATGTAACAATATAGCATTTAAATTGGGTTTCAGGTGTATCTGCAATAAGAACTCTATGTAACTTGTAACGGTATTTCAAATTTATTTGATATTATTAAAATTTGTGCACATGGCACTGACTTCGATTTAAAACACTCGTTATTATTTGTTATTATGCCATAAGGCTTATGCTATATACATCCTTACTGATTAAATATTCTATGCTACTAATTATTGTATCAAAGAAAAATCTCATTTCCAGACTACTCAGTCAATTAGTGTGTTTCAAAATATCAATATTTAAATCTCTTTTTATATATTGTAATGTACTCAAAATATTAATAGTTATTGAATTTATCTTTTGTTTCTCAGTACTGATTTATCTCAAATACTAATTGTTTTCATTTAGATGCTTTGTATTCATTTTATTTCATATTAATTTGAGCTCTTGTTACGTTAATCGTATTTCTAAAACATCTATGATTGTAATTCTACTTTACAATAAACATTGGCTCTTACTTTGAAATAAAATAGAAATGTCTTTAATTGTCTTTGAGTTCATTGTACGATTAAGATATAAATAAGTTGTGTATCACCTTATTGTCGTCAATCATACTCGATCATTTTGATCCATCTGTAGTCGTCCTCGTCTCGCACTCCAGCTCCTCTTGTCCAACGTCGAATCACTCCTCTTGTCCAGCGTCGAATCACTTCTTGTCCAGCGTCGACTCGCTCTTCTTGTCCAGCGTCGAATCACTCTTCTTGTCCAGCGTCGAATCGCTTTCTTGTCCAGCGTCGTATCACTCTCTGGAACTCTCCTCGTGCTGTTTCTGACGTCAATGGATCTTCTCATGTAATTCTTCTTATGTATATCTTCTTATGAAATTTTGTTATTATTTTGTTATTATTTAAAAGTGATTGTATTTACAACTTAGTTACATAGTTGTATGTAACTGGAAAATTTAAACTATTTACAAAAAAATAAATACGCCGTGCGGACGGGCATAAGCTCCCGCTCCACCGTGGATGATTTAAGAAAGAGAACCACTGTAGCTTGTGTGTCCTATTTATACCCATGTCTTGGTCGACACCTGCAGTGGTACGAAATCGACATGTCAGAAACTGTCTCTGGATTCAGTTCCCCCACTCTTTGTCAATTTCGCTATTTCTTATATTTCTGCGAATTGCAGAGTCCTGTAAGTATACTATTATACTTATCTTATAACTATTTTTTCAACACATGTTCACTGTAATTTTGGACATTGCAACTTAACCCTTTCGATTTGTACACAGTTATTTCACTATTACACTCGTACGGTGTGTCATTTTCACGTGGTTTTCGTACACAGTATTTAGTAAATTTTATTACATTTTATTGTGTTTTTGGATTTAACTTCTTAATTATAGTTTATGAATAATTACGGAAAAACAGTAATTATGCAATTATTCATCTTGGGGTGGTAAACTCGCCTGCATAGACCTGCGTTCACACACACTAGCAAAATACTGGTGTCCACACTTTCAGTTACATTTGTGTGTGTGTGCACGTCGATTCAGGTCGAAACACCTGTTCATATTTTTGTCTGAGCCAAGCTTGCAATCTCTGACATGCTTATTTCTAATACATTATTAATTATTTACAGTTTATTAGGTATATTTAAATTTCTATATTCAATGCTCAGTACATCACTTATTTGTACTCTCGCAATATATATATATATTTTTTAAATGAACTACAGATTATGTGAAAATTAATGTTTTGGAGCCAAAATAATTTTTTTTTATTGTTTTTCATTATATTTTTCAAATTTTTGAAAAAAAACCAACAATATGGAAGATTTGTGCTTACTTTGCGATTCCGCATTAGGTGATAATAGTGTGCGAGTTGGAGATAAGGCAAGAGCATCGATGATTGAAGCAAGCATCAGGATGCAAGATGGCAGAGACAAACTCATCAAGGATAGAGCAGAATTATTTGTTCATGTTAATTGCAAAAAATGCTATTCTTCACGGAGACATTCAAATTCTTCAAGACAGTAACAGGTCATGCAGCAAGAACAATGGATTCAGCAGGCGAATTCAAATTTGAAAATCAATGTTTTTACTGTAAAAAAAATTGTTCTGATACACTAATTTAAAAAAATCCGAAAATGAATATACGTTTTGCTGCTAAGAATTCGCGAGATGTTCTTCTTGACCGTACGAACGAATCCAATTCTGAAAAATATGCTCATGTCAAAGAGCGTTTAGAATCATGTACAGATTTATTAGCTGCAAAAGCAAGATACCATCGTAGTTGCTACAGGAATTTTATGAATGACTTGAATCAAGAAGGAGAACGTCGTAATAAAACTGTAACTTTTTGGAGTACGTTGACCAGCATTTAAAAAAAAAACACAAAAGAAAAACAATTTTCTTTTGAACTTTGTATAAATTTTACGGCCGAAGCTACTGTATGGTCTACAAAACTTAAAGAAAGCATGTTGACATTTTGCGGCAACCACATACTTTTTCACGAATATAAAGATGACATTATTATAACTTATCGAAATTTGCATCAAATATGTTTAGAATTTTACGCAAAAAAAACAAAAAGATCCTGCAGAAGTTAAAATGCAAATTGTTGAGAAAGCAGGAAAAATTATTTTGGACGATATTATGAGTGAAAAATTCGAGACAGATACTGTAACGTAACAGAGTTGAGGTTCCCGACGTTACATAAAAAACTGTGTAAACATGATTTAAAACAATGCCCAAAGCATGTTATAATTAAATACAAGAAGGCCCATCTCACCTCAAAAATGCAGTAAAGGTACCTAGTAAGGTTACTAAGTAATAAAACATCAAAAGTGTACCTAAATCTAAAATATGTAATGAGTAGTATGAGATGTAAAACATAAACATTGTGTCTAGTGGGATGAGTTTAATGTGTAGGAGTTGAGTATAATATACTGTTCAATTAATATTTAATGTGTTATAAAATGTACTTGGTGTTGTACTGTATCATGATATAGTGTTTACAGGATATTTATTTTATGTTTTGAGTGTAGTAAGTGTGGAGCTGTTGCTTTAAGGAAGTACTAAGTCATAGGTACTCATTTTATTCATGTTTTATTCATTGTATTTAAATAATTAAGTACAAATATATTTATTAGGTATGATATTATGTTAAATGTATTTGCTTTAATTGATTAATGAAGATGTTTAAATTAATATTTGTAAATTTGGCCAGGAAGGCAATAAGTGTTAATAAGTTGGCAAGTAGTTTTTATAATTATGTTAAAAACTAATTAAGGGTTCAATTATGAACTAAATAATATAATGAATTGAAACCAGGAAATTAAAATTGATATAAGTGGCCATAAGCCAGTACAGTAGGTCAGGTAAAGAAAAATTAAGTTAAAAACAAAACAAAATTATAACAGGGGTAATAAAACCAATAGGCCTAAGTTCAATATTTGGAAAAGGAAATTAATACCTTTTTAATAAGTCCAGTCAGATGAAAATGTAGTAAAATGTATATGGTTTAATAAGGCAGATTACGTGAGAGTTTTATGTGATTTAGTGTAATTCCAAGCATGGAGTATTATATTAAATAAGAGTAGTAATATTTTCTAATTCTGGCTCTAGGATATCACATATTATCCAATGACAGAAAGTAATGGTTGTTAGGGTAACTGAAATGCAAGAAATTTTGTTGATTTCAAAATTCAATTGTTACATGTGGATGGGTTAAGTTAAATTAATACGAATCCAGAAAACAATTTATAAAAAACTTTAATATTCGATTGTTATATGCTATTGGGAACAGTTCAGTAGACAAATTTAAACATAACATAAAAATAAAAATGAATTAACCTTAATAAATCCAATGTCTTAAAGCCAATCCATTAAAACAGAACTGAGTAACAATTACTGAACTAGATTTCAGGAAATATAAGTCTACACCTCCTCAAAGTTGCGGAATTAATAAATCCTTCTTCAAACTAATTCCATTAAAGGCGTGATGATGAACCCAATTTACAATTAAACCAAGATTCTTCTTGAATGGACAAGAAGTCAAAATTAATGCAAATATAAACCAAACATACGCAAAGAACCGTTGGCATTGAAGTAATAAACCTCACTTTCAAGAGATTGAAGAAATTGTAATACTACACCAATTCCACTGGGACCGGCAACCACTAGGATCGCGAAGAAGAACGAAGAACAGAAGAACTCCTGTTACACTCCGGGACATCACCTTTCAACCTTTATTGATAATCTGGACGCATTTTTTGGTCAAAAGTAACCTCATCAGTACATCTTCATGCGGTTATAAACAGACACGGCTATCTTGAGTATCGCATTGTACGGTAACAAACCAGCTTATATTTAATTTTATACATTAAGAATTAATAACAATTTGTAATACTTAGTAACCTTAATTTTACATTACCTGGCCTTACTAATCGTTAAAAGAATCACATGTACCCTGGGATAAGAGATAAACAGAAAATTATATTTAAATTGTATTATACAGCACTAGTCCATTAACAAATCGATTCAGCATTGTACGATCGATATTACGATCCGATAATCTATGAAGACGACTGTTGGAATTTAAAAAAATAATATAATAAAGAATCCTTCTTGTATGTGATGATGTTCTGTGTTATTGTAGAATAGTTATTGCATTTTGATTGGGGAGTAATTTACAGATAAAGAAGGTGATAAAACCGTCAAGTGAAACGAACTAACCTATAAAAACGAGTCAATTACTAATAACAGCGCTCGTTGCAGACAGCTGGTGAATACGGGAGAGTGCCGAACTAATGTATTCTCTTCGCCACACTTGGGTCAATTTAAATAATACGGACCGAATAGGGTTGGAGAGAATTACCGAATTATTAACTATAATACCCGTAATATGGCGTTATTCTCTGGTAAAACACTTAGTAATTGATTAACACAGGGCTATGTTCAACATACGAGTTGCAGCAACTATATAATAAATAATTGTTTTCTTTTTATAAATTAATATTGATTTGCAGGAGGTCTCATCTACAACAACATAATAAACATTTTCCTTATAAACAGATTGAATTTGTTAATTCAAAATTTTTTTAAATTAACAATAAACCCGTACCAACGTGGAGCTTGATTAAACACCAGTAAACATTATATATATATAAGCCCGTTACAAATTGGCGAACCCAACAGTGGGGCTTTTAAACATCCTCAAATATCATTAATAACAAAAAAACGATCACTAGTTAATTCGTTACAATACTTATGATCCTCCACAAACCTTTTTTAATAATGTTGAAACAGTCATTCCAAAAACCTTGAGGAGATTTTTGGACGTAGTAATGCAAAAAAATAAAAAAGGAAAATTAAAACCACATGAAATTAAAATTATTTCTATTGCTCATGCTATTATGCACGCAGCTCGTCCCAAGGCTTTCATTTCCAATACATTACTAGGACTTGCAGCAACTCTTGACAGAAAATTTGGTTCTCGAGAATTAATTGATATTCTTTCCAAAATGGGATTTTGTCATTCATATAAAGATACTCAGATATTTGAGGGTTCTATTATTGTAAACAACCTACAGCCAAAAATTTCCGGTTACATTCAGATGGTCTCCGATAATACAGATTGGAACACCAAAACAGAATATGGCCATGGAACATTTCATGCGTCAGGAAATATTTTATGCGTAACTTCATCAGATGCTATCGATACAAATTATCGAATTAACAAAATCGACGATATGCCATCAGATGCTGAATTTTCCAGCCATGGTATTATTTCATTGAAAACATGTCCCCAAAATTTAGATACAGTAATCGGTTTAAATGGCATATCAGCGAAGGATGTCTGCGATTTAAATAAAATCAACATGGATATTGTTTTAAGAAAATCAGAATTCATCTGGCTTGCAGCAAAACATATTTATTCTTTTAAATATACGGGCTGGAATAGTTTTATGGAAGGCTTGTTTGATGGAGAAAGTTGTTTTATCACGAGTAATGCCATTACCATTCATTGATGCTGCAGCATCTGACTTGAACACTATATACACTGTTTTATTGGAAGCTAATTCGAGACGTATTAAATCAAAGCAACATCATATATTTTTGACTTTCGATCAACCTCTGTATACAAAAGCTCAAGAAGTAAAGGCTCGTCATAGCGGATTTGAAAATGTTATCATTCGCCTTGGAGGTTTCCATATGTTATTGAGTTTTATGGGCTGCATTGGAAAAATTATGCAAAATAGTGGTTTAAAAGAAATATTACAAACTGTTTACGCAGCTAATTCTATTGATAAAATATTAGAAGGTCATGTATATTTTCGAGGTGTTAGAGCCTTCTCATTGGTGCACACCGTACTAGCGAAACTTTTATTCATTGAGATGGAAAAGGAAAATCTATTGAATGAGGAAGATACTATTGTGCTCAAACAGTTACTTGAAAATGTAAATAATATAAATAAAGCTAATACATTTGAAGAACCTGTTTTCAAGAAAGTATATTCAGCGTTTAGCGAATATTTAGAGAAAGTTGCCTGCCGTGGTAAAACTGCCAAATTATGGATACAATTTTTTAAAATGACTTCTCTGATGAAACAGTTTTTAGAAGCAGAGAGGTCGGGAAATTGGAAATTGCATTTGGACAGTGTTCAAAGAATGCTACCAATTTTCCATGCAGCTGGACATTATAAATATGCTGAGTACGGACATTTGTATTTGCAAGAAATGTTAAATCTCGAGAATATCATGCATTGGGAAGAATTTGATAAATTTACAAAGAAAGGTTATTTCACCATTCGGCGCACTGACAAATTTTACTCAGGAATTTTTTCAGATCAGACTATAGAACAAATGCTAATGAGGCAGATAAAAATAAAAGGTGGATTGATAAACAGAGGGTTATCAGAACACAATATGGGCAAATGGATCGGCTGTTTAATTGCTTTAGTAGATATTTCTTCAGCACTTTGTGAATTTGTTGGATTGGATTTCGGAAGCTCTGAACAGCACAAAGACGCTAGAAAAAATAAAACTAGTGACGATGTTAAAGTAATGAATGTCATTTTCGACTTTCTTCAGAAAAACATCCTTTTCCATCCACTCCAGAAATTTTTTCAATCGTCTCAGGATTAAAAGGAAACACAATTGTTAATTGTTATAATGCCTTTGAAACTGGCTTAAAATTTTTTAGCGATATTGTTAATAGAAAATTCACATATTTCAAATTAAAAAAAGCCAACTCAGTTATAACTTTGGCTGATATGAGTGCAAAAATAATGATTAATGGTAGAGAGCCTTCTATAGATCTGGAAGCAATTTTTATGCGCTTACTCAAATCAAATGAGCGTAAAACAAATCTACAAAAATACATCACGTCAGAATGTGCAGCTGTGCCAGCAACTCTTTTCGATGGAATTAGCTTCAGAAAGACGCAAAAATCAAAGTTATATGAAATGTACACACCATGTAATATATGTAATACACTTTTAAATATAGGCCTTATATCACTACTATTTTGTTACTACTTTGATACTACTTGGCCTACGAGCATGTATAAAGTAAGAGTTTATCAAATTAAATTATTCAATGACAAAATTAATATTTATCGCATATCAAATTTTAATAATAAGATATCACACTTACTTTCGTGTACCGACTCTTTAGAATTATCCCAGGGCGCCAGTAATAAATAAACACAATTTAGTTGTTATTAATTAAATTTTTTAATAACAGTTGTATTCAAATATTACAAATTTATCATTCAGTACTTTATTCATTTACTATCAAAGTTATTAGTGTTTATTTCTTAGCAATGGATTCTTAGACTGATTGAGTCACCAAAACAAGATTGTTATTAATAAGCAATATAAAATGATTGTTCATTGTTGTTATTTACGTGTCTGTTGAATTACTCTGCGATGCGATGTCCTCTGCGATGTGGTTTCCAGGCTGGTGATCAGAAGTTATCCGTTGAATAATTATCCTTGTCAGGTCGCACTAATTACACTGGTTTCACAAGTATTACACCATTCACTCAACATGCTTAGTGATAATTACAAAGGTGCTGTATACTAATACACTTGTAGAAAAACACAGTATTTCATTAACAAAGCTAAGTGCGTCTAACACCAGATTAATAACGGCTATTGATCGACTGTCCCGTACAAATGACGTTTCACACATTTAAATCGCTAGGTAACTCGACTTTTAAACGGTTGATGTTGTATTAATTAAAACTTAGATATGTTACTCGGTTTTAAGTTGATCTTCTTTAGTTGCGCTCGAGTCCTTCTTATGACATTTATTAAGTGTTTACGATGCTAACTTCCGCACAGATTACTATCGCGTTACCGTAACTGACTTACGTGGCGATTGAAATATACTTATTAAAATTACTGAAAAATTATTATTACAACTAATACGATTCTTAGTGTTGTGATTTTCCCGTAGACTAAAATAAATATTACGAGTCTAATATCTGTAATCTCTCCGTTGACTGCCTTAACTTCTTACACACCGTAATTTTATACTTCGCTACAAACTACCCTCACTCAATATTGACAAACTACACGCATATTGGTCTGACTTACCGCTAAATTCAAAACTACCCAATCTGTTTAACGAAACAACCCGCGTAAAAAATGACGCTATCCGTTATTCGTCCACAAATTGCGCGTGAACACGTGGTAGGAAAACTTCGCGTCACTATCCATCTCACTTCATACGCCTCTTTCTAAAATATAGCTCCTTTTGTTAGATGCACTTAACTTTTACAACCTTAGTAAATGTTTCTTACACCCTAGCAAACAATACAGTCTTATGACGGTCCATCCCGCCCGTGACAATTTGTAATTTTTTAGCCGACTTACAGGCGTCGACGCAAGGTCGTCTATTGAATTTCTGCCGCTCCTTACTACATATTTTAATGTTTTCTTACTTCTAAAGAAAACCACCGCTTTCTATAAATTTATATTTCTCCCTGGGTATCATATGACTTTGTCCCCGTAAAACTGTTGAGAATGCAATTTTCCGTGATAACCAATCACTGATAACATTCCTTATACAAGAAACAAAAACTATGTCATCGATGGTGGATTTTTGCAATGTTACAATGACATTTCGTCCTAACATCTGTTTACGTTCTACTTCACTTAACTTACTCTTACAATGTAGTACATTCATAATAACTACGCTAATATCTTTTGGAATCCTTATACAATTTAATAATTAACAAAGATTATCTTATTTATTACAACAGTATTCGAATCTTACAATTATTACATATGTAGACGTTGTGTGCTATTACAATCTGTTTAGTATCTATGCAGTATCAGTGTTCGTGTGTGTAGTAATGGGTCACTGCTCATAATACGGTTTTAATTATTATATTAAAATTATAATATATTACGGTATATTAAAATTTCCTCTGATACATCCTGGTCGTCGTGCGTCTTCTAGCTGGTAGGTTGCTGTTCCGAGTTCCTTTGTTATTTTATATGGTCCTTCAAATAAATTGCAAAATTTCCCTATTATCTTCTTGTTAAGATCTGAGATTGGATACGCGCGTAGCAACACCTTATCTCCTATTTGGAATTTTGAAATCTGATGAGCCGCGTGATTCGATTTGTCCTTTTTTCTCCCTTTTCTTTTATGCGTAAGTAAATATTATGATAGTTAATTGGTTGGCTTGTCGGCATCATTGCCTTGTCAAGATATTTGGTCCAGTCCCGCTCAGGTTTTCTTCCCCACTGTGCCTCGTACGGTTTCAATTGTCTCGTGGTATGTTTGATTTATACATGCTTCAACTAGATTAAGAAATTGTGCCCACTTTGTGTGTCTTTCGGATGTCAATGCCCTAAACATGTTGCCTAATTGTCTATTGATCCTTTCGGCCAAATTATTGCACGGATTGCGAACAGCGGTATATTTTGGTTTAATACCCATCTCCGTCAATGCTGTGATCCATCGTTGACTAGTGAATTGGGTACCGTTGTCAGTCAGCATTGCTGATGGCCTTCCCACTTCTTCACAATACAATTTAATTTTATTTATAGTGGCGGTCGTGGTGGCTTGCCTTAATTTATATAATTTTACATATTTGGTGAAGTTGTCAATCACAGTGAGTATGTACCTGACCTTGCCTGTGGATACCGGTAATGGTCCATAGTAGTCAATACTAACTAGTTCACTCTTGTTTTGGGGTATGACAGGCTGCGTTTCGCCTACCATTCGTTTAAAATGGTCCTTGCTTTTCTGGCATGTTTGACAAGTTTTCGTAATTAATTTGGTAAGCTTATTAACTGAGTTCCCCGTGAAATTTTCTTTGAACAGGTGATATGTACGACGATTTCCCACATGACTGTATGCCTGACGTCGTATACAAAAGTTTTGTGATGACTGTATGTATTGTGGCAAAGTTCTTTGGTCAACAAAAGTTTCCATATCCCCTTTTCGCTTCGGTATAATTTGTCATTGTGCCAACTGTATTTTTGGGCAAGTTTATGTTGTTTATTGGCTCGTATTACGTCGATAATTTGCTTCAATTTCATGTCGGCTAGTTGATAACTTCTTATATTCTTGAGCTGCTCCTTAGCCTCCTTACTGATGCGGATGTTGATAAGATTGATCTCTAACTCCTCGGTTCGATCGATTGGTTGTTCCTCGTCCATGTCTTCAGGATGCCTGCTCAGGATGTCCGCCAGGATGTTATCTCGCCCCTTGCAGTGAATGATGTCGAAATCATACTCCTGTATAGCGAGAATCCATCGCGTTATGCGGGAATTATTTAGGTGGCACTTTTTTATGAATATTAACGCCTTGTTGTCAGTAATGATTGTAAAAGGCTTACCCAGTACGTAGGTCCTAAATTTTTGCAAACAGTATACAACACTCAGTAGCTCTAATTCTGTGGTGAAGTAATTACGCTCAGCTCCCCGTACCACGCGGCTTGTATATGCGACTACTCCAATGTCGTTATTCTCGTCTAGCTGGTAAAGCTGGCCTCCCAGCGTATAACGACTCGCATCCGTCTGTAGGTAGAAACGCTTGTTGGGGTCAGGATGTTTAAGAACCACTGATTCGATGAATAATTCCTTGACTCTCTCAAAATGCTGATCCATTTCCTTTGTCCATTTAAACGTGGTATTCTTTTTTAATAAGTTTAACAACGGTTGCGTCGCCTCGGTGTATTTATTGGTGAATCCGTTGTAAAAATTGGTTAAGCCCAGAAATCCTTTAAGTTGTTTTTTATTCTTTGGCTTCCGAAATTCCTGAATGGCTCTAATCTTATCCGGTGCGGCGGTAATACCCTCTGTTGTTAAGCGATATCCCAGATAATCAATCTCTTTACGAAACAGCTGCGATTTTTTAAAGTTGACAGTTAAATTAGCTTGTTTGATGTCACGTAATAATAATTTTAAGTGCCGTAGGTGCTCTTCCACGCTATCCGAGATACATAAGCAGTCATCAACATATAAGATCGTAAATGCCTTCACTTCTTCCGACAATACTCGGTCCAAACCACGCGTTAAACTTGCTAGGCTAGTCTTCAATCCGAACGGCGTCACTGTGTACCGATAGCACTTGCCTTCGTACAAAAACCCAGTAAAATCTCTACAATCCTGACGCAATGGGATTTGCCAAAATGAGCTACGGAGGTCAATTGTGGACATGACTTTAATGTTACTACATTTTGCCAGTATCTCGTTAATTGGAATGGCTCCCTCATGGTCTGGAACTGTTACTGAATTCAGCTTACGGGCGTCCAAACATAATCTAACCGTCTGGTCTTTCTTTACGACAGTAACCATAGGGTTGACGTATGGACTCTGGGCCCTTTCAATAACACCATGCGCCTCCATTTTCTGGATTTCTGCCTTCACTGCTTCCTTGTATCTCATCGGAATCGGCCAACCTTTCTGACAGTAGGGTGTCCGATAGATGACTTCGAATTTATGTTGATACGAGTTAATCCTACCTGGCGTATCCCGGAATACCATTTTATTATCCATTAAAATATGCTTTAGCTCGCTCCGTTCAGCTTCGGTTATTTCTGTGATAGTTTGTACCTTCTGTCCAATCAATTCTTCGATCTCTTCATCGGCAGATGCGAGTTCTACTCGTAGTATCTCCGCTGTAGTTCCTTCCTGGTTTTGATCTCCCTGAATGATTAATCGTTTGTTGTTCAGGTCGATCACACACCCATTTTTTCCAATAACCCTATGTCTAAGATACAATCTTTTATTAATTCTGGGACAACTACGAAGACACTATCGACTCTTAAACCTTCGATTTGGACAGTTAATAGGATTTGTTGTGTGACCCTTTTTGACTTATTGCCGGTTGCACCCTTAATTACGGTATTCGACAATTTTAACATTTCTAGATCACCCAATTCCTTTTTATTGTCTTTAAGCCACTGTTCTGAGACAGCGTTTAATTGGCTCCCGGTGTCCAATAAGGCGCATGTAGACACTCCGTTCAACGAGACACTTACTTCCGGACATTTATTAACTTTACATATTATGTTGACATCATCATTATCCATTAAATCATCTCTTAAATCTAGAAAAGTAGTGTTAATATATTTACTAATATTACTTAAGTCTACTTCATATTTACAGAACTTAGCTAGTTTTTTGGCATAACGGTATTAACTTTGTTACCGTTCGCACCGCTGGTCGATGGAATAGGTTCGTTCTCATTTTTAAACTTGTTTGTTCGTTTGGGGTAGTGTGAAGTAACTGGCCTACTTTCAGTTTCATTTGCGCGTCCGTGCTCAGCTGGTCGCTCTCTTTCCTCTTCGCCCCTCGTCCATGATTTACGATCTCGCCGTCCGTCATAGTACCCTCGGCTCGCCTCCCTGGTGTCACTTCTCAGACTCATAAATTCTAAGACCTGCTCAAATTCATTGATTGTCACTACACCACGAGTAATTATCGCAACCCGTATTTCATGCGGATAATGTTTAGTAATTTTTCTAATTAAATATTTATCAGGTATTGGCGGAATTAATTGTCGGTTTTGTAACAGTTTACGCTCTAAGTATTGGATCATGTTCATTCCATTCTCTGCGTGATACCTTCCGAATTTCAGTTCATTGCGTACTCTCTCTTGAATGACGTCATTCCAATATTTACTTATAAATGCGTCAGTGAAATCCACAAAATTGTTAATGTTATCTTTTACTAACCTCCACCATACTGCTGCCTCTCCTTCAAGATGTCTTGCTACCCACTTGATATTTCCGGCCTCTTGATAATGTTCTCTGAATGTTTCATTCAATTCTTTAATAAATTCCATCGGGAAATCACCCGTGCCATTATATTTTATGTCCTTCACCTGTTCGTTTGTCATGCTCCGATTACATGGTGTGTTGCTTATTGACGCTAGTTTAGTTCGTACTTCCTGTTGTATTTGTTGCAATTTAAGGTGTGTCTCGTCAGACTTGCTGTCGATTTTAGTTTCCAACTCTTTCAGTTTTTCGACCTTTAATTCATTCATAGCTGCCGTGTTATCTGAACATCTTTGATTGTTTACACTTACTGTTTAAATAATTATTTCAAAATTATTATTGTATTTTTCGTCAAGTTCTTTAATTTGTTGTTTTGTATTGGCACTAATTTCGGTACTAATCTTATCACAATTTTCTTCGATCTTATTATCAATATCTACTCTAAACTCCTGGAGAACTTTTTGGTTATTTGCTCTTTCTTGATTGAGTTGCGTGAATACTTCGTTTCTTAGTTCCATATTTTGTTTGTGTATATGCTCTGATAATTGTTGCATTTGTTGTTTGTGTTGTGTCGCTTGTTGTGTTGTTTTTTCCGCCAGTTCTTTTATTTGTTCTTTTGTTTCTTTCGATTGTTGTTCAATTCGTTGTGTTTGTTGTAATAGTTGTTGGAGTATTGTACATATATCGGTGTCTTTGTTTTTCTCTGGTAATGTCTGATATACTGGTCTCTCTCTAACCTCTACTAGTGTTTCTTGTGTAATATGTTGTGCTTCTGCATTTTCTTCGTTCAGTCCCCGCGTCCCTGACTCTTCATTCCCCATTGCAATGTGTGCGATCGTCTACGAATCTCCTAGCTGATTGTTTATATCGAAGTCCATTTCGTTACCGTGGGATGTTGTTTCTGTATTCATGTTATTGTTTTCTCCGTGCGTGTTGTTCTGTGTGTTTATGTTTTTCCTACTCTTACTCCGCGTAATCATAAAACTATATCTTATATTATTGTTATCCTTAATTCTATTTTATTCTTATTTTACTATTCTATTAGTGACTCAATAGCCCCACGTTGGGCGCCAGAATGTAATACACTTTTAAATATAGGCCTTATATCACTACTATTTTGTTACTACTTTGATACTACTTGGCCTACGAGCATGTATAAAGTAAGAGTTTATCAAATTAAATTATTCAATGACAAAATTAATATTTATCGCATATCAAATTTTAATAATAAGATATCACACTTACTTTCGTGTACCGACTCTTTAGAATTATCCCAGGGCGCCAGTAATAAATAAACACAATTTAGTTGTTATTAATTAAATTTTTTAATAACAGTTGTATTCAAATATTACAAATTTATCATTCAGTACTTTATTCATTTACTATCAAAGTTATTAGTGTTTATTTCTTAGCAATGGATTCTTAGACTGATTGAGTCACCAAAGCAAGATTGATATATACCTGATATTAATAAGCAATATAAAATGATTGTTCATTGTTGTTATTTACGTGTCTGTTGAATTACTCTGCGATGTGGTTTCCAGGCTGGTGATCAGAAGTTATCCGTTGAATAATTATCCTTGTCAGGTCGCACTAATTACACTGGTTTCACAAGTATTACACCATTCACTCAACTTGCTTAGTGATAATTACACAGGTGCTGTATACTAATACACTTGTAGAAAAACACAGTATTTCATTAACAAAGCTAAGTGCGTCTAACACCAGATTAATAACGGCTATTGATCGACCGTCCCGTATAATGACGTTTCACACATTTAAATCGCTAGGTAACTCGACTTTTAAACGGTTGATGTTGTATTAATTAAAACTTAGATATGTTACTCGGTTTTAAGTTGATCTTCTTTAGTTGCGCTCGAGTCCTTCTTATGACATTTATTAAGTGTTTACGATGCTAACTTCCGCACAGATTACTATCGCGTTACCGTAACTGACTTACGTGGCGATTGAAATATACTTATTAAAATTACTGAAAAATTATTATTACAACTAATACGATTCTTAGTGTTGTGATTTTCCCGTAGACTAAAATAAATATTACGAGTCTAATATCTGTAATCTCTCCGTTGACTGCCTTAACTTCTTACACACCGTAATTTTATACTTCGCTACAAACTACCCTCACTCAATATTGACAAACTACACGCCTATTGGTCTGACTTACCGCTAAATTCAAAACTACCCAATCTGTTTAACGAAACAACCCGCGTAAAAAATGACGCTATCCGTTATTCGTCCACAAAATGCGCGTGAACACGTGGTAGGAAAACTTCGCGTCACTATCCATCTCACTTCATACGCTCTCTTTCTAAAATATAGCTCCTTTTGTTAGATGCACTTAACTTTTACAACCTTAGTAAATGTTTCTTACACCCTAGCAAACAATACAGTTTTATGACGGTCCGTCCCGCCCGTGACAATTTGTAATTTTTTAGCCGACTTACAGGCGTCGACGCAAGGTCGTCTATTGAATTTCTGCCGCTCCTTACTACATATTTTAATGTTTTCTTACTTCTAAAGAAAACCACCGCTTTCTATAAATTTATATTTCTCTCTGGGTATCATATGACTTTGTCCCCGTAAAATTGTTGAGAATGCAATTTTCCGTGATAACCAATCAACATTCCTTATACAAGAAACAAAAACTATGTCATCGATGGTGGATTTTTGCTTCACAAGGTGAAATGGCACTCTTACGAAACATTCCTAGAAATACGTAAAAAATATACTGAATACGTAGCTAAGTATGCTCCATGCACAGTAGTTTTTGATGGATATCCGATAGATGCTATGTTGAAAAGTTACGAGCGTACAAGGAGAGCAACAAAACACCTTTCCTCTGATGTAGACTCCATAAAAGAGAACGTCAATCCAGAAAGAGAATTTTCTGAGCAACAACAAAAATAAAGATCTCTTCATTAAATTTTTAATGGAAGAATTCAACACTTCATCACATTCTATGCAAATTTATGCATTACAAGCATACGAAGACGCCGACGTGTTGATTGTCAAAACTCCTATGGCAAAATCAGATCCAAACAAAATTTGCTACATTCTTGGCGAAGATATAGATTTATTAATTATATTAACACAATTATGCTGCGTACAAAATTCAAATGTTTATATTGTAAAATATTGCCGGGATTCGAAAAAATATATCTATTACGGTCCGCAATGCATACAATATCCCACTTTAACAAACATTACAATGTTTATGCATGCATTTTGCGGTTGTGATACGACGTCGAGTTTTCACAAGATCGGAAAGAAAAGAATATTTGAACTTTTAAAAGGTGATAGTAATCTAGCTAAATCTGCTGTAATATACAACGATCCTAATGCAGATAAATCAAGTTTATACGACGTTGCCAAATCTATTGTCTTCAAATTATATGGCAATTATACTTATGGGTCTTCCATGTCATTAAACGAATTTAGAGCAGAATGTTGTACAAAAGTTAAAAAGTTAGAACTAATGTCATTTCCTCCAACTGACGGTGCCATCAGAAAGCTTGCAGAAAGAGTATATCTGCAGTGCCAAACTTGGTTAGGAAATAATATGGATCCTTGCGAATTTGGATGGAGAGTCGACAATGACATTCTAGTCCCCGTATATTCTGATGAGCCTCTGGTACCGGACGACCTCTTGAAGAAATTCCACTGTAACTGTAAAAAAAACTGCACAAATAGGTGCAGTTGTAGACAATTGGGTTTAAAGTCCAATAAATATTCTGGAACCTGTAAAGGCATGGACTGTTTGAATGTGGAGACGACCATAATAATTCAATCCAAGTAATAGATGATACTGAGGATAATATTGATGACCCAGCAGATGAAAATAATATAGTTACATCTGATAATGAAGACGAAGTTGTTGAAATTGAACCTGATATCTTTTTATTTATGGAAGATGATGTTATAGAATCTCAAGAGGATAACGAAGATAACGAAGAAGACGAAGAATGCGACAGCGATGAAGCAGTTTTACATAAGAAACCTAGATATGGAAGTCCATAACAAATTGTTAAAAATAATATATAAAAAAAGTTGTTTTTTAATTAATAAATAAAAAAAATTATCTATATATTAATACGTGAAGAGAAAACTTTGTACCCCTTTTTAAGCATATTGCGCGCACGGAGGAGTGTGAGATTTGGCATAGTTAAAGTTTATATGGAGAAGGAGTGCAAAAAGCTAAAATTTATATATAATATGTGTTACAAATACATTAAATTAAATAAAATAAAAATTCATTTGCACTTGAAAATTCATTTAAACTTTTTCAAACAATGGTAATTGTTAAAAATAAAATTATAATTTTTTCATTTTAGTGTACGTTCATACTGCCAATGTCAAACACATAATAGTCTGTCGTTTGTTTACGTTCATACTGCCAATGTCAAACACATAATAGTCTGTGGTCAAACAGTCGCACAGAGTAGAGATTGTCGCCAAAGAATTTTAAAATGTTGCCAACAAATAATGAGCTGTGAATTTTGTGTGATTTCAAATGTTCCTTTTTCAATAGTCTGTGGAGTGTATGTCAAGGCAAAAAAGAGTTTATTTTATATTTTGTATATTAGATATCTGTGTTTTATATATTAATGTGCAGTTGAAAGTGAAATACAGCTTGCTTAATATACACCTGTAGCAAAAAGAAAATTTTGTAGCAGCAATTTGAATTGACTTACTCTCGCCTAATTATTATTGGTGGTTTCAAAAAAGTGAGTACATTTTATTATTTTTAAATTAAACCCTGTCTAATCTTAGTTTCAGTAATTTCATTACATGTTTTTTTTACATTCAGATATTCGCACCTACTTCCATTATGCCTCGACATAGAACATTGACGGGTCGGAGTGAGAGACAAAGAAGAAGGAATATATATTCGCGTGAAAGTCAAAATGATAATAGACCAAATGCAAATTTAAATAGTGTAAATAGTATAACATTGACGGGTCGGAGTGAGAGACAAAGAAGAAGGAATATATATTCGCGTGAAAGTCAAAATGATAATAGACCAAATGCAAATTTAAATATTGTAAATAGTATACAAAATGATGAAATTATTTTGAGGGATACATTTAAATGCGCACTGAATGTCATTCCAAGAAATTTTAATACTTTTGATTGTGGATTAATGCATTTACAATGCAGGTTTTACAATGCAAAACATTTCGAATCTGAGGTCACTTTAGGTGAAAGGACTGCATTCACTTCATGTTGTCATAAGGGTAAAGCAATATTACCGGCCTTAAGTCAAAATGAATACTTTAAATCATTGTATGATGGACTTACTTCAAATGAACCTTCAATAAAAAGAAAGTCAAAAAATTATTTTGAAAACATTCGTTAATACAATTCATCATTTTCTATGGTTAGCTCAGAAGCTAAAATTTCGGATACAGTTACGCGTGGAGTGTATCATTTTAAAATACATGATGTTTTTTATCACAGATCAGGTCCAATGACTGCTGGATATGGTCGCTCACCATGTTATGCGCAATTATATTTTTATGATGTTGACACTGCTGTCAATTATAGATTACGTGAACTCTATAATCAAACATGCAATAACAATATAATGCGCGAAATCTCTCTTGAATTGGAACCCATTAATCCTTTCGTTCGGTCATTCATTGCAATGAAAGATCATTGTCAGAGAGTTGAAAATCAAAATAAAGAAATTTGTATTCTTATTAAAGTAAATCGTGATTTAGATCTACGCCGTTATAATGATGCAGTTCAAACTGATGTAGCAGTAATATTTAGTACAGTTGATGGTGAGCCACCCTTTGAACGAAATATGGTTTTGTTTTCAAAAGTTAATGGTACCATTAAAAATATCTCTGTTTTGGATTCATCATTGGACCCTTTAGCGTATCCATTACTTTTTCCAAATGGTGATACTGGGTGGCATATCAATATTTCTCATAATGTACCAACTACATCTAATTCAAGAGCGCCCAGAAATAAATTAACCATGCTTCAGTATGCAGCCTATCGACTTGCAATTAGAGAAGATTTTAGCATGTTGCACCATTCACAAAAATTATTTCTGCAGTGGATAGTTGATATGTATGTGAGAATAGATGGCACAAGGTTACATTTCATTCGACAAAATCAAACAAGTCTTAGGTCTGAAGTTTACAACAATTTAACAGATTATTTAGAATTGAACCCCAATGCCAATAATGTTGGCCGTAGAGTAATTTTACCACCTTCATTCAATAGATCTCCAAGAAATATGTATCAGAATTATTTAGATGCAATGTCAATTGTACAACATTTCGGAAAGCCTTCTTTGTTTATTACAATGACTTGCAATCCAAGTTGTCCTGAAATAGTTAGCAATATTGGTGTAGGTGAATCAGCTAATTTTCGACCTGATATTGTTGTGCGTGTATTCAAGTCCAAACTGAAAGCATTAACTAAGCCTTACACTAAAAAAATCTTCGGTAAAGTTGAAGCACTCATTTATACAATTGAGTTTCAAAAGAGAGGATTGCCTCATGCTCACATTTTACTCTCCTTAAATGAGAAAGATAAAATTGTTAACGCTACCGATATTGATAAAGTTGTATCTGCGGAGATTCCTAACATTCAAACACATCCTACATTACATGAATATGTTGTAAAACACATGATGCATGGTCCATGCGGTGTACTTAATCCAAATTCTGTATGTATGAGAGATGGAAAATGCACAAAAGATTATCCAAAACAATTTAATGAATTTACATGTGAATCATTAAATGGATATCCATTATACAGAAGGCGTGATAATGGTATTAATGCTGAAGTTCGCGGTAGTTGCCTCGACAATCGTTATGTTGTACCATACAATCCGTATTTACTTGCCAAATTTAATTGCCATATAAAAGTTGAAGTATGCACTACAGTTAAAAGTGTTAAATACATTTATATATACGTGTATAAAGGCTATGATAGTGCATCTGTTAAATTAGGTTCAGAGAGAAATGAACCAGGTCAAGAAATACAAATTGATGAAGTTAAAAATTTTTTAAATGGCCGTTATGTCGGATCAACTGAAGCTGTATGGCACATCTATGAATTACCAATGCATTTTCAATCACATGTCATCGTTAGACTTGACATTCATTTACCGCGTAGACAGAATGTTTACTTTCGAGAAGGGCAAGAACGTCAAGCAATTGAAAATGCAAGACAAACAAAATTATTAGCATTTTTTGAATTGAATCGATCAGATCCATCAGCGCATGAATATAAGTATATTGAAATTCCTTTGCATTATGTGTGGAAAGATTCCCGAAAAAAATGGAAGAAGAGAAGGCGTGGAGGTGATAAAATCATTACACGTATATATGTAGTATCACCAAAAGACATCGAACTTTTCCATTTACAATTGCTTTTATTACATGTCTGTGGTCCAAAATCATTTTAGGATGTTAGAACATACAATGGAATTATACACACTTCTTTTGTTGAAGCGTGCCATGCTCGCGGCATTGCTTCAAATGATAATGAATGGCGCGAATGTTTAAATGAAGCAAAAGAATTACATTCACCAAAACAAATGCGAAATTTATTTGGTTATATTTGTGCATTAAATGTGCCAGCCAATGCATTGGCGTTATGGAATGAATTTAAAGTATATCTTAGTGAAGAATTTTTGAGAGATTACAATGAAGAAGTATCCTTTAACACAGCTCTATTAGAAATTGAAGATATTTTGAATGTTCATATTTTGTCATGTCAAGAACTTGGTTTACCAGTTCCCACGTATTCGCAGAGAACAGACGAAGCAACTGCTATTGATCCAATAGAACAAGAGTTTCTGTTTTGTGAGCATTATGAAACTGCAAATATTGAACAGCGTAATCTAATTGATCGTGTGAGTCGTGAATTTTTGCACCATGATACTGGATCTAATGTTTTTTGTTTAACCGCTCATGCAGGTTGTGGAAAAACATTCACACAAACAGCAATCATTCACAAATTAAATTCGCTTAATCTTAGCTGCATTGCAACAGCGTTCAGTGGCATAGCTTCAACCCTAATACTTGGAGGTAGAACTTTACTCAATGTGTTTAAATTGCCTATAGGCCTACCCATTTTGGAAAATTCTGTAGCGAATATTACCGCAAATAGTAGCTATGGACGTTACATAAATTCATCATCATTGATAATTATTGATGAAATTTCTATGTGCCCACTGCAAGTGTTGAAAATCATAGATAGATTATTGCAGGATCTATGCGATGAAAATGATAAACATAAACCATTTGGAGTGAAAACGATACTTCTGTGCGGTGATTTTCGGCAAATCTTACCAGTTGTCCCACATGAATCACGTGCAACTTTAATTGAAAATTGTGTCACGAGTTGGCATAAATTTGTTTATTTTCATAAAGTAACGTTTACTCAAAATATGAGAGCCTTACCAAGTGAAATAGAATTTGTCGAATTCTTGAAAAAATTAGTAATGATGAAGCCCCACAATTCCCTCAGTTTGGTGAAAATATTATTGAAATACCTCAGCAATTAATAGGAGATGAAAATAATATTATTAATGAGGTGTATGGAAATATTTCCGAAAACATACTCTCAGATAACATATTGAAGTCAGTTAAGCACCTAAAAATGATGATTGTACTTTTATTAATACTGATATACTTAATCGAATACCAGGTGAACAGAAAACATATCATAGCTACGATAAAATAATTTGTGATGACAATGAAATCAATAACTATCCAGTAGAGTTTTTGAATTCTTTGACTATTAGTGGTTTGCCACCACATAAGTTAGTATTGAAAGTTAATTGCATCGTTTTACTGATCAGAAACTTAAATACAAAGGAAGCATTAGTCAATGGAACAAGAATGCGCATCAAGTGTATGCATCGTAATGCTATTGATTGCGAAGTTTTAACTGGAACCGCACGCAATAAGAGAATTTTGATTCCACGTATAAATTTAACATATTCCGGTACTGTTTTACCATTTAACTTTCAGAGAACTCAATTTCCAATTATGCGATGACAGTAAATAAGTCTCAAGGACAAACATTCGAAAAAATTGGAATTTTATTGAGGCAGCCAGTTTTTACACATGGTCAATTGTACGTCGCAGCAAGTAGAGTTCGATCATTCGATGGTTTGAGATTTTATATTACCGAATATAATGGCCAAGGGCATTTAGCAAATGATGAAAGAGTTTTTACAAAAAACATCGTTTACACAGAAGTTCTGAATCATTAAATTCACTTTCAAACTATTTTAAGTTCAATGGACAACATTATTTTTTTAACCGCCCGGTTTTTTTGATTCAATGAAAAATATATGAAAAAATACGAGGCACGTATTTTTTATTTCATTTTTTATTTTGTATTAATTTTTTATTTAAATTTTATATAATTCGAAAAAGATAGGCAAAATAACTGTGTAGCCTTGGCGAAACCTGGTCAGTATGGCAATAAAGAAAACCCAAGGAAATGTCAAAAAACGCGTTATTGCTTTTTAAATATGGCTTAGCCAAGCTAAACCTCATTTTTCCTATCTTTCATATTTTTCAAATAACTCGAAAATTAATGCATAGAAAAAAATTTAAAAAATTATATAAGCTTTGTAGCAGATAATCTTCAAACTGTTTTCGAATTTTGTACCTTACCAAAAATGAAATGTAATCCACTGGAATTGAAAACAATGTATCTTATACTTCTATGAATGTCAAGTCTCATTTTTATTAGCGTTTATTTGATTCAATAATAACACGAAAAAATTAAAACTGACAATGAATTATATCAAAAAATAAATACGAATACAAGCTGTAATTGTGTTTTTTTTAAACTGTTACTAACATTAAATTTTAAATTTCATAGGTATTGCAGGGAATTAAGGCAAACAACACACGCTAATGACGTATTTGTACACGCTCGCAGCTGACGTAATAGAACAAAATTCAAAAAAATTATATGCAATGATTATAGAGGTATACTCTTTGACAAAAGAACCTCAATAACGTTCAAACTTAAAAATTTAATGAATTACGGTCGAATTTCGACCACTGGGCGACCACTAGTAATAATAAATAAGTCATTTTTTCATATTAAATATTGATATATTTTTTTTTTATTATACCTTTGCAGCTCCAGAAAATTCCTTTCCTATTGTCATCAAATTTAAATTTTCAATTTCATTATATTACAAATTTTTATTTTTTAATATTCAAAGTAAAAAAAAAATTTCAAAGAAAACAGATTTTTCTGGAAAATATTAAAAAGCGCATAATTAATTCGTAATGTACACCCTCGAAAACCTATAAAATGATACGTTTGATGCTCATAAATATTCAAACCTCGGAAAACTATATAAGATTTTCCAAGAATTTTCCGCAATTTTCTTTTCTCTAATTCACTTTTGTTATTTAAAAATGAATTGACCATTATTTTGGCTCCAAAACATTCATTTTCACATAATCTGTAGTTCATTTAAAAAATATATATATACATGCGGTTTTTCCGTTTTTACGGGAGCAATTCCGCTTTCCCATACGAGCAATTTCGTAGGAAATTTAATTTTGAACAACTTTTATTTGTAACTTTGTTACGAAAAAATGCATCTTCATTGAGATATTGGCAGTTTTTGGTCAAAAAACGCGAAAAATCATATATATATATATAATTTGTGATGTTTTCAATTTGTTTCTTCTGCAAGTAGATATCTATCTACTTGCAGAAGAAACAAATTGAAAACATCACAAATTATATAATTACTGCAAGAAACATCGAGTTACTTATATAGAATATATATATATATATATTACATTTAATATTTATAATTAAATTTACTTCAAGATGTTATTTTTATCCTTTATTGGAACATGTTTCGGGCACTATCTTGCACCCATCCTCAGCCTTCCGGTTTTTCTGTCTGGTGAAGTACATATGCTTTGCTGGTTGACTACTATTATTGTGGCTTCCTGTTGGCTTCTGGTATTTCAAATTGGTTTTATTGTGTGTGATTGTGGTG
This sequence comes from Magicicada septendecula, assembly GCA_034769895.1. Classification (NCBI taxonomy): domain Eukaryota; kingdom Metazoa; phylum Arthropoda; class Insecta; order Hemiptera; family Cicadidae; genus Magicicada; species Magicicada septendecula. The sequence continues at coordinate 203,675,418 of CM068371.1, forward strand.
TATGTGTTAGTTTTTTGTGTATTTTCTATGTTGAGTGCTTTGAATATTGTGTCATGTTTTGTATTGATTTGTATTTGTTCAGGTATTAGTTTGTTTTCTGTTTTATGTTTGTATATCTGTAAATTTTCCCAAATGTTCATTATGGTGCCTTTGTGTGGTATATGTTTTATTAGTGTTACATTGGTTATGTCTGGGAATTCATGTCCTGTGTTTATTGCATGTGTGGCTAAATTGGATTTATATATTTCTGGTTTTTTGTATGCATTTAGGTGTTCAAAATAACGTTTTTTCAGCTGTTTTTTGTTTGTCCTATGTAACATTTATTGCAATCTTGGCATTCAATTTTGTATATGCCGTTAGTTGTTGTATTATCTTTGTTGTGTGAGCTATTTAGATTTTGTAATTTATTTGTATTAGTTTTGTATGCTATTTTTATATCTGTGTTTTTAAATAGTTTTGTTAGTTTTGTCAATTTATTATTTATGTATGTGAATGTGGCCCATTTTTTGTTGTTGTTATTATTTATGTGTTGTTCAGTTTGATTTATTCTTAATTGTTCAGTTTTTATTTTATATTTGATTTTATTTTCTATTTTGATCACAGTATTTTTATTGTATCCATTTTTATAACCAATTTGGTATATTATATTTCTTTCTTTGTCAGTTTCTTGTTTGTTTAGGGGAATTTTGTCATTCTGTTAAACAGCGAATAGAATGCTGCCATTTTATGTTGTGGTGGGTGGTCAGAATGGTTAGGTATAATGATGTTAGTGGAAGTTGGTTTTCTATATATTGCATATTGTATGTGGTTGTTGTATCTTGTGATGGTTATGTCTAAATAGTTGATTTTGTTATGTTTTTCTTTTTCTTCTGTGAATTGTATTTTGGGATGTATGTTATTGATTTGTTTCAGTATGTTCTTTGCATTTGTGTTTTTGTTATTTGATACATATAGCCCATCATCTACATATCTTATCCATATGCCATTTGGGTCATTTGATTTTATGATATTTTGTATTTTGGTGTCTATGTGTTGTAGGAATATTTCTGCTATTATGCTTGATAATGGTGATCCCATTGCTAAACCTTCTTTCTGTTGATAAATTTTGCTATTAAATTCAAAGTAATTTTGTTTTAGTATTAGTTGGAGACTATTTTTTATTTCGGTTATATATTGTTTGTTTTCATTTTGTTCTTTATGTTTGTTTATTATTATGTCAATTGTTTCTTCTACTGGGATGTTGGTGTACATGTTTGTTATGTCATATGATGTGAAAAATGTATTTTCATTTATATTTATTGTTTTTAGTTTGTCTATTAATTCGTATGTATTTTTTATGTTATGATGGTTATTTTTTAGTTTTTGTGCTATTATTTTTGCTATTTTGTATGTAGGAGCTTTTTTGAAATTGATTAATGGACGTATTGGGTTGTTTAATTTGTGTATTTTTATTAAGCTATTCATTTTAGGTGGTTCTGGATTATTATTTATATGTATGTCTGTGTTTTTATTGTTGAATATGTTTTTAGTTGTTTTTATTAGTTTTATTGTTTGTTTAAGATAGTTTTCTGTTGTGTTTTTATTTAGTTGTACGCATTTATTATTGTTGATGAAGTCTTCGGTTTTTTTGATGTAGTCTCCTTTATCAATGATTACTGTTGCTTGACTTTTGTCTGCTTTAGTTATTATTAAATTATTGTTCTTTACTTTATTTTTAATTTCTTTTATTGTTTTATTGTTTTTCTTTTGTTTATCTTTGTTTTTCATTTCGCTAGTGATTATTTTTTTAATTATATGTGTTGCTTCTGTTCTTTTTTCTTCTTGTATATTGTCTTTTATTAGGTTAATGGCAAATTCTGTTTCTACTATTAAATTTTCTAGATTTTTGTTTGTATTTTGAGTTATGTTAGTTTTTGACATATTGTTTAAATATTCTGTTTCTTTTTTGTTAAATTCTGTATTGCTAAGGTTAATGGTTCGTGGGTAAAATGTGTGTTTATTTTTGTTTTTTTGTTCTTGATTTTTGTTTTGTTGTTTTAATGTGTTAAGTTTTTTGTTGATTGTATAAGTCTTTTTGTTTTTTTCAAATCTTATTTTATTTTATTTTATTTTTTTCAAATGTTTCAATAAAGGATAAAAATAACATCTTGAGGTAAATTTAATTATAAATATTAAATGTATTATATATATCAAGAAACGGACTGTAGCAAAAAGTGACTAAATTAATATATATATATATATATATATATATATATATATATATATCTCAAAACGCTGTATGTTGCTTGTGGTTGCGTGTGTGACATATGTTTTCTGACCTCAAAACCTACACTTTTCTATAAAAAAATCTCAGAGTAAAAAAGTTCGCTTATTCCGTCTTTTTATGTCTAACTTTCCCGGACTAAATTCTCTCTCACAAGGCAGAGGCACAATACACCTCTGCCTCCGCAACATTTTTCTGTCACTGATCCTGTAACTCCTATTATTTTTTATTCCTTCTAACCATATTAATTTGTGTGTTTCTCTTATTTTTGTTACTTCGATTTCTATTGCAGAACTCGGAAGAAAGTTGTATAAATTTAGCCATTTTCAAGACAGTCCAAAGCAATGAATTTGTTTCTCTTCTATGCAACCTACAACCGCCGTTTGAATATTTTTCAAAAAATAATACACGTATTGACTTTATATAGGCCTATCATGTCTTTATAAGTAACTCCTTGATTTTCTTGCAGGATTCTTGTATAATATAAATATTATTGTATAACAATTTATGTTAAATTAAAACGACAAAAGTAAGAACATTCTACATACAGAAGTAATTATAATTTGATAATATACATAATACTGTATGTATTTACGACTTTATATACTATTTCAACAAAAATATTGAACGAGACTATACAATACATTGTGCAGTATGTAAACAAATTTATTTTTTAGAAAAAGATCTTTCATACTCTGTGACTTCAAAATCATTACTTTTAAAACAGACACTTAACATATCCCGATTGTCCTTTATAATATAGGGAAAACTTTTTATAAATCTCCTTGTCTTTTCATAGAAAATATGTAAAGTTTGTATCAAATATAAAAAATTAATAACTATAAATTATAGTGGTGTGTTATATTTTATAATCTAAAAATAATAGTACGGTTAAAATTTAAATAAATCAACACAAATTGTATTCATTTACTAAATTATTTATTTTATTAAACCATTTGTGTTTTTCCAATGCATATTACAATACATACAAAATTATACATAGGTCTATACTACACTACAGAATTGTATAAATATTTTGTTGAATGTTCATTTTGTTCCTTACAAAAGTGCCTATGTATCGTGTCCTTATACTGGATCTCTCAATAACTGACCTTATCGTAAAATATATACACATATTAAACGCAATTAAAACTATGGTAAAATATTGAATAAATACACAGATTGTATTCATTAAGATATTTATTTCATTAAAATTATTTATTGTATTTCATAATACATATAGGATTGCATAAAGGCTGATTAAAGATAACGTTTGTTCTCCATTAAGTAATGCTCAAGTTTCTAAAGTTCTAATGTTATGATCGCCTTAATCAAAACATCAGAGCAGGTTATTGTATGTATGAGGGTCCAACGTGGGCAAAGACTTTCAACATTCACTACGGAGCAATGCTCAGAGTAAAGCTGCGAATCTACATTGTACGTTTCACAGAACAGATAAACGCGGAAAAGAAGGAGCGCTCCAGAGTCGCTCGCATGAACCCTGAGCACTTGGAGAGGGTCACTCCCTAAAGACGAAACGTCTGTCTGTGAACCGTTCCACTGTATACACGTGCAGTTACACTGGCCAGCGATCCACAGGAAGCGAATCTCCGTCCACGCTGGACACCATTCCCGCTTGCACGCGTGGATGTCTTTGTTGTTGTATTGCATTACGGAACTTTTCATTTAAAATACGTGCAAACACAAGCAAATAAACATGAGTTAGGCCAGAAATTACTCGATTGTGTGCGTGTGTATGTGTGCCCTGCCTGCCTTTTGATACCGGTAATCATAACAATAAAACTTTGGAAACGTAAACATTAAATAATGGAGATGATTTACTTGCTAGCCAGGAACTTCATCTTTACGCGTCGACGATTTAAATTAAAATGAGAACAAATTTAGTTTAATCGCCTAGTAACGGATTTATTTTATTTTTAACAATTACCATTGTTTAACCCAGTTTAAGTGTATTTTTATTTGAATTCACCAAAGTTTTTCTTCCGAGATGACCGATATTTCTCGTTCTATATGTGTGAACCAGAATATAATAGACTATTATATGATCGTGCCAAATTTTTAACATTGCTTTTAGTTATAAGACTGCAATAATTGAAGATTTAATTTTTTTAACTGGATCAAAACAAATTCGTTGCCATGGTAACCATGTCTAATCTGCTACATATTCCCAGACATTACACTAATTTATCAACTTATTTCATCCAAGGAAATATGTATTAATATTATTTTAAAACACTTTATTAAGGCAGACAGTCTCATTTCAATATTCACTGTAAACGTTATACTACACGTTAATACGAAATTGTAAATATCATTTACAACATATTATTTATTGTAAATATTACAGGTTAATTAAAAATAATCATTTTTTCTTTCTGTCACTAATCCTGAATCTCCAAAGATTCCGTTAACATTATTAATCATTTTCCAAATTTGTTTCTATGTACCAAGAAAATAAAGCACCGAAGGAGTGAAATAGCGCCTGCATTTGCGAACGATACGTTGCACTTCATGCAGTAAACTACGTTAATAGATTCTCATGGATGTTTGTTCTTGTTTCTTTTATTTTAATTTTATTCAAAAATATTTTTTCCTAAACAATGTCAAGTACAAAGTTTCGATTTTATTTACTTCCGTTCAAAAACAAGAAAATATTCAACGGGAGGTCATGGGAATCCAGTTTTTGTTATATACATTGTACAGTCTACTGGGAATGAGATAAAACGAAATTTTACTTTTACAGTTCTGTGAGGGTATACACGTCGTGTGTCGGCACGGGCGCGCTCGTTCACTTTCCGCAGTTCTTAGCGTTTACTCATTCATCGTTTACACTTGCATCGCCTTGAACTGGATTCTAATAAAAACATTCTGCAATAGTAATTAAAAACAAATCATTAGAGAAGATTTAACTTTCCAGCCACCTCAGTGTCTCCTTGCGGTCGCCTTGAATGCACTACGTTCCTTCTTGGAGCCGTCTTCATACGTACACTGACTGACAATGTTCAATTAGACCGAGCAGTATTTAGTCCGTTGTCGCAGTCTCTGGTGTAGTTTGATATGTGCTGCACACCGTTTAACCAACACGTCGTCCACATTACAAATAATAATTTCTATATAACCTGCAACTAATTTACAGCACGGCATTGTTCACCGTGAGAGCTGAATCTAAAACACACCACGCCCGTGGTCTTGTTCACTCAGTTTAAAAATCAGGTAGTAGAGTTACAAAAAAAAAATTGGTAAAAACACGTGTTCGAGAGTAACATTCCGGCCATTCATGGAGAGCTACTAAATTATTTTAGGGTGCAGAATGGTGAAGAGTAATATTAGAAATTAATAAAAAATATATTATTAATCATAATTAAGGATTCAAATGAGTATAATTCGAATTCAAGCCGCGTGGTATCGGATGTCGCGAATCCGGAACTTGGACACTTTAGCACGTGGTCTGCATGTTGAAAGACGGTTTGAAAATTTTTGGGTTTGATAATCTTATTAAAGAGAATCAGATTGCAGTACAGATTTCCATTTTTATGAAATGCGACATGACGCGATTAGATCGTACAGCAGCAATCATCCTTAAGAGACACCAAGTACAGTTTCGATTTAGACATCGATCAAGAAGATTGTCCTAAACCTCAATAAGTCCGTCAGTTAATGTGCTAAGGTTCCAGGGTCAACTAATGCTGTGCGAGATCGTCCACAGTTGTTAATCTCTAATTGCTGTCCGAGTGGTAAAGCTACTTCTTTCTTGACGGTTTAAATTTAATGGTGAATATGAATGACGTGACTGTGTTTACAGATTTAACAATTATACATGCGACGGTTGTTAGTAACACTATGTACGAACTTAATAAACAATGCAGCTATGTATTTGGATGTGAACTATATCCTTGAATCTAGTTACTAAACGTCTCCTTGAAAGCAATCTAGTATAGTGGATATGAAGTAGAGAAACTCTTAGCAGGTTGGGGGGCTGATCCGGTTCTAATTAGGATCTACGTACATCACTGTCACTTGTTTACCCACTCCTGTGAAAGAGGTAGTCATTCCTCCCCTGTCATTACTCACGATTTCTTCCTGAGCGAATCTTGTCCAGGTCAATATACCACAGTATATTGAAAGAACTATCATCAATGTGGTGTCTTGGCGTAGTAGGCCTATCATCTCCCATCTTCTCACATAGCCACATATTCTATTTACTTCATTTCTTTTGTTTATTTATTCAGTAAATTATCTATGTTATAAATTATATGGAATGTACAATACAATAACAGACATAAAGTTGCTAAATATAGGGTACTCCAAGAGGAAAGGATACTATTTCAAGAGTTGATTGTAGACGTAGTAAGAAAAAAAATACCGTTTAATAAAGGTCCAGAAATGCTTTTTGTTATCGAGTTACGGTAAGGAAAATGATACCTATATTTATGGTCTAAAAATAAAATAATCCAATACGAAAATTTCTGGGACAAATTTTTTCGGAAAAGTTAGTGATACACATGTTGTTTGGCTTGGTGTTCGCAAAATAACAAATTCTAGATCTGCGTCTCTAATGATTTTCAAGAAAATTGTGAAAACAGTAAACATAAATTTATAGATTGGGCGTTCTATAATTTTGTTAAAATTCTAATAAGCAAAGAAAATTTTGAAAAAGCAAAAGGAAACTTTGAAATTTGTAAAAGCAATTGATAAGAGTACATTTAACAATTCTTAAAAATAAATTCTGAGAAAGCTGAAAATTTGTTACTTAGAATAAACGAACAGAAAATCGAAATTTACAATGTTGAAGCAAATAAACATTATGTCAAATGTTATAGAATGTGACGTAAAAGTCGTCCTCACTATACTATAGACATTCATGTTCTATGCATGAATATAAGGAAAAAAGTTCCTAATAACATGGTTGGGAAATGACTCGTTTTTTGTCCGACGTCATTTTGTGTTTTTTAAGGAAACATTTATATCTCGAGAAGGCACTGAGATATCTTGATGAAATTTGGTACACTTGTAAAGTTAATGTTCTCTAATAAATTATGAAAATCATTGTTATTTTGTGTTCTTAAATTTAAAAATTGCAGTCATTTTAATTTTATCACTAATAGTTGTAAATTTTAATTTTATCAACTTAGGCCTATGGTTTATTAAGTACAATGTTGTGGATTGGGTATTTGTGTTCTAGGAATTTTCGCTTTGCGTTATTTTAACTTTGGAACTGAAATGTGAATGAAAATTTTACCTGGTCGCAATTTGAGAACAAAACATTTCCGGACCTGTGCTTACATAATATTTTTTTCGTATTTTTAGCTTTAGAATGACCTCCCGAAATAGTGTCTTTCCTCCCGGAACACGCTGCATAGTGAGCCTATTTTGAAGAAATTTCTGTTTGGCATTGGATTTGTAATTCAAGTTAGGCTGTTTTTGCAACACAGAGTCGAAATCATGTTAAGTTATCCATAACAGTGTGGGAACAATAATCTCCTTTATGATGCAAACGGATGTCCTGAATGAATAAAGCTATTCGTCCTGAAATGTTATGTTGGAATGCTGTACAGTATCTCGTATAGAAGTCGTTGACTCCCAAAGCTTTCATGGGCAAAAGAAGACGAGGCTTTCTGAGCTACTCTGTTAACAACATTATCGTCTCCTACATCGATAATTTTTTCCAAGATACAGACCATGTCAAGTGGTGCACAGTACCCATTCAACGATGTATCTGAGTTACGTGAAAACATTCCGCTTCCTAATTGCCTCGGCAATGTGAACACGCGCAGAGCTACATATGGTAGCTACGCGTTTCATCTGTATGTTCGTGCCAGTGCGCGCGCGCGCGTAAAATGTAGTCTAACACGTGTTCTTACCGAAGTAAGGAAATTGTTGCCAAATAAATTTATAAAGATGCTTGCAGTAATTATATTAAAGAACAAGTCAATTTATAGGTTATAACAAAAACCCCTCTTGTTAAATTAGTCTACTCTTGTAAAAAAAATAAATAAATTATTTTATTGCGTGAAAGTATGTACACTACTACATACTAGTAGTGATTCTCAAACTGTTGACTTCCTGGTTCGCGAAACACTATGGCATCATTGAATACTTTACGTGATTTTATAATTATTATGAGAATATTTATAATATTGTAAGTTACGAATGAACGTGTGTAGGAATTAAATGCAGCCTTCACTTTACATGTTAAAAAATATCTTACTGTGAAAAAACTAGACTTAAAATGTTTCCACCTTAATACTTGGAATCTATAATTTTCCAGGTGCTACGGCATACGATTGTGGAACGTTTGCAGTATGAACAGTTCTCTTCAAGAGTGTTTGAAATCAACCCAGATTGTGGAATTCACATAACAACATTTGATAAAATTAATTAAAAGTAAAACCAACTTTCCTTTGCTACATAGGCCTACGTGTAAAGAAAGACACCCTATGTGTTTGGCAACGGCAAAGAATACCCGCTGGTTGGACTTTAAATTTTAAATGGGCATAATAATAATTTATCTGGTACATAATCCTAGATTCCTAGGTACTCTGTTTGGTTTTCTGTATCAACGTAATTACACACACGCGCGCGCGTGTATACACTCAAATAACCGCGTCAAAGTCGTCAAAAATCAAGATCTTGCTCACTGTTTTCTCCGATTACTGTGGTGTTGTTCGTTCGGAATTCCTTCCGGATGGACAAACGGTCAATAAAGATATTATTTGAGCGTTATGAAGCGTTTGCATGAAAATATTCGTCGAAAACGGCCAGATTTGTGAAAAAATAATTCGTGGATACTGCACCACGATAATGCACCGTCGAACACATCGATCTTGTTACGCAAAGTTTTGCCCAAAAACTCAACAAATGTTATTGATCATGCACCGTATTCATCATATATGGCCCCTTGTGACTTTTTACTATTTCCTAGACTCAAATTACCGCTTCGGGGAAGGCGTTATGATTTGAATGAAGCCATAAAAGAGAATTCGCAGAAGTAGCTAAAAGTTAGCCTTTTACCTTTTTTAGCGTTTGAAAAGTGTTTTGAAGACTGGGAGAAGAGTTGGCGAAAGTGTATTGCCTCATATGGGGCGTATTTTGATGGAGACAAAATAAAGTTTGATGAATAAATAAGTAGTTTGTGTTTTATTTACAAATTCCGGATACTTTTCTTACAGAGCAGTATGACGGCCGTTTTACGTTCACCAGACCAGCAGGCATTCGTAGGCTTAAAATAGCCCTGCGCTACAACATCCAGGCGCCGATGGTTCAAGAGTACGTTCCATGCGATGTGTAACCCTCCCCCCGTCTCCTTGGCTGTCTGTCGCCAGTAGAACCAAGAAATCGTGACACCCAACTGAACTGAAACTCCTGTTTAGATCAGTAGATCCGTCCTGGAGAAATACGTCGAGGAACACACCATTGTGTACACTGATGGATCGAAGACGGAGAACAGAATGGATAGTGCGTTTGTCTTCGAGAGCGCCTCCCACTCCTGGACACTGTCCAAAGGGGCAAGTCTATACACCCGCCGAACTATACCGGTATGACAGGCTCTTCATTTCTGTGAACACCGAGGTGAAAGGCAATTTGTTATCTGTATGGATTTACTGAGATTTATAACTGCCTTGGACAATCTAGGCACAGTGGATCCGTTATTACACCAGATAATAGAGTTATGCCAGGCGTTACAAGACCTAGGTTCATCTTCTACTTTTGTTGGGTGTCCAGGTCATGTAGGTATTGAAGGTAACGAAGAAGCTGACGCTGGGGACAGCCCACGAGTCGATGCGGTTGCCATACGACTTGAGATGTGGAATACACGGCCGTGAAGCAGACCGTCCGTAATGGCAAGTAGCAGGTGATCGCAGTCGTCGTGAACAAGTTTGCATTACTAGACTGCGAATTGGGAACACGAACTTGACGTCTTCGTACCTCCTGCAAGGACTATAACGACCCGTCTGCACTTGTGGCGAAGCACCTACAGTGAAGCACATAATCGAAGACTGTAGTACTCTTGCACATCTCAGGCAGAGAGACAGAGTAAAAGGTAACCTGAAAGAAGATCTCGGAAACGAACAGTTAGCAATAAATAGAACACTGTCCTTCCTAAAAGCAGCAAGTTTTCTGTAAAAGCTTTGAAAACGTCGTTTTGCGCCTTAGTGTGTACGAGTTTCTACTTTTGCTGAGTAAACAAGAATACAGGTGAAAACGAAACATCCCGTCGGACAACGCTCCTTGTAGACGTCGTTGGGCTAAAGGCCTTAGTTACTGAGCTCCTAAAACATTAAAAAACAATAATAATAATAATGATGAAGACGTAGCCCACTGGTATCATCTATGATTTTATATCAGGTCAGAAGGACAACTATACATGGTTAATATGTGTTTAAACAGGAAGAATGTTCTCATAGTCCGACTGAACGTTTGAAGCATTAGTGCGGAATAATTGTTGTGGAGCCCGTATAAGGAGAGAAACAGACAATGTAGGCTATATGGCAAAGAAAAAGTCATAGACATCTTCATTAGGAGAAGACTTGGTCACGTGTCGGTAATATACCGACAACAACATTCTTCTAACAATTTATATTAATTAAATTTATGTGGTCGGGCAAAACGTAGGCCTATATCAACTTCAGCTTTCAACGCCGACGTTATACGTACGTCTGCTCTGTACGTTCCACTGAAGCCTTCAACACGTGCACTTTAATTAAACATTTTGGTGCCACTATATTACTGCGTCTAGCTTACACTGTATTTATTACAGTATACAAGGAGTGATTTGCTGTTAAGTAAACTTAATTTGTTGATCATTTATTAACCTAGTTTGTTACAAATCAAGCCGAGGCCAAATAAAATGCTTTAGAATCGCACTCTGAAGGAGATGTTATGACCATTCTTAATTACGAAGACAACTACCATTATGACCATTATGAAGACAACTACGAATTAAGATGGTCTGTATACAGTGACCCATACAGTAGTATTGACTGGTCGTAGCCGTTACGTTAGCGTTAATATTATTTTTCATTATTATCGTCATCACCTAATTTGGTGTTTAAAACAAACAGACCGATTCAATTTCAAGAAGGACATCATTCGGTGAGGTAAGTTTTGTATTAAAAGTCATGTTGCCTCAGTATCTTTCAGTCACGTGTGTTCTAACAGTTTTGAAATACCGTCTCAAAGACAAACAAACAAAAAATTATAAACTGGAAAAGGCTCAAGAAACATGGGAAGGCTAATGCTCGGCTTTCATGGATGAAAATGGTCAAACATCTCTAAGCGTGGAAAAGTTTAGAGGAGGCATAAGTTCCGTATTGGACTACGCGGTAACGTCAGAGAGGATCCGATGTCACTGACGCACGTGCCTACTATTTACGGCTCACATACGTCGGAAACGCGATTGTTATTCGAAGAATCGACTGGAGAAAACATGACGTATGCATGCAGATATCATCTATCGGCAATATATTATCGTTTATAGCATAACGTTCTGAGTGAGGACTATGTTATTGCCGGTCTGTGTGACGACCGGAGTAGAAACCAAGATTGAAATCAGACATATGAAGGAGAACAAGCCACGCTTCCTTGTTGTACGGTAGTGCCGTGTAACGATTGCTTTCGCCGTTGTTGTTGTTGTCGGTTATCAGTTTCTATTTACCGGTAGGCCTACTCGCTTAACATGGAAGCGTCTCGTGTTTCGCGCAATGAAATACGTTCAGTGTGAATTAACTTGTGAAGTCGAAAGATATAGCTCTTTGGATTACGTAGACTTCAGAAAAGACTTCACAATCGTCTCCCACAAGATGTCTGAAAAAGATGTTATCTGATAAAACGCATTTTAAATAAGTCGCTTTTACTATCTTTGCGATTATATAATTAAATGTATGATTTATTTGTAAAAGTTAATCTCGTAAAAAACGGAAAACATAAAAGCCCCGTCTGTTGAAATTAGCCGAGTAATGTGGTGAAACAGTGTAATTGAAATGTTTTTATGACTTTTATAAGTTTATTATTATATACATTATTATTTTGTTCATTTTTATCAGATTGTAATTCTATAGCGTGGCTCGTTTCTCTGATGTGGTGCTGTATGGGAAACTGTACGGAAGTCATCTCACTGTTACAAACTGATACTTGTTCAGAAAAAATTTAAGAAATATAACTCTTACATAAGGCATGGAACAAATTGTATGATGGACTTGAGTATGAAGAAGAAGGGGAAAATTATGAAAACTTGGTAGAAATGGCTAAAGGCATTCCAGGGTATGAAGAAAAAGAAGAAAGTGAAATTAATGAAGAGCTAGAGGCAGATGATGCGAAACTAGAATTGACTGACCACGAAATTGTGGAAGCTGTGATGAGACCAGAGCCTGAAGCAAATGACACAGACCAGGATGTTCATGACACACACAGAAAATGTGTAACAGCAGGTGACGTATTTAAAGCCTTGGAGGTAAGAATATTTTGTTATTTTTATTAATCAATTAATTTTACTGTCTTATTAATGCATGACAGATTCAGAGATTTAGAGCTTAGACAATACAGTTTCTGGGAACGGCTTGGTTCTATCCTTTACCAATACTATACAGTACGTGGCAAATAAACGAATATTTGACGTTATGTTAGGCAGGATGACTTTGGTAACCTCATCTGTTGTTTATCATGGGGAATTTTACTTGAAAATAATATTTATGTTTGTATTAGTAGATTTGTTTGTTTTCCTTCGCTCATATTATCTTCTCGAACGCTGTATTCGTTACAGTAAGGATTTTAGTCTGTGTATTTTCTAATAATATTTATTTATTTATTTGCGAAAAGCGTGTCGTGTTTCGGGCGATGAAATACAGTGAATTAACCAACGAAGTGAAAACACGTTGTCAAATTATAGATCTTTGGACTACGTAGACTTCACATACAACGTCAGGTTCATTGTTTACTTTAAATATGAGACAATTACAGGTTAGATAAAATGAACAAATTTCGACATTATTTCATGCTTTCACGGCCTGTACAAATGGTAAAAGGATGAAATCAACTATTATTATTGGTTGTACGAGAGGAATTGTTAGTTTCACAGACAGGAAGTATTGTCAATTATTATTTGGTAAACTGTTATTTTGATTTGTGAAATACTGTTTGTAGCATAAGAAATTGTAAATTATATTATTGAATGTATTCACAGTGTTATTAGCAATACGTTATCTTAACGTTTTGCAACTGTAGCTTTGTAAAAACTGTATAGATTAACTGTAATTCAGATACTCGTTTAGGTAAGCTCGCCAAATAATATTTGTAAATAATACGTCAAAGTAAGATAATTTGCATGATTAACAACGTACAAAGCTACTGATGAGGAAAGAATTATGTAGAACGCTTGCTGGTTTTGATGTTGAAAACACTGGTAAAAGTAAGAGCAGTGTAGATTTAAGTCGGTAATGACTTTGTAAGCGTTTCTAGAAATACGTGCTGTTCAAATATGAAGCGTATTTATATTACACGCTGCATAAAACATGTTTGTGTGAGACGTAAAACCATAGGCCTAAGCAGTAAAACCATCGTGATATGTTAATTGTCACAAATCAAAGCCTTCAACACGTCTGTGCTCCAACAATGGCTGTTGCTTGTCTGCGTGTCTTAAGACGCATTTAACAGTCTGTACAGAAATAACAAGGATGAGAATGTCACATTTACATTCACACTTACTCGAACTGCTAGGAATACAATTTTCTCTGGCTGCTGAAAACAGCTCTAAGCTGTACAAAACATAGATTATAAAAATATCTTTTTAAATTTTAATAATTACATTAATTCTAAATACTGTGTAATCGTGGAATTCCAGTTGAGATGGCAGACCCTTCTCCCAGATTACAACCATGGATACGCTTCTGTTTGCACAAAGATAGCAGACAGACTAGCAGAATGAAGTGCATTTATGCATTAACACTGCATATTCAGTTTTTGGTAAATTTATACTGTAAGTAAGACTTACAAAATCTCTTTAGGCTGTAGGTTTTTAAGGACTTAAAACGTTCGGTTTAATAGATTGTATTTATAAAATGCTTACACTAGTAATTGCAGATAGATTAGAGATTATATTTATATAAAATTTAAGAGACGGTCAATGTTTCATCATTTAAATAGGATTCAAAAATACTTTTTTAGTTACCTTCAATACTGTATTCCATGTATGGGTTGGTAAAACTGAAAGCGAGGAATTGAAAATGAACTAATGAAAACAAATATTGTAGTCGTAAAAGGGAAAACGGAAGAAATCAAATTAAATGTTAGAAAATACAATAACGAAATTGAACGGACAAAATATTATTTTACCTTGGAAAGACAGGAGAAGACATGTCCGAAAACAGTACGGCTACCAGAAGAAAGCCGTACTAGTAAGTGTGGCTAGGCACAAACATTAGTTGAACTGAAAGGAAAACAAATTTAAAAGTATCAAAGAAAGTGAAAGAGAAAAGAGGATACTAAAGGGAGTGCGAATGTAATGAGAGGGCTGAGTGGAGAAAACTGGTTGAAATACCCATATTGCGTTGTAATACCAGTAGAAGTAGAAGAAGAGGAGTGCGATAGAGGATCATTAAATTTACAAGACGTGTGTTAAAACGTAACAACTTTATTATAAACATTCTTAAGGAAAAATGTTTCTAGGCTTGGGTTCGTGAAAGATATTTATATAACTTTATATAATATATATTTATATATGTGAAAGATGTTTAGATAAAATTATAGTGTGTTAATTACCTCAAAAAAAAAAACTAGCAGAGATCAGTAACGAACGGTTGAACAGATGATAGATCGATGAAATTTTAGTCTACCCATGATCAGTAACATCTTACTAACTGTGGCTGAATTCTGTCGGGGTATAGTTAGGGATTCAAATCACCTGTCAACACGTGGCAGGCAGGAAATCAATGGAGAGTACCTTCCCCCCACAGACATTAATATGTATAATTATAGTGTATTATTTGTTTAATATTTACTTTTTAAGTGTTAATTGATATATTTTTATATACACGTTACATCGTCGTCGTAATCATCATTAACAGATGCCAGCCATTAGCACTTTGTCATGTCATTCTCAATTTGTTACTCTCGAGATCAATTATTGTATCGGCACTATTGGTCCGCACTACTTAACGAGGTCATCTCTCTATCTTGTAAATCCATCCTCCGTCGTTGTTTTCTTGGCCTACCAACTTTTGTGATCATTGGCCATTTTCCCTCTTAGCCAAATGCCCTACCCACCTCCATTTAATCTTCTTAACTTCTGCAATGACATCGCCTGTTTTAGTTTAGTTGCATATTTTTGTTATTACTAGCGTAGTTCTTCCATGCTTCTCCGCATATCCGCAGGTTTTACACGATTCCTGTTTTGTTTACCCACGTTCCTAGCCTACGAATTGTCACAGAAAACACACACCGTTTAAAAATGTTCCTTGCTAATCACAATAGCGGTTTGGTAAGCTTCTTAAGAACGGTCACTTTTTCAAATGTAATCCACTCTGATCGTGTTCGACTAACAATTTCTGGCATTGCATCTCCATTGTTTATTACTGCTTCATCAAAATATGTCAATTCATGTATAGCGTCAAACCTTTAAAATCTATTTTCACCTGAGTTGATGCAACTTTCTTAAACATTATCGTTGTCTGTTCCTTATTATTAAATACTATTTTCAGACCAACCGATTTTTCTTTCTTGGTTGAGGTTAGTAATAACTTTTTCATCTCCACTGCATTTCTCACTAAAAAACTATTCACCATCTGCAAATCTTAGGTTTGAAAGAAATATTCGACATATTTTAAATTCTTTCTCAGTCTAATCGTCTGGAGCCACCATCCAGCAATATTGAGAGTTGTTTTGGTAACAGGTTATTTCTTCGGCTTGTTTATTTAATCTCTTTTTATTGTTTTATTTTATAAATATTAAGCTTGATTTCTGCTGTGCTTTTTATTTCTGAGGGAATGTGCAAATTTCTCATTCCCTTCCCATTTTCGTCTAAGACCGAATGTAGGCTGAATCAAAAACTTTCTAACTGATAAACGCCGAACAAAATCATTTCTGTATTTATTTTTACGTTACTAAAGTTTATTTATTATTTATAAATTGTTTTTTGTAGTTCTGTAGTTGCTTCTAAATCCTCCTAGAACAGGCGACAGTGGCTGTCTAGTTGCCTATTAGTTCTGTAGTTGAGACTCTACCGAAAAACTTTTTATAAAAAAATCAGTAATTATTATGTCACGTTATATGCGTATTGTAATTTTAATTTAAACGACTTGAATTGATACTGTTGTACAATAATTGTGACAGATACAGTTTTATACGTAAGAACTAAACGTTTATGACTGAATCAGTTTAAAAGTCATGACTTGAATGTGGAAGTGTTCAGACCCAACAATTTCAAGAAGAGAGAAATAAGTAATGTATGCCTACAGGAAGGCACGAGATGTTCTACTGGCGGGTAAAAATCAATTAGTTAGTAAATATTTACCCGAATAACATTTTATTAAACGTCTTGTAAAAAAAAACTAATGTATTTATATGAACATTTGTGAATGTAAGTAGCTTAACTATGGAATAAATATGAATTACAAATCTCTCGAGAATAAAAGTGAATTTTACAAGCGCTTTTTATTTGTAAATGTATTTATGTCATGTACAAATTACGAAACGAGCTTGATAGTTACCTGAACTACGATATTAATTCCCACTATATCTTAGTCAGAGTAAAAACTGGAAGTAAAGACTTAGTTGATGTTCTTGAGTCTTGTACTTTGGACAAACCGTGAGAGAAAGTTGTATTGAAGAGTAACATATGGTACTGTGCGAGTGGAATACATAAGCAACATCAAAGCGCTTGTTTTTCTCTATTATAAACACTTATAATTAATAGCATCATTTGCAATTACTTGGAGATGTATCTTGTATTTTATTTTATTGAACTGACTTGAAACCAACTCGATAATTTAAAAAACTTGTCCTCCTAGCCTAGAAAAATTGTCGCGACAATTTCCTCTCTTAGCGAATGTCCTCCCACGCTCATTTTAGATGTTACTATCAAGGTCTCTGAGCTCCAGAGCTCACTCACTATTTTGAACGAAACACAAGAGGTTGTCATAGTTAATATTTTCCGAAACTCGGAAATTTTCTGGTCGTTTTTTTATTTAATCAGTTTCTTTTGTAAAATCAGAAGTCTGCTATTTAAAATCTAAAAATGTAGATAAAAAAAGAATCTACGAAACAATACGTTTTTTGACATAGCGCAGATTCCAACAGAAACTTTGTTGTCCATTTTATTTACGTGGATTTTAAATATCCGATTTATGTAATTATAAAAGAAACCTGTCAGTCTCGAGGCTACAAGGGCGTTTGCATTGCAGATATCCACAATTAAAACTAAGGTGATGGCTTTTTGTGGAACTGATCCCGTACGAGATTGTTATAAGAGGTACTGTCCTGGAACAAGTTAGCAGTTTTGAATACCTGGGCTACAGTGTGTCTAACAATGCAAGCAACGACGTGGTGCATAAGTTGCATAAGTTCAACCTTATGTGCGGGACCATCAGTGAACCCTTAAATCAGCAAGTAAAGGAACACGCCTAAAATTCTACAAGGTGATGGCTCTTCCCACACTTCTTTATGGGTCTGAGAATTGGATTTTAACGAAAGGCCAGGGCAGTGGCATCCAAGGGGCTGAAATGAGATTTCTTAGGCACGTCCCAGGGTATACTCTCCATGATCATAGAAGACACACAGATATACGGCAGGAACTGAATATTATGAGTATACTCGACAGGATCGCCCAGTCTCGGCTGAATTGGTGGGAATATCTTTGCCGAATGGATGACTGCCGCATCCCCAAACAACTATGGAATTATAAGCCGAGGGGACGGAGAGGTGTGGGACGTCCGAGGAAGCGGTGGAGTGATCAGATGTAATATTTGTCTATTTGAAACCACTCTTAGTTTAAACCGTGAGGATGATAATGATGATGATGATGATGATAAAAGAAACCGAATTAAATACGAAAACGGAAAATATTCTCTAGATTGTAGGAGAAAAATACAAAAGTTGATGGTGTTGGTGACACAGTGGTAATATACGAGAGAGCGTTCGCCAAGAGAAAGTATAACAAGTATTGATTGATAAAGATTTGGTTAAGTAATCGGAGGGATAGACAGAAGGAGTAAAGAATTCTTCCTGAAAGTTGTAAATGAGCGGACGCTAACGCTTTGCGCGTTAACGCTTACGCGGATGTAATTAAGAAAAACCCAACACAAGTATTATTAGACAACATCAAATTAATATATTTTATTTTATAAAGCTGTGAGTAAAATTCTTCTTGTGTGTAAGTCTTAGCGGTTGACGAGAAACACAACAAGGAGGTGATCATACGTCGTTACAACGATTATGGATGTTTTGCTGTAACTTGAAAAGTTAAAATGTGAAAGAAAAATTACAAAACCCCCGAATACTCTAATTTTTTTTTTTTTAGTTAAACAACAATTATAGAGCAGACAACCATTACTACTTTTTTAAATATTTGAATAAAATAAACACTAAACATTGGTGAACATTACATTAATTTTTATAGTTAAATTTTTAACCGTAATGCCTAGATGACAAATAATTTAGTGTAAGTTAATCTATGTTTCCGTAGACATGCATAAGCTTATATGGAATACTTTTAGAAATTATATGTAACTAGAAACAATATGTAAAGGTTTTTGGAAACAGCTTACAAATGTTTTGAAAGAGATCCAAAATTTTCAAGGGATGGTGGCACATATAAATTTTGACAAATTATTAAAGATAGAGTTCGTATTTTGAATAAAATATCTCATAATTTAACCACATCGACTTTTGAATTTTTTCAAAATGTTGTCTCTTATTTTTGATCCATAGTGGCCTTGAAGGTAAAATTTTAAAAATCTAAACACTACATTGAGAGTTGGCTTAAAATACCCATTAAGACTGATACCCGAGATGGATTATTATAATTTTTTGAAAATTTTCATAACTTTTATGGTGCGCCAAAATTTAGAAATATCCAAAACTGAACACTATATGCAGATTGTGATTAAAATTCTGTTTAGTTTGACACCCAGAATGTATTTCGGCGATTTTTTTCAAAATTTTTGTCACTTTTAGGCCCTTGTGCCTAAAATTTTGAAATTTCAAAACTGATCGCTATATTCAGATTCTGGCTAAATTTGGTATGGATGTGTGTCAGGTTTAAAGAAAAATCGAACGATGTATTCAAGAGTTACCGTGAGATATACCCTAAACAAACAAATAAACAGGCAGATAAATGTGAAATACTGAGAACTCGCTTTCCTCGGTCAGTTATCTCTTCAGGTTTTTCGTACACATTTGTGTTCCTTAGACCACCTTTACATATTAATGGTTAAGCTCGTTAATCATTTTTTCATCTCCACTATGTTTTCACTAAACATCGTTATATAATCTCAAAGTTTTAGATTTGAAAGATATTATTAGACTAAATTTATTATTCTCTTCTCCTATTCTACTACTCTGAAAACCTCGTCTAACAAGGCTGAGGATAGCTTCGTACTGATCTCCGTTTTTAATTGCTAAAATATTTGATAACGTGTAATATCGGTTTTAACTGTTGGGTTTTACAAGAGTTTTAGAAGCTTTTCCTGTCTCTTGTTTTTATAGCCTTTACTACAGCTTTCGTGTAAACTAAATCAAAAGCTTTCACGTAGTCCACAGATACCGTTCAAAGTGACTTACTTGTTGATTATTTACGTTGTCGAAGTCCGTTTACTGCCTGTAAATGGTCTAATGTACTAAGGATGCTTCTAAGTATGCATCCTGTCTCAAGTTTTCTATCAGCCCTACGTTTGTTCTTGAGATTACGTATACGTTGTATACGTTTGTTCTTGCGAAAACGTGTGTGCAAACGACAGCAAAGGGTTCATATTTGAACAAACGAATCGAATTCTCAGTTTTAGCTCGATCGTTTTGGATTTGTCTGTATGTCTATCGTCTACCTATCTGTCTTATCTCTCTGGGAGATGCCTCATGACAACTTTTGCATGCGGTAAACTTGCCATGCGTGTCCATATTTTACTACACAGGCCTCTATTGTTTTTGAGATCGATCTCCCAAAATGTGGGCATTAAGCAAAAATGTAGGGGTCAAAATATAAAATACAAACTCAGTACATTTACTGATTTGACATAATTAATATCTCTCACCACCCCTTGTAAATTTTGGACAGTCTTCAAAAATTTTGTAAGCTGTTTGTAAAAAAAAACTTCACATATTGTTATCAGTTACGTGTATTTGTGAAAAGAATAAGATAAAGGACTACAGATATCTATACAAACATACATAAACTTAAAAGCTAAGACTTATCTACTTTTCACTTAGGCATTATGGTTATAATTTGACTAAAAAAGTAATGCAGTGTTCAGGAATTTTTAGGTTTAGGTAACTGTCTGACTTACAAGTATTATCGTATTACTATAAAACTAGTAAAGCAGAGTAGGCTTTTCTAATTTTTCTGTTAATTATATAATATTGACAGTGAGCGAGTTCTACAGCTCAGGGAGCTTAGTAGATACGTTTACGTTTTTGAAGTAAGTCGGAATCTTCACTACAGTGGTGTAACTAGACACTGCTCCTGGTCGGGGGATGAGACTGCTTCTGGGGGAGGGTGATCAGACTAGCTTAAAGGTTCGACTCCCCATTTTCCTCAGAACACACGAGAAATTCAGGATTCTTTCCATATAATTTTATAAATACATTTTATAAAATCCTTGAGCCTCAAAATTTTTCACTAAACCAAAAGGAAGTATAAAGGTTAAAAAAATATGGAAAAGCGGTTATTAAAAATATTCTACCTTCATTACTCAAATTAAAGGAAATAAACTCATGTCATTAGGAATTACTTTAATTTAGAATTTTTATTGTTAATAGATCTTGTGATAATGAGTCTTTGTGAAGATATTTTGAAATAACCTAGTTTTATTATCCCTTTAAACTTTAATTTTAGGATGTTGTCCCAGGTATGTTTTAAGCAAATTATGTTTTGTGGTAAAGTACGTTATTTTTTTTGTAAAATTCAGCAATAAAATTTTCTAATTTTTCCGAATTGAAGTCAAGAAATTGCTAGTTTTTCTGTGCATATGCGACGGTCCAAACCACAGTGATATTAGACTAGAGGACTCATGACTTACAAAACCCTTTAACGAGAAGTGTTCTCATTTTTCCGAATTGAAGTCATAGAATTACTAGCTTATCTGTGCAAAGGCGACGGTTCAAAACCATAGAGATATCAGCTTAGAGGAGTCATGACATAAACAACTATGTGAGGGAAAGTGTGTCTGGGCGACAAAGATAACGTAGATTCATAGACTCTGCAATCGTTTCCTGGCGCGTGCATACTTTTTTTTCTAGTGCTACAAATACGTATGTTATTTACCAGATGTTGCGTGATTATTATTATTAAGAAAATTCTGTGTTTTTCTAATGTATATATATTGTAATTTCTTTTATTTCTGCAATTATATAAGTTTTACTTTAACACACACAACTGGCTTTGATATGGGCAGTGGCGAAGCGTGACAAAATAATTTGGGTAGACATAAAAGTACCAGTCAACAGCACCCTCCTATTAAGATTGTCGACATTTTTAATGAACCAGTAAAACTATGGTAAATAGAGATACCTCTAGCTTTGTCAGATAATACCTAAGTGACTCTCATTTTATTATACGTATAATTAAGCCTAAATATAAAGAAAAACTATATTATTGTTATTAGGTCGTTTATGAATCTTAATTAGAAAATATTGCTCAAAAAATATAAATTTTACTCACATTTTTTGAATGATGACAAATCCGGATACTGTAGGCATTACACAATCGTTTATATTTTCTTGTAAATGAGTTCCACACGCCGCATCTTGAAGTTTCCAAAAATATTTATTACCCTTTCCTTTAAAGTTGGGTTATTTGTGCACATAGATGTCAATTCTTTTTCAATGGACAAAGTAGCCAACTGTGATAATCTTTTATTTTTCATGGCATTACGAAGGTACGTTTTGATCCTCTTCAGTGTACTCACTCATTGAACGCTTAGTCGATGCCGATGTAACTGGAATACTCAGTACTAATTTCAGTAACTTTAATGTTTGTTCATACACACTATCGAGTTGATTCTCCACAATATATTCTAGCAGTTTAACACACGGAAGCATTTTATCATCACTGTTGTAGATTTCAATAATTAATTGCGCGATGTTACCCAGTCAAAGAATTTTGGGAACAAACATTTCAGTTTGTCAAACTGGAGTTGAGGAAAATTCCTCCGAAATTCAACAAACTTTTTCTCTTTTAGAAGTTCTACAAAAAATATATTTTCCAATTCGCCGAATCGGGTGTCTAGTTGCACTGTTACAGAATCACGAATTTCATAAGCAACGCGTTTATGCACTTCACTTACAGATTCCAGCAATACACTATTATGGTCAGCATTCATGCGCCTACATTCGTCCATACAGTTTTGCAGCACTTTATTTGAATGCAGTGCTGCGATATTTTCTTTCACTGTCCTAATTTCGTTAGTGCAAAGATTTACATCACTGCTAGATTTTGCCTGGAGTACATTAAACAGATGTTGAGTAAATACAAAAATTCGATCATATACGCACAAGTAAAACATGAAAGATCTCGACTTTAAAATATTTAGGAGACCAATTGCAGCACTCACAGACTCGGGACCCCAATCATCACGCTCGATAATGTGAGAAACCGCACGATATAGTTCTTTGTAATGTTCTTTGATTGTTGAAACTGCCCGCGAACGGTAATTCCAAAGGGTTGATGTCGGGTGAGGAAGTTTAAACCCTTGTTCTCGGAGTAAATCAGATCTAGCAACAGATCTACTGAACAAACTATGAAATGCAGTTAAATTACAAATAAACAATTTAACTTTAATATTTTTTGCACTGTGTAACAAGACCAAATTAAGTTGGTGAGCATAGCAATGCACAAATATTGCCTGTGGACACTGTTGACGAACAAGGGTTTGTACTCCACCGTGACGACCAGCCATCACAGAAGCACCGTCATATGTTTGGCTTACTAATTTATTTTCAATGTTATATTCTTTCAAAACTAAAATGATTTTATTAGCCAACCCTTCTGCGCTTTTGTTAGAAGAAACATCAAAAAAGCCTAAAAAGCGTTCCTCAGTTTTCAAACCACGAACATATCGCACACTTATACTCACTTGTGCTTTAACAGATACGTCGGTTGTTTCGTCAGCTTGAACGTAAACAAAATCAACCTTGTTTATTTCATCACGAATTGTTTCACTAATAGCGATGGAAACAAACTCGATTAAATCATTCTGAATTTCAGAAGATGTGCCTTTAAATACAGTGCTGGTTTCTATATGTTCCTTCATGAAAGCCTCTTCCGTTGCCAGTAAATTTAAAGTTTCTAAACAATTGCCCTTATTAAGAGACTGCTCATTTTCCTTATGGCCCGTAAAAGCTAACTCTTGCCTCCCTAAATAACAAACAACATCTATCAAACGGCCTACTATACTTCGATTTTGAGCCACATTTTCATTGTGCTGCACTGCTTGAATTCTAGCTAATTCGGATAAGCAATGTTCTATGCTGTTACGTCCTAGCATGTGAAACATCTCAGAATTTTTTATGAGTTTTGCTGCCAGCATGTTTAGCGGCTTTAGATTCAAAATGTTTTATACTGCCTACTCCAGCTTTGCTCCATGGTTCCTCTCCATTAAATATCAAACAATAATAGCAGTGCAGAGTTTTGTTTCGCTTACAACCAGAGAGCCATCTATATTTACTCTACCAAACTTCCTGAAATTTTCTGACAATTTTTCCATCCTTCTGCGACAAATCTAAAGGTGGCCGAGATATTTTGACTTTAGCAATACCTTTTGCTCTAAAGGTAAAGTACTGATTTCGTATTTTAACAAAAATTCTAGTGAATCAAAGTTGTCAGAGTTCATATCAAATACTTCTGCAACAGAACTGGTACTAACTGTATTCATTTTTCTGCATTAAATCAATTAAACAGTATGCTTAAAACACTTAAAGGACGACACTTAAAACTGTTTATTAATAAATAATTAGTAGGCCTACGTAAATGATCACACACTTCTTAGTCTATAACACTATATACAAAATTAAAAATAATTTGTAAACTCAACAAAAACAAATATTCACTACGCGCGCATAATGAAACAAACACAGGCGGCCAGGCGAAAATTCTGTACTATTCAGTCAGGGGAAACGTGTCTTTTGACGTGATGTACGGACATGATTATGCTGCGCGCACAGGTCCTTTCCCGTTGTTGTCCATCAAAGCCCTCCTCACCTCCAGCCATGTTGAAAAGACATTCCAAGTAACGTCTACCCTGATACTCCGGGTACAGTTGCATCGCACAGTAAGGTTCCAAGGATCACGCGGTCGCATCATGTCGCGTAACACTTGACTTTTTATATTAGTTTTATACCCTTTCTGAGTACCTTACGCAACTTAATTCATAAATAAAAGTTAATTACTTTATGAACAAATTATTTTGGGAGACACTGTCTACCCTGTGTCTCCTCTGACGCTTCGCCACTGGCATATGGGCATACGTCGAGGAGTGATTATGGAATTTTCCTGAAATTTTTAGTAGCTCTGGGAGGGATTGATCCCCCCCCCCCCAAGTTACGCCACTGCTTTACTATGAGATGATTTGTCTAGTACAAAAATGCCATTAATAAAAATTAAAGTACTTTAAAACCACGTATATAACTATATTGACTAACTCAATAGAATGAAAATAATTAATTAACTAATTAAATGTAAATAAATAATATTGTTTTGTAATGAACATTTTTATTGTATACGTGTATCCTGTTTTCTCTCTCAAGGTGGTGTAGTGTCTGACGTGACTCCGTGCCCGGTCGTACAGTACAATAAAGATGTTACAATAACAGTACCACAATAGACGAATCATCCGTTGTGCGGACGCGAATATCCTTGAAGCTGTTCATTTTGACCTAAGCATTGTTTTACTTCGCAGAAACTCGCATACAAAAGTGTTGTGCTGAGTGTGTTACCACAGAACAAACAACACTTAAAACTATCACATGTATTTATACCTTTATCCGCGGGCGTTATCTTGTTCCTCTCTTCGTCCCGTCTTCCTCTAAGCTTCCACTCTAAGCCGCTTCTTATTGAACATAATGCTTTACACAACCTGTTGTCCTATTGTGCGAGTATTTCTATTCTTTGAAATGAAGTACTCAGAACTAATTTAACGAAGTGTGTTCTGAAACGTCTATTATCGCTATATAGTTGAAATAACAAATATGTCTCAAGGACGCTCAATGACCGTTATTACTGCTATAGCAAACCACTTAATCGTGAATACCATTAACCACTTCAGTATTATACGAAATTATAATTAACGGCTATACAGTAGTTGATATAACAATATCTGGTATCGTGAATGTGATTACGGTGTCATGCACACCGTAACAGTTCAGTGAAGGATACAACAAACTCTTCTATCTTCGTGCAATATGTCTGAAGAAAAGAGTTCATCACTAAAAAAATATGAGGCTTCAAAATCAAATGCATATGTAACAGTATTTTAGGCAAATTGTTTAAAAGACAATACGATTATATATGTCAACACATTCCAAAGGATTCAGAATAGTTTTAACTCGCTATATACGGAATGATATTAAAACCTGACTAATAAAACGGACAAATATATTCTAGAGAATATTCCAGAAACAACACGCTCATTTTCATGAGTACCTACTACATGAATACATGACATTCAATGTGTATCTTGTAACTTTTACCTCGTGAAGACTTTTTAAAATTAATTATGTTTTCAAATTAAATGTTTTTTAATTAAGGAGAAAATTAATATTCTCCTAGCTTTCAAAGCCTTTTCTACTTGAAGTCGTGAGTTCTAGCAATTCATTTAAAACTTAGTAATTTGTTCTACGTGGATGCTCTTTATAAATCTAATGCAGCACCGGAAGTCATCTTCTATCGTTCGTTCCTACAGTACGTATATCCCTTTATCAGAGACAATCGAAGAGTTTTGGTTTCTTATTACGTAAGAACTGTATTAAATCGAATATTTCATTAAAGGTGTGCTGATGGCACTTTCATTTTTATCAAAATTGGTGCGTGACTGCTTCTGCGTTTGTGTAGTGTGTGTGTGTGTGTGTGTGTGTGTGTGTGTGTGTGTGTGTGTGTTTGCCTGAGAGAGAGAGAGAGAGAGAGAGAGAGAGAGAGAGAGAGAGAGAGAGAGAGAGAGAGCGCAACACATTCTTCTCCAGCGTTGTTACTTCTGGTCCATTATTTTTTTATTTACACAATGTAACACTTCCTACAGTCACATTAAAGTGCGATGTGTCAACGGTGTTACTTTACGTAACCTACCAATACACGAACTGCTGCTGCTGATAAGCAGTTTCTCCTTCTTGAACATTGTTTCCTGCTACTTTTCGTCAATCTTGTATGCGTTCTTTTCTTTTGACGTTTCATGACGTTTCCTCCCGAACGCATGCCCTCGTAATACAACAGAATGCCGTCTGCTCCTTTTTGTTATGCTTCAAAGGGATGCCAATTATTTAAAGCTTCAGCAAATGATGAAGTGCGATTTTGGAATGAAATGAAGACAGTTGAGAAAACAATGTAGTCTCTTTGCAAGATCTAAAAGAAAGTGCAAGCAGCAGTGGCATACCTAGAATCTAGCTTTGCTCCCCCCCCCCCCCACAAAGCCGGGGTCGTGTCGGTTTCATACAAAAGAAAAAACAAGTTAAGCTTAGTCAACATTACTATCATTAATGTGGCCGAAAAACGAGTGATAACATCCTTAAATCAGTCCCATTAAAGTAAACGGTAATAACACAATAAAAATACGCGTGTAGCATTGTTAAAAGATACTGACTGAATTGATTTTCCTATATTCCACACTTCAAACGTATACCCTAATGCTCTGTAATAAACCTGTTTGTATATTTAAAAAAACACCACTACTATATTAGCGTACACAGCTGAAAAATAATAAAACAGCTTAAAAATTAAGAGATTTAACAAAATTCCTCAACTTTTTCGACCCTCGGGGGGCCGGTTCCCTTCGTCTCTCCCCCCCGTAATGTCTGTCAGTCATCAGTGACTTCGCCCCTGGCAAACAGTCACTCAAACTCTTTTTATAGATAACGTCGGTAGCCAAATCCGTTTTCGTTTAACCGAAGAACGTAAAACTGACTATGGTATTGAAGCCGTCATGATTCTGCAGCCTGAAGTAGTTGCTTTGTGTATCGATAACTTGAAAGACCGCCTCAGTGAGAGGTACGCCAAATCGTTTGCTTAATCATTTATACGAATTTTAGTCAACGATTTAGAAATATTCACTATTAATTCCATTAATCAATTACCATTAACTAGTTTTGTTTGCCTGATTTCATGCAATCAATATAAAACAGGTAAATGTAATAAAGTGGTTTAGTCTTGAAGGAGCTTGACTTGGGTATATTTTTCACTGACATGAACACACCATTAAGTAAATTTCTCTTTAAGAAGCAATATAGCAACGTTAGTAGCCCTTTTTGAAGACACCGGTAACCATGTTAAAATCTAAAAACACATGTAGTAATCTTAGAATCTTAGTATTTAGGGGGTAATAAGACTCTGACAGTACTTAGAAGTTTCCATAATATTGTTTACGCTTATTCAAGTCGATGTATTAATTGTTAATAACATTGTGGTTTATTAACCGTAATTCATTTTTGCATCTGCAAGCCTTTTGTACTTGCTAATGGAGTGAACTCACAGGAATATAAAAAAGCACATATGACATAATCGTTCTATCATATATTCTGTCCCTCAAGTACGTACAAGCATGACAATAAACCTTCGTATCAGTAGATTTTATGTAGGAAAATAATCACACACAATGGAGATGTGTGCTAAAAATTATCAGTTGAACAGGGGTGCCTACAGGGGGGGATCGTGTCGACATTTAGAAAATTTTGGGGGGGATTTTTTTTTACTATTGCATGAAAATATTCTCCAGTTTTACAAAACTGTATAAAACTTACACCGGACACGTATCAGACGCACAATAAATCTACCCAGTTGACTTTTTCGAGTAGGCTGTAGGCGCAGTGTGCACGAAAAAAAGGATCTAGTCTTCTACTCGATGCTTCAAACAGGCTACAGATCGAGTTCAAGGTGTCACCGTGTGGCGGCTTATGGCAAGCACTGAGGATGCCGAACGTCGATAAGGAAGCTGAGGAACATATAAGAGAATTGTGCCGCCGAATCTAGTTACGGGGGGAATTTTTTTATAAAATTGGGGGCAAGCGTCATAGGGGTTGAGGGGGATCGACACCCCTGCAGTTGAATATCAGTTAATATTCATTGCAAACATTTGCTGTATTATAATATTTATATTCACCCACATTATTCTTATAATTTAAATTGATAGTATATAACACTTCATATTTTTAAAACAAGAATGTATTTTTATTGTAATTTACAATGTTAATTTACTATCAACAGTTTCAGCAGTTTTAAATTACTGTCATCATCAGAATTATAAGGTAAAATAAATCGTGAAATAAGTTCCGAATAAATTGTTATAACATTCGTTTTACATACATATAAATTAGGTCTATTAAATTACACACACACACACACACACACACACACACACACACACACACACACACACACACACACACACACGTAACTTAGATATTGTTATAATACTAAACTCTGTACTTACTCTGAAAGTCTGATTACGTTGTCGTCTTCTTATAACGTCTCTATCGCTGACGATGAAGATCGCGAACGCGCTAATAATCAGTACCGAATCTTTCTCGTTTTTTCTCCTTACTTGTCCTTAATTGATGTATTTACTTCCCGATAGGCGCCAAATTGTTTTACACGAAAACAATTAAAAAGCTCTAATTACGTCTTCTTCCTTTAGATGATATTAATTTTAATTTCAACTTACTCACACGGACTGGCGGGAATTCAAATCTCGCGTGTCGTCCGACGTGTTGGCAACCTATAATTCTGGTAAAGATTTTTCTTCACTACTAAAGTGCACAAATATATATATATATTACATTTAATATTTATAACTAAATTTACCTCAAGATGTTATTTTTCCTTATTTGGAACTTTGGAACATGTTTCGAGAGCTCCCGTGCTCCCCTCTTCCCGTGCTCTATTATATACATCAAGAAACGGACTGTAGCAGAAAGTGATTGAATATATATATATATATATATATAAATATATCAAATAATATAAAATATATAATATCAAATAAAATAAAGGACCATTATTAATGTTCAGTACTAATTTATTAGTGTCCAGATTCGCTAATCATTCAACATTTAAATACAAAAGATGTTATTATAAAAAAGGTTTGCTCCCGCTATAAATAAATTACACCTCAGGGGTTGGCTATGTTGACTGATCAGTTTAACGAAACCAACATGGACGCTGACGTTAATTATTTTACACAATTCATTCAGTCAAAGAGTTCTTTTGATTACGAAAAATTAAACAAGATGTTATTAAAGTACACAACCTTACATCAATGTTACTTAAATACTATAAAGGCTTACATACAATTCGGTTCTTAGTGTTTAAAAAGTGTGTCAACCTTTTAGGCCTCGCACATAGGTTAAGCTATAGTTTACATACAGTTTTAATAAATGTTTTCGATTAATCCTTGAAAGAATTTAATATACCAGGTTCGGAGTGAGAGTTATTGTGTTGTGAAAAAGTTAACTAGTTTAGTTCGCAATTACTGATAATTCATTTATACTTAACAAAAACCTTGTCGTCTCTTGTGATGAGTCACAGGTATTTCTTCCAGATTGTGTTGATATATTAATTAGTTCTTCATCATTTGGGTTTCCTCCTTTTTATGGTTTCCAATTGATTTATTCAAAGTTTTTTATTAATTTTTTGATTATTGAAATTTGTTTTATAGTTTCTTCCTGGGTTTAATGTATCTAGGTTCAACTTCTAGTATTCGTATTGATTTAATTTTGCTTGCATTCCCTCTTTTTTTAACTTTTAATTGAGTTGAATTCAGCTTGGCATCCGTCTCTTTTGCTAGATAATAATGGACTCCTCGTTTTATAACGGTTTTCTATATAATAAAGTTTCGTTGTTATGGTAACCATCTCTTACCTTATTGGTGGTAAACATTTGTACCCATTGTTATAAATCTTGGGTTTTTGTTCAAAATGAATAAATATTTTATAATTGCTATTATTCCTTGATGTTATTACCAATGTGTGGGATATTAACATAAACGTCTCTATTTTCTTTCAAAGATTAATTTTATATCCCATAAAGCTGGGCTTGGTCATATATTAATGTTTTGACAAATTTGCTAATGTTATGTTATTACATATTTCACTTATTTTTTCTGTTTATTCTATTTCTGACATACTATTATGGTTAGCTAGTTGAAATTAATAAGTTACTTGGTCTTATTTTTCAAATACAATGGCTAATTGTTTACAAATTGTTTTTTCTGAATTTTGACAGTTAGGCATTTTATAGGCCTAAGCTGTAAATGTTTAGAATTTCTTATTTTACACAAGTTAAATATTATTAATACTTTCATATGTTCTACTTACTGTCACTTAGTCCTTGTTTACTTGTGAATTACTTTGGGCTGTTTTTCAG
The DNA here is from genome assembly GCA_034769895.1 of Magicicada septendecula. NCBI lineage: Eukaryota > Metazoa > Arthropoda > Insecta > Hemiptera > Cicadidae > Magicicada > Magicicada septendecula. The sequence continues at coordinate 203,706,464 of CM068371.1, forward strand.
TAAATGAATGTTATTATAATTTTACAAAATCATTCTTTGTCTAATATTCTTTTTTCTATCTTTACAATGACGAGTAATATTGGGATTGTTAAACTTATACAATTGCTTGCTTATACCTTCTACTATCTCTTACATACTTTTTTATCTCTTAATCCTACTATGATAACATATAACATTAAATTGGTTTATGGTCTGTTCATGATCCAGCCATATTCCTTTTTATAAAACACAACTCTTTTAAATAAACTAATAACTACTTTGTTCCTTAATTGCTAACACAATGAAATTGGTTGTCTATCAACATTTTGATTATTGTTTCTGTTTTATTACCATTGTTCATTTCTTTTATTAAGTTTAGTAATTGTTTATCTTAATTCCTTTCTATCCTCTCTGTCACTTTCACTGCTTATTATTATCACTTCTACCTACCTCTCACTCTTGGTTTATATTATTTTTTAAAACATAATTTTAAAGTCAGTCTTTTAACATTTTATGTTTACTTTTTATATCTCAGTAAGGTTATTATAAACACACATAATATACTAACAATTGGTTTTCTTATTTATTATTGGTAGTGTACTTCTTTTTACATGACTTATATAATACTCGTTTCTAAATTTGATACTATTTGTGTTTTTTATTAGTTTACATTTGTTTATGTTATAGTCTTTCTCTGTCCTATCACTGGGGTTGGGGTTTGTTTATACCTTCTCACTTACCATATCTATTGGGTTTTTTGTGTTAAATCGTATTGTACTGTTGTTTTCCAAGTTTTGCTCTGTTGCTTGCTACTTTTCTTCTGTCAAAGGTTACTTTTATTATTACATTTAGTTGTTTGACCGTATAATCATATTAAATACCCATTCCTTTATACCTTATGCATCCGTTTTAATTTACAGTGTTAATTATTTAGTATCCTATCTTTCTCATGGTGCTTCTTAAATGCATGTTGAAGATATGTACCCTTACAATATATGTAAAACAGATGTTATAGGCCTAACAATTGATTTCAAAAGTATCTGATGATTTATTTATACTTCTGATGATAACAATAATTTAAAATTGTCAAAACACTGTAAAAACAACAATAAAAATATATTTTTGTTTTAAAAATATAAAGTATTATATTATAAGTATTATAAGAGTATTAAAAAACTGTGTTTCCGTTCAAAAATCAAAGTATTTAAGCTGTGTTGTTTCTGATTCCTGCAATGCCTTGCGGATCAGAAACAATTGAATGACATACAAACTGCGAGCTGGCGGTATTTGTAGGATACTGAAAACCGTTATACACAAAAAACCTATAATATAGGCCTAGTGTACTGAATTAAGAAATGAAAACAGAAATAAAAGTACGTTTGACTACGCAACGGAAACTACTTCAAAAGAGCCAAGTTGTACGCACCGACTTTGCTGGTGTGGTTTTTCCAGGCGTCTTGAGTAGCGTATACAAGTAACACACAAAGACTGACCAAGCTACAGGGCGGAAGATTTCATTTTGAGGCCCCAACGACGGTTCCTTTTATACAGTTGTATACTTTGTAGTTTTTTAGTAATAAGTACATAGATATTTTACTCATTAGTTAGAAATGTTTAAAGAAAAGTAAAAAAGACGAGAAAAATTAATTTTTTTTTTATTTACGGTGCAATTAAGTTACACTTTTCTTTTTATAGACAAATGGCCAAGTTTTACAGTCTTTTCTCAGTCATCTTTGCTCTAAGATAATTTTTATTGATTTAACTTTTGAAAAACATTTTTACGTGACACGCATAAAACACTTTGTTCAGAGACACGCAAGTTGTCAAAAAAGACTGTGGGATTAGACATCGTTTAATAAATCAATAAAGTCCCATTTGAGTTTACCATTTTCCTTGGCTGTTCGTATACCTGCAGCTTCTGTGCGTACATGTCGTTGAAATATTTTTACTTCTTAAATCATTCAAGGTATACTTCTTGAAAACAACCATATACCAGGTTGAGCTGTTTTTACTGCTGATAATGCATAATTGAACCGGTTAGTGGAAAAAGGGAATAACTACGTGGAACCCTACTTTTCAGGAAACAAAAAAAAAACATTCTACAGCTTTCCCTATTGGTTTGATTTAAGTGTTGTGCATAGAGAAAATGTTCACCATTGTTTATAGAATAGACCTATAAGTTTATACCAAACTTTGCTCCATACCCTATTGTACGCTGTGTATGATTTTTTTAATTTTTAAAAGTTATTCCCTTTTTCCAATCATTGCTGCTAACTTTTACTTTATTTGCTTCCTAATCTTTTCCCTATATATTTTCCTTAAAAATATATTTAAAAGGTTAAATAGGTTAATAACACTTCTCATATTATATCTGTAAAGGAAAAATATTTTGATTATTCTAGCTAGGTTACAATGGTTACAATGATGTACCTCACAAAATATGTAAAAAAAGTTACATCTGATCTTAACTTTCCATTATTCACAGCAATCATCTATGTGGCCATCATGTTCTTCGCCATCCTTAATTTTCCAAGATAAATTACTGTTGCACAGTTCCCTATACTGCTCTGGAATATGTTTTATTATCTTCATAACGTCATTAAACTTTTTCTTGTTGATACCCACTGAGCCGTCATACACTTTATCTGATGGAAGTTAAAATCATTTACATTAACTTTATTTCTACTAGTAATTTTATACAAACCACTATGTTTGTATGTTTAAAACATAGTGGTTTGTATAAAATTACTATTAGAAATATTTGAGACCACTAACACTCCAATATAACAATAAATTAACTTTTAGTAGTTTGAAGACTTCTGATGTTACCCCTCCAATAAACTCTGACATTGTCACATATCCTTTATTGTCTGATGTATACTTCAGTTGTCAACACTTACTTATCATAAACTTGATTTTCTTATCTTGAACACTGTTAGTGGTTTTTTTAAACAGTTTTGACCACCAGTCTTTAAAATTTAATATTTCTTCATTAGAAACTTCATGCACTGTAAATGTGTGATTTCTTTTTTCTTGCAGATTTTATCATATCATTGTACTGGGAGGGCGTGTAAACTCGGTCATGTATTCTTACAACACGTTTAACACATGCGAAGTTCCGATCGCAGGGCAAAAAGCTATGTCCTCTCACTGGATAGTACTGGTAGATGTCTTTGAACCGCTCTGTTATTGTAAAACCCATGAATAATCTTGTTAAGGTATGGTTGCGGTTCTGCCCGCGGTGATGCACGACGCAATTCTTCACCGCAATGGCTCCTCCTCGTGTTACACTCAGGTCTATTGTCCCTATAGAACACATTGGGCAACCTCATGTTACCGTGGGCCGAAGAAAGGTCTCAGAGATGAGATGCACATCGGGCTCGTGACGGGCTCACGGAGTTCTTCGAGACGGGGTAGACGTCTGTCGGCGTTCCACGCTACTGTGGTGAGGTCACGCTGCAGGGAAGTAATCCTATTAGCGTGGAACACTTACAGAAGACCTATGATGGCAGCTCCCGCAAGGAGTAGAAACTTCTCGGTCTGGGTCGCCGTACGAAGACTATCCCAAATGGTCTTGAAAATGCGGGCAACTTCAACGAGGTCGAATTCCTCGAGGAAGGGGGAACTTCGGCGATAACAGATGTGGATCTGAAGGACGAAGAAGAAGCAGGCGCTGGGACAGGATCGCTCCGGGTAGCGGCAGCATAGCTGCGGGTCGGGTTTACTCGGGATGAGAGTTGTTGGGATTGGCGCTCGGCCTTTGGGACTGCATCAGGACGGGACTTGACAATTGTCAAAGTACCACAGATATTAACTTAGTTAAGCCACTATCTGTAGTTACGTTTCATCGACCTTTTACACGTCTTTCTGCACGTCTTTTAATTAAAATGTTTTACTTGGTTCTGCTAACGGTAAGTGCGACTCCAAATAAATAACTACTGCACATTTTTGCCGGGAGTTATTTGAGAAGATTAACGCTGGAATAAGGCGCGTTGTCCAAAACAGTGCAGCTACTTTCTGGTAAAATTCTACATTTTTAAAACCAATTTTTAAATATGCTACGTTGAGATGAAAGATAACTACGAGTCACTTCATACGTGTTGATTACACCAGCCTCGAGTTTGTTCCGAACATGCATTCCAGACGTTTGTCGATTTTGTTCATGTCGGCATTTGTTCTGCGCGATATAAACAAGGTCGGACATAGAGACAGTTGCTAGCGAGTTCCAGAGCTACGTAAGTAACGTACGTTAAGTAGTAACTACGCAATTTTCTCGACCCATCATCCGAAATTGACAGGTGATTCTGGAATATCAGCAGGGTATAAATAATCACCCAGCGGCGGCCGACCAAGTTCAGTTTTGGGACCAGCGACATTAGAGTGCGGTTCGGAGTGATTGTTACTGTGATATGGGGTTTAGTGATTATTGTATTACTTGGTGTGGCACTCTTAATAAGATGGCATTTATTTGTTTGTTACATTACAGTGCTTTGGACATTCTTTAGCTCGAACAATTGTATTTGAGCGTTTTTGTTTCTTTTTATCTGTAATTAAATTCGTTATTAGTTACTTTATCTGGTGTCTGTTATTCTGTTTTCAGTGTACAGCACGACGATCCGTGCTACCGTAGTTACAATTGCCCCTACTCGTTTCTCTGTGAAAATCTCACGTGTCGGTGTCCCAACAAAAGTTTTAAAAACAATATCGACTTCCGATGTAGAGCAAAATCAAACGTTTCTCTTTGTTGACCTCTTAAGGTCTGTACTTAGTCCCGACAAAAAGATCTTTCTTCGCCAATTTTACTGTCCATCACCCCACTCTTTTAAGGCTGTAGACCTTCATTGGCTCATATCTCGTATAAATAGAAAATATTACGGTTCTCATTTTAAAAATACATAAATTTCTATAAACAAATTCAGCTCCACATTATTCTTTCCTATCTGCAAACTTTCGGTATTACAAAAAAGAAATTCAAGCTGTAATGATAATACAAATTTATATAAGGTAATTTGTTTGATATTATAAGGGAGTTTGTATAGTAAGGGCATATAAGTAAGGATCCTTATATATGGCAGACAGTCTTTTATTTAAAGTAGGAGGCGCATTTCTAAAATGAAAGACATGTAATTTCAAGCAAACAGAGTCTTTGGTAAAGTCATCAAATTTTCGAGTGGAAGTTGATTCGTGTTTTCTGCTGCACAGTAACAGTTTACCCGTTTTCCATAATCGTTCACATGTTATTGACACTGTGCTTCGATAACGTGTAAATTTCAATACAACTTGTTCAGCAGCTTTAATGGTAAGTGCTGACTTTTTCATATAAGTTATTATACTAATTCTTCTTCTTCTTATTCTCCACTTCAGGCATTAGGTCATAGACTTGTTGCGCCCTCCGGCCGTGATAGAACTCACGCCCCACCCCAGCCAGAGAGATATTAGCCAACCTTTTAACCCACGCCCGCGGGCAAGCAGTGCGGGGGGGAAGAGTGTTGTTTTATGTGTGTAGTGTATATTGTGTGCCCTTGTTACTTATCTGGCCCGGGTATACCAGAGAAGACGTACGTATTATTTGCCCGCGTACGTGCGGGTGGATGAGGAAATCGAGCCGTGACCTTGATTCGATCTCACCACATCGGCAGCACAGCAACGCTCTGATTATGAGTCAGAGACGCTACCACTGTGCCGGCTCGCCCACACATTATACTAATTTAATACTATAATTTTCTTAATTTATCGCCTCTGTGTTTTCTTAATTTTACATTACTCTGTAAAATATATTTAATCGCCTCGGAGTGAACGACATGGTTGAAACTTCTAAACGACTATTGTAACTTAAGCTTTAAGCTCTATTTAACAGGCTTTATAGCGTATACCTTAAAGCAGACGAACTGAGTGACACTTAACGTATGGAACTGTACTGTATGAGACAATGTCTATTCGCATGCTCTCTCTTGCGATTGCAAACTAATTCGTGAGGGGTCACTCATCTAACTAATTTGATCTAAGCAGACAGGATCTGCAAACACGTGCCTTTGTCTAACACCAATACCAAGTCTAAAATTGAATAGACTGTAGTTTTTTTTTTCAGATCGCTGTGAAGGTGATGTGAAGGTCACCTGTGACGGAAGAAGGAATTCGGCTTCTTCAGTGTTTACTTTGTGGGTGTTCCGGGAATATTCTATAACATCGCATTCATAACTCATTAGGCACCATATGCTTATTCAATGGGTTATCACGTTAGGTCACACTATCAGCAACCGTTCTTGACGTTAATAATTTGTTAACTTTGAGTTAATTTGTGATTGTTATAATTTGTTTACTTAACCACCGTGCCACTTTTTCACTTAAGGACGTTTCTCAAGCTTGACAAAACACTTTCGTTAATGTGAGCACAACTTTCATTCTTCCATTTGTGTTTAGAGCATCGTTAAGAGGTTATTAAAGGCATTAGACGTATAATTTTATACATAAGTGAATTAACGTGTCTTAAGAACACGAGGATTAGAGACCACAGTATTTACAGAAAAGTCATTTTTACAAATTGTTTTCTAACAGGATATCAAGAGAAAAAACTTTAAAGTTTCAAATTTAATTTTTCTAAGTCGTCCTTAATATATCCAATATTAAAATTATGGAGAAAGTCTTACCATTGAATACTGGACGAGGGGTTGTGCGAGACGAAGAGCATGCCCGTCACCCGCTGTTGTGCCGCGTCCCGAGCTTCTTATAGAGCTCCCGCTGCGTGGACCACGATATTCTGGATTCCTAGATGTGGCCTGCTGCCGGCCGTCGCGAACAGGATACACAAGTTAGTAATAAAACACAACGCGTCTATTTAAAATTAACAACAAATTAGAATACCGTTTCGTTGGTGAAATTAAATCTATGTGACCAACAAACTATTTCACTGGGAGAAAGTATTGTCTGTACAGTTAAAAAATCGATAAACAATATGCCGAAGGGCAAGATGAAAGCAGTGGAATGAAGAAGCTGGAAATAGTCGAGGTCGGATAGGAGAGAGTTGCTAACCTGTAACACGAAAGAACGAAACGACCCACGACACGACAGAACGTGAGTTACAGTTACAAGAGCAAATGTTCTGACGTCTGCTGTTGACGAAACATCCCTCGGTAACTAACAGTAACAACAAAACATGCTACTATCTGCTCTAATGATCCGTGTAAACAGCAGTCGTGACAAATTACCATCTTATCGATTTTGTATTTATTAAATCGTGGTTAAGTCCTTTTATAATAAACAGTTTGTATTCGTTTTGTACACGCAACAGAGAACCGTTGTGTATGTGTGTAACGGTTGGAAACCTTGAAAATAGGTAAGTCACATGGCTGGTTATTAAACTGTGTTTCGTGTTTTTCTGCTTCTTCGCCACCTTGGTCTCATTATGGCGACACAAGGTGTCTTCCCGTCATCACCAGTGACGTAATTCTGGCACGCGGTTTATACAATATACAGACACAAACGTTTGCATTAAATTATACAAGTACAGTAATTTTGTTTCGGGTATCTGCGCTGCAACGTGACGCAGGTGACAGCCGCAGGAAGACTGTCGCCGCCGGCGTCCCACAAGGATCAGTCCTCGGCCCCGTTCTGTACGTACTGTACACGAACGATCTGCCTGTGTATCCCGGGGTCACGTTATCTCTATTTGCCGACGACGCGTTGTTTCATTTTAGCTCGCTTTCGCCTTGGCGGATGTTACAACGCCAGTTAGCTATGCTTCCGGACTGGCTAAGGAAGTGGCGGGTAGCGATCAATACGGAGAAATCCGAGGCGATTTGCTTTACTCATAAGTCCATTTCCCGATGCCAATTCCTCTCCTTAGAGTGGAGACCCATCAACTGGACTGAGACGGTGAAGTACCTAGGTGTTTGGCTTGATCGGCACCTAAACTTCAACGCCCACGTGACTGCAACCCTCAACAAGGCTCGAGGCGTCAGAGCCAAAATATCACCTATGCTTTCGCGGAACAGCTGCCTGGCTGTCCGTACCAAACTTACATTGTATCTACTGTTCCTCCGAACAGTACTCACTTATGCGGCGCCCGCTTTGTGGCCTCTCCTGTCGGCCACCAACAGGCATAGGCTGACTACATTTCAGAACTGGACCCTACGCTCCATCACGGGGTCCCCGTGGTATGTGCGAAATTCCGCCATTCACCGGGGCCTCCGTGTTCCCACCTTAGAGGTCTTCGTCTGCTCCTTGGCAACGAATTTGTTCGCCAAGGCAGGCGAGTCCCCTTATCCGCACCTCCAAAGGCTGAATAGCGTGGACAATGCACCGCCCCCTCGCCGCGTCAGGCGCCCTAGGGCGCTGTTAGACGACCCCCCTTAAGTTCATCACATGAACACTCCAGAAACGAACCCCCCAACCTTCTGGAGACTGAATTGATCACCATCATTCACTACCTGCGCCTGCCGAAACTGTAGTCAATCATGCTGCGGCAGATTGGAATGGATTGATTTATTGCCAGCATCGGCTTTGCCGATTCGGCAGGGCTTTGATCCGGGACACGGGCTCCCGCGAGATTGTGCAAATGTCTTCCTTGCGAAAGCCGACTGCCCCGGGTGATGAGTCCCTTCGACTCGGCCGCCGCCTTCGGGCGGTCGAGCCTCTTGTCCTCGCCAGCGTGCCTCTAAGTTTCTGTGGGCTATGTCCTCGGAGATCAAGAAGCCGCGACCAGGCGTTGCAATTGGCTGAAGCCATGACCACTAAGATCCCCGTCAGCACCTGCTTTGCTGATTCGGCAGGGTAATGACCTGAGACACGGGCTCTCGCGTGGTTGTGCAAGTGGGTTCCTTGCGGAATCTGGCTGTCTCGGAGTCATTCCCTTACCGTTTCGGCCGACGCCCTAGGGCGCTGGAGCCTCTTGTCCTCGCCAGTGCGTCACTACGTTCCCAAAGGCTAGCCTGAGGGGACCATGGGTGTGATAAGCCCATGACGGGGTTCACGGCCATTTGCTGCAACTGCGCCGGGGACCATCCGGCTAGTTATAGAGGATGCAAAGAATTTATATCAGCCATGAAGCTGCAGCGGACTCCTACTCGCCCTGGCGCGCAGGCAGGCTGTGTTGCAGGTCCCCTCCCTAACCGCAGAGAGGCCTTCCCACCTCTCTGCGGAGCATCATCTCAGGCCCCGGCAGCAGTTCCGGCTGCTCCTAGCGCCCCAGTTCCGCCTGCAGTCGTCGTTTTGGCGCCGCCTGCAGTCCCCTCTGTCCCAGCGCCTACCGGAGCGCCCGGTCCTTCATACGCGGCTTTGGCCGCTACATCTGTCCCGCCTTCCGCTCCTCGGATCTCTAAACCTAAGCGCACTCGTCGCCGTCAGCGACAAGTTCCACAGGCCTTGCCTGTAAAACCTCAGCGGGCCCCGCCCGCCCCCAGCCATCAACTTAAGCTCCCAACTGAGCAGACCTCACGTCCGTCCCCGAGCCCTGCGCCATCTACGACACCGGCTGAGGCCAGCCAGGTCCGTCTTCCGGAATCTCGGGAATCTTCCCGGGCCCCGGTGGACCCCCTGACTGCCTGGGCTGAAACTTTGGTAAATAACATCAGGTCTGCTCCAGATACAACCACGGTTCTCGCCCTGGTGTTTCAATCATTGTCTACCCTCTTTCCTCTTCTTCCTTTGAATGGCTAGGAGTCTTAGGATCGTTGCGTGGAATGCCCATGGGGTAGTCCCTGGACGATCTGAACTGATGACTTTCGTAACGGAGTACGACGCTGATGTCGACCTCCTTTGAGAGACTCATCTGGCTCGCTACCATACCTTTAACCTGCCATCTTACATCTGTTTTCGTCAGGATCGTCCCCAGCGGCCTGGCTGTCGCCCCTCGAGGGGAACAGCCGTATTAGTCCACAGGCGGATATCCCACAGGCCACTACCCCCTTTAGATACATCTCTTGTGGAAGATTGTGCGGTGGCGATAGACGCTGGCGGATCGGAGTTGCTCGTTGTTGCGGCGTATCTCCGGCCCGGCCTGCGGATACCTTCACCGCCCGAGGAGTGGGACGCTCTCCTCGATCATCCCCTACCAACCATTGTAGCCGGCGACTTAAGTGCCAAGCATCCCTCCTGGAACAGCAGAGTAGCCAACGCCTACGGAAAATCTCTGTATAGGTTCGTCTCCGAAGACCCGGTACGTCAAGTCATCGGCCCAGAAGACCCTACTCACTTCCCCTTTTCCGCTCATCGACCGGACGTCCTTGACATTGTCATAGCCAAGGACGTGACCCATCACATCCAGGTCTCGTCAGTGTCGGATCTCTCATCCGATCACAATCCCCTTTTTATAACTGCCCGTGAGATGTCGGCCTCACCCCGACCTCCCGCTCAGATTGTTAGGAGAGTCAACTGGCGCTCCTACCATGATGAGCTCTCACGGCGGTTTCCATCACTCCCCGCGGACCCGATCGTCACTTGTGACGATTTGGATCTCCGAGCCACTCATCTTCAGGAGTTGGTGCAAGGTGTCATGGATCGACACACCTAAGCTCTCAAGGTGAACCATCCACGCTCGGCCCTACCACCGGAAGCTCTCCACGCCATCTGGCTACGGCGCAATCTTCGCCGCAGATGGCAAAGAACCCGTGATCCCGGCGTCAAAAGGCGCTTTCAGGCCCAGACTCTTTACGTCCAGCAGCTACTGCGGGACGTAAACTCTGATCGATGGGACTCATATCTTGAGTCTCTTCAAGTCGACCACGCCTCCGTCTGGAGAGCGGCGAGTAGACTGACCCGCGAGAAGAGAACTCGCAACCCACTTGAAACTCCGAACGGGGTTGTATCTTCGTCAGAAGGCAAGGCCGAGGTCTCCGCCGAATGCATGGAGGTGCAATTTACTGTTCACCAAGGCGTCTCGGACCCTGCCCACTCGGCAGAAGTCCGTGACTTCCTATCTGGACATTTTTCACGCCCTCCCGATGTCCCAGCCCTCCCGTTCGACAGGGATGAACTAGTTTCATCTATCTGCCGACTAAATCGCCGTCGCGCCCCTGGTCCTGACCGGATCGGGGCCGCTGGCTACGGAAATGGCGGGTGATGATCAACACAGAGAAATCCGAGGCGATCTGCTTCACCCGTAAGTCCACCTCCAACACATACGAGTTGACTATGAGCTTACCTAGCCGGGTGGTCATTGCCGGATTAGATAGCACGGGCCAGAGTCTACAGAGTTGCGCCGAAGGGCGATGACGGATGTATTGAGTATGGGTTCGCCAGGTGAGTGGGGAGTCCACGTGGAGCCCGAGGTACTTGACGCTGTTGGTCCAGGGTACCTCGACGGGGCCTACTTTAAGCGGCCGAGGCCGCTTGCGTTTACGCGAGAATATTACCGCGGCACTCTTGGAGGCGTTAATGGCAACTCTCCAGTCATCGGTCCACCCGACATACGCGTCGAGTTGACGCTGGAGCTTTATTGCCGCATAACTTGCGTTCGGCTCTGAGGCGAAAGCCGCAGTGTCGTCCGCGAACAGCGACAATTTAACTCCAGGCACTCGGGGCGTGTCGTTGACAAATAGCGAGAACAGGAGAGGCCCAAGTACACTTTCCTGAGGGACACCAGCGGTAATACGCCTCTCCGAAGAGAGAGCGTGGTCTATTCTCACTCGGAAGCTACTTTCTCGCAGAAAGCTGCCGATCAAGTGAACGTAGCAATCTGGGAGAAGAACTTCCGTTAGTTTGTAAAGGACACCCTCGTGCCACACGCGGTCAAAGGCTTTCTCTACGTCTAGGAAGATCGCAGTCGTCTGTTTCCCCTGGCAGCCAGCCTCGGTAATGCATTCCACGAGTCTCATCAGCTGATGAGTCGAGGAGTGCAGCTCACGAAAGCCGAACTGTTCGGGGATCAACACGTCCAGTCTTTCTAGGTGGTCGCGGATCCTACGCTGGATCAATCGCTCGAAAACCTTGGACGTCGCGGACAAGAGGCTGATGGGTCTGAGGTTTTCCACGCGAGAAGAATTCTTTCCCGGCTTGGGTATCACTATTACTGTAGCCGTTTTCCATTTCACCGGAAAGTAGGCCAGTCTGAGACATGTATTGAACAGGTCAGTGAGGAACTGTGTTTATCGCTCCGGAAGGCGATGGAGTGCGGAATTCATGACTCCGTCTGGGCCAGGCGCCTTCCGGGGCTTGAGCTGAACAATCCTCTTAGAGACCTCCTCCGTGGAGATGGGCTCCGGCTGGACTGTGATACCGGCCGATAGAAAGCGCTCTAACTCGCGGCAGATTTGCTCAGTGAAAGCCGGGTTCTTGGATGGGTTGGGAGCGAACTGTCGCTCTAAACTGTCAGCCAAAAACTCTGCCTTCTCGAGGGGGCGTCCAAGGGGTTGACCGCCGGGTCCGACCAGTGCGGGGAGAGGCGCGCGTTTACGCTTTCCCGTTAGGGCACTGGGAATCCGCCAGACATTACGGTTCTCGGAAGGGGCATCAATCTGTGTTACAACTAGCTCCCAGTTGCGTCTACGGAACGCCAGCATGTCACGTCGCAACTTGCCGGACGCTCTGTTAAACGCAGCCTTGTCAGCCGGGTCACGAGTCCTCTGCCAGCGCCTCCCGAGGCGATTCCTCTCGCAAGCGAACTGAGGCACCTCTTCGGGGATACGCTGATAGTCGGGCGTAAGTCCCGGCATCATCCGGGAGGACACGTCTACCGCCGAGACTACGGCTGTGTCGAATAAGGCAATTGCCTCGTCGACATTCTGGGTAGTGCTGAGTGGTATATGCTCAGGTAGGCGGCGACTGAACGCCGGGCCAAAGCGTTCCCACTCGATTACCCGCCGCTCGTCGCGGACGGTAGAGTGCTGGGTAGCTATATGTACACTGATGGGGCAATGGTCCGAGGATAATTCCGAAATGACGGAGACGTGGACCGGGCAATAAACGCCCCTGACCGCGGCAATGTCCAGGACATCAGGGCGGGAGTTGATGGATGGATAGATGATGCGCGGGCGTCTTGCGCCCTAATTTGTGTGCGTTGTCCAGGCCTAGGCCTGATGAACGCCCGGTGCCAACAGGTCAGCGCGGTCGTTTGCTCTGCACAAGGGAGTTATGGTGCAGTCCGCGGGTCCATGATTAATTACATGGCCACCACGGAGGCAAACTTGAGCTTTTACTTAAGCCAAATGTCCCGCCGTGGCGCGACACCATGGTCCCCTCAGGCTAGCCTTTGGGAACGTAGTGATACACTGGCAAGGACAAGAGGCTAGGGCGCCCTAGGGCGTCGGCCGAAACGGTAAGGAATGACTCCAAGACAGCCAGCTTCCGCAAGGAAGGCACTTGCACAACCTCGCGGGAGCCCGTGTCGCAGATCATTACTCTGCCGAATCAGCAAAGCAGGTGCTGACGGGGATCTTGGTGGTCATGGCTTCAGCCAATTGCAACGCCTGGTCGCAGCTCTTTGGTCTCCGAGGACATAGCCCACGGAGACTTAGAGGCACGCTGGCGAGAACAAGAGGCTCGACCGCCCGAGGGCGGCGGCCGAGTCGAAGGGACTCGTCACCGGGCAGTCGGCTCACGCAAGGAAGACATTTGCAAAACCTCGCGGGAGCCCGTGTCCCGGATCAAAGCCCTGCCGAGTCGGCAAAGCCGATGCTGCAATAAATCTATCCAATCCAATCTGCCGCAGCATGATTGAATACAGTGTCGGCAGGCGCAGGTAGTTAATGTTTGTGATCGTTTCAGTCTCCAGACGGTTGGGGGGTTCGTTTCTGGGGTTCATGTAATGAACTAAGGGGGGTCGTCTAACAGCGCCCTAGGGCGCCTGAAGCGGCGAGGGGGCGGTGCATTCTCCACGCTATTCAGCCTTTGGAGGTGCGGATAAGGGGACTCGCCTGCCTTGGCGAACAAATTCGTTGCCAAGGACCAGACGAAGACCCCTAAGTTGGGAACACGGAGGCCCCGGTGAATGGAGGAATTTCGCACGTACCACGGGGACCCCGTGAGGGAGCGTAGGGTCCAGTTCTGAAATGTAGTCAGCCTTTGCCTGTTGGTGGCCGACAGGAGAGGCCACCAAGCGGGCGCCGCATAAGTGAGTACTGTTCGGAGGAACAGAAGATACAAGGTACTTTTAGTACGGACAGCCAGGCAGCTGTTCCGCGAAAGCATAGGTGATATTTTGGCTCTGACGCCTCGAGCCTTGTTGAGGTTTGCAGTCACGTGGGCGTTGAAGTTTAGGTGCCGATCAAGCCGAACACCTAGGTACTTCACCGTCTCAGTCCAGTTGATGGGTCTCCACTCTAAGGAGGGGGCGGGAAATGGACTTATGAGTAAAGCAAATCGCCTCGGATTTCTCCGTATTGATCGCTACCCGCCACTTCCTTAGCCAGTCCGGAAGCATAGCTAACTGGCGTTGTAACATCCGCCAAGGCGAAAGTGAGCTAAAATGAAACAACGCGTCGTCGGCAAATAGAGATAACGTGACCCCGGGATAAACAGGCAGATCGTTCGTGTACAGTACGTACAGAACGGGGCCGAGGACTGATCCTTGTGGGACGCCGGCGGCGACAGGTCGAACCCGAGAGAACGCCCCATCTAAATTGATCCTGAAGGTGCGATCCGTCAGATAGGATCGGAGCAAGTGGACGATAGATGCCGGGAGTGGCGAATGCGCCAGTTTGTAGAGCAGGCCTTCGTGCCAGACTTTATCGAAGGCTTTGCTCACATCCAACAGGACGGCGCCTGTTGCCTGATGATTGTTGGTGGCGTCTGCTAGGCAGGTTACAACCCGTACTAGCTGAAGAGTAGTCGAGTGCCTCGGCCTAAACCCAAACTGCTCCTCGCGGATGAAACCATCCACCAGGGGCCGAATACGGGCCAGGAGAGGCGCTCGAATACCTTCGAGCTTGCTGGCAATAGTGATATCGGGCGGTAGCTTCCAGGTAACGTGGGCGGCTTTTTGGGTTTCTGGATCATGATGACATCGGGGAAAGTACCTCAGCCGGAGACAGGAGTTGAACAGCTCAAGAAGAACGTCAACTGCCGAAGGCGGGAGATTCTGCAACGCAGCGGCGTCGATGCGATCGGGGCCAGGGGCCTTTCTCTTCTTCAGTCGAGGTGAGACCGACGGCAGCAAGACAGTTACAAGCAGGGAGTCGTGATCGGACGAGAGGTCCGACACCGCGCTGACTTGTAGATGAAAGGGGATGGCCTTGACAATTACAATATCAAGGACATCCGGCGGATAACCCGCAGTGGGAAAGTGTGTCGGTTCGGACGGGCCGATGATGAGGACACTGGGATCATCTTCGACAGCCCTACGGAGAGAATTGGCGTAGGGTTTTGACGTTCTGCTGTTCCAAGAGGGATGCTTGGCGTTAAAGTCTCCGGCTACGATGGTTGGGAGATCGCTGTCTTGGAGGGCGTCCCACTCCTCGTGAGGCGGAGCTCGATGGCCGGGCAGGTGGTACGCAGAAACAAAGCGCACCTCCAGGCCGGCAACATCGAGCGCCACAGCACATGCTTCGATGAGGGTCGTTGCAGGGGCAGGGACTCTATGAGAGTGCCGCCTGTGGACTAAGATCGCCACTCCGCCAGATGCGTGGCGGCGATCGGGACCATTCCTGTCTTTCCTGTAGCAAGCATAGGCTGGCAGGGAGAATCGACGATTAGGGACAAGATGTGTTTCAGAGATGAGTACGACATCTGCGTCGTACTCCACAAGGAAAGCTGCCAGTTCGGGCCGATGCGCCGGAACACCATCTGCATTCCACGCGACGAACCGAAACTGTCTAGCCATGGTTAGATTTAGGGACAATCAGGACGATCAGCGATGTTAGGATCGCCATGAGTATAGTCGGATAGCCCGAGCAGCAAGAATTTGCGGGACAATGCCGCTGACCCAGGCCATCAGCTGAGCCTCAGTGACCAATGGTGAACCACCGGCCACAGGGGTCTGACTAGCCGGCGCTGGGGCCGCGGAATGTGCAGATGCCGCCTCCAGGGGAGGTTGGGCAATTGGAGCTGGCTGCTTGGGGGCTGGCGAGACTTCCATGGAAGTCGCAGGGGACTGGGCAACAGAAGCAGGCTCCTGGCCGAGTAGATGCTGGGCAGCCGGAGGGGCGTTGTTAGCCTCCGGTTATAGATGTTTTGCCACTAGTGGTTATCTAGTCTTGCGCTTAGAGCGCCGTTTCTTAGGCGGCTGGGTCTGTGAGGGGGTACTGCGGGCGTTGCCGCTTGAGGAGATGGCACTCCGGCAGGTGCTAAGGTTCTGGGGGCCACAGTGGGCGCCTAGCGACCGCTGTAGCGTAAGTTATGGTTCCTCCAGCGGCAGGTGCCGCAGGAAGAAGAGCCGTAGATGGCGAGACGGGTGGTTGGACTGCCGCCCGCTTCGAGGGTCTAGGAGCAGGGCGAGGATGTTCAACCTGGCGGTTTTGCTCCCGCTGCTGTTTCTTTAGGGCCTTCTTAAAGTGGTTACAAACCCTAAAGTTAGCCGGGTGACTGCCCCCGCAGTTGCAGCACGTCGCGGGTTGAGGCTTCACAACGGGACAATTCTCGTTGTGGGCCTCCCCGCAGCGTACACAACCCGGCGGCATCTTACAAAAGGCCGATGAGTGGCCGAATCGCTGACATTGGAAGCACTGGGAAGGCCCAGGCTTACTATTGAATGCCCTAACCTGTACCCGGAGGCACAGAATGGTTTCCAGTTGATATACGTCAGAGAAGGAACCAACCTTCTGGAGTCTGATGTAAAAGGAATTGATTTTCCTCTTACGATCACCGGATAGGAGGGGGACGACGGAGGTAGGGAAGAACCCCTTCTTCGCCAGATCCTCCCAGATCTACAAGATCGGTGTGTCATGGGGAATCCCGGACACCACAATCTTGAGTTCCCTCTCCTCAGGGAGGGGGAAGGTATGAAAGGCGCGACCGGAGTCGGCCAGGAATTTCTGGCAAACCCGAAAGTCCTGGATCGACTTCGGCAGCAGTCGAATTGACGAACCTTGGCTTTTTGCCTCAATTCGCCCAGACGGCACAACTTGTTTTAGCTCCCGAAGGAGGGTATGCCAGTCGCTGCACTGTGGCACGACGTTGCGTTGCGTTGCGTTGCGTCAGGTTGTGGGGCGTCTTTGCACCCATGGCTATATTACAGCTTCCGGGACGTGCCCGATGGCTGTCAGAAGAAAACAGTGCTGGACTTTCATAAAGAAGGTTTCCTAATTATCGGGAGGGACACGCCAACCAGTTAACTGAGAAGGCGGCGGAAATTACACAACTGGGGGTTGCGCGGCCCAGCGCGGATCGCGAGTAGTGCAGTGTCCCGAGTCTCAGAAAGGACTCCTGCCACTGGGTCTATTGGAGTTCATTTTATATCTTTTTACCTAATTGTGGGGGGGGGGTCTGAAGCGACCTGCGATTGGTGGATTATACCACCGGGACTAACAAACGAGGTCGCTTCCAGGAGTCACCTGGTCGCGGGGTGTATTTACCAAGTCCGGCAAAGAGGGAATTGTGGGTTACTCTGTCGGAACGAACATAGAATCTACGCGCCAGGCGTCTCACGGTGTCATCAAGAGAGCGGACACCGAGTCCTCTCCTCAAAAGACGAGAAGAGTACCTCCGGGGGACTTTGCACGCAAGCTTCAGTCCCCGGTCGAGTAGGCGCTGGAGCGTTGTTCTATGACCACGAGCCAGGTATCCCCAAACAGGACAGGCGTAGGTAATCACGGGCAACACATACGAGTTGACTATGAGCTTACCTAGCCGGGTGGTCATTGCCGGATTAGATAGCACGGGCCAGAGTCTACAGATTTGCGCCGAAGGGCGATGACGGATGTATTGAGTATGGGTTCGCCAGGTGAGTCGGGAGTCCACGTGGAGCCCGAGGTACTTGACGCTGTTGGTCCAAGGCACCTCGACGGGGCCTACTTTAAGCGGCCGAGGCCGCTTGCGTTTGCGCGAGAATATTACCGCGGCGCTCTTGGAAGCGTTAACGGCAACTCTCCAGTCATCGGTCCACCCGACATACGCGTCGAGTTGACGCTGGAGCTTTATTGCCGCATAACTTGCGTTCGGCTCTGAGGCGAAAGCCGCAGTGTCGTCCGCGAACAGCGACAATTGAACTCCAGGAACTCGGGGCGTGTCATTGACAAACAGCGAGGACAGGAGAGGCCCAAGGACACTTCCTTGAGGGACGCCAGCGGTAATACGCCTCTCCGAAGAGAGAGCGTGGTTTATTCTCACTCGGAAGCTACGGTCTCGCAGAAAGCTGCCGATCAAATGAACGTAGCAATCTGGAAGAAGGACTTCCGTGAGTTTGTACAGGACACCCTCGTGCCACACGCGGTCAAAGGTTTTCTCTACGTCTAGGAAGATCGTCTAGGCTTGGGTATCACTATTACTGTAGCCGTTTTCCATTTCACCGGAAAGTAGGCCAGTCTGGAACATGTATTGAACAGGTCAGTGCGCAATCCCTTCCCACCATCAACCCCTACCACACACACCTGAGTCCATAACGGTTATACTGTAATCGACATTCAGTATTTACTCCCACTGAGGAAGAGGAACATCACCTCGAAACGTTTGGGGAAGTGACAACGAATAGTAAGTTCATACGTGAAAGTCTATATATATTAATAAATTTAATAAAGTGAACGAAGAGGATGAATCAACAAGATAATTCTAAATTATAACTTAGTAAAGACTAAGTTTACTCTGAAGTACTATATTGTTTGGTGTCAAATAACTTTAAACTTCGGCAGATTACATCCAAGGATACGAGTGACTGACATTAGGCCTAATCGGCTTGACACCTACCCACCGAACAACAGGCACTTATTTACGGGTCACTACCTAGACATGATTTTTACTAGCGTCAAAATATCGTTTATCTGTGAAACCTGTACTAACCACTTCACCGGCTGAGGTTAATAATTAAAACATTGTTAATGGTGCTAAAATTATGGTACACATTATTACTTACCAGTACACGTAAATTTATCAACATCTCGACTATTACATTAAGTTAATTGCATTAACCTTTTCGGTGCTCTGGACGGGTATTCTCACCAAATGTTTGTGGCTGTATAGTGCTCTTGACGAGTTACGTCGCACGTCATTTTAAACTGGTAAAGTGCTCAGAACGGTTTCGTATGTCTATGGGTGTAACTAACGAGACTAGCATTGTGCATCAGATAATTTAGTATATTTTTTCAAACGACTTAATGACAATTTATCTAAACGGGCGCACTACACCTCCGCTCGCCCAGGTAAACATTTTGTAATTACATACAACAGCTCCGCTCGCCTTGTGTTAATGGCCCCAAACGAGATATAACAAGTCCGGTCGCCCATCTTTACCACTCCTTAGGTATTCTCCACTCTCTGGAGAAGTACGTACAACGCTAAAATTTATTCAATCGGAAACACAGAAGAAAGAATAATTTCAAGAAGAGATGGTAACCACAATCATCCTGCCGTTAGATATTCATCGTCAGATTATTAGTGCTGCCGCAAA
Organism: Magicicada septendecula; assembly: GCA_034769895.1. Classification (NCBI taxonomy): domain Eukaryota; kingdom Metazoa; phylum Arthropoda; class Insecta; order Hemiptera; family Cicadidae; genus Magicicada; species Magicicada septendecula. Next base: position 203,725,911 of record CM068371.1, read on the forward strand.
ACGAAAAGCTGAAGCAGAAGTGCATGAAAGACCATCCACAATTTTCCGTTCCGCAGCCGAAAATACGGATTCCAGCAGCATATGTGTGAGTGACGTGCGCGCTATTAGACAAACAATTTACCGTGCTAGGATGAAAATTTTGCCACAATTACCAAAAAGTGCGGACGAAGTGTTCGATGTTTTACAAATACTTGAACCAAAAACAAATCGCGGGGAAAATTTCGTATACGTAGTTGATAGACAGAAACATATTATTATTTTTACATGTTATACGAACTTAAAATTCTTGTGCGAGTCGGCTACTATTTATATGTACGGAACATTCCAATTTTGTACAAAATGTTTTTCACAACTTTTTACAATCCCCGGTTTCCGAAATAATCATTACTTACCACTCGTGTTTTATGTTTTAGGAAATAAGACGACTGAATCTTGCAAAAATGTGTTTTACTTAATAAAAGAGGCGTGTAATTCAAAATATTTACTTTGGAATCCCCGGAATGTGATGATTGATTTTGAGAAAGCGATACATCGGGCACTCGAAGAAGTTCTACCTCAGCCACATGTAATTGGTTGCCATTTTCACTTAACAGATTCTTGGTGGAGAAAAATACAAAACTTAGGTTTGGTTTGTGAATATAAGAGTAGGGATTCCGAAATAGGAAAGTGGTTAAAATTAACATTTGGCATGATCTTTTTACAATCTGACGAAGTGGGAGACTTTTTCACCATGGAATTAGCTGAAACAAAACCTAACGACTGTAGAGTTGACGCTTATGCAGATTATTTGGTTGAAATGTATGTGGACGAAGAAGAGGAATTCCCACCGCACATCTGGGCTTCTTTATCGGCAGACAGAAACAGGACCACAAATGGCTGTGAATCTTTTCAAATAGTCATGTGTAGTCATAGTGTAGTCATTTTCATCAAAAATTCTACCATAGTCATCCATCTTTGTATGTTTTTATAGACGCCTTACAGAGTATACAAATGGAAACGTACATAAAAATCCAAAGTTCGGAAAAGCCGAATAAAAGTAGAAGTGAATAACAAAGTCAGCTGCGTCGAAGGACAATAGACATGTATAGGCGACAATATATTTCGAGGCTGCAATGTGCTAAAATTATGTCTAAGTGGTACAGTGCATGATACGAAACAGTACTGATTTTATTTTATAATTATTTATAAAAATATTATGAAAATTACTAAAAATAAAAAATTATAAAAATGAATAAAAAATAATAAAAAAAAAAGAGTAAAAAAGCATATATTGTAGTTCCGCTCAGTGGATATCTACAACTGATGATTGTGCGTGAATACCATATAAGCGTGAATTGTGCTTTCTATTTTAGTTTAAAATATTGAAATAAGTTTGACAAGCACTTTGAAAGTTAGTTTCACTATGCTGGGAGGGGGACGTGTTTCCCCTCTTTCCTCTTGAATTTACCTGCCGAACCCTAGAGGAGCTGTAGAGCGGTCGAGCGGACGTGTAGTGCGCCCACCCAAACTTTACAATTGCTCTTCGAATTCTTTTGTCATTACCGTTATCTGTAGCACCTGCGGAACGATCCTTTCTAAACTTAAAATGATTAAACACCGCTTTCGCTCCACAATGGTACGAGACAGACTTTCAAATCTTGCCATTATATCAATAGAATCAGATATTTGGTTCAACTTGATATACATGATATTATTCCAGAATTTTCATTAATGAAAACTAGAAACGATTTTTCATTCTGTTTAAATATTTACATGTTTACCGTTAAAAGTTTATCTCTTTCGTATTTATATGGTATCTATACAAAGTACAAATATCAAAGGGATTTTCTTGCCAAATAAATTATAGTAAGTTTAATTGTGTACCAAAAAACATTTAATATTTTTGTTTTTATAAAGCTGTAAGTTTAACTGTTAATTTACGTAAAACTATGTAAGGTGCAATTGCCAAATAACATTTTCTTGACAAATAACATAAATTACTTTATTTTATTCTAAATTATTTTTTATGTTTTCTTGTGCTCTTCTTGTATGTTTATTTTTTACACATTTTTGTAATTCCTGGTTGTATACGTTTTCACTTTATACGTTTTTATAGTGATTTTTGTTAGGAAGAGGATGGTAGGGGCGCTAACTAAAGTTCTGTACACAGGCGTCGGACACTACTGGAGCGCCGCTGTTACTAGGTGTGTTCAAAAAAAGAGCGAACTTTAGTAACAACGCGTCGACCAGCACACGGATTATAACGTCTCGTCTTTACGACATTATAACACTGGGAACCAGTTTAATGGATCCTCTACGGCGGGGTTTTCTGGATAATCTTAGTTGCAGTTGTAGTGGTCCTCCATTAAATCTGTTGACTATAAGTGTGTTGTTTATTCATGATGCTCGGTCTCTGGATGCATGGTGCTCGTAGTGAGTTGTTGTTGATTTATTTCAGAAGGTCATTTTCACTATTCACATTTATGTTTGACTGCACTACTGTTACATTATGATTGAGTATTGTACATACTGTAATTATTATACACTTTCTTAAAGAGATGTCATGGCTACACTGTTTATATATTTATATTTTTACTTCCTTTCACTACATATTTACGCTCTCCTCTACCTATTTCTCTTTTTTTACAAAAGCACCTATTTAGTTCTACATAGTTTGGTATGTTCCTTAAGGAAATGGAAGTATGGTGATGCCTAAAAAAATCGTGTTCGAGATTATTGCAGATTCTGATTGTACTACACTCAAAACATGAAAAAAAGTCGTTTTTCGAAAAGTGTCTGTGTGTGTGTGTGTGTGTGTGTGTGTGTGTGTGTGTGTCTGTGTGTCTGTCTGTATGTCTGTCTGTCTGTAGATTTTTACTTCCATGTTCCTTAAGGAAATGGAAGTATGGTGATGGCAAAAAAATCGTGTTCGAGATTATTGAAGATTCTGATTGTACTACACTCAAAACATGAAAAAAAGTCGTTTTTCTAAAAGTGTCTGTGTGTGTGTCTGTGTGTCTGTGTGTCTGTGTGTCTGTGTGTGTCTGTCTGTCTGTCTATCTGTCTGTAGGTTTTTTTTCTATGGCAAACGATAACAGCCGCAAATTCAAACAGAATCAAATAATTTTTTGCATACAGCTCTGATTTGTAGAGTACTCGCGACGTATTCTTTTTGGTGAAGATCGGTTGAGGGAAAGGGGTAGTTTACCTGCAACGGTTTTTTTTAATCAAGGGTAATTTTGTTTGTTTGGCAAACGATAACAGCCGCAAATTCAAACAGAATCAAATAATGTTTCGCATACAGCCCTGAATTGTAGTGTTCTCAAGATCTGTTGATTTTGGTAAAGATCGGTTAAGGGGAAGGGGTAGTTTACCAGCAACATTTTATGTTTTAACAAGGGTATTTTATATGGCAAACGATAACAGCCGCAAATTCAAACATAATCAAATAATGTTGTGCATACTGCCCTGAATTGTAGAGTTCTCAAGACCTATTGTTTTTGGTGAAGATCGGTTAAGGGAAAGGGGTAGTTTACCGGCAACGGTTTTTTATCAAGGGTAATTTTTACTTCCATGTTCCTTAAGGAATGTCTGTCTGTGTGTCTATCTGTCTGTGTGTCTGTAGATTTTTTTTCTATGGCAAACGACAACTGCCGCAAATTCAAACAGAATCAAATAATTTTTTGCATGCAGCCCTGATTTGCAGAGTACTCGCAACCTATTGTTTTTGGTGAAGATGGGTTGAGGGAAAGGGGTAGTTTACCTGCAACGGTTTTTTTTTAGCAAGGGTAATTTTGTTTGTTTGGCAAACGATAACAGCCGCAAATTCAAACAGAATCAAATATTGTTTCGCATACAGCCCTGAATTGTAGAGTTCTCAAGATCTGTTGATTTTGGTGAAGATCGGTTAAGGGAAAGGGGTAGTTTACCTGTAACGTTTTATGTTTTAACAAGGGTATTTCTTATGGCAAACGATAACAGCCGCAAATTCAAACAGAATCAAAAGATTATTTGCATACAGCCCTAAATTGTAGAGTTCTCAAGATCTATTGTTTTTGGTGAAGATCGGTTGAGGGAAAGGGGTAGTTTACCGGCAACGTTTTTTTAACAAGGGTATTTTCTATGGCAAACGATAACAGCCGCAAATTCAAACAGAATCAAATAATGTTTTGCATACAGCCCTGATTTGTAGAGTACTCAAGACCTATTCTTTTTGGTGAAGATCGGTTAAGGGAAAGGGGTAGTTTACCTGTAACGTTTTATGTTTTCACAGGGGTATTTCTTATGGCAAACGATAACAGCCGAAAATTCAAACAGAATCAAAAGATTATTTGCATACAGCCCTAAATTGTAGAGTTCTCAAGACCTATTGTTTTTGGTGAAGATCGGTTGAGGGAAAGGGGTAGTTTACCTGCAACGTTTTTTTAACAAGGGTATTTTCTATGGCAAACGATAACAGCCGCAAATTCAAACAGAATCAAATAATGTTTTGCATACAGCCCTGATTTGTAGAGTACTCAAGACCTATTGTTTTTGGTGAAGATCGGTTAAGGGGAAGGGGTAGTTTACCAGCAACGTTTTTTTATCAAGCGTATTTTCTATGGCAAACGATAACAGCCGCAAAATCAAACAGAATCAAATAATTTTTTGCATACGTCCCTGAATTGTAGAGGTCTCAATGACTTTCGATTTTGGTGAAGATCGGTTAAGGGGAAGGGGTAGTTTACCAGCAACATTTTACGTTTTAACAAGAGTAAAGTACTTGAAAATTTATTTAAACTTTTTGAAACAATGGTAATTGTTAAAAATAAAATAATTTTGTTGCCAGGCAATAAAATTATAATTTTTTCATTTTAATGTAATATAATATTTTTCATTTAATACAGCAATAAAAAGGCAGGTAAGACAAAGCCTGGCTGTTTGGCTGAAAATGATTTTAAATATAAATCTTAGAATATGGAAGTCATGTATGGTTCTCCATACCGATATTTTCTATGGTAAACGATAACAGCCGCAAATTCAAACAGAATCAAATGATGTTTTGCATACAGCCCTGTATTGTAGAGTTCTCAATACCTATTGGTGTTGGTGAAGTTCGGTTAAGGGAAAGGGGTAGTTTACCAGCAACGTTTTATGTTTTAAAATGGTATTTTCTATGGCAAACGATAAGAGCCGCAAATTCAAACAGAATCAAATACCTTTTTTGCATACTGCCCTGTTTTGTTGAGTACTAAAGACCTATAGTTTTTGGTGAAGATCGGTTAAGGGAAAGGGGTAGTTTACCAGACACGTTTTTGTTTTATCAAGGGTATTTTATATGGCAAACAATAACAGCCGCAAATTCAAACAGAATCAAATAATGTTTTGCATACAGCCCTGAATTGTAGAGATCTCAAGACCTATTGTGTTTGGTGAAGATCGGTTAAGGGAAAGGGGTAGTTTACCGGCAACGTTTTATGTTTTAACAAGGGTAATTTTCTATGGCAAACGATAACAGCCGCAAATTCAAACAGAATCAAATAATGTTTTGCATACAGCCCTGATTTGTAGAGTACTCGCGACCTATTGTTTTGGTGAAGATCGGTTGAGGGAAAGGGGTAGTTTACCTGCAACGGTTTTTTTTAATCAAGGGTAATTTTGTTTGTTTGGCAAACGATAACAGCCGTAAATTCAAACAGAATCAAATACGTTTTTGCATACTGCCCTGTTTTGTTGAGTACTAAAGACCTATTGTTTTTGGTAAAGATCGGTTAAGGGAAAGGGGTAGTTTACAGGACACGTTTTTTGTTTTATCAAGGGTATTTTATATGGCAAACAATAACAGCCGCAAATTCAAACAGAATCATATAATATTTTGCATACAGCCGTGAAATGTAGAGTTCTCAATACCTGTTGGTTTTGGTGAAGATCGGTTAAGGGAATAGGGTTGTTTACCAGCAACATTTTATGTTTTATCAAGGGTATTTTTTTTTTGACGAACGATAACTGCCGTACATTAAAACAGAATCAACTACTCTTCTGCATACCGTTTTGAATTATACAGAACTCAAGGTCTGTTGATTTTGTTGAAGATCGGTTAAGGGTGAGGGGTAGTTTACCAGCAACGTTTTATGTTTTAACAAGGGTATTTTTTCTATGACGAACGATAAATGCCGTAAATTCAAAGAGAATCAACTAATGTTTTGCATACAGCCCTGAATTGTAGAGTTCTCAAGACCTATTTTTTTTGGTGAAGATCGGTTAATGGAATAGGGTAGTTTACCAGCAACATTTTATGTTTTATCAAGGGTGTTTTCTATGGCAAACGATAACAGCCGCAAATTCAAACAGAATCAAATAATTGTTTGCATACAGGCCTGAATTCTAGAGTACCCAAGATCTGTCGTTTTTGGTGAAGATCGGTTAAGGGAAAGGGGTAGTGTACCTGCAACGGTTTTTTATCAAGGGTAATTTTTGTCTATAGTAAACGATAACAGCCGCAAATTCAAACAGAATCAAATGATGTTTTGCATACAGCCCTGTATTGTAGAGTTCTCAATACCTATTGGTGTTGGTGAAGATCGGTTACGGGAAAGGGGTAGTTTACCAGCAACATTTTATGTTTTAACAAGGGTAATTTTTTATATGACGAACGATAACTGCCGTAAATTCAAACAGAATCACTAGGTTTTTGCATACCTTTTTGAACTAAAGAGAACTCAAGGTCTGTTGATTTTGGTGAAGATCGGTTAAGGGAAAGGGGTAGTTTACCTGCAACATTTTATGTTGTAACAAGAGAAATGTTTCCATGACGAACGATAACTGCCGCACATTCAAACAGAACCAAATATTTTTTTGCATGCTTCATTGAATTGTAGAGGACGGAAGGTCTGTTGATTTTGGAGAAGATCGGTTACCTGAAAGGAAAGGGTTTAAGAGAAAGGGGTAGTTTACCTGAAACATTTTATGATTTAACAAGAGTAAAGTACTTAATTTTTATAAATAAAGTATCCTGATAAGAAGCTCATAGTAATCCACTGTAGAAACGTAGATGAAATATCTATAAATGAAGAAGTTAGGTGAACGGGGTGGGGGTAATTTTCTATTATTAAAAATTATAGTTGAAGCTGGAGGGAAGAATTTTTACTTCCATATTCCTTAAGGAATGGAAGTATGGTGATGGCAAAAAAATCATGTTCGAGATTATTGCAGATTCTGATTCTACTACACTCAAAACATGAAAAAAAGTCGTTTTCCGAAAAGTGTCTGTGTGTGTGTGTCTGTCTGTCTGTCTGTCTGTCTATAGATTTTTTTTCTATGGCAAACGATAACTGCCGCAAATTCAAACAGAATCAAATAATTTTTTGCATACAGCCCTGATTTGTAGAGTACTCAAGACCTATTGTTTTTGGTGAAGATCGGTTGAGGGAAAGGGGTAGTTTACCTGCAACCGTTTTTTTTTATCAATGGATTTTTTTTTTTTTGGCAAACGATAACAGCCGCAAATTCAAACAGAATTAAATAATTTTTTGCATACAGCCCTGATTTCCTGATTTGTAGAGTACTCACGACCTATTGTTTTTGATGAAGATCGGTTGAGAGAAAGGGGTAGTTTACCTGCAACGGTTTTTTTTTATCTAGGGTAATTTTTTTTTGGCAAACGATAACAGCCGCAAATTCAAACAGAATTAAATAATGTTCCGCATACAGTCCTGAATTATAGAGTTCTCAAGACCTATTGATTTTGGTGAAGATCGGTTAAGGGAAAGGCGTAGTTTACCAGCAACATTTTATGTTTTAACAAGGGTATTTTCTATGGCAAACGATAACAGCCGCAAATTCAAACAGAATCAAATAATGTTTTGCATACAGTCTTGATTTGTAGAGTTCTCAAGACCTATTTTTTTGGTGAAGATCGGTTAAGGGGAAGGGGTAGTTTACCGGCAACGTGTTTTTATCAAGGGTAATTTTCTATGGCAAACAATAACAGCCGCAAATTCAAACAGAATCAAATAATTTTCTGCACACATCCCTGAATTGTAGAGGTCTCAAGGACTTTCGATTTTGGTGAAGATCAGTTAAGGGGAAGGGGTAGTTTACCTGCAACCTTTTACGTTTTAACAACAGTAAAGTTCTTGAAAATTCATTTAAACTTTTTGAAACAATGGTAATTGTTAAAAATAAAATAATTTTGTTGCCAGGCAATAAAATTATAATTTTTTCATTTTAATGTAAATTATGTATGAGTTAATATACTGTACATGTATAAAATAATATATCGTTCGTGGCAGGGAAGCATATCTCAGTTATGTAATGTTTACGTTTCCATTTTATTATTATGACTACCGCAATAAAAAGGCAGGGAAGACACACACACACACACACACACACACAATTCGCGTTATTTCTGGCCTCACTCATGTTTATTTTCTTACATTTGCACGCTTTTAAATGGTAAGTGCCGAAACCCATACCAACATAACGCGTGCAAGCCGAAAAAGTGTCCAGCGTGGATAGCGATTTGCTTCCTGTGGATCGCTGGGCAGTGTAACTGCATGTGTTTACAGAGGAACGATTCGTATACAGACTTTTCGTCTTTAGGGAATGAACCCTCTGCAATGCTGAGGGTCCATGAGTGACTTCGGAGCGCTCCTTCTTTTTCGCGTGTTTGTTCTGTGAAACATACACTGTAGATTCGCAGCTTGATAGGAACGCTGCAACTAGGAACACTGTAGCAACGCTCAATAGGAAATGTTGAAAATTTTTGTCCACGGTGTACCCTCATACACACTAAACCTGCTCTGATGTTTTAATTACGGACATCATAATATTAAAACTTTGGAAACTTGAGCACTACTTAATGGAGATCAAACATTAACTTATACAAGCCATTAATTTTATGCAATTTTTTTTATAAATATTGTACAACGTTATCGGCAACAAAGAAGTAGTTTTTGTTAAAATTCCTTCCCGGGATGTTTGGCCGTAGTCCAATGTTTTCTACAAAACCAGACGTTTCGGCAATGCCATCGACTTCCATCATCAGTGAAAATCGAGTGCGGTAACGTGAGGTGGTATACGTTAGTGACCACAGTACTGTGGTTAAGGCTGAGGCAGTAAGTAGAAAGAAGTAGTTTCTATAGTAATATTTCATTTCGAAAATGATTTTAAATATAAATCTTAGAACATGGAAGTCATGTATGGTTCTCCATGCCGATATTTTTAATTAGCGTAACAACTGGATAATTTGCGTGTCAGTACTAGTTTTACACATGTTTGTACCGGTTATTTGCTACAAAGGGGAGGGTGGATTATTTTATCATGGGTTATTTTGAACAAAAAAATTTTTTGTTTTTGTGCTATTTAAAATTTGTTTTAAATCGTCACATCCTCCTCTACTTAAAGCAGACAAATGGGACGACATTTGTGGATTCCAAAGGGCATATCTAAGAAGTAGAATTATACTTAACTCAGAACCTCGTTATGTTGTCGGTCTCTAGTAGGAATTCCTTGTGTTCCAAAAAAGGTTTGAATTTTTCAAAGGCGAACACTACAGCTAAACATTCGAGTTCATAGGCTGAGAACTTCCTTTCTTGGTCCGTCAAAGTTCGTGAAGCATAGCTGATTGGTAGTCTTGTATTATCTATCTCTTGGTATATAACTGCTCCTAATGCTACACTCGAACTGTCGGTCTGTACTACAAATGGTTTACTGAAATCTGCTAACTGCAATACAGGGGGAGATATTATGCTTTCTTTGAGTGTTTCAAATGCGTCTTGGTGTCGAGTAGTCCACTCGAATTTCGTTCCTTTCTTCCTTAACGCGTTTAATGGGGCTGCTATATCCGCTAGGTGGGGTATGTACTTGTGAAAGTAATTGATCATACCTAAAAATCGAGCTATACCTTGTAACGAGCAGAAAATTTTAAAAAATTTTAAATTTTCACCTCGGCAGAGTACGTTCACACGAGGCAGTGTCAACGACTTATGGTGGAGCAATAAATAAGGAGTAATGAGAAGGTGTCAGTGAAGCGTTGCTGACTTGACAATAGAAACACATTAAGTTCAATCCAACTATAGAATTTGGTGGCGTAAGATGACAGGGAAAGTTTCGTCCAGAATTATTGCTCTCCGCAGTTGCAACAAAGTAAGTAAGGACATTCACACCCGTACCGAGAATTGTAGCAGATGTTGACCATGTTACGTCAGTAGACGATAAACGACAAAAACGAGTGAGACTCCATACTACAATGAAACGGATGCGCTGCACCTTAAGAAACAATACTGGAAGATAGGCTGACAAAGACTACAGTCATGTTACGCAGCTGGAGGTATCGTCTAATTGACAGACAAGAATTTACGAAGGGAAAGTTGGGGTGACTTCAACGACCAGCAGATGTTCGAAATTAGTTATAGCCAGAAAAAAAGGGGTTAGAGCATAGAACAATACGCCAGGGAGACTGTAAGTACAGATAATGGGAATCTATAGAAACGCAGAGTTTACTCAGACAATAGGCTGATAGACAAGTGTTTAATAGCCGTAGTTTCTTCGAAGCGGGTCAACGATCGTCAGGGCAGAAATCAGGGAGACCTAAGGACCTATCAGAGGCCTTCAGCCAGCGAGAAATTTGATGGTGAGGGGTGTTTCCATGGCAACTGAAACGAAGAACCTATCGGAAGAACTATGACGTAGAATCTTGACATGGTGGGACAGTATTTTCCAAGAAAATCAAAAACTGACCAATCTCGAAATGAAGTAGGCGTGAAGCGCGCCAGAGACAAAATTTTGAGTAGGGACGAATTAATAAAAACTATCTGCCCAAGACAGAGACAGTCAGTGATACTCAATTTTTAGACAGTCTACACTCAATCTTTGAAACAGTTATACTAAAGTTTTACAGTCAGAATTTTCGGACAGTTTACATTCAAAATATCAAGTGGTTTAACTTCAAGTGCGAGAGACGGTATATCATAAACTTTCAATTGTTTACTCAAATCATTCGGAGTTAGTAATTATTCAAAGTTCAGAAGAGTACATTAAACGGCGGAATGCTAACTCGAGTTCGGAAGTTAGATCGGTAACAAGTAACTTAAAAGACTTAATAATACGTTCAGATCGCGGTAGTGATACTTACCGGTGTGCGAAGTAACGGACTTAGTGAAAATTACACCAAGTGAACAATCAGACCGTTACACCAACAGACAGCATCACTTAACGACATACAAATTATTTGAACTTAATATTGTGTACGACACATTATCAACAACATAATGAACACGAAACATTAAACAAACTAATAAATTATATGAACGTTTGATGAAGGAGCGACAAATGGAACTAGACAGGTATATTGAATTTAAAACGAACTCACAGCATACACAGTAAGATGAAACATTAATTGAACACCGAAATCCAATTATTCACATATACAAACGCCTACGCGAGTGATCGGAAGAATAAAGTGTTAAGTGGTAGTGATAAAACAGCTTACGACGGAATGTATCTACGAGCCATTTTCATCACCAGAACGAGACTTCGTCAACAACTAATGGATATTCAATAACCAAGTAACCATTATTATAATTAATTCTAATTAGTAACTTCTACTGACCTGGTTTCTTTCAAAGAATTCACACCTGAGAAAATTATTAAGAAAAGTAATGAATAAATCTGAATAAAGTAGTTAATGAACGTATAAACAAAAGCTTATTTGGGATTTAATGAACGCATTAAATAAGTAGAATATTGAATTGTAATATCATTTGATTTATATATGTATGTATGTTTTCTTTGTTTTTCAGCATATATTGAGACATGTCTTTGTTTATTATAAAATATGTATGTATTTCAGGTACAGCGACGTAACCTATGTACTATTATAATATGTTATGAGTGATAATTAAACTAGTATTTTAGTTGATCATAATATGCGTTCATTATTACCAATGCGACCCAAATATTAACCTATAGTTTGAAGGAATACAAATAGATTTTAAGAGTTCCATGTGTTCAAGTAAATTAAATGAATTGATAACGGTAATCTATTAAATGATATCACGTATGTGTTGATGAGAATCAGAATAGTTATACATAATGTTAAATGGTTGCCTCACACACAGCATTAAAAGAATCAATTAAAACAAGTAAAAACTTATTATCTATTGCACATTAATTTATATAAAATTCAGTATATAAACTGTGTTCCAACACGTGAGCATAGTCAGAGTCATAAATAAGATTCAATTATACACATACATGTAAGAGATCGATAAATTTTGTATTTAAGAGCAAACACAATAACAATATTAATAACCACAAGTGTGATTTTACATTTACTACACATTTGCATAAATTGACATTTATAATTTACCACTAATCAAATATGCAAATAAAAGTTATAAATTTACATTTATAACCTTTGGTGTCCCTAGGTGGTAAAAATTCTCGGATGGCACGCGTGCGTTCGGGGTCTATGCTAACCTTACCTTCGGCCGATACTATATGACCTAAGAAAGAGAATTGGTTTACAGCGAAATTGACTTTACTGGGGTTGACAGTTAGTCCAACGTTCTTTAACCTTGATAATACCCCACGCAAATGATGAATGTGCTGATCCATCGATTCACTATATACTACTATGTCGTCAAGATAGTGATACACGAATTTAAATTTAACGTCATGGAATATTTTCTCTAACAGTCTGCTACATACTGAACATCCTTGTGATATTCCGAAGGGTACTCTAGTAAATTGATATAGATTAAATGGGACAGCGAATGCAGTTAGGTGTTTTGATTCTTCAGCTAGTGGGATTTGGTGAAAAGCCTGGTTGAGGTCCATTATGGTGAAGATTTTCGCTTTGGTAAAATAATGGAATGCGCTGTGAATGTCGGGCAGTGGAATAGATTCAAATTCTATACTCTTATTCAGCTGTCTATAATCCACGACTAGTCTATGTCTGTCAGTTCCTTTCGGTACTAGGAATGCAGGCGATGAGTATGGAGAAGTGGACGGTTCTATGACGTGTTGTTCTAGAAGTTTGTTGATTTGGTTTCACATTATTTCCATCTTGGGCGGCGATAATTTGTATGGGTGCAGACCAGTGGCGAAGTTACATGGAGGCAATTGAGGCAATGGCTACCCTAAAAAATTCTGTAGAATAAAAATTATAAATACGTATGAAGTATGTAACGTAAAGATTATACATTGTTACTGTAATTGTCGAATTTACTAATTACATGCTTTACTTAGCGACCGCTAGACGGTGACAAGTGACATCAGACATAGTTAGTTTAAAGCGAATGAGGCAACGTGAACCTGCCTCAGAGTTTTTTGTATACATCGTATGTAAGCAAAGTGTTGGCCGAGACTGGGCAGTGCGGGGAGCGGGGGATTGACCAGCGCTCCACACACTGTAGCGTTGCGGCATGTCTCACTGCTGTTGTGCGACTTTTAAAGCGCGCTGTGTTGTTTATAATCGTGTTTATTTTGTGCGGTTATTAAAAGTGTTCCTGTGATTCCGGTGAACTAATAGACGATCAACACTGTCATTTAAATTATTTGTGACATTAAACATATATATAGAAACTAATCGAGTTATAAATTTGGAAGTTCAATTAGTTATATTATTGTGTATGAATATAAGTGTGTCGCCCGAAATGAGTGAACGCGGTCCTTTTAATACTTTGTCAGGTCTTTTAAACTTATTAAAAAGTAAGCCGTTTTCTTCTTGGAGTTACGAAGAAAAATGTGGTGTTATAAACAAGAGATTTACGCCTAATTTAGAAATTAAACATTTTGATGGTAAAGTATCTAGAAAATTTCAGTTTTCTTGGTACGAGCGATATTCGTGGTTGACAGGCTGTTCCGAAACCAACAGACTTTTTTGTTATACATGTATCTTGTTTTCTGGTGAAAAAGAATGGATTTTATATGGAGTGACGGTAACAAAAAACTTTCTTAGAAAGGCAGACAAACACCAGAATTCAAATAAACATATTCAAAATGAAGAGCGGTACCGTTTGCTGGGACGTGTGAGGATTGAAATACTCTCTCTGAAGGGGCTAGAATTCAAGCTGTTAAACATAATGAAGTCGTGAAACAAAATAGGCTTGTTGTTGAAAGACTTGTTGATATTGTGTATTTTCTCGGGAAACAGGAGCTTGGATTTCGAGGTAATTTCGAAGGGGAAGACTCAGTCAACCGGGGTAATTATCTAGAATTGTTAGATCTTCTTTCTAAGCAGGAGCAGTACATTCGAGATCATATCCAATCTACGTCAGGATTTAAAGGTACATCAAACCATATTCAGAATGAATTAGTTGAATCTGTAACTGATATAATTCAAGAGAAGATTAAGGCGGAGTTAGATTCTTGAGATTTTATTGGAATTCAGGCAGATGAAACTTTAGACGTATCAAGTAGATCTCAAGTGAGCATAATTTTTAGATTTTGTTCAAAACAAGGTCCAATAGAAAGGTTCATTGGGTTTTATGATGTTTCAGTAGATAAGACTGCATCAGGCTTATCAGAACTAATTGTTGACGTTTTAAAAAAGTGGGGTGTAACTGAGAAGGTAGTCTGTCAAACATATGATGGAGCCTCTGTAATGGCTGGAAAGCATGGAGGTGTTCAGCACTTTGTAAAACAGACTTGCCCAAGAGCATTATTTCTACATTGCTATGCTCACAAGTTAAACCTCGTACTTCTTCATTGCACTAAAACAATAAAATCGGTTAGGCTCTTCAATCACAATCTGACAGCATTTCACACATTTTTTTGTATATCCTCAAAGAGATCACAGCTTTTAGAATCTAGAGGATTTAAACTTCCTCAAGCATCCACTACCCGTTGGAACTTTCATTCCAGAGCAGTTCATACCATCTTTTCCCACTATGGTGACTTGAGACAAATTTTTGAGGACATTACAGAGAATGATGAAGGATGGGATAGTGACTCGTACAATTCTGCTGTTGGATTGCTTAACATACTCAAAAAGACCCATTTCATTTACTTACTTTGTTTTTATAGGGAAATATTCGTTTATACTGACCATCTCTTTTCTCTACTGCAACACAAAACTATCTCCGATATAAATCTGTGCAACACTGAAATTAAGAAAACTACTGCTATCCTCAAGGACATGAGATCAGAAAACACTGTGTCGTCTTGTATTGAAAAATGTCACCAAATAAGCAGCGAGGTAAATATAGATGGCAGTGACAGGAACCTGCTGAAAACGTTAACTTATGACGTTCTTGACACTTTGATTACGCAGCTGGAGGTACGGTTCAGTGATTTCAAAAGTATTCAAAAGTTTGTTGAGTTGTTGGATCCAAATCACTTAATTTCTTACAAAGAGAGTTTTCCTCCTTCTAAACTGAACAGCCTTATAAATAAATACCCTTTTTTCAATAGTGAAAGACTGGAAAATGAATTAAAAAACATTTACTCAGATACTGGAAAACATTTGTTCCCTCAAAGACTTTTACATTTTATCATTCTTAATGACTTAGAACCAGTGTACGTGGAAGTTTCAAAATTAATTCGTTTGATTTTAACGTTTCCTGTTACCACGGCTTCTTCAGAAAGGAGTATGAGTACTTTGAAAAGAATAAAAAACTACTTGCGCAATACGATGACTAATGAAAGACTTAACTCTCGTAGCACCATTGCTATTGAAAAAAAATTTGTGAAGGAATTGATGAGTGACCAGTTGTTCAAAGACCGTGTAGTTGACAATTTTGCAAGCAAGAAAACACGCCGTGTTGAACTACTCTACAAAAAAAATTAAGGTAAGTCTTTTGCCTACCCATTCATTAACTACTAGCTTCGCCACTGGTGCAGACGTATTACTTTGTTATCGCTGAGATTTATTTTGTATTCAATGAGATTGGTCAATCCTAACTTGGGTGTGAGTACAGTAGAAAATTCTCTTATTAACTGTTGAATTCTTTGTCGCTCATTACCTTTTAAATGACTTAAACCACATTCATGATGCTCCAGATGCGTAGCAGATGTTTCGCAATTCCCGCTGCTATTTAGCTCGGAATCGAACTGATATTTTCGAGTACGGTCAAATCTAAAGCAATATTGTTTAGCGTATATGTCGAGAATTAGGCCAGTTTTGCTTATAAAATCGGCACCTAATATTAAGTTTTGTCCTAATACTTCAGCTACTAGTAGTGGAACATACCAAGTTAAATTCTTTATTTTTATTTTGACTGTAATACTGTGTGATATAATTAGGTTTTGCTTATTCGCGGTAGCACACTTTATGTTCACGGTTTGGCTACGTCTAATAAGATTATGGTTAGCTAATACGGTGGCTAGCTGTTGGCTGATAAGACTACGTGTACATCCCGAATCGATTAAACCGAGGGTATTAGTCGCTCCGAGGTCTATATGTATGTAGGGTAATTGGCATATACTTGTTTGGCATGTACCAATAGAGTTGCACTTGTCAATAAATCTTGCTACGTAAGGGTATATCCGTTTGTTTATTTTCTTTGGTTTCTTTCGGTGATCTGTGTTTATACCTTTCCTTTTGATGCTGCGGAAGACGCAGAGTTTTGGTTCTTCCTGCTTCACATGTTTTTTGACTGATAGGTTCTTTGTTGTTACTGTTTTTGTTTACATTGCTTACTAATGTGTCCGGACTTTCCACAGTTATAACATCTTCTTTCGTTATTGGCATCGCTCGCATGCTGTTGGGGTTTTTGTAGGTGGTTTGATGTATAGGGGTAGTGCTGAGTTTTAGAATTTCTAACGAATCGCTTATCGCTGTATGTTCGAGTATCAGACCCTAGGGGTAGGGATTCATTCCTGCGTTAAGTCTGGGACATTAACACGCGTCTGTTCTGATCTGAATACCAGACGTTGGATGAATGGATGCAATACAGTTCCAGATCTGTGAATGTGGTGGGTCTCTTCATAAGTGCTAAGCGAGATCGCTCCTCGGGGGATAGTCCTACTAAGATAGTGTCTACTAGCTGTTGTTCACTCCAGTTGACTTGTAGTAATACTGCCGATTCCCTTATTTCATATATATAATGAGCTACTCTCTCGTACGCTCCTTGCACACGAAGTACGGAATTTCGCTTTAATTCTTCGTAGATACCGGTGGGGATGAAATGTCTTATCAGGGAGGTATGTAGTTATTCTACTGTGTGATGATACCTTAGTGACTCTAACACACGATCTTTTAAAGGAGGTCTACATTTGGGTAGAAGTACTTGTAAAATTTGGTCATCTTTTAGTTGTCGTAGATCCTTTATTTGTAACAGATACTTGATAAAGCCTAGGAGTTTAGTAATATTCAGCCCATCTGTGGTGAGGATTTCAGATAGAATCCGTTCTACGGGGTGAGTTACTTTTCCATAGAACTCAGTGCTGAAATTTAATTGCGACGTCATTACAGGGTTTTCCGCTGATTGGTTTGTCTGTAGAAGAGGTGGTAAATCGTAATTACTGGTAATATTCTCTAGTTCATTTGGAAGTGGAGCTGCGGTTACGGGGAGGGTATTCACTTGACTAACCGTTAACCGATCCTTACTGGGTTCTATAGTAGATTCCTGGAGAAATTGAAAATTTACAGCACTGGATTGCTGTTCTTGAGTAGGAGATTGAGTGGGGAAGATATTTAGTTTCGTCATCGCTTCTTCGATCTCTTCTCTTCTAAAAGATTCGGACCTTCTACGTAATTCGCGCATTATCTCAGGTAATTGTTGTAGAGCTTCTTCCGCGAATGTTTGCACGTCTGGCGGAGTAACTTTAGCACCGGGCCAATTCAACAAATTGTTGATGCGGTGGGTCAGATGTTCAATTCTTTGTGTTGTTCTTAAAATTACCGCGGGGGATTTCTCATCTCGCAGGGTTTGTGCGATGGAGATAAGCTCCCTATATTTATGATAGCATGTTTCCCTTTCACTCTCAAAGTCTACTACGCTTAAACGATTCAACTGTGAGGGTATGTCTGGTCTATTCTCGCGTAATGTTTTGCGCAGTTCCGCTACCGTTACGTTAGAGTATGGGAGACCGCGTAACAAAGCTTCATAGCTCAGTTCATCCTTTAACAATAAGTCGGGGTTAAATTGAGCCATTCTTACGACTGAGACGAGGTTACGAGAATCTCTTTTAAATCTTATGTACTACTTATGTTACTACGTATGTTAAAATATGTAACCTATTCTAAACACTATCATGAAATTTGAAGTCATTTAAATACATATATATATATATATATATATATATTGTTACAATAAATACTGGTGGATGAGTAACTAGTGTTGCGGGTTTATCGTTATTTCAGCCCCACGTTGAATGCGGCAATTTGTTACAAAACCAACATTATTATTAGCTGTGTTACTTATTTAATTACGGTTGCGGGTTTATAGTTAATTTAAAAATTTAAATTAACAAATTCAATCTATTTATAAGGAAAAATACTTATTATGTTGTTGATATTATTCGTTTGTTGAACATAGACCTGTGTTAAGTGGTTATTAAGTGTTTTACTAGAGAAAAAACGCTATATTACAGTTATTACAGTGAATAATTCAGTAATTTTCTCCAACCCTAGTCAGTATGTATTATTTAAATTGGAAAGGGAGTAGCGCAGAGAATAAGTTAGTTCTCTATTCTCCCGTATTCACCAGCTGTCTGCAATCGAGCGCTGTTATTAGCGAATGACCCGTTCTTATATGTTAAGTCGTTCCACTTGACGCTTTTATCACTTTCTTTCCCTGTAGATTACACCCTATTCGAAATACAATAACTATTCTACAATAACACAGACCCGTCAAATACAAGAAGGATTCTTTATTTTATATTATTTTAAATTTCCAACAGTTGCTTTCTTCGGTTATCAAAGCATCATATAGATCATACAATACCGAACCGATTTGTTATTGAACTCGTGTTTTATGTTACAATTTAATTATAATTTTCAGTTTATCTCTTATCTCAGGGTACATGTAATTCTTTTAACTATTAGTAAGGCCAGGTAATGCAAATTCAGGTTACTAGGTATTACAATTTAAATTAAAATCTTCTTATATAAAGTATTGAAACCCCTCTTTAAGTGTGACGTAAAAAAAATTTGTTTTTTGAAAAATATTTTTTTTATTTTTTATTTCTTTTTTTTTCTAAAGAGGGGCCACAAGATAATTAAAATTAGGCCAAAGCCTAGAGAAGCCAAAAATGCGCTGGATCCAGTGAGACGGGACTTGCAATTAAAACTCAAAAAATTAACAATCAATAAAATCTTTTTTATTAAACTAAACTCATTATATCTCCTTTAAAATTGTTACCTACAAAAATCAATAAATATAACATTCAGATTCTATGTTCTCTTTAAAAATGTTAATTAAAAAAAATTAATTCTCCTTAAAAAATGTTACTTGAAAATTATTAATAAATATAAAATTTATTTTCTATATTCTCCTTAAAAACGTTAATTGAAAAAATTAATTCTCCTTAAAAATGTTACTTGAAAATTATTAATAAATATAAAATTTATTTTCTATATTCTCTTTGAAAATGTTAATTGAAAAAATTAATTCCCCTTAAAAATGTTACTTGAAAATTATTAATAAATATAAAATTTATTTTCTATATTCTCCTTTTAGCCCTATATCTAACCCCCAAAAATACACACGAATATACAATACATATCTAACCCCCAAAAATACACACGAATATACAGTACATATACACGTTCCACAACACAGGACAATTATAACATCTATCATTAAATCTTGCCACACCCTTTTCATAATTAAATCTTGCCACACCATGAGGTACACAATTAACAATTTATAAATACCCTTGCATGTAACACCCATTGCAAGGTTTTAATACCTAATATGTGTATAACATATTATATGTGTATAACATTTTATATGTGTATAATAAGATACATGTTTGCAACACCAGTGGCCCCAGGACATACTACATTCAGGAGTTGGCCTAGTGCCTGTTACTATTATAAAGTGCTCCCACATTGAGCACTTAGACTTGGAGTAATTATAATTAGAATCCAGTAATCACACAAGTGATCATAATCAATTAAAAGAATTTAATATGATAAATTTTGTTGAATATTGAAAACAGTTACGTGTCATAATGCTTTATAACCTTTTAAAATTAATTTGGCCCAAAGGGCGACATGTTCCTATGCAAGATAGTGCATAACTCAACCTGTCCCAAGAGCATGTTCAAGTCTGCATGAAAATGCACCTATTAAACTGGTGACCCGACTTAACTACCAAAGAAACTTCTATCCCTATATGACCCAAACTGAATTTAAAAATGAGAAATTAAAGCATAAAATGAAAACTAAATTTAACCAGTGAAATTACATGTTGATTGAATGAATTAGCAGCAGTAAGGTAACCCTTATACTGAAAACAAGAAGGAAATTTACACGCCTGAATGGTAAGCAGCCACAGATACATGCCAACCTCTAGGCTCACATTTTATACAAACAGAGTTATAAAATGTACAAAAGATTCCCCCCCAAGTCCACGCACTATTCTGTCCCGTTAACCGGGGACCCAATTAAAATGTTTAAAGCTTAAAGTCATTGGTGTAGAGTGACTCTATGTCCACGGGTTCTAGTGGGTTACATCACACTGTGTAAAAATAAATTGGTTTGGTATCACCTGATAGATTGCATGGTGTGAAGCGGTGGTCTTCTGGTCTACATGTTAGTGTGTTTGTGGCCCGTCCTCGCTATTCTTCTCCGGCAGATGAAGTTGAGAGAGAGTCTAGATGTTCGTTCAGGATGGAGCTGTTCCTCGACTTCCGGCGAGAGACCCTATTTATACAAAACATTATCAGCGATAAGTTCTCAAAACTAATTCCCCCAGAAACCTCACACTCACCAAAATCCATATATAATATTAAACACAGCTTTAGGCCTACTTAAAATGATAGTTTGACACACTTTGCAACGGTTATACGGCCACATGGCCCTATCTTGAAAACATTTAGTTTTGTTAAATTTCATATTATAAACTTTACCCCTGTGGGTTAACATTATTCAATTACGGTTATATAATTATTCAGTTTGTTATACCATTAATAAAATTTACACATAGTCTTATTTGCCACGTGGTGTGAGAGGTTACCTGATTACAATCATTTCTGTACTTATTAAACAAATACCTTTTTGCATTTACATTATTCTCAATTCTGGTGCCTTAGTTACTTCTGAAATTAATATAGTATTACTATAATTACCAATAAAAGTTACATTTAAATTACTCAAAATTACGCATTTCACAACTCACCACGTGGCGTGAGGTTAACTGATTTTACTCAATGTGGGCTTATTAAACAATTTTTTTTCGTATTACTTTAAATTAATGTATATAATCATATTGCCGTAACTTTCCGCAGATCTGTGTTAGTTTAGCCTGCCATAGGTAGAAGATGGTACAACTAAAAGCTCCTTTCTGTCGGAGAAGAAATGCAGGCGAGCCGATAGTTTGGAAGACCAGCGAGAGACAGACGTTTAGAACGCAATTCCGACTATTGTTTGCTCGCAATCAGTATCGAGCACCAGAGCGCAGCACCAATCAAGCGCAGCTTAATTACCACTGCTGTAGATTGTATGCGTACATCTACCGCTAAATACAGTACAGTATTTAGAATACAGATTTTAGAATTTCGTCAGCTTTGGCGTTAAATGCCGAATACGCGCCGATCTTTCATAGACTCGGCACACCCCTACCCCAAAAGGGCAACATATTTGCCCCACACTTAGACAGAGGAGCACCCTGCAATGTACCCCAATGTTTTTTTTTTCTTTTTTTCAACAACGTAGGTGTTCCTCGGTTTTCCCAGTTGCCTTTGTTCTCAGGAGAGGAGTGGCTCAGAAGGAAGTCGAAAAAACAGAAAGAAGACGTGTAGTATGCGAGATTGTTGGCACTACACACTGACCTGATCAGGGCCAGCATGCAGCTAGCAAGACAGAAGAAGAAAAGAAGAAAGAGTGTTCGGGTGCACCCTGAGTTCTGAACTCCTGAGGCTTGACCACTTGTGCGGGAACTCCGAGGCTACCTCAACAGGGACCCATGCCCTATAATCCACGGGGACTAATCCCTTCAAACTTGGATAATGCTTTATCCTATGAATCCACTTACATCCCGCAGGACCAGGGAGAGAACGGGGGGAGGAGGTTTCCATGACAATGAATTGTTTACTCAGTAAATATCCTTCCTATAACCTATTACATGTGTGCTCCAAGGGCATGCCCAAAACATATAGAGTAGATGAAGTGCACAACCGACCTCATCCACACTACATGTTTCGGTCCACTTTCTAACACCTTTTTTTTATTTTATCTTTCTTTTTCTAAATTTTTTTTTTTGCTATTTATATTTCATATAAGGGGAAGGATAGGAAAATCGGGAGGATGGAAAGGGCAAGGGTCTCTGAACGGTCATGAGCTGGAACTGTAGGTAAGGACATGGCTCCCTCCGAAATAAGGACGAATGGAGAAAGCCAAGGCTCGCGCAGGCAGGGGCGCATCCCTGAAGTAGACGAACGCCACTGGGACTGTGGAGAACATCTACCCGCTACCATATCAGTGTACCCCCCTTCTATTAGTCAGCTTACTCCTCTCAACTGCTACCATCCCCATGCGACCCTCTCCGCCATGCCAACCCCACGGGACCGCCCCAACACGTCACCCTCTCTGGTGACCACCACCTACTTCTACTGGTCCCACTCACATACTCGTCCGAAGACCTAACAAGGTATCACCCACCTTGGTATGTGAGTGACCGTACTACTCCTCTCGTCCACCTCTCGGACCGACCAGCCACATGCACCAACAAGGCATCTCCATCCTTGCCATATGGCTGGCCCACATCCCTACACTAGGGCGGACGGCCCCGCTTAGCCGGACAGAGAAAACCGCATAGAGGGCACGCGAACATCAATCCCTTCATTTACTAATTAAATACAGCGTAACTGGCAAGGGGGGTTTACTTCAGCACGGCATAGTCTAACAACCCACACTTAATCCAAAACTAACATACCAGGGAAATCAACCGGAGAGTGCGGCATGGCCCCGACCCTACAATAATCAACAACAAACTACAACAAAGAAAAATGAAAACAACACCACCCTAGTCACACTCCATCATAAAACGACAACCAACCTAGTCACAAGTCTTCCAACTAACTTCTTTTCTAACTCCTTTCTGATATTTTTCATTTTCCTTTTCTAATTTTTTTTTCTTTCTAATTTTTATTTGTTTTTTTTATTTTATTTTGTTATCTAAGGGGAGGGGTAGGAAAATTGGGAAGATGAAAAGGGCAAGGATCATTGAAATGTCAATAGCTAGGACTAAGGGTAAGGACATGGTTCCCTCCGAGAATAAGGATGGGTGGAGAAAACCAAGGCTCGCGGAGGCAGGGGCGCAACCCTGAAGTAGACGAACACCACTGGGACTGTGGGGAACATCTACCCGCTACCCGTTAACCGCTTCTTCTCACCTTTTTATGACGAATTTTAGGTACTCGTTCCTTTTGGACACCTATCTCTGAGAAACTATCTCGTGTTGAGCTGTACTGATTTGTTTCTTCTGAATTAGAATCAAGGCAACTTACCTGACTACTTTTACCCCGATTTGGATTATCCTCAACCTCAAACTCCTCTGCTTCTACCTTCTTCTCTTCTACAATTTCCCCTGCTTTCGTCCCCATAATCCAAATCTACCTCATGACACTGCACATCTTCATCCTCTAGTTGCTCACCTGGTCCGCATGAAACTTCTTTCCATTCCTCGGAATCCTCAACACTACTTACAGAAAGCGTCTGCACATCTTCACACACTACATCATTCTCACTCCCACACTCCACAACTCTGCCACCCAGTTTCTCCTCAACTCCTACCTCATCTACTTCTACCACACTTGCAGCCTGGACATCCCCTTGTCCATCCGCAACCTCAGAAACACTTGCAGCCTCCCTAACACTTACACTTATACTCCCCTGCGCAGCATGTGCAGACCGCTCTTCTGCCTCTTCCTTCGATTCCTCTTCTTCACCACTCTCAGGAACTACAACTTTCTCAACATTTCCCAACCTGGAATCCAGCTGTCCAGGTCCATGTGCAATGTCTAAATTAAATTCTACTGGCGATGGTAAAGCTCCACCATCAAGTGACTTCTCATCTCCCGGCGTAGACGATGATGATGTTACCGGATCTGGATCCGTCATGAACTGAGATGGAGATACCGGAACAAATTCTGCGGCATCTGGATTCAACCATGACGTCCTCTCCGAGTCCTGTAATTCAGTATCAACAGACGTGTTCTTGTCGTCTTGTATTGATCCACAGAAGTTACTTCGCTTTTCTTCTTTCTCCTCACCTTCTTCATCCACTACTCTATTAGGCACTGGTAATTCCTCTGGAAGCTTCAAAGTTTCTTTTTTCTCCGAATAGGAATAACGCCTTGCTACCGGCTCCCTACTTGCCGATGTTGGTTTACTAATGTAACTTCTTCTTTCACTGTTAATTTCATACTTATTTCTTTTCTCTGCTGTAACCGTTGCTACCGTCTTCGCACTTGTCACCCCCTTGTAGCCTCCATTACTTCCGGAATATTCAGTTTTTCTGACAGTCTCTTGTGTTCTTCTCCAACCGCCATGTTTGTCCTTTTTAGCTCTTCCTAACAAACCACTGGAGTATTGGACATCCGTAGCAGCTCTTCCCCGGGACTCGTCAACCTCCTGGACCGTTCTGGAGACCACACACAGCCGTTCAAGGTCCGCAAAACAACGTGGACGGTCCGCGAATATCAAGCGAGATCTCTCTTGGGGATTCAGTCCTTCCAGAATCGCTTGTATAACTTCTGTCTCGGGCAACCCTAATCTTAACACCCGGGCAGCTTTCCGTATATCGTGCACGAAGTCCCCTAACGCCTCTCCGTTGGCCTGTAGGCGATAGAATAACTCAAACTTAAGTGGGCACGTCGTCGAAGGGGTATGAAGAAATCCAACACTTCCCCATGGAAAGCATCGACACTGCCGCCCCGACGCAGAGTGTTGGTGACCAACCCTGCCAATGAACCCCGGCAATACGGGTATATAAGGGACAAGACCTCCCCATCGGACACACCCGGGAAATCAGCCAACTGCAGGACAAGATCCAAGAAGACCAGCAACCCGTCCTCATCTATTCCATCTACCACCGAAAGTTTCTGGAGAACTCCTGAAAGGGGGTGGGGCAATTTCTGAAAGCATACCGCCGCCAGAATTGCACAATTCACAATACACAATCAACAAAACATAATTCCCACAAAACACCTGACAGCCTACAAAAAAAATGGCAATAATAACACAGGAATCAGAAAAAACTCGAGTACTATACTCTTCCTTCGAGCAGACTGCGGGTCCCCCTACCGTTGCGAGGACCCAGCCCACTTACCTGAACTGCTCTCAACAACACTACACATTAAGGAACGCGACACACACACTAACACACAACATGACAAAATTACCGACCAACGACAAATTCTCAAAAAATTTGCAATGACTTCGGCTCCCGTATCTCGGAGGAGACCGACTGCCGATCGGGCCATACTGCATAAATGAAAACGCCTTCCCTATTATGGGCAAGGTAATACGCGAACCATATCTCCACCTAGGCACAGATCTGCGATAAATCGCGTTTCCAAAGGAAATTTCCCCCTTTAAAATTTCACACTGCGTGGCAACCTACCGTTCAACGATACCAACAGGCGGGCAAGCATATACACATATAATACACAAAACCTTAAACCTAACAAGACATATGTACTTATAGATATAGGGACTTTTAGAGATTATTCTAAGTTCTATTCGAACCCCAAAATGCTTCCTGAGTTTGCAAGCCACGTCACACCCAAAGGACCCAAGGGTTGACCCTAATCTCAACCACGCTCTGCTACCAAATGTGGCATGGCCCCTCTTTAAGTGTGACTTGTAAAAAAAATTTGTTTTTTGAAAAATATTTTTTTTATTTTTTATTTATTTTTTTTTCTAAAGAGGGGCCACAAGATAATTAAAACTAGGCCAAAGCCTAGAGAAGCCAAAAATGCGCTGGATCCAGTGAGACGGGACTTGCAATTAAAACTCACAAAATTAACATTCAATAAAATCTTTTTTATTAAACTAAACTCATTATATCTCCTTTAAAATTGTTACCTACAAAAATCAATAAATATAACATTTAGATTCTATGTTCTCTTTAAAAATGTTAATTAAAAAAAATTAATTCTCCTTAAAAAATGTTACTTGAAAATTATTAATAAATATAAAATTTATTTTCTATATTCTCCTTAAAAATATTAATTGAAAAAATTGATCTCCTTAAAAATGTTACTTGAAAATTATTAATAAATATAAAATTTATTTTCTATATTCTCCTTGAAAATGTTAATTGAAAAAATTAATTCCCCTTAAAAATGTTACTTGAAAATTATTAATAAATATAAAATTTATTTTCTATATTCTCCTTTTAGCCCTATATCTAACCCCCAAAAATACACACGAATATACAGTACATATACACGTTCCACAACACAGGACAATTATAACATCTATCATTAAATCTTGCCACACCCTTTTCATAATTAAATCTTGCCACACCATGAGGTGCACAATTAACAATTTATAAATACCCTTGCACGTAACACCCATTGCAAGTTTTTAATACCTAATATGTGTATAACATATTATATGTGTATAATAAGATACATGTTTGTAACACCAGTGGCCCCAGGACATACTACATTCAGGAGTTGGCCTAGTGCCTGTTACTATTATAAAGTGCTCCCACATTGAGCACTTAGACTTGGAGTAATTATAATTAGAATCCAGTAATCACACAAGTGATCATAATCAATTAAAAGAATTTAAATATGATAAATTTTGTTGAATATTGAAAACAGTTACGTGACAACCGGGTGAATTTTATTAAGAATTTCCAAGTGTGCATGATACAGTTCGCTGTTTAATTTGGTCTTTTTGGAATAAAGATGTTTAATTTCTTCTTATATCCACACTTTCTGAGCCAATTTTTGGGCGACAGAAGCCGATGAAGACGTGTTCTTGAAGTTAACTCTAACGTAGTTAGGCGTTATATCCATGAATAAGCATTTCTTATTAAATCTGATGTCGAGACTAGCTTTTATTAGTTTGATTTTTATATTTTTGTATTTACACCAACTTTGCCTGAGTAGCTTCAATATACATATTGTGTTGTGGTCTCCAAGTTGCATATAACTAACTATATTTAATATTACCTTGTGTATCAAGGTACACTGGTGCTCCTCCTTGCAACTTCAATGTTTCTTTAAAAAACTACGCGTTTCGGGACTCATGGTCCCATCATCAGGTTGGTAAAAAACAAGAATCACTCACATGGAGTACGTCAACTTAATAAGATATAAATGAAAATAAAAAGTTTCACTCGCACATACCGCGTGTATACAATTACACAACTACACGATGCGCATCGTATCGGAACTTGCAAGCGACTAACCGTTACGCGTCGCACTATCTCTACCTTTATCTATGTGTTGTTCCAACACGCGTATGGCCGTGTCATACAGTCCGTTGGACTTAAAGCTGATTACCTTGGGTTTTTGAGGCCTTATAAATTTCAAATTCTTCCAGCGCGTCCATAAGCCTGCCCTTTTTACAGAAATGCAACGGCTTGAAGCTACTTTGAATAAGGTAGCTACGAAACTTTTACAGATCTTAAAAAGTAATATTAAAATAGACATTAACCACAGCGTCAGAAATAGTATTGAGTTTGTGGACAGAGTGAAATCGTTAGTAGTATTACCACAATATAAGTTGGTGTCCTTTGACGTTACGAACCTTTACACTAATGTTCCTGTGCCCCAAACGATTGATATTTTACAGAAAAACCTGGAGGATTCAGGCACTTTGGATCAGCAAAAAATCCATGAACTTATCGCGTTACTAAGAATAATATTAGGCCAGAATTATTTCACTTTTGACAACCGATTTTTTGCGCAGGACGACGGCCTTGCAATGGGATCGCCACTTAGTGGTTTCTTGGCCGATCTTTATCTTAACTATTTTGAAAATGAACATATTTTATCGCATAAAAACAAGCTTTACAAAAATATCATCTCATACACTCGGTATGTGGATGACACATTCCTTGTTATTAATGGCACACATAGACAAATAGAAACCTTGAGTAAATACATGAATAGTATACACTCAAAAATAAAGTTCACGTTGGAGATGGAAAATAACAGTAGCCTAAATTTTCTGGACATAACTGTGCGGAAAATAAATAATTTGTTTAGGTTCAACATCTATAGGAAGCCAACTGCCACAGATATTACTATTCACGCTTCTTCATTTCATCCATTTGCACAA
Organism: Magicicada septendecula; assembly: GCA_034769895.1. Lineage (NCBI taxonomy): Eukaryota > Metazoa > Arthropoda > Insecta > Hemiptera > Cicadidae > Magicicada > Magicicada septendecula. Next base: position 203,754,286 of record CM068371.1, read on the forward strand.
AAAATGGCATCATTCAATTCGTTGGTTAACAGATTACTAAAAATTCCGTTAGAGGTGAAAGACTACATCGATGAGCTTAATACGATAAAGTATATCGCGGTGGCCAACGGTTACAATAGTACAGTTATAGACAAAATAGTAGCGAGGCAGAGGAGGAACATATATAAAAATAGGAGCATAAACAAAACACACAACAGTGACATTAAATATATACCAACGGAATTTACAAATCTTTTGCCTAATACTATTAAGAACGTTTTTAATAAACACGGTTTCGCAGTTTCTTTCAAAACGAGTAATTGTATTTTGAACGCTTTGAGACCAGTGACCAACAGACTTGTAGAAAACTGTTCTGGTATTTATAAAATAGAATGCGAGGACTGCAATAATTTTTATGTTGGACAAACGGGCAGGAAATTTCTGGATAGGTACAGACAACATCTCCCTAGAGGTGATATCCAGAAGATAAAATCAAACTTTGCCTTGCATATAGTCAACCAGAACCATAATTACTCGAGTTTCCAAAGTAGCTTCAAGCCGTTGCATTTCTGTAAAAAGGGCAGGCTTATGGACGCGCTGGAAGAATTTGAAATTTATAAGGCCTCAAAAACCCAAGGTAATCAGCTCTTGAACGACAAGCTTTCTTTTAAGTCCAACGGACTGTATGACACGGCCATACGCGTGTTGGAACAACACATAGATAAAGGTAGAGATAGTGCGACGCGTAACGGTTAGTCGCTTGCAAGTTCCGATACGATGCGCATCGTGTAGTTGTGTAATTGTATACACGCGGTATGTGCGAGTGAAACTTTTTATTTTCATTTATATCTTATTAAGTTGACGTACTCCATGTGAGTGATTCTTGTTTTTTACCAACCTGATGATGGGACCATGAGTCCCGAAACGCGTAGTTTTTTAAAGAAACATTGAAGTTGCAAGGAGGAGCACCAGTGTACCTGGATACACAAGGTAATATTAAATATAGTTAGTTATATGCAACTTGGAGACCACAACACAATATCTAAATTTAACCAGTGAAATTACATGTTGATTGAATGAATTAGCAGCACTAAGGTAACCCTTATACTGAAAACAAGAAGGAAATTTACACGGCTGAATGGTAAGCAGCCACAGATACATGCCAACCTCTAGGCTCACATTTTATACAAACAGAGTTACAAAATGTACAAAAGATTCCCCCCCAAGTCCACGCACTATTCTGTCCCGTTAACCGGGGACCCAATTAAAATGTTTAAAGCTTAAAGTCATTGGTGTAGAGTGACTCTATGTCCACGGGTTCTAGTGGGTTACATCACACTGTGTAAAAATAAATTGGTTTGGTATCACCTGATAGATTGCATGGTGTGAAGCGGTGGTCTTCTGGTCTACATGTTAGGGTGTTTGTGGCCCGTCCTCGCTATTCTCCTCCGGCAGATGAAGTTGAGAGAGAGTCTAGATGTTCGTTCAGGATGGAGCTGTTCCTCGACTTCCGGCGAGAGACCCTATTTATACAAAACATTATCAGCGATAAGTTCTCAAAACTAATTCCCCCAGAAACCTCACACTCACCAAAATCCATATATAATATTAAACACAGCTTTAGGCCTACTTAAAATGATAGTTTGACACACTTTGCAACGGTTATACGGCCACATGGCCCTATCTTGAAAACATTTAGTTTTGTTAAATTTTATATTATAAACTTTACCCCTGTGGGTTAACATTATTCAATTACGGTTATATAATTATTCAGTTTGTTATACCATTAATAAAATTTACACATAGTCTTATTTGCCACGTGGTGTGAGAGGTTACCTGATTACAATCATTTCTGTACTTATTAAACAAATACCTTTTTGCATTTACATTATTCTCAATTCTGGTGCCTTAGTTAAGACTTCTGAAATTAATATAGTATTACTATAATTACCAATAAAAGATACATTTAAATTACTCAAAATTACGCATTTCACAACTCATCACGTGGCGTGAGGTTAACTGATTTTACTCAATGTGGGCTTATTAAACAATTTTTTTTTCGTATTACTTTAAATTAATGTATATAATCATATTGCCGTAACTTACCGCAGATCTGTGTTAGTTTAGCCTGCCATAGGTAGAAGATGGTACAACTAAAAGCTCCTTTCTGTCGGAGAAGAAATGCAGGCGAGGCGATACTTTGGAAGACCAGCGAGAGACAGACTTTTAGAACGCAATTCCGACTATTGTTTGCTCGCAATCAGTATCGAGCACCAGAGCGCAGCACCAATCAAGCGCAGCTTAATTACCACTGCTGTAGATTGTATGCGTACATCTACCGCTAAATACAGTACAGTATCGAGAATACAGATTTTAGAATTTCGTCAGCTTTGGCGTTAAATGCCGAATACGCGCCGATCTTTCATAGACTCGGCACAGTATTAACATAAGCAGGTTTTTACCAAGCGTTTACAAGATACTCATTCAGGCAGTGTTCCACTAACGATGTCAGATCGACGGGTGATGAAGAATGGCTAGAATTTATTCACCTCCAGCTTCTCAATAAAAGTCGTTGTTAGTGTCCCGGGATGTAATGGAAAGTTTAGTTCTTGATCTTCGCTGATTTTTCGTTTCTGGTGGTCACAGGTCTCGATGGAATTAGTGTAGTATTAAGTTCTTGTTCTGTCGTTAAAAGTGAGGTTCGGTAGGTAAATTTAATCCTCTTTAATTTTTGTTGCATGGTATTTATTCAATTCGACTTCTCCCGGTCTGGGTTATCTTCATTTATTTATGGTTTCTATTATAACTCATTTGGTGGTAAGTTTAGTTCATTTTTCTTAAGTTTTTTGATTTGAATTTTGTAGATCGGTATTTTATATTCTCAAAGTGATAGTTTAGGAAGTCGTCCAATCCGTCTTTTTAATTAGTGATTATATTTTAATTTTGATTTGTAATAATTTTATTCATGAGGTTTCGTGGTTTTCTGGCGATTTTTAATGACTGAACTGTCCTCGTTTATATATAACAATTGAATGTCTAAATCAACAAGATATCCTGCATTTTGTTGCCCTAACAACCATTGCTTCTTCTGTCATTGGATAATATTTGTTATCCTAGAGCCAGAATTAGGAAATATTCTTACACTTATTTAATAAAATACTCCCTGCTTGGAATTACACTAAATCACATAAAACTTTCACTTAATCTGCCTTATTAAACCGTATACATTTTACTTCATTTTCTTCTTAATCCACTTATTTTAAAAGGTATTATTTCCCTTTACAAAATACTAATTTTTAGGCCTATTAGTTTTATTACATGTGTTACAATTTTTGTTTTTAATTTAATTTTTCTTACCTGACCTACTGTACAAAGAGTCACTGGCTTATGGCCCATTATTTCAATTTTAATTTCCTGATTTCAATTCATTATTATTATTTAGTTCATCATTGATCCCTTCATTGGTTTTTAACATAATTATAATGACCACTTGACAACTTATTAACACTTATTGTCTTCCTGGCCAAGTTTACAAATATTATTTTAAAACATCTTCATTAATTATTTAAAGTAAATACACTTAACATAATACCATACATAATAAATATACTTGTATTTAATTACTTAAATACAAGTTTAACATGAATGAAATGAGTACCCATTACTTAGTACTTCCTTAAAGCAATGGCTCCACACCTGCTACATATAAAACACAAAATAAACATCATGTAAACACAATATCATGATAAAGCACAACAACAGGTACATCTTTACAAAACATTAAATATTAATTAAACAGTCTATTATATTCAAACTCATCCACAGTAAACTCATCTCATTAAACACAGTGTTTATAGTTTACATCTTACACTGCTCATTCCATATTTTATATTTAGGTACACTTTCAATATTTTATTACCTAGTAACCTTACTGGGTATCATCAATGCATTTTTTAGGTGAGATTGGCCCTCTTGTACTTAATTATGGCATACCTTGGGCATTGTTTTCAGTTATTTTGACAAAGTTTTTATGTAACGTCGGGGGACCTTAACTTTGTTACGTTACAATATATATATACGATAACAATCTTATACTAATAAATCAAATCTAAATTACCTCAACAGGTAATGAGAGAATATCATTTTTGATAGGCAAAAGAGATTTCACACAGAGAGTTCACTGTCCTCTATTGTTTACACCGTTACCCAGCTGTTGGGGTGGCAATTCAATGCGAGAGGGTGGTTTGTATTGTTCGCTTAACGAGGGGCTTGCTAAAGGGGGAATAACAATGAATTGACATTGTACATTCCTCAACACGAATTCTACAGGAAACAGCTTGTCTGTGTACCGACAGGTTGAAAATGGAATAGTTTTACAAGCGGGGACTTGTGTATTACCTTTATTTAAATTTAGCTTTATTTTACTTTGGGTTTTACTCATAATTTCCTCTTCCTACTGGATTATATTATTATTAACAAATTTTTTTTGTTTTTATTTTATACTATCGGGTAAATATTATATCTGATACACACGATTATCGCTCAGATAATTGGGGCTTTAGGGTAGTTATTTTAGTCTAATTATTCTAAGTATTTTCGCAGCATGGTTCTCTTAGCAAAATGAATAATTACTCTGTGCTTTGCTCAGCAAATTAAGAGTGAATAAATTTACGCTTTTTTGTTAAGTTACTGTTTGTTGTTGCTTTAATAATCAACAGGGAAGCGTCTTATACGACTCTAATTATTAATTATGCCTTTTTGAAATTAGCAGAGTGAATGATTATTAGCAGAGTTGCGCACCTTATAACGTCTCGTCTTTACGACATTATAACACTGGGAACCAGTTAAATGGGCCCTTGTCAATTAAACCGGCTGCCATTGTATGTACTGATTACTTACACACAAATGAGGAACCTGTAAAGTTTAGGAGTTAGATTAAGGTTTCGTAAATTTACTCACTCGCTTGGGTTTAGCAAAGACATCTCTTTATTACAAATTTCAATGCAAGGTTTCTGATATATTAGGATGTTACTAAGATGTTAGCTACAACATTCATGATTCTTACTTAGTGATTAAATTCTGAACTAAACGCTTTCATTCTGCTTAAAACATTCCTCTGATGAGCTCAAAATCATACAGCTGCATATTTAATAAAATACCACGGATCCGGGCTTTAATTTTTATGATATTACAGATTATTTAGAACATTATGTAAACCATTTGAACAATAGGTTCATTTACTTTTTACTTAGTTATACCTGTTTGCAGTTTCAGGCTACTATTATTTAGGAATATTAACTATCCCTATTACTACGTTACAATTTACAGGATTGATATGAGTCTTTACGATAAATTTACTGTCTTTACTCCGGGTTTTTAAAAGAAGTACAACCACAGAAGTTATCCTTCCGTGTCACCTGGGTATTGGGTATATCCATAGCTGGTCCTCTTCTAGATCCTCTACGGCGGGGTTTTCTGGATGATCTTAGTTGCAGTTGTAGTGGTCCTCCATTAAATCTGTTGACTATAAGTGTGTTGTTTATTCATGATGCTCGGTCTCTGGATACATGGTGCTCGTAGTGAGTTGTTGTTGATTTATTTCAGAAGGTCATTTTCACTATTCACATTTATGTTTGACTGCACTACTGTTACATTATGATTGAGTATTGTACATACTGTAATTGTTATACACTTTCTTAAAGAGATGTCATGGCTACACTGTTTATATATTTATATTTTTACTTCCTTTCACTACATATTTACGCTCACCACTAGTTTTGCTGGAATCACTCCCTTTGCGTCATGTACTGATGACCTAACCACCACTGGCTGATCCAAGTTTCTTTGGTTCTCGTCAACAACCTCTTTTGTAACCTCATCTTCAGCCACTTTTTCCTCGGGCACTTCTGTCAGCTCAGGAACAAGCAAGATTTTTGTCTCGACACCCATAGTTGGCTTTCCAATCACTTCTTTTGTCGTTACACTTATTTGTATTTCCTCTGCTAGTTCTTCCTCCATTTCCGCTTACAATAGGGAGGGTTCCTCTTGACCAGACCTGTTGACTTTTCCTTCGAATAATGCCACTCGCTTAATCGAATGGTTGGTAAACCCTGTCATTTTAGCCATGCAAAGCTTTATCTTCTCTTAGCCAACCTTCAGGACATTCTCTCTTAAGTCCACAACGAATCCGTAGGCATTCATAATGTCCGTGCCAAGAATCACTTCATCGACAATGTCTGCAACGAGCATTTGGTGGCTAAACTCGAGAAGACCCAGGCGTACACGTACGTCTACCTTTCCTAGCACCTTGACGGGGCTTCCAGGTCACAGTCTGTATTGTACAATTGTACAAGAGCTAATTAGGGGTTGGTGGTTGCTGACTAAGTCAGGGCGCACAATGGACACTGTTGCGTCAGTGTCAACTGTAAACGATGTTGTTTTACCTTCCGCAAATCCATTAACAATCAAGTTTCCACTGGTCTTATGTAGCGTGGAAACTGTGTGCTGTTCTGGGGCTTTACTTCTCCAATTGGTGCGATCATTCTCTTCTCTCGCTATCTTCTTCTTCCAACAGTCTACCTGTAGATGACCACGTTTTCCACAGTTGTAACATTTCGGTCTTCTGTCTTTTCAAATCGTTGCGACTCTCTTGACATGTTGCATTGTTTGCCCGACAACATTGTTTTTCTGCACCCATCGTAACGGCAATGTGATACAGGGATCTTCTGACTGCAACGTGATGGCACAAACCCATTAATGTAACGGGACGCTGACTTGGCAGCTTCAAACTCTAGGGCGTGAACAAGAGCTTCTGAGCTATTTCGGTGTCTTGCCATTCGTAACACTTGCTGAAGTTCACAATCTCCGATGCCATCAATAAATGTCTGCACCGCAAACCTTATTCGGAAGTCTTCTGGTGCTTCACGATAGGTCGATCAAATCAATCTGTCGATACTTTCTTCAAACTCTTGAAGACTCTCCCCGGAACGTTGTCGTCTTGTTCTCAACTGAGCATAGTACACCTCTCGCAAATGTTTATCACCGTAGCGTAATTCTAGAACTTTTATCAACTCGGCATAGATGTTCTGGCTGTCAGGTGGCACTTTCCGTAGTAGTTCTGTCGCGGGTCTTTTTAATGTGAGAACGAGTGAAACTCCCTTGTCTTTCTCCGTCCAATTATTTGCACATGCAGCAGCTTCGAATTGGCGTAAATATGTCACCCAGTGCGTGCTTCCATCAAAGGTTGGGGCCTTGACATAAACTGTCCCAACGAGGTGACCTTCTCTATTGACTTATTTTCTGTGTCTTTCTCCGTCTTTATCATTGGTACAGTCTGTTCACAAAGTTGTTTTGGTTGTAACTTCAGGAACTGTTCTCTTATGTTTGCCATTGAGATTTCTACTGCAGATATTTTATTTGACATGGTTTCTTCTATGTCAGATATTTTTGTGGACATCGATTCTTCAACACTCGAGACAGATTTTTCTACTTCAGCTATTTTTAATGTCTTTGATTCTTGTACCTCCGATATTTTAGTAACTTGTTTCTTAACCTCACCTCGTAGGGGACCCAATTCTGCGGTACTATGTTCTTGCATCTGTTTCTGCTCCTGTATTAATGCTTTGATGTCTTCTGTTTCACGCTTCCGTTCCTCTGCCTCCTGTCGTCGTCGTTCCTCTGTCTCTAGCAGGAGAGTTTTCTATCTCGCTTCCGCTTTCTCGTCTAGTCGTTTTTCTGCCTTTTCTCTTTCTTGTCTTCGTTCTTCTTTTTGTCGTCTTTCTGCTTCTTCCGCCTCCTGTCTGCGTTTTTCATCCTGTCGTTTCTCCGTCTGTAACAGCAGTGACTGTAAATTTTCCATCGTCTGACTGGCACCCATTGTTTACCGATTAATTACGAATTACACTCGTCTTGTACAAAGTGTCCACTGTTTCCACTGTTAACCATTCTATCCCACTTCTGACACCACTGTTACGACGGTCTACTCGATCGTCGTAGGTACAGTGGAAACAAAATAAGTACAAGACACCAATTAAGTCACTAATTAACAGCTTTAATTTCCACAGTTAACAGTTCGTAATTAACAACACAGTCACTACAACAAATCAAATAAAAATTGTTCACACGCAATAAAATGTCCACTAAAATTAAACACAATTATATTACAATTACCGTCCGTTTATAAAACACAACACTTAACTAATAACGACTTGAACGTGCACAATAATTTCGCCGATAATAACTCTCGAACCGCGCTGTCAATATATCGCACTAATACTGAACCTTAAGGCCGCTGCCGCCATGTATTTACATCTGCGCTCACAGACCAGAATGTTCCTAATTGCGTCTTAGCGCTCGTGTGAACTACGTAATTAACTGCGGCCTTGACACAGTCCGCGCGGCTGGCAACTTCGAGAAACCTCTCGAAAATGCGTCGACAAGCATGTACGCCACACGAATTACATCGAGATTCTTCTGGCACATTCGACAAACACGTCGATTGTTCTGTGATGTCGTAACAATATAATTTTATTTCCGAGTCACTTTATCTATAAAAATTAGGTACCTTATTCTTATAACGAAATTGAACTTCGCAGATAATCATTCCTCTTTCTCAACCGATTGCCACCATTAATGACATTTACACTTTCAAGAGTAATAGTTTTATCATATGTAATTGCTAAGGTATCTTATCCTTCAAAATTAAATACTCGTACATTACTTGATATCAGCAAAGTAATTTTCAAAAAATCACCTCCTCCACTTCAACTACCCTCTCCATTTATACCCTTTCCCTTTGCCATTTTACAGTGGATTAACACGACTTTATTTTCAGGGCACTTATTTATCAAAATTAAGTACTTTACTCACGTTAAAACACAAAACAATGCAAGTAAACTACCCCTCCCCCTTAACCTAACAACACCATTCTTTATATTTACACTTTTATTGAGTAATAGTTTTATTATATGTAATTACTAAGGTATCTTATCCTTCAAAATGAAGTATTTTATTCGACATCAAAAAGGTAGTTTTCGAAAAATTACCCCTCCCTTCCACTAACCATTTTATTTATAGATATTTCATCTACCTCTCTACAAGAGATTTTTATGGCCTTTTTTTTCAGGGTATTTTGTTCATAAAAATTAAGTATTTTACTCTTGTTAAAACGTAAAATGTTGCTGGTAAACTACCCCTCCCCCCCTAATCGATCTTAACCAAAATCAATAGGCCTTGAGGCCTCTACAACTCGGGCACATACCTATGTTGAAAATTATTTGATTCTGTTTGAATTTGCGGGAGTTATCGTTTACCGTAGAAAAATTCTACATACACACACACTTTTCGTAACATGACTTTTCTTCATGTTTTGAGGGTAGTACAATCAGAATCAACAATTATCTCGAACACGATTTTTTCGAAATCACCATACTTCCATTTCCTTTACGGAACATGAAAGTAAAAATTAGTCTTGCTCAGGTAATTTCTTCTTTGCCCGGAACTGTTCATTTAAATTGTTTCTTCAAATATTTAAATGTCTTGTTTTATTTTTTTGTTTTTACGCTAGTAGCGTGCTCACAGCGTCTAATCCTGAAGAGCTCTTCTGATTAGCTCAAAAATTTAAGTGTAGTTGAATACATGTTCAACTATCTTGCAATAATATTTCCGTGTTCGTACATTGGACTCTTTTTAAATATATTTGTCTCATTATGATTAACTAGTAGGCCTATGCTCCCTGAGCTGCAGAATTCGCTCACTGTTTTGAACGAAGTACATTTTCTATTACATAAATTTCGTTATTATACAATTTTCCAATTGCGGGAAAAATTACCTACATTACTCTAATATTACCCAATTACAATACTATTTCCTTAGTAACATAACAACTGCAATAAACGGGAACACTTAGGAACATTCGGTTTTGGGTTACAATTTGTTTTAATCTGACAGCCAGTTGGATTTTCACTTTAAAAAAAATTGTGTTCTCTTTACTGGTTCTTAGAATCCAAATATTTTGAAATTTTAAAACTCGACATTACATTCAGATTTTAGTCAAAATTGCTTTAACTTAATATGCCACATGAATTTTTGTGATTTTATCGAAAATTTCGCTAATGTTTTAGGCTGTGACGGCCAAAAACTTTGAAACATATTTCAAAAACGAATACCATATTCAGATTGTGGTTTAAATTCCTTTTAATTTGATACCTCACATGCGATTTTGCAATTTTTTCACAAGTTTTACTCAAAGTCCTATTTTTGGGGTGATCAATCTCAAAAACAACAAGGTTCTGTAGGGTAAAGTGTGGATATGTGTGCCAAGTTTTGCGAAAATCGGTTGATGCATTCAAAAGTTATCGTGAAACATACCCCAATTAGTTAGACAGACAGACAGACAGACAGACAGATAGATAAATGCCGAACGGTCGAGTTAAACCTTAAGAACTCGCTTCATCGTTCAAAAAATTATAATTTTATTGCCTGGCAACAAATTGTTTTATTTTTAACAATTACCATTGTTTGAAAAAGTTTAAATGAATTTTACTTCCATGTTCCTTAAAGAAATGGCAAAAAAAATCGTGTTCGAGATTATTGCAGATTCTGATTGTACTACACTCAAAACATGAAAAAAAGTCAATTTTCGAAAAGTGTCTGTGTGTCTATCTGTCTGTGTGTCTGTCTGTCTGTAGATTTTTTTCTATGGCAAACGATAACAGCCGCAAATTCAAACAGAATCAAATAATGTTTTGCATACAGCCCTGAATTGTAGGGTTCTCAAGATCTTTTGGTTTTGGTGAAGATCGGTTAAGGGAATAGGGTAGTTTACCAGCAACATTTTATGTTTTAACAAGGGTAAATTTTTTATGACGAACGGTAACTGCCACATATTCAAACAGAATCAAATAATTTTTTGCATACATCCCTGAATTCTAGTGATCTCAAGGCCTTTTGATTTTAGTGAAGATCGGTTAAGGGGAAGGGGTAGTTTACCTGCAACCTTTTACGTTTTAACAACAGTAAAGTACTTGAAAAATCATTTAAACTTTTTCAAACAATGGTAATTGTTAAAAATAAAATAATTTTGTTGCCAGGCAATAAGATTATAATTTTTTCATTTCAATGTAAATCATGTATGAGAGAAAATATATCGTTCGTGGCAGACAAGCATATCTCAATTATGTAATGTTTACGTTTCCATTTTATTATTATGATTACTGCAACAAAAAGGCAGGGAACACAGACACACACACACACACACACACACACACACAAAATTCGCGTTATTTCTGGCCTCACTCATGTTTATTTTCTTAAATTTGTACGCTTTTTAAATGGAAAGTGCCGAAACCCACACCAACATAACTCGTGCAAACCGAAAAATTGTCCAGCGTGGATAGCGATTTGCTTCCTGTGGATCGCTGGGCAGTGTAACTGCACGTGTTTACAGAGGAACGATTCATAGACAGAATTTTCGTCTTTAGGGAATGAACCCTCTGCAAGATGCTGAGGGTCCATGAGTGACTTCGGAGCGCTCCTTCTTTTCCGCGTGTTTGTTCTGTGAAACGTACACTGTAGATTCGCAGCTTTACTTTAAGCAACGCTCAATAGGAAATGTTGAAAATTTTTGTCCACGGTGTACCCTCATACACACTAAACCTGCTCTGATGTTTTAATTACGGACATCATAATATTAAAACTTTGGAAACTTGAGCACTACTTAATGGAGATCAAACATTATCTTATACAAGCCATTAATTTTATGTATATTTTTTATATATATATGTGTACAACTTTATCGGCAACAAAGAAGTAGTTTTTGTTAAAATTCCTTCCCGGGATGTTTGGCCGTAGTCCAATGTTTTCTACAAAACCAGACGTTTCGGCAATGCCATCGACTTCCATCATCAGTGAAAATCGAGTGCGATAACGTGAGGTGGTATACGTTAGTGACCACAGTAGCCTACTGTGGTTAAGGCTGAAGCAGTAAGTACATAGAAGTAGTTTCTATGGTAATATTTCATTTCGAAAATGATTTTAAATATAAATCTTAGAACATGGAAGTTATGTATGGTTCTCCATACCTACATTTTAATTACTTTACTCTTGTTAAAACGTAAAATGTTGCTGGTAAACTACCCCTCTCCATTAACCGATCTTCACCATAACCAATAGACCTTGAGTCCTCTACAACTCGAATACATATGCAAAAAATTATTTGATTCTGTTTTAATTTACGGCAGTTATCGTTCGTCATAGAAAAAATTCTACACACAGACACCCAGACACTTTTCGGAAAATGACTTTTCTTCATTTTTTGAGAATAGTACAATTAAAATCAGCCCTTATCTCGAACACGATTTTTTTTTGCGATTACCATACTTCCATTTCCTTAAGAAACATGGAAGTAAAAATTGTAAAAGAATATGTCAACCAAAACGTTTAATAATAAATTTCGGTCCTTGAAAACGTTTGAATAGAGAACACTTACTTACCTCAACGCAATTAACCATTGTTTCAGCTATCAATCGTCCTTAATATATTATTTAATTTTGTTTGTTTGCACATGAACACATACGCACACTCCGGGCATGTATACAGAACAACTTTACTGATGTAACGTTTACAAAATTTTCAGTCCAAGCAGCTGGTAACAGTAAAGTTCGTTTAGGGAATATACGTTTCTATCACGCTGTATCCTTCTACAAAAGCCACAAAACCGAGAAAGATTATGCGAAGTTGAAAAGAAAATGTCGACGTACAGAAATTCTCCTAAAATTGAAACTTCCATTCGTTGAGCAGAATTTGTTTTCAGGTCGGTGATTTCTTGCACAACTGCTTTTCAGTTAAAGCCCAAACGGTCAATGGTGAAGTACATACTACTTATATGTGAGTTTGTATTTACGAGAAAGCTCGCGTGGACATGTTTCGACATGTACGTAGATTGTTGATTTTCTGTAACTGTTTCTTTCGTCCGCTGAATACTTCATTATGTATGCGGTTTGTTGTTTATAATAATTACGAACGTCATTTAGGTGTAGCGAATGTCTAGAGAATACTAGACAAACGCATTTGTTTATGTCTGGCACGGTAATGTTATTGTAAACGGCTTGCTATTTAAAGTAATGCAAACGAACTCTGTGCTAGTTGAATATATCATTCATTAATCGTGTCGGTTCGGTTGCTGAAATGTCGAGGCTATGTGTAAAACGGATTGACATTTTGTTTAGCTACTGCTAATGTACCAATGAGGTCAGCAGTAGGTCGATACACAACTAAAATATCTGGGTCTGTACTACAAAATGCTTACTTAAGTGTCACCAGTCTTAAGCGTAAAAATCTAATAACACGCCTTTTGTCTAATAATTAATTATTACGGTAATAACAGTTCAATTCTGTTGTATTGTTTCGACAGTCTTACAGATCGTCGTATTGTACAGTGAAACAAAAATACAGAAATCAATGAAGTCACTAATTACCAGCATTAATTAGTCACAAATAACAACTTGAAATCAACAATGTACTCTCATACAATAATTCAAGTTAAATTTGTCCACACACAACAATAATGTCAACTCTTAGAGTTCCATACTAATTATAACACAATAATCATTTTCCACTAATCAACAACACACTTGATCCGTACTCTACAATTTTGTCAGGTGTAACTAACTCACTAAGCCGGCTGGTGTTGCTTATATAGGCCCCTCAGATGTTCCAGAATAATTTTCCATTCCTTTGGCGGCGTGCCAGCATAATTTGCGTAGTTACAAGTACTCGAACAGTCTATAGGGGACTTCACTTTACGGCCTTCATAGAGACACTGCAGCCGAGAAACGTGTACAACTATTACGTAACTGCACCTGCCGACTTTTCGAGACCGTTGTCGTAGCAGTATGTTTTCATCCTGCCCTAGCACTTTCTTGTTCAATAATTGAAAACTTTTTTGTGTGGGTAATTATCCACGCTCAATCTTGTTAGGCTATACTGCAAATTAGTTTCAGGCAAACATTTGGTTTGATTTAGAGCCGAAATTTGAGCAATTTCAAAGAGGACTACTTGTCTCCTTGAGGAGATCTACTCACAGTAGCAAAAAGGGACACAATTAAACTAGGCAGATAAAGCTACAATGCCTGAATCTCAGTTTTATCAGGGAGTTATGGATTACTAGTTCAAAATATTACGATTTTAAACAAAGAGAGCTATACGAAGAAAGAATATAAAAACGAGAACAGAAGTGACAGAGTCAACTGAGAAACAGTATAACAATACAGAACACTTCACGATTTGTGCGTGGTAGACTAACAAAAGCATGTTTTGTCTCACTTTGCTTATTCTTACCGGCAAGCTGGTTTCATTTAGGTTTTTGAATAAAACGTTACGATTGTTAATACTGGGTCACATACATCTCTTTTGATACGTCTTTCTAGGGGGTAAATTCGAACTAATTGCCAATGTTAGCAAACTAATTGATAACACCCATTAGCAGTTTTGTATAAATATATTACAAACTTGACTTGTCACTTTGATTATTATAGCTAGAAGTTTAAGCGTGAGATATTTGGAAGCGAGATTTGGCTTCATTGAGTCAGTATACGTATCTGTGACATAAACGTAATTAAGGATTTTATTTTTAATTTATTCTTGATATTTATTATAAAAAAATTGGATCACAAATTAGGAAAATACGATGGTGAGGTCTAAGTGACTGGGGCGTTGTTAATAATCAAATTATAAATGAAAGTGAATTACAAGTAAACAAGAAGTATGAAGCCATGTAGGATATAGGAATTCCTTTGAAACTTATAAAGTTAACGAAAATGGCCATGAGATTCACAAAAGCTAAAATTAAGTATGAGAATATGCTGCATGAATCATTTGCATTTAGTAAGAGAAATTAAATAAGGTGATAGGTTATTGGCTACCCTATTTATTATTGTGCTACCGGATGATACCTTTAAAGACATAGATCAGCGAGGAACAATATTAAATAAGACAAGCCAAATATATACTTACGCTGGCGATATTGTTATAACAGCCAGACCAAAACAACGGTTAGTTGAGGTATACAAGGAGTAGAACCAAAAGTCCGCTGGGATAGGATTAAAGGTAAATATCAGCAAAACTAAACGCATGCTAATTTCTGCATCAAAATGGGAAAATAAAAATATATAACACACTTATCAGACCGGTTGTTACTTATGGAGGGAGACATGAACATTAACAAAAAAGGAATTATAAGTACTAAGAAGGTTTGAAAGAAAAATTGTAAGGCGTGTATACGGACTGGTAAAAGAAGATAATGAATAGAGAATAAGAAATGACCAGGATATAGATGAGCTATTGAAACATTATATATTGTAAGATTCGTAAAGGCCCAACAAATTTAATGGCTAGATCACCTATGAATAATCGGTGTATGAAGGCTTTAAAATTTTGTAATCAAGCAGGTTTACGAAAAATGGTTCGGTCGAGAAAGGATGTAATGTTGACGTAGGAAAGTATAGCTGAAAACTATGATATAGAAAAGTAATAAAGGGATATGTCACAAAAGAAGGTAGCCTAAGAGATATTTTGTTCCTAACTAATTGATCTTGGGTGTGAAATCTACGTAGAACAAGAAATGAAGATGTGTTCACTTTCTCAGGGTTAATTAATACATGCAGAGGAAACAAAGTTGGTTGTCTGCTTCACTAACAATACACTTCTTGTTGTAACAAAATATAACGGAAAATACATTGTTATATATGAAGTAAAAACGTATCCAATTCTTTGGATGAAAAAATCTGTTTTAATGTATGCATATTTCGCATAATTTAAACGGATTGTTTCCTGGCAGTAATATTCATATTATAGTTATACAAATATAAGACAGAAACCATAATTAAGATCAGAGCATTACGGTTAAGAGTTTTCCGTAAAAAGTAAGCTGAAAAGTAAAAAAAAAAACTTGGTAGGGAAAGAAAGAGTGAACCGTAGGAAAAATTCACAAAAATATAAAACAAAATGTTGGTTTGAAAAACAAATTGCTTAAACATTAAAAAATATACAAATATGTGATTTATTTCATAAATTCTATGACTTCCTATAAAATCGGTATGGAGAACCATACATGACTTCCATGTTGTATGAATTATGTTTAAAATAATTTACTTGAATTCGGTTCGGTAATTTCTAAAAAAATATCGCCCACCCTCAAACTAATTTCACTATTTATAGTTATTTTTGTTATTATGTGATAGTCGTTTAATATAATGTTATATTCAGTCACTTTATCCATAAAAATTATATGGCTTACTTTATTCTTATAAAGAAACAGAACTACGCAGATAATCATCCCTCCTCCGAAGCGCTCCGATATCACTCATGGACACTGAGCATCTTGCAGACGGTTCATTCCCTAAAGACGAAAAGTCTGTCTACGACCCGTTCCCCTGCAAACACTTGCAGTTACACTGCCCAGCGATCCACAGCAAGCAAATCGCTATCCACGCTGGACACTTTTTCGGCTTGCACGCGTTGTGTTTGTGTGGGTTTCGGCACTTTCCATTTAAAAAGCGTGCAAATGTAAGAAAATAAACATGAGTGAGGCCAGAAATAACGCGAATTGTGTGTGTGTGTGTGTGTGTGTGTGTGTGTGTGTGTGTGTGTGTGTGTGTGTGTGTGTGTGTGTGTGTGTGTGTGTGTGTGTGTGTGTGTGTGTGTGTGTGTGTGTGTGTGTGTGTGTGTGTGTGTGTGTGTGTGTGTGTGTGTGTGTGTGTGTGTGTGTGTGTGTGTGTGTGTGTGTGTGTGTGTGTGTGTGTGTGTGTGTGTGTGTGTGTTGCCTGCCTTTTTATTGCGGTAATCATAGTAATAAAATGGAAAAAGTAAACATTACATAATTGAGATATGCTTGCCTGCCACGAACGATATATTTTCTCTCATACATGATTTAAATTAAAATAAAAAAATATAGAATTTTGTTAAAGTTAAATGAAGTGTTTCCATAGAAACTACTTCTTTGTTGTCAATAACGTAGTACACATATAAAACTTACAAAAATTTACCTCCTCCATCATCAACTACCATTTTAATTTATTAAAAAAATTACCCCCTCGCCCCTTCAACTACCCTTTTCATTTATAGATATTTCATTTACCTTTCTACAGTGGATTATTATGACCTTCTTTTCAGGATACTTTATTTATCAAAATTAAGCACTTTACCCTAGTTAAAACGTAAAACGTTGCAGGTAAACTACCCCTTTCCTTTAACCGATCTTCACCAAAAACAACAGGCCTTGAGTCTTCTACATTCATGGCTGTATGCAAACAACTATTTGATTCTGTTTGAATTTGCGGCTGTTATCGTTTGCCATAGAAAAAATTCTACACACAGACACACACACAGACAATTTCCGAAAATATCGGTATGGAGAACCATACATGACTTCCATGTTCTAAGATTTATATTTAAAATCATTTACGAAATGAAATGTTTCCATAGAAACTACTTCTTTCCACTTATTGCTTCAGCCTTAACCACAGTACTGTGGTCACTAACGTATACCATCTCACGTTATCGCACTCGATTTTCACTGATGATGGAAGTCGATGGCACTGCCGAAACGTCTGGTTTTGCAGAAAACATTGGTCTACGACCAAACAGGCCGGGAAGGAATTTTAACAACAAACTACTTCTTTGTTGCCGATAACGTATTACATATATAAATATCGGTATGGAGAACCATACATGACTTCCATGTTCTAAGATTTATATTTAAAATACTTTCCGAAATGAACTATTTCGATAGAAACTACTTCTTTCTTCAGCCTTAACCACAGCACTGTGATCACTAACGTATACCACCTCACGATAGTGCAATGTTACTCATGATGGCAGTCGATAGCACTACCGAAACGTCTGGTTCTGTAGAAAACATTGGATCAAGCCCAAACAGCCCAGGAAGGAATTTTAACAACAAACTACTTCTTTGTTGCCGATAACGTAGTACATATATAAAAAAAATTATCCCCTCCTCCTTCAACTATAATTTTCGTTTATAGAAAATTACCCCCACCCCGTTCAACTAGCCTCTTCATTTATAGATATTTTATAGATATTTCATTTATTCTTCATTTTCATCTAGCCTACGTTTCTACAGTGGATTATTAAGATCGTCTTATCAGGATACTTTATTTATCAAAATTAAGTACTTTACTCTTGTTACAACAAAAACTGTTTCACGTAAACTACCCTTTCCCCGTAATCGATCTTCACCAAAATTAATAGGCCTTGAGTCCTCTACAACTCAGGCACATATGTAACGTTCAGTTAATATAATCCTCCTTATGCATCCCGTGAATGTGGAAGGCCCCACTTCTGAGCGTCAATATGTAATATCAAAACAAATTAGTATCTCTTACTAATAAAGTATAACCTGTTTCATTTTTTAATAGAGGATTATTCATCTGAACCTCAGGGTCAACATACAATTTACATATAGAACAGACAATACAACTTTGATGCATGAGACACGGTAATACAGTGTTGTTAATGTCTGTTGAATGTTTGTGGGTCCTTTTAAACAACTATTAACTATAACAAAAACTCTTATAATTAACAACCATTTTCATAATAGTGCACTAACGTAAGTCACAATTCTTATTATTTATTTATTTGTTTTTTGTTTTTTCAGTTAATGTTTTTGTGGTATGATCTCACCAACTTTGCAGGTTTCACAATGGATTCATTTGTTGATTCCGCTCCTGGACACCTGGTTTTTCGCTCTCTCTCTGTCAAAACATCACTCCTCTAGGTCCCGGGTTGGTTCTCCTGGTCATCTCAGCTTCCACCGGTCCTCAATTTCTATCATCTCAGCAGTCACTTATCTTAAACGATCTGGCTTGCAATTCACAATTTTTAACAACAATCTTCTTCCACTCAAAACATTAATTTCTTTAGTTAAAGGCCATGGCTATATTTTTTATGGGTCACAGGTTCCGTGTACCATTTCTAATTAATAATATTCTGTTGACCTTTACTTTATTTTTCCTTCGTAACTATATTATTATAAGTTTTTTAACGTAAGAGTTTCCATCTTTTAAATTATTTACTTTGTTTGATTTCACTATATGGGTTATATGCCTGGTTCATATGGATTATATAATTCTTCAACTTTCATATTTTAATTATACTTAATCACTCTCTTCATACATGATTCTTTCTTTTAAACGTATTTCACTGTTATTTTCTCTCCTTAACACTGTCACACAATATAACTTTTAGAATTACAGTTTGACCTTATTATATTTGTAAAACTTAAATAATTCACTTTTATGAAAATTTTTTTCTTGATAAATAAAATAACAGTCTGAGGTGCGCAGACCTCCCCATAGTTAAATTAGATTTATTTACATTTTAACTAGTATGTTATGTTTTATGTTTGGTGAAACGACACGTTACATAAAGCCCCCCGTTTAAGACAAGTTATTTCAGTAATGGTAGTTTTAGGAGTTACTGAAATAAATGGCAAAAATCTACAAAAACTGTCTTCACTTTTCATAAAACCTCTTTATCTCGGTTTGGTTATATATTCCTTGGGGTATTGCTACAATGGGGTTGGTAATTGACAAACTACTTTTTCCTATAATATCTTCTTTTATCATGCGCTGTATTTACTTTCTTACAGCTTTCTTTAACAACTGTTTAACCGGATATTATTTAAATTCTTTGCTTTATTCGGTGAGTTGGAGAATACGATGCAGTAGTTATTGTAATTGTTTACTAACCTCTTCTTTTGTGCCACACTCATGATCTCTGTATATCCTTTTCCTTGGAATGCCCTGATTTCCTGCAGTCTTTCCTGCCATTATTCTGGTCTGTTACGGTTTATTTGTTTCCTATGGGTACCCTAACATTTTCCCTAACTTAGTATGAATTCCTGTCCTGAGGGGCACTTGTGCTTCCAATTATCTCAGCGGATCCTTCATAATTGCAGAGTGGCGCCGTAGCATACAACACTCTGTTTATACCTTAAAGAGTAACCCTTGGGTTACTAATAACACCATAGGAATTCCTATTCCTTCTCTCGTAACATTCAGGTTTATTTTCTGCTTTTGGGTTTTATATTATTTACCTGTGGCTCCTATAATTGTATCTGGTTTATGGACAGCGTGCGTATTCTCTCCGTTTTATTCTCCTGCGTTTCGTTTCATTCCTGAAGTGTTCGCTCATGTTTTGATCAAGACTGTTGTCAGCACCCCTTGTAGTGTTTACTTTGATGTACTCTATGTCTCAGTTTGTTTTCGCTTTACCCTGTTTTCTTTCTAATGAATCCCTTGTTATATTTTTCTAAATAATATTTTGTCTTAATTAATTTTTAGTTTAATACTTTTTTCTTCTTATTTTTCCGTTTATATTCCCCTTTTGTTCCTTATTAGATTTTCTTCAGTTTTGGTTATGTTTTCTTAATTATCATTATTTTTTCTTAAGTCTAGAGTGATTATTTATTTTATTTTTGTTTTAATTATCATTATTTTCTTCTTCCTTTCTTAAATGGTTCGCTTGATCGGTAGTCAGAAAATCAGTCCCTTTTTACAATATTGTTCCTACTTGGTTTATCCGTTTTCGGTATCTGCCACGATCCGGGTTGCTCCACTAATATGGTTTTCCGAATGTTCATCTCGCCTTCCTTCCCAGCTTCTAGCTCTTCGACCTTCCGCACTGTGACCCCTCTGTGGGTGCTGATTTTCTTCCTCTCTTCGGTATCGATTGTGGTACGTCTGGCCGTTATTAAAACTTCGTCGACGACCTTGGAATCTGTTACCATGTTGGTTTCGACTATCGTCATGACGGTTGTTTGACCTGACATGATTTACTCGTGGCCTGTTTTCCCGGTCTGGCTCGTTCTGCCGATCGTTCTGGGGTTCCAGTCTCCTGCGACTTCTCCTGTAGTAGTCCTCCCTTTCATAACTTTCCAGGAGGGCTTCCACCGCTCCAATCGTCTTCACCTGACCGCACTGTCTGGCTCGTGTTATGCCTTCCTCGAAATGGTAAGAAATTTTAGTGACCAGACATTCTTCTGGGATCCGTGGTTCGAGATGTCTAGCGATGCAGACCTTACCCAAGAAGTATGCTGTTGGGGATTGACCTCTTGTGTATTCATACCGTCCATTACATAAATCGTCCCTAATGATGTTTTGGATACTCTCGGACCAATATTTGGTCTTAAATATCTGTTTGAAATCTGTATAATTTTGTATTTCGTTCCTCATTGCCGTCCACCAATTGTCTGTTATGTTCTTGAAACTCTCGTCAAGCAGGTTTTTTATCATGTGCCATTGGTTTTCTTTGTTGCGAGCAAATAGCTCTTCTAACCTCTCGAGGAATTCCAATGGGTTTCTGCGGTAATCTCTGAAGTTGATTGCCTCTCGGTTTTCTCCTATTGGTATGTGTGTGTAATTTATCGGTCTATTTTGTAGAATTACCAGTTCTTCCTGGATTTGGCCTACCTGCCCTTTTACTTGTCCTGCATCACGCTTGATGGTTTCGATTTGACCACCTATTGTTTCCTTTATTTCATCTAGCTTCTTTTGTGTTTCTGCTCGTACCTTCATTATACCAATTTTGTTACTATTTTCTGCCTGATCTATTCTGGCATCTACTTCTATTCTGGATTGTACAACTGTTTCTTCAGTTTTCTCCAGCCTGTCCTTTGTATCGGCTATCTGCTGTCCAACTTCCTCCTTACACTTGTCCATCCTCTGGCTAAGTGTATTACTGGCGTCTTCTATCTTCTCATTGAGAGTTTCCCTTAACTCCTTGTTAGAGTTCTCAATTTTCTTATTAATTTGCCTAAAATCTTCCTTAGTACCCTCTTTAATGCTGTCCATCTTTTCATTCATCTGTCTTAAACTTTCTTCATTTCGTTCAAACTTTTCGTTTTGTTTTCTAAAGTTCTCATTATTTTCTTCATTCAATTGTCTTAAACTCTCATCATTCCTGTCCAATCTTTCATTCATTTGTTTAAACACTTCTTGGTTACTATCCATTTTCTTGTTAAGTGTTTTTTTAGATATTCTTTTCATTATTTTTATCTATTTTTTCAATATCCTCCTTCATTTGTCTTAAACTCTCATTAGTTTCATCTTCATTCCTATCCAATCTTTCGGTTATTTTTTCCTCCTGTTTCTTGGAATTTTATTTAATTAATTCCCATAATTTTTGTAAATCCAGGCCTCCTCTAGCTTCTTCATTGTCACCCGCCTGTTCTTCCATTTCGCTGTCTTTGACTGTTTCTTCTTCTTGTTCCCGCCTATCTTCTTCTGTCTCTGGCTTTTGTCCTCTCTTCTGAGAAGCTTCTCGTCGTCGCATTTTTTAGTCTTCTAGCAGTTGCCAGCTAAAATTAGGTCAATCGTTATTTCACTAATTGTGTTTCGGTTAGTTGGTTTTGCCTAATTTCAGCTCTACCGGTTGGGCGCCAATTTGTAACGTTCAGTTAATATAATCCTCCTTATGCATCCCGTGAATGTGGAAGGCCCCACTTCTGAGCGTCAATATGTAATATCAAAACAAATTAGTATCTCTTACTAATAAAGTATAACCTGTTTTACTTTTTATTAGAGGATTATTCATCTGAACCTCAGGGTCAACATACAATTTACATATAGAACAGACAATACAACTTTGATGCATGAGACACGGTAATACAGTGTTGTTAATGTCTGTTGAATGTTTGTGGGTCCTTTTAAACAACTATTAACTACAACAAAAACTCTTATAATTAACAACCATTTTCATAATAGTGCACTAACGCAAGTCACAATTCTTATTATTTATTTATTTGTTTTTTGTTTTTTCAGTTAATGTTTTTGTGGTATGATCTCACCAACTTTGCAGGTTTCACAATGGATTCATTTGTTGATTCCGCTCCTGGACACCTGGTTTTTCGCTCTCTCTCTGTCAAAACATCACTCCTCTAGGTCCCGGGTTGGTTCTCCTGGTCATCTCAGCTTCCACCGGTCCTCAATTTCTATCAACTCAGCAGTCACTTATCTTAAACGATCTGGCTTGCAATTCACAATTTTTAACAACAATCTTCTTCCACTCAAAACATTAATTTCTTTAGTTAAAGGCCATGGCTATATTTTTTATGGGTCACAGGTTCCGTGTACCATTTCTAATTAATAATATTCTGTTGACCTTTACTTTATTTTTCCTTCGTAACTATATTATTATAAGTTTTTTAACGTAAGAGTTTCCATCTTTTAAATTATTTACTTTGTTTGATTTCACTATATGGGTTATATGCCTGGTTCATATGGATTATATAATTCTTCAACTTTCATATTTTAATTATACTTAATCACTCTCTTCATACATGATTCTTTCTTTTAAACGTATTTCACTGTTATTTTCTCTCCTTAACACTGTCACACAATATAACTTTTAGAATTACAGTTTGACCTTATTATATTTGTAAAACTTAAATAATTCACTTTTATGAAAATTTTTTTCTTGATAAATAAAATAACGGTCTGAGGTGCGCAGACCTCCCCATAGTTAAATTAGATTTATTTACATTTTAACTAGTATGTTATGTTTTATGTTTGGTGAAACGACACGTTACAATATGTAAAACATTATTTGATTCTCTTTGAATTTACGGCAGTTATCGTTCGTCATGAAAAAATTTCTCTTGTTACAACATAAAATGTTGCCGGTAAACTACCCATTTCCCTTAACCGATCTTCACCAAAATCAACAGACCTTGAGCTCTCTGCAATTTAGGTTTGTATGCAAAACATTATTTGATTATGTTTGAATTTACGGCAGTTATCGTTCGTCATAGAAAAATTACCCTTGTTATCACATAAAACGTTGCAGGTAAACTACCCCTTTCCCTTAAGGGGGTTCGGTAGGTGATTTTCTTAAAAAAAAATCGTTTTTTTTATTATTACATTTTCGTATTCTCCCACTTTTTAGGATTAATTTAAGACCTCCCTCATTAATGTCTGATAAGTACAACAAATGTTATCTCACTTTATGTAGAGGAGTGTCAGGGATTTTCATTGAGATTTCAGTGCACAGCGCGAGTACAAGATCATTTTCACTCCATAGCGAACACATTATCTCTCTAGCATTCGTATTTTTACTCAAGTATACTGTATGTGTATAGTATGTAATAGTAAGTTTTATTGTTGTAGTCTTTGTTCAGTTGGCTAACCTGATGTTTTAAAACAGCTGTAGTGTTAGTTCTGCTTTTAGGTTATGTTGTCTATCAGCTAAGATTTTTGTTGTGAGTATTATCGTGAATAGTGGTTGTTTTTTACAGTTGTAATTTATATTCTACTGAAATGACTAGGTCTAAAAGGGTTTTTAAGAAAAGGAGAAATGTTGGAATACCAAAATATAGTCCTACCGCTACTGGGAATGACCAAACAACTGCTGCAATTGTAGGCTTAAATGTAGATGGCATGCCAAATGTAAGTCCATCACAAAGCAAGATTGGAGATAGGGAAAGTTATAGTGAGTTCGATGCAAAGAATGTGTATGATTTAGTAGACATAGAGTCATTCTTGAATATATTATTGACAATTTGTGCCTGTAAGTCATGTGGTGAGGAACTAGCCTACAGCACAAATAGGTTATGCGGGTTAGCAACGAGCTGCAAATTGCACTGCACACAATGTGACTTAGAAATTAGTTATACTAATTCTGAACAAATAAAGGGAACTAATTTGTATGAAATAAACAGTAGGTTAGTATATGCTTTACGAACTATTGGGAAAGGACAAACATCAGGTACAATAATGTGTGCTGTTCTCAATCTTCCAAAACCTCCAACAAAATTCACACGTTGTAATGAAGTTCTAGGTAAAGCAACTAAGACGGTTTGCACTAATGCCGTGAAGGAAGCTATAGAGAAGGCTGTCCAGGAAAATGATGGAAGTAGAGAATTGAGTGTAGCAGTGGATGGCACCTGGCAAAAAAGGGGTCACACTCGAATAATGGAGTCGTGACAGTAACAAGCGTCGATACCGGCTGTGTTCTAGATGTGGCTATTATTAGTAAGTTCTGTACTTGTAAAGACAAGCTAGAGGGTGTACATGAACAAAAATGTAAAACAAATTTCATAGGACCTAGTGGTGCAATGGAAGCGCATGGTGCACTAGAAATTTTTAGGAGATCTGAGCCTGATTTTGCCATTAGGTACAAATACTATTTAGGAGACGGTGATTCAAGCGCATTTAGTTCTGTTGTAAAGAGTCGGCCATATGGAGACCAATATACTAATGAAAAAATGGAGTGCTGTGGGCATGTGCAAAAGCGCATGGGTACTCGCCTTAGAAAACTAAAACTAAAATTAGGAAAAACAGTTCTTTCCGATGGAAAAACTATTGGTGGAAGAAATCGACTAACCGACGAACGCATCTTGGCTGTCCAGAAATATTATGGCTTGGCGATCAGGAGAAACTCTGGACAGTTGGATAGTATGAAGCGAGCAGTTTGGGCGGAATATTTTCATTTATTATCCACCAACGAAAACCCGCAACATGGACTTTGTGAAAAAGGCGAAGAGAGTTGGTGCAAATACCAGCGAGCCATTGCTAAAAAGGAGCAATACGATCACCTTGAACACATGCACATACCGGAAGTGATTATGAGTAAAATTAAGCCTATTTTCCAGGATTTAGCAGACCCAAATTTGTTGAAAAAATGCCTACATGGAAAATCCCAAAATCCAAACGAATCGATAAACGCGGTAATTTGGTCGCGATTACCAAAAACTGTATTCGTAGGACTGCAAACCATGGAGTTTGGGGTTTATGATGCCATTTTAAATTTTAATAAAGGAGATGTAACAAGGTGTCTAGTGTTAAAGGAACTTGGGATGACTGTCAGCAAAAACACAGCCTCAGTTATGAGTCAACTGGACAAAATAGGTGTGCAGAGGGGCGAGCGAATGCTTTCCAAGCTCCTGAAAAAAGCAAGACAACGCCGTGAAAGTGCTAAAAGGAAGTTAGAAGAAGCTTTTCTTGAAGATGAGGACCCAGACAACCCATCCTATGGTGCTGGAATGTACTGAACTCATTTTATCATGTAAGGAATAGCATAATAAATCTTTATTTGCGTTTTCCCGAAAACTGTGTTTTTTTGTATAAATGACCCGTTTTCTCAGAAACTACAAAAGATACAGCCATAAAACGTTTACCACATACTCTTGTAGTACATCTACAAACATTAACATAAGCGTTTTGAGTTGTATGTCTTAGTTTTGTTTTTATCGCCAAAAACATAAAATTTTTTCACGTTTTTATTCATACAATATTATAAAAATCATAAAACCATAGCAGAGCATAGAAAAAAAATCCCTGTGTTAAAGTTCTAAGAAATAGTCATAGAAAAGCCATGAAAATTTTAAACTGGATATCTTCAGTAGTTTCCGAAAAAACGGGTCATCAATGTGGCAAATTTAACTGGGTAATATAGGGCCTACCGAACCCCCTTAACCGATCTTCACCAAGAATAACAGGTCTTGAGTACTCTATAATTCAGGGCTGAATGCAAAAAATTATTTGATTTTCTTTGAATGTGTGGCAGGTATCATTCGTCAGAAAAAAATTACCCTTTTTGAAACATAAAATGTTGCCAGTAAACTACCCCTTTCTCTTAACCGATCTTCACCAAAATCTAAAGACCTTGAGTTCTCTATAATTCAGGGAGGCATGAAAAACCTTATTTGACTCTGTTTGAATTTACGGCAGTTATCTTTCGTCATAGAAACAATTACTCTTGTTAAAACATAAAACGTGGCTGGTAAACTACCCCTTTCCCTTAACCGATCTTCACTAAAATCAATAGGCCTTCATTCCTTTACAATTCAGAAACGTAGACAAAAAAATATTTGATTCTGTTTGAATGTGCGGCAGTTATCGTTCGTCATAGAGAAAATTACCGATGTTAAAACATAAAATGTTGCTGGTAAACTACCCATTTCCCTTAACCGATCTTCACCAAAATCAAAAGACCTTGAGTTCTCGATAATTCAGGGAGGTATGAAAACAATTATTTCATTCTGTTTGAATTTACGGCAGATATCGTTCGTCATAATAAAACTACCCTTGTTAAATATAAAACGTTGTTGGTAAACTACCCCTTTTCTTTAACCGATCTTCTCCAAAAACAATATGTCTTGAGAACTCTACAATTCAGAGCTGTATGCAAAAAATTATTTGATTCTGTTTGAATTTGCGGCTCTTATCGTTTGCCATAGAAAAAATCTACACATAGACAGACAGACACACACACACTTTTCGAAAAATGACTTTTCTTCATGTTTTGAGGGTAGTACAATCAGAATCAGCCCTTATCTCGAACACGATTTTTTCGCCATCACCATACTTCCATTTCCTTATGGATCATGGAAGTAAAATATCGGTATGGAGAACCATACATAACTTCCATGTTCTAAGATTTATATTTAAAATCATTTTCGAAATAAAATATTTCCATAGAAACTACTTCTTTCTACTTACTTCAGCCTTAACCACAGTACTGTGATCACTAACACAGTACCACCTCACGTTATCGCACTCGATTTTCTCTGATGATGGAAGTCGATGGCACTGCCGAAACGTCTGGTTTTGCAGAAAACATTGGTCTACGGCCAAACAGGCCGGGAAGGAATTTTAACAACAAACTACTTCTTTGTTGCCGATAACGTAGTACATATATACAAAAATTATCCCCTCCTCCTTCAACTATAATTTTCGTTTATAGAAAATTACCCCCACCCCGTTCAACTAGCCTCTTCATTTATAGATATTTCATCTAGCCTACGTTTCTACAGTGGATTATTAAGATCTTCTTATCAGGATACTTTATTTATCAAAATTAAGTACTTTACTCTTGTTACAACAAAAAACGTTTCAGGTAAACTACCCTTTCCCCGTAACCGATCTTCACCAAAATCAACAGACCTTGAGCTCTCTACAATTTAGGTTTGTATGCAAAACATTGGAGCGGTCGTGGCGTAGTGGCTAGCGTGTGGCGTTGCTACGCTGTCGGCGCGGGTTCAATTCCCGCCGGGGGCCATCAGATTTAGATACGACCGTTCTCCCTCGCAAGGCAATGGCAAACCAGCGAGAGGTATCCTGCTTAGTATAAACCTTCCCCAACTATGCCGTTCGGATCCGGCGTTAAACTGTAGGTCCCATATACCTGTGAGAGACTCAGTACCACAGGTATGTGGGATTATAAGTTGAGAGACTCAGTACCACAAATTCTGCTTATAAGTTGTAATCATGTGTTAACTACCTTTTTCATTTATAGATATTTTATCTACCTTTCTACAGTGGATTACAATGACCTTCTTTTCAGGATACTTTATTTATCAAAATTAAATACGTTACTCTTGTTAAAACGTAAAACGTTGCCGGTAAACTACCCCTTTCCCTAAACCGATCTTCACCAAAATCAATAGGTCTTGAGTCCTCTACAAGTCGGGCACATATGCAAAAAAGTATTTGATTCTGTTTGATTTTCAGCAAGTTATCGTTCGCCATAGAAAAAATCAAGACACACACACACACACACACACACATTTTCAGGAAAATTACTTTCTTTCGTGTTTTGAAGGTAGTACAACCAGAATCTGCCCTTATCTCGAACACGATTTTTTCGCGATCACCATACTTCCGGAACATGGAAGTAATAAAAATGTTGATTTAATAAGTTCTAGATGAATATTTTCTTTAGTATGTTTACAGTTGATAGCTTATTACGTGTTATATCAATTTAGTGCCAAATTAAATTTGTTGAGTACCAACATCCAACAAAATACTGTACTAGATTCTCACCTTCTTTACACACAGCTTTATATGGCTTCCAACACTCAGGTACAATAAACAATCATAACGGACCTAACATTACCTTAATTATTGGTTTCTGTGATTCTGCAATGCGTTCCGGAAACTGTAAAATGAAACATGCATTTGCTTCTCCACAAATACCACTGAAAGCGGCAGAACTCTTCCATCATCGATTTTCCGTCATACGTATAGGCTTCAATAAATTTTGACGTATTTACCAATCGCTCTTGCGGTAGGCTTCAATAAATTTTGACGTATCTACCAATCGCTCTTGCGGTAATGGAATTACACCTAATCTTGCAGACAGAACCATCTTTTGTATAATTGTTGTAATTAACACGTGAATACTGCTATAGATTTACTTCCTCATCGCACACTTGACAGAAGTAAGTTCCTTTGGCTAATAATAAATTAATTGCACGATTTCTTTTAAAGTAGCGTCAAGCCATATATCTTTTCCAACGTCACTTTCGTCACAGCATGCCTTTACACATTTCCACCTTACAGTCTCCCAAAAATACAGTTTCGTTTCAAATCTATTTCTACATTTTTTTTGAAAAGAACAATTCCATAATGTTATAAAAATTTAACCACACTCTATTCCATTGCTAGCATTTCGAAAAAATTGTTAATTATTGTTAAATATTGTTATTGTTAATAAGCGGCAACTTTAGCCATAGTTATTCTGTATAGAGGTGAGCAACACCTCACTACAACACAGAGGTGATCCGGACTCATATATCATATATCGATACCGGTGGGTAGGGATATAATGCAAAATAACAAAAACCTTTTAAGACATAAGTTAGTATTATCTGCAAAACAGATATGGGAAGTTCTGGTGCGGGGTTAATTTTTGTGAATAAAACTACAAAACAATTAAAAGGAAATAATCTCGTTACTTGCTTGGTTACATTGTATGTTTAAAATGTAATAAACTCATGAAACAATTCAGATGACATTTTGCATTACAATAAATAAAGTAAAAGATACCAGAAAACTGGCACACATTTTCCCCTATCTTCTGCAGACGCTGACAGTGTTAAATGTTTATTCGAACTTCGAACTTTTTTAAAACTTCGAGCTAATGAGAACATGTCTGTAAAAATCTGCAGTAAATGCAATTAAATAGGTCTACTGGTTTTGACACAGAAATGAGAAAAATATTTTCATAAAGTAAGCACTACAGGTGTGAAAGAAAAACAAACATTTCAAAATTGCGTTACGGATTGCGCAAATACGTAATTGACTCCAAGTATTGTTAACGGTAGCATACAAATCACTTCACCGGTTCGCCGGTTCAGCGACGTTCTGAACGCTCCGATGGGTCTTACGTATGTATGGAATAATGCATACTGTTTAATTTTTAACTGTTGCTTTGTTTTCGAAATGGCAATAGAGCACTAAATTAAAAATACGAAAAACTATTAAACACGGATCAATAAAGCGTGTACAATAGCCACATTTGTATAATATTCGTATGATACGACACACTATAAATATCGTACATCAATTTGGGTACACTGCGGGCTGAATAAACATTTGATGTTTACCCCTTTCCTACTCGCTAAGAACGTCAAAACAATAATGTTTGCTACTCTTTTTTAACGTCTAAAATTAGGGTGAAAATTTGAACCATCTCAACCACCAAACAATTAGCAATGTAACACGCGAGATTAAGTAAAAAGAAATTTTACCAATGACTGCCAATCCTATGAAAGCAACTACCTTATAACTTATTAGTTTCAGTCTTTGTAATGATTGCCAAATTCGGGCTACTTCTCACTTTACCTGTGGAGAGTGAACTTAGTACATAATTAATGCCCTAATCAGGTCATTTAAGTGCCCCGTGTTACATCTACGAGCAAGAAAATTAACACTAAATTATGTTGGCTACAACCTTTTTTTTATTCTTCCATTGGCGTTAGAACCTTACGCGAGTTTTATTCCTTTATTAGAACCTTTCTTTCTTCATTAGAACCTTAGAACCTCGGCAAGCATGGGCAGCACCTTCTTCAGTCGTCTCTTTCAGCTATTCGCAACAGCAACATCTTTTCTTTGAGGGGAGATTGTATGCCCTATACTGACAATATTAAATTCCAACTATTTGTGTCCCATTATCTTGGAATGTGCTGAAGACATATATGCTTGAATTTTTGTGTGGTTTTTAATCACTTTCAGCTGAGTTTACCCCTAGAATCTCTGCAACGTGTGTATTAGAACATTATTTGTAATTTTTTTCTAAAACACTAATTTTAAATCAAAATTCTGATATTAATGTTTAAATAAAATCGAAGCAACTTGAACAATTTTTTAATTTTTATATATTCATGTGTTTACAACATACCACTAAATTAGCTGTTAAAATTTTATGACTGTACTTTTACTATATTCTGAGAAAACGGGTCAAATGTGTGGAAAATTAAAATTTTTTGAAAATGAGCGCTCACGCACAGATTACATACACAAGAAAACAGTGATACCAAAAAAAAAGAAATGTTCATTTTAATTACACTCCTTAACCGACAAAGTAATATCACCAAAACGAATTGCTTCTCAGGGCAGCCAACATGTAACGTAAAATAAACAATCTGAATCAAACCTCCGCCTTCTAGATAAAACAGTTTTTAAAATATACGAATTTTAGTAGTACAGCAATAGAGTAGTACAGTGCAACAATGTGTGGGTAATTTCACTGTAAATTAAACTTTAAAAGAATTTTAAACACCGTTATAATTGGAATTCTGAAGTAGGGCCTAAGTTAGGTATCCAAACGCTCAGAAATATCCACAGTTTCAATTAAACAAAAAAATTTAATTTTTTCAAATTTTGGGTTCAATTTCTGTCATTTACGTTGTCTCTTATGTTTACAATAACCGTCACTTAGGTTGGCACTGTGAGCTCCGTCTGACGGCATTTAATTGCGTATTGGCAACAAAATAATTTTGACCGTGAAGGGCCGTCACGTTTTCGGCCTCAACGCGAAGTGGCAACAACACTGGCTTATAGGACTATTCGATATTGAAGCAACTCTATAGTGAACGAATGTTCACTATAGAGTTGCTTCAACCTCGGCTGACGAGCGTCGTATGTCCGGTCGCGGCAAGCTATCTAACCCAAACCATGTGTGCCTATCTGAAGCTATTTCACTTCCACATGAAACTAATAGTGATCCCTGGCAGCAACAAAATTTGCAATATCTGCGACTTTTACATTTCTCCATGTATATTTACTATGATCTAAATAACGTGCAGATGGCGAAAATTTGTTGAAAAAAATTGTACATCACATTCGTTGCAAGACAAAGTACATCATTAAGGGACAAGCGGCCATAGCAAGAACAATTCTAAAACAAGACGGAAAGACCAATTGCCGACTAATGGGTGAATTTTAGAAGTAAATTTTAGGTGAAGACCGATGATGGAAGACAAAGGACACCTCTCAGGTCTATAAGAAAAAAGATTACAAATGACCAGATAATAGTGGTGAAGCGGAAAAACTATAATAGATGAGATCGAACAGAGGAGATTAAGGTATTTTTTTCTACAGGCACGTAAGAAGAATGGGGAGGAACTGAAAGAATACATAAGGCAATCTATAATTGGAAACTGTAAGAAGGAACGTCATTTAGTCATTTAACTACATGGGATCATAATGTAGAACAATCAATAGAGAAATTAGAGAAATATTATTACAGAAGCATATGAAGATGCCGAATGCAAAGAAGACAGGGTGAAGACTAGTGATTGGAGGTTTCATGTACTGTATACCTATGTTGAAGGTAAATTTTTCTGCTTTATTAATTTTTGTACGCTAATTGTATACAATATATTTATGTTAATGAAACATGTAATATTTGGCTGGAGAGAAACATTAGAACTGAAGACCATTCTAAAAAGAAGTCATGGTTAAATACAGCTGTTCAGGACAAAACTATTTCAAAACTACAGATTACATGATATAGTGAATTATCCTAATTTTCCGTATCCTAATATCAATGATATAAACAATTTCGATTCTAACAATTCTTTTTTCCAGCTGGAATGTACACCAAAAAAGAATCTGTAGGATCTACACAGGAACGAAAAATATTAATTATGTTTGTTAATTACGTTTTATACTGTTATTGCAATCTTTTATTGTATTTTTACAAAATTAGTAATTTAAAAAAATATGCGTACAACAGAAGAGAATCGGGCACGGTTGGTTCGGTAGTTTTTGGTCTGGTTGTTCTGGTTTTTGGTCTGATTTAGAGAAAGACCGAAATCTGCAGAAACCAAATGTCTTCATAAACGGATATGTAATGTTAAATTTTGAGTAACTTTACACAAAACCCCCGTTTTTTTTTTAAACGTTACACAGAATTCTGACTATATGAAAAATATACAACGCATGGTTTATGGGGTTCCTAGAGTTTGCCGTGCATAGATTTCCGCAATAATAACCGGCCTATTTACCAGCCTTGCCGTCCTACAAGCAATAAGATAGACTACTGAAACACACTTAATGAATTAAAGTCAATAAAATAAATACGTAGTTTAGATTCGTTAATAAAGAGAAATAGTAATGTATGAAACATAACAAAATGAAACAGTAAGAATTATTAATATTAATAGTAGTAGTAATAATAATAATAATAATAACAAAATTGGTTAGAAATTCCCGTTATTAAAAACTAACTTCTGACTTAAGAATAATTTTCATATGGTTATGGACCCTAGTAAAACCCGTTTTAGTTCATAAGTTAGAGACAAAATGTTTTTTTTCATTTTATTGTTAAGAACTTTTAAATATGGAAAGATTAAAATTAGAAATCAGCTTACCAAGTTCATAAACAAGAGCCCATTTTACAAAATAATATGAAGTGATAAAGGTGCTTGTCTTAAAATAAAATACAAAATTAACAAAATACGTTTTAAAATTAAATGTTTATTTCCATGGAAACGTTATTATTTATTTTATTTTTTTAATAAGAATTAATTATTGTTAGGAGATAATTTTTCTTTAAATTTTACGAGGCCTCGTGTCCCCTTCTACGAGTGTTAGTAGGAACGTTAGCAGAGCGACTTCTATAACCTAACGGTAGAACTAAAATTTTTCGTATGTTGTAAGACTCGTATCTCATGTAAACTTCTGAACCTATCTATCAATTTATTAATTGTTTAACAGCTGTTTGAAGTTTACCCGTCATGAGTCTTTAAAAAACTGACAAAACCAAACATCCTTCTGTGATTAAATAATTTGTTAATAAAGGTCCAACGCCAATGGAAATTCACATTAAAATAGTAAAGATGTTGGTAGATGCTTCGCCTTCGAAAACAATTGTTTTTAAGTGGGTACTCAAGTTTGAAAACGGCCGAGAGGGCATTGACGTGAGTCAGTTTATCATTATTCTATAAAGGTAGTCAATCTATCGAGTATTCAATCTTGTCAAGCTATTATATAAAGGTAATTATCACTATTCTATTAATAATTTTAATTACCGCATTGATATACTTTCGTATACAGAGGTTTATATTGGATTTAGAGCTTACGTTCTCACATCTCCGAACACTTGCTGATCAGAGGGTCTGCAAGTTAGGCGTACACGCAGTCAACATCACAACTACACGTTAGTTTTTTTTTATTAATGTATGACGGAAGCTATACCACCTCTATTCCATACCAAACAGTCATTACAGCTCCGGAATAACTCATGGATTACTGGTCTTCGAAATGGACGCCAACAATATCAAGTACAGATTGTTTTATAGATTCCAAGTAACCCATATGCACTGTGATATTGTGTGATTGGTTCTTTGAGTCTCAATTAGTCACGATTCTGGAGGCTTCTACAGACAAGCCAATTGACGTAAGGCTTTGTAAACACCGTGCTCAGCCTGACGGGGTCAATGAAGAAATTTTCACGTCCATTTTATGGATCATAAAATCGAAATAAAAGAAAACGTGAACTCAAGTTCTTTGTAATTTTTTTTTAACTTGCACTAACTCATGCACACGCGCACTGCGCATCTCTAAGTGTTTACAATACTTTTCTTATTAATAAGAGGAAATAGATAGTAATTGCCAGCCTAGATTCTCTTTATCTGAAACCGTATTGATCTGGTTGCTATGACTGCTGAAAACAGTAGTTTGATAGTCATATATTGGCATTATTTATAATTATTTATTTACTAAACACATTTACTTGTATTAAACACGTGAACACTATCGATGAAGCAAAAATTGAAAATTAGTCGGTTTAAATTTTTCATAATTAATCAGAAACGTTTCAAAAAGTTTCAGAATTTGTAAATTGTATATAATGTACTATAATCTTATATATATATATATAAGGTCCGAAAAGTAGTTATTACGTAATCATTACGTACTTTTAATTAGAATTAGATTTATGTTTACATTTGAGTATTAATACTTTTCTGTACGTTTTATATAATATTTCTTACATGTACGCTGCAATATATTTCGCATACGCCCGCGAAGGCGTAAGAATATATCCAGATAAAATTTGATATAACAGATTTTTACGTGCAATTTTTATTTTGCAGTGTCATCAGTCCAAAAACTTTGTTGTTGATAAGTTAAAAAGGTGTCCTCTTATTAAATGAAGGTTAAAGATAAAAATAGCGTGCGATGAAGGTTTTCCATTTGGCGCGGCGGACAAAGCGGTATTATCGTGATTCCGAGAAACGAAATAATGACCGCTGTGAAGTGGAACAGATGCCGGCCTGGAGTAACGGCGGACAGGAAGACATGAGGTCATCTTCAACTGTACACTCACTTATTAACGGTGACAACACCTGTACTTATATGAAAACTGTTCTAATCAAAAGAGTTTAAACAAAATAGTGAAGAGACTGAACTATGTCACAAACACACAGCGTGGACCTTGAAGCCGAGCTGGATGGTCTACATAGAAGTCCAGATCATCTCCAAGGTTACACTATAAACAATCGTTTCCACGGTGTTTGAAAATATTACCAAGGTCGAACCAATGATTCACATGTGTTTTTTCTGAACGTGTTCTGTGTCGTCTACAGTCCCGCCTAATAAGGAGCTGAAATAAATCGAATATTCCTTAATTCCTTACAAATCCATTAGAAATTCCTTGAAACCAGAGACAAGAGTTTTCGTGAAATATTAAATACAAATTGGTTTAAAATTTAAGTAGTGTACAGATATATCTAAATCAATATATGCATAATATATGTTTTCTATAGGCCAATGTAGTGGTGTGTCGATTTTACGTTATGACATTCAAACAGCTGACTCCATTTACGAGTATCGTCTAAATATTATAGATGTTATCGCCCGTGAATTAACCCAGTACGTAAAGCACAGTTTTCCATAGTGGGTGTCATCGCCCCTTATGAACACTGGAGAAATGGATCACTGAGAGGTGCTTCCGTCACCAAGACCAGTAGGTTATTACGGGGTGTTAAGGAGGGATCTCTTCTACGTGCGCGTAGTCCTATTCGTTATCGCTACTCAGATATGATTGTTACATTCTTGGAAAGTAGTCCTAGTTCCGCAATGTGATACACCTCAATCTCCCTTCGATCGTACAGTGTTCAAGTTTACTTAATACATAATAACATCATACTACATTTCAATAAGCACACTGAATAGTATTTCTTCAGTAGGCTACTTATAAAAACAACAGGTGTACGCGTATCCTTTTTTCCGATATAGAGAGAAAAAGAGATAGAGATAAATAGATAGTTAGGTAGATAGATAGATTGATAGAGAGTGGGGGGGGGGAAGAGAGATAGGCAGACAGATTGAGATAATGTATGTAGTATATATACACACACTCTCACAGAAAATTGGTGTTCGCCTCATGTACATTATGCAAAGCATAATAATTTATATTGTCATATGCACGAAAGTAAACCTGAAATGAACGACAGGAGATACAGTACAGTGCGTGAATACTTATATGTTATAGATGTGTGGGTGTGACTTTGTAATTAAGTTCTTACTGTTAACCCTGTTTTCGAATTAATCTATAAAGTGGGAACAGAGTTTTCCCGAGTAGATCACTAAAAAGAAATTGTATCTTTGAAAAGGGGGCAGTTCGCAGTACGCTAACGTCTATCAAACAACTATGCAAAACTTAAGAATTTAATTAGAACGTTAGGAAACATTGTTAGTAAATGACCAAATCTCAACACCTGACACCATCATCTTTCCTAGAGTACAAATGAGTATAATTAGTTAAAGTATTGTTACGACATTCCAGAACAATCTACGTGTTTCTGGAATGTT
The DNA here is from genome assembly GCA_034769895.1 of Magicicada septendecula. Classification (NCBI taxonomy): domain Eukaryota; kingdom Metazoa; phylum Arthropoda; class Insecta; order Hemiptera; family Cicadidae; genus Magicicada; species Magicicada septendecula. The sequence goes on from CM068371.1 coordinate 203,791,383, forward strand.
CCAGAAGAATCCGGCTATAATGTTTGTGCCTACGTGATTTCAACATGCATTCGCGAGACTTTTCTAGACGCCGCCAGCTGCGCGGACTGTGTCAAGGCCGCAGTCAATTACGTCGTAGTGTATAGATAATGCGTAGTATGTGGAATGTTCTGGATTGTCTGCGGGGTATAAATACGACTACTCAGCGACGCTCAGTCTGTTTTGAGTTACGATTTATTGGAATGCGGTTCGTAGTATTATAGTTCAGAGTTATTGTCGGGCGATTACTCTGTGCGTTTAAGTGACGATTTACACAGTGCGGTTTGAAGTACGTTTTATAATTGTGCGACACTCTATTAGTGAACATTTTTATAGCGTGTGAACAATTTCTATTTGATTTGTTGTAAGAGACTATCTTGTCAATTACAAACTGTTTATTAAAGCTGGTGATTAGTGACGTAATTAGTGTCTTGTATTTTGCTTACTACTGTACCATATGACGATGTTAGACATCGTAACAGTATGTTGTTAGATACATGTGATGTACCGGATATCTGCATGTAAGAAACTGACATAAGGTACTCAAAACATATTGTGTACACAATTAATTGTTATATATCAAATAACATTTCATAAATACAACAAGCCTGCACAACTGCACATTATAAGAACTCATACGTAAACTCTACTATTTTGACATGACTTGTGTGGTCGGCAGTAGTAGCCTGGCCCACTACAACTATTAATGCTGCCAGTGACCATCTGAAAGTTTCGTACGCCGCCAAACCAAGAAAACAACTTTATCTCTAAAGATTCTGAAACTGAAGAAACTTTTTATAGTAGTAATGACTTAGTACTCGTCTCTCGAACCTCTCCTCTCTGCCGAATACAGCTTCATTCTGATCTGGAATCCTGAATTCCCACTACAATTAAAGGTTCAGGTGTAATCCAGGTTAGTCGTATCTTAGCATCCAATCTTACCATTTGTGGATCTAACATAGACATGGATATGAACAAGCACTACTGGGTTATCCATTCCTCATTATTGGTTCATCGTCACCATCATTGGCTGAACGTCTGCCCGCATTGAGCAAACAACAGGTCAGTTGTTCAATGAATTCTTTCCAAAGCAAATCGTGAATGAACTCTTTCGTACGGCTTGCAATCGCTGAAGACTGTTTATGCCTCGTGTCCTCCAATCTAGCAACCTTTTAAGGCTCCAAAGTTATCGTCTAACCAAATATACTAGTCACATAGATTTTTTTAATTTATTATAAAAATTATAAAAGTATAATTGCATGAAAAACCTTACCCAATTTTACAAAACTGTAAAAAACTTATAACGGACACGTATCAGAAGCACAATAAATCTACCCAGTCAGTTGACTTTTTCGAGCGGGGTGTAGGCGCGGTGTGCACGGAAAAAAGGATCTAGTCTTCTACTCGATGCTTCAAACAGGCTACAGATCGAGTTCAAGGTGTCGCCGCCGGCTTATGGCAAGCACTGAGGATGCCGAACGTCGATAAGGAAGCTGAGGAACAATTAAGAGAATTGTGCGCCGAATCTAGTTAGGGATAACAGACGTACTTTGTTTGTTTTATCGATAAAAACAGATTTAAGTGACACGTTTTAGTTGCAAAACTAAGTATCTTTTCAATAAAGTCATAGAGTACTGGTATTGTAAAACAAATCACGTTTTACTGAAAATATTAATTTGTGATTTAGAAATCCTTATTTTTTTAGTTTATATATAACTACAATCAATATTTGTTTCGGTAAAAGGTAATATTTCGTAATAGTTTTGAATTAGAAAGCATCGGCTTTTGCTCGATTAGGTAAGAAATTTTACTGTAAAAGAGAGAAAAGGTCTTGTCAGAAAAAGGGGGTGATTTTTTTATAAAATTGGGTGGGAAGCGTCGTAGGGGTTGGGGGAGATCGGCACCCCTGCCTATAATAGTCCTTTCCATGCTTCTCGTTTTAGTTTGCAGTTTCGTATCATTCTCGCAATCAGTGTTTACCTTGCTGACCCATAAGTCAATGCATGATTCGCACACGCAGCCTTATTAAAAATTATATTCGTCATTTTCTTATTTTGTTTTCATCCTAATCTTTACGCTTTCTTAGTTGTACTTATTAATCGTCTTCCCCAACCCACAAAACATTTCACTAACAAGTCTAAAAATGATTTGACGATGACAAGGATGACGACGATGACCCGACCACTATGACGATGTATTTCCACAGAATAACACTAATTACTCATATACAAATTCACATTGACAGAATTGCACTCCAAATGTTTTAATTTGTCTGTCCTTCCATTCAAATCGTTTGAACACCTTTCAACATATTAAATATAGTTTTAGTTACACACTATCTCGTTTCTCGATAAACGTCAGTTTGATTTGAGCTCTTAATTTTACATATTTCAGGTAGAACCTGTAAGTATCATTTTCTTGTTCTTTTTACTTCTAAGGCTTTACTGCAACTTTTGTGTAGACTAAATTAAAAGCTTTTGTGCAATCGACAAATGCTGTACCATATGGCTTTCCATAGTACTACTCATTCCAATATTCCCATAGTCTTTTATCGGTTGCAATGTGACATACAGTAATTGTTTCTAAATACAGTTTTATACGTTAACTGCGTGTGTCCCATTCTCTGTTAAGTCTGTTAGAATCTTGCCGAAATCTTTGTTTATAAGTGCCAGCAATGAAATTGGCTTTTAACTCATGCCTACCCCCTACTTTGTGTTTTTGAAACCATTATACTGTTTTGCCATTACAGTGCCTCTTTCATTTTTATCTTATTGAAACTGGACACATTTTTACTATCTTCCTCTTAACATATTTCTTCTCATATTTCCATTTTTATATCATCACTTGAACTCGAGCTCATCATCTCACAATATCAATTTCAACATCGTAATCTCAATCAATACAACTTCCTACGATTTTCTCTTGTTGGTATTCTTCGTTCTCATATTCTTTTCTAGAGTTCTATTTTCATGAAGTAGCTTTAAACTTCTTGTTTCAGATTTTCCCTTATTTGATTTCATAGTGTGCTTCTTACTTCACCTCCTTTTTTGAGTATCTATATGTTTATCTTTTTTCTGTGTCAGTATTTCTGCCTGTGAAGTTTTTCCGACCGTATTCTGTTGGCGCTTTAGCTATTTTCTTAGTTTGCCCTTTTCTTATTTCGTCAGTTTGTACTTCATAATTTAGGCTAATTAATTTTTTTTTTATTTAAATTAATTTTGTATGTAATCTAATTTATCTTTTTTAAATTTATTTAAAGTCAAGAAAGTAAAGTTTAAAGAAATATTGGAAGTCAAGTTTTCCATCTGTTATTATAAACGGTCAATAAAATACTAACTGAAAGCGATAAACTTACTGTAAACTCTGTACAAGGATGACAGCAATGGAATTGATCTGCCTTTCTTGAAATCATAAGTATCATCTTTGTGTATTACAACACTACGCTGTTTTTTCATCCTTCGAGTATCTTTCCATTCTGATTCATTTATTACAAAGAATATTTAGAAATTCCACATTCCTCCACACAGAATTATTTCTTATATTATTCAGTCATTACCTGACCATGTGCCAGGTTTCTCATATTTCACGACTGTCCGACAAGTTCTTCCTTTAAATGTCTGTAAAGTGTCCACCATTCCTCTTACTTTATTTGGACATTGCGTTAATGTTTTTGAAATGTGTGTGTGTGTGTGTGTGTGTGTGTACGTACGTACGTACGTACGTAAGAACGTCTCTAAATACATGTCATAAGTTGTATACATCTTCTGTTGTACACATGTGTAATTGAAACTTGTAATGATTACATAAGAAAATAATAACATGGTCAGTTGTAAATCCTACCGTGATAGGTGTGTGTGTGTGTGTGTGTGTGTGTGTGTGTGTGCGCGCGCGCGCGCGCGATTGAGGGGAGAGAGAGAGAGAGAGAGACGTTGACCTTGTTAGGTTGGACAGAACATTAAACAGTTTCAAAACATGAGATCATCTTCAGCCGACTAGTTTCGTTCGACCTTATTAGTTAAAAAAAACGAGTGCTTTACTTCAAACCATTACTCACTCACTACTCATTCACTCATGCGTAGAGTTCCAGGTATACGTGACAATCGATATGACTGTGGGTGAAACTGACATAAGTGGGTTAACTTTCAATTTCTACCGTCGAGTACTTTGGCAATTTTTAATGAATAATTGTTTATTGAAATCGTGACTGCCAAATAAACCCTGAAACATACTCTCTTTTATCCCCCCTCCCACTTGTCGTTCGCGTAAAACCGTACGTAATGTAATTAAAGGAACATTTACACTGTGATATATAGGCCTACAAAAAAATCATAGCTGTCAATAAATGACTGGGTTCAAACCCAGAGACAATTTTCCAGGTGTTGCGTCACGGTGTTGTATTCGCAGAAAACTGTCATTAAAACGCGATAGCAGAAAAATGTTTATAACATTCATGACCTATACGTTATAACGAAAACTGGGATAATTCAACAAGAGATAATATTTAATTGTATAGTTGTGGAAAGCATAGTGTCTTAATCAATAAGCACACAAGAAATGGAAGGATACTTATTTTGCATTTGTACGAAATTTGCGACGAAATTAAGTGAGAAGGAAGACGATGAAATGGGACACATTATGAATTTAAAAGTATAACAATAATATGTTACAAGAGGTTAAAAGGTTAAGACTCTATAAGCACCCAAAGGCGACTAATAATAATCCAAAAAATCTTAAGCTAAGAGACAAGTCTACTAATGATATCAACATGGCATCATTAGATTCAACAAACGTATGATAGGTTTACCGACCAGTCCATACACAGATGCTGAAAAACATTGACGTTTACAGTTATAAATCTACCTAAGCTACCAATAAATCTGTATGTCCTTGGAACGAGAAATGGTACTTCAGGTGGTTAATCGTATAGACAACGGCATGAGTGTCATCTCATATTCGAATGCCATATTGAGTGGAATCGAATGAACTAGGTGTTGTATTAAAATTTATTTGTAAGTAGCAGTTTCACGAAGTCGTATTATTAATTATTTTAGTTAGCTTAGGAATAAGGAAATTGCCATTAGATTATTTGAGACGGGTCCCAAAAGTAGTAACAGCGTTCAAAATCCGGGACAGAAGTTTATTTCGGCTGAAGTACATACAGTAATGAAGGGAATTTTCAAATAAGGGTCGATTATAATATAGAAAACCAATATGATTTTAAAATTTATTTCTCAGATACCTTAGTTACACAGGGGTTTAACTTAAGAAGACTGGATTGGCATATTGCAAAATATCTACACAGTAAAAACGGTCTAACATTTAAAAAAAATATAACATTAACTTAACAATGGAGAATATTGTTATATTGTAAATGTAATAATTAGTAATTCAAAAAATAAAGTATTAAGTGTATTAGTTTTGTTTTGTGTTTACGCCTTTTATCCTTTAGATTCCGTTAACGTTGTAAAGAATTAATATAATGCCCTGTAGACTCCCCGTATATTAAATTAATATAATGGCTAACGCATATGACCTATAATGCCAACTAGCTATCGATTTAACCTATGCAAGAAGTTGTTTCCTTATTTAACTAAATTCATTTGAAACGTTATTACGCATCAAAAATTCAGGTCGTGTAAGAGATTTAATATTATAAAGAATTATGTATTGAAGAAAGAATTTGTTGTTCACGCTGTGTAGAATTTCGTCAAATTGAAGCTAAATGAAAAAGATTCTAGAAAAGAAAAAATATTTTTTATTCAAACACTTTGTATGATTTTGATACGTGATTACTTAATTTACTTCTTTGTTACGTGATTTTTTAAGCCGAAAACTGCATTTAATAATAAGTTCTTAATGTCTTGTTTACTTAATTGTACATTATAAAAACGTTAGTTGGTAGGTCTATTTCAGACATAGGCAAACCACACATATTCAAATGTTATAAAAAAAGCAGCAAAGTAATATATTTTAAAATAGCAATACAGTATTATAAAAATAGCAAGAATAACAGATTCATAGGATTAAAACTGTGCCCTGATCTCACCTGTATGCCATGAACAATTTTATAAGTGCCATGAAAAATATTGTTTTGCCATGTGTAACATGTGTCTGTGCTATTGTGACTCTCTCTCTCTCTCTCTCTCTCTCTCTCTCTCTCTCTCTCTCTCTCTCTCTCTCTCTCTCTCTCTCTCTCTCTCTCTCTCACACACACACACACACACACACACACACACACACACACTATAAACATTAGATGACGCATCAATAGTTAAATGAATTTAAATAAATTATTTAGTTTCCAAAATTAACTCTAAGTATAGAAAAAAAATTTATTGGTGCACGTTTCTCGTATTGCACTTATGCCTTCTCTTTAAGAAATAAATCTGAAGTGAGTTTCCTATCAAATATAAATTAGCTAAAATTTTTCATTGTCACTTTTAACTACAAGATAGCTTTATCGATGTATATCCTTTCCGAATTAAAAATAACTTGATTATGAACAATGAGTAAGCGATTTTAGAGACCATGACTTAGATTCTTAATTGTTGACCGAATTTTGATTTGAATTGTTATCGAAAGTGACTGTACACTTGAACACAAAGTAATAAGAAGGTAATGTGCTTTGGTGTAGATTGCATTAACAAATTTAATTTAAAAAGTATTATAACCTATTTATTTAAAAATTATCTGCGGTTACTGACCGTTTTTATAATTGTACGTTTTTGCAGGCACGAAACAATATTACAAAGTGAATTTCAATTACGAGAATTTAATTAATACTACAACTACATTAACTGAATAAACATTTAATTAAATATTTTATATTTCAGTGATTTTACATTATTCCGCCGTGTAATTTAAAAACACGCATAAGGTGAAGCAAGTCAGATGTCAGAATTTGTTAGCCGGACCTGCATTGTATAATACATGGTAGCCTACTAGGCACAAAGATTGAAATCTCCATAAACGTGTATGTCTTGGAGTCGAGTGACGTTCCCGCGGATAGAACAACATGCACAATATGATATACGAGTGGAAACAAATTAAAGTTTATAACCATATTATTAAATATTTAAATTAATAATCAATTATTGAGATAATAATAATTGTTGAATTGAAATATGCTTATTTTTTATTAGACAACAATCCAGCAAAAGTATTCAATTTTACTGTATATTCATTTGAATTCGTAGCTTATGAAAGTTTTATATTGAACTTGTTAAATGCCTTTACAAATGCTATATTAACATTACTGTAGCTATTCAGTTTGGGGAGGGGGAGGGGTAATTTATTTGCGTTTAACCCTGCTGCTAACGGAAAGCTAGCCTATACCAAAACGATATATTCTTAATCTTAATAAACGATTTATAAGAGTTCTTGTCTACTTAAATACAATTGTATTGTAATCTTAATACAAATACAAATTTTTAATCTAATTAAAAATAAAGTACAGGAAAAGCATATTTTGTAGGTCTCGACACAAGGGCTCTACAACTGATGATCGCTAATAAGCGTGACATATGCATTGTCATGGATAAGGAAGTTTGATTTCTGCAACGAGATGTATAAAATCCATGATCGTTAATGTGAGTGTTTTTATCCTCAATATCATCACTGAAATGAACATATAACCATGTGCTGTTCTCTGTACCCTACATAATACGGTTTTGATGTATTATATTTAATATATAAAAAATACGTTTATTCTAATTGCTGAGTGCACTTGTTCTGTAGTATTAGATAGGTAGAATAGTACCAATGGATTAACATGCCGACCCGAGTGCTGTTGTGAGACCCGCTCTGACAAAAAATGTTAACACCCGCAAAAACACACTTTTTACGCAAAATGTTCAAAAGAGCGCGTTGCAATTCAAAACCAACTGTACCAAAACGTAGCACATAAACTTTGCATCCGCAGACAAGCAGTTGTACGGATTTGTATGTAAACAAAGTAATAAATAATTATTATGTTCTTTCTTTTACATTGAGCAATCGCCTGTCTAAGTATGTCTCACAATCTCTGTCTGTCTGTCTCTCTCTCTCTCTCTCTCTCTCTCTCTCTCTCTCTCTCTCTCTCTCTCTCTCTCACACACACACACACACACACACACACACACACACACACACACACACGTAATCGGACTCTACAAAGGAGACAGAAGCTGCATAATAGTGTCCAGTCAAAAATCTGTGAAGACCATTTTGCGAATAACACAAATGACCACGACAATTGCATTCATAAGTATTGCAAGCCGGTATAATAATCCCCACGTATAATAGCAGATAATAGAAGACGATCACACATGAAGATGAAATGTCTCGCTATGGAAGACATACGACAATGAAACACGGCCTTAACATTCGGGAAAGAAACAAAATCACACTTTATTTGTTTTGTGAAAAGCAATCAAGGTTAAAAATAATCTGGCAGTTGTTTAAGAAACTAAAATAATTTTACATACATAATACAAGAGGCTATATTAGGTAAGTATTCATTTACAGATCAAGTCTAAATACATTCGAATTTTTGAAGCTCTAACCTCGCTACTAATACTATAACCTCTACTTTTGTAGCAAACGTAACTGACAGCCAATCTGTCTACTTTGCTGAATGCTTAAATAATTATGAAAAACAGCTGGTGTCCTTTCTTGCCTTTTTACTTCCATATTCCTTAAGGAATGGAAGTATGGTGATGGCAAAAAAAATCGTGTTCGAGATTATTGCAGATTCTGATTCTACTACACTCAAAACATGAAAAAAAGTCGTTTTCCGAAAAGTGTCTGTGTGTCTGTCTGTCTGTCTGTCTGTCTGTCTGTCTGTCTGTCTGTCTGTCTGTCTGTCTGTGTGTCTGTCTGTCTGTCTGTCTGTCTGTCTGTCTGTAGATTTTTTTTTCTATGGCAAACGATAACTGCCGCAAATTCAAACAGAATCAAATAATTTTTTGCATGCAGCCCTGATTTGCAGAGTACTCGCGACCTATTGCTTTGGTGAAGATCGGTTGAGGGAAAGGGGTAGTTTACCTGCAACGGTTTTTTTTTAGCAAGGGTAATTTTGTTTGTTTGGCAAACGATAACAGCCGCAAATTCAAACAGAATCAAATAATGTTTCGCATACAGCCCTGAATTGTAGAGTTCTCAAGATCTGCTGATTTTGGTGAAGATCGGTTAAGGGAAAGGGGTAGTTTACCTGTAACGTTTTATGTTTTAACAAGGGTATTTCCTATGGCAAACGATAACAGCCGCAAATTCAAACAGAATCAAAAGATTATTTGTATACAGCCCTAAATTGTAGAGTTCTCAAGACCTATTGTTTTTGGTGAAGATCGGTTGAGGGAAAGGGGTAGTTTACCAGCAACGTTTTTTTAACAAGGGTATTTTCTATGGCAAACGATAACAGCCGCAAATTCAAACAGAATCAAATAATGTTTTGCATACAGCCCTGATTTGTAGACTACTCAAGACCTATTGTTTTTGGTGAAGATCGGTTAAGGGGAAGGGGTAGTTTACCTGCAACGTTTTTTTCTCAAGCGTATTTTCTATGGCAAACGATAACAGCCGCAAATTCAAACAGAATCAAATAATTTTTTGCATACGTCCCTGAATTGTAGAGGTCTCAAGGACTTTTGATTTTGGTGAAGATCGGTTAAGGGGAAGGGGTAGTTTACCTGCAACCTTTTACGTTTTAACAAGAGTAAAGTACTTGAAAATTTATTTAAACTTTTTGAAACAATGGTAATTGTTGAAAATAAAATAATTTTGTTGCCAGGCAATAAAATTATAATTTTTTCATTTTAATGTAATATAATATTTTTCATTTAATACAGCAATAAAAAGGCAGGTAAGACACAGCCTGGCTGTTTGGCTGAAAATGATTTTAAATATAAATCTTAGAATATGGAAGTCATGTATGGTTCTCCATACCGATATTTACTTCCATATTCCTTAAGGAATGGAAGTATGGTGATGGCAAAAAAAATCGTGTTCGAGATTATTGCAGATTCTGATTCTACTACACTCAAAACATGAAAAAAAGTCGTTTTCCGAAAAGTGTCTGTGTGTGTGTCTGTCTGTCTGTGTGTCTGTCTGTCTGTCTGTCTGTCTGTCTGTCTGTAGATTTTTTTTCTATGGCAAACGATAACTGCCGCAAATTCAAACAGAATCAAATAATTTTTTGCATACAGGCCTGATTTGCAGAGTACTCGCGACCTATTGTTTTTGGTGAAGATCGGTTGAGGGAAAGGGGTAGTTTACCTGCAACGGTTTTTTTTTAGCAAGGGTAATTTTGTTTGTTTCGCAAACGATAACAGCCGCAAATTCAAACAGAATCAAATAATGTTTCGCATACAGCCCTGAAGTGTAGAGTTCTCAAGATCTGTTGATTTTGGTGAAGATCGGTTAAGGGAAAGGGGTAGTTTACCTGTAACGTTTTATGTTTTAACAAGGGTATTTCCTATGGCAAACGATAACAGCCGCAAATTCAAACAGAATCAAAAGATTATTTGCATACAGCCCTAAATTGTAGAGTTCTCAAGACCTATTGTTTTTGGTGAAGTTCGGTTGAGGGAAAGGGGTAGTTTACCTGCAACGTTTTTTTAACAAGGGTATTTTCTATGGCAAACGATAACAGCCGCAAATTAAAACAGAATCAAATAATGTTTTGCATACAGCCCTGATTTGTAGAGTACTCAAGACCTATTGTTCTTGGTGAAGATCGGTTAAGGGAAAGGGGTAGTTTACCTGTAACGTTTTCTGTTTTAACAAGGGTATTTCCTATGGCAAACGATAACAGCCGCAAATTCAAACAGAAAATAATGTTTTGCATACAGCCCTGATTTGTAGAGTACTCAAGACCTATTGTTCTTGGTGAAGATCGGTTAAGGGAAAGGGGTAGTTTACCTGTAACGTTTTCTGTTTTAACAAGGGTATTTCCTATGGCAAACGATAACAGCCGCAAATTCAAACAGAATCAAAAGATTATTTGCATACGTCCCTAAATTGTAGAGTTCTCAAGACCTATTGTTTTTGGTGAAGATCGGTTGAGGGAAAGGGGTAGTTTACCTGCAACGTTTTTTTAACAAGGGTATTTTCTATGGCAAACGATAACAGCCGCAAATTCAAACAGAATCAAATAATGTTTTGCATACGTCCCTGAATTGTAGAGGTCTCAAGGACTTTCGATTTTGGTGAAGATCGGTTAAGGGGAAGGGGTAGTTTACCTGCAACCTTTTACGTTTTAACAAGAGTAAAGTACTTGAAAATTTATTTAAACTTTTTGAAACAATGGTAATTGTTAAAAATAAAATAATTTTGTTGCCAGGCAATAAAATTATAATTTTTTCATTTTAATGTAATATAATATTTTTCATTTAATACAGCAATAAAAAGGCAGGTAAGACACAGCCTGCTGTTTGGCTGAAAATGATTTTAAATATAAATCTTAGAATATGGAAGTCATGTATGGTTCTCCATACCGATATTTTGTACTAAGAATAGATAATCTAAGTCTAGATGAGTCATCTAGTGTTCATTGATTTTTCTCTATCACTGTCTTCCTGATCACTGTCACAACACAAAACGTGGATAAACAAATAAACATTGCGAGTATGTTGAATCGATCAAGCCTTTATCGTCTGTCTCAGTTGTCCAGTGTAGACCACCGAAACGCCACGTGGTCAGTCGTCCAAGTTTTATAACAAGAACTTTGATATGGGTAGATGTCAGAAACAATTTGTTTAACAGTGTCGACTTCCGTTATAAATAAGGAAGGATAGGGCTACAAAAGAATAAGATCGTGATTAAATTAAAAGACAGTGGTACTACGAAAGCTAGAGTGCGTATACGAAATTTCCACCACAACAATTGCCAATCTGAACACCTTTTCAATCGTGCATGTATGCACACTCCCCAGCACACACGCGCGCTTTTAAAAAGGTTTTAAAACCTTTTATTACAGTATCAGCTTATGACAAACATTCACTTTTTTTCCAACATTAGTATGACCTATAGCTTACACATTAATAATATCTAAATAAAGACAATAAAAGAAAAGTTTATGCTTGTGATGTATTCTTGTAATTTAAGATCTGAAATATACTTGTATAGTTTTTTTTTCAACAAAACTACTAACAATTACCATTGCAATTAATTATTAACAATACGAGTCTGAACGTTTTAGTAATAGCTATCTTTCTTACCTATAGTAATTAAATATTTAGTTCCTGTGACTTAATATCGTACTTAAGTCGTTGCTGTATCTTTAGAAGTAATATCACAACTATCAGTTATTACCGTTTTGCTACATCAGAGAATGTATTTCTTTCCATTAGTGCAGAAACTAGGCCAAAATGTTGTTTGGGAGGGGGTCCAGATAGGATTGGAGGCGTGGAATCCAAATTGAGAATACTCTTTCCGAAAAAGATAAAATAAGAATGTTTCCTTTCAGTAAGTTGGGGAGGGGGTCCAGACTTTCCGCCAGAGCAAGATAAACATGAGGACCTTAAAGTCGGGTTTAAGGACATTCTGGAACGCTGGAGTTAAAGAAACATAATGAGCAAAACATGTATAGTTGTTTTCTATTTTTTTTTCAGATCGTAATAACAAATGTGAGTATTAAAATTTGAATTTGACTTATTCAGTCCCTATAATCTACGACATAATTCCTACTACAAAAGTTTGGTAAAGCAAGTCGCAATATTAAATTATTAATTTCTTGTCATTTAAAATCAAAAAAGTTAAAACAACCTTATGTTCTACATTGTACTTCTTGAAAACAAAGTCTGCTAAATGATGCCCTGTCGGCCTATCGTGAAATAACATTAAAAAATGTACATAAAGTAAGAAGTGTGATTATCCTGAATCCCATAGAAGAACGATACTGACTGTTTAACCCTAAGTGCTATAACAGCTTTCGGCATTTTTCAGATTTTCGGGAAGGGGGTCCGAACCCTTTCACCTCCCCTCCTGGCTATGTCTCTATTTTAGTACTTCCCAGTCTAGAAATCATTACTCATCTACGTATTGCTACAAAACAGTTTCTTACGTTTCAATACTGCATAATTCTAGATAACGCTGTTTACAAAACTTCTACACGTTAGGGCTTACTTTTCACCTTATCTTCTACTACTATTATCTACAGTAGTTTTATTTAGACATCTTGTACACTAATAAAACAATAAAATAATGAGTCCTATATCCACGACCATACAGTGTGTGTAAGGTATATACCATGTGTAAATGGATTTACGGATGTGTAGGTCTACGTCAGTAACATCGATGGGTACATAGCACGTGATTACTTCGTGGAACATCTGCTGGCTACTTACACGCAGCCAGTAACCATTCAAACGCATCTGCCTGTAACCAATATTGATAAGATAACGCTTGTTAGTCACCGATACAGGATACAGTAGCAGACGTTATGTAATTGTCGTGGTATTGTGTCGGCTTCTGGACCGTTACACCCGGCCAGTACCGCTAACGACGCTAACTGGCTACCGGGTCACAAGGCTGCGATTCTCAGAACCTTCTTCTTCTTGTTCATACTGGATCAAAACGGTTTCCTTTTATACAATCGATAGGATTCCTTAGTATGACCGACCGCTGAATAAAAACCTGTATTCTTGCTAAACTGGAATGTACTATAATTATACTGGTTTAACTATCTTACGGTTTATCGGGACATTTTAGCCAGAACCAGAGTGGACGTAAAAAAAAGAAGACATTTATGGAAGTCTGAGAACAAAATTGTAATAAGGAGAATACTACAAATTGTACCTTTAAAATATAATGCACATGCGTTGACGTGTACCATACATTTTCCATACCTCTTCTTGTCTCTATTTGTTTTTGCGCAGACTTAGATTTTAATCCTCCTCTCTAAATTCATTAAGTTAAAACAAAATCATGTTTAGTTATTGCCAAAGATTTGTCCAAGAGATACACCTTTGCTCTCGTCTGTTTACATACGTGGTCCATATGAATATATACGTGGTACGTATCTACATACACACACGCGCGCGCGCGCGCGCGCGTTTTGTGGATCCGAGGACACTTAAGTAGTCGACTGCAAAAATTTTCTTTCCTGTTTTTCAATATGAGTCAATGAACATATCGAACCATGAAACATTAGGCGTAACCAATCATCATAATTGTAGTGCAGAAGATGGTTAGTCTGAAGCGTCGATTAATATCGTAACTTATAAAATAAGCATTTTTTCTTCATAAAGGGTGCGTGATAATTGCTCCGTGATTATAATACAAAAACATTTTTTGTTAAATAATAGAAAATTTACTAATTTAATTTAATTTAATCCTTTACTACTAATGTGTCTCCACATTCTCTATAACATTACGTAAGTACAAATTCGTAAAACATGTAAAACGTGTAAAGTATGTAAGAATTTTTTATTTGTTTGTGAAAAAACAAGAACTACAGTATGTACTTTATGATTATATGTAAATAAATAAATGTTTTTATGATGTTACAATTATAGAAATATAATTTTTACAACCACCCTATGACACAAACACAGGTTATTTATCCTATAAAACTGTTCTCTAAGCTTATTATATTTGTTGTAATTATATCATAAAAATCTACAGTCAATGTCACGATAAATCAGATCCGTGAAGGTTTACAACTTCAGCCAAGGGTCAAAGCCAAACGTTTGGGAAGAGTCTGCACATGCGATTCACAAAGATTATAAATTAGCATGAAGAATGTACCTGTTTGCAGTGACCTCTTTATCCAGTGTTACTTGTTTACGCAAGTCAGCCCTCAGTAAGGCACGTTTTACATTGCTTATTTTTACAAAATAATTATTAATAATAATAACATCGTCGCCTTTCTTTCACTAAACCATCTTCATTCTCTTTATCAGTGCATTCGTGCTTCCAGAATGAATCTGCATATAATCACACGCGACGACGTGTAGCTCAAAGGAACATTTCAGGCGGAGTGAAATATAAACGAAAAGTTTAATCATTAAAAAATTAATTTATTGACAAGTTGTCAAAGATATGTGTGTCAAAAAAAATTAGTTTAGTACTTGTTTTGGTCACATAATTTATCGATGATGTTAACACGTTTCCCCGCCTTATAGTTACGGGTTAAATACTAATTAGTCCTAAATAATTAGACAGTTTTGTGGGTTTTTATGTTGCACGTACTATTATATATCGTATTAGCCACGATCAACGATCCTGTCGTGTTACTCAACGAGTGATCTCAGACACTATAAGTAGATTCGTTACGTCTTGTAAATGATTACCAAGTGATTGGATTAGAGTACTTGGCGACTAGCGTTACTCCACTTTTTAAATTATTTATGAACGCATACATCAAAATCAGAAGATATCAAAAATGTACTTGAAATGTTTACGAGTTTGACACGTTGTGTCTTTATTCGTACTGAGAATTCTGCGTGAATACTGTATTAGAAAACTGGATATTAACAAAAAATGAAACTGTTACAAAGTTATACTTAAATGAACATAATACACAGGGTTATTCAAATAGAATAAACCGATTTCATAACGCAATATTTTATTAAGGAAAAGTATTCAAAATTTCAACCGAATCACAAGTAATCTACTCATAATCAAATTTTATTTCCTGTTTTTCAAGTATTCAATGTGGCCGCCATTGCACCGGACAACATCAAATGAAGGTTTCGTCTTCCAGCATCGAATCGCAAAATTCCGTTCGCTTCCTCTTGTCGTTATTGGTAAGTGCCTGAAAGAGCTGCTGTCTGTATGGTTTCAAATGTAGACGTCTTCTTAGCACACGCCGGATCGTGGGTTGTAGGATCGCAAGCTCATGGCTAGCTCGATTTGTGGACTTCCGTGGACTCTGCTCAAACACAACCCGAATTCTCTTCACTTGTTCCCCTGAAACTCGTGGTCGTCCTGGACTTTTTGCTTTGCTGCTTTGCACAGACACCAAACTTCTTTGCTCTTCAAAATCTCGAAACCATCGTCGAATGTTCTTCGAAGAGGGCGGATTAATGACGAATCGCCTTCGAAAAGCACTGTGACAATCGATTTTGTTTTCACGAACTCCAGAACGCAGACCGCGTTTTGGTTTTGACTCTCCGTTTTGAGTGTAAACTTGATCTCCGCAAGAGATAAAACTTGATTTATGTATAATACTTGGTGATTCGATGGAAATTTTGTATTACTTTTCCTTAGTAAATATACTGTGTTATGAGATCGGTTCATTCTTTTTGAATAACCCCGTATAAAGCCCATACGATTGAATATATTGACTATCAACTGACACATACTACTGACTTCAGGAATATGGATCTAACAGTCAATTGTATAATTAATTTTGCATTAGGCCTACTGTAGGAACACATAGCTGTAAGGCTTCACTTAAGAAGTTTCATTTCTAGAGTTTCTAAAACATTATATATTGCAACAATACATATATTTGCATGTTTGCCCAGGGCGTTATGTTTGTAAATATTTAGCATAGAAAATATATGATGAACAGTTTTTACCAACATTATGCAGGCTAAGAATTGTCAGAAAGCGTACACCTGCTCCGCGAGTGAATACAGCGCTTGTGTGTTTGTGTGTGTGAACGCAAGCTACAACAGGCAAAGTCTACGATGGAGTGATGCGTACGAATTGTTGGTTTGTCTGTAATCAGGTTTTAACCGGATAAAAATAAACTAATTAATACATTTTAAACCTGTGAACAAAGACTTACCCCAATTACAAAACACCATTACATTAAGGAATTTTTAATGAATATAGTGATGTAAAAGTATTGCAGAAATGTGCAGTAATAAAGACGCTAGGTAATTTAATGTTAATTACTAGTATAATTAAATAGTAATTAATAATTGTGTTATATGTGAGTGACCAGAAAAAAATTACGCAAACGATGATATCGCTCGTGCTACGAGGATGTTTACGAAATCGCGAAAATGAACCAAAAAGTGATTTGTAATTAAAGGACGCTTTGCACGAAGTGACAATATCTAACAGGTCGAAACAGTCCTGGACTTGTCAGATAGCCGTCCAGTATAAATATCACCGGCAATTTTGGGACGATCTCAGAGAGACTCAAGATATCTTCACACAACGTCACGCTGCTGGCCTGCCGACCGATCGAACATCTTTACCACACACACCAAGACTTATGGAGGAACTCTGGACCATCACAAACAACAAACCGTAGAGAAAGAGAACACAGCATCAGCATAATCATCATCATCAAATTCTCAAGATTCAGGACACACACACACGCGCGCGCACGCAACGGTAACGTCGGCAGTACGCAGGTGATGAATAAACAATTATATTTTTTGTTTGTGAAAAGAACTCTTAAAAAGAAACTTATATATATATATATATGAACAGTAAAGACTTAAAGTTTTAAATATAATCACTGTACATCAATTTAAATGGTAGTTAAAGAAAATAATTTAATTTAACAAGAAAATTTAAAAATACTAACTTCTGTTATATGCTAAAATTTGGGTGTGTCAGTAGAAATAAATAATAGGTTGGGAGTAAATGTTATTTTTTTGTTATTTTGTGTATAGCAACAATTAGTTTTATTCTTGATTTTTAATATGATTTTTTGTTTGTAAATGAGTTGCTATTATTATTTAAAATTTGAGTCAAAGTCGGACACACTGAAATAAAAAGTGTTTAGATAATTTGTTTAACATGTCTGTTTAGCTAGTATTTTTATATGTCATGAATAGTATAGAAGGTTATATTGTATTTTTGTAAACTTATAAAAGAGAATATTTTTTTATTTTTATAATTCGAAATTTTAATATTTGCATATTTTCTATTAATATTAATAAATCATAGAATGATTATTTTGAAACGGTTTTAATTAATTATTTCATCTCATCAACATCTCACTCCTCTTTGAAAATTATTTTTTTATTGTGCAACTACATATACTTGACGCAACGAAAATAAAATATCGGTATGGAGAACCATACATGACTTCCATGTTCTAAGATTTATATTTAAAATCATATTCGAAATGAAATATTTCCATAGAAACTACGTCTTTCTACTTATTGCTTCAGCATTAACCACAGTACTGTGCTCACTAACGTATACCACCACCACCTCACGTTTTCGCACTCGATTTTCACCGATGATGAGAGTCGATGGCACTGCCGAAAAGTCTGGTTTTGCAGAAAACATAGGACTACGGCTAAAGAGCCCGGGAAGCAATTTTAACAAAAAACTACTTCTTTGTTGCCGATAACGTAGTACACATATAAAAAATTCTCCCCTACACCTTCAACTATAATTTTTAATAATAGAAAATTACCCCCACCCCGTTCTCCAAACTTCTTCATTTATAGATATTTCATCTACGTTTCTACAGTGGATTACTATGAGCTTCTTATCAGGATACTTTATTTATAAAAATAAAGTACTTTACTCTTGTTAAAACATAAAATGTTTCTGGTAAACTACCCCTTTCTCTTAACCGATCTTCTCCAAAATCAACAGACATTCCGTCCTCTACAATTCAGGGAAGCATGCAAAAAAATATTTGATTCTGTTTGAATGTGCGGCAGTTATCGTTCGTCATGGAAACATTTCTCTTGTTACAACATAAAATGTTGCAGGTAAACTACCCCTTTCCCTTAACCGATCTTCACCAAAATCAATAGACCTTGAGCTCTCTGCAACTCAGGGGGTGCAAAAAATTATTTGATTCTCATTGAATTTTCGGCAGTTATCGTTCGTCATAAAAAAATTACCGTTTTTAAAACATAAAACGTTGCTGATAAACTACCCCTTCCCATAACCGATCTTCAACAAAATCAACAGACCTTGAGTTCTCTTTAGTTCAAAAAGGTATGCAAAAACCTAGTTGATTCTGCTCGAATTTACGGCAGTTATCGTTCGTCATATAAAAAATTACCCTTGTTAAAACATAAAATGTTGCTGGTAAACTACCCCTTGCCCTCAACCGATCTTCACCAACACCAATACGTATTGAGAACTCTACAATACAGGGCTGTATGCAAGACATCATTTGATTCTGTTTGAATTTGCGGTTGTTATCGTTTACTATAGAAAAAAATTACCCTTGATACAAAACCGTTGCAGGTAAACTACCCCTTTCCCTTAACCGATCTTCACCAAAAATGACAGGTCTTAGGTACTCTACAATTCAGGCCTGTATGCAAAACATTAGTTGATTCTCTTTGAATTTACGGCAGTTATCGTTCGTCATAGAAAAAATACCCTGTTAAAACATAAAACGTTGCAGGTAAACTACCCCTTTCCCTTAACCGATCTTCAACAAAATTAACAGATCTTGAGTTCTGTATAATTCAAAAAGGTATGCAGAAGAGTAGTTGATTCTGTTTTAATGTACGGCAGTTATCGTTCGTCAAAAAAAATTACCCTTGATAAAACATAAAATGTTGCTGGTAAACAACCCTATTACCTTAACCGATCTTCACCAAAACCAACAGGTCTTGAGAACTGTACATTTCACGGCTGTATGCAAAATATTATATGATTCTGTTTGAATTTGCGGCTGTTATCATTTGCCATATAAAATACCCTTGATGAAACAAAAAACGTGTCAGGTAAACTACCCGTTTCCCTTAACCGATCTTCACCAAAAACAATAGGTCTTTAGTACTCAACAAAACAGGGCTGCATGCAAAAACGACTTTGATTCTGTTTGAATTTGCGGCTCCTATCGTTTGCCATAGAAAATACCCTTATAATACATAAAACGTTGCAGGTAAACTACCCCATTCCCTTAACCGATCTTCACCAACAACAATAGGTATTGAGAACTCTACAATACAGGGCTGTATGCAAAACAGCATTTGATTCTGTTTGAATTTGTGGCTGTTATCGTTTACCATAGAAAAAAATTACCATTGATAAAAAACCGTTGCAGGTAAACTACCCCTTTCTCTTAACCGATCTTTACTAAAAACGACAGATCTTGAGACCTCTACAATTGAGGGACGTATGCAAAAACTTATTTGATTCTGTTTGAATTTGCGGCTGTTATCGTTTGCCATAGAAAATACGCTTGATAAAAAAATGTTGCAGGTAAACTACCCCTTCCCCTTAACCGATCTTTACCAAAAATAATAGGTCTTGAGTACTCAACAAATCAGGGCTGTATGCAAAAAATTATTTGATTCTGTTTGAACTTGCGGCTGTTATCGTTTGCCATAGAAAATACCCTTGTTAAAAAAACGTTGTAGGTAAACTACCCTATTCCATTAACCGATCTTCACCAAAAACAATAGGTCTTGAGAACTCTACAATTTAGGGCTGTACGCAAATAATCTTTTGATTCTGTTTGAAGTTGCGGCTGTTATCGTTTGCCATAGGAAATACCCTTGTTAAAACATAAAACGTTACAGGTAAACTACCCCTTTCCCTTAACCGATCTTCACCAAAAACAATAGGTTTTGAGAACTCTATAATTGAGGGCTGTATGCGAAACATTATTTGATTCTGTTTGAATTTGCGGTTGTTATCGTTTGCCAAAAAAAAAATCTACAGACAGACAGACACACAGACACACACACAGACAGACACACACACACACACACTTTTCGAAAAATGACTTTTTTTCATGTTTTGAGTGTAGTACAATCATATTCTGCAATAATCTCGAACACGATTTTTTTTCCATCACCATACTTCCATTTCCTTAAGGAACATGGAAGTAAAAAATCCTGCGACCTGGCCGGTGTGGTACACTTCATAGTTGCGTCTGTTTTTAAAGTGGTAGTTATTACTTCCATATTCCTTAAGGAATGGAAGTATGGTGATGGCAAAAAAAATCGTGTTCGAGATTATTGCAGATTCTGATTCTACTACACTCAAAACATGAAAAAAAGTCGTTTTCCGAAAAGTGTCTGTGTGTGTGTCTGTGTGTCTGTCTGTCTGTCTGTGTGTGTGTCTGTCTGTCTTAGATTTTTTTTCTATGGCAGACAGAAAAATCTATAACGATAACTGCCGCAAATTCAAACAGAATCAAATAATTTTTTGCATGCAGTCCTGATTTGTAGAGTACTCGCGACCTATTGTTTTTGGTGAAGATCGGTTAAGGGAAAGGGGTAGTTTACCTGCAACGGTTTTTTTTTAGCAAGGGTAATTTTGTTTGTTTGGCAAACGATAACAGCCGCAAATTCAAACAGAATCAAATAATGTTTCGCATACGGCCCTGAATTATAGAGTTCTCAAGAGCTGTTAATTTTGGTGAAGATCGGTTAAGGGAAAGGGGTAGTTTACCTGTAACGTTTTATGTTTTAACAAGGGTATTTCCTATGGCAAACGATAACAGCCGCAAATTCAAACAGAATCAAAAGATTATTTGCATACAGCCCTAAATTGTAGAGTTCTCAAGACCTATTGTTATTGGTGAAGTTCGGTTGAGGGAAAGGGGTAGTTTACCTGCAACGTTTTTTTAACAAGGGTATTTTCTATGGCAAACGATAACAGCCGCAAATTCAAACAGAATCAAATAATGTTTTGCATACAGCCCTGATTTGTGGAGTACTCAAGACCTATTGTTTTTGGTGAAGATCGGTTAAGGGAAAGGGGTAGTTTACCTGTAACGTTTTATGTTTTAACAAGGGTATTTCCTATGGCAAACGATAACAGCCGCAAATTCAAACAGAATCAAAAGATTATTTGCATACAGCCCTAAATTGTAGAGTTCTCAAGACCTATTGTTTTTGGTGAAGGTCGGTTGAGGGAAAGGGGTAGTTTACCTGCAACGTTTTTTTAACAAGGGTATTTTCTATGGCAAACGATAACAGCCGCAAATTCAAACAGAATCAAATAATGTTTTGCATACAGCCCTGATTTGTAGAGTACTCAAGACCTGTTGTTTTTGGTGAAGATCAGTTAAGGGGAAGGGGTAGTTTACCTGCAACGTTTTTTTATCAAGCGTATTTTCTATGGCAAACGATAACAGCCGCAAATTCAAACAGAATCAAATAATTTTTTGCATACGTCCCTGAATTGTAGAGGTCTCAATGACTTTCGATTTTGGTGACGATCGGTTAAGGGAAAGGGGTAGTTTACCTGCAACCTTTTACGTTTTAACAAGAGTAAAGTACTTGAAAATTTATTTAAACTTTTTGAAACAATGGTAATTGTTAAAAATAAAATAATTTTGTTGCCAGGCAATAAAATTATAATTTTTTCATTTTAATGTAATATAATATTTTTCATTTAATACAGCAATAAAAAGGCAGGTAAGACACAGCCTGGCTGTTTGGCTGAAAATGATTTTAAAAATAAATCTTAGAATATGGAAGTCATGTATGGTTCTCGATACCGATATTTTACTGAGGTAATGGTGTTTATTTATAACTAGTAGTAGTAGTAGTAGTAGTAGTAGTAGTAGTAGTAGTAGTAGTAGCAGCAGCAGCAGCAGCAGCAGCAGCAGCAGCAGCAGCAGGACTAGTAGTGATGTGTGGTAACAGATTTAGGAGTACTAGTAACAGTAACAGTAACAGTCAGCATCAGTAAAAGCAGTTTAGAACTTATGACAATACGTCAATAACCTTATAATTGATGATATAACTAGAAATTATATTTGGCTTGCACGGAGCAACGACGAATGTAATCATCATTAGCCACAGCCCATTATCGCAAATTCAAGTGACAATCAGAACTATATAAAATGAAAGAGAAAGCAGTAACTTTGGAGGCAGGACGCTAAGTGTGACTCGTCAAATTCACTTGTTCTCCATTCATAGAGAAATGTGCTGAAGAAATGAAAGTAAAACTCTTAGTACTTTGCTCCCACTAAACGAAACGGGCAGACGTTTCTATCAACGTTATAAACAGGTTTTTTAACTAATTATATGCAACAAAAAAAAACATTACCGACTTGAAAGTACAGCTCTCTGGTTTTGTAACTTAATGAATACGCAGTAGTTAACTAGACGATATTCACAAATCTGATGTGAACATGTATGAACAGTTCCAGTTTCATCAGTAACGAAAACTGAATAGGTTATGATTTGCTGTAAAATTATAACCTAACAGTACCACTCTCCATTGAAATAAACTGTAATAAGAATAATCTATATTCTTTCTTTAATTATAACTAACGTATCGATAATTTGTTCCTAAATTTTATTTGTGGAAAGGAAACAGATTTTACATCAGTTCTTAAGTCTTTGAAGTTAATAAGAATAAACAAGACATAAAATTTGAATACCTCGGAGAAGTTATAACACCAACAGCAACAGAAGAAGAAGAGCGGAAAATATGGAAGTAGCATACCATCTAAACAGCAAATTTTTATAACAAAAAAATCCACAAGTTGAAAGCAAAATTTACACACTACAAAACAGTAATGTGTCCAGAAGCCTTATATGCATGTGAATGCTTGGGAGTCTTTCCGCAGAAAAAATATGAAAATAATAATTTTAAGATAAATTTATAGCCCAAAACGAATGAAAATTTTAAATTTAAATTAAGATCAAATAAATAAATTTACAAAGATATCTAAACTTTCAATAGAAATGCGGAAGAGAAGATTAAAATTGTATGGAAACTTGTTAAGGATGGGAAATAAAAGATTAACGAAACAGATATTTGAATATCTAAGAAACATAAAAACAAAATTTATATTGTACAAAGAAGTACAGGAAGTTTGGAACATATCCCAAATATAGCGATGAAACAATTAAGGAGAAGAATAACTACAGGAAAATACTAGAAGAATTCAAGCTGGAAAAAAAGATCAACAGATAAGGGAGGCCATGTGAAGTTACAGAAGAAGAGGGAAAGATCAGATATAACAGAATGAAAGCTGACTGGAAAAAAAAGAATAAAATATGTAACACGGTCCGAAGTGCCCTTGACCAAAAACAGATATTATTAACGACGATGACATTTGAAACAATCAGAGTGTTTGAATGTCCACTACTCTGGAGTTAAGTTACAGTAATCAAGGACTAGCAGTTAACTAAAAGTATTAAACAAAAACATGAAGTTTTGTAATTCGTTTTCACTACTCATTCACCACTGACCTCTTCACATTTCACGTTACAAACTGGTGGCTTCTAAACTCGACGTACACGCTCACGTCTAGAAAGACTTTATGTAACCGCTGTCTAAATTACAATTGCCTAAAAATAAACACTGTCGTTTACCCACCCACGCACGTAAATACGCAATCGCGCGTGCACGTTTCTTTTTGAATAGCAATAAAGTCTAGTGTTCAGTCTGAGAAAGTTAGATGTGCATGCTAATCACTGCAGTGAGAATGAATTACTCTCTCGATCTCACTCTGTAATTTAGTCGCTGTAGTGTCGGTGTAATGTGCACGTACAGTCTATTGCTGACTAACACGCACGTTTGCATGGAAACATAACAGATGTTTCATAAAACTTACCTCTGCAAGTTGTTACTCAGTTACAACCGAAATCAAACGCCACTGAGCCTGGTGTATACCGACACACTCTGTAAGTTTAATACCAGTGGTTTGCTCTTTTGATAGTTATCTTTCACGAAAACAATTTTCGTGGATTTACCGTGGTACAGACATACAGTAAACGTGAATTAAAATCTAGTGCCAGTGAAGTTTAGAGAACGTATTAGAAACCTCGAGCCGATGACTATTCGGGGCCGGCAAGCCCGCCGCGGGCAGCACAACGTATGGGGATTACTAGATGTGGCCGTGAGTAGAGCCATAACAGTAAATATAAGTTACGGAATAACGAACGCCTTGAATTCAATGCGAAAGGAAAAATATTGAGGGACTATCATCCAAAATGTTAAAACATTTCTAGTAATGTTGAAGGAGATGGATGGAGAGAAAGAAACAAGTCACTGGGGTTATTTAAAAGTATGCAGGAAAATAGAAATACTACCACAAAACACTTAGGTTGACAAATAATGTGAAAGTGTAAAAGCAGAATGAGAAAAAGCTAATGTGGCTAAACAGCAGTATACGCCAGAACAGAAAAGGCATCAAGATATCAGACCATATGCCAAGTCAGACAACTGAGACAAATTCTCCAGAAATGGGCAGAGCAGATTATCCGATTAACAATTAGAATTAATTCGTACAAAATTCTGCTTCCAGGATAGAGTACACATTGATGACGTTCGGAAATAATACATCAATGAGGGGACCGTATTAAAAATGAAGGCAGAGGAGTCCTAGTGGTCAAGTCCTAAATCCTAAATTCTAAACACATGATGAGGATATTTCCTACGTCTGACAAAAACGGAAGAAGAAACTTAAAGCGCGGGAAATCCAACAACATACAACAAAACATTTGAGAATACCTGATACTGATGATACAGAATACACCAGGGACAGCAGCAGCGATAGGTAGGCTGCATTATTTCAAGCTGGGAGATAGCACGGACTAGCTAAAAAAATTCAAGAGCTGAAGACCAGACTTGAACTATTAAGCAATCTCAGTACTTAATAGGTGGAGGGGCTGATAGTGTTCATACATGTATAGTACGTATGCATAGAGCTTTAAGATTCGGTAACACCCCGTAACATACCTGTCTAAGTAGGACGATTTACACCGAACAGACCTACTACGAAAGTTTGTTGTGCTAAAAAAACGTTAACCGAGCCGAGGTCGTTCTCTTGGTCACATTAATAGTCAATCTAAAATGTCAGTCAAGTCGACGAACGTATCAAGCTCGCGCTGCAATTGTAATCCTACACCTGCATTGCGATCGGAGGCTTGAGCCGCCGCATCGTTTGCAAAAAGTCTCAAGGCTCTCCGCGTGGGTCTTTGGCATAGGCGTAAAACAGGAGGGGGCCTGGAACGCTCCCTTCAGGAACACCGACGGTAATACGTTTATTAGAAGAAACGTAGTCCCTATTCTCTCGAAGAAGAACCTCTCCATCAGCAGGGTTGCAATCAAATGAAACTGATAGTCTGAGAACTTTGAAACGTCCGACTTGTTACACTTATTTACCTTGCAACCGGCATCCGCTATGCTTTCACCAATGTAATCAGTAAATGATGGCTTGGTCTGAGCCCAAAATATTCGGAAATGAGAACGTTACAGTTCGCAGATTATCTCGTATGTGCCGTTACTCGAGACGCTCCATGAAGCAGACTGGAGTGTTAAGACCTAGTTCGGGATCAAAATTACCCTGCCTTCTCCCACTTCTTAGGGACGTAGACCCAGTCTGAGGCAAGTGATGAACAGCATGACCAGGAATGAAATTCCTTGTTCAGAAAGGCGTTGGAGTGCGGTGCTGAAAACATCGTCCGGGTCACGCTTATTTTTGGGTCCGACCTCAGCAAGTCTCCGACCCTAGATGCAGGATCAGGGACGCTAATGATAGGAAGCGCGATGAAATTCTCTACCTAGTTTTCAACTTCCTATTCGAAACAAGTTAGCATTATGATGATCATTGTTATTAACCTACTGGTATGTTAGTAATCCAACAACACGTCATGTTCTCTTAATTCCCTTAACATGATATTATCATTACTGTTTCTACGTATAAATGACTTCTACATTATTATATTTTCTGGTAAGTTCTAAATACTGTAATATGTGAGTTTAAACAAGCGTAACCATACCACACTCCCATAGTAATTAAAATACCAACTCTTAAATATCAGAATATTGTCTTTAAATTATTTCTTCTTCCATGCGGACTACATACGGCTATAATATGTATTTGAATTCTTAAATTGCAGCCGCTGACATGGTGTTGCGTCCACTTGGGAAATGTTACGGGCAATTAAAGCTGTGCGTAGTGTGTGTGAAATCGCTCGAGTTACTTATGACCGTTGTGTTTAATTATCACTGTTGCCTCAGTTGTTCTTTGTCTGATGTTCAGACTCACATATTGCTCAAGTCGGTCCGTTGCACAATCCCACCGCACAGTTTACACACTCGTATGCTAGGATTTTGCCGCTGTACGCGAACCGGTGAAAGGCAAATCTTTTACGACTATGTGTAAAAGATAAGCCGAGACAGAAAGCTGATAACAATAATGTTATGCGTTAAAGTGTTATTTGTAGCTGCTGAAGATAACAAAGAGATGCTAGCAACACCAGAAAAACTATCTACATTGTCTCTACAACAACTTTCATTTTGTACTAATCAAGAAAGGAGGTTAGTCGTGTAACAATTTTACATATTACAATCCATTAGTAATGATATACGCATCGGACCGATTTTAGATGGTATTAAGATAAGCCGGTATCTCTACATGTTATAAGCGTGATCAGTGCATGTGATATTTAGATACGTGTGAAACTAAGTGCTCAACAAATATAATATTCCTCTCGTAGTCTAGTCTACAATATTAGTCAAAAATTGATTTTTTGTACTTGAACAAGGCGAATTTGACAAGCCACATCTTCACCAACAACGATAACCACAGTCAATCGGATTGGATTTCCAACAAATGTCATCAGAAAACTGAAGATATCGTGTAACCTAAGTAGCTGGAAGCGCAGAGAGCGTGCAATACGACATTTAAACAATTTACTGACATTACGAAACGGCAAGATTATTCGTTACCGTAGAACTTTGTCTGCCAGTCTGTCCAGCATTCAGCCATACGTATAGTACAATTCCAGCAGGTCAGGTTATGGACAGACAATAATACGTTTCATTACGTCTTGTTATACTTTCATAAACATCGTTGAATTGTATGAGCAAACGTAAACATCAGAAGATAAAATTTATGTATTATTATTATTTTGTTTCGTTTTTTAAACGGATTAAAATTTGACGTTTATTAATAAGACTGTATTTTATTTTCAACTTAGTCGCGTTTACTTGGAGTACTGCTACTTGTCATATTCCGGACGAGGACTTTCAGTGTTCCCACCGTTTTCTAAACCATTTAATTTGTGTTTACTTCAATTCGACTGACCCTCATTTAGCATTCTCATTACATATTTAAATCACGGTCGTAGCACATTCTTTTTCTTCTTCTGTTCTTACTACTACTACTACTACTACTACTACTACTACTACTGTTACTACTACTACTACTACTACTACTACTACTACTACTACTACTACTACTAGTACTACTGCTTCTGCTACTAATACTACTACTACTACTGCTGCTACTGCTACTGCTACTACTACTACTACTACTACTATACTACTACTACTGCTACTGCTACTACTAATACTGCTACTACTACTACTACTATACTACTACTACTGCTGCTGCTGCTACTACTACTACTACTACTACAACTACTACTACTACTACTACTACTACTACTACTACTACTATACTACTACTACTACTACTACTATACTACTACTACTACTACTACTACTACTACTACTACTACTACTACTCTTACTAGTACTACTGCTTCTGCTGCTGCTACTACTACTACTACTACTACTACTACTACTCTTACTAGTACTACTGCTTCTGCTACTACCACTATTATATTATTATACAATACTGTTAACCGCAGCAATAGAAGTGTATGAGACAATATTAGAGGAGAAATTCAGCCAAATTATTGATCTTACATTATTGGAAGCTTAAAGTGAATTCAGAAAGCAACGAAGCATGGACGAAACAGTGAAGTTGAAGCAAGTAGCACACAAAAAAAACATTAGTACCTGGCATTGAAGATCTGGAAAAGACATTCGACAGTGCTGAACGACAAAAATTATGGTATAATCCAAGAACAAGAGAAGTACATTAAAACATTATAAAAGCCGTTAGAAGTTTACATAGAGCGAACAAGAGCTCTGTAAGTTTTTAAAATATGAATCGAGTGAATTTGAAACACTTGAAGGATTAAAGAGAGAGAGAGAGAGAGTGTAGTGAGTCCAACGTTATTTCATGTCTTTGTGGATGGTACAATGAATTGACGCAGACGTAAACTAACGAAATCTCACTTAGGTTATCGAAAGTAACGAGGAAACAACATAGTCGCTCTGATCGCATGAAAAGCGGCAGACTTACATATCTGGAATGGCATCCTGTAGATTGTAGCATGAAAATTAAAGTAACGCTAATGACAGAACAACGACAGACACCATGCGAACAGATTGACAGATTAGAATCGATACGTGATGGTCAAAGTAGAAACCAATTATGGAGATATAAACGAGAAAATAATCTAAAACGACTGGAGTATTTAATGCCGTCAAGAAAAAATGATTAGAAAGAAGAGAAAACAAACGTGGTAGTGTTTAACGCTATATTTAGAATAGTCCTCAACTACGGATTTGGGCTTTGACATGAAAAGTAAAGTATAGGCGCTTGAAATGAAATATGTTTGAAGGATGAAAGGAGTAACAATAAGAGACCAAAACACAATAATAACGGAGTAACTTCAAACTAAATCGTTATAGAAGATTAGCAGCTAAGACGATGGAACATCTGAAGAGATGAAAATATGCCAGTTAAACAAAGTACAGCAAACAGAGGACTGGACTAGCCCTAGAGAAGACTCGGATGCTACAGTTACACGATTGATATTGCCGAGGCGAAAGATAATACTGAAAACGAGTTCTTAGCGTTCGACAACGTTTACGAACACAGGACGGGAAAATATTTACGACAAAGAAAGCATCGGCTAGAAACAGGATTACGAGCGACCTCGCTCTGCCAAAATTACATCTCAAAATTGAGGAGTATAGTATTAAATAGACGTGTGCTAAACTCGTATTTGAAAATATCAGATACGAACGAAACTGTTCAAAAAAATAACACCTACCTGTTATTATACACCTATTATACATTTACATGTATTATGTAATTTGTTATAAGAAACAAATTGACACTAAAAGTTTTAACAGTGTTACTTTACACTGTGCTATCAGCCACTCTGTAAGTTATAACACAATAATTTATAATTCGCTTTTTCAAAATTTACCAAGTTGGTGACTAGTATAATATATAATTTGTTATTATAATCTGTATTATATATCTGCATAACACACGAGAATAAATGGAATATCAGTATGAGTTTTTTTCATTTATTAAAAACAGCTTCGTCTCTTTGGCATGGAGATATTCTGAACCTCGCTGTTTTGCTTCGTTTCGTACTTGTGTGGTAATCGGCACATGCGCAGAATCAAGTATTCAGCACCAATAACTGTGACTTTGTACTTTGTACTCGTAGTACTCGTTTATTCGTTAGTTGCGTAGGGGGGTCTCGCGACTCGGAACCGCTAGTAATCGGAACGGGTATTTCGACTTTTCAATTGTCGTTGAATCGGAACAGGTATTTCAACTTTTCAGTCACTGTTATATCCGTTCCACAAAATAATCTTTCCAAACTACTTGTTATAGGTATATCGGCCCACTATTGAACTGGTTGTTATATTTGTTCGTTTTCGAGACATACATAACGTATTGTTAAAATTTAGGTTAAGGAAATAACTGTTAAGTTCTACATGATCAGTATAGAGAATAATGCGAAAACAAATATTAAACAAATCTTAGGAACACTACGATTGTCTTCAGTAGTGGGACTAAATTGGTAATCTGAAGTGAACAGCGTATGTTTTCTTTTTCATTAAAAGAACCGTGTTTGTAATGTTTTAGAAACTTAATAGTTTGGTTTTCATTATTTATGGACAATATTTCCTTAAACTGGTTTGCCAAAAGAGATAGTTTTAAGTTTAAATTAATAATCCGACACCAAAAGGTAGAAAAGTTCTCAGACTATAACAGATTATTATTGTTATCATCATAAGTTTTGCACAATACAGTAAGCATATCTAAGAGAATATTTGGATTGAAACTATCTTAGTGCCAATTTAGAGAAAGAAAACAAAACGATAAATTGTAGATTCTGTATAATAGACGGTTGTATGGGAGGCCTCTCCGAAATAAGAAAGTTCCGAGACAGGATAGAATTCCAGCAGAAGAAGTTAAAGCAACACAGCCGCTGCCAAAAAGTATGTAATAAATATTTGAAAAAGGAAATTTTCCAGAAAAAACTGGCGAAGATGTCCTTGTCCTCATGTAAATGGTAAGGTGGATTCGAAACTACTTTCATCCTACCCATCCACATGGACGATATAGATACGAGGATACAGTTCCGGCAAACGTATGATGCTTCCGAGAAACTTCAAAAACTACCCTATAATCATTTGTAGAAGTAATCTATCCAGCGGACAGTACGTTTTCAAGAAAGAGCTTTGACCATCGATGCAGAAGTGGTGTCAGCTGCCAATACAACGCAGAGAGGGAGAGAGAGAGAGAGAGAGAGAGATTAATTACTCACGGGGAATCGCACTACTGCATTCAATAGATGTCAGAAACCCTATATTTCGGCTAGCTGCGAATCATTTATACGAGCTATCTGCTAATGATAGTAGCGCAATCTACATTGCTGTGTAGAATTGAAATCTGAATCTAAAATCGGTATAGGTAAATACAAAAAGACCATGGCGATAGTACAGAGAAGGACGGCACTGAGACTTGAAATAAGCGTATTTTCTTGGATAATGTAAACAATTGTTTTTTCAAGAAACCAAGGAAAACAAATGCATATGTAATGAGAGAATAATAAAAATGACTAGAGTATTTCAAACCATAGAGAAAAATTTGTTAGCAGAAAAGAAATATCAAGGAAGACAAATGAGACAGTAATCAACGCTATATTTAATTATATCGTAGTTCTCGCGGTTGCAAGACTTTGGTGCTGTTCAATGAGGAGAATAAAATACAAGCGCTGAAAATTAAATAAAAATATGGTGGTATATGAAGCAGAAATTGTATTTTGTCTACATTTAAGGGTAAGGTAGACTACTGTAATTTTATAACAAATGACATATACTAAGATGAAAAACAACAAGTAAGAACACACAAGAATAATTAGATATTGTGTGAGGCCACGGCTGTTTGTGTGGGCAGTTATCGATATCATCAACACACACTTTGCTGTCTATAAACGCGCGTCAGGAAACCAAGCAATTTAAGCCAAGTTGCGTAACCTCTTTGGTTGGAATAATTATCTTACTGACCTTTACCAAACATTGTCTGCATTATTGGCGTTTTCGTGATATGTCAAGCTCGGTGTCAGCACTGTCCTGCCCTGATGCTATTCTGAGGTCAAGCCGCCTTTGACCAGTGCTTTGGTAAACTTCACGTAAATGTGTTCCGTTTCACTAGGCAATCGGATACAGCTTCGAGATGAGAGGTGCCTAGTGTTGAGGAATCCGGGAATCATTGTCTTCCCGATTATACTGTATCGTTGTTTTTCACCGACTCTAGAATATTCGGTACTGCTGCGTGAATCATTCTGATAGATTTAATATACTACTACTTAATCCTGTTAGTTGATATGTTCTCACGTGCAAATATTTCCGCATATATGTTATGCTTGCGAACGAGTTTGTTCTCTCGATCAAACTTATTCCTCTGTATTTTTTATGTAGCAATTTAGTGATTATGTAGTTTCAAGTGGTGTAATTTATCTCCTTGTAAAATTTTTTCTGTCTGTTTAACGAGTATTTTAACTTAACGTCTTTGGCCAATGATCTTTATACCCGTGTCCGTACATTGTGGTAGGTGATGAAAGACTATTTTACATTGAGCATACAACAAACAGATTCATATTTGTAAGAAAAATATTTACAAAAACTATATCTTAAAAACACAGAAATTGAGACTGTATCATATGAAATTAACGTCTACAAGCAAAACGCTTCAATGGCAGATTCTACTCATACTTTAGTAAAGTTCTTCATACTCTACTCACATTAGCACATCAGGAAACAGAGGGGTTGATAACTTACATGATTGCTCTCGAATAACTGTAATTTTTAAAGCTGGTACTAGTCACAAGCGAATTCTGCCTCCGCACACCCGTTGTTGTAACGTACATTCATAAAAAGATATACAGTGTAAATAATGGAATACACGCTAACTCTCAGCCACCCAGTCAACGACAAATTACGTGAAAAGCTCAAGTTAGTGAACGTCTACTCCCCCCTCTCTCACTCTCTCTCTCTCTCTCTCACACACACACACACACACACACACACACACACAAATTTTTAGACAGAAATGAGTGTAAACGACTGATTTTTTGTTCCGTGACACCATTGTAAATACTCTTGGCTATCAGATCACAAGTGAGATTTCATCAAGAGGGGTAATACCTACTAACACAAATTTGTGAGTCTGATTTTGGGTCACCACATCCTCTCATTGGCTGCGGTCTTCTTTATATGGCCAACTCTTACAAGACGAAATATGGCCAACTCTTCGAGTCCTAAGAACTGGGAACATCTTGTCTTATCACCCAAAACACTACAGTATGGTCCTTTATACTTCCAGTGGCTTTCCAATCCTCTTTTTCTCTGCTTTTGCGCTGATGTCATTGTCAAGATCTCTGACGATCTACGTTGCCCATAATTCAACGTGCACTATCGAAAATCCTTCGTGCAATAACCGATGCGCCACGGTATGTCACAAACCAGATGCTACGTCTAGATCTCCGAACGCCAACCGTCCAAGAGGTTATCAACGACCGAAACAGGAAACATCATGCAAAGTTATAAACGCACGACAATTACTCATCCAACAACTCGTGCAAGAGCATCACGCTAGAAGACTGAAAAAAAAATTAGCAAAGACGTCTGGCTAAAAGAGGCCTTCTTATAGGAGAAATCTCATCAGAAGAGAAGCTTGACTAGTTCCTACGCCAGCAAAATACTTATAGAAATAATTGTAATTTCTAATTGCTATTGAAAATAAATAAATTAAAACATTGACGAGTTAGCGAGCTATGAGACCGTGAAAATGTGTTTTCCTACTGTGCATTCAATTTTCGCTACTGAATTTTGTTTTTATTTATACTTCAATTATCATTTTCAAGTCGAAGTGTACTCATAATATTACAACAAGGGTTCATGGGAATGAACATTCACAAATCGTTAATTTAGGAAGTGCTTTGCCATTTGATATCAAACATCTGACACAGATTACTTGTTAGATTATGCTGCAGGGTTTGATTCACACACTAAATCATCGTTCATGCATTATGAATTATACGCGTCTGTAAGATGTAGCCAAAGTGAAAGGTACGTCTAGACAAAGATTTAATGTTTTATACGAATCGACGAAACACTGTGTTTTGTTGACTGGAAAACGTGAATCTCACGTCACATGTGAAACAACCTTTATTTATGCCTTTAGTATTCTTTCAATATTTCTCAATATTAACATCATATCATTAATGCATATCTTCTGAATCTCTCTCTCCCCCTCCCCCTCTCTCTATTTTCCTCCATAATTCACTTTACATTCCTATTCGCTGTTTTTATTTAACTGCCACCTTCTAGATACCCATCGAACCATAACGTACGTGAACGAAAGATGCTACAAGTTTTTCTTACACCCATAATTTCATAGTTTTTTCTACCTAAAATATGCCTATACTTCAGCAATACGTACAAGATATGCTTAACGGTACTAGTCAGTGATAAATAAAAGCTTAGCATAAATCCGAATAATAATTTGTGAAATTATAACATAATCAACACAACGTACGGGTTAATCTCAATGAAGCAAGAATTAGCCATTAACCAGGATGACACACGTACTGTTTCAAAGCAAATTTTTCTTTCTAATTTCGCTATATCATTTTTAGTATAACGACTATCTGCAGAGTAATAAATTTGACTTGTGATATGTCCAAACTGTTTCACAAAAATCGCTAAACGTATGCATTTTTATTAAAGTTTTCGAAATTACGTTTTTCCGATTTTTGGAGCTTCTTGATTGGTTTTCATTATTATGAGTAATTATTTGTTAGAGGGTAAGTTACATTGGCAGGGGGAGGTGGAAGTTAAATAACACTCCTGCGAGAGACACCCGAGCGGACGCGAAACGTAAGATAATTATGGATAATAGGATAATTGGATACAATGGTTTTGGGTTGAGCCCACGTGAATTTCTCTCCTTTTATCCAAAGAGATTTCTGCATCATTTCGGTAGATAAAATTCTGCCGTCTTTAAAATGCTGCTGATTGCACCTTGACGTCCTACGATGAAATAATATTTTGTTACAACGACTCGACTTTATAATTTATGCTGCCATGAAAATAACACAAGTACTTCCACTTTGTACGAGGGTCAGTTGAAAAGTTCGCGGAGCGACATCTGAAGCTTAGCGGTAGAACTAAAATTTTTCGTGTGTTGTAAGATTCATATTTCTTGTAAACACCTGTCAATTTCCAAATCTACCGGCCAATTTATTCTTTGTTTACCAGCTGTTTGAAATTTGCGTGTCACGCGTGTTTTGAAATGTGAACAAACAATACATCGTGCTGTGATTGAATTGTTCGTTAAAAAATGTATGCGCCAATGGAAATTCACCAAAAAAAAAGGTAAATATGTTAGGAGATGCTACATGCTTCACCTTGAAAACAACGATTTGTAAGTGGCTACTCGAATTTACTCGAATTTAAAACATGGTCTGGTCGTACGAGCATTGATGATGATCACTGTAGGGAGGGATCGCCCCAAAAGGTGCAATCATTCCAGACACAATTTAAAAATTTCATACACAATATTGGAAGACCGGCGATTGAGAATGGATGACATTGCTGAGATCATAGGCATCTCGCATGATTGTGTTGTGTATCATATTTTAAGTGAAGAACTTGCAAAAAGTTTGTGCAAGCTGGGTGGCGCATTTTGAGTTGTCCGCTTTTTGGTGCGTCCAGGTTCACGTTCACAGTTCGTACGGCTACGTTTAAACTCCAGTGCTCACTTACAAACGATGGTTTTAAAAGGTGCAAGATCTCCTACCACATTTAACACTTTGTTGTGGACTTCAAATGAATAATAATACAGTAAACTCAGGAAAAGTGAATGGTAGAAAGACATTTGAAAACAGACATAAATTGAATGAGGACAAAACAAAAGAATTAAATATAAAACTTTCCGGACTGTTATGCCTTGATCAGTTGTTAACATTTCTTTTGGAAAACGTTTCGCCAAATCCCATGGTAGTCATCATCAGTGTCGTAACGGATGAGGTTATAGGGTCCGCACAGCACCAATGAAGGGATCGCGCAGTACACACAGTAGGATTGTTGATCGTTGCTGTGGGCACGATACGGACTCTACGACCTCGTCCGTGATCTCTAAGCTATCTCTAAGCCTTTGTTTATTATTAACGTAGACAGCTGATTATAAACACTGATAATACCAAATACACGCACAGTGGAGAAAAGTGGTACCCAAACAGCAAAGAAAGCAATCCAGAAATTTTCCATCGCACTCATAAATGAAAATTCAGAAAAGGGAGAGAAATGAAAAGACACAGATGTAAAATACAAAGCTGAATACCAATATTTCTACAAAATGTTGAAGGAAGAAAAAAAAAGAGAAAAGGTTTTGTGACTTCTGAGACGATAATAACGGTACAGTAAGAAGGTAAGGAAGAAGGGTGTGCAGAATATAAAATGAAAGATATCAGTTGGATAACAAAAGAAATAACTGAAATCACTGAAGAGAAAAATGTGAAAATTTATTCTCTCAAATTGTTTCCAAAATGTATATATGCAGTACGAAGCAGAAAGTAAATGTTAAAATGTGTGGAAGAGCTCTATAATGAGCGATAGACATCCAGTCACGTAGGCCTACACAACGTCCAAACGAATCAACAAACATTTATTACTTTCCAGGTATTTAAAAAGAAGCTGTGCACTAATGTAAAAGATTCATTTTGCAAAACTGAATCGGTAAAGTGTAAGAGTTTTAATGCACTTCTAATCACAATATTCCTTTATCTTTGCGCGCGCCAGATGCTACTCGTTTGTGCTTCACTTTTGTACTCCCTGAATACATGTAAGTATATAACAGATTTTCCCCTTCTGACCCCGGTTCATGACGATTCAACTTTTCTTCTGCCTAACACAACAGTCTAACCCCTTACGGTAAAACTTCATTTTACACTTTAGAGCACGATTTTGGATTTGGAACTACTGAGTATCGTCGCAAAAGTAATTTCTAACAAACATATATAGACCACAGACTGCTGCTGCTTCGATATCTCTGGTAGAGTGGAGAAATTTGAAACACCATTGTAGGTCTAAAGTTTTGTTCATAACTTATAATACCAAATACATTGTTAATACTCGTATAAGGACTTGCTTTGTAATTTAAGACATAAGGAACACAAAACACTAGCGCGCTGTTTCCAAAACGGACGAAATGAGAAACACCGCGTTACCGTTTAATCTACAACACGTGTTCAGAAGAGCGTGACGATTTCCGCGTTTGAGCAGCACCACGACATTTTGCTTTGAGGTAACAACTCTTTGTTGAACAAACTGCCTCAGTTTAAAGAAAATCAACTTTGGTTGATGCCAAAAGTGTGTCAGAAGAGTACAGACAGTGTCTTTTATATGTGTTCCCTTGTAATGATTAAATAATGAATACGCTCTCACACACACACACACACGCACATGCACACACAAACCGTTGCCTATTACAAACTTCCTACGTGCCTATGTGGACGTACATGCAGTCCTGCGTCTGTAATAAGGATGCGCGAAGGACAGAAAAGCCAAGGAAAGAGAAAGTGCGCAGTTGAGAACTTTATTTGAAAGTAATTGTTTTAACCATTGGCGTGACCTATGAACTACGGGCACCGCTCGTTGCCGCCAGTACAGTCTCAGCGGCTAGAAAGTTGTGTAGTAAGTCCCCTTGTGCGAACGCTTTTACTATTTCTGTTGTTATTATTATTACTGCGATACGCGCGACTTATCTAAGTCGCAGTGTCACTTTCATTTTCATGAAAAAGAAATGATCTGCCTTGTTAGCGATAATTGCTATTTATTGTAAGAAGATTCATTCCGCATAAGGTAAGACTAATTGAACAGACCATAAACCGACCGCTACTTACATAGTGCGGTCGTGTCCACTGTGTGCCTATCGGCTAACGCGGAACAGTGAATACTTATTGTATTTCACATGCCTTCGGCTTACACCGAACTGGAAATATTACGACAAATTATTAAAGAGATTTGTTTTTATATAGAGAAGGCCATACGAATTCGGCTAATAGACAAATCTCCAGAAGGGGTTACAGTCTTTCTTTACTGCTGTAATACCTGGACGTCACAGTAAACGCGGACAAAACATAACTCAGCGTCTTCAGTTCCACAGTATGATAAATGACCAACCTTTATCAGACGCCAGTCCGCGTACACCCTTCAGCTGTAACCCCGAAGCGTGAATCTAAGAGAATCTGGGCGTCACGCTTGACTCCAAATCAACCTGGTAACACAATATCAAAATAATTACTGCCCAAGCAAGCAACTGACTCCGAGCCCTCCGGGTCCTTGGTAACCGTGACTATTGCTCCAGCGTGGTACTAAGCAGGATCTATACAGCGTACCAGCCTGACTGCCGTCCCCGACCTCCTGAAACCTTACAGAGTCACAGGACGACGAGCGCTTCGCTTAATATTTAGCCGTTCCCGCCGAACTAAAATCAGCAACACAGAACTCTACCCCTTAACAAGCAACCACTACACCTTCCTTCATAAGCTTAATCGCCAGTATGCCCGCTCCGTCCTTCCATGCATACTACTGCAGGATCCGTCAACAGATCAACACGGAACATCCAAAGACTCGTCTGCCTCATAAACCGCCTGCTGGACCCCCCCCCCAAACACAGATAGTGAACATAACGCTCCCTCATTGCTAATCAAAAACCTCTGGTCACCCCCATTCCAATCCCCCGATCTCTACGCCCCCACTAACTAGTCCTCCGCCGTTCCCTTGACGCCACGGTCGCTTCTCACTTCTGGGTTCCACGCTAATCGTCCATGCCGCTCTGACACTTCCTTTGGCACAAATACACCAGTAAACTCTCCTTCTCAGCGGCTGGCCTGCACTAGCTTCGACTTCTTCCCAAACTTTCTTCTCACTGGCTGAAGGAGGCTTGTCCTCAAAACAGCCTGAGACTTGCCCAATTGGACAAGCCTCAAATAGCACACACAAAATCGGCTAGAATCACCTTGGACAGACTGATGTCACTCCAAACGTTAGAGAAACCAGTCATAAAGATAAAAGCAAAACCAGCTGAGAAATATTCTCTTTAAAACGACATACAAATTTAGCGTTCCCTTTAACGTTTTTCATTCCGTTTGAGCCGATTTCCAGCTTTCTTTTGCGTTCACTTTGTTTACTTATATTGGTTGTGTTTCTTGGTCATACGTAATCGCGTCAAGTTTATTCTGAGTTGGGCAAGGAATCCTTCCGATCCGCTCGTGACCAGGTTTATCCCGGCAGCTATGCCTACATTTGTGACATAACTTATCAGTGATTCATAAAAATTCTAAGTCGAAGTTCTTAATTTTGTACATCGTGAAAAGTTGGAATTTTTTATCCTACTAGACTCTAATTACTGATTAAAGAATATAACACAATAACGTGGACTCATGATTTTAACAAAGACAAAGTTCGCAGCGAGTTTTTCAAACTAATTGGCCAATGAGAAATTATCCAGATAAATTTAAAGATTATCACAGAATGCGGACTGAAACTTTTGATTATATTATCGAAGCGATAAAAGATGACCTTGAAGCTCACTCTAACTTCACAGACTGTATTAGCCCTGAAGAAAAACTTACGATTACAATAAATTAAGCACAACTTAATTTTAATCACCAAACGTCTCAGGAAGGGTAGATAAACGATATTTAGTATAATATTATTTAAAAAACAATAAACACTAAGATATTGCTAGATTCCACTAGTTTTAGGAGAAGTCTTCATCAGCTGAAGAGATAAAACATTTATGTTTAGAATTCTTCTGCTAAAAAAGTAGAATTGGCAACATAATAAGGCTATAATTAACGTTGTTCGTATATTTAAACTGAATATTTTTCACATATCTGAGGATTCTGCGGGAAAAATAATTTAAGGTTATTACTTTTCTTAATAATCTTTTTTAATTCTTAATAATAGCCTATTCTGTAATAATCTTAATAATGTTTTTCGTAATATATATCCACAGTATATAAAAAGTCGTAACTCTAGCTTAAAATTGTAATGAAATAGAAAATGATGTTAAATTCCTTTAATTATTTTTTTGTTTTAATATTATCAGTTTTAAAGTATTATTTACGTATAATTTCCATTTTGCATTTCGTTAAAAATGAATTAGTATATACGTGTAATGAATGTTCGTGGCAAAATAAAACACGTGACCATTAGGCATATAACCATTTATTATTATGTGTTACACAGTTTCGCATTTCAGTATAGAAAGTTTTTAAATTAAAATGTTAAGTATAATTTTTTTTAATAAACGTTCGCTTGGAAAACATCACTCTTAATTTTATAGAAAAACACTTTGAGACATGTAACTATCATCAGGCGCGTGCACAGAGTACGGAGACGTAGAAGTCACAAATCAATATGAAGAATCTGAATGTGGTGGATTTGTTCCTGAACTGTTATCTCTTTCTCTGAAACTCTTTATTTCAAGCTCGCGGGTAACGCTCA
Source organism: Magicicada septendecula (assembly GCA_034769895.1). Taxonomy (NCBI): domain Eukaryota; kingdom Metazoa; phylum Arthropoda; class Insecta; order Hemiptera; family Cicadidae; genus Magicicada; species Magicicada septendecula. Next base: position 203,831,874 of record CM068371.1, read on the forward strand.
CAAACTTCGTCATTCTCAGTATCCATTTGCTTAATTGATGGCAACAAACTCATTAAAAATAAATAAGCTTCATCATCTTTTCTCGTCGTCTCTGCGAAACCTTCTTCCTGTATCTGCAATTTTGTTCTTTCTAGGTCAAGAGCTTGGTATCCCAAATCTTTATTTCTCTCAAACGGTTTTTCTTTTTGATGTTGTGTTTTGCTACATTTACTATCAAAACTAACAGGCTGAATGGATTATTCTTATTGAGGATTTGTTGCCGAAGAGCTCTTGACAGAACCAGACGGTAGAGGATCGTTAATCTGGTCGTCGTCTAGTAGAACGTGAATATCTTCCTCATTTGATGAATTGCTGGCAGTGATGGCTGGAAACTGTACGTTTTCTGAACTTCCTCGTGAAATCTGAATTTCAAAAAATTCATGGATTCAAAATACGTCCATTTCGTATCAGTACTGTCTGCTGCTTGTTTCATTATGTGCTTTGAGTTTCTTCCTGTACAAATCCCTTAGATTTCTCCATGTTCCCTCTGCCAGATTACTTGAAACACATAATAATATTACGTTAATAATCATTTTTAATAATAAAAATAATTAATGACTTTTTGTGTTTTAAATAAGACTTGGAGAAACAAAGTTATTGTTTCAGGAAGGCCTATTTGTCAATTGGAACGTCATTTCGTGCTCTGAGCCAAGTTTTTCGAACGAATAGTTATACTGTAGGCAAAGTTGTTGGTTTGATTGTTGACGTGATAAGGAAACGTCTTTCATCTCGTCACATAGGACTACCCTATCGTGATGAATTTTTACTAATAGCGGCAGAATTTAAAGAACGGTGAAATTTTCCTAATTTTGTTGGATGTATTGAAGCAAATATGTGAGATAGTGAAACCAAGTATTACTGTTAAAAACACTTTTTTGCATAGCGTTGCAAGGCCTCGCAGACTCACAATGTCGTTTCATTTTTATAGATGTAGGTGGTTATGGAAACCAGAGTAATGGTGGAACGTCTTCTGCATCTTTTTAGGGAACTTTCAAAACACGTTATCAAAACCCTTGGCATTTCGAGGGAGTGCATCTGAAATACAATTTGTCATTCTTGATTATGACTCTTACCCTCTTAAAACATAACTCATGAAACATTTTTCAGAAAAGGACTGTCACACGAAGAATGAGTGCGCTATTACTGCTTGTCTCGGGCTAGAAGGTGCATGGAATGTACTTTTGGCATTATTGCAGCTAAATGGCGCATACTTGGCAAGGCGAGTTGATACAGAACAGAGAAACCAGAAAAAAATGTTCTAGTATATTTTCTTACTACACGGCTTGGTTATTGACATGAAAGGTTCTTAAACCCCGCAATTTTACAAGAAGCCTTGCAATTCTATAGGTAACAAAAAGCATTTCTCAGCTCTACTAAAAAGTTAAATACATGTACAAAGGAGCCTCAGAACATTCGAAAACTTACTTTAATGGACCTGGTCCAGCGCCACGGCAGAATATTCATGTTTAAAATAATACAGAGAATTAGCATTATTATAAATGGGCTATTAATTTTTATGTTTAAAGTTAGCAAGCTGGAATTTGTAATTTTTTGTTTAATTTTTATTACAGGACAGACCGAAGATTGAAAAATGTTATTGTTAAAATATGTATGCAACATATCACCTTTACAAGCACATGTTTGTCACAAAAATAATTATCATTAATACTGTATAGTATTTTTTTTGAAGTTTTTTAATTTTCAAAACGTCAACATAAAATATTTGGAATTTAAATAATTTTACATAAAATGTTTATAATGTAATTAAAATTTTCGCGGTAAACAATAAACAAAACAAAACGTGTACTTTCTTTCGAATATTTTCCCACGATACGAGCTTCAAATATCTGTTGTGGCAAGCCTTTATTTACCCGTTGATCCCAGAGACACGGTTCATCACGAACAAGTACAGTTAGAGAATCTCCGTTAACAATGTTAGGCCTGTTTAAATTTTCAAACACCATTCCCCGTTCGCTCAACGAGACAACGGAACAAACTGTCGGATTGAAAACAAAACAGATAGATCTGGAGAAGCGACAGCCCTTCACCTCGGGTTACCGGTCCAGTGTAGGTACATCAGTTTTTTTGTTAAATGCTTGTTCAGCGAATGTCTGTTCGGGCAATGACGGTTCTGTGTCCAATGTACCTGCAGCCTTAGTTGCCTGACGCCGATTACTTGTCACCTTGTATTCGTTAACATTGAAACTTATTAATATTTTAATTTGTGAAGACGAATGACAGAACTCTCATAGCGAGAGTGAAGTCAGTAAGGACCTCCACTTTCGTGCACGAGGACGCAGATTCAAGTTTAACAGGATATCTTGAGCTTAGACAGGTAAGTACAATACGACTAACTCAAGGGGTCAAGCAGGAGACTAGCCAGAAACTTGTCTACATAAATAAGCTACGTGACAAGACTAGGCCATATCAGAGATACTTTCTTGAACACGTCTATCACTGGTTACAATGTAATTTATAAGTTCTATCACTTCAAGAAATACAAGTTCGAGTTTTCCCGTAAAAGTGTGTGAAGGTCTTACTAGTAATTATTATTTCGGCTAGTCAGACTGAAAGCACGGTGAGAAATATATATATATATATATATATATATATATATATATATATATATAAGCATAGTATCTGCAAACAACAATTTTCACAACTTACGCCAAACGAATATCCTAAATAAAATCTGACTTACATTCTAATTAATTAACGCAAACACACACATACAGGCATACTTGCCTTTGGCACTTCAACAAACGTTTCACATTGTCAAATCTCAGCCAGGAATCATTTCACTCTAAACCATTTTGTTAAAAAAATTACGTAATATCAACTTCGTGCTGCAGTCTAGTTCTACTTCACCGGAGTTCAATAGAACGATGTAGGTAGTGAGCTAACATCGTCTCATAACATCACTGGTTAGTTCACTGAGAGACATCACTGATAATACGCAGTTTCTATAATTGAACTGGTACAGCAACTTAACGATTACAGAATAGTTGTAACATCGATTCTGAACGTGAACTGCAGCGTTGCTCTGTTTGGGTTTTTTCTTCATTAAAGATTATAGGCTACAACTTGTTGACCAACTACTGTCCCGACTAACGAAGGTCATTACGATGATGTTATTTACGCTTTTACGCTTGTAATGCCGGTCATAATGCCATTAGCACACCAGGAAGATCTGACAACATTAAATCACCATCTTTTATTCTATAAACAGTGACACGAACTTCAATCGAGTATTTTAACAATTTTCTGAGAAAACACAACCAGTAACATACAAAATATTGTATTTTTGTCAATTCAAAATTCAGTTAAATTAAATATTGATATAATTGGTAATTTTCTACGGTTTATTTTCAAAAACTGACATCAGTACGCGTAATAAAATATGGGAGACATTTTAACAGGTACTGCATCCATATAGTAAACCTTGCAATAACCGTTATATTCTGTAACGCGTCCTCCTTGATCGTGCAGGCTCAAGTACACACACACACACACACACACACATGTTGTAATGGTTTTGTGTTTGTACGTGTGAGTACGCATCGGAAAACAAATGCCAAAATGTGATAACATTCATTTCCCTAAATAGGTACTCTTGTCCTAAAATATGTACTGCTGCCATAAAAAGAATGTGTACTGTTGTCGTAAAATATATACTGTTGTCCTAAAAGAAAATGTACTGTTGTCCTAAAATATGTACTGTTGCCCTAAAAGAATATGTACTCTTGTCCTAAAATATGTACTGTTGTCCTAAAAGAATAGGCACTGTTGTCCTAAAAGGATTTACAACCAAATATTATTAATATTTTTGCGGAATTTATAGTAGTATTTTGTACTTGAGAAATGTAACTTACAGTAGCCGATTACACACACTGTACTGTTTTAGCTCCTCAACAGCAAACCAACAAGGACGTTCGACGGTAGTTTGTCACAATGTCAAGATACTACGACGTCGCGCCTTTGCATGCTACGACATTATCTATTTAAGATCTGTGTGGTTCAGTGAACAGGGCAAGATTTGCTCTGTAAACAAATCATTGGAGACAGCCTGGGCGGGCATTTACCCATCAGCGGGCACATTAGCACTAACGATGTCTTAGGGTGGACACTTAATTTACGTATGTATATTTACTAACTGTATAAAATAATCCTGACGCGGGATACAATTATTTTTTGTGTTAGAAAATACAATAATTGTAGCACAAATTACACTCCACTTTTGTACGTAATAAAAGCATTAAACTCCACCACCTCCTCTGCAAAATCATCTCAATGAGGCGGATCACACACGCGCAAACATTAACAACATGAAAATCCTACACGTACACACAAAAGGCCCAAAACTAGACAAGCTTCGACAACTAGCAACGTACATACATAGAAACAACATCCTAAACGAACAGACACAATTTAAATTACATATACTATTTGAAGATATTACACAATACACACACACACACGACGATCTTTCGACGACGGCACCGTCAGCAAAAAGCAGGACGATCAGCGCTCCTAGCGGCAGCATCTGATGAAGCTCGTAACGAGCAACAGCTAGTCCAGGCAGTGAGGTAAAAATTTAATAATTTTTATCTAAAATAATTATGTTCCGCGTTAAAATTATTTTATATAGTTAGTGATAACATCGGATACGTCATGGAGAACAAAATCCGAGAATTGAATACGTATATTTATTTAAGTAACTGGTTAATGTCTTATATGTTTTGCATTTCTTAACGTTACATTAGTTAAAAAATTGATAGTGTATGATATACACAACCTATAGCTGTACCAACTCGCATACAAAAGAAAATGTTACCCCCAAAGCTTGAAGTAAAACTTTTAAAAATATTGATTTCACTTTACTCTTTACATATTTTCGTTATAGTATAATTTGAAATTAAATAAACTGGAAAACATACTAAATGTGGAAATGTCATTGGCATTTCATTTTATAAACTAGTCTATAAGGGATTCTAACTCATCTTGTTTCGATCTGTAACAACCGTACGTGTATTCAGTTTTCGAAGATCCTTTCTTACTTATAGTACACAAGTCTACATTCAGTTTATTAGGTTAGTTAAAAACAAATTAATAAAAAATACTTATTGAAGGTAACATTTGTATCACAGGTTTTATTTTTCTTAAAGCCGAAAGTTGCGCCTATACAACGATAGGACGTTCTCCTCGGGCAACTGAGGACGCCTAATCGTAGAGTAGGAGGAACGTTTGCTGCTAAGAAAAATAAAAACACCTGTTAAAAAAAAGTACTATCTTAACAATGAGCACCATGAAAGAATGATAATAATTAGAAGTGAATTATTAATACATTAGTACTTATATTTATACAAAGTTTTAATTATAAAATACATTAGATAGACGTGTTAGCTTAAAAGGAATTGTATGGTAAACGAAAATTCTGAATTGATTTCTAGAACAGATAGAGTGATAGTGAACTAGATGGCAAGATCATAGAAAGTGTAAAGTTCTATCCAACATTTATCAAGCAACAAAGGAGAAAGGAAAATGCTGTTTAGTGACACTATCATCTATGATACTCCTCTGCCTACTGATTAGAAAGTCATTAAATTATTATTATTACGAAGCATTTATAGAGGCAATAGCTTTTCATTTGTCGCGGTGTCCGATACACTGATACATTGCTGTCTAATTGTTAGTAATTTTCGAATTATCATCTGTGCAAAACTTGTGTACGCAGTAAATGTATATTATGGTAATGTAGACTATTATGGTTAATATACAATGTACATTACAGTGCCATAATATTATTTTTGTAAAGTATTCCAACTTAATTATTTAGCACATTTGAAAAAAAAATTTGTACATTTCCTGTTTGATTTTAAAACTTTTAAACAATGTCTTATAGTTTACACCATCCTGTCCAAAGAAGAAAGATAATTATAAGACAGGTGTCACCGAATTTTGACAACATTCGGCGTCCCGACGGCAATCTTGGTTGGCTATAATTTAGTTCATCCAACTTTAGATATTAACTTTCCTCCGTGTTCTGAATTTTATTGTTTTATTATCTGTACCTGAGAGTTCTTTCTCTTTCACCAATGGAGACTATTCATCAACCGAAATCTTTATATAAATTTTCTGTTGTAGGGTTCAGCTCATTCAGTACCGTACTACTATTACATTCTAAATTTATACTTCTGTTCGTTGTTCATCTATAATTCTTTCAATCATCGAACACTTTCTGGAACACCCCATATGCCACTTCAAGAGTGATTTATTTGAGTTAAGGCAAGCAACTAATATCAAATATATAGTACGATGTGGTATAAATCCCAAGACCCAAGTTTTGAAGGTGTAAGGAAACATGAAATTTGGACATAATTAATAACTATTGTAGCGTGACAGAAAATCCACTACTTATTAATTCATATAAAATAATAAAAATTAATTACACCACATATGTTAATATAATATTGAATGAGATTTAATGAAGTCAAAGGAATAAACCACAATAAAATAAAAATCCTCATTACATTATATAAAAACCACTGTTGAAAATCAAAGAAATTATTAAAAGCAACTCATATTATAAAATCAGGAATTTACCCAGGAAGTTAGGAGCAGTAAAAAAATTAGATAACACAATATCAAGAAGAGAGAATCAGTTTGAGAGTGGTGAAACACCAAAATACCCCAAAGACAAGAAGAAGGAAGAATAAAATTTGTGATCAGGAAGTAAACAATACCCTGAAACCTTTAGCGAAGAGCAAAGTCAGTATCGGTAAATAACTTCGATACTCCAAACTAAACATCAGTCGAGATAACACGAAGTACCTTAGTTTACCCAAGAATGAAGACAAGAAGAAGGAAGACCAGAAGAAAGACAAGAGTGAAGACAAGAAAGAAGATAAGAAGAAAGACAAGAAAGAAGATAAGAAGAAAGACAAGAAATAAGATAAGAAGAAAGACAAGAAAGAAGACAAGAAGAGAGGAAGAAATAGTATGAAAGAAACACCGTTATAAAACCTATTATTAAATACCATCAACCCCAAACCCATAGAGACAATTAAAAAGAAAGTATAACATCCCAAAATCCTATAAAAATGTAATTATTAAGAAATCAAAAGTGTTGTCTAGTATAATAAGAAGTGAACCAACTAAAGCTATTGTGTGATAAAGAAAATAAACAAGTCTTAACAGTCCGTGATTACTAAAGGTCTGGTCTGAGATAATAAGACTCAAAATATCAGAACCACCAGTGAAAGTGAATTTGTGCAAGTGTTTTTGGAAATACAATAAACTTAAAGTTAGTGATACTATGACTTATCAATATGCTATATAACAACTTTTATATTCAATAATACACACCATCATAAAATAATAAAATGGAAGATTTCCAATATTTTATTATTTTAATGTAACTCTGTTATTACAAGACATTTGTAAAAATGATAATAGCTAGAGTATGGGTGGACATGTTTACTGATGAAGGGAATAATAGATAATAATGGTTTAGACCAGAAAGGACTGGTCTGAATAAATTTATATTCATAAGTTTAAATTGTTTAAAATGGCTATTTGTTCACAGCCATGAACTCAATAGGTTTATAAGAATTTTTAGAAAATAAGATTTATATTATGTGTTTAAAATGAATTATGTTTGCCAAATAACAGCATACATACCATTAATAATGTTTCAGTAGGTATGCTGTGTTAATTAAAAAGGAGTTAAATGTATGTTTTCAAACCATGTCAGCAATATGTTCAATCTTAGAATGCTGAATGATGTTCATTATTATTTTTTATATAACAGTAGTATTAATGAGATACTACACCTCACAATGGGTTTGTAAAACGTCTTATTTTCATGTAATAATAACTATGTAAAGTCAGAGGAGGAGTAGGATTAAATTTATTTGAGAAAGACAGAAATGTAAAATTCTAAACTCTAGGCCATTTGATGAATTCACAGAAGCCATATAAACCAGTTAATTCACTTATAATTCCTGTAAATTAGCAAGATTTAGGTAAGGTAAATCAGTTAACCACTACTGTGAATGATCCTATGAGTTAAAGGAATAATAAGGAAATATACCTTAAAATATTGTAAATTTTCAAAATATATAAATTAATTAATTTTAAAGAGCAATGTCAAATTCAGAGATTAACACAAAAAACCAGTTCAAAGGTTCAATTTATATGTATTTAAGGAAAGGAAGAGAAATAGGACTAATTAAAATTTATTATAATAGTATTAATAACAATTAAAATGGCAGAGAAATTATATGAAGGCGGAAACCAATTTTTGAGCCTAGATGTCCAAAAAGAGTGAAATTGGCAATTTCCACAAAATGTCAACAGATATGGACTATAATATATCAATTTAAAAGGAATGAGATGATTAAACCAATGATAAGGTTCATAATTCATGAAAGTGATGAATAAAATAAATAAATTCCATATATAATGTAATTTTGTATCATGTGTATGGGAAATCGAAATATTTTAACAATACTTTTTCAAAGATTAACTGGGCCAGATTTTTCTAACATGAAGGAAGTTAGTTTAGTCTTTTGTTGAATATCAAGCTGAATAGTTGTGTAATATAACGTTCCTTAAAACCGTGTAGAAAATGATAATACGGTTACCTTCTATTATCAGTGAAGCGAGAGTTAAATAAATTAAACACTTTTCTAACTAAACCTACAGGAACGTTAGCGACAATAGTGAAAACTAACACCAAACTTCATTATACTAGTGATTTAAAACAGTAAAACAATATATTTGTGATAATTAACGCTACAAATCATAACCACTTTTTGAGCAGTTAACCCACAGAAGTGAACACATATCAAATAACATAATTAACACAAGTATACACGGAACACCTCTTCAGAACACACCAAACAAACTATTAGACAGATTACACCAGTGCGGGGACATTTCAAACATTTATGAAGGTAATTTTGCTGTGAGATTTTAACACGACGACATTCCCAGTAACCTCGCCATATCTAGGAGCGGCCATCTTTGAAAATACGAATCTCTGCCTTCCACATCGCCTGACGTCATCATCTACATATGGTTTGACGATTCAACTTTCTTAAACATTATATCATGATTATTTAAATATTGTTAAATAATAATTATTGAAATTACTTTAATTGTTAATGTTATACTTTCTCGATCGCCCTTCTCTGACTTTTAATATAATCGCTCCAAGAACCTTTTTTATATAATAATTGTAATAATTTTTTCCACTGTATGAACGAATCGATAATTCCCTGAGACGGAGTCGATAATTGCTCCCAATCGATTAAAAATCGATTATTTATTAAATTTGTTAATAAATCCATTTATTTCAATTGTTTGTATCTATTATTATTTCACATGCTAATTTAAGGTTTATTTATTAATGCAACGAGACTTCAAGAAGAAGAAAATATTTTTTACAGTGATATATTGGACCAGTACGAAAAATCATCAATCGAGTGCTGACCGGAGTTAATCTGATTAACTCCGGACTTGGTTCAGATCTCCCAGAAGTGCTCAATAATTAATGAATACCTTCTTAATTATTAAAATTTTTAACATAACATTAAAACAGGATTATTTCACAATTACAGACATTAAATAAAACATAAACAAAATTTTTTTTTGAAAATTTTATTTTTTTTGAAAAATAAAATTTTTTCTCTATTATCTTATTTTGTAAAGACCGCATACAGGGTCCAACTTGTTGCAAAGTGGCGTCCAACTTAGAGGGCTTGATAATATAAGCCTGGCAGCGGTTAATTAATAGAACAGAAGAAAAATGCAAAGACGAGCTACTTCGAAGAAGAGGGCGGCAGAGGCCGAAAAGGAAGTGGACATGGGGGATAAGGAGGCAACACCCGTGGAAGATCGGGAAGAGTCACTACCCCCGGTGGAACATAAACAACCTGAACCACCAGAGGAACAACTAGAAGTACCAACGCAGACAGTGGAAGTCAATGTCCCAGAGAAGGAGAAATAGAAATCCCAAACAACAGAAGGTCCCATTTTAGACAAGATGATGGAATTGTTCCAATAAATGAATCAGAATATGGAGTCTAAAATAGAAGGAGTGAATAAAAACATAGAATCCAAAATAGAGGATTTGAAGGAAGACAACCATCCATTGAATGAAAAACTAGAGGATTCGAAAGAAGACAACCATTCATTGAATGAAAAACTAGAGGATTTGAAGGAAGACAACCATTCATTGAATGAAAAACTAGAGGATTTGAAAGAAGACAACCGATCCACAAAGGAAGAACTGGGCCGTAAGATAGAGAATACCAACAAGAGGATTGAGGAAACCAGTAAGAAGATGGAAAAGAAAATGGAGGAAGCAAGTAGAAAAATGGAAAGCGACAATCAGCAACTGAAGGAAAAGTTGGAGGAAAATAATCAGAAAATGGAGGAGAAAATGGACGAGAATAATCAAAGGTTGAAAGAAGAACTAAGGGAAGTCAACCAGGAGAGCATGAATAAGGTAGACGAGAGAATAGAGTTGGCAAAAGAAGAGTTAAATAAAAAGATAACAGAGACGAAGAAATCCATAGTCAAGAAGTTAGAACAGGAAGTCGTGGTTGTTAACCAGCAGATCAGGGAAGTGGATGAAAGATGTCGTCAGACAGAAAGCGAAGTGCTGGAAGTCCGGGAGGTAATACATAAAGAGATGACACATGTCAAGGAACAACAGGAAACGAAACTGGAAGAAAACAAGAAATTTGCCCTGGAAGAAATGAATAAAGTGCGGACACATGTAACCGAAAGATGCGACGGCGTGGAAGCCGCTATGACGAACATCACGGGACAAGTGCGTCAGAGCCAGGAGGAGATAGAATTGATAAGGAACAGACCAACTGGTTACAATCATTTCCCAATGTCAGAAAACAGAGAGTGGCTTAATTTCCGGCAGTATAAACGGAAGCCCATGGAATTCTTGGCACGCATAGAGGAATACCTAGAAAAACATAGAGGGAACCGGTGGGTCCAGAACCGGGAAATCCTAGACGAGTCGTTTCGGGAGGTGAATGACCATTGGTGGATGGCCAACCGGAGCGACATCGAAAATTATCAGCAATTCAAGAGCCTCTTCAAGGCGAAATACTGGTCGGAGACGACTCAAAACTTGATAAGAGATAATATATGCCACGGCCACTACAAACCACAAGTCGGTGGTTCGATGACAGCATATTTCCTCGGCAAGGTATGTATGGCCAAGCATTTAGAACCGGCCATACCTGAGGAGTGCCTAATAAATAAGTTGTCATATCATTATGACGAAGAAGTAATTCGTGCGAGGAGGGGCAGCCAAATAAAAACAATCCAGGCAATGACCGAACTCCTCGAAAACTTCGAAAACGAAAACTACTACCAACAGAGCCGGAGAAGAAATGATGGGCCCGAACCAAGGACGTATCCGAACAACAACCAGGGTGCGAACAACACCAACACTGGGTACCAAGGAGGCCGGGCATACCCGCAGAATAATAATTTTAACAATAATAATAACTTTATCACTACTAATCAAAATAATAATAATAATACAGGTCCAAAACAGGTGAACCCGAGTCGACCCTCTAATGGTTATCAGGGTAACAGAAATCCCTACCCTCATAACCAAAATAGTCAGAGAAGCCCCAATTATGGTAATGATCGTTACCATAATAATAATAATCGTGCGGGTCCAAATAATGGTAATCCCGTTAATAATAGGTTTCCCCGCCCACGAGTGAATTTCATACGAGCCACAGATGATCGACAGCGAAGATACAACAACAATCGAAGAAACAGCTACCGTGGATATGAAGACAGGCGGAGGAGCCTAGAACGGGACCAACCAAGGTACTATCCGACGAGAAGGAGTACTAGTTTAGACGATGCTGAACGGAGGTCTAACCACGAACGACCGGAAAACCATATGACAGATCGACAGGGGCCCACTCTAAGCATCCCAAATGATGCTTCAACTAGTATGGCACAAAGGAACAACGATGTCGAGCCTTTAAACGGGCACAGGCAGTAATAAATCGCCAGAACCCGTTACTGCTCCTAAATACTGGGTATAATCATAATAATGAGTGTAATAGTATATATAATAATAATCGTATCACAGTCATAGGGTGCAACTACCTAAAGGACATCCGACATGAGTTATTGGAAGAGGATAACAGTAATCCCTCCAATAACTTTAATGACGAAATAATACATGTCAACGCAGAGGTAGAAGGCATCCCAGCCAAGTTGATGATCGATACTGGTTCGAACGTGTCAATCATAAGTACGACGGAGTTGGAGAGGATACAGCGAATCGGGCGACTACAAATAAAGTTCTCGACATCCTGAACAACCAGTACTTCCCAACCGTCGGAAAACCAGTGTCGATCATAACCGACCACGGAACACAATTCAAGGGGAGGAAATGGCGGGATACACTGCTGTCGATGGGGGTTCATACCTATAAGACTTCGGTATACCACCGAGCAGTAACCCAGCCGAAAGAGTCTTGCGAGAGGTGGGGCGCCTATTAAGAACGTATTGCCACGATCAGCAGAGGAGGTGGCAAGAATACTTGGAGGCCACTGAAGAATTCCTCAACCTGGCATACCATCCAGCCATAGGAATAACCCCATACTCCGCCATGTACGAAAGACAACCCCCAAGGGAGATCGAGGAAATATTGGCGTTCCCCAGAGAGCATAAGTATATATTTAATAAAGTTCAATTTCATAATAAAGTGGCCGAAGATCAGGAGAAACGGCGGAATAAATACAATAAAAGCATGGGTAAGATTATTACTTATACCGTTGGAGAGAAGGTGTTGTTGAAGAATAGGGAATTACCCAGTTCCTTAGAAGGGATAACAAAAAAATTATTGCTTCTGTACACTGGTCCCTATATTGTCTCTAAGAACAATAACAACAACACGTACGAAATTAAGGAGATGGGTTCAAATAAAGTTAAGGGTGTCTTTAACCAGGCATCCATAAAGAAATTTTATGAATAATAACCCTCAAAATTCTAAAAATAATGTAATACCAAATTACATACAATCATTTAAAAGAAACATTTTGGAAAGAGAAGAAAAAGAATTTAGAAATCAACTAAATTCAAAAATAAGGTAATACCACATTACATACAATTATTTTAAGAAAAACTATTTGGAAAGATATAAGAAGAAGAATTTGGACTTAATAATCCAAATTCCAAAACAATTGTAAGATCACCTTACATACCAAGCATTTGAAGAAAACTTTATAGAAGGATAAAAGGAATAGAATGAAATAATTCAAATAAATTCCAAACAAGTGTAAGATCACCTTACTAACAAAAAATTTGAAAAAACTTTATGACAAGAATATAAAAGAAGAATTTTGACTCATCCAAATTTTAAAAAAATGTAAGACCACATTACTAACCAAGTATTTGAGAAAAACCATTTGGCAGAAATATAAAAAGAATTTTGAATTGAAAACAACTAAATTTAAAAAGAAAGTAAGTCCACCTTACATATTAAATATTGAGAGAAACATTTTGGGAAAGAGAAGAAAAAGAATTTAGAATCCATGTAAATTCTAAAAAATAAATGTAAGCCCACATTACATACAAATTATTTGAGAAAACTTTATGGAATAATATAAGAAGAATGAATTTTGAATTGTGTATAAATCAAGTTTCCAAACCAAGAGTAAGTACAACTTACCGACCAATTATTAATAAAACACTTTGGTGAAATAAACAGAAGAGATTTAATTAAAACTTGAAATATTTAAATACAATTTAAATACAGGGTCCAACTTGTTACACTATTCATAAAGCAAAGGGTGTTTGAACAGTGAGATGTCGCTAAATAACTATGTTATTAAGAATTTACATGCTTCATTTAGCTACATTTCGATTCCAAATATCATAGATAGGTACAGACAAAAACCAAGTTTTGCTGTAGATAATATTAAATTATGTAAATATTCAAAATCATTATTGTAACAAGTGATCGCTATCGAATTCATTGAGTCTAGAGCATAAAGCACATAAAGAAATTAGAATACAAAAATTTAAAAAAAACTGATAAGAAGAATTATAATTCCGTTGTACATCATGAACCGACACAACAAGCAATGGAAGAATATAACATGAAAATTGTGTAATATACTTCTATATAAGCAGAGCAAGGGAACATATAAAATGATAGGCTACAAACTTTTAAAGGAAAATCAATTATCGTGTAATTTATATAAGACGATATAAATGTAATTATTAATATTATCATTTTAATATTTACGTTGTCATTTTAATAGAAAATATTACGCAAACAGAAAAAATATTCATGACTTCGATTCTGAATTAATTTTATAGTGGATTTAGATTACTCTAAACGAACAAGTGTCATCATTTTAATATTAATTTTTCAGTTATTTAAATACGAAAAGAAACACAGCAAAGCAACTGTCAAATCAATTTATCTGACGATTACGTAACGTTATTAGTGAAAGGCAGTTTTGGACGCTGACAGCAACACCAGGAGGTGCCGGGTGTGTGCGCGCATATCAGGGCCAATGTCGATCGACGTTGCACTGCAACAAACGTTTGTTTATAATACGAGTTAGCCGCGCAACACGTCTAATTATTCTATCGTAGTGCCTCTTACTGCAACCCAGTTCTGTCAACCTACTTCAGCGTAATACAGTGCTGCCCTTGTACCGTAGCACATCTCCCCGTGACGTTACACACCATTTAACTGAAAAGTATTTGTAACTTATCTTTTCGATGTTGTAGGTCCTAATACGATGATGTCGAATTAATAATAAGCATGCACGGTATTTTGGTCTTCCTGGGCCCACCAAAGGCCGTTCTGGATGGTGGTTCGGTCGTGCCCCCCCCCCCAAACGACCACTACACCACAGTAGATAGAAAGTGATAAAATTATTCATGATTGTAATAAATAATAATTTTTAATCGTACACCTCATTTTCCTTGTTTCTGTTCGTTTCCTTTTATGCATAAACGTTTATTTTTGAAGTAAGAATTTCATGTACTAATCACTTAGACAGTTCATCTTTTTCCATTTTGCAATCCTCTTCATTGTCCTATTTCTCGCTATGGTCACTGTCGTATCATCCGTCCAATTCCGAGCCGAGGCTGTCCGTTGCTTCTTTGAGGCATCCATATGTTTCCAGAGGATAGGTGGCTAACCTTGTCCACCTACCCTCTTCCTTTATCCGGAAGTGGTATCCAATGTGCCACTCAATCCACAGGCGGACTTACTTGTGTGAGTTTTCATACCTCACACAAGATGCAAAAACTAGGGTTTACAAAAGCACAATACATCCAGTAATATTCTATGCATAAGAGACCGAGCCAGATACAGCAACAACTCAAAGTAAACGACAAACTATAGAATGACTATATTACGGAGGGTACTAGGAAAGTCAAGGTACTATAGGTTCCCAAACAATAGTATAAGAGAAACGTCGTATTTGCAACGTTCTTGCACATACTTCGAACAAAATCTACTAAAACATCTCTCCCAAACATTATTGTATCCTAATAAGATTCAGTGCCATATTGTTAGCCTCATGTCTCAAACCTAAATTGTAGATGCCAAAGCAGGAAATTTAACTATTTAAAATGACTACAGAATTGATCACTGAAAATCATACATATGTATGTTTTAAAAATAGATTTGATGATTGTGTAACTAATAATCATGAATTTCAACGAAACATTTTAAATTTATTTTAAGATGATGTAGCCTATACCAACAACTAAGTCGGCTGCTGATTAAATATATTTAATATTTTTTGTTGTCAATATTAGGCTACTATATTATTACTAAAAAGAAGCGTATCATATAATTGCAAATGTGGATCTTACGTAGAGAATAATCATCTGATTTACACGAACAGGCTTACAAATAGATAGCCGAAGTTAATTTACTGCTGTTCATAAAACGTCATGCTCGTTTCGCCTAGCCAGTTGTGAAGACTTCAGTATACTGGTTATGTGTATGCTGCCCAGTTGTAAAAAATGTATTCATTAGACCCAGTCTGAAGAACTGAAAGTCAAAGTGCGAGCAGAACTTGGCACGCTCAATCGTCCTAGTTACCACATTTCGAATTTCTCACATTTTGGAGGTGTAGCTTTCTTAATGATTTAAATCATCGGTAGAGTTCTTAAAACAACTGTTTCTAAAATATCTAAAAACTATAAATATTCTATACAATTATCTCACTTCAGAATCAAGAAGTTATTACAATTATTAGTTTAGATCCTTATTTAAGTTATTAAAAAATATTTCAATATTATATGTTGAAAAAAATTTCTATGAGCAGCCTTCCCTCTGTAACACGGTCCTGTCAGAATTCCTTATTACACTTCCTGATTATGTCACTGATTTATTACTTTTCTTGACTTAAACTTTTGTTTGTTCCCACACAGTTCATTTGCAACCGAAATCAAAGTGGCACTGCATAGACCAAATCAGTTCAATTAAATTCACTAACACGTACATTCAGACAGATACCCTGTGTGAGGCAATAATGTTGTAGTCTCATTATGTTTGTGTAATTTACTATCGAACGTGTTGTTGATAGTTCCACCTTGGAAAAAGAAAACTGTTAAAATATCTTCACAGGAGTCTCGGATGTTGGATGGAGTTTACGGTACCGGACTACAAACGGCAAGAATACGGAAATAGCTGCAAGTCGTGGAAGAGGACTTAGGAATATAGAAATCAGAAAACTGAGGTGCCAGGCAGAAAGAAGATGTGAGTGGAGACGAATAGTGGAGAAAGTAAGGTTCACGTTTTCGAAAGAGGAGAGAAGAAGAACTTGTTTTCGAAAATATACTAGTAGACTCCATGAGCTGCATTATTTTGAACGAAATACATTTATTATTAAGTAAATTTCAATACTAAATCATTTTTCAATTATCAAAAAAATATAAACCCCGATCACTCTAGGACAACTAACTTTTAGTAAAATAACAATTGGAAAGCAGACAATCATAAATAACCACTAAAAATTGCAAACTACTGCACTGATTTCTTAAAATTCATATCCATAAATGACAAATAAATTTAATCCAAGCTTTTATGTTTATGTATGTTTCCATAGATATCTATATACCTATTTCTAATACTTTTCTCAAATATACATAACTGATAATGATTATGTTACTAAAAAAATTGTTTATGTATGTTCGCCGATTTATGTGATACGCCGATTTTTTTTTGAAAGGGTATGTTCCTGCGATGGTCCCGTAGTATTGGACCAGCACTGAGCCAGTACCAGCTGAATACTGTATTTTATACTTACACTCGTGCTTCGAAAATTCAATAATAAACTGGGATTACTGCGTTACTAGGGTTACGTTTGCATTATTAGCTTTTGTTATTCTCAAATTACGATGTGAAACTGTTTGAGTTCCTCAATGTTACTAGGGTTACGTTTGCATTATTAGCTTTTGTTATTCTCAAATTACGATGTGAAACTGTTTGAGTTCCTCAATACTCACAAAAAGCATACAGCACGATACACGTCTGGATGTTGTTTTGTGACCCTTTGGCCCTCTAGCATATGAATCAAGTAATTACTTGATTATTTAATAACTTTTAAATAATTACTTTTAATTAAAAGTACTTGACATCTCTCTATTCTGTGCATGCCAAAACTACTGAAAATAAATTAACAGTAAGAATCCGATAATTGTGACTTTCGAAAAAAGCGATCAAACGATTTTTCAAATTTGGAAAACCTTCCTTATTTTGATTCACCAAAATGCCCATCAATAGATATATCAAAACTTTCAAATTAATCCAACAATTATTAAAATATAACCATGACTGAAGGTCCGTCATCGCTAGATACTCCTAATTTTGCTCTTGAGTATTAGGATTTGCTCGCAGTGGTATGCATTCTCTATAATACCTATAATCTGCTATAACTATGTAAACTATGCCACTTTTATTCCAAGTATTTGGATCTAATAACAAAAAAGCTTTACAACCAATTGCTGCCAGTATACTGTTTACTAGGTGAATCTATGTTGAATCGCTCATCACCTTCATGAAATGAACCACGTAAAATCGACATGTTATTGTTTATAGTTACATATTTATTTAACTCATCAATAAGTGCTTTGATGTTCCTTTGTTGGATCTTTTGAGTCTGTACGTGCACGTCATCTCTGTATTCCGCATTTTCTGTCACCTGGACTATCTCAGAAATATTGTAATTCAATACACTGGCAAAGTTGGGTCTAGCGTCAAGATATAAATTGTTATGATTTAATAACCAATGAAGTCCAATTCTTAGTCGTTCAGTATTTATTTGGAATTCTCTGTGCTGCTGCAGATTTTCGTGACTTTCTGCTGTAATTACTAATCCTGCATTACACAAAGGTAATGGCAGTTGTTCAGCAATTTCTACGACGTTTTGAGCAAATAAACTAAATGCCCTTTACACCAATTTTGGCTAAATCTATTTTGTACCTTCATGTTCTTTAAAAATATAATTATTCTTTTTAGCATATGTTGCTGTATATCCGATAAATTCTTCAATTCTGCCGGTACAGGCTTGACGTTTATTTTTTTCCAAAGCACTTGACAAGGAACTTTACGGTTCTTTATATTGCTAGAGCAACGAGTATATACCACCACATTAGACAGTTCAACTAAATCACTGAATAGATCAGCAGGGGACGACGTTTCAAGTTTACAACGCCGCCTTGGGTATAATAATTTTCGACACACAGCACATGGAACACCAGCGAATTCACTTATTGATGACATAAAATTATCTTCATTTAAATATAATTTATTATATGATTTATAAGTTATAAATATGATTTATGAGTTATAATTTTCACCCATGTTTTCTAAGCGTGTGTTCTTTGCTCGTCCGTTTTGTTTTGTCTTGCTTTCCGATTATGTTCCCGTGCTGCCGTAAAACTTTCATTTCGTTCATGAGGAAACTGATCATCCATACGTTGATGAATCAAATGAAGGCGATGCTGGCGCTGTTCATCTGACTCATGATCCAATCGATCACGAATCAAGCTGAGTGTATGCTCACGCTGATCGCTTCATTCGTTGCTCAAAGGTTCACGGATATAATTGAGGCAGGATCAGTTTTTGCAGTAGGCGACTCTTGAGATGATTTAGAAAGCATATAATCTCTCATTTGCAACAACCTAACTTATTGAACAGCATAAGTCTCTTTAGAACGTGGTTTAGCATTTCGCTGAGCATACTTTAATGACGAATTTTTTTCTGTTTTTTAGATTCCTTAAACCGATATTTTCTCGTAAATGATTCATCTTTCGTTCGTCTGCCCATAATTTTAAATATTCGTTTTATTAGATACAAATTTTATTTATGAAAAAATAATGTAACTAATTATGTAAACAAAATTACCAAATTAATACTAAAAATTTAAAAATAAACATTTTTGAACAAAAATTAAACCAACTTAAAAAAAAGGAAAGTATTTAACACACCTGAAGTTATATTATAAAAAGCTCTAAAAAGTAAAAAATAATTTTTACATTCAACGCTATGCAGTTCTTATTTGTATCGTGTAAGAAAATCTTTTTCTTTATATTATTACAAATCACAACGTCCTATTATTATTTATTACATTATTCCTAAAAACACAACTTCATAAGAGTAAACGAAGCAAAAATTATAAACTTTATTATTATATTTTTCGATAAACCCTCTACTCACATTACTCATTTTTACAAAGAAAAAGCTCATTAAAAGTGACCCGTTTTTAAACTGAATTGCAAATTACGCAACTTAAATGATAGATTAATTAAATTAAATTGATGGTTTGACGGCAGTTGCCCCAGTCGGCAAAGAGTTAGTTTTGCAAGTTAATCCCAACTGTCATCACATAAAATCAAATAACAAGAACCAAACAAGAATCAAATAGAATGTTACGACTGGGCAGAATTAGCAGACGTCACTGGTGTAGAAAGTACTTAACAAAGAATAATATTTAAAAACTCCATTACAAAATTGTACAGTTTATGTTTAGATCTATAAACAACAGGTACCGAAAAAAATGTTGTTATTGCAAAGCACAGAATACAGTAAAATATATTAATTTACATTATCACGTCTTCAGGTTGGAGGACTGGAGGTCTGTGAAGTCTGTAAGAGTGTTAATTGTTTCCACGAGTGTTTCGATGGGGAAGCGTTTCTCAGATTACAGAATTACACTGACAGCAAATAAACGATTAGGAGTATACTATAAATCATGATCATCCAGCCAAAAATACTGACCCTGACATTACGTGCACACCAGACATGAACTAATTACGACGTTTATAGAATCAGAGAACACATGGCCAGATTTCATCATGCCCACATATAAATCAAACTGTTCTGCCGATCGTACGTATAAATCAGGCCGTACCCAGAAGACGACCTCGACTTCAAGCACAATCTCGGATCACTGTTTACTAATAACATCACGAATTTCGTTCACGGCTATCAGCGAATGATGTACACTCATCTGTCCGCATTTTTAGGTTAAATGTAAATCTCTAATTAGCGAAACCAATCCCAACGTGTTGATCTCTTTCTGAGACTATCCAGCGTTCGTTTGCACAGTAACGGATTGGTCGTGGGAGGTGGTTTCTTTCTGCGTCTTGCAATAACCTTATATATACGATCACAATGTCCGCATACTCTCGGCATGATAGTATGTATCCTTTTTTTACTCTTTCGTAAGAACTTTCTCTTTCTATATCGTTTACAATTGTTATTCTTGGCGTTCCTCAGTTTTAAACAACTTATCGTTGTCCCAAAAAGGCATTTCCTTCCTGACCAGTAGAATGTTTTTTATTTGTATGTTTCAGCATTATCTCCACACCACTATCTGCAAATACGTTTACATAACTAAAACATGACTACCAAAGTTAAATTTTAACCTTGCGATTTCAACGCGTATATCTTTAGTATTAATATGTATAGGCCTACGTTTTGATCGCAGCGAACAAATTCAAACGTTTAGTGAAGTGGGTTGTGTGAGAACTCTGTGTTTTCTTTTCTTGTACAATTGAATTGCCTTTTTTCTAATTATATAATTTTAGGGAAGAAGAAGAAGAAGAAGAAGAAGAAGAAGAAGAAGAAGAAGAAGAAGAAGAAGAAGAAGAAGAAGAAGAAGAAGAAGAAGAAGAAGAAGAATTTTATTGGTTCGAATTCACTTTAAAATTTAAACTGCTTTGCATTAACGACACAACAGAGAAATATTTCTAATTTAGATAAAAATCTTTTTGTAATGTTTCTATCTTCAAGTTTTTTAATAAGGATATTATGTTATATGTCCATAAGGAGAGAGATGTAGACCATGATTTTTCTATGGGCGTGATATGATTGATGTTGAATGAAGAGGGGAAGGGGGGCATTGATGATGGTAGTAAAAGTTTCACCAGTCGTATCCTATTTTGTATATTACATGCAGACCGCTAGCGAGTTGTACTGTTTGCTTGCAGATTTTGCCTATAAGACTCCATTGGTGATCTACTCAGTAACTGACTTGACTACACCATTGTGTTCAATTAATGAAATTACCAGTGTTTCAAAAAGCCTTACTTATATTTGTTTTATGCTGATAATAAATTTATGTTTCGACCTGTCAGTATCACATGTTCACTCAAAGATCATTATCACAATAATAATAGTAATAATAATAATCATCATTATTAGCATCCTAGATGTATGATAACGTACATTTTGACAACGTAATCATTATCAGTAGTTAACGGTTAGAGATAAGTTTTGTTACCAAAGTTGATGTTAATAAAACTAATACTATATTTTGAATATTATATAAAACTACAAACACGTGCATAAAACTACCCCAGCTGACTACTCGCTCTAAGTTAGACGATGATAACGTTTTCTGGTACCTGGAGTGTTTGTTTAAAAATCAAGCTTTATGTAAATGATACCACCTTGTTTACGATTTTGCTGAAGTCTAATTTACATGCAAAGAAAACGTAGAACGGTCAAGTTCATCATACCAGAGTCTTTGCGGTTTGGCCAGATATTTTGTTGACCTCTCATCCGGTTCAGCTTGTAAACAACCGGTATTCTGACTCTGACACCTGTTACACCCTACACAAATTCCAGTTTTGTTTATGTCTACGTCCAACCAAAAAAGTTCTACTTACATACTTTTCGTATTTTGTCGTTTATTGTAAACATGAAAATTAATAAATATATTCATTATACAGTATCAACATTATTGTACCAGTATTAATCTAAGATAATGTCATGTCTAGAGCAGAAATCAAATGACGGCTTATCCTGTAATTTCGTATGGTTGAAAGATTTCCGTTGTCATATTGTACAGCATATTTGTATAATAGAAAGCGGAAATTTTCAGCTTGGAATAAGATCAGTTCTACAGTTTATTTCGTAAGGATCTTACAGTGAGAGAGATTTTCGTTTCCCAGTAACTATGAGTCACACGCATAATACCCAAACTGCAGATACACGCCTTGACCTCTACTATTTATATAAACACTTAGTGATATATATAAATTAAGTACACGCGAGTTTAGTTGCCCACACTATGGTAGAATTTGTGTGCTTCAATGTGCATGCCGTTGGTGGGACTGTCCCCACAGCGTGCTAGGGGGCTCGGCATAATTACGAATGTAGCAAGTGATGGAAAGTGGGAACAAACAATTTAATCTATAATATAGCCAGAACTAGAACACACCCGCGGCGCCTGTTGTCTTAACATGTATCTTGAATACATATATGTTAGGTTCTTAAGTATGTTACGAAATTCATAGTTTGAGTTTTTAAATAATTATTTTGACTCTACTGTGCCGTTAGGAATATAAGTAAAAACATATTAAATCTGTTTTACTTATAAATAAATAAAACATAAAAAATAAATAAAAATAGGGTTGTCGGTACCAGATGGGGCCGTGTGTATCCACATACCGGCTTCTCCCCTTCACTTCAAGAAAGGTTATTTTTATGGCCGCTAAAAAGGTGCATCTATTGTTAATAGGGTTTTACGGTAGACTCATTGCCATGGCCCCGTCCAGAGGATTAAGTGGCACTTTATTCCGTTACATGTAACTTTAGTTGGATCAAAAATATTCATTTTATCATTATATAATGGTAACAGCCCATTATGTAATAATAATAATAATAATAATAATAATAACAATAGTTCTGAGTATGGATGTTCGTGTCACTGCGGCATAAGTTCAGAGAATGGTTACCGTAACTTGCAAATGAGTGTAACTTTACTTTGTAGAGAATTGTAGCCTCTCCACATGTCCGTAATTATCGAAGTTCCTGGCTGAACGTTTTCTTCAATGACGTCCATCAAAGTGTTAGCATACCGATTATTTACAACTTTCAGGAAGCATTTTTTACTCCTTCTGTCTATTCCACCGATTACCTGTCTATTCCATCCTTCATCACTCGACCCCTGTTATACTTTCCCTTGTCAAACGCACTCTCGTCTATATCCACTGTTTCACCAACACCACCAATTTTTGTAATGTTCTCCAGCAACCACACAGTTAATATTTTCCGAAACTCGGAAATTAATTTTCTGATCGTTTTCGCATTTAATTCGGTTTCTTTTGTCATTATAGAAATCGGATATTTAAGAATCCACGCAAATAAAATGCACAACAAAGATTCTGGTGGAATCCGTGCTATGCCAAAAAACGTATTGTCTCGCAGATTCTTTTTTGATCTTTTTTGATTATTATTATTATATTATATAATATAATTGTTGCACTGTTATGAATATGTAATAATAAAATTAATGTTTTCGAAACAACTAAAGTTGCATGCGACAAAATAAAATCCCACTTAATCCTCTGGACGGGGCCGTTGCAACGAGTCTACTGTAAAACCCTCTTAACAATAGACACCTTTTTAGTTGCCATAAAATGACCTTTCTTGAAGTGAAGGGGACAAACAGGTACGCGGCCCCGTTCAGTACCGACAACCCAAAACATATTTACAAACAAATAAATTTTATTTACACTTATAAATGTATAGATTATGCAAATTTATCAATTGCATAAATTAATTGAATTTTTAATTATATAAATTTTGCTTGTTGTCCCGCGTTGGCACCATGTACAAATATAATACTTTGTTGTACACTTAGTTTGTTATGCCCCACGTTCTTTGGGAGCCATGTACAACTTTAATGTGCCACGCGTTGATGTATGTCTCTAATTGCATAAATTAATTGAAATTATTAATTAAATAAATCTTTCTCTTGGTTACAATTATCTACTAGAATTTGCTTCCTCGTGTCACGCGTCGGGGCACCATATACAATGTTATATATTTTATGTAAACTTATCTGCATCGATTAGTTAATTGATTTTAATTAGGTAGCCACCCCAAGTTTGGGTGGTCATATACGACTTTATATTTTCTGTGAAGTTTTGAGTGTAAATGTTAATTGTTCAAATAACTAAATTACCTTGTTTACAATGATTGACGTTTTACTACAGATCTTGTTTACTGCTCCAGGACGGGCATGCCATATATGATGATACACTCTGATATCACTGAGCTTTAATACGCCCCGCGTTCTGGAGCACCATATGTAAACAGGTGTTTTGGGTGAATAACAATTATGTGACTCAGACACTATTAAATTTTGTGAACAATACAAATTTATTATATGTTTTCAATGTCATTTAAATCCTGAATAAAGTTAGCGTTTCTATACAACATATTAAATACACAATGCTGTTATATTATCTCTAACGTTTATGAACATCTACAAATCAATAAAGGTTAATTAATGACCATATAAATTTCAATATATCCTACTCT
This sequence comes from Magicicada septendecula, assembly GCA_034769895.1. Lineage (NCBI taxonomy): Eukaryota > Metazoa > Arthropoda > Insecta > Hemiptera > Cicadidae > Magicicada > Magicicada septendecula. The sequence continues at coordinate 203,856,784 of CM068371.1, forward strand.
ATGGATTCATATTTCTCAATTTGCGTTACTTTTGAGCAATTAAATATATGTATATTCAACTCAGTGGCAAGTTCTTTTTGAGTGGCAGGACAGTGGCAACCTAATCTAATGTTACATGAATGATAATAATTTACTTGGTGTCTGTATCCAAATTGCGGTGATTAACTGCGTAGTACCTCTCATTCTGCGACGAGGTCCAGGCTGAAGATACGCCCATTAAATTACACTTGACACTCCGTCACGACACTATTTGTTCCACATTTCATTCGGATACTCGCATGAGCGATAATGACTAATTGCGTTAACTCGAATATTACTTCCTTGTCTAAAACTCTTTTGCGTGTAGGTTCTTTGTCACTCTCGATGTACGCGTGCAATAGTTTATGCTTTGTTAACTAGAGCGATTGTACCATTTATAATGTATTCACTATGCAAATATAATTGGTTTTATTTGCATTTCAGTAAGTTAATTCGTGGCACAATCTTACTATATTGTCTCATGTCACTTATGTCACGGTAATGTGATATTGTCAATACCTTATCACTCGTATTCGATTCATAAAAACGAGATTTTTATGATCACAAAGTCTGATCGTACTTAACTCGACATTGTCTTAGTATTTAGTCACGTGTTAGTTCTACAGTTTTACATAGTTTCTGATACACTCCCGAACGATCTCTCTGCTTGTATCAATACACTTTACTACAGTCCATCTGAAAGACTCTGGCTGGTTTATACCGAAATAGAATTGACTGACAAAAATTAGAATACGACCGAACTGAGACTGAACTCAAATTTAAAATAGACTGAACTCTCCAAATCGACTGAACTGAGATTTTAAAATAGACTGACTGACCTCTTCTTCTCTGCGAACACCTTATTTTATTACTTCAGCAACACGACTCCCTCCACGGATATCATACCCTTACCACAATCACTGTCATGATTGGTTTCTCGCATCAGATTCTGCGAAGGCTCCTCCTAGATACTCTGGCTGGGGTCTCTAGTCTACTTCCCATTAGCTCTTCACCCTTGTCTCCATGTTGACGTCTTCTTAACACCCGCCTTTTGCCGAATTCCTTGCTCCTGATAGGTCAGCCAAGACCCCTCTCTAAAAGTCTTGCTGTCCACACCACCTCCCCGTATGACGACGGACCTAATTACACGGTTGTCTGTTATGTGATTGTCTTACGTTCCCTAGTGTCCTTTCTAAGCGATTTCCTTTCCGCACATGTGTGTACCATAACCCGGGTGTGCCGAATCGCCGTATTGTCCTCGACTTCCCTTGTTACGTTCACACGCTGATGGTGGTCATCTTCCAGGAACTAACATCTGTTCTGCAGCCCTACAAGATGCTCCGTATGTCGTGCCAGTAAGCAAGTTGCCCGCTGTGCGGCTATGTATGTCCTTTTTGTTCTTAATTGCATCCGCTCTTAGACTGCTTTTGTGGAAAATGTTATGTCCATGTGCAGCCGCTAACTCACACGTGTATGTCGAAAATGTTGACGTCCCCTTAGTACACGCTTTTTCGGTAATTGTGACGAACTGACACCGTCTTTTGTTTCTTTGTTATTGTCGCCACTTGCGCTTATGTCGTTCATCCACGTCCAACATCTGTTGTGTGCCAAGGCGTTGTCTTTCTTAAGTCATTGTCTAACGGCGGCCGTTTGGCTATACCATGCATCACTCTTGACATTTGACGCCCGCTACAGTGCCGTTTACTCAAAAAAAAACTCTCTACTGTAATTGCTTTACAGAGTCCCCAATTTGGGTTCATTGATGAGTCCCGAATCAAGGAATCGCAAATTAATGCCCTTGCTGAAGTTTCATCAATGGTCAATCTTCATTGAAAAGAGTGTAGCCACCAAAGATCATCTTCCACATGAAAGAGTGTAGCGTTACTTACCCTTTCCTTCCCCCATTTTCAACACTGTCTGTCATTATTACACCACTGTCGTTCATAACCTCGATACTGAATTTATTGCTCGCTTGTTTGAGATTATGAATCCATTTACAGATTTTCTATTACTTAAATGGTTAAGTTAATATTCATTTACATGTTCTATATCTACAAAATTCCTTCTTTTTAGGGAAATAAAGTAAAAAAATATTCTTTTGTTGCTAACTAGTTATCACATTTTTTTTTCGTTTAAGTTTTTAGTATGCATTACTCCTAAATAATCTATTGGCTAAAATTTACATTTTGTTGACAAGCGTTCTACCAACTTGGTTACAACAAAAGAAAACACAATAAGCTTACGTTTAAATATCTTGATAACCTATTCACTCCAATTATCCTTGGTTAGATTTTCCAAAGATTATATTACAATTTGATTTACGCTAAATTTTACACATATAAACATTAATAATGTACTTCTTATACGTATCAAAAAAAAATTTTCTTCCCCTAAAATTCTACAATTTCTCAACAAAATCTCATTTCAATTGAACAAAACCTTATTTACATTCCCCTTTTATTTGAACTTAACAACTATCACACTATAATTCTCATTAAAGTTTCTACGATTACACAATTTATAATAAATGATTTTTTTTTCTATTGTACATTCTTGTAATTTATTACTGCTTGTTGTACATTCCAATAATTTATAGCTAATTATTTCAAATGATTAAGTAACAAACCTTTGTTTACTTTCTCCTATCGATTACTATCTTATCACGTACATTATTCAAAATTTTACCATGAAACAAGACAATTAAAATTTTTACAAATTAGTCTATGATTTCACTACTAACTATAACACAATGACATAGTTCTTGATTTATTTACAAAGACAATTCTATCTCTTAGCTAAGCAAACTTGAATGGTTTGTTTTATTACCGTTAGAGGCATTACGCATTCCTCTAACTTCTCCCCACTTAGCCGTTGAGTAATTTGCCTTATCCTTCCTTTACGTAACATAAACACACGTCTTGTCCTTAAATAATTTGATGTATTATTTATCACGTTGATTTCTTTCTTTAATCTCTTTCCTTTCGGGAATGATATGCTTTTAATTGTCTTATGTTAAATTTGCCGCGGACCTTCTGTTCATCGCTGCATTCAACCAAGATATATGTAGCTTCCCCTAAGACCTGTTTCACCTTATAGGGTCCACAATATAATTCACAAAATTTGTCAATTTTCTTCTGCATGGCATCCGATTGGCAATATGTCCTTACCAATACTAGATCTCCCAATTTAAATTTGGTAATTTTGTTATCCTCGTTCATTTTCTTTGCGTGTTTCTCTCTCTTCAGCTTCATTTTCACAAAGATTTGGTGGTTGTCCGTTATACTATGTTCATGTATCTCTTGGTTTAAGTATTTTTCCCAAACGCGTGCTGGTCTCCTACCAAACTGCGCTTCGTATGGTGTTACTTCAATGGTGTCGTGATACGTTTCATTAATGCAGCTTTCAATTGTTGTAATAAAACGTGACCACTTAGTGTGTTGTTCGTCGACGAATATACGGAACATGTTTCCTAATTGTCGATTAATACGTTCGGCAAGGTTGGCGCACGGGTTGCGAATGGCAGTGTACTTCGGTTGTATTTGAAGTTCACTCAATCCTTTCACCCATTGTTTCGATGTAAACTGCGTCGCATTGTCTGTTAATATTGCTTTCGGTTTTACAACTTCTTCGATGTATTGTCGGACTCTCCTGATGGTTGCGGCCGTTGTTGCCCTTCTCAACGTGTATAACTTCACATATTTTGTAAAGTTATCAACCATGACGAAGATGTATTTTACGCCACCCGTCGATACTGGTAACGGTCCGTAATAATCACCGCTAATGAGTTCTCCTTTCTCTGATGGTAAAATTGGTATCGTTCCGCCAAACAGATTCCTATTTTGGCTATCCTTGCAACGTTGACATTTGTCACAAGTTTTTACGTACTCTTTAATTTTCCTTGACATTTTGTCAAATGTGAAACTCTCCTGTAACAGTTTGGTACATTTCTTACCTCCTAAATGGCCGTACATCTGGTGTATTTCGGAGATGATTATGTCCGTAATACTCTCTGGCACGTATAATTTCCATTTGTTCTTACGCTTCCTATACAATTTGTTATCAATATACTTATAAAACTTACACATATCATTTTCATTACCATTATTTAGATTATCTATAATAGATCCTAACTTCGTATCCTCCTTCTGGAATTTTCCTATGTCTCTTATCATACTACATACGTCTTTCTTCATTTTTATAGTTACCTGATTTATCTGATATTCGAAGTTCTCATCAACTTGGTCCTCTTCCGTTACGTCTTCTGGATACCGGCTGAGTATGTCGGCCACTACATTCTCTTTACCTTTACAGTGAAGGATGTTAAAGTTATATTCTTGTATGGATAGGATCCACCTAGTTATCCTGGAGTTGTTTAGATGGCATTTATGCATGAAAGTGAGTGCTCTATTATCAGTTATAATAGTTAATGGTTGACCCAAGATATATATTCGAAACTTCTCTAAACATCTGACAATGCTTAATAGTTCTCTTTCAGTCGTGAAATAGTTCTTTTCCGCACCCTTAAAAGTTTTACTTGTGTAGGCAATAACACCCACATTCCCCTCTTCATCCAACTGATACAGTTGTCCACCGTAGGCGTATTTACTCGCATCGCATTGAAGAAAATATCGTTGGTTGACTTTCGGAAATTTTAATATAACCGTTTCAATAAATAAATCCTTTACTTCCTTGAAGCATCGATCTAGTTCTGATGTCCAAATAAACCTTTTATTTTTTTTCAATAAATCCAGTAATGGTTGAATAGTTTCTGCATACTTAGCAGTAAATCTATTATAAAAGTTAGTCAATCCTAAGAATCCTTTCAATAGCTTCTGGTTTCTCGGAACTGGGAAATTTCTGATCGCAGCAACCTTTTCTTCTGTTGCTTGTACTCCTTCCGTAGTTAAGCGATACCCTAGGTAGGCGATTTCTTGACGAAAGAATTGCGATTTATCGAGGTTAATCGTTAGGTTTTCTCTGCGTAGATTGCTTAATAATAAATCCAAATGTACCAGATGCGTCTTGACGTCGTTCGAGTAACAAAGACAGTCGTCAACATAGATGATTGTGTTTTCCTTCACCGGATCTTCAAGTGCCATGTCTAGTCCTCTCGTCAGAGCGGCAGAACTGGTGCTTAATCCGAATGGTGTTACCGTATATCTATAACATTTCCCATCATACATGAAAGCGGTGTAATCGCGACAACATTCCTTTAGTGGCACCTGCCAAAAACTGCTGGTTAAATCCACTGTGGACAGGTACTTCATTCTTCCACACCTTGCTAATATCTCTTGGATAGGAGTTGGTCCTTCATAGTCGGGAATGGTAACACTATTGATTTTTCGTGCGTCCAAACACAGCCTGACGTTTCCGTTCTTCTTTATTACGGCGACCATTGGATTAATAAATGGGCTATTTCCCCTCTCAATTACACCGTGTTTCAACATTTTGTTGATTTCGGCATCCACTCTTTGCTTGTACGCAAGTGGAATTGGCCACCCGCGTTGGAAATAAGGCGTGTTGTCCGTTACTTTAAATTCATGCTGATAGCATTCCATTCTCCCTGGACTCTCCCGAAATAAACTTTTATTATTCATTAAGATTTCTCTCAGATTTTCTAACGTTTCCTCATCCACACCTGTTATGTTGTCCACTTTCGCGTTTATTTTCTTCTCGATTTCATCCTCTTCTTCTGCTTCTACTACTTCCATGTGTACAATGGGTATGCTGACATTTTGTTCTTCCTCTCTTCCTCTAAATTCGACGACTCCCTTTTCCACGTCAATCAAACATTTTTCATCTTTCATAAAGCTAATACCTAATATACAATTTCTAATTAAATTTGGTATAATTAAAAATACACAGTCTATCTTGATATCACTAATGTAAATGTCACATAAGATTTGTTTCCGTACTAGCTTAGACTTACTACCTACTGCACTAATAATCAGTGTATTAGTCATGCTTAATTCCTCATAAGGTTCTAAATAATGTTTATTTTGGTTGAACCATTCTTCTGACAACGCATTAATCGCGCTCCCCGTATCCAATAAGGCAAGGACCGTAATATTATTATTGAATTTAATTAATATTTCTGGACACTTAGAAATCCGTTGTTCGAATTTTAATTCATCTTCATAAGTTAATTCATTTCTAAGATCTGGTAATAGTATGTTAGTTTCGTGAAGTCGGTTCTTAGTCAGTATATCGGCTATCTCATTGTATTGTAGGGTTAATTTTTTTTTCTTTATTTATGTCGTTCCCCTTACCAGTCGAGGTTGACGCACCGTTGTTTACAAATTCCAAGGAATTTATGGGCTGTCGGTTAGTGTGTCGTCCAAACCCCTTAACGTTGTGACCGTTTTCACTTTCTTTGTTCGGCATATGCTGTTTTTGCTTCCAGCTGACACCCTTATTGTGAAATGGTTGGGGTGTGTTTGTTGCTTCTCCCACACCTCGGGCATTCCCCTTCTCGTGACTCCCTACAAAGTCATTATCTCTGGTTGTTCGCTGATTAATCGTGGCGTACTCTGCAATCAATGATTCAAGGTTTTGGATAGAATTAATCCCCCTTGTCACCACAGCAATTTCAATATTCTTACCAAAATGGCGCGCTATCTTTTTGATTAACTGACGATCAGTGATTGCTGGCGTTAATTGGCGACTTTCAAGTAGCTTGCGCTCCATATACCGTATTGCGCTCAGGTTGCCCTTCCAATTAAATCGACCAAATTCTAGGCTGTCCCTGACTGCGTCCTGTCTTTCTTCTCCCCAATACTTTTGTGTGAAGAGGTCTTTAAATTCATCAAAATTGCGGATTTGGTCTCGTATCACCCTCCACCAAATCGCGGCGTCTGCTTCTAGATGTCGACCGATCCATTTGACATCGTCACTTGGGTAGAATGTGTTCTGGATTTCGCTCAGTTCTTTGAGAAATTCGATGGGATATCGGTCTGTGCCGTTGTATTTTAATTCGTTGTTATGCGGCCCACCTGTTCTTGCGGTCGATCCGACTTCTGCGTTGGCTAATTGACGCTGTAGTCGTTCTTGGCCTTCTTTAACTTTGGCGATGTGGTTTCTTAATTCTTCTAGTCGTGTCTCCTTCTCTTTATCTGTCTCACTGATTTTCTGTACAGCCGATCGTTGTCTGTCATCTACTTCTACGATCTTCTGTTTTAACGAGTTTACTGCTTCTCCTTGTTCTGTCCGTAGTCGTTCTACGTTGTTCATGACAACTCCTTTCAATTCTTCATTCCTGCTGTTGGTTTCTTGAATATGTGTGTCTAGTTTGTTATTTACTTGGTCTACTGACTTCTGCGTATTATTAATTGCTTCTTGCCATTCTTGTCGGTCCTTCTCTCTCAATTCTTTAGTTTCTTTGGTATGTCTTGTTAATTCATTCTTCAACTCATTCATTCCACGTTCAGTCTTTTTCTGTAGCTCGCTAATTTTCTCTTCCCATTTCTTGGTGTGTTCTTGCAATTCTACTTTTATTTTTCCAATCTGTTCTTCGTTATGTCGTTTCAATTCCTCGCCTAGTTTATTCTGTTTCTCACTTAGTTTCTCGCTTAATTCTTCGTTCTGTTGTTTCATTTTTTCACTCATTTTTTCGCTCATTTTTTCGCTAATTTCTTCATTCTGTTGTTTAATTTTTTCACTCATTTTTTCGCTCATTTCTTCATTCTGTTGTTTAATGAACTCGAGCAATAACTGGAAGTTCATCTCGCGAGGTACTAACGATTGTCCCCCCGCCCTTGTAGTCTCGTCGGCGCTGCTGTTTTCACTCCGCGTCGTATCTTCCTCACGTCCTTCGACGCCTAGCTGGTTGTTCACGTCGAACTCCATACTATCTGAATTATTGGTTGTCATTTTCGCGCGACTACGCGTAATCATTCAAGTATGCTTAACTAAGACTGTTTCTACTACTGACTTACTGTCTAACAATTGTTTATAGCCACTGCCTGTCCTCAGCCTACTCACTAATAATATTTATTATTAATTATTCGAGCAATCGCTTCGTGCAATCGCGTTGGGCGCCATGTACAAATATACATGCTTTGTTGTACACTTAGTTTGTTATGCCCCACGTTCTTTGGGAGCCATGTACAACTTTAATGTGCCACGCGTTGATGTATGTCTCTAATTGCATAAATTAATTGAAATTATTAATTAAATAAATCTTTCTCTTGGTTACAATTATCTACTAGAATTTGCTTCCTCGTGTCACGCGTCGGGGCACCATATACAATGTTATATATTTTATGTAAACTTATCTGCATCGATTAGTTAATTGATTTTAATTAGGTAGCCACCCCAAGTTTGGGTGGTCATATACGACTTTATATTTTCTGTGAAGTTTTGAGTGTAAATGTTAATTGTTCAAATAACTAAATTACCTTGTTTACAATGATTGACGTTTTACTACAGATCTTGTTTACTGCTCCAGGACGGGCATGCCATATATGATGATACACTCTGATATCACTGAGCTTTAATACGCCCCGCGTTCTGGAGCACCATATGTAAACAGGTGTTTTGGGTGAATAACAATTATGTGACTCAGACACTATTAAATTTTGTGAACAATACAAATTTATTATATGTTTTCAATGTCATTTAAATCCTGAATAAAGTTAGCGTTTCTATACAACATATTAAATACACAATGCTGTTATATTATCTCTAACGTTTATGAACATCTACAAATCAATAAAGGTTAATTAATGACCATATAAATTTCAATATATCCTACTCTATGGATTCATATTTCTCAATTTGCGTTACTTTTGAGCAATTAAATATATGTATATTCAACTCAGTGGCAAGTTCTTTTTGAGTGGCAGGACAGTGGCAACCTAATCTAATGTTACATGAATGATAATAATTTACTTGGTGTCTGTATCCAAATTGCGGTGATTAACTGCGTAGTACCTCTCATTCTGCGACGAGGTCCAGGCTGAAGATACGCCCATTAAATTACACTTGACACTCCGTCACGACACTATTTGTTCCACATTTCATTCGGATACTCGCATGAGCGATAATGACTAATTGCGTTAACTCGAATATTACTTCCTTGTCTAAAACTCTTTTGCGTGTAGGTTCTTTGTCACTCTCGATGTACGCGTGCAATAGTTTATGCTTTGTTAACTAGAGCGATTGTACCATTTATAATGTATTCACTATGCAAATATAATTGGTTTTATTTGCATTTCAGTAAGTTAATTCGTGGCACAATCTTACTATATTGTCTCATGTCACTTATGTCACGGTAATGTGATATTGTCAATACCTTATCACTCGTATTCGATTCATAAAAACGAGATTTTTATGATCACAAAGTCTGATCGTACTTAACTCGACATTGTCTTAGTATTTAGTCACGTGTTAGTTCTACAGTTTTACATAGTTTCTGATACACTCCCGAACGATCTCTCTGCTTGTATCAATACACTTTACTACAGTCCATCTGAAAGACTCTGGCTGGTTTATACCGAAATAGAATTGACTGACAAAAATTAGAATACGACCGAACTGAGACTGAACTCAAATTTAAAATAGACTGAACTCTCCAAATCGACTGAACTGAGATTTTAAAATAGACTGACTGACCTCTTCTTCTCTGCGAACACCTTATTTTATTACTTCAGCAACACGACTCCCTCCACGGATATCATACCCTTACCACAATCACTGTCATGATTGGTTTCTCGCATCAGATTCTGCGAAGGCTCCTCCTAGATACTCTGGCTGGGGTCTCTAGTCTACTTCCCATTAGCTCTTCACCCTTGTCTCCATGTTGACGTCTTCTTAACACCCGCCTTTTGCCGAATTCCTTGCTCCTGATAGGTCAGCCAAGACCCCTCTCTAAAAGTCTTGCTGTCCACACCACCTCCCCGTATGACGACGGACCTAATTACACGGTTGTCTGTTATGTGATTGTCTTACGTTCCCTAGTGTCCTTTCTAAGCGATTTCCTTTCCGCACATGTGTGTACCATAACCCGGGTGTGCCGAATCGCCGTATTGTCCTCGACTTCCCTTGTTACGTTCACACGCTGATGGTGGTCATCTTCCAGGAACTAACATCTGTTCTGCAGCCCTACAAGATGCTCCGTATGTCGTGCCAGTAAGCAAGTTGCCCGCTGTGCGGCTATGTATGTCCTTTTTGTTCTTAATTGCATCCGCTCTTAGACTGCTTTTGTGGAAAATGTTATGTCCATGTGCAGCCGCTAACTCACACGTGTATGTCGAAAATGTTGACGTCCCCTTAGTACACGCTTTTTCGGTAATTGTGACGAACTGACACCGTCTTTTGTTTCTTTGTTATTGTCGCCACTTGCGCTTATGTCGTTCATCCACGTCCAACATCTGTTGTGTGCCAAGGCGTTGTCTTTCTTAAGTCATTGTCTAACGGCGGCCGTTTGGCTATACCATGCATCACTCTTGACATTTGACGCCCGCTACAGTGCCGTTTACTCAAAAAAAAACTATCTACTGTAATTGCTTTACACACTTATAGGCTAAAAACAGAAACGTTATTTAATAGCTGTTGACATTTATATAAATAAGTGCCATAAAAATTTTAACGAATTTTAAGTATAGATTTCAGAATCTATATTACCAAAAATTGCGAGTAATTCGTTCTAGTAAAAAACAAAAATAATAAGAGTTTTTCTGAGTAATCGTTCCAGTCCACACACCGTAGAAACCACGTTGCAAAAACAAATATATTAATGATATTGATTTCCATATCCATTGTCTCCTGTATCGGCAGTTTATACCCCTAGTTGTGAGATCTGTTCTGTTCAAGGACAAGGCGGACGTTCCATCTTACTCTGTCTTCAACCTCTCGTCCTATTTTGTATACGAAATGAAAAATTCGGAGTTGAAAGACGGATTTTTTAAATTTTGCATTGCAATCTTTTAATAATGTATTGATACGCTGCTGATCAGTAATTATATCCTAACATTTCTTTCATATCAGCCACGGTAATAAAAGCAGAAAGTACGCATCAGAAGAAACACGTATCGTTTTGTTGTAGATACATCTGATGTGTTCGTTTAATGTGCACATCTATTTACCACATTTGTCTTTGTTCTCGGCAACAATTGTTTCTGTGGGTGTAAAATTTACTCGCGTCGGTAACATCTTGTTTGAAAGCAGTGAAAGCATGGGAACTCCAAGGCTGGCTACTAATTGCGTTTGTAATCTTTGCGTCTTCTGTGCAACACAACCAACGTTTCCTCTACGGTCATTTAACGATTACGTTACACAACCGACGATTGGTAGTACGCGCGCGCGCGCGTGTGTGTATGTATGTGACCGGTCCACTACTTCTGTTACAGTTGTCGATCACGTGCGGCCGAACACGAGCGACTAAACAAACCATTAAGTCTTATACGGTTTCCTAGAGTTTGCACTATGCAGACAATAAGTTTCTGGCAGACAGTCTTACTCGGGCTCGGTCAATTCCGTCCGCCGCTACCTGACTCCCTTTTTCAAACCGGTCAATTGCGTCCCCGTTACTGCTAACAATAAGAACGGTTCAACACCCCCCCCCCACCACACCTGCTTCTTGTTGTATTTATACCTTTTTCGGGATTTATTCTCCTTTAGTTGTCGTTAGTAGACTAAGAGTTGTCAAATTGTGTGTAGGAAATTGTGTGTAGTGTGTAGGAAGTTTAGTGCATCGATCATGGAAGTTATGAAAAGTGAGAATGGTAAATCGATCTTCGTAGTTGGTGGTTACAAATTCAGATTCCACAAACATCTGATGGACGGAATTCAGCGGTGGGCATGCACCACAAAGACTTGTAAGTGTTACTTAAAAATTTATTTGGAAAATAAAATTACAGAAAGTTTTCAAGAACACACTCGTGAACGTTTGGAAGAAAATATAATAAACAGACAAAAAATAGCAAATTCTGTGAAAAGAAAAGCAGCTGAAGATATTTCATGTAGGCCGTCAAAACTCTTACAGAGAGAATTGACAAATAATGGAAACGTAGAAACATTATCAACAGGAGACGTTGAGTTAATCAAGCGAGTAATTAGGCGGTCCAGAGAATCGATTCATCCAAGTCTTCCAAAAAGTCGTTGTGCAACTCATCGCGCTCTGCAAGAAATGGTAATTGTCACCAATGCTGGGGAAGACTTCCTCATGATGAACGTCCCAGAAAAAGGACTTGTTTGTTTCTCGACAATGACAAATTTAAAAATTCTGTGTGAAACGCCAAAACTCTATGTTGTTCGTACATTTAAAAGTTGCCCAAAATTTTTCAAACAGATATTCACAATACATGGATATGTAAAGTGTATGTATGTGCCACTAGTTTTTTTTCTATTACCGGACAAAGACTCTTGCACTTATACCGAAATGTTCAAGTCAATTGTCGCGAAGTGCGAGTCGCAAAATGTGTCGCTTGATCCTGAGGAAATGTTTATGGACTTCGAATCTGCAATACATGGTGCTGCAAAAGTTGTTTGGCCTTCAATGAAGATCAAGTGTTGTCGTTTTCATCTCGGGGCAAAACTGGTGGAAAAAACTCAAGCTCTTGGGTTGTCTTCTGAATATAAATCGAACACGGAAACCAGCCGTTTTTTGAAATTAATTTTTGGCTTACCCTTAAGTCTCGACGACATAGACGACTGTTTCACAGACGACCTAATGGCATTACAACCAGAGGAAAAGAAAACATAAGAATATTCACAGATTACGTATTCGACAGTTACATTTCTCCTGATGGGCGGATTACGTTTCTTACAAGAATACGGGAGGATTTCAGCGTTTCAACGAATCGTACGACGAACAACTGCGAATCGTTTCACGCTCGATTAAATGCGCACTTCTACACTTCTCATCCCAACATATACAATCTTGTTGATGTTTTGAAAAATTTCCAGGCTGATACATACATCAAATTAAGAAGCAAAGAAAATGTAAGGAAATATAAACGGATAGAAGAAAAGGAAATGTATCTTCGGGAACAAATGAATAAATTCACCAGAAAACCTGTTCTCGAATACGGTATGTAGAGGCTGTCTGCATGAAATTTTTACCAATAAAATAAAGTAACATAGAAGATTGACAAAATTATTATAAGTAGCTAGATAAACAGCTATAATAAACCTAAACTTCACTGAAAATCTAATCGTTACAATTTTTTATATTTTTGTACAAAAATGGTTATTACTTAAGATATTAGAAACAAAAAAGATTTATTTACATTGTAAAAAAATACGAACTATTTCGAACTATTAATTCCGTACCCGAAGCTTGTTTTCGAATGACTTCTTTACACAGAGGAATCGGACAAGATTGTTTTTCACAATATTAATTGGAGTCTTGTTTGGCACTTAGTGAAAAGATTACAACACACTTGGTCAATTCACAGAATTTTTATTAACACAGTCAGACAATTGTTTCAGTCTAATAGGCTATGCTCAAAGAGTTACAAGAATATTGCTGGCAAACAATTGTCAAGTGTTTGTCAACAGAAACTGTGTGAGACTACCGCATGTGTTTGACGTCCAATCTCTTGATTTAGTTTTTCATATTATTTCCGCGTGCTTTGTACGTAGTGTTACCAAACTGTTTGACTTCTGATGTATTCTCTGAACTGTAAAACTATAAACAGTATGAATTTATAACGTTAAATAATTGACAGTCTCAATTACTTCTTTCAATAATTTCAAATGTCAGTCCGAATAGTTTATTTTTGTATCTCAAGTGTTGTGAAAAATAAACCCCCAAAGTTAGTACTTTTCGTTAAACGTAAAGGGTAATTTCATCGTTTTCCCCCCAAATCTGAACATACTTAAGAGCTGTTTACTTTTGTAGACTAACTCAAGGGAGCTTTATCAAGGTCAAGCGTTAGCATTAGTATTAAAGATGTTTATTGTGTTTTGTTATTTAAATTGTTGTGGTCCCTTAACTAAAAAATTAACTTCCTTTACTAAAAATCAGTCAGTAGTTTACCTATTTGGAAAATATCACATTTTAATAGTTTCATATAGTTTAAAATAAGTACAGCACAAATTCTAAACTGTGCATATTTTTCTACATTTGTATGTGTGCTGTACGTAATAAAACAGTTGTACTTGGTTGTAATCTCGAACATAAATGGCAGACATGCATGATTGTGTGCCATTACTTTCTCGTTGTGTAAACCACTGTATTTTATGAGTGCTGCTGAGCAAAGTCGAGTAGACATCACCGATCGTGGCTGTACATTCCTTTCATCGTAGAAACCCGTCCGACAACTTGCTAATAGCTCGATACACTTCCTAGAACTTTGTCGTCAATGTATCTTTAACAACACACTCTTGTGTTAAATTGTTTTGTTTTTTCGTGATCCATTCAAGCTTAAAAACTCATTTTAGTACATCTCAGCTTATCATAGAAAGACATTATTAAATTTTTTTAGAAAATGGAGAGCTACAGAACACAATAGAGGGAAGGACAGAGCATCGAATCGTAACCGGGACTGAATGGTTACCGTGTGTGCACCTGTGTGAAGGAGAAGTTTACGTATTCCGATTTTGTCATCAAACCTCACTCTTCAAATGAAAAGGGAACTGTGGTATAGTTAATATAAGAGAGGTCGTAGAGAAGTATCGAGAGCAGAATTACCTGGTTAGTAGTGACTAAAGTGTGGACGCATTAGCACTTTGTCACATGGAAGGTCGTGTCTCGCACGTCTTCGCTCGTAAGGCCTAAGCTGTTCCGATACACACCACCTTCTCGGATCCTTAACAGATTACGTCAATTCCGGGTGACTAGTGAAGGTGAGTACTCACATCCCGTTTCTTGATATCCCGTGTAGTTATCTACAAGCCATCTGGTTACGACCCAAACTCCGTCACATGTGATCCCCTCTCGCCGTTAGGCAGTGGTTTCAACCTCAATCCCAGAGGTTTCCCATAAATTTTGTGAATTCTCTGTTTCTTCAAGGTTAATTTGTATGTAATAAGAGACAATTTTACTACAAAAATTACATTTTACTTAATGTTTTGTTGGGAATATAACTATGGAGCAATAAATTGTATGCGATACTTTGTATGCATTCATTCTGTGTATATCGTGTATAAAAGTCTGATTAGCATGTCAATTCTAGATTTGTCGCCCTAACCGCTTTATTTTATACACAAAAAAATAATTAACATTTTAATTAATGTTGTAGATGAATTTTGTTACTGATAACTAGTGGAGAATATTAAGATTCTGACAACTGCTAAAGTAACGCAGTGATTACGCAGTGAACCATAATTTTTAATCAATTTCCAGTTTCCATCTGTCAGACGTTGTGCTTACTCATTCATTCTACAATTGTTTTATTTACGAGAAAAGAAAACTAATATACTGTATGCTCAGTATTTTTGTGTATCTCCGGAAGCGACTGTTTCTACGAACAAGGCAGATCCCCTTTCCTCGACTCTGGATATTGTTTAGTAGTTATTTGTTAGTTCAGTCGCAGTATCGCGTTGTGCAGACTAATGTGATCATCAAGATTTAGGTTATTCTGCTGCTTATTTAGTCTTTACATCTTGTCAGTCTTACAGGTGTAAGGCAGTTTGTTGAATACAAATTGTTCTAAACAACTCATATGAATTTTTTTTGAAATTTTTTGGGCACACTTTAAATACAACCGTCTTTAAAATTGTCATACACTTCAATAAGTCCACGCAACTCCCACTGCCATACATGTCCTAGATGACATTTGACCTAACCAACAAATCTCCTTCGCTGCATTCGGTCTTATGCGCTGTCAATACTGGCTTCGAGCCTATCTAAGCCTCTCCTCGCCAGGAACCACCACCCTGCGGTCTTCTCCCCTCTGAATTTCTTCAAATGAAACCCACCTCCTTCTTTGCGACATAACCGGCCCATCTCAACGTCCTTGTCCTGGCTTTCGATATTGTATCTGGTATAAAATACAGCTCCCTAACTTCTCCAAATATCCCCCCTTATATGGTCCAAAACGTTTCCTCAAAAATTTATTAACTTAAAGATTTTTACCTTGTATAATCTCAAAA
Source organism: Magicicada septendecula (assembly GCA_034769895.1). NCBI lineage: Eukaryota > Metazoa > Arthropoda > Insecta > Hemiptera > Cicadidae > Magicicada > Magicicada septendecula. The sequence goes on from CM068371.1 coordinate 203,872,840, forward strand.
TAATACCTTGCAAAAAATGTATCTCAAAAATTTATTTTCAGATGTCACAAGTTTCCGTTCCTCTCGGTCATTTAATTTCTAAGTTTCTGATGCACACAAAACCATCGGTCTTTTATTTGGTAAAATGAGATAAGTCTTGGTGTCAGGATTTTGTTGAAGCAAATGGACTCCTGTTTCCTAAATTCAGTAGGTTCTAGATTTCAACCTCTTCTGACATATCGGAACTGATAATTGTACCCAGATATTAAAGCTCTTTAATTTCTTAAATACGTATTGAAGGACTTGCAGTTCCTTTCGTTGGTTCTTAATTTTATTCCGGCCAAAATACATGAAACCTGAAATGTTTCATATAATTTAGGACTCACTTTTTGTGTCTTTTTATAACTAAGTCCTCTAGTGTTTTTAAATCTTCTCTCTTCTCGGCAAGAATTTTGTCAGCAAATGCAAGCACTGTTACCTTTGTTCCAGTATTCAGCTCTAGATCTGTTAGCCGCGATATCTTCAACCTTTGCACCCTGCGCTTCAAAGGACGAAGAATAGTCATTTTCTATTCTGGAAAGTTTGGATTCCCAAACTTGCAAGCCTAAATATTTTTTCTTGGAATACCAAACCTTCCATTTACTCCCCGATTCGGATTCTATGCAAACTGTCACAAGTTTTAGAAAAATCTATGAAGAGTCTACAACATCCCTTAAAAAATTCATAGTGAGGAGTCCACAGCCTACGTAAGGAGTAATATGTGGATAATAATTGATCTACTTTTTACGAACTCAGCTTTACGATATTCTATTCTATTCTTTAATAAGTATGATACAATATAAAGTAAACGTACATGTATGCGTGTACATAAATTTAGAGATGGATAATTACACTTTTAGTGGTGTAGATAGGTTTGTATATCTTGGAACAGAACTCGATGAGGAGAACAAAACCTCATAAGAAATAAATTAAAAAATTATGGCTGGCAATAGAGCATAGGCCTGTTATGCAAATCTTAATCTTCTCAAGTCCAGGCTTCTGTCTCGTAAAATCAAACTGAAAATCACAAAAGCTTGATCAGACCAGTCGTGACTTACGGAGCTGACGCATGGCCACTCACGGCTGTATCAATAAATTCGTTGAGACTATTTGAAAGAAAAATAGTGAGAAAGATATACGACCCAATAATGGAAGCAGGAGAGTAGAGATGCCTTCGAAATGCTTAAACTGATGAAATATTGCACCGGGAAGATATAGTGCGCTTCTGCGCTTCATAAAGGCAAGGCTGATAAGTTGGCTGGGACATGTGGAGAGAATGCCACAAGAGAGACTGCCCAGGTAAATGCTAAATGGAAACATGGAAGGAACAAGAAGAAGGGGCAGACTGAGAAGGCGATGGATACATGAGGTGGAGGAAGACTTAAAAATAATGGGCGTACAAAACTGGGGGAACGTTGCAACAGAGAGAGAGAGAGAGAGAGAGAGAGAGAGAGAGAGAGAGAGAGAGAGAGAGAGAGAGAGAGAGAGAGAGAGAGAGAGAGAGAGAAGTGGAGGCGAGTGGTGGCGGAAGCCAAAGGTCATCCCGGTCTGTAGAGCTCCGGAAGAAGAAGAACATGTATGCGTGAAAGAGATGTCTTTATGATTTCAGTGACCAAATAATAAAACGTTATCATCGTTGAACTCAAGCAGTGAAGTATTGTATATACTTGTCAGAACAAACACAGGTAGAAGCAATTTACTGTCTGCTGTGACGGCTTACCTACTGCTCTCTCGCTACCTGTTGCCCTTATACTGCAACTTGTCTATCATATTACACTCTGCAACTGCAACATATTTCACATCTATTAGGACTGAACTGCTTCTCAAGGGTCACGACAAAATATAGCTACTTTCATACACATACGCGATCGCGCATGATTATGATATGATACATGAGGTACAAGATCCGTGATTATTTTTTTTACCATGAGGTACAAAAAAAGTAAATACCAATATATTAAGCAAATACCAAGAATTATTTGTTACCGATTATGATGATTTCGTAAGTCATTAAAAGCACAAACCTTTTGTAATTCATACATTTGTTGTTTTTTACACAGAATATATACATACCCTTTAAAGTATACGTCAGTTCTAAGAAATTATTAGATTAATTGGGCAGTCTATAATGAAGCGGCGATTGAAACCATTTGTAATCAAATCAAACTGGAGTGACTTCCCCCTCCAGAATATTATCCTGTGTGTGTGTGTGTGTGTGTGTGTGTGTGTGTGTGTGTGTGTGTGTGTGTTTACCTGCGTGTCTTTTGTTTACTAACATCTTCGACTGTTATCACAACAGATATACACGTAGGACAGTAGCAGTATGATTATGGTAATAGCCGTGAAGCAGGGAAAGCTAATGAACATATGGCGACCGTACAGTCAAGGCGGCCAGGTGCTCCGTTCTCTTCACGTTTCGTGTTTTCTTAATTACGCATCCACATTGTTGCAGTCACTTTTGCGAAACGTTTCACGTCGCATTTGTGTTCATTTCGCTTGAAAATAAAATGTAATGAGACCGTTACAAATGGGATCGCAGAGAATCGCGAGTGGCGTGTTTTTTAAGTTTTCCTCTTCTCGAATCGCGTCATGGAAACATTCCAACTGTCGCGATCCTGCTAGTTTTATTAACACGACAACCAGTCCTTCCCACACATCGACCTTCCCTAGCATTATAAATAAACGTTTACTAGTATAAAATAAGTAGTATAAAATATTATAGAACATATTAAGTCATGTTAAATACGTAATTCTTGTCCCCTCTCGCCGAAAGTAGTCTGGACCAACTACTGATGAGACTACTGATTTCTCTCTCTATGTTTCACATCAGGCAGCTCTTTAGTTTCAACCGAAGTAAAACAATAGACTCAATACTTTAAACAGTATTAAAGTTTTCATGTTCAAAAGTGGGATGTACGGGGTGTGTTCATTCGGAGCGTACGACATAGTCACATTATTAATTGTGTTCTTTTCTAGTAACATGCTCAAAAGAAAATGCACATTTTAAAAGGTGTTTCACGTTTATTTTTGTTTAGCGTCTGTATGTACAGTTATTAGGAATTTTGTGTTATGGATAAAAAGAAAAATCTTTACTCTTTTCTGTTGAAACTAATACTGTATCATAAATAGTATAAATCATAAACTAATAGCTCGCACTATAAATTTACTCTGTGTGTATGTGTCTGTGGGCATGCGTGTGGTATCCCTAAGAAAAAACAAATCACTATCTTGAATTTAAAATCGCATACATTTGACGTACTTAATGTTTCGAAAATACTCTTTACCAAAAATACCTATATTAATCTAAGTAACGCACTCACTCAATGGAAGGTTTCAGATTTCTAAGCCATATAAACCATATAAAGTGCTGCACAGTTCCTTCTTCAGCATCGTTTAATAGGTCATGTCCGTTTTGTACCATATGGTGTTGTTATTTTTACTCTTCAGTATAGCTTTTTTTGTTAAAAACGGTAGAATAATGAAGGATCAGTAAATACCTTCACACGCACATCCACGCACCACTCGCAAATCTCTGTGAATACGATTGTAAATACCTTTTACCTTTCACACACACACACACACACACACACACACACACACACACACACACACACACACACACGCACGCACGCACGCACGCACGCACACACACACACGCACACACACACACAGTCTCTTTCTCTTCTCTCCCCCTGCCACTCGTACTCGCATTTCATTTTTGTTGTTTTATTTGCCTACAGCTCTCTCTCTCTCTCTCTCTCTCTCTCCCTTCCTCTGTTTCGCCCAAAATTTATTTTCGTAACTATCCCTAAATGACTCGCCGGAGGTTCTTACAGCCACAGTGTAAATGCCGTTTTTGAATAGACTTCACATCTAGACCGACAGTAGTAGCAGCTTTAGAATTGTTCTGTTAAGCGTAAAATTCACTCCACCTGTGCATGTCGCGTGTTATCTGAAATTACATTATCTGACTATGTGATTCTATAGGAGAAAATTGGAGCAAAGATATTCTTTTATCGCTGTTGAAGATCAGACATTAATTTCAGCTAGCAGTGGATTAACAGACAAGTACTGTAGACAGGGTATACACACGTATACGACGGAGACAAGATGATACCCATACGTAATGTGTAGATGGTATATTCCGTTTAAAAGTCCATCAACACGTTGCGTCAGTAAGCATTAAATATATATTGCAATAGATCACAGGATGATAAGCTATGCTGTTTGTACTAGAGCACATGGATGACGAGCATTTTCATGTTTAAATTGGTTTTATGTAATACTTTGCTTTTAGCCGTAAGTTTTCTATTTAGAAATGGATAAGCATGTTGGGTATACCAAAATTCTTCATATAAAGATGTTCTTTATTGTCATGTATTTTTTGAGTGAATTTGTGCGGGTGTGATAACGTGTGATCGCTATATCTTCCGCGGTAACTAACCGATCGACGTGAAACTTTGACAATGAATTATTTATGTATATAGCTTCAATTTATGTGTACTCTATGGTTCATAACTATTTTAGAAATATGGTTTTTTAAGTAGGAAAAACTCAATTTGAAACACTTATCATTAATAGGGGCATAAAAATTTGTAGATAATTCAATGCAAGTTAGTGCATATTTATACAACTCTTTCTGGAAACGTTTATATCTGTTGAAAGCATCAATAATGTGACTTGGGTTTAGCCAATCGGAAAACACTAAATTCAGTAACATTCATTCTCTGTAGAGTAAAGATCGACACAGTCTGTCTGTTGCAGTTGCAAGGTGAAGTTGTACTCGTGCGTGAGAGAGTTTTTCTCGAGCGAACATAGAAAAGTATAACTTAACATAATCCTTGGTATTCTGTACGAAGTTCTGCGTACAGAACCGAGTGGGTCAATTATTTAAATAGAATTATAATATAGTATAGTGCTTTTCGTGTAAGATTAAGATATCCGCTTAGGGAATATAAAGACACTTCAAGATTGCGTGGAAGGTGTACGACTAATACACCTTATTAAATTGATACCCATATTCACCCTGAGATTGATAAAATTTACATATCAATTAATAATAAACTATTCTAGGGAAAATAATAAGCATTGTGTGTTTAACGTATTTGAGAAGAGGACGACAAGACGAAGAGGACGCCGGACGAAGAGGACGCCGGACGAAGAGAACGCCAAGACGAAGAGGACGCCAGGAAGGAGTGACGCTGAAGAAGTGACACCAGGACGGGAGCGGCGGTAGGAAGCAGAGGATTGCACGTACTGAGGTCGTAGCCTGAATCAAGTAAAACCGATATATTATCGAACATTATAAACTATTATTGCAAACTACAATACATGACAATTTATAATACAATATACCTATTTAAAAACTATATTTGTGTGTATAATAAATAATTTTTCGTCTCCTCCATAATAGACTTGTTTGTGATTTTTACACACTCACTATATCCTTATTAGTATAATAAAATCTGATCTGTTGCATAAGCATATTTGGCGGCCAACGTTGGGCTCGATTTTTGCATTAGTTGTAAAAAAGAAAATAATATTTGAGTGTGTATAGAATAAATTCATTGAACTAATTGTGTGTGCCGTTCTATGTTATCAGGGCGTGTAGATAAAAGTTTGAATACTCTCTCTTATCAGATATTTGAACAATAGTAGTAAATTGTCTATGTGGAGATTGAATTATTATTTGTATTTGTGTTAGATAAGCTTGTTTACATTTGATTGAGATACTGGACCATAATAATAAATAACATATAAACTTACAGTTATTCGTAAAAATAAGTATTAAAAATATTGCCGTTACGATAAATAAAAAATATAATTTTATTAAGTTTTAAAAAAACAACTGTAAATATGGCCGAGTCTCAAACTCCATCAGTTGATATGCAAACTACACTGGCGTCAATATTGGCGAGTATCCAAAAGATACAGGAAGACGCGACCAAACAAAATAAATCACTTCTTGATGAAAATAAAAGAATTTTTACCGCTGTTCATGAGCAGGCTAAACAAGGTAAACAACTCTTAGAGTCAACAGAAAAACGTATAGGCGAAAAGGTAGAAATAATTAGCAGCTATATTGAGACCGCTTTAGAAGCGAACAATTCTCGCATCAGTGAATGTGAAGCTAAAATCACTGGGATAGAGGAAAGAGTAGTTCAACACACATATATGGTAAGTGAGCTCGTAGCTGAACAAGATCAGCAGATACAAGAATTGAAACAACAGCTGACCCGACTCCAGAGTACCTCGACAACGGCGAACCAGACCACGTTCATCTACAGAACTGTAGAAGAAAACAATTCACAGTTGAAATTCTTCGGTAAGAGTACTGAGAATCCACTTTATTTTCTTAAGAGCTGCCAGCGAGACATGGAAGCAATAGGCGACACCCTGAGTGAGATGGATAAAATAAACTATGTAGTCAGAAGATTAAAGGGTACTGCAGCTGAGTGGTTCACGGTAGTACAAGATAAAATCGTTACATATCAAGATCTGGGACTACATTTTAGGGCGAGATACTGGAACAGCGAAATACAGCGAAAAATACGCGTACAGCTGGAGTTTGGTAGGTATTCCAGTTTAAAAGGGTCTAAAGAAAATTATTTAATCCAACTCATATCTCGTGCGAAGTATCTAGAACCAGAAATTGAAACCCCCCTTTTATTTTCTAAGTTTTGTAATTTTTTTTTTGAATTTTTTATTTTATTTAATTTTATTTTTATTAAGTTTTTTTTTTTTTAAAGGGGAGAGACATCATATTTAGAACTAGGTGGAAAACCTAGAGGAAGCAAAAGTGTGCAAGGCCCAAATACAATTACAGACATGTCCCCCCAGGTGAATGACAGGACTTGCAAATGAAAAAGTCTTTTAACCAACAAGCGTGTGCTTTATTAAACCTGCAAGATGTTACATAAATGACAAGTTCTTGATTGTGTGAGCACACCATTAAAGGCAGAATTATGTATATATGTATATCAATTAATTCATAATGTCACAAAGTAAGTGAATTTGATATTAACATAATTGCAAAATTTCTGCCTGATTATGTATGAGTCAAAGTTAGTAATAATCTCATTCATAAAAGCAATACTAATCCATAAGTGTTGTATAGTTTCAAATAGGCTAGCCTGTTGTCTTAGTAAGCACATTTATGGTTTTTCTCTTTTTTAAATTCATTACATATTCCCCCAGCAAAATATAGAAAAATTACACACACAAACACATACACGACATAAATAACAAAACATCCCTCATTTCAGTACTAACTTCCTCATAAACCCATTCCAACTACAGTAAATGAATGCACCATAATATGTATAGATATGTACAAATATAAATGACAGCGTAACTGAATATCTCAGCTCCTTAGCATAGATTTGCCTTGGTGGTTCACACCAGAGAATGTAAGTGACCGCCCCGAGACTCAACCAGCTAAACGACCCTGACTTTAATCATTAAGCGCTAAGTATGTGTGTGAAAGAAAATAGTTTCTCATCTAAGGCATCAGACAGCCCCCGTTACGTGATTAAAACTCAGCCATGACCAGATGACATGATAGCACAAGATAATTAACTCCCTAATGGTCTTAATTAGATGAAAAGTTAGATCTTACAGCAAACTGCGGATGTGTGTGTATGTGTGTAATTTATTACACATTATACAGTTATAAGATACTTCATTAGGTGTACTGCTGTAATGTTCACACATGCAATAACATAATTGAACATGAGAGTTTGTGCTAGAGTATAACGGTCAGAACTTCACGAGTGAGCTTCTGGCGGCTTCTGTGCATTCACCATGTTGTAGAGAGAGAAATAGATAATTAGAATGTTCCCACCTGGATTGTCCGGTGTACATAGTTAATAGTGGCGCTGATCAGTATTGTAACGGTCGTATCACAAGTCCTGGGTGCAGCTTAGCGTTGGAAGTGTCCTAAGTTGTCCTCGACTGACGGCATCGTGGCTATAAGATCGTCTCTGCCATTAGGGTGGACAGTTCTTCGTCACACCCGACACCCATCTCGCCCTTGTTCAAGCACCTGGAGCTACACTTTATCTAGCCAACCATAGTGATAGCCGAGGAAGTCCAGAACAAACGGTAGCCGCCAGTCGAGAGCAGATGACCAGGTTGGAGGACAGAACAGAAATGAGGCCGATTCAATGTGTCGGCCTAGCCAAGTAAACTCTGGATGCAGGAATGTACAGAAACAGCTGGCAGCGCCAGCTGTATTGCGTAGCTGCACAACATTTGTGTGCCAACAACAAACTACCGTAGCCGTGTGGCCGTGCGTGACGTCAGCGGCGCTCGTTTTTAAAATTCTTATAATACGCCGCCGAACCCAGTACGGCACACCCTCACCCCAAAAGGGCAACATGGTTGACCCAAAACAAACCAGTCCTCAAGCACGACGGCTGCGGGAAACCTGGGAAATCTCAGATTCTAAATCGCTCTTGGTGGGTTCGGTAACACAGGAAAACGAAAAGCAGAAGGAAGAGGTGTGAGTCAGTGAATGTGTGTCTGAAAGAGAAGATGTAAGTGTGAGTCCTGCATGCTCGCCGGGCCCTGGTCCGCATGCAGATAGAAGAGACAGAAAAGAACAGGAGAAAGAGAAGAATCGCAGGCGCCTGAGTACCGACCACCAAGGCCTCCCAAATCTAATAACTGAGACCCAGGACCATTAACACTATTCCTCCCTTCCCAGGACTGAAAATATCTACCACACTGCGACCATCCCCCACGCGAGTCCTCTCCTCCATGCCAACTCTCGGGACCGCCCCAACACGTCACCCTCTCCGGTGACCACCACCTAACTCTCCTGGTACTCACATATTCACGCCCGAAGGCTAACAAGGTGCTACAACCTTGATATGCGAGTACCCTTAGAAAACCGTCCACCGTCGTGGACCGACCAGCCATGTGAAACAAACAAGGCATCCTCAATCCTTGACACATGACTGGCCCACCTCCCCACACTAGGGTGGGCGGACCCACTTCACAAGGCAGAGAAGACCGCGCAGAGGGCACGCGAACATCAATCCTATTTTTTTTTTTTTAACTTTTCAAATACAGCATAACTAGCAGGAGGGGGGGGGTTACTTTTCCACCGTCTAAACAAACCACTTAATCCAAAACTGACACACCAGAGAAATCAACCGGGGAATGCGGCATGAACCCGACCCTACAATGATCGACATCCAAATTCAGCCTCTATGAACCAGGAAACCACAGCACATAACTTCTCCATCTTATTTTTAGAACCGGCGAAACTGATAATCTACAGGACCAGGTCCGAGAAGACCAACAACCTGTCCTCATCTACACCATCCAATACTGAAAGTTTCTGGAAAATCCCTGAAATGGGGTGGGACAATTCCTGGTAACATACCGTCGCCAGAGTTGCACAATTCTCAAACACAACACAATAACTTAAATCCCCATAAAACACATAACACAAACGTAACATACAAAACATAATGACAAAGAATCAGGAAAAAACTCAAGTACTCTTCTTCCTTTGAGCCGCTCCACAGTGCTCTAGCGATGCGACGAGATGGGTGTGATAAAAGCAGAGAAACAGCCATGTAAAATTTTCAGAAGAGAACACGACACAAAACAACACACTTGACTCACTATATACAATCAAAACAACAAAACTGACTCACTGACTACAATCCACAAAGTACACATAAAATTCGATATAATCGAAAATATAAACTATCACATCCATGCCCTTGGTCGGACCATAACCGCATTCAAAATACATGGTACTGCAACGCAACGCCCTCAATAAACAATTACCATATAACGGGGTGCTATAAAACACGTAGTCTAATCCAGGAGACAAATCACAATCAAAATCGACAAGTACTGACGGCCCTCATGTGTCCAGACTCTGTATGAGCTCCAGGGTATGTGCAAGTGAAATCAATCAGCACTCATTCATTAAAAAAAATCAATCACCTTCTTATAACCCCTTTTCAAAATTCATCTCACACTCAACATCACAAAATAATCACTTAAACACTAACACATATTAAATTATTTTAAACTTCATCAACCCCTTATTCATTTTATAAAATGTGCTATTTTTCTTGGTTATTCTTTCTATTAATTCGTTCCAATACCATTAAGTTTTCTTGCAACACTTGGATTCTAATTAAAAATAATTTGAAAAAATTTGCAAGTCCTAACACCAGCTGACACGTCTGTAGTCACACCAGGTTTCATTTAAGGAAATAAATGTAAGTCCCCAGATTCTAAAATTTCTCAAGTTCAAAAGAAAAGAAAAAATAAGGCAGAAATAATACCTACCTAGAATCATAACCACGCTCTGAACTAACATTTGAAACCCCCCTTTTATTTTCTAAGTTTTGTAATTTTTTTTTTGAATTTTTTATTTTATTTAATTTTATTTTTATTAAGTTTTTTTTTTTTTAAAGGGGAGAGATATCATATTTAGAACTAGGTGGAAAACCTAGAGGAAGCAAAAGTGTGCAAGGCCCAAATACAATTACAGACATGTCCCCCCAGGTGAATGACAGGACTTGCAAATGAAAAAGTCTTTTAACCAACAAGCGTGTGCTTTATTAAACCTGCAAGATGTTACATAAATGACAAGTTCTTGATTGTGTGAGCACACCATTAAAGGCAGAATTATGTATATATGTATATCAATTAATTCATAATGTCACAAAGTAAGTGAATTTGATATTAACATAATTGCAAAATTTCTGCCTGATTATGTATGAGTCAAAGTTAGTAATAATCTCATTCATAAAAGCAATACTAATCCATAAGTGTTGTATAGTTTCAAATAGGCTAGCCTGTTGTCTTAGTAAGCACATTTATGGTTTTTCTCTTTTTTAAATTCATTACATATTCCCCCAGCAAAATATAGTAAAATTACACACACAAACACATACACGACATAAATAACAAAACATCCCTCATTTCAGTACTAACTTCCTCATAAACCCATTCCAACTACAGTAAATGAATGCACCATAATATGTATAGATATGTACAAATATAAATGACAGCGTAACTGAATATCTCAGCTCCTTAGCATAGATTTGCCTTGGTGGTTCACACCAGAGAATGTAAGTGACCGCCCCGAGACTCAACCAGCTAAACGACCCTGACTTTAATCATTAAGCGCTAAGTATGTGTGTGAAAGAAAATAGTTTCTCATCTAAGGCATCAGACAGCCCCCGTTACGTGATTAAAACTCAGCCATGACCAGATGACATGATAGCACAAGATAATTAACTCCCTAATGGTCTTAATTAGATGAAAAGTTAGATCTTACAGCAAACTGCGGATGTGTGTGTATGTGTGTAATTTCTTACACATTATACAGTTATAAGATACTTCATTAGGTGTACTGCTGTAATGTTCACACATGCAATAACATAATTGAACATGAGAGTTTGTGCTAGAGTATAACGGTCAGAACTTCACGAGTGAGCTTCTGGCGGCTTCTGTGCATTCACCATGTTGTAGAGAGAGAAATAGATAATTAGAATGTTCCCACCTGGATTGTCCGGTGTACATAGTTAATAGTGGCGCTGATCAGTATTGTAACGGTCGTATCACAAGTCCTGGGTGCAGCTTAGCGTTGGAAGTGTCCTAAGTTGTCCTCGACTGACGGCATCGTGGCTATAAGATCGTCTCTGCCATTAGGGTGGACAGTTCTTCGTCACACCCGACACCCATCTCGCCCTTGTTCGAGCACCTGGAGCTACACTTTATCTAGCCAACCATAGTGATAGCCGAGGAAGTCCAGAACAAACGGTAGCCGCCAGTCGAGAGCAGATGACCAGGTTGGAGGACAGAACAGAAATGAGGCCGATTCAATGTGTCGGCCTAGCCAAGTAAACTCTGGATGCAGGAATGTACAGAAACAGCTGGCAGCGCCAGCTGTATTGCGTAGCTGCACAACATTTGTGTGCCAACAACAAACTACCGTAGCCGTGTGGCCGTGCGTGACGTCAGCGGCGCTCGTTTTTAAAATTCTTATAATACGCCGCCGAACCCAGTACGGCACAAAATGTCAGAGCCAGAGATGGTAAATAAATTAGCTCATTATTTCGGATGCGATGTTCAAATCGCTGTAATTACACAAGGTATTAAATCATTGGAGGAACTACTCCTATTGTTAACCAAATGGGATAATGTTGACAGTCAAAATAATAGTAATAATAATAGTAAACCGGCTCGTAAACAATTTCAGCCGCAACAACCACAAAAACAATAACAAAAACAATCACAACAATTTAAAAACAAACCTAATTTCCAAAAGTTCAATCAAGGAAATTTATTGGCAATTACCGAAGCAAGTACCAGTGAAGAGCAGCCAAAAAACGAGTAGGGTTGCACGGCGTGAGTCCGTGCGATAAATTAAAAAATATAAATACAACTAAGGATAAAATTACAAATAAAACGTACCGTAACAAACAACAGTGTCAAAAATCTTATGTGAACAATACTAGTGGTAAGAATGTATACATTGCTTCAGGTCTATATCCTGTTGACATTAGAGATGAATTAATATATAACAATTGTGTTGACGATGATGTGGAAATTGTTAGAAATAAGAATGATAATGATATTGTTGTGAGAGCGAAAATTAATGGATGTGTCGGAAATGTATTATTCGATACTGGTGCGCAAATTTCTCTAATCAGCGAAAAATTTATTAACAAACATAGACACCAATTTAAAAAAAACATCGATCTTACCTGTCAACAATACAATCGTCACAACAGCCACAGGTGATTCACAAACTATTAATAAGTAAGCACTTATCACAATAAATTCACAAGGAATGGAAATGGAAATACCCGTTCTTATAGTCAAAAATCTAGTGTACGACGTTATAGTAGGCACTGACACATTAAAGAAAATACACGCTACGATTGATTTCACTAATAAAACGCTAGAATGCACAGTTAAAAATTCAAAACATAAAATTAATTTAGGTTATTCGCTCAGTAACGTAAGTCAAGATGACAACGCAGCTGATCGATGTAGGCCCGTTGACATACAGAAGCCAGCTGTTAATCGCTTAGATAAGATAGCAACTAACGGTAGAGCGCCCGATAAGGAGATAACAGATGGTCAACGAAAACAATTAAATAATATTTTAAATAAATATGAATCGATTTTAAAAACACAGCACACAATTACCAACGTTTATGAACATAAAATACAATTTAGCGACGAGAATAAATTTATAAGAAAAACATATCCGATCCCATTACATTATCAGCAACAAGTTGAGGAAGAAATAAATAAAATGTTAGAGAATAATATTATTGAACGAGCAGATAGTAATTTTTTAAACCCGATGGTGGTCGTTAAGAAAAAAAATAACGACATACGCATCTGCTTAGATATGCGAAATCTTAATAATATAACACAAAAATGGTACGATTGTGCTCCCAACGCGGAAAATTTGTTTGTAAAATGTCAAGGACTAAAGTACATGTCGTGTCTAGACCTAAAAAGTGGGTTTTGGCAGATCCCGTTAGCAAAAGAACGTCGGAAATTCACGGCCTTTTTATATACAAATAAATGTTACCAGTTTAAGGTAGTACCTTTTGGTTTGGTTACCAGCCTAGCCGCTATGGTTAAGTGTCTTGAATTGGCATTAGGGCCGGAGGTCGACGATTTTGTAAGTGTGTTTGTTGACGACATACTTATTATATCGAAGTCGTTCGAGGAACATATGCAGCACCTGGATATCGTTTTCCGCAAGTTAAGAGATGCGAACCTTGCGCTCAACTTAGAAAAATGCGAATTTGGAAAATCACAAATAAAGTTCCTCGGGCATATTATTTCTGCGGATGGTGTTAGTACTGATCCGGAGAAAATTCAGGCCATTACGGAATTTCCAAATTCAACAAAAGCGAAAGATATCAGGGCGTTCCTTGGATTGACTGGATATTTTCGCCGTTTCACACCGAAATATTCTAAAACCATAGAACCGCTGCTGGAATTATTAAGGAAAAACACCAAATGGAGATGTGAAGAGCGACATGAGGCAGTTTTCAACGCTACAAAAGAATTATACAGCAAGAACTTACACGTGTTCCACCCGGAAAAAGAAGGAACCTATGTACTTAACTGTGATGCTTCAGACTACGCAATCGGTGGTGTATTGTACCAACGGAATAATAAAGGAGAACTTAAGGTAATTGCACATGTAAGTAGATCTTTAAAAGGGGCCGAAAGAAATTATTTTACGTCTGAAAAAGAGATTCTTGCAATTGTGTATTGTATTAGTAAACTTAGATATTACCTGGTGGGTCAACACTTTGAAATTCTCTCAGATAACCAGGCTTTATCTTTCATGCTTAATAGTAAACTGGCCAATGCGCGGATATCGCGTTGGATCATAGCGATCCAAGAATATGATTTCAGCATCAAGTATTGTAAAGCCAGTGAGAATAAAGCTGATGATACTCTAAGTAGATATCCCCTCATCATCGAATAACAGTACTCCTCGACCAAGAGTGAAATTCAAATTCTAGCAGTCAAGTATACATTACCAGATGACGTAAGAAACAGATTAAAATTGGTAAATCTTGAACAACAGAAGGACGCAAAGTTAAGAAAAATTAGTGAAGAAATACAAAGGCAAGACAACCCGAAATACAGAATCGACAGGGATGTACTATATAAAATAATCGACGGACAATGGGAGATTATGGTTCCTGATGATCTCGTAGACGATTTAACTTGGGCTTGTCATGAAAGTCTTGCTCATTCTGGAGCTTATAAGTGTTATTTGGCGATGAGGGAAGACTTCGTATGGTTGAACATGGCAAGGAAAGTTAAGTCTATTTTGCGAACATGTCACATATGCCAGACAGCTAAATACCCAAATCAACACACCTATGTGGAGATGGGTAACATCATTACTAAGAATAAGAATGATCTACTGTGTATCGATTTATTAGGTCCGCTACCACGTGCTGCAAGGGGTATGAAGAACATGGTTGTTTGCACAGATGCATTTTCTAAGAACGTAAGTTTATATGCAATTGGACTATCTACCACGATGGCAGTATTAAACGTTGTATTGAATAAATACATTCCGAAATATGGTCCGGTGAAGAAAATTCTATCTGACCAGGATAAGCAATTCACCAACAAGAAGTGGCAGTCAGAATTAGAGAAGCACGATATACAGGCAGTGTTGACAGCAATCCGGAGACCGCAATGTAACCTCGCCGTAAGGGTCAACAGGAAGTTAGGGCGTCTGTTTCGCACTTATTGTAATACCAACCAGAGTAGGTGGCCGGATTATCTCGAGTTTTTCGAGGCGTCCATCAACGGGAATTGCAATGACACGACAGGATTTACACCTAACTAACTACAAACCGGGGAAATGCCAAAGCGTGTCTGGGATGGGTGCATCAGGAGGATTGCAACGCAGAATTTGCTTATTCCAAATTGGTTAAAAAGATGGAAGCCAGGAGACGCATTAGAAAGTGTGTCGAAGAACGGACGGAGAAATTTAATGCGGATCACAAACTGGTAACTTTCAAAACTGGAGAGAAGGTACTCCTGCGAGCTTTAAATGTAGGCCACGGGAAAGATAATACTGCAGCCGAATTCTTTAGATTATACAACGGTCCATATATTTTATCGGAACAAGTGGGTAAAAATACATACATTGTCACAAACCCAAATACAAACAGGGTGATAGGGAAGTTCTCGCATCATCCTTAAGAAAATTTACGCAAAGATAATTAAACCTAAAATGCCAGGATATAGATGGAATGACTGGTAGGAAATTGTATAAAAATATGTGTAAAGTAAGAGTAATTGTGATCATGTTGGAAAAATGTATGGATGGACTGTGGTATACATAGACTTAGCCAAATGACGTCAGAAGTGTGATACGCTTATCTGTGTTCATGAATGTTGTTGATATCTAGCCACGTGCGTTTGTTTGTTTACATTAGGGCTGTCAAAGTGACAGTTGAGGAATGTTGTTTGATAGAAGCTATTCATTTATTTTGATTTTTGATGTTATTATGTTATTATTTGGATGATTATTATTATTGGGAGGAAGTTATGTCAATTTAGGTTAGGAAGAAACAACAAAATTTTTATACTCCATATAAAAAAATTTTTTTTACACGTGGTGGGGTTAATCCTGCAACGGATCACAGGATGATAAGCTATGTTGTTTGTATTAGAGCACATGGATGACGAGCATTTTCATGTTTAAATTGGTTTTATGTAATACTTTGTCTTTTAGCCGTAAGTTTTGGATTTAGAAATGGATAAGCTTGTTGGGTATACCAAATTCTTCATAAAAAGATGTTCTTTATTGTCATGTATTTTTTGAGTGAATTTGTGCGCGTGTGCGGGTGTGATAACGTGTGATCGCTATATCTTCCGCGGTAACTAACCGATCGACGTGAAACTTTGACAATGAATTATTTATGTATATAGCTTCAATTTATGTGTACTCTATGGTTCATAACTATTTTAGAAATATGGTTTTTTAAGTAGGAAAACTCAATTTGAAACACTTATCATTAATAGGGGCATAAAAATTTGTAGATAATTCAATGCAAGTTAGTGCATATTTATACAAACTCTTTCTGGAAACGTTTATATCTGTTGAAAGCATCAATAATGTGACTTGGGTTTAGCCAATCGGAAAACACTAAATTCAGTAACATTCATTCTCTGTAGAGTAAAGATCGACACAGTCTGTCTGTTGCAGTTGCAAGGTGAAGTTGTACTCGTGCGTGAGAGAGTTTTTCTCGAGCGAACATAGAAAAGTATAACTTAACATAATCCTTGGTATTCTGTACGAAGTTCTGCGCACAGAACCGAGTGGGTCAATTATTTAAATAGAATTATAATATAGTATAGTGCTTTTCGTGTAAGATTAAGATATCCGCTTAGGGAATATAAAGACACTTCAAGATTGCGTGGAAGGTGTACGACTAATACACCTTATTAAATTGATACCCATATTCACCCTGAGATTGATAAAATTTACATATCAATTAATAATAAACTATTCTAGGGAAAATAATAAGCATTGTGTGTTTAACGTATTTGAGAAGAGGACGACAAGACGAAGAGGACGCCGGACGAAGGGGACGCCAGGACGAAGAGGACGCCAGGAAGGAGTGACGCTGAAGAAGAGGACGCCAGGACGGGAGCGGCGGTAGGAAGCGGAGGATTGCACGTACTGAGGTCGTAGCCTCAATCAAGTAAAACCGATATATTATCGAACATTATAAACTATTATTGCAAACTACAATACATGACTATTTATAATACAATATACCTATTTAAAAACTATATTTGTGTGTATAATAAATAATTTTTCATCTCCTCCATAATAGACTTGTTTGTGGTTTTTAGGTTTTTACACACTCACTATATCCTTATTAGTATAATAAAATCTGCTCTTTTGCAATATATATATATATATATATATATATATATATAAAACTCATAAACGAATTTCCAAACTCCTGTTCTCCGAATATCACAGTTTGCAGAAATCTGTATTTCAGGTATTTGGCACACTTAGTATAGTTTTAAATCTGCGAATGAAAATAAGTGTTATAATTATTGAACGCTAACTAGGTATTAAGATAAACGGTTTATGTGAAAGCAAATTATTAAGTACTGTACATCTAAATCACACGCTATCATTTGTAGCAGAAACCATCTAACAAAAATCAGTATTTTGCTTACATCAATTGCTTTCTCAAAAACATTTAATAATTAATACTTAACGTTAACTTTTGGTATCTAGTTAAATAATTATTACACTATGACTATATTTAACTTTTAGTAACCAATGTTGTTTTACGTCAGCACACAATACTGGTATACTCCCTGAGCTGCAGAACTCGCTCAATATTTTGAACGAAGTACATTAATTATTACATAAATTTCAATATTAGATAATTTTTTAATTATGAGAAGATATAAAAATCTTTATTACCTTACTATTTCTTTAGTAATATAAGAATTGTAAAGCACACAATCGTACAATAAACACCAAAAATTCGAAATATTCGGATTTAGGTTACAATTCCATTGCTGGACGTTCAGGTTTTTTTTAATCGTTGTCTTTTTTGGGTCCTGGGTTCTCAAATGAAATTTTCACAACTTAACACTATATTCAGATGTTAGTTAAAATTATGTTTATATTGATACCCCACATGAATTTTTGAGATTTTATCAAAATTTTTGCCCACTTTTAAACCCCGAGACCAAAATTTTGAAATCTTTAAAAAGTGAACATTACATTCAGGTTGTGGTTAAAATTGAGTTTAATTTAATATTCTACATAGGCTTTTGCGATGTTTTATAATTTTGCCTCTCGCCCCCATATTTTAGAAAGGATTAATCTAAAAAACAATAGAATTCTGTAGGATAAAAGTGTGAACATAAATGCCAAGTTTTACGAAAATCGATTGATGCATTCGAAAGTTATGAAACATACCCGAAACAGACAAATAGATAGACGAACAGACAAATGCCAAACGGTCGAGTTAAAACTTAGACACGCTTCGTTCGTTCAATTAGTACCCCAATATCAGTTCTCGTTTATATTGTTTATCTTATATTCCCTTACCAGATCATACGAGGGGATAAGCAATGTAGTTAAGACTAAGCATTAGTCCCACATCTGAAACAGCAAGCCTTCAAAGTTTTAGTTTTAATTGAAATAGCTAAGCAAGGTAACCGTTTGGTATTTGTCTGTCTGTCTGTCTATCTGTCTGTCCATTGGAGTGGAATGCCTCACTATAACTTTTGAATGCATCAATCGATTTTCGTTAAACATAGCGTGCGTGTCCAAACCTTTTATCCCAGAAACCCCTATTGGTTTATGGTTGATACTTTCAAAAATAGGGTGGCTCAGAGGCCAAAGGTTTGAAAAAAAAAATCGCAAAATTCCTTCTGATGTATCAAATTAAAGAAAATTAAAACCAAAATCTGAATGTAGTGTTCATTTTTGAAAATATAAAAATTTTAGGACGCCATAGCCTAAAATTTTGTCAAATTTGTGATAAAATCGCAAAATTCCAAATGGGGTATCAAATTAAAGAGAATTTTAAGCAGAATTTAAATATGGTGAACAGTTTTGAAAATTTAAAAACTTTAGAGTACCAGGGCTTACAAAACGGCTCAAAATTTTGTTATAACTATAAAAACCCATGCCGGGTATCATACTAAAGGTAATTTTAACTCAAATCCGATTGTAATGTTTACTTCGGAAATATTTTAACTTTAGGAGCACCACGGGCCAAAAATTAAAGACAAAATTTTTAAAGAATTGTTAACCTGACTTCATATTAACTGGAAATTTTATAATTTTATTCAAAATATGGATTCAAAACTTTTCTCGCAGATTTTAAAAATGAAAATGTATTTATTTTATTTTATCTATTAGCAGACCCTAAATATATTTCGTTCAAAGTAGTGAGCGAGTTCTGCAGTTCAGGTAGTTTACTAGTTTATTTTACTATCTTCTTTACAAAAACTATTTATTAACAAAAATAATTTTATAAGTATAAGGATAATAACAACTGTTACATTCTTACGTAGGACTGCCGACGTTTACTCGCTTCCTGCGTCGCGTGATGTATGACTTGTCATATCATCTGTCATAATATTATAAACGTGTATCATATGAGAAAGATTCTCGAAATCTAAAGTTTTCCATTACCACTACATTCGCGATAAAAATCAAACAAATCTTAGACCGACCTTAGACATACCTTAGCCTAACTTAGACTTACCTTAGACCTATTTAAATCATACGTTTGATTTTTGTTCGTATCTAAGTCATACCATACATGAATTAACATTTTATTATATATTACGGACAGAAAAGATAATATATTGTTACGACAGTCTACTTGACCGTCGTAGGTGCAGTGGAAAACAAAATGCAAGACACCAATTAAGTCACTAATCACCAGCTTTAATTTTCACAGGTAAAGAGCTCGTAATTAACAACACAGTCTCTTACAACAAATCAGATAAAAATTGTTCACATGCAATAAAATGTCAACTAATATTAAAACACAATTGTGTTACAATATACCGCCCGATTATAAAACAGCACTTCACTAATAACCACTTGAACGCACACAGTAATATCGCCCGATAATAAATCGAACCGCACGTAATATATCACAACTATAACTGAAAACTAAGGCCGCTGACACCTTGTATTTATACAACGCTCACAGACCAGAATATTCCAAAATGCGCGTTAGCGCCAGTGTGTACGACGTAATTAATTGCGGCCTTGACACAGTCCGCGCGGCTGGCGGCTTCCAGAAAAGTCTCGCGAATGCATCGAGAATCACGTACGCCACACAGATTACGCTGGATTCATCTGGAACATTCGATAAACACGTAGATTGTTCTGTGATGTCGTAACAATATTAACATTAAAAATAAAACTTAAATAAAATGTAGTTAGTTTCTGTAACTGCATTTATATTACCTGTTATCCAAATGAAACTCAGTTAACGTTGTCGAACAATTTCTTTTACACAGATGTAAATTTGTTCTGGAGGTAACCTCTGAGCTCCTAAAATGTCACAATTATTTCTTAATAAGAATCAGTTAAACACCAGCATCCCAAGCGGCGATGTGAGAACGTGCAGAGTGATAGATATCATGAAACCACTGACAGTGGAAGCAGAAAAATGGCAGGACAAGAAATTTTAGTAGGACTTTACTCGTTAGTAGGACTTAGAGTCCCCACCCCTTTCCCGGATGCAGCTCTTATAAGAAGCTTTACCGGATAACAAGTACCCACATAAAAAACGAGTAAAGGTTTTTTACAGTAAAAACTTTATTATTTGCATTTAATAACATTCGTATCAGCATTAGAATAAGTCAAATACAGATGTCCATTCGCTAGCATTATTGTCGTATCCATCGTTATAAATTCGTAGCCATGTTTAGACATTCATCTCCCTCTATTTCTGTCTATTTGATTGGTTAGTTGATTGCTCACCATCTGGTTTTGTTACAAGGCAGTTTAATTTATTTATGAGTGTCTTGCTGCGCCTACGTTATCCATGACCTGCTTCATAGAATCTAGTCGGTGTCGTCTTAAAGCTTTTTACCTTGCACTGAGCTTTGTAATATGTATATGTATCAGAAGCTGATGTGCCTAACTACATGGCTTATACGTTGTGCTGTCTTTCTCCTAAATATTGAACAAAAGTCTTCACTTCCCTGTCCTTTAATGTTGTATACCTTTTCGTTGATCCGTCGTGATTAGTGTACTGTCAGTATGCGTCTCCATTATCGTCTCTCAAACCCCGTTTCTGCCAGCAGACACCGCAGAATCGTTTTGCGAATTGATTAGTCTCTTTTTGGAAGCAATACGTGTTACATTTTTATTGTCGATGTCAGTCGTATATATAAGTGTGCCTAAATAGTTTTAAGACAGTAAGTATGTTTCAAAACGTTCGTGCTCATTCGTTTACATTTTCTCCGTAACAGCGACTACAAAAGGGATAATTTTATTATTTGGGTGAACTGCTAAATTACAGTACAGTACAGAGGGTTATACAGTTGTACATCTGAATAGCAGTTTGGCTATTTGAGTTCACTTTTCTAAGGATTAGTATCTCATTTATTCTGAAACGGTGTCATCACCATAGCCAAGAGGAATGGTTTCTCTGTTTCTTCGGAGACTTCTACGTATAACCAAGAGAAAACAATAGATTTTTCAATTTTATAACAATAAACAAACACATATTTAAATGACGTTTTGTATTCCACTCAATAATTATTTATTATTTCAAACCGCGAGAACTAAGACTCAAAGTATTTCGTATTAGCAGAATAAAAATGTGAAATTCAACAGCTTGCAACAGTGAAAAACGTTCTATCTGATAAAATGACCGCAGGTGGTCGTATAAATTTAATTAGAAAAATGAAACAAAAAACAGACAACAATAGTTTATTATGTAACAAACTATCGGGGAAGATTCCCACGGCGTTGTGGGATCCCACTGTGCATGACTTCCTTGTTCATGCTCACACTGCCTAATTCAGTCGTAGTTGCGCACGAATTCTTGTTTTACATCAACACTTTGCACTTCCCCTTAATAACGAGATACATATGTTATTATCTATTGATAATATGTTTGCATATATGCTTTATTATATACATGTTATTTTATTATACGTGTGTGTGTGTGTTATTGTTGTTATTATATGTTATTAACATATGTTTCCACTTCTCCAAACAACGATTCAAAAACATCTAAACCATTTCACAGAGACACTGTATATACACGACTGTATGGTTGTCTTTATAATGTAATAATATCTACCTTGACCAGATTGTTTACATACATAACTTATAAACGCGTGGGTAAATTAAATAATAATGCTACGTGTTGTATCAAATTCATGACCGCTTATAATTTTAATAAACACAATTTCTCGAAGGATATGATTAGACGAGTGGTTAAAATATGTAATAATCTGTTTTCGCTTACGCTTTCCTACCGATTTTCTTTCATACACAAAAATTCTACGGTTTGTAATTTCTTATCTTTTCCAGTAACCAGAAAGCATCGAAGGCATAAGGGAATCTTCATTAAGTTATGTACATGACAAATATGAAATATTCATAACTTCCCTCTTAAATGAACAGAAAGTGCAATTTTCAAGGACATACTTCTAGTATTCGGTTGAAGACACTTGCAAATGAATGTATGGAATAAACTGGAGGGGGGGAGGCAGTGATTGTTCTATAATTGAACGAATGTTCCGATAGGAAACGTTGAACGAAAGAGATTGTCGAATCTTCAAGGTAATTTTTGTGTTGGTCTGTCACCCATAATACTACGAATTGACTTCAGGTCATTGGGTCAGGAGATCGCGAACACTTAGTTAAACGAGTCGTCATTTATCAAAGGCTGAGGGACACTGGTCTAACGCCAATTTCTCATAAACTATGAATCATATCTGATTCTTACATGAATGTAAATTTCCGCTATGATGTAAAATAACAACAGACAATTTGTTTGAGCTTAAATTTTTCCAAAACATGCATAAAAAAAAAGCATTGTTAAACATTCCCGTCTTCTTTATCTAAAGGCTTTTATCATTCGTCGCAACCAGAAACTTCTTTTCTCTACTATCCTTTTTATTTGCCTTCCAACTGTCATCTAAGTATTTCCTTATTGGTTTACTTCTCACTGCTTTCTCCGGCGATTTTCTATTTAAAATGTTTACAATTAATCTGTTCAGACCAATTTAATGACCTGAAAACATTAGTTTTCTTAGTTGCGAATTTTAATCGCCTTTGAATATGGTTTGGTTTACATTGGATCAAAATGTCAGCTGCTCTTAGTTTGGGCTGCTCATTTCTTCTGTAAAGAAAGGTATTTTATAAGGTATTTTTCAAAATTTTCGTAACTTGTAAAATGTTTTTGATTACTAGCGAGAAGATCTAGTTACACTGAACTTTCATCTAAAATGTGGCCTTCACTACTGTTACACCTTAGGTTTATACATAATCATACTTCCTAAATTTTTCGTCGTTTGCTTTCCTTAAATTTTTTTGAGTCTTTTTCTGATCACTTTTAAGCATAATAAAGGTACAAAATCATAAAAATGTGCTTGGTGGTGAGAAAGCGTTTTTAACAGAATGCATGTCTTGTTCTTAAACAAACAAACATTCGTTCACATTAGACAATGTCAGAGTAGACGTACATATGCAAATGTCTATCTACATAATGATCACGACAAGAACGATGAACAGTCCAGCGGCCAAAGATGGGCACAACCCGTTTTGAAAGCACCACAATACAAGGGAATACTAATAGAATTTGCGTCACCCTTATTTTTATACCAAGAAATCTCGCCAGCGCCTCCGGTCGTTACAAAAACACTTCTGTATGTTATTAATTTCCATCGCATCTTCCTATAAATTACAGAACCTTCCCTAATATTACAATATTACATCCCTAATTCATTTGTATTTTTAATACAGTCCTCTTCTTCTCTTCTCTTTATCAATTCACTCTCGTTAATTGCATATCTCCTAATGGCAACTGTATATACTCGTACTTTCCCATGTTAAAATCGGTTTTACAAATAATCCATTTTCTCAGTAATTATTTGTGCTACAGACTTGAAATTTTTACAGGTTATTCGTAACACTTTCAGGTTGATATGCCACTAGAATAATAAATTTATATTAAAATTTATAAATTTATGCCTACTAAATTTTTATTTTTTTAACAAAGTTTCATATTTTTTTTAAAAAATGTTGTTTTTATTTGGCCAGTTTTTAAAACATTTTTATAATTCTAGTATCGTAGCAACGATGTTACTAGTAGAATACTAGTAAAAATTGTAAATTCCTATCTTAAACAGTTTCAGAGAAAACGGGTCATTTATATAAAAACTGTGTTTCCGGGAAACCGTAATTAAAATTTATTTATAATAATGTTCAGTTAGAATTTGGTTTACTTACAGTTTCAAAATAGACCAGCTCCATATTGTGGGTCATCTTGATTTTCTAGATTGTATTCTAACTTCTTTTTTACCACCTGCCTAATCTGCCTAGTTTTCTTGGCCAGTTGTGTAGACATCCTTTCAACTTTTACTACCCTGATGAACGAAACTCGCACCAAGTCACAAACCGTTTGGATCTATTTCCTTGAGCGCAGCTACCATATTTGCTCCAGGATTAATATCCATCTTTTCTAGGACCTGGCATTTTTTTATATTCCCACCGTTAGAGGAAATAACTGCCAAATAGATTCCAAGTTTTGTGAATCATATCCAACAAAGACAGTTTTTGGTAGTATACTCCACACAGTATTATTGAAGGACTCGTTTGAGTTTTGAGTTGTACCATGAAGGCACAACGTATGAAGTCTGGATGAACGCATGAACTACATATGAAGTCTGGATGGCTAGGTCTCTTATAATAGGCTTTACTGCTTGTAATACAGGAATGGACAATGAATGCTTGTGAGAATAGTGTGTGCCATTAATTTTCGACAGATTGTATCTACACCACGTTTTCTCATCTGTTGGACACAAACCATGATTTGGTTCTTCATCAGTTGACATATTGTGAAAATAAAGTGCCCAAATACATTTTCTCATACTTTCTGAGTTGCCGTTGTTCCCTCTAATTGCCTCCCCATATTGGTATTGAAGACTACCAATTTGATTGTGTGTTAACCTACCGTGTCTTGTCAAAATCTCCCCATCCTCCAAACGCTGGCTTCCCAATGTAGTGATCAATCTTCTTACTGAAATGTTGTTCCAGTATGTTGGTTACAATATTAGCTGACTGTAAAGCAAAATTTCCCTTTTTAAAATTAAAATTTTCCTTCAAAATCCAAAAAGGTTAAAAATACTGCAGAGAAAACTCTTTGTAATACAAACAAAAAATGAAGCTCCAGAGGGCTATAGCAGGTCACACCCTTGCAGGTGTTCAGAAAAAAAATTGTTATAAAACTATAACACACAAAACACACAATATAACACACAATTTTTTTTACTCAGAAAAGTGAAAGAATTTTTAGAAATTCAAAACCTAAAATCGATTATTTTGACCATTTTATCGGTTTCCACTCCCATTAAATGTATGAGTCACATACGATTGACAACTTAGCACAGAGAGGGAGAGAGAGAAAATCAACACGTATATAAACAGAAAAAGATGTATTCTTTGTTACATTGTAAACTTCATGAGCGACACAATATGTATATAAAGTATTTTCTGTATAAGTGATTAGTTTTTCTATATAATGTATAGCTATATAGAAAAGACAACAACCAAAAGAGATGTAAATCAGATGTAAATCCAGAAAGGTTACCAAATAAGATCAGTGTGGATTACCTTTCGGAAGACGATATGTGTTACAATAAGTAACAAACAGCAATTACTTATGGGACACAAACATGTAGAATAAACATGAAAGTGATACACAAACTCCTAGCTGTGTATGGAATCACGGGAAAGACTATGACAGGAGAGACAGAAAAACAAAATGAACGATGCCATTTACAGAATTAAGAAAAAAGATAAAACAAGAGTGGTTAGACCAGATGATGGCAGTTGGTCACAAATGATACTATACTGGAGGCCAAGAAGCGTAAAGATGCGGTGTTGAGCTTTGCAATATAGAGAGATGCCTTGGTGAAGTACAATGGACTGGACTAGGTTTGCTGTAAAGAGAAATAGCTGTCTGGGGAGGTACTCGCTCAGTAGTGTGCGTTGACGCTGATATACTAAAAGTTACGCTTGCTAACTCGTATAAATTCGAATACTTCTTGAAAATTGTAGTTTTAATAAATTTATCATCCCTGTCTATGACGCATTCATGATCCATTTTCCCTTAAAAACGAGTTTAAGTCCGTAGGCATAAGTTGAAGAATATTTTTTATTTAATACTTTGACACTTGATCAAATATATAACCTCAGATTGATTAATAACTGTGTCATATTTAGACATGCGATCGATAAATTGTGTCACGTATTTTGATGTGTGTTTTTGTGAAAGGGTGTCGTACGTTGTGAAAGTTACTGTCGGTATCGACGCGGACCGCCTTGACCGCAATACGAATGGGAACAACGCTGTCGGTACTGACGATGTCGAAATTGACAGTAATTACTTCCTCCACAACTAAGCGCCGCCTCAATGTGAGCATCGTTAGTATTCTATTGGCAACAGCAGTAGAGGACAATTTCTTCACGATTAAATGTTCTGGTTCTACCGACGTACATAAAATGTGTAATGTTCTAGTTACCAAGCTACATACAAAATAGAATTTAAATACGTTGTTATCGTTACACAGGGATGACAGTAACGATCACACGGTCAGTAGCCGCAAACGTTAGTGCATGTTTCACTCATTATTTCATAGATTCGCAATCGGTGTAGAGATTAATGGTGTTTCCTCCAAACGGAATTCCTCCCTAATTTTGACCCAACAGCCTAAAATAAGCCTGCAATTATCCAATAGCAAATCCTGCAACTGATAAAACCTATAATACCCTCATTAGACCCAGAAACCCGAAATTACCGCAATCAGATACGTACAACAGCCGACCAAAATCGCCGCTGTGACATCCTATAACGTATATTAACATTTGTCTGTCTAATACTAATACAGTACTTTTGTATTTATACAACACATCTTCTCAGGGATGTATCTAGTATATACGTGTATCGTTACGAAGTTAACAATCTTTTACGATACAAAAAAATCATCACCAGCGATAAAAAAGCAACATAGCTATTGTGCCGGGGTTTGAATTTTCCCGGCGTGATTTAAACGTGGAAGGCCGCCAAAGCGCGTAGCGGTTGGGTGGTACAGCTAACTTGATTAGTAAGGCCGTGTCTGCGCCACGGCGACGCGATCTAGTAAGCCAGTCAACCTTGTCAGCTGATTGCGGGACGCAGCTGTTAGAAAACAGCCTGCCAAAGGTTATGTTCAGCAATCCGCAACAGGTTGAAGTTATGTACCATGGTGGGTTCGCAAAATGCGTGGTTCTTTCTCATTTCGTCTCCAGCCTTCCAACAGGTTGTTGCTCGTCTGACGGCCCAGGGGAAGTACCTAGTTGATATGTACCTAGTTGGCATCTTAATATGACGTCGTAGTCTATTAAAGCGTTTCAGGGTCCCCGTACAGCCGGTAGAGAGGGGAATGCGAAGATGGTTACACCTACATCAGTCACCATCTGCAGAGCAGTGTAGCACGAAGCTTCCCGAAGCCGTCAGGCCCAGAAATACTACTCCTACAGAACATCAAAGACATTTTCCCGGAATGATACTAGCAGGAACTTCTGCACCCGTCAAGCACCACCACCAACACTAATCGCAGACTGGTCTACAGGGTATCATTTCAGTTCTTCAAAAGTACAGGTGGGAGCATTCCAATTACTAAACCAGTCAACAACAATTCCACCCGGTTTTAGATAAAGTGTAACTGACATTTTATATCAATATAAAGACATGCTCTTTAAGGGCAACAGAACCCAGCCTTTTCAAATATAACATTGTAACTAAACTTTGACTTAATTTAAATGGATATTGTAATGTAAATCAAACTACAATTCAATCGTTTGAAGGCTGTAACTAAAATAGCACTAATAAAAATTGTTACTGGTTACAAGAGTATTTTATTGCAAGTCCTGTCACTCTGGGGGCTCCAGCACACTTTTCGCTTCGTCTAGGCCAAGTGGTCTCTAGTTTTTAAATTTTACGTGACGGCCTAA
Source organism: Magicicada septendecula (assembly GCA_034769895.1). Classification (NCBI taxonomy): domain Eukaryota; kingdom Metazoa; phylum Arthropoda; class Insecta; order Hemiptera; family Cicadidae; genus Magicicada; species Magicicada septendecula. The sequence continues at coordinate 203,901,149 of CM068371.1, forward strand.
GTGGCCGTTACACTATTAAATACGCTTCTATCAAATCGCACTCAATTTATCCATCTTATTCGCAGCACTACAAATGCGTATGAACGTTTCCGCGCTCATTCGGCAGATAATGTCTATAGTGCTTATCCCAACATACTAATTCTTCTGCAATGCAGTCAAAAACAGGTATGAACATTCGAGATGCTTCCTTACGTAAAATGAAAATCAAAAGGAACGTTCGGTACAAAAATTGATTAAACTCAATGGAAAACCATTAAATGATTTCAAAGAACAGAAAATATTAAGTATTAAGATTTCACTTCGTAAAATGTGCATCATATCACTATAAAAGTTAAATAAATGAATAAGTAAAAATACGGTCAGGTTGCAATAGCGTTGCTTGAAATCGACAAATTAACTCAGATTAATAGATATCATCATCTTCAACTTGTATCGTAGGATAGAAGGATTAAACAAAAAATGGTCTGTTCCTGTTCCAATCACATACCGTATAGTAGAGCTGGTAACTCCAACGCTTCTTCGGAAGCCACACACGTCTCTGTCCTCTCGACTTATAATTCAGTTGTTGTTTGGGGATGCGACAGTCATCCAAGCGGTTAAGATTTTCCAGCCATTTAGCCGATATTGGAAATCTCTATCAAGTGTATTCGTAATATTCAGTTCCTGCCGCACATCGACATTTCTTTTACGATCTTGAAGAGTATATCCTGCCATATGCCTGAGAAATCTCATTTCGGCCGCGTGAATACGACTGGCCCGGGAATTAATTAAAGTCCAAATTAACAGACATTTTCTATAGAAAAAAGTAAGCGGGTAAAGTATAAATAAAATTAAGTGAAAAGCAATACAAAGTAAATAACATTTTTTAAACTAATAAATATTATTAAAAAATAAAATTATAAAATAAATATTAAAATGATAGATATAAATAAATTATACATATTTATAGAATGTATTTGTAATATATATTCGATGATTATTGTATGTATAATTATTTATAATTATAATTAACTGATTATTATATTATCAGTAGGCCTATATTAAATTGTAATATTTTATTCACAATATTGTCAGAGTATTAATATAATGTCTATTTATTTAAGTAAAACAGTGTGTAAAAATAGTCATTATTTTGATGACGTAAAACACACTCTCTCAAACCCCCCGTACGCACGCGCGCATACACACACACACACACACACACACACACACACACACACACACACACACACTCATCATTAATACATTTAAACTCAGCTAAACGGGACTGTTAACTCGGACCCGTCAATAGAGGACTGCGCTATACCACTCGTGGCTATACACAACAATACAACGTAGGCCTACCTGGTAGATGATAGCCACTCACGCTAAAATAACCGCACACCATAGCGCGCCTACCAGGGATTTCCCAAGTCCGTTTAGAACTTTCATCAAACTCCTTAGGTGTCATTAGATTAGTAACAAACAACGGAAATACAACCATAAAATACCAGCCGAATGACAAACAATGAAAATGTACAACCAAACAATACTATCCGAATAACAAACAGTGAAAATGTACAACCATACAATAACAGCCGAATAACAAACAATGGAAATGTACAGTAATTCAATACCAGCCGAATAACAAACAATGGAAATGTACAACCATACAATACCAGCCGAATAACAAACAATGGAAATGTAAAACCAAACAATACCAGCCGAATAACAAACAATGGAAATGTGCAACCATACAATACCAGCCGAATAACAAACAATGAAAATGTACAACCAAACAATACCAGCCGAATAACAAACAATGGAAATGTACAACCATTCAATACCAACCGAATAACAAACAATGAAATTGTACAACCAAACAATACTATCCGAATAACAAAGAGTGAAAATGTACAACCATACAATACCATCCGAATAACAAACAATGGAAATGTAAAACCAAACAATACCAGCCGAATAACAAACAATGGAAATGTACAACCATACAATACCAGCCGAATAACATTAGAGTGGACTGTTTTTATAACGATAAGAAATGTTACGAAGTATAATAGACTGTCTTATGTTTAATAAGGGGTGGATGTATTTTAATGAGTTAGTGTTTCCGGCTTTACGTGTTAGAAATCACTATAGTGAATGAGTATACGAATAATACAAACACTTCGGATTACACAAAGGAACTTGGAAAGGATCAAAAACGCAAGAACAATTCAATGCAAATGTAACGAAAATAGATGGAATGTGTTAAAATAGGGTACGCGCGCGCGTGTTTTAACGTGAGACAATAACTGTATGCAACAAACTTCCAAAAACAGTATTTTCCGTAGCCCTAATAACGAGAGTTCATTGGTAACAAATGATCATGGGTTAGGCCTACTCTGTTATTTTAATAGTACAAATTTTCATGGAATCTTATTAGGTCTAAGGCCCTCTGCCAGTTAGAATAAAATCCAATGATTGTACATAATGGACTCCAATCTGAAACACAGTTTTTCCACGTAAATTGTTTCGTATTCCTTTTCATCAGTGCGAAACTCAAACTATCCGCTACCGTACATTGGTCCCCGTACACGGGATATACAGTCTGCTAGAGATTGCAAACGGTTACAGTACTATTTTTGACTAGACAGTATATTAATTGACGATATATGAAAAGTAAGAAACAGAGTAAAAGAAGTAACACCAGATTCGTGCACTGAGAAACTTTGTCCTCTTGAGAACAGTTAGGCCTACTAGTCAAGGCCATTCAAAGTTGATGTCTACTAAATCTTCGCAAACATTACCTTATTTCGCAAATCCTTAACCTTAGGATTTACTCTCCTAGTTTATAGCCGACTCGAGAATTAATGGGTTTGGTGCCAAGCTTACTACGGTAGGCGAAGGAATATCACTAAAACAAAAACACAGTAAATACCATACCTCTTCCAATAGGATTCTACAGTCTCCTATGTTCTCAACGGAATAAGCCTGTGTGTGTGTGTGTGTGTGATCGCTCTCGTTTGCTGTCTCACACAATTCATTAGAACTAAAATTAGTTAAATCTGTAACCATAAGAGCACGAACCGTCTTCCAAGAACCGTGTCGTAAGCAGGTTTGGTGAACAATGTCCGGGCATGGCGAAACAACATTTTATAACACAGACAAACGTGTCTGCAGTCAGAAGACCGTTTGCATAACAATTCGGGTAACTGACAAGTCTCTTCACACCGTTGATAGGATTAGTATCGTCAGCGCTGTAAGTGTTCAATGATATCAGAAGATTTCGACATTCATATAATGTATATTTTGTTTCTGACTGTTCATCACGTTTTGCAATGTAATTAACTTTATAACACCTATAAAACTAGTTCAGTTAATGATTGCTAGGTTTTATTGTGAATGACCTAATTTATTCATTACCTACAAAAATTGTATTCCTCGCTTTATTCTGTATACAATTTGCGCCATACAGATTTATTCTGAGGTATTCGAGTTTAATCGTCCGCCTCATTGCATCTATGCCACTCACGTCCTATTTTCATATTGTCTCTGTCTGTTCTCACGATTCTTTCTTAATGTTCGCTCCAACCGACTGTGTGATTAACATAGTTAACCGACAGTCAACGTAGTGAGCCGAGTACCTAGCTTTCTGAAGTTCACGCCAGGGGTGCCCAGCTCGTTACTTTTTTACATTGAGAAAAATATTCTACCAACAATTACCAAGTTATTTTGTAATAGAGAAACAAAAAGTCGAATTTGTGGGTAATTTATTCAAAGGCTTTTGTGTACATTGTACAGTTTACTTGGCTAACTAAGCAAAAATTAAGTATCTACCTAGTGAAATTTGGAGAACTGGTGCCAAATTACCCTCAACTTCGACTTCCTGTCTCCCTGTTGCAAAACGACTTGTCAATTTTTAATTAGACAATTTTTTCAATAAATTTCATATTTACGTATTCAGCTACGTATTTAGTAATACTACTGCCGTAACAGTACACTGACTAACTATAAGCTATAGTACGTATTTTTTCTCACTATTCAATACAAACGGAATCAACAATTTGAACTTCATGCAGGTACAAGAAAAAACAAAACTGGGCGACGCGACGGCAGTGTGATAACGGTGTGAAACTCTGAACTTCTGTAGACCGTAGCCTCGAAGGGACCGTAAGCCTCTAGTTACGCCACTGCTCCTGCCCAAGACGGGACACTGTTCTCTAGCTCACGCTGCTCGTATTCGAAACGTACGTGCAAGACGTAGTACAATGGAGCTACTAGCCTTCAAAGTACAGTACCAATAAATCACATACACAATCAATGGATTCCTAAGCTGATATTTCTTCACAAATGTGTAATTGCCTGCCGAAACTTCCTTGACGCCGAACAGCTCACGTTCCCAACCTGATCTGTCTTATCCTAAGAATTTTAGTAATCAATTCTACATTCCAGTCAATACCGCTGAAAGGAAATTTTAAGGAGAATATATGGACCAATCCAAGTCAATGGGATATGGAGAGTACGTCACAATGAGGAACTTATACAAGCTGTATAAAGACAATGATCTGGCCACCACCATCCGACTGCACAGACTGCAATGGGCAGGACACATCATTAGGATGGAAGACAACCGAATACCTAGGAAGGTACTATTTAGTCAAATCGAGAGTAGAAGGCCTGTTGGGAGACATCGCTAAATTGACGCAGTGGCAAGGGATGCTGATACTTTACTCAAAATGAAACGATGGACATCAATCGCCAAGGACAGGGGAGAATGGAAGCGGATGATTATGGAAGCTAAGGTTCGACTCCGAATTGACACATAGAAGAAGAAGAATTCTACATTCCACTCATTGATGATAACTGACAGTTCTGGATTTTTAATCACTTTTTATCACTTCTATTGTTAAATGCTGATTTGGATTTTTTGCAACAATTTTTTTAAATATCCAAAAGATACGTTTCTTGTTTGGAAGTTTACTTGGATGAGTGTAGAAAACATGCAAAAAGCGTATCAAATACATAAAATAAAGAAACCAAGTTATAAAATTCTCTGCTCTAATTCCCATTATGCTATTAATCAATATAATTAAAGTTTTTTGATGTAGAATCATTTATATAACACTGTTGTGTTGATGACGTAACTGTAAGGACGTCACAGTCGTGATCATTGTTGATCCAGTCGTTTAATGACGTCTATACCAACTCCTGTCTACTGAAGACAATTGCCAAAGGAGATTTCGAAACGTTTAACACGGTCTGCTTGTAGACCGTTATCCTCCCGCGCATCACCGCGGTCATACAAGACACAAAGGTTAAACGTTAAGGTGCGGTGATAAAATGGAAGGAGGAATTGAGAAAAAAGGCGTGGAGATGAATATTAAGGAAGCAATGTATTTTGTGCATGACCCTTGTATAAGCCCTTGAGAATTATTTGTAATAGAGAAGAAAATGGCGAAGGAGTACGAATACTTGAGTGTTTTATTTGATAGCGATGGGAGAATAAATCAGTACGTACCAAATCCTCCGAAGAAAGCGGACTTCGTATAGTGGACATTAAATAGCAGCCTTGTAAGGAATAGAAAAGTAGGTAAGAAAGCAAAGCTTCAGAACTTCAAGTCTGTGTATCTACAACGATAATTTGTTGAGCAAAAATTTGGATCATCCTTGATAATCACGCAAGCAGAGTAACACCACCAGAAATGCGGTTTCTCATGAGAATAATGGCAAAACGAGGAGAGATCGTGTTAGAAATGAGATGAGACGATCAGATGGAGAGCCTATGATGGATTTAATAAGGTGAGGAAAATTAAATAACTAGGGCATGTAAATAGGGCCTACAAAGGAAGAAAAATAAAACAGGCCTGAAAATAAAGAGTGAGTGTCAGAGACCTTGAGGAACGACAAGGATAACACGTCAAGTGATTGGAACAGATCTGTGGAATGGATTTACAGGAAATGAAGGTTTGGACAGGAATGGATGGAGAAGATAGACAGAGCTGCGAGTCAAAAGGGTTTGGTAGAGAAGAAGAAGATGATGATGAAGAAGAAGATCCGTCATTGGATAGTACTAGCATTCGTCCATACCACTGCAATTTGTGTACAGAATAACATTATGGGTTCTTAAAAAAATGTTTAAATAAATTGTAATTACGTAATAGTCCTGCAAAACAATTTCAAAAAATTTCGTTACGTTATTAAAATCACATGATATCAGCGACTTACAAACATGTCAGTGATTAACCTTTACAGTTTAATACTTTACAGTTATTTACCTTTACAGTTTAATAATATGTTATATGTTTGTAAATAAACAAGTAAGTACATAGTAAGTGAACAAGTTACTGTAAAACTTAGTTACTACAAGTTAGTAGTAAGCTTACTGTTAAACATCTTGATGAAGATTATGGAGCCAGGATGCTCAAAACAGGCGATTGACTAGTACAAGAGAAGAGAATATTAGTCCCGATACTTTTGGTTTAATGTACTTTAAACGTTTACCGTGTGTCATAAAAATGATGTGACAAGAACAATATATCCTTGTATAATTATAGCAATTCACTAGCAACTGATGGTACAGTCTTCCTGTCATGGCGGTGAAACAAGGAATTCAGGAAGGCTGGTAAACTTTACTAACCTCACTATTGCGTAACAATGCGTTTGCCTAAAAAACGCGTCCAGTCGCACTTAAAACTCCAAAAACTAACAGAATTACTAAGTGTATCGTGCCGTTTAGATAGTTGAGCGTAGATTACAAACATTATATTTGTCAAGTAAATCGTTCAGCAACCAACAACCATTTACATAACTAATGGCGTGCGTTGTTCACGAAATCTCCGACTCACGATAACAGCGACTCTGATAATGCACATTACCGCAGAGAAATGTGCCCCTTATGATGTCTCTCTTATGTAACACGGGCAATATCGTGCTGCACTGTCTCCCCACAGCCAACATACAATATTGTCTCTAATGAAACGTTTTGTGTTTGTGACCTGCACACACACACACATACACACACACACACACACACACACACACACACACAAAATAATCTTTTTAGTATTTACTTTAATATTAATATGGGTGATTATTAATATAAATAAGGTAAATATTGTAAGAAAACGGGATTCTCCCTCTTACTATATTATTATTATCTGTAATTGAGTTAGTCAATTTTACCTAATTTGGGCCTCAAACGTTGGTGCGCCAATTTTTAATATAAAATCTGTTGGATTTAGATATTATTATTCTTGGTTATGTTGTTGAAAAATCATGTTTACACGCCTCACTAATGGAATGAGTTAATTAAATTGAATTGTATAAGTTGAATTACACCGCCCGTAGCAATCGTTACTTGATATTGTGATTATAACTAATTAGGTTGTTATTATACATAATTACTTACTTCGATTGTTGATTTTTCGCTGGTGACAACACTATTCATCAAGTCATAGTCATTGATGATTAATTGAATATTTTAAATACTTCAATTCGGCGGGCCATGGGTGCTACCAACTGACTTAGATGTAAACATAACCTTAACTCAAACCACTAAAAGCTTGTTGATTGAATAAAATAACGTCATGCTTCATTAATGTTGTTAAAATGTTTTTATTCATAGTATGATGTAATTGTAATCCCCCCTTTTTTTTAAAAAACAATTAATTCGATTATCATTATTGAAAACCATCGGTTAGGTGCTTAGAAACTCATATCTCAGGATTGGTAACATGGTTTCATAAACCGTTCAGTTGACAAAATCATCTATGTTATTTATATACAATAAGGTTCTTTTAACTGCAAAATACGTAACGAATAATGTCTCTAACTAATGTACAATCTTGTTATAGGAGTGTGATTACATATAAACTTAATAATTTCTTAACCTAATACAATAAAGTTCGTCTGAACACTGACGTAAAAATTGGAGGTTAACACATGTGACTGGGAGGTTACCCACGTTTAACCTCAATTTACAATTAAATTACATATAATAAGTGGAAAGTTACTATATGAATAATGTTTTGTTGGTTGTGTAGTGTTAAAAATAGTTACAGATGCTCAACAATTTCTAATTGCATTATCATTTATTGTGATAAATTAAGTAAGTGTTTTGTAAATATGACTATACTTTCTTAATTCCTTTTATATATTTTTTATATTCACTGTTAACAACTTAATGAGCATTCATTGCTTTATAATTACACCCCACTTCACTACACTCATACTCTTAGTCGATTCACTTCACGTCTTCAAGGTTAGGACGTCCGTGTTTACATTCGGTGCCGCACTGAATTATGGGTCACTGGTGAATTATTTGGTCGCGGATTCCGTCATCCGTACTGCGTTAAAACTGGTGAAGAACTGTCTATAGTTTGAGCGTCACTTTCGTTGTTCTTACCTATGTCAACGGGGGGGGAATCTCGATATAAGAGTTTTGATTGGTTAGAATTCACGGGATTCCTTTATTAAATCATCACCCCCGCGTTAAGAAAATCGTTTAATTTTGTCTAAAGCGTGGGTTTTTGGGCACGAGATTATAAAACTGACGCCAAACATTTTACCAAAAACTATGAAAATAATTTACTATTGATATTAATTCATTATGCTACTTGTGAATACAAATATAAGGTTACCATCACCTGGCATTTGTTCTACTAAACAATTAGATACCTCACAAGGCATAATTCTGTTCACTATTAACAAAGATAATATTTCTAACTTATATTCTAATACAACAGTTTTATTAAAATATGTCATATAGCTATTTAATTAACATTCTGATATCACATATACTGAATACAACTAATACAAAGTTCTTGGCTGTTATTATTTAACATTATAAACACTCAATGGTGAAAGAAATACTGAATCTGTTTCTAGGCTTCATGATGCCTATAGCAGCAAGAGTTAGTTTTATTTCATACAATATAATGATTGAATTCTAATAGTTTGTAACACTTGATACTTAATCCTAAAGAACCATATCAACTTTTGGTTAACTTAATTTTGCTCAAGACATGCCTTTTTTCTTGTATATTATCATTAAAATCACATGAGTTCTTGTACAAGTAGGCAGCTTGTTATTTCTCCTTATTTCTATATTATACATTTTTTATTCTGTTAATATCTTATTCCTAATTAATCATCTTATTTCCTTACAAGTTTTCCAATAGCTTGTCTTATCTTGACATTCTTATTTTCTGGTTATGTTAACTAATGAACCTTGCAGCTTGGTGCAACAGGTCATGCTCATGAGATATATTATTAGTGTTTCATTATTAGTAATAATTATTGTTTGGTTTATTGACCAATAGTTATTTCACTCATCACTTGTTATATTCATACTATTTACATACACTTATTATTGGTATTTCTGTTGTTTTCTTATTGTATCATATTAGTCCTTTATACACTATCATATTTCCTCATGTTATTTTACATTAACATGTCTTACATTACAATTACAACATCTTGGTGACCTGATATCTGTCTTAGAATTGTCTTTATGTTATCTAGTTTCATCTAGATATAACATCCAATAGTTTTATATCATTTTTACTACATATTTTTTATTTACAAGTGTGATTTCACAGCTTATTAGGTTAGGTTGTCCCCTTTTACCTTCACTGACTAAATTTAGTTCACATGCTTTGTTTTTATTAGTTATTTTAATCACTTATTACTATTTATTAATAGTACTATTTACTATTTATCCTTCTGATTACAATTATTCAGGTTGTCTTATATTCTAAGTACATTTTTAATTACTAATCAGTCCTTTCTGATATTCAGTTGGTTACATAAATGGTATAGTTTGAAGGTAAGATACAATCTTATTATCTTATATTATTACCTATCTCATAATCATATTGTTATTACTTCACTCTCCTAATCTTGTTGGGTAACTTTTTATTTTAAGTCTCAGTTATTGTTATAGTCATGTCATTTAGTATGTCTGGTCTGTTATTTTAATACTTACTTTTCTTATAGTTTGGATTTCTATTTTCTACTCTATTTATTCTGTAGATACTCTATTCTTTATTTATAGTGGTTGGGTTAGTTTACACCTCTTTTACTTTATAAAATTAATTGGTTGTTATTATTCACTTGATATCATTTATGTTTAATTGTCATACATCCTTTACAAGTTATTTTTGGATTGTCTTGATTCTGTTCTATGCATAGTTTTATCTATTAATAGTAGCTTGTAGATCTGTATAAATTGGTGACGCTACAATATTAATCGTTCACTTATGTATGTCTAATATTACCAAAAGTGAATGACCATAGGTCAGACTAAAGAAACATGTTAGAGGAATTACTATTCATTCAGACAGAGGAATTACTAAGTGTTCGCTACGCAGTTGGTGATAATAGTAACAATATTTACAAAAACAAATACAAAGAAAATTGTATAGCTAGCAAACTAGAAATCCCGAATCGATTTCTTGCAGCGGCAAAAAAGTTAAATCTACCAGCGGCTCCAGGTAGATTCGGTGATGCAGTCTGTTGCAGTTATTCAGCACCCCTTGCCGAATGCAACAAGCGTTAGTACCGATTCAATTGAAATAAGTTTGAATAGTCGCGCGACGGAAAAATTATTCGTACTTTGGTCAGCGTTCCCTGACGTCACACCCCCCGTCCCTTTTCTAGTAAAGCTTTTCGCTCGACAAGTTGAGTCAGTCTACCATCAAACTGCGCTGTGAGCAGAGTCGCCCGTCGTCTCTCGGTGGGTACTTTGGTTGGAAGTCTCATCACCAAGGTAATTATGATTTCTTGGTTATCTTAAATCTCATAAATCAATGCTGGTGACGAAATATATTCGTCTGTAACGTTTGTAAAATAAAAACTTGTATTTTTGTAAAAGACTGTAACTCATAACCAACCATGATGTATTTTGTTTGTAATAGTTAGTCTCGAGAAAAAACCAATTTTCAGCCAGTCAGTTTAAAGAAAATGAAAAATGTGTGAATTTTAGCATTTGTCACTTGTTATAGAATTTGATTTGTAATTTTGGAATTGTTATTACTGTAATTTTGTAAATTTTGCAATTATGTATTATGTGACTTAATGTGCGCGTGTAGTAGCTGGTAACCTATACTAAAGAGTTTGGAACTTTCAGTAAAGTTTGGTTTCACGTATGGGCCCACGAACGTGAGAATATTGATTTGCCACATGATTTCTTCAAATTTCAAGAATATGTACGAAGGCATCCCGTATGAACAGCGCAGAAACACGCCTTCCCATGACTGGCTTACGTACGGTGTGACCAGAAACAGCAGGCCTCCAGCAAACACAACTCACATGTTCAAGTAACATTATTATTGATTAGTTATATCCACCAGCAGTTTCCAGTTACCAGATTACTAGTCAAAAGGAAGATAAGGTAAATTTCCCATTTTATGTAATATGAACTTGTATCTTTGCAAGGACTTTACAGTATAAAAAAAGGTGTTAAGAAATTTAATGAACGGATCATAGCTGGTACCCTATATATTACAAATTGTAAACTGGCATTGACTTATGCAATTATTGAATTTTATAACGGATTTACCCAATATTTAATTGATGCAGCTGTGAAATGTTTAGCAATTGGTTAATCTAGTATTTAAATTATTTTATTATTGAATTTTAACGATTTTTTGGAACTAATTTATTCTGTATTTAGTCCACTCAGTAATTCATCTTTCTCTGGCTGAAACGCAATTATATAATGTTCTGATGTTTATTTTTGTTCTACAATAAACGGGTGCACCTTGACTCTGCTCACTAGCTGCTTGTACTGAGTTTTTTTTATACACACCCCGCCTTTAGGTAATTATGTTAGAAATTAAGACTATTTTAGGAGTATCTTATAATCTGTAAAGCGACATAAGTAGCAGTAAGTATTTTGATTATTTCTGGTGTATTTTGTGTTACGTTTTTATTTTTGGGCTCAGCAGTGTAACGTGGCACGAGTCTATAATACTATGCACCTTGGATAATATTTTGGGATTGTACTAACTACCATAATTTTACTATCTTCATATTAAAATTGTTTGTTAAGGTATTTCTACAGCATTTTTTACTGGTTTCAAATCGGTTTGTCAACGGTAAATTTTTTTTTATAACATCCGTTACAAAACATTTTATTTTTCTGTAATTTTTGCAGTATACTACGTTTACATTTGACGTACCTAATATGTGTTTCTGCTAATACAGCCTGAGTAACACCCATTTAGGTATCCAGCAGCAATCTTCAACCATTTCTGGTCTCAGATTTTTGTGGTTGTGAATTTATATTATTGATATGTGGTGTTAGAACGTTCACCACATATGATATGTGGTGTTCTAAATTTACATTCCCAAGCCTTATAATTCTAAATGCGAATTCTAAAAAAATATTTTTAGAGACATATTATATATCGGCAATTCATAGTTTTCAGATAGTTCACTTGCCACTTCTTCATTATTCTCATAAAACAGTCTTCTAGGTTGCAAGGAACTGATCCCCAAGCTGTTCTTTCTACTTCACTGAAGCTTGATTCGTAACAAACTTTGACTCTCGTATACGTTCACTTAGTTATGATCCAAAATTGATTCACTTTGATTTTTGCGTCACTAAGCTTACGAATCTTGCTCTTCAGGTATAGGAAGTCTTGGCCACTATAATCCACCTTTACTAGGTTTTTTTTTTGTCACTATAGAAGTTACATTTCTCTATATTCACAAGAAGCTGGTAAATGACGTTTCCCCATGTGTGGCATTTCCTTCCTTTTTGATTATTTGATTTTGTTCATCCCTACTACCTCACCCATTAACATATTTTGTGTGTCCGAGCTGAAAACCTTGTAAATTTAAATTAACACCTCTATATTTCAACTTATTTGAAATGACTCTCATACATGAGTATGACTCTCATACGTGTGCTGCATGATGGGGACCGAAGAAATGGGGACTGAATTTTTCTGATTTCCATCACTGAGGACGGCTTTTTTTAAGAATGTGTACGCAATGCAGGCAATCCTTAAGATTGCGAAGCTGTCTTAATAACACTCATAATGTAACCACATCATGAAATTCGTGCTACCTAAGACGGAAAAATATATTTTTGAGCCTTTTTTTAAGGAGATTCCAGGTTTGCAGTCTTGAAACCAACAACTTTCTCTCCACTTAAGAAAACTTAGATATGATGAATTTGACGTGAATAACAAATTTCTACCTGATTAATTTTGCGATAATCTATTGTCTTTGAGTCTTCCTCTTGTCCATCACGTCCTTCGTGGTCAGATCAGCATAGGCTGCTACAGTGCAAACTCGCTTATGCGGACTTCTGTTATCCGAATCCACCCATATCCGGATGCGATGTTCCGCATCTAACCTCGGTGTTAAAAAAATGCAAAAATCTCTTTAAATTACAAAAATTCAGAGACAGGCGTGGATGAACACCGAAGTGTACGTCAATTGATATGGTAACATCTATATGTCCGAAATGAAACAATTTCCGTAAAATATCTACAATAAGAAAGGAAAAGTGCTATTGATGATAGATAACGCACCGTCACATCCTTCCACGGAACTGTTGGAGCGAGAAATGATTTATTCACCGTTGAATTCTTGCCACCTAACGTAACATTAATCCTTAAGCCAATGAATCAAAGTGTTATTGTAACTTTAAAGAAACAACGCCTTTTTGAGTCGACTTCTCTCTGCTGAAAATTATAACATTGATAGTTTTGGCTTCTTTTTAATTAATTTGAGATTGTTCTAAATGAACGGGGTCGCTTGGGATTCAGCTGAATTAAGACCAGCTTAGAATATATTGTTGATGGGGAAAAAAGACGAAGAAAAACAAAATGTCAACGCGGGTGTAACTGCTGCACAAGAAGTGGAAGAAAGAAATGACATAGTAGTAAGTAAGATTTGCTCTAAAAATCAGTAACCAGTGTCATGAATTGGTTGAATAGCTATGCCAACGATGGCTGGCGAAGATATTGTTTAGGGCGTATTTAAAGAAGACGACAATAAAACTGAGGATGAAGAGAAAGAACCTGACACTACTGGATCAGATCCCGGATCATCTCATGCTGAAACCTTTTAAGCCCTGAAAATAGCAATTAAATCGTTTGAAAGACGAAAGGAATCCAGCAGCATCCAATTGTTGCATATCAAGCGAATTCGCGATTTAGCGGCAACAAAACGTAAGAGTTTTTGTGTCAAACGACAATTGATAATTTATTTACAAGTCAAAATGCATAATGACAATGACACATACAGGTACTGTAAAAACATATATTCCTTAGCGTAACTTTTTTTATGAGGTTTACATTCTGTAAATAAATATTCAAATAATGTTCAGAGTAGCGTTTTATCACTTCTCTGGGACTCACTCTTGCAGCACTTCAAATACTCTGTCTCTCTGCATTGAGTCATATGCTTGCCGAAAATCAATGAATGTTGATAAATGCCACAACATTTGCAGGAGAGGGCATATTTCCCTGACTTGCTACGTATTTGTTTTAAAACAATCATTTTGTTTATTATAGGCCCACCAGACTGCAAATCTGCCTTATAGCCATTTATATAGAGTTTCGGATATGCTACTTATCCGATTATTTAATATCGCTGTAAATACTTAAAAAGCCCTGCACAGGAGAGAAATGACTAAATAGTTTTTACGCTTAGCAATTTCATTAGATTTATAATAAAAATAAAAATCTATTATTGATTAAAATACGTCATATTTGAAAATTATTAATATATAAGCTTCTTCTTAGTTAAATGTTATAACCCGAGAGGAATATAAGCCTACGAGTAGAGTAAATGTATTAGTCTATCTTGTGATACTGCGGTGTTTGGGCATACAGTATATTGTAAGTACATGAATTACTGTGTCACTAAGCACAACTTCGCTGCATTGATTTGCCATAGTTTTCAAAAGTCGAGAGACCAAAAACTGAAGGAATCAAACGGAATCTACGATAATGTGGCACTCGGACGCAGTAGCTGCTATACGGTGACAGTTGTGAGAGTGAGATATGACAAACCTGATGGAAGATACAACTGAATTATTACTGTTAACTAATACAATAGTGGATGAATTTAATTTGTAAGCAGTATTATTTAATTTTTTTTAAACTTTATGTCAAAAATAAAATCACCTAATCTACAGTAATAATTAAATGAATTTTTATGCTCTATTTACTATGCAGAAATACTATTAGTACAACAAGCGCATGTAGTGTACCTTGTTTTGTTCCACCACTGTAACCCATCTCTTCTGATCTTGAACATGGGTGATACTCATGTTTAAATAATACTGCCTCTGCCAAAGGATGACAGTGGGAAGCCTTTTATATAGTAACGCGTTGTTAAAACTGCGGCATTTCCCGACACTGTCTCTATGGACCAATCAGATTGCTCCGTTAGTAAAATGAGATTAACGTTGACGCTGCATTGTATTCAACCAACCGCAGCTTATCACCTTCATTGGACCCGACTCGTCATTCCGTCGTCATTCTCCTGTCTGTGTAGCCGTTGTTTAAGGATAAGCCAACAACGTAACTACACTTAAAATTTATAAAAGATTTTATATGTGATAAAAATTAATTACGACTGAAAAAAGTTGCTTTCATGCCGACGGATAAAGGTTTAAATGAGGGAGCTATACCCTGATGTCATCTAATACACTCTCTTTTCATCGTCACTTAGATTTTTTGGTCCGACACCGCCTAACATGCTCTTGTATAGTATTCCTCCTATCCTGCAATCTTCCATTCTCAAGACATGACCTAACCACCTTTGTCTCATTATCCTAATGAAAGGGTTGCCCTTCGGATCGCACAAAATTGTGTGTGTCTGGATGCTGTCGGGGAGGTTTCTGCCTAGTGGCTGAAAAGCAGGACTTTTGTCCTACGGTACTAGGAGTACTGAATTGGTTTGCCAATCTCCTATCACCAAACTGCTGTTGCCAAACGCCCACCAGCTGCACATAGGCTGGATAGTACTGGTGAAATAAAATAGCCGGGGCGAAACAAAATTAGCACTGCGCAGACCGGTCTCATCAGCCGTAGAGAAAGCGGCCGGTGTAGGTGATGTGAACCCCGAAATCAAACCACCTGATCCTCCAGGTTGGAGACTGTCCAATGGGCTGACTCTCCATTCATTAAAAAAAAATCACTGTTAAATATAAGAGATAGTTACAAACTTATTTAAAGAAATATTTGACGCAAATCTTTAATAATTAAGCGGAGCATAAAGTCACTATTTCTAAATGGTATTTGTCAACAATTCACATTCTCCAGGTAGGATATAAATTACATCTGAAAATATAGAACACTGGTATTCTTTATTTGTCTGTGATTGACAATATCTTTGAAATTGTTTTCGCTATTCACATAATGCTTGTTCAATAACTGTTGGCGTAGAAAGATTGTTATTGTGTAATGTAATGCTTTAATGATAAAGAAATAATAGACTACTATTTGAATCAAAATATAATCTTTTTATTAACGGATGTAAAACATATATTAAAAATGTATATATAGTTGCAGCAAACAGCAAAGATGATTAACTCACATTATTGTAAAATTCCCTACGTGATACACAAGATCAAAGAGATCTATGAAACAGTGTAAATATAAAAGTGTAAATATTTTTTGTGATTTAGCATTATATGCTTCTTACTAAATCAAAGACGATAAGAAAAAATGTATCAGTTGTGTGTCTGTGAATTTAAGTCCAGTCTTACGATAAAGACAACTTCATTACTTAGTAATTAATTCTGCTCCCACGAATAAATTATTACAAACATCGACTTCTTTCCTCTGCTAATTGCTTGTAGTTGCCAATTAGCCGATCTGTCAGTACCGTAGTCTTACAAGACTTTCACCTACATAAGTTCAAGGTCTTCTCGTGGTCTGTCCAGTTTTACGGAAGAATTATTAACCCGATCCTGTTGACTGAGTTCAGAGACAGTAGACCGTGCAGTTCAGGTGAGAAACGCAGTGAAGTGGTGTATTGTAGCTTGAGTGGCGTTATCAGTCTGTTCTCAGAGAGCTTTCACTCGGAAGTCATTACACGGTATGGAAATTGGACGCACGTTAAACTCATCGTGGAATGTGTCACGATAACATTACCGACTTGCACTTCCATGTGTTGTACTGAATGCATCAATTCTTAAGAAGAGTGTAAAATAAGATATTAAGGCGTTCGTCGTTATCGCTTGACACTTACTTTATTTAGGTAAATTCATAGTTTGAAATTTTAATTTATTTTTTCGCGCACACAAGATTTATCTATGTTCGTCAGCATTTCGCCTTTTCGTTATTTCAGAAGAAGTAAAGAATACGCAACTAGAATTTTATCGAAGTCAGACTGGAAAATTCATTTAGTCACATGAATCTTAATGAAATGTAGGCCGTATCGTGGTCTACAATTTTAAAATAAACCATCGAGTCTTCAATTGTTTTAACCAATAAGAAATGGGTTGCCTTTCTTGGG
Source organism: Magicicada septendecula (assembly GCA_034769895.1). NCBI lineage: Eukaryota > Metazoa > Arthropoda > Insecta > Hemiptera > Cicadidae > Magicicada > Magicicada septendecula. The sequence goes on from CM068371.1 coordinate 203,918,615, forward strand.
CCATGCTCTTTCGTACTTTAATGTGTCCCTATTCAATCGTTCTTTCAACTGAACCTGAAACTAACATATGTTCTTCTTAGTGCAGTAAAATCTTCAGATGATGTCGTACTAAAATATAACAATGCAGTACCTGGAGATTTTATTGTACAGGTCGAGCAAACGCCATATCGTTAGTTCTGCAACGAAAGACGACATTTAAAACGTTGTAAATTCTTCACGTATTACCAGACACTATCATCTGAAATTTTTCAAATTATATTTTGTTGAATAACACCTTCTTCTTCTTTAGCACTACATCCCAACGTGAGCCCTGGCTCTAATGTCTCTTACCATTGCCCTCTAGTTCACCCCTGACATCCATTCTTCTTAGATCTTCCAGCATCTCATCCAACCATCCGGCCCCTCCTTCTGCTCTTATAGACTTGTATCCTCAGGATTTTCTTTGGCATACACTGATCATCCATCTGCTCTAGGTGACCTAGCCATTGTATTCGTTTCATTTTTGATATTTGATTCAGCTCCTAGTATACCTCAACTATCCGTTGTCTTTATCTGGCTATTATCACAACGTCGTCAGGGTAAGCAACACAACACTTGGGACAGGAAAAAGCTGACGTGCCTGTGTTCTGAAACTTTTGAAAATCTGGGATGACTCTCAGTTTTTAAGCCACTTACTACGAATATATTGCCTCTAAATATCCAGTGCTGTTGATGAAATGTTGTTTAGCCACAGTTAGTACATTTTTTCAGTCAGAAATGCCGTAAGGTTCATCCATTTAGTTTGTGATAACTATGTACGAATAGTGGAGCCCAAAACGCATCTCACGCACCTTGAAGAGCGTAGTATAGCACTTACCCATTCTTCATGTAGTAAATCCACGATCATGACTGTATGATGTACGATATAGTTGCCTTGTTGGCACATGACACACGAACAAGCAGAACAAGTCAGTAGGAAGAACGACTCCAAGAAGGACACCGAATAAACCGACATACTATCTAATCCTTCTAGACAGGATTATCAGAATACTGCGAAAACACAAATTTAGAAAAGCCTTTTTACTACATCAGACTAATATAACGGATTGCTCTGGGAACTCCGAAAGGCATAACTCAGTATTCAGGAGGTAAGTCAGCAAGAACAAGAGGTATTCCGTAAAAGGAGGTACCTTTTGGTAACTAAACGTCTCATCCGTCCGTCAGTATAATTGCCACAAAAGCCAGCCTGCTAGAAAACATAGGCTTCCAGTCGACAACGTCAGCGTTAGCCCAGCATGCAGCCGAAATTGAACATAACGCCAATTGCGACGCTATTACATTACTGGCCGCTGCGGAGCTGTTGCAGGTCACATCATAAGGGCATCTGAGGAAAGATCCGATGCTCTCAAGAATCGGGACGACAGTCTGGAAACCGATGCTTCATTTACATAACGTCACAGCTGATCGGACGCCAGTATCATAACAAGTTGACCGCCTAAGGATACGAGATCGGCCGCAAACCAATAAGGACAGGTCATTAAACCCCCACGGTAGTATAAATATAGAACCGGCTTTGACCAAAACTTTCAATCCAAGGACGACAACCAACCTGTAAGTGTACAGATATATCTACCAAAACGTTGTGGAGACTCTTCAGGGAACAACATCAAAATACAACGCGGGACTTAACCTGAAAACAGGACACATCATATGACACTCGCGAAAATCTAAGAGTATCTAGAATTTGGCTTGGTGGTCCAGTCGAGTCGGCATCATACAAAAGAGAAAACAAAACTAGTCGGTATTAATATCTTTTAAGTGGCTGAAAACGTGTGATAACGTCCTGTAATCAGTCCCATTAAAGTAAAAGCTAATAACACAATAAAAGCACGTGTGATTGAAATATTGTTTACAAAATACTTATTGACCGAATAGATTTTCCTATATTTTGTATTTCAAACGTACACGCAAATGCTGTGTAATAAACCTGTTTGTGTATTTAAAAAGAGTTACTACTGTATTAGTGTACTCAGCTGGAAAAATAATAAAACAGCCTAAAAATTAAGAGATCAACAAAATTTCTCGTCAACTTTTTTCTACCCTCTGGGAGGGGTCCGGTCCCGTACGTAAATACGCCCCTGCTAACTTTCATTATACAACTTTACACACACACTTCAAACACGCCTATTTCAGGAGCACTAACAAATTTAGTTCTTCCCGTAGAGCCATGCTAAAGCTTACACATATTTTCTCTCATAGATAGTAGTTTAAAAATAACAATCATCCATGAACTAATGTTTGGCAACGGTTGTGCGAGAGAGCGTAAATGGTCCAAACGGATATCAATTTTAATATTTATGAACAAGAGCGTGTCATTCTCCTGATTTGCTATCTCTCTAGTAATAGGCTACTTAAAAAATCCTGCGCTCCCTTGTTAAAGAGTAAACAAGAAAACATGGAATATAAGTAACGTTACAAGTAGTTAAGTAGCTTTAACGACACAAGTCTAGCCTTCAGTGCACTACATTACGGGACGATTAAATATTTTCATTTTCATAATTACTTACTCTCTGAGTGACATTAGCCACAGATACGTAACGAGTTACACAGACCGAGTGTCTCCAAACAGCTGTAGTTCATTGACCTAATCCTTTAAGCTGCTAAAGGCTCCATTCAGACGGCACGCCGCTCCGTCAACCACACGAATTTTCGCCGTGAACACCACGGCGTTTTGCGTCGTATGGACAAACTAGAACATGTCGGACGTTCAGGAGAGGTTGTGCTGTGCCTGGTGTGATAACGACTGCTGCATTTCTAGTTTTCCCAAGTGGATGATTGAGAAACATTACTGTGTTTGTACTTGTTATTCTTACAGCGTAAAAAACGATGAAACAGATCAAGAAAGTAGATTCATCAGTTAAGTATTCAAAGACGTGTAACTAGGGCTCTTGACGTTTTATTTAATACTTGGTAAATGATGAAAACAAATTTTTCAACTATTTTAGATGTTGATGGGAATATTTTATGAACTGCCGAACAAAATCCAAGGGCGAATTCTAAGGAAAAATATCAGTATGAGAGATGTTATTTCACCAGCTGAAGGGCTCGATGTTAACTTTGAGATAAGTGGTTTTAGAAATTACTCCATTGATTATATACTTGGGGCACGATTGTTTTACAATCTAGTGACGTACAGCAGTGTTGAATGTGTCAAATCGGAAGTGTCACCAACCGTTTCACAATTCGGCAGTTATTCTCTTATGTGTGGTATCAACTGGATAAGAATTCTTATTAGTGCAATCGACTATTCGAGGCAACTTTGAAACGTGCCAAAGCTTTGAAATAGTATCGTCACCAAGTCTGTTTGTTACACAAACATGTTGAAGGCTGTTGTCGGAACGACTTGAAGATTTCATAGACCGGCACTTTTGTCGTCATATAAACATGCAGTCTCACAAGTGGCAAATAATGTTCTCAAAAGTGTTTAGCTGTAAATGTCATTTCGTAACGATAATACTCTGTATAAAATGTTGCTTTACGTGCTGTTACTTCCGTGTTTTTACATGTTTCATCGTCATCAGTAGCTCCACAGCCCACCGTGGGCCTCACCTTCCCTCAGAATTTTCCACCAGACTTCCTTATCCTTATCCAATGTCCTTATCCTTTTCACTCCAAGTACTTTCGCATCTTTTAGAATTTCATCAGTCCATCGTAGTCTAGGTCTTCCACGTCCTCTCTTTCCTTCTGGTGTGTATTTCATAATCCTCTTAAGAACATCCTGCTCATTCATTCTCTGTTCATGTCCTGCCCATCTCATTGCCCTAGCTATCCAAATTGATGTCACAATATCAGGCGATCTATATAATTCATAGATCTTTGTTGTACCTTATTCCCCACTCTCCACCTTCCCCAATTTGTTCATAAATTTTCCTAAGTATTTTTTTTTTACATTTTTGTTTAGACCTAATTGCAATTTCTGTTTATCCGTTAATTGGAACTAGAATTTAAACTTTTTTTCTTATTTTAGTCTTGAATTAAATTTTAGTGACTTGAAATGACTGATAGTCACAGTTATTATAACAACGTGTGTTGAGATCCGGTCCGAGTGGACCTAAAAAAAATGTTGAGATCGGCACGTGTGTACCAAAAATGTTCTATAGGAAGAATGCTGTTTGTGGTGCTATTGCCAGGATGCAGAATAATGACGATAGTGGACTGTATAATACATTTGTTAAGTTTCTGTTATACACTTACATCATGGTGTTGAGATTGGCTAAGTCTGAACAGATTTTAATTTTAATAAACAGAGTCGTTAAGAACGCTACATGTTAGATGAGGCGCAAATGTGCGACACTCAAACTAACGAAATGAATGTTGAGGCCTAAGGCCTAAATAATTGTCGTAAGACTTGAGGCGCGTGTACGCGGCACTCAAGCTACATGAAATAGAATTAGCAATGTATTGCTAATGTATTGCAAGTATGCAATATATGTTGTGGCCTAAGGCCTACAATGATTGTCTGACGACAAGAAAAATGAATGATGACAGAACAAGCGAGCAAACGTAATGACGTCTGCCGCCAGCCGTAGCTCGGACAACTGTGTCGTTTGTATAAACATGATAAGCAATTTCAGAAAATACAGATTAGCCAACCTATGAATGCGAAAATTACCACATTACTGTCCAACGTGATTACCAAAGGTAAGTCAAACTGAACTATCAATTATAAAGGCAACAATACTTTCGTACCTTGATAGACAAAATTGAAAGGTATGCAATACAGTAAGGCAGTCATGTATGTACTTGCATATTACAGACATAAAACAATTAACAGAGAGTACGGGTCTGTATTGAAATAATAAACACCACTGTGAACACTCCTAGTACGCGCAAGCATATTATTTTTGTATAAATAGTTTTTTGTTTAATTTACGTAATGCAAAAAGGTTATAAATTTATCTAGGATGTAAAATATAACTATCAAATCAAATACCAAAAAATTACAAATTTAATTCTCCTGTTAAGCACTTAGAGCATTTTACATAAGTCCAACGAACAAACTGGACTGAGTGTGAGTGGCGTGAAAAGCTCCATTTACGACAATAGTAATCAACACGCCGTGTCCGGCGCGACTCGTTGATGTACGCCGTAGCACTCACGGCGGCCGTCCGAAACGTCTGAAAGGCCTAAATTAATTAATAGGCCTAAAATTCCCAAAACCTAATCATTATGGATTCGGTTTTCATGGTTAAATACTTTTACATGCCCACAAAGTAAGCGTTGATAATTTAGTCCTATGCCCACATAAGTCGTCCGAAGTACACAAATCTTGGAATCTTGGTACATCCCTCAATGGCAGAATCCAAATGGAGAGTTTTTAAGCTGTGAGTGTGTGTGTGTGTGTGTGTGTGTGTGTGTGTGTGTGTGTGTGTGTGTGTGTCACATAGCAACACAAGAAGCTAATGTACAGAGGAACATGTGCAGTCTATTTTATGAACGGGAAAATATGAAAAAGAGGACGAAATTAAGGTTTAGAGAAATTCCCTTCAATTTAGTCTTTTGTGGACGATGTTTTTTTTGTAAAAAAAATCAACCAAGAATTTTTTTTATCTCATTTTTTTGCTATTTTGGAGAAGTCAGAAACCGACTTGCATTTTTCTTCTTTTACTAAAAAATAACAATTTGTACAGGCAAAATACAATACAGTGTTTTTACGGAAGTATGTTTTTCATTTAAAAAATAACATGAAATTCGAAAAATCGTGCGTTTTACAAAATTCATCATAATAAGTGTATTTAAAGAAATATAATGTCTATCTGTTTTGAGTACTACTGGGTAATTCAGCATGTTGACTTTAAAGTGAAGCTTCATTTTTCCAGTTTCTTAATTTTTGTTATGCAATGCAGGGCCGAATCAAGAAAGGTAGAGGCCCCAGGCGAATGTAAAAATAATAACAATAATAATAAACTCACCTATTTGATGTTAAAGCAGGGACAATTGAACGAACGAAGTTTACACATAATTACACAGTTATTAACACTCCACTCTTCCCTTATTAATTATTATTAGTCTTTACTTCTTTAGAGAAGAACTTTTCTGCACTTCGAGGAGGCAAAATCGTGAATTGTGTCTTCAAAATCAATTTCTGCCAAAATGTCATGTTCAATACTCATCAAACTTAAATTATTTAAGCGAGGTTGTGCCATGCAATTTCGTAACTCATCTTTTATTAGCTTCAACTTCGAAAATGAACGTTCTCCAGATGCATTGGTCACAAATAAAATGAGAAAAATTCTCATAGCAATTTCCATATTGGGGAATGCTGATAAAATATTCTCATTATTCATGTAACTGTACAAGTTATGAATATTAATATTTTTTTCATTATCATCTGCAGCATATTCTTGGAAATATTTTATATTTACTTTTAGATATGCAGCAAAATGGTGACATTCAGATATTAGCTCTGCAGTAATAAAGTCTCCACTATAAAAATTTGCAAGGTTTTCGAAATATATTGAAATTTCTGAAACATAACATCGGTAAGTCAAACGCATTGTTATCGTTCCCCATTCCTTATTACTCGATCGGTATGTATACAAAAACAGCAACTGAAATTCTTGGAACTAATAGGTTGGGAATTGAATCAATTTCCAAGAATTTCAGTTGCTGTTTTTGTATATGTACCGATCGAGTAACAAGGGAGTGGGGAACGATAACAATTCAATTGAATGTGTACGAATGTTATTAGTGCGGGTGCTTACAGAAATTAGGGTCATAGTTTAAGAAATGAGTGTATGGTTTCGGCAAGCCTTTAATATAGTATTTCAGAGCGAGCCGCAGGTTAACGCATTGCCCAATACGATAATACTTTATTGGATAACGATTAACATGACTCCGATATTTGAAATCATTAAAATGAAGCAGTGAAACTGATATCTTTGGTAAAAAAAACTTAATATAATTCTTGAATGGCGTGATTGTTGTTTTCAATATTTTGAGGCCCCCTTAGAGACCGAGGCCCCCGGCGGCCGCTGGGTTCGCCCATGCGTTAAATCGCCACTGATGCAATGTGTGTAAAATGTCCGGATAGCTGGTAAATGCCGTGAAAAGCAGATTAAAATATTTTTTTTTCTATCTGATACTCATAAATGCGCCTATGTAGGAAAGCGATCCTGGAGCGCAGTCAATGTTTAAATAGCACTTTATGAAATAAAACTTCTTGAAATTGGTCTATTCATCAAAATTTTCAGATTAAATATATTTTGCAAATATTTTAAAACGTTATTGACTGTAGAAGTGTCAAGTGAACCCAACAAAATTTTATTTACGATCAGTTGGTTGTCTATAGATTTTAAGCACGCGGCAAACTGTACATGGAAAAGATTGGGAAAATTTTCAGATTTTTGTGAAAGGGATTCTGACTTATTTGCAAGAATTTTCAAAAAGAGAACACTTGTATCACGTGAAAGGTGAGGAAATTTAGTTTACTGATATTATTCTTTTTACATAAATTTATAAGTGTACGTTAAATGAAAACCGGTCATTGTCCCTGCGCACCCGTTGCCAAGGCTCGTATTAGAATACGTTATAGTTCATTTTTCCTTTGTACTGGAAAATATATCAAACATTTTTTATGAGTTTGTACAAATAAAAAATTGCAATCGATTGTTTTTGCAAAAAATTTGATAGATCGGTAAAAACAATCCACTGAATTCTGATTTTTTCAGAATTTCAGATTTTAAGCTCCACCGTTTTAAAAAGTACTTAAATATGGGTGATTTTTCAAAATATTCTTTAAATTTTACGCTAATAAAATTTGTTATTGGTAACGTTTAAAGGGTCGTGCAAAAGATTTCGTTCAGAACTAAATAAGTAAGACGGATCCCGAAATTTTGCCACTTATTCTATTAACTGCATTGGATTAGCATATCAAATGTTAGACGAAGTAATGCGTTGATCTTATCAGTGAGTGAGACTGCGATCCACCTAACCATAATGCCAAACAACCGGATTAATTGATTTACATGGTCTATTACATTATGTAATGAAATAATTTTAATTTGAGTAATATTACAAAATGGTTTGTAATAATTCAACCAAATGCAAAAAGTCATCTTTGTTGTATAATAGAAGATTTTGTTTATTTGTAAAATATATACTGTGTGTGTGTGTGTGTGTGTGTGTGTGTGTGTGTGTGTGTGTGTGTGTGTGTGTGTGTGTGTGTGTGTGTGTGTGTGTGTGTGTGTGTGTGTGTGTGTGTGTGTGTGTGTGTGTGTGTGTGTGTTGTCTTGCTTAATGACAACAAACATTTGAGTAACACTTTTCTCACTAACGTTGTATATTGGTGTCATCGCCCCGTCCTCGCTAACTGAGCACCCGCATAACCTATCAAAACTGTTTTTAATAAAAAAACGTTACGTACACAAAAGTATGCAATAACAAAAAAAGTATATACGGTACTATACACAAACGCTTTTTATGTCACACTTCGATGTCTCATTGTGTTCATATCTCTGCCTTTACCCAGTCCTTTCAGACGCCTCAATACTAGATCCTTAGTTGACAATATTGTGAACACAATAAATTAGAATAGTACAGACAAACATGTCTTTCATGAAATCAACAGACTAATATGGTCAAGAAATATTGGACTCAAAATTCTAAGAAATTCTCATAAAGTCTGGTGTGTAGAAATTGTTCTCTGAGTCATGGAACAAGGGGAAGAATGGCAAAAATCGAACTGAGGCTTTCATACATGGTACAGGGCGAGAATGCAGAGAGGAATAAGATGAAACATTTTGAAATGTTAAGATAGAAAGAAAATTACGTTAGAAAGGAAGATAGGAGGAAAACTCGCACAAAGGAACTAAGGAACATAATTAATTACAACAGCTATGGTATTTGGGGAAAATTGTGATGAACTAAATGCTATGGGTAGGTCAAAAAAGTGTAAATCTTGATCCAATTGGCTATGGGGACGGGTCTGAACGGATACGGAATTTGTAAACCTAAGTCGATCAAAGGAATATGGCCGCCCACTAACTTTCCAATAGTTAAGATATTGTAATAAGATAGCATACATGTAAGGCGATATATGTATGCATGTAGTAGTCTATGTGGTAACTGGACCACGAAGTTGAGATAACTCGCCTTAAATCTCCTAGCGGTCATCTTAAGAACTTAGGAAGCAAACGTCAGATCGCTTACTAATAAATGATTGTAGATTGTAGGAAGTCATTACAATAGATTTTGTCCTGTAAAACGATATTTCTTAGGAATTTCGAAAATATCGATTTTGCTCGCAACGATTTAAAAATTTGAAATGTTACGGTGCACGCTGCATCATATTTTTTTTAAATCTAATAGGAAGTGTAAAAATATATTTCCCGCCCCAAACAAGTGTGATACGGAAAAACATTTCCACTTCCGGAACAATAATACTTTTATAGCGTAACTGACGGCGCTGTGCGTTGCGTAACGTTAGTTCCCACAATTCTTGGTCGGGTACAATGGATTTGCTAGCCGTCACACGACTGAGTCACTGCCGTTTGTTGCATCACGTGACCGACTAGCCGCTGGTGGATGGGGTCACACGCGGTACATCACAGGTTGATTGTGTACCACGTTCTCTAGACAATGTGAAAGCTAGATAAGACGCAACGGATAGAGAAAACTCAAAATCACGTTAAACTGCCCAAATATTAAATTTATAGTAACACACTGATCACTAGATATTCTAAAAATTTTGTGTTTTTTTTTTTTATTTTCACTACTCTGTTACGTGTAGTCTAGAAGGAAGAGTTTAATTTTGTTACGGGAATCCTTCAAAGAAAAAAACAAGCTAGTAAAAAGGCCGTTTCATTATTTTAAAGTTGAGAACAAGCTATTTGTACGCACCTAAAAGAAATGTTTATGAGTATTTATTTAGTGAATGGATAATGAAGACTGAAAGAAAATTGAAGAAAATTGCAGTGAATGTTACAGACCATTTTTAGAAATGTTTTTATTGTTCGAGCAGGAGACAACTCAATTGGTTTCTTTGTGCCTTAAAAATGTATCAATGATGAAATATTTTCTGTCAGATTTAAGCATATAGCAAATATGAACATGAAGCATTAATAAATCCTAAAATTTTTTGGCACTTACATGTTATATTTAATAGTAATGTTACTTCTAAGACTTTGCTATTAAGCTACCTCGCACTCTAAGCGCCTTGGTTTTCTCAGAGTTTTAGTTTTCAGTTTCTGTCTCAGATTTTTTACAATATGACAGACACTAGAAGAAATAGTTACCGAATTAAAATAAATATCCCTATACCCTAAAAAGTCATTCCAATGCCGTTGAAGCAACTCCATAATAAACTAGAATTTATTTCTGAAGATTAGTAAGCTATAACGAGCCTGGTGGACGAGGTCAGCAGTCATTTGTTTAATTGTTTGACGTATCATATGAGTAATCTGAAAATTTTACATCAGATCATTCGAAGATGATTACCTTGCGTAATTTTAGGTGATGTAATGTTTTCCGTCATGTTCATAAATTATTTAGTTTTTGTTTTTTGCAAATGCTGTTTAACATCATTTAATAAGTGAAGGTAACACTGGTGTCATGGCCAGTAATGCGCTTTTTTGTATGTGAGCGCTTTTTTGTGTCCTTTGTGCAAGAATGCGGAAACATTTCGCATTTCAGAAACGTAACTAATGATAAAGTAATCAATTAACGTCACGTTTCTTGTAGGCTTTAGTACGGTGTTACACTGTGTAAAATCTACTTCCATTTCAAGCAAATACACGTACATCTGGAAGAAAATGTTTACAATGTCGGTTATACTTATGCACATTGTGTTCGTAAACACAGTTTTTCTTCGTAGAAATTAATTAATCAGCACAGGCGACGTTTGATGAGGCATGATAGTGACAGGAGACAAACGAATGTAAGTAAGCTACTGTATACATCATTAACAGTAACCGATGTTACAAATTAGCTGATCTGCGAACGTTAAGACAATTTGAATTACAATCCTCTTCAATTTCGATAAATAGTGAAAGGCATGCAAAACCATACATTTGATAAAAACAATAAAAAAAAATAAGGAAAGTTCCAATTATGTGAAGGCGTAAATATATTTCTTTTGCGCCTTCTACTTTCTATATAAAAGTGAAGAAATCCTACCCTTTGCGATCCCGTGTTCCAGTTAACTCCACTTAGCTAATGAATACTAAGTGCTCAATTGACACATGATCTACATGTGGTACAGTTACTCAAGATCCACCCGGTCCATTACTTATATACGGTCTTACTATAGAGTAGTACCTTTTGAAGTATTATTTACAGATTTTAATATTGTTTAGAAACTATAAGCTCATCTCCGGTCGTTTCCTCGTTGAGGACGTAATCCAGTCCTGTACAATTCCTAACGATCCTCATGAAGTGCATATTCGTTTCAATTCAATCCTTTTCTTTTTTACCTGAAAACGTGCTACCTCCCACTTAGAGGCATACTCATGCCCTTCCATAGAGCAGTTGGACTAAACATTCTTGGAGGTAATAGCAATCATTATTTGCATAAGTTGCTATCATTATTTGCAAGTTCAATCCGTCAAAACGTGTACCACAAGGTTTGAAACAGTTGTAATTACTCGTTTGATAACTGTGATCAGTTATAGTAAACAACCTTGATGTCTTCCAAAAATTGTTAAAATATTTTATTATAAAAGATTGAATTCCAACAGAAATAAAAAAATAATCGGAATGGAGAACCATACATGCCTTCCATGTTATAAGATTTATATTTAAAATCATTTACTTAAATTCGGTTCGATAATTTCTAAAAAAATATTACCCACCCTCAAACTATTTTCACTATGTATGGAAATTTTTTTATTATCGGTAGTCATTTAATATACAATATTTATTTCGAGTCACTTTATCTATAAAAATTAGGCGTTTTATTCTTATAAAGAAACTGAACTACGCAGATAATCATCCCTCCTCCTCAACCGATCACCACCATGAATGATATTTATACTTTCATAAAGTAATAGTTTTACTAAGGTATCTTATCTTTCAAAATGAAGAACTATATTCGACATCAAAAAGGTAGTTTTCAAAAAATTACCCCCTTCCCTTCGACTACCCTTTTCATTTATAAATATTTCATCTACCTCTCTACAATGAATTATTATGACCTTCTTTTCAGGATATTTTATTTATCAAAATTAAGTACTTTACTCTTGTTAAAACGTAAAACGTTACAGGTAAACTACCCCTACCATTTAACCGATCTTCACCAAAATCAATATACCTTGAGTCCTCTACAACCCGAGTACATGTGCAAAAAATTATTTGATTCTGTTTGAATTTGCGGCAGTTATCGTTTGCTATAGAAAAAAACAACATACACAAACATACAATAATCTGTGTCGTACATCTGACTCTTTTTAAATATATTTGTCTCATTATGATTAACTAGTTAGCATATGCTCCCTGAGCTGCAGAATTCGCCCACTATTTTAAACGAAGTACATTTATTACTACATAAATTTCTTTATTAGACAATTTTCCAATTTCGAGAAAAAATTATTACATCCCGATTACTCTAATATTTATTTAGTAACATAACAACTGCAGAGCACACAATCATACAATAAACGGAAACACTTAGGAACATTCGGATTTGGGTTATAATTCCTTTTAATATGACACCCAGTTGGAGTTTCACTTAAAAAAAAGAATAGTGATCTCTTTAGTGGTTCCTAGAGTCCAAACATTTTGAAATTTTAGAACTTTTTAAAACATTGTATTCAGATTTTAGTCAAAATTCTTTTAACTTAATATGCCACATGAATTTTTGTGATTACCGCAAAAGTTATCGTGAAACATACCCCAATTAATTAGACAGACACACAGACAGATAATTGCCAAACAGTCGAGTTAAACCCTAAGAACTCTCTTCCTCGTTGAAAAATTATAATTTTATTGCCTGGTAATAAATTATTTTATTTTTAACAATTACCATTGTTTGACAAAGTTTAAATGAATTTTTAAGTACTTTACTCTTGTTAAAACGTAAAACGTTGCAGGTAAACTACCCCTCTCTCTTAACCGATCTTCACCAAAAATCAATAGGCCTTGAGTCCTCTACAACTCAGGCACATATGCAAAAAAATTATTTGGTTCTGTTTGAATTTGAGGCAGTTATCGTTCGCCATAGAAAAAATTCTACACACAGGCACACAGACACACACAAACACACACAAACACACATTTTTCAGAAAATGACTATTCTTCATGTTTTGAGGGGAGTACAATCAGAATCAGCTCTTATCTCGAACACGATTTTTCGCGATCACCGTACTTCCATTTCCTTACAAGCAACAAGGAAATGCAAGGAACTGGAAGTAACAAGTCGTATTCTACTAAGGGAGACGCTTCATCATCGTTTTCAATAGCGATGAAACACTGCTGAATTAAAACAATCTTATTATAGTAATGAAAGGTGTTACTTTAACTTAGAATGCTGCTTAGTAGTATATCTACGCTTCCATTTAGACATTTTATGACCAAAACTTTGCTGTCGCCACTTTTTACACTTCTCAACAAACTAACAAACATTTATGAGGTACCTTTTTAAATATTATAAGATACTTGGCCCACATGGGTTACCCGACGTCATTCCTGTAGAATAACTATTATACTATCTTAAATCGTTTAAGTCTACATGTGATATTATCTACGCACAGTTATAATTATGGTGTGCCTATATTGAGACATGATACTGAAAATCATTATCAGTAAATACAAAAATAATTTTATAATATATAATATACGTATTAAATAACAGAATGTTTGAACGAATTCTGATTCAACTTTGTATGAAAAGAAAGATCGACAGTGAGTTCCCGTCAACTTAGCCACGTGTTCTGGTGATTTCGTTGCGTGATAGGCCTATTTGACTCGGGGAATATTAGGTACATTTCTTAGGTGAAACCTAGAAATCAAAACTGTCTGAAAGATTTCGTAAATTTTCTTGTTCATATTGAAATGCCGAATTATTTTATGTGGCTCTTGCATCACCTTTAATTATCTTTCTGTTCCCTTTCGGTTCGTCATTTTCACTGGTTCCGTTATAGAATCTTTTTGACTATGCGCTAAAGGATTTCAACTTTGGCAGTTATACAACTAATGTCTAAGGTCACATTGATCAGTTATACCTTCCTATAAAATACGTTACCAATTCTATATCAACTTGTTTTTGATGAGGACATTCAAAATAACTCAATCCTTCTGACATTTTATTGACTGCAGTACAAACAATTTTCGTTTTATAAAATATTCTTTTTACTTCCATGTTCCATAAGGAAATGGAAGTATGCTGATGTTTACTTCCACTTCCTTAAGAAACATGGTGATGGCAAAAAAAATCGTGTTCGAAATTATTGCAGATTCTGATTGTACTACACTCAAAACACGAAAAAAAGTCATTTTTCAAAAAGTGTCTGTGTGTGTGTCTGTGTGTCTATCTGTCCATCTATCTATCTGTAGATTTTTTCTATGGCAAACGATAACAGCCGCAAATTTAAACAGAATCAAATAATTTTTTGCATACAGCCCTGAATTGTAGAGTTCTCATGACGTTTTGTTTTTGGTGAATAAGGTTAAGGGAAAGGGGTAGTTTACCAGCAACGTTTTATGTTTTAACAAGGGTATTTACTATGGCAAACGATAACATCCGCAAATTCAAACATAAACAAATAATTTTTTGCATGCAACTCTCGATTCTAGAGTTCTTAAGACCTATTGTTATTGGTGAAGATCGGTAAAGGGAAAGGGGTATTTTAGCAGCAACGGTTTTTGTTTTAACAAGGGTATTTTCTATGGCAAACGATAACAGCCGCAAATTCAAACTAAATCAAATAATGTTTTGCATACAGCCCTGAATTGTAGAGTTCTCAATACCTATTGTTTTTGTTGAAGATCGGGTAAGGGGAAGGGGTAGTTTACCAGCAACGTTTTATGTTTTAACATGGGTAATTTTTTATATGACGAATGATAACTGCCGTAAATTCAATCAGAATCAAATAATGTTTTGCTTACCTCCCTGAGCTATAGAGAACTCAAGGTCTGTTGATTTTGGTGAAGATCGGTTAAGGGAAAGGGGTAGTTTACCAGCAACACTTTATGTTGTAACAAGAGAAATTTTTACTTCCATATTCCTTAAGGAAATGGAAGCATGGTGATGGCAAAAAAAATCGTGTTCGAGATTATTGTAGATTCTGATTGTACTACACTCAAAACATGAAAAAATTCGTTTTTCGATAAGTGTCTGTGTGTGTGTCTGTGTGTCTGTCTGTGTGTCTATAGATTTGTTTATATGGCAAACGATAACAGCCGCAAATTCATACAGAATCAAATACTTTTTTGCATACAGTCCTGATTTGTAGAGTACACACGACCTGTTGTTTTTGGTGAAGATCGGTTAAGGGAAAGAGGTAGTTTACCTGCAACGTTTTATGTTTTAACAAGGGTAATTTTTTCTATGACGAACGATAACTGCCCCATATTCAAACAGAATAAAATACTTTTTTGCATACATCCTGAATTGTAGAGAACTCAAGACCTATTGTTTTTGGTGAAGATCGGTTAAGGGAAAGGGGTAGTTTACCTGCAACGTTTTATGTTTTAACAAGGGTAATTTTTTCTATGACGAACGATAAGTGCCCCATATTCAAACAGAAAAAATACTTTTTTGCATACACCCCTGAATTGTAGAGAACTCAATGCCTTTCGATTTTGGTGAAGATAGGTTAAGGGGAAGGGGTAGTTTACCAGCAACCTTTTACGTTTTAACAACAGTAAAGTACTTGAATATCGGTATGGAGAACCATACATGACTTCCATATTCTAAGATTTATATTTAAAATCATTTTCGAAATGAAATATTACCATAGAAACTACTTCTTTCTACTTACTGCTTCAGCCTTAACCACAGTACTGTGGTCACTAACGTATACCACCTCACGTTATCGCACTCGATTTTCACTGATGATGGAAGTCGATGGCATTGCCGAAACGTCTGGTTTTGTAGAAAACATTGGACTACGGCCAAATATCCCGGGAAGGAATTTTAACAAAAACTACTTCTTTGTTGCCGATAACGTAGTACACATATATATAAAAAATATGCAAAAAATTAATGGCTTGTATAAGTTAATGATTGATCTCCATTAAGTAGTGCTCGAATTTCCAAAGTTTTAATCTTATGATGTCCGTAATTAAAACATCAGAGCAGGTTTAGTGTGTATGAGGGTACACCGTGGACAAAAATTTTCAACATTTCCTATTGAGCGTTGCTTAGAGTAAAGCTGCGAATCTACAGTGTACGTTTCACAGAACAAACACGCGGAAAAGAAGGAGCGCTCCGAAGTCACTCATGGACCCTGAGCATCTTGCAGAGGGTTCATTCCCTAAAGACGAAAAGTCTGTCTATGAATCGTTCCTCTGTAAACACGTGCAGTTACACTGCCCAGCGATCCACGGGAAGCAAATCGCTATCCACGCTGGACACTTTTTCGGCTTGCACGTGTTATGTTGGTATGGGTTTCGGCACTGTCCATTTAAAAAGCGTGCAAATGTAAGAAAATAAACATGAATGAGGCCAGAAATAACGCGACTTGTGTGTGTGTGTGTGTGTGTGTGTGTGTGTGTGTGTGTGTGTGTGTGTGTGTGTGTGTGTGTGTGTGTGTGTGTGTGTGTGTGTGTGTGTGTGTGTGTGTGTGTGTGTGTGTGTGTGTGTGTGTGTGTGTGTGTGTGTGTGTGTTCCCTGCCTTTTTATTGCGGTAGTCATAATAATAAAATGGAAACATAAACATTACATAACTGAGATATGCTTGCCTGCCACGAACAATATATTTTCTCTCATACATGATTCACATTAAAATGAAAAAATTATAATTTTATTGCCTGGCAACAAAATTATTTTATTTTTAACAATTGCCATTGTTTGGAAAAGTTTAAATGAATTTTCAAGTACTTTACTGTTGTTAAAACGTAAAAGGTTGCAGGTAAACTACCCCTTCCCCTTAACCGATCTTCACCAAATCAAAAGGCCTTGAGTTCTCGACAAATTAGGGCTGTATGCAAAACATTATTTGCTTCTGTTTGAATTTGCGGCTATCGTTTGCCATAGAAAATACCCTTGTTAAAACATAAAACGTTGCAGGTAAACTACCCCTTTCCCTTAACCGATCTTCACCAAAAACAATAGGTCTTGAGAGCTCTACAAATCAGGGCTGTATGCGAAACATTATTTGATTCTGTTTGAATATGCGGCTGTTATCGTTTGCCAAAAAAAAAATTACCCTTGATAAAAAAAAACCGTTGCCGGTAAACTACCCCTTTCCCTCAACCGATCTTCACCAAAAACAATAGGTCGTGAGTACTCTACAAATCAGGACTGACGCAAAAAATTATTTGATTCTGTTTGAATTTGCGGCAGTTATCGTTTGCCATAGAAAAAAAATCTACAGACACAAAGACAGATAGACAGATAGACAGAAAGACAGACACATAGACACTTTACGAAAAACGACTTTTTTTCATGTTTTGAGTGTAGTGCAATCAGAATCTGCAGTAATCTCGACCACGATTTTTTTGCCATCACCATACTCCCATTTCCTTAAGGAATATGGAAGTAAAAATTCATTTAAACTTTTTCAAACAATGGTAATTGTTAAAAATAAAATAATTTTGTTGCCAGGCAATAAAATTTTAATTTTTACTTCCATATTCCTTAAGGAATGGAAGTATGGTGATGGAAAAAAAAATCGTGTTCGAGATTATTGCAGATTCTGATTCTACTACACTCAAAACATGAACAAAAGTCGTTTTCCCGAAAAGCGTCTGTGTGTGTGTGTCTGTCTGTGTGTCTGTAGATTTTTTTCCTATGGCAAACGATAACTGCCGCAAATTCAAACAGAATCAAATAATGTTTTGCATACAGCCCTGATTTGTAGAGTACTCACGACCTATTGTTTTTGGTGAAGATCGGTTGAGGGAAAGGGGTAGTTTACCTGCAACGGTTTTTTTTTATCAAGGGAAATTTTTTTTTTTGGCAAACGATAACAGCCGCAAATTCAAACAGAATTAAATAATGTTTCGTATACAGCCCTGAATTGTAGAGTTCTCAAGACCTATTGTTTTTGGTGAAGATCGGTTAAGGGAAAGGGGTAGTTTACCAGTAACGTTTTATGTTTTAACAAGGGTATTTCCTATGGCAAACGATAACAGCCGCAAATTCAAACAGACTCAAAAGATTATTTGCATACAGCCCTAAATTGTAGAGGTCTCAAGACCTATTGTTTTTGGTGAAGATCGGTTGAGGGAAAGGGGTAGTTTACCTGCAACGTTTTTTTAACAAGGGTATTTTCTATGGCAAACGATAACAGCCGCAAATTCAAACAGAATCAAATAATTTTTGCATACAACCGTGATTTGTAGAGTACTCAAGACCTATTGTTTTTGGTGAAGATCGGTTAAGGGGAAGGGGTAGTTTACCAGCAACGTTTTTTTATCAAGCGTATTTTCTATGGCAAACGATAACAGCCGCAAATTCAAACAGAATCAAATAATTTTTTGCATACATCCCTGAACTGTAGAGGTCTCAAGGACTTTTGATTTTGGTGAAGATCGGTTAAGGGGAAGGGGTAGTTTACCTGCAACCTTTTACGTTTTAACAAGAGTAAAGTACTTGAAAATTTATTTAAACTTTTTGAAACAATGGTAATTGTTAAAAATAAAATAATTTTATTGCCTGGCAACAAAATTCGAAGTCATTAAGTTCGAAGTTACATTAAAAATTATGATTTTTTCATTTTAATGTAAATCTGTACATAGTATAAAGTAAAGTCGGTCCGTTTTCTCTCTGTGTTTGAAATCGCTAATCTCAGGAAGTACTGAACGGATTTTATTCAAGTTTTCGCCAATAGATAGAGTGTCTATCGAGGAACATTTATGTGTATAATTAATACATATATATTGTACATTAGCTTAGCTATCACGGTTTATGTCAAGTAAGTGGTATAGTTTACATCTTATATATAAAAATGAATGTTTCTTTGTTTGTCCCGTATGCGTTCCTATACCATTCATCCGATTGCGATGAAACTTCGGTGAGTTGTTGTGCGCACGTCCGCGAAGGTTTCTTCCACATCTCCTCCTAAACCACTGTACCGATTTCAACCAAACTTGGCACAAATATTTTACGCAACGGGAGAACCAACATAGGATAGGTGTTTTTTCGATGGGGTCCTTTTGGGTGTTCTTTGGGGTCTTCCACATCGCCTCCTAAACCACTGGACCGATTTCAACCAAACTTGGCACAAATATTTTACGCAAAGGGAGAACCAACGTAGGACAAGTGTTTTTTTCGATACGATCCTTTGGGGGTCCTTTGGGGTCTTCCACGTCTCCACCTAAACCATTGGACCGATTTCAACCAAACTTGGCACAAATATTTTACGCAACGGGAGAACCAACATAGGACAGGTGTTTTTTCGATACGATCCTCTGGGGGGTCCTTTGCGGTCTTAAAAACTATTAGATCTGGTTACTATGGCAACCCAATAGAATAGATTCTGTTCTAAATATATTATCGCATTAAATTGAAGACCACGCGAACGAAGTTGTGGGCAACAGCTATTTATTTTTAAGAAGCCTACTTTAATTAAACTTTATTAATTAAACTAACATTTTTATTACGTACAACGTGAAACTCCGTAGCGAAGCACGGGTATTCTGCTAGTCATGTATAAGAGAAAATATATCGTGCGTGGCAGGCAAGCATATCTCAGTTATGTACTGTTTACGTTTCCATTTTATTATTATCACTACCGCAATAAAAAGGCAGGGAAGACACACACACACACAATTCGCGTTATTTCTGGCCTCATTCATGTTTATTTTCTTACATTTGCACGGTTTTTAAATGGAAAGTGCCGAATCCATACCAACATAACGCATGCAAGCCGAAAAACTGTCCAGCGTGGATAGCGATTTGCTTCCTGTGGATCGCTGGGCAGTGTAACTGCACGTGTTTGCAGAGGAACGATTCATAGACAGACTTTTCGTCTTTAGGGAATGAACCCTCTGCAAGATGCTGAGGGTCCATAAGTGACTTCGGAGCGCTCCTTCTTTTCCGTGTGTTTGTTCTGTGAAACGTACACTGTAGATTCGCAGCTTTATTCTAAGCAACGCTCAATAGGAAATGTTGAAAATTTTTGTTTACGGTGTACCCTCATACACACTAAACCTGCTCTGATGTTTTAATTACGGACATCATAATATTAAAACTTTGGAAACTTGAGCACTACTTAATGGAGATCAATCATTAACTTATACAAGCCATTAATTTTATGCATATTTTTTATATATGTGTACAACGTTATCGGCAACAAAGAAGTAGTTTTTGTTAAAATTCCTTCCCAGGATATTTGGCCGTAGTCCAATGTTTTCTACAAAACCAGACGTTTCGGCAATGCCATCGACTTCCATCATCAGTGAAAATGGAGTGCGATAACGCGAGGTGGTATATGTTAGTGACCACAGTACTGTGGTTAAGGCTGAAGCAGTAAGTAGAAAGAAGTAGTTTCTATGGTAATATTTCATTTCAAAAATGATTTTAAATATAAATCTTAGAATATGGAAGTCATGTATGGTTCTCCATACCGATATTTTCATTTTAATGTAAATCATGTATGAGAGAAAATATATCGTTCGTGGCAATTCATGTTTATTTTCTTACATTTGCACGCTTTTTAAATGGAAAGTGCCGAAACCCATACCAACATAACGCGTGCAAGCCGAAAAATGTCCAGCGTGGATAGCGATTTGCTTCCTGTGGATCGATGGGCAGTGTAACTGCACGTGTTTACAGAGGAACGATTCATAGACAGACTTTTCGTCTTTAGGGAATGAATCCTCTGCAAGGTGCTAAGTGACTTCGGAGCGCTCCTTCTTTTCCGCGTGTTTGTTCTGTGAAACGTACACTGTAGATTCGCAGCTTTACTCTAAGCAACGCTCAATAGGAAATGTTGAAAATTTTTGTCCACGGTGTACCCTCATACACACTAAACCTGCTCTGATGTTTTAATTACGGACATCATAATATTAAAACTTTGGAAACTTGAGCACTACTTAATGGAGATCAATCATTAACTTATACAAGCCATTAATTTTATGCATATTTTTTATATATATGTGTACTACGTTATCGGCAACAAAGAAGTAGTTTTTGTTAAAATTCCTTCCCGGGATATTTGGCCGTAGTCCAATGTTTTCTACAAAACCAGACGTTTCGGCAATGCCATCGACTTCCATCATCAGTGAAAATCGAGTGCGATAACGTGAGGTGGTATACGTTAGTGACCACAGTACTGTGGTTAAGGCTGAAGAAGTAAGTAGAAAGAAGTAGTTTCTATGGTAATATTTCATTTCGAAAATGATTTTAAATATAAATCTTAGAATATGGAAGTCATGTATGGTTCTCCATACCGACATTTTCATGACGAACGATAACTGCCGTAAATTCAAACAGAATCAAATAATTTCTTACATATATGACTAAATTGTAGAGGACCCAAAGCCTATTGATTTTGGTGAAAATCGGTTACGGGGAAAGGGGAGTTTACCAGAAACATTTTTTGTTGCAACAAGATTAAAGTACTTAATTTTGATAAATAAAGTGTGCCGATTGAATAAAATCGGCGCTAATACGCAAAAGTAAATAGCGTATAATAAATAAATCTTGTAATGCATTTAACGAATATAAAGAAAAATAGGTTTCTGTATTTAGCGGTGGGCGTTCTGCCGTACTGTGTTTAACGGTTAGCACAGAATCTACATGAGGTAACGAAGCGGCGCTTGATTGGTGCTGCTCCCTTGCGGACGCCTTGAAGCGCGAGTTGAAAAATGCGTAGAATAAACGGTTCGGAGCTTGTCTGATTTCGTTACTCCAACTAATCGCCTCGCCGCTCTCCGACAGAGAAGTTTTTATTAATCGTTCCATCTTCCACCTATGGCAGGCTAAATTAAAACAGATCTGCGGTAAGTGAGTGCAGTATACTTATATATATTTAATTTAAAGTAACGTAAAACGGGTTTTGTATAATATTCGTACAAGAATGAATGAAAATTGTTAACCTGTTACACGCACGCCGCGTGGCGAATTAGAGTATGCAAAATGAGTTAATTGTATAACAGTAATTGAAGTCTTAACTAAGGCCCCGTAATTGACCAATGTTAACGCAAAATAATATGTAATTTAGCCAAACTTAATGTTTTCAAAGATAGGGCCACATGCCCGTATAACCTGTTGTAGAGTGTGTTAAACTTTCATTTCAAGTAGACCTAAAGCAGTGTTTAAAATTATAAATGGATTTTGGTGCGTGTGAGAGTAACCTGGGGGAATAAGTGTTGGAGCATCTCGCTGATAATATTTGTATGCTTAGGGTCCCCGCTTCAAGTCGAGGACCAGCTCCAAATCATGACCTGAACAACCGAACATCAAAGGCTCTCAGCTTCATCTGCCGGAGGAGAACAGCGAGGAACAGGCCACACCAACACAAAAATGCTCTAGACCAGGACTTCAAACTCCACATCAGGGAATAAATCAGGTGACACCAACCCAATATTACTTTTTAACACAAGTGAATGTAACCTACTAGAACTCGTGGGCATATAGCGACACACCCTAAAATGACTTTAAGCTTTACACATTTCGATTGGGTCCCCGGTTAACGGGACAGAATAGTGCGCGGACTGGGGGGGGGGATCTTTTGTACATTTTGTAATACTATTTATATTAAGTGTGAGCCCAGAGGTTGGCATGTATCCGTGGCTGATTACCATTCAGGCATGTAAATTTCTTTCTAGTTTTCAGTAAAAGGGTTACCTTAGTGCTAGTAATTCTATCATTCATCATGTAATTTCACAGATTAAATTTAGTTTTCAATTGATTAATTAATTTCACATATTTATATTCAGTTTGGGTCCTATAATGGATAGGAGTTTCTTTTGTTAGTTTCATTCGGGTCCCCAGTTTAATCCTGTATAGGCGGATTTGTCATGCAGACTTGAACATGCTCCTGGGACAGGATTAGTTAGGCACGATCTTGCCTAGGAACATGTCGGCCTTTGGGCCAAATTAATTCTTAAAGGTTATAAAGCATCATGGCACATTACTGTTATTAAATTTCTTTCACGAAAATATTACTGTTATTAATATTTCACAAAAATTTATCACGCTTAAATTCTTTTTAATTTATTATGGTCACTTGAATTTTGACTGAATTATGATTATATTTCCTCCAAGTCTAAGTGCTCAGTGTGGGAGCACTTTATAGTAGTATCAGGCATTATGCCAACCCCTGAATTTTAGTATGCCCTGGGGGCACTGGGGTTACACATATATATATATATATATATATATATATGGATTATTATGTATTAAGATCTTTCAATAGGTGTTGCGGTCAAGAATATTTATGAATTGTGGATTATGTACCTTATGGGGTGAAAGAGGTGTGGCAAGATATTAATGTTGAAAGTTGTAATTGTCCTGTATTGTGGAACGTGTGTATGTGTTGTAGTTGTAGACATATATATTGATATGTCCATTTATATGTATTGTATATTCATGTGTTATTTCTGGGGGTTAGGTATAGGGCTAAGTGGGGAAAAGTAACCCCAATTGGAAAAGAAAATCAATTAATCGTTATATTAATTTCATTTAAATTTTATATTTATTTTTAAAGTAAAAAATTAACAAAAATATTTTAAGGAGAAAGCACTGACTTTGTTGGGAGATAAATATTTAACGTTTTGTTATAAAAAAAAAAGAGAAGGATGTAATAAACATTTATTGGTTGTTAATTTTGTGAGTTTTAATTGCAAGTCCCGTCTCACTGGATCCAGCGCATTTTTGGCTTCTCTAGGCTTTTGGCCTAGTTTTAATTATCTTGTGGCCCCTCTTAAAAAAAAAAAAAATTATAAGTCAATAAAATACTTAAAGAAGGGTTACATTTGGTAGCAGAGCGTGGTTGAGATTAGGGTCAACCCTTGGGTCCTTTGGGTGTGACGGGGCTTGCAAACTCAGGAAACATTTTGGGGTTCGAATCGGACTTGGAATAATTACTAGAAGTCCCTATATCTATAAGTACCTATGTTTTGTTAATTATATGTGTGTGTATCATTGCCCGCCTGTTGGTATTGTTGACCTGGAGCTCGCCACGGGGTGTGAGATTTTAGGGGGGAAATTCCTTGGAAACTCGAAATATCGCAGATCTGGGCCAAGGTGGAGAAATGGTTTTCGCGTATTACCTTGCCAATAATAGGGAAGGCGTTTTTAGTTATGCGGTATGGCCCGATCGGCAGTCGGTCTCCTCCGAGATACGGGAGCCGAAGTTATTGCAAATATTTATATGAGAATTTGTTGTTGTTCGTTGGTCGGTAATTTTGTCATGTCGTGTATTAGTGTGTGTGTTGCGTTCCTTCGTGTGTAGTGTTGTTGAGAGCTAGTTCAGGTAAGTGGGCTGGGTCCTCGCAACGGTAGGGGGACCCGCAGTCTGCTTGAAGGAATGACAGTACTCAAGTATTCCTGTGTTCTTTATTGTCAATTTTTGTAGGGTGTTGTGTTTTCGGGTGCCGACCGCGAAGCTCGAGGATGAGCGTCCTAAATCCAGAGTTGTTTGTGCGTGACGAAATCGAGTTCGAGTTACGAGCCCGGGGGAGAGACCCGAAATGGACGGTAATTGTATTGCGACGGCAGCTCAGAGAAGCGCTGTCCGCGGGCGAAGCGCTCTCGACTGTCGCCATCGCTGACAAAGAGAGTGAATTCGAAAAATGCATTGGGAAGTGGGAGGAGCTGCAGGAATTAGCTCGGTGTGTAGACAATTTGGAGGAGGGACCGGGGTGCTCCATCGGCGTCCGGCGAATCCGGCAACGCCTGCAGCATGTAAAACTCAGGCTGCAGAATCTTGACCAACAATGGGGCGATCTTGAGCCGGCCCATGATGTAAAAGGTCTGATCCAACAGATCACCTCGACCCTGCAGGGGGCTCAACCGGGTAGACCACCTACGCCGGCTCCAGTTGCTGAGTCCGTGGTCTCGGCTGTAGAGTCATCTTATAGAGCAGTGTTCCGCAACCGGTGTGCCGCGGCACAATAATGTGCCGTCACAAGGTGAAAGGTGTGACGCGAACTTTTACCTATTATTGTAATAAATTAATTGTCGATTTTAAGTAAGAAGGTGCTTGTTTATTCTTTAATACATGCTGATAACTGTTATATATTCATAGAAATTAAATGTAATTTATTTACTCAATATTGTTGTTATAGTTTGCTTAGCTTATCTTAAGTTATTTGTATTCTCGCCTGAAATATTGGGCCGGTTTGATGGGTTACAGGCGGCAAGCTTTGTGTTCACCGCAAAAAGAAAGCCGCGTAAGACTTTTAGCAAGCCTTTTAGCGGCCCGCAGCAATCATACAATAGAGTTTACGTTCAAAACTCTAAACGTTCTAAACTCTATTCAAGAGAGTTCTTTGTAACACCGCATCTTTTGTGTACGGCTGGCTGTACGTGCTTTTAACTAAAATTGCGGCGATTAGCAAAAAGTTCCCTCTCTTTTATTATTTTATTGCCTTGTTTTGATATTTGTGCCTGTTTGTCGGCGCTTCTTAAACTTTATTGCTCTTTTCCTTCGCCGAAGGACCCACACAATTTCAGACAACAATTACAGTATTTCAGTTCAGTTCTATCACAGCTGTGCTCTGCAGTAGTGCGAATATTGTGATTGCTACACCAGTCTTACTATTTTCTATTACAGTGTTATTAAACTATTTTTTTTGTCGATATGGATAAGTTCCTTGTACGGAGTGGTCCGTCCTCGAGTGCAAGTAGTGAAACCATCGAGCCCGAAAAAAAGAAACAGAAAGTAGTTCACCGGCAATATAGTGATAATTATTTATCTTACGGGTTTTTTTGGTGTGGTGACAAAACATGCCCAATCCCCGAGTGTGTTGTGTGTGGTGAAAAACTCAGTAATGCTGCTATGGATCCCAGCAAATTGAAACGACATTTGTCAACAAAACATTCCTCTCTGTTAAGTAAAGATGTGAATTATTTTCGTCGGTTGTTGGAATAAAATAAAAAACAAGTGACGCTCATGACTACGTCGGTACGTGTTTCGCAAAAAGTACAGGAAGCTAGCTATAAGGTGGCCGAACTTATCGTAAAGGCCAAAAAAACCACACACAATAGCAGAAACGTTGTTAATGCCCGCGTGTAAAGAAATGGTAAAAATAGTCCTGGGTTTAGAAGCTGGTACTGAAATTTCAAATTTCCTCTCTCTGCTGACACAATCAGCCGCCGAGTTAGTGACATGTCCAGTGACATCGAAGACATTATGAAGGAGAAAATAAAGAGCAGACGAAAGTTCTCACTTCAGATCGACGAGTCCTCCGATATTGGCGGTCACGCACAACTGCTTTCCTACATAAGGTATGTTGATGGGGATGTAATTGCAACTAATTTCTTTTTTTGCAAAGAACTACCCGAGCGAGCAACCGGTGAAGAAATATTTCGTACGACTAATGAATATGTGGTCCGTAATGAATTAACATGGGAGGATTGCGTTAGTGTTTGTACAGACGGAGCCGCTTCTATGACAGGCCGAATGAAAGGATTCGTGGGTAAAGTACGCGAAGTAAATCCTAACTTACGAACCGACCATTGTCTCATTCACCGCGAAGCCATTGTTGCTAAGTCTTTGCCATCTCCTCTGAAAATTGTGATAGACGAAGTAGTAAAAGTCGTGATCTTCATCAAATCGCGGCCCCTACATATGCGGCTTTTTAACATTTTGTGTCAAGAAATGGGATCAGAGCACACTACACTTCTGCTACATACAGAAGTACGATGGTTATCTCGAGGTAAAGTGTTAACGCGAATGTTTGATCTTAAAGAGGAGGTACTTGCATTTTTTACTATTGAGGGGCATGAGTTTGCGGATTTATTTGCAGATGATGAATGGGTATCTAAGTTGGCATATCTTTCCGATATTTTCGTACACTTGAATGAACTAAACAGAAAAATGCAAGGTAGAAACGAAAATATTCTGACTAGTATGGATAAGATTCAAGGATTTATTAATAAGTTAAATTTGTGGATACAGACAATTGAAAATAGATCGTGTGAGATGTTCCCAACTGTATGGCCCCTTGCTGACGATAATAAGGTGTTGATGGACTTAATTAAACAACATTTAGTACTCTTGCAGCAGAATTTCAAAAAATATTTTGGAGAGAGTGTTGAAGATTTTGACTGGGTTCGTGATCCATTCATTACGGATTCGAAACATCTTCCGAATAATTTAGGCTTACAAGAGGAACTGGCAGATTTGAAAGCAGACAGAACATTGAAATTAAAATTTTTCGAAGTGCCTTTGGAAACATTTTGGTTGTCAATAAGCAGTCAATACCCGGCTATCTCCGAGATGGCAGTTAATGTGTTATTACCATTTTCAACTACATATTTGTGTGAACTGGGCTTCCCGACGTTGACTGAAATTAAAACATCAAAGAGAGAGAAACACTCAAATCCATCGATGAAGAAATGAGGCTTGCTTTGTCAACGTTCCGCCACGAATCAGCTGTCTGTGTGCAGCTAAGCAGGCTCAAGTATCACATTGAAGGTATGAGTAGAGTTATTTACTTTAAAATTCGTATTTTCTACAGTGAATTAAAGTTAATAAATTGTTAATAAATATATGAGTCTATTCCTGTTTTATAATAATAATAATAATAATAATAATAATAACAATAATAATAATAACAACAACAACAACAATAATAATAATAATAATAACAACAACAATAATAATAATAATAATAATAATAATTGATTACATAACGACGTAATATTTCGTAATTATATTAAGATTCATATGATTTTGAGGGGACAGACATTTTGGTGTGCCGTGTTGAGTCTGGGGTGTGCCGTGAGTAAAAAAAGTTTGCGGAACACTGTTATAGAGCAATCGAGCCTGCCGCAAGTACCCCGGTTTTCTCCGGTTTGGTGGCGGCGTCATATCACAAGCTGCCCAACCCACTGTCTCAAATCATCCAGCAATTACCGGTCGTGGATGGGCTGGATGTGGACAATTTATTGCCGTTTTTTAAAATAATTTTTCAATTGGTCGATTTCCCGGGTATGTCGGATCGTACCGTCCTCGAGCTCGTTTATCCTTATTGTCGCGGCCCCATGGCTGAGAGGGTGGCGGGTGTAATGAGGCGTAGTGGTGGAGTGGCGGAGTTCCACCAGGAGGTGTTGGAGGCGTTCGTGCCCAGGAGACTAATGCAGCAATTAC
Source organism: Magicicada septendecula (assembly GCA_034769895.1). NCBI lineage: Eukaryota > Metazoa > Arthropoda > Insecta > Hemiptera > Cicadidae > Magicicada > Magicicada septendecula. The sequence continues at coordinate 203,947,018 of CM068371.1, forward strand.
GTCACCGACACTTTTATCGCGTGCAGGCGAGGGGCGAGAGTCTTGCCCAATTCGTGCAAAGTATTCGAGAGGTAGCGCGCATACTGGGACTGGGCATGTCGGAGGAAGAGGTTATCCAGAATATTCTTGACGGCGTCTCCTCAGAAGACAGATTGCGACTCGTATTTGCTGAGCGGCCGCGGTGGTTTGCGGACTTGGACCGGCTGTGTGTGATGTCCAAGGCCATTCAGATGAGCGACGAGGCGAGGGGAGACAGAAAAGAGGGGAACTACCCAGACCTCAGAGAGCGGAAGGACGCAGTGAACCTTCCCCCCCCCCCGACAGGCCCAGTCAGTTCGAAATCGCGAGCGATGGGGGGACATCATCTGTTACAATTGTAATCGCCCGGGGCACGTGGCTCGATCATGCACCCAAGGGCGCGCGCGTCCAGCACCTCCATCGTCAAGACCCATCCCAAAAAACTAATTAGACAGGGGAAGATATGTCGGAGGATGTCTTCCCCTCGCACTAAATCTTTACAAGTTCCAACTACCTCCAGGCAATTGCTAGGATCCAACTCTTTCGACATCAAGGTCCGGTCCACTACCTCTCAACACCTTTCAGTATGCCCCTTTCTGTCGCTCGAGGTAAAAGGGGGTCAGCTCAGAGCATTAGTTGACTCCGGTTCAGCCCGATCCATCATCTCATCGCGGGTATGCGCGGACCTTGAGAAGCAGGGCTTGATCAAGGGGTCGAACCTGTCGTCTGTGGTATGCTGGACTGCATCTCGAGAAATCTTGCCCATCTCCCAGGTGATTACCTTTAAATTTAAAATCGATGGGTTTTCTTGGGTGTGGCCTTTTCTGGTTTCTCCTGCTCTGGGAGTGGATTGTATCATTGGTGCCGATTTCATCGCGAAAAGTGGTCTCGTGCTGGACATCCAAGCGCACCAATGCTATTTCAAGTTTAATCGGGGAGCTTTTATTCCGTTCCTTGGGTACCAGGGAACTAAGCCAGGTATCCAAGAGGTGGCTTGTCCCGATTCTGCACGAGATCATCTCACTCCATCACAGCAGAGGGCCTTAGGCCAATTGTGTGAGGAATTTCCCGAGGTGTTAACTCCTACATTGGGACTCACACACCTGCTGGAGTATAAGATACGTCTTACAGACTCTAAGATAGTAAGGTCGCACCCTTACAAATTCGCACCTCCGAAGATGACCATTCTGCGAGAGAGGGTTCAAGAGTTGTTAGAACAAGGGGTGATTGAACCTTCTCATTCTAGCTATGCCAGTCCAGCGTTTTTGGTACCTAAGCCTGGGGGTAAACACCGTATGGTCATTGACTATCGGAAGTTGAACGCAAATATCGAGGTGGATTCTGTTCCCCTCCCAGACTTACATTCGGCCTTTGATTGGTTCAGTGGGGCCAGGTATTTCACCATAATCGATCTCAATGCGGCTTATCACCAGATTCCTTTGGCCAAAGAGAGTAGACCGTACACGGCCTTTTGTGTACCATGGAATTTGTACCAATACACAAGGGTTCCCATGGGTTTGGCTGTGGGGGCCCAGACACTCACTCGTCTTCTCGATACCGTTTTTCACGACGTGAAATTCATGTTCGTCTTTATTACTTAGATGATTTGTTGGTGTACAGTGAGACATTCGAAGATCATCTGGGTCATCTCCGAGAAGTGATGTGTCGGTTGAGAAGATCTGGCCTCACTGTCAATCCCGAGAAGGTTCGTTTCGCCCAGGAGAGTATTTCTTTCTTGGGCCATTTGGTTTCACACCGGGGCGTTACGGTCGATCCCGAGAGGACACAGGGCATCCGTGACTTCCCCCCTCCTAGGGATGCGAAGCGAATAGCGAAATTCGTAGGTATGGTCAATTTTTATCGACGATTCATACCTAATATCGCTGAGATTACCGCACCCTTGAACGAGCTGAGGAAGAAGGGCGCTAAATTTACATGGGGCGAGAGTCAACAGAAGGCTTTCCACACCTTGAAGGAGGCCATCATCTCCCCACCGGTGTTACGGATGCCCGACTTTTCGAAACCATTTATCCTACAGACGGACGCGAGTTCGGTTGCGCTCGGGGCAGTTCTGTTCCAAGTTGTTGATGACGCTAGGCAACCTGTGGCTTTTATTTCCCGGACATTGACCCAGCAAGAACGAAAATCATCCGTCTATGAGCTAGAGTGTTTAGCTGTTGTGTACGCTCTAGACAAGTTCAGGCGTTTCCTGGAACATGCTGAGTTCCTGCTCGAGACCGACAATCAGGCTCTCTCTTGGCTTCTGGCTCATCCCCGGCAACTGGGTAAAATTGGTAGATGGGTGGTGAAGATCTCATCCTTTAAGTTCAAAGTGCAACACATTAGGGGATCTCAAAATGTAGTTGCAGACACCTTGTCCCGCATGTTTTCCCAGCCCAGTGATGCCCAATTTGAGCAACCCTGTTCCGTTCTGCTAGACTTTCCATTAGCCTTCACTGATGTGTTGCCCTATCAGTTGAACGACGAAGAGCTGGGTCTAGTCATCCAAAATATAAAGGAGGATAACGTACAGGCCCCTTACTTCTTGTCCAAGGGAGTCCTATGTTGTAGAGAGAGAAAAGGACGTGCCCCTAAGATCGTGCTGCCTAGCAAGTTAGTGCCCATGGTCTTCAGTTATTACCACAATTCCCCAGTAGGAGGCCACAAGGGAATTTCTAAGACCATTTCCAGCATTAGGAGATATTTTATCTGGAAGGGCATGGATAGGGACATCGCGACCAGGGTTAAGAGCTGTCATCTATGTGGCTTGAGCAAGCCTGCCCAGAACACCAAGTTAGGTCATCTGATGTGGCGAGCAGACCGATGGAGAAGTTGTTCATCGACTACGTGGGGCCATTCCCACGTAGCAAGTCAGGTAATGCTTACCTGCTTGTTTGTGTGGATGCTTTTTCAAAGTTTGCCTGGCTATTGCCCTTACGGCAGGCAACGGCTCGTTTAACCATAAACGCGCTCCAAAACAATATATTTCAGCATTTCGGTCTTCCGACCATCATTGTCTCGGACAATGGCCCTCAGTTCATTTCGGGTGAGTTCCGGCGGATGTGTTTCGCCAGTGGGATCAAACACGTAACCACTTCCCCTTATTACCCACAGCCGTCCCATGCGGAGAGATTCAATCGGAATCTCCGGTCCGCCCTGATTGCTTATCACGCTGAGCAACAGACCATCTGGGATCAGAATGTTGTTACAGTTAGCTTTTAATACGGCCCGACATGATAGTCATCAGGCCGTGCCCTTTGAAATCCTGTTTGGATTCTCGCCCGCACTCCCGTTGACCAATTTGTGGAACATCGAAGATCTTCTGCCACGGGAGCCAGATAATAGAACTGCAGAGAGGTGGAAGGAGGCTCGGAAGAATTTGCTGCGAGCGCACGAGCGGGTCCGTCGACGATATAATCAGGGGCGAATTCCTAACCCCTTCCGGATCGGGGACTGGGTCTATTGCCAGAGCCACCCACTCAGCTCAGCCGCGGACAAACGAGCCGCAAAGTTATGTTACCACTGGTCGGGGCCATATCGCATCCGGGGGTTCACGTCACCGGTGACGGCCCGGCTGGGCGTACCGGGGGGGGGGCGATTCTAAAGAAATTGTTACACATGTTTCAAAATTGAAGCTCTGTCGGAGGGAGTAAGCTGACTAATAGAAGTGGGGGGTAAGATTTGGTGGTTTCCATGTGTGTAGGGATGGTGATCCTTCGGTGGTGTGTGCTCCGGGGAAAAGGTAAGAACCTGGTATGGTAGCGGGTAGATGTTCCCCACAATCCGGGTGGTGTACGTCTACTTCAGGGCTGCGCCCCTGCCTACGCGGGCCTTGGTTTTCTCCACTCCTCCTTATTTTCGGAGGGAACCCTGTCCTCACCATTGACCTTTAAGGATCCTTACCCTTTTCATCCTCCCGATTTCCTACCCCTTAAAAAAAAAAAAAAAAAAAAAAAAAAAAAAAAAAAAAAAAAAAAAAAAAAATTAGGAAAAGAAAAGGATGAGAAAAAATCAAAAATAGGAGTAAGTAGAGCAGGTCGTACCGCTCCAACGAGGCGTATAGGAAGGGATATACAAATTGGGTAAACAAATTATGGTGTCATGGAAACCACCTCCCCCGTTCTATCCCTGGTCCTGTGGGATATAAGAGGGATTCCTGGGATAAAGTGTTATTGGATTTTGGGGGGTTAGTCCCCGTGTAATTATAGGGCATGGGTCCCTGTTGAGGTAGCATCGGAGTTCCCGCATAAGTGGTCAAGCCTCAAGAGGTCAGAACTCAGGGTGCACCCGAACACTCTTTCTTCTTTTCTTCTTCTGTCTTTCTTGCTGCATGCTGGCCCTGATCAGGTCAGTGTGTAGTGCCAACACACTCGCATTCTACACGTGTTCTTTCTGTTTTTTCGACTTCCTTCTGAGCCACTGCTCTCCTGAGAACAAAGGCAACTGGGAAAACCGAGGAACACCTGCGTTTTAGTAGAAAACATTGGGGTACACTGCAGGGTACTCCGCTGTCTAAGTGTGGGGCAACTATGTTGCCCTTTTGGGGTGGGGGTGTGCCGATTGAATAAAATCTTCGCTAATACGCAAAAGTAAATAGCGTATAACAAAAAATCTTGTACTGCATTTAACGAATATAAAGAAAAATAGGTTTCTGTATTTAGCGGTGGGCGTTCTGCCGTACTGTGTTTAACGGTTAGCACAGAATCTACATGAGGTAACGAAGCGGCGCTTGATTGGTGCTGCTCCCTTGCGGACGCCTTGAAGCGCGAGTTGAAAAATGCGTAGAATAAACGGTTCGGAGCTTGTCTGATTTCGCTACTCCAACTAACCGCCTCGCCGCTCTCCGACAGAGAAGTTTTTATTAATCGTTCCATCTTCCACCTATGGCAGGCTAAATTAAAACAGATCTGCGGTAAGTGAGTGCAGTATACTTATATATATTTAATTTAAAGTAACGTAAAACGGGTTTTGTATAATATACGTACAAGAATGAATGAAAATTGTTAACCTGTGACACGCACGCCGCGTGGCGAATTAGAGTATGCAAAATGAGTTAATTGTAAAACAGTAATTGAAGTCTTAACTAAGGCCCCGTAATTGACCAATGTTAACGCAAAATAATATGTAATTTAGCCAAACTTAATGTTTTCAAAGATAGGGCCACATGCCCGTATAACCTGTTGTAGAGTGTGTCAAACTTTCATTTCAAGTAGACCTAAAGCAGTGTTTAAAATTATAAATGGATTTTGGTGCGTGTGAGAGTAACCTGGGGGAATAAGTGTTGGAGCATCTCGCTGATAATATTTGTATGCTTAGGGTCCCCGCTTCAAGTCGAGGACCAGCTCCAAATCATGACCTGAACAACCGAACATTAAAGGCTCTCAGCTTCATCTGCCGGAGGAGAACAGCGAGGAACAGGCCACACCAACACAAAAATGCTCTAGACCAGGACTTCAAACTCCACACCAGGGAATAAATCAGGTGACACCAACTCAATATTACTTTTTAACACAAGTCAATGTAACCTACTAGAACTCGTGGGCATATAGCGACACACCCTAAAATGACTTTAAGCTTTACACATTTCGATTGGGTCCCCGGTTAACGGGACAGAATAGTGCGCGGACTGCGGGGGGGGAATCTTTTGTACATTTTGTAATTATATTAAGTGTGAGCCCAGAGGGTTGGCATGTATCCGTGGCTGATTACCACTCAGGCATGTAAATTTCTTTCAAGTTTTCAGTAAAAGGTTACCTTAGTGCTAGTAATTCTATCATTCACCATGTAATTTCACAGATTAAATTTAGTTTTCAATTGATTCATTAATTTCACATATTTATATTCAGTTTGGGTCCTATAATGGATAGGAGTTTTTTTTGTTAGTTTCATTTCGGGTCCCCAGTTTAATCCTGTATAGGCGGATTTGTCATGCAGACTTGAACATGCTCCTGGGACAGGATTAGTTAGGCACGATCTTGCCTAGGGAACATGTCGGCCTTTGGGCCAAATTAATTCTTAAAGGTTATAAAGCATCATGGCACATTACTGTTATTAAATTTCTTTCACGAAAATATTACTGTTAAAATATTTCACAAAAATTTATCACGCTTAAATTCTTTTTTAATTTATTATGGTCACTTGTATTTTGACTGAATTATGATTATATTTCCTCCAAGTCTAAGTGCTCAGTGTGGGGAGCACTTTATAGTAGTATCAGGCATTATGCCAACCCCTGAATTTTAGTATGCCCCTGGGGGCACTGGGGTTACACATATATATATGGATTATTATGTATTAAGATCTTTCAGTAGGTGTTGCGGTCAAGAATATTTATGAATTGTGAATTATGTACCTTATGGGGGTGAAAGAGGTATGGCAAGATATTAACGTTGAAAGTTGTAATTGTCCTGTGATGTGGAACGTGTGTATGTGTTGTAGTTGTAGACATATATATTTATATGTCCATTTATATGTATTGTATATTTATGTGTTATTTCTGGGGGTTAGGTATAGGGCTAAGTGGGGAAAAGTAACCCCAATTGGAAAAGAAAATCAATTAATCATTATATTAATTTCATTTAAATTTTATATTTATTTTTAAAGTAAAAAATTAACAAAAATATTTTAAGGAGAAAGCACTGACTTTGTTGGGAGATAAATATTTAACGTTTTGTTATAAAAAAAAAGAGAAGGATGTAATAAACATTTATTGGTTGTTAATTTTGTGAGTTTTAATTGCAAGTCCCGTCCTCACTGGATCCAGCGCATTTTTGGCTTCTCTAGGCTTTTGGCCTAGTTTTAATTATCTTGTGGCCCCTCTTTAAAAAAAAAAATTTTTTTTTTAAACAATTTTTTTTATAAGTCAATAAAATACTTAAAGAAGGGTTACAAAAGTATCCTGATAAGAAGATCTTAATAATCCACTGTAGAAACGTAGATGAAATATATATAAATGAAGAGGCTAGTTGAACGGGGGGTGGGGGTAATTTTCTATAAATGAAATTATAGTTGAAGGGGAAGGGGATAATTTTTATGTATGTACTACGTTATCGGCAACAAAGAAGTAGTTTGTTGTTAAAATTCCCTTCCCGTCCTGTTTGGCCGTAGACCAATGTTGTCTGCAAAACCAGACGTTTCGGCAGTGCCATCGACTTCCATCATCAGTGAAAATCGAGTGCGATAACGTGAGGTGGTATACGTTAGTGACCACAGTACTGTGGTTAAGGCTGAAGCAGTAAGTAGAAAGAAGTAGTTTCTATGGAAACATTTCATTTCGTAAATGATTTTAAATATAAATCTTAGAACATGGAAGTCATGTACTGTATGGTTCTCCATACTGATATTTTAATGTAGGAAGAAAATTCTAAAGATCAGCATTTTGTATACATAAGCTTTATTTAATACCTTTTAAAGTACGGTATATGATTAAAAATTTTATCTGAAATAATATTACACCATATCCATTTAAGCGTTAAGTTTTTTTTAAAACTCACCGGTGTTTAGAGTTTATTTACATTTATTAGCTTATCTACTCTGTGTGGTGTGTGTGTGTGTGTGTGTGTGTGTGTGTGTGTGTGTGTGTGTGTGTGTGTGTGTGTGTGTGTGTGTGTGTGTGTGTGTGTGTGTGTGTGTGTGTGTGTGTGTGTGTGTGTGTGTGTGTGTGTGTGTGTGTGTGTGTGTGTGTGTGTGTTTTATAGATGGTTACTTTGCTTACATTGTTAGGTGGTGTATTTCGACAGCAAAATTTCCTGCTGTCTATTTCAATAAATTTCAACAAAAGTTTCGCTGGCGCCTAGTTGACGGTTCCAAAGGAAGAACTCTTGCAACCGAAAGCCATCATTGGACTTCTACAGTTCTAATGTTTTCATATTAAATAAAAATGGTCGGGTTCAAAAAGGGTTTTTGACACTGCTTTATTGTTTATTTAATACTGGCAAATACTTCAAATAAATCAGTTAACGATACAAATTTTTTTACAAGTGTTCGTTGTCTTTTTCGCTGAAACAAAACATTTTGTGAATTGCACTGAAAGCAAAACAAACCGGTTGGGTAAGTAGCAACTGCTTTAACATAAATGAAAAAAAATTCATACTATGCCCTTAACTGGTGTTTATCCAATGCGTCTGTACTGAATGTGTTTGTTACAATACTGAGAAACTCGAAATGAAACAACAAACATTACTTAACTACAAACACTTACCGTTTGTGTGCTGTTAAGGAAAGACTTCGACATCACATTTAGAAAAAGATTACCATAACGAAGAAATGACAGCCATTAAAGACTTTCGTTGTGAACAGGAAACGCCAGGAAGGAGTAACTTTTTAAAGTTGTACAGTAATGTTTTAACTTTATACAGTAAAACAACAGCATTTTACAACTAACTTACAAAAAACAGACAAAATCCCTTCTCAATAGTTTTTCCTTATAAAAAGGTAAGTTATAGATTTTTGAGAATAAGGAATTGACAGGTTGTTTTCAAAACTTTATTGATAATTGCTTAGCAATGAGGGATGTTATAGAGAGCTATTAATCTATATCTTTATTATTGGAGATAAAAGTTATAACTTAACGGGTACGTCCGTCTCGTTTAAACCTCTCTCCGATTAGTGCCAATTTATTATGTATCTTATTTTAATATGTGTTATAATAATGTTAAGTATATCTCCTTTCCTCTCTATTTAATATAATTGTGTTATTGTGGGTGAAAATTATGTGTATAGGGTGTAATTCGAATTTTTCGCTCAAGCCTATTCTGCGTTGGAGAGAAGAGAAGAAATTTGTATTGTATTCTCCTCTCTTTAATACCTAAGCAGTCCGCGAATAGCGCTGTGGTTCCCAGACAACGGAAATTTGTAGGTTAACCCACCGCGTACGGTGATTATTGGTTACACTCTTTACTTATCTTATATCTTGTTCATACTACACTAAATCTTATACAAATGAGAAGATATCGGAATTCTGAAAGGATTCTTTATTAATATTTAATATTTCTTGTCCAACAAAGTTGTTTCTTTTACGTTAGATACAAAAGGCTATATGTCAGAAGTAATCGATTATCGATCGGATTCAAGGTTTTATATTATTTTTAGTTGTGATTTTATATTTCTTTAAATACAGGGCGTGAAGGTTCTTTCAACTGTTAGTAAGATCAGAAAATGCATAAATAGGAATACAAGGTATTACAATATAGAGTTAAGTTTTTATTAAATAATATTTAAAATAATTGTAGATTTACCGTCCGCTCGGCATCGTGACTCGATAAGGCCGTGTACAGATAACCTATTCGTCTTGTTCGGTCAATAACAGCATGAAGATGAATCTGCTCTCGTCAGTCCTCGCTCCAAGTTGAAATAAAGTTTAATTCCTGGTCCTGGGATGATGCAGAAATACCGCTCCTTTTATTCACCAATGTCCGAGTTTGTGGTTACGTGCTTCGACGACTTTCGATTCCAATTACGTTTTTCTATTGAATGGTGTAAACTGAAGTTCCGATATAATTTGGTGGTTATTTTCGTTTCTTTTACGATATAGGATTATATCACTTTATGCAGGTAGTTATTTCTCTGGTTTTGTTAGTCAATTAAGTTAACATTTGTTCATTTTATTGAATTTTGCAATCAGAGTTCTTCCTTTTTATTTTTCGTTACTTTCACGTATAAGTTTTTAGATTGTCCAATTATATAATACGGTTTAATGATAGTTGATCATACTCTTGTGATTTATTGTTCATTTTGCTTATATTTGGATGGACTTTGTATTTAAATTAAATCAAATCTTTTCTGAGCGTCTTTTAACTAAACCGTCTTCGTTCATGTAAATTTATCCAATAATCAAATCAACAAATTCTATCTACTTTGTCGTCCCTAGCAACCATCTTTTTTATTCTTATTCGATATTATGTTATATTATAATCATTTCATACAATGTTCTTCCACTCATCAAAATAATCCCTTTCTAAATTTCCATTATATCCGAATATAATTTTACTTATGGCTTGTTTACTGATTCTTATATATTTTGCTGTCTTTTCCTCTTAGTCTATTTATTTTAACAAATATTATTTTTCTGTTACTAAACATTATCTATCGGTATCACTGCACTATGGCATTATAAGAATTTATTTAATTTGAGTTTATTTAGTTGTTATTATCAATTATTATTAACTTCTCCTAACTCATTAGATTTTATTTAGTATTTGTTACTAATTTCTTTACCTAACCTTTCTGATCTGACTTACTATATAATGTTACTGGTTGTTAGGCTCATCATTATACCTTGATCTACTTCTGAATTTAACTTGTTACTGTCTGCAATATTCTAGAATCTTTTATCTATTTATGACATGGTTGTATTAAACTCTTTTGTATCTCGTTAACAATTATAGCCTTTTTGGCCAAGTTTACAATTATAATCACCTTATTATCTAAGTACATGTATACAAATAATTAACTCTATAAAATCTAACAAAAGCTTTATCGTGACCTATGGATAACACATAAATGAAATTAATTAGTAATCCATTAATGAGTTCAACAATAGCTCTATAATGGTAAATTAATAACACATAATACTTAATTACCTGGTATTCTATTAACAGAAAACTTTCACTTGCTAACACAAAATATAACATCACTATCATAATATCAATATAACATGATACAATTAATAATAAGTACATTTGAGTAACTTATACTTTGTCCACCGAGTGTTTGCAGAAAATATTTCACGGGAATGACGTTGACGAGGGTCGGATTCTATTGTTATCGGTAACATTCCAACGCCCGTTTCACAGCAGTCCGCCAACTCATATTTCCTGTTCGTCACGTTCTGTAGGTACTGTGCGTAAATCTACTGAAGATCAGTTCCCTGTTTTCACCGTTGAATAACGTGTCATTTGGGTCTGTTTTTACTGTTTAGTTATTATTAATAGCTTGGACTAAAACTGTACAATATGGAGACTCTTTCCCCAATACCAAGGAACAAACGCGGCAAAGTTATACATAGTGCTAAGAGATTGTGTATAGTGAATAATTTTAAACATTTAAGTACAGAGAATCCTACCATAAAAAAGGACAAGGCCATGGAAAAAGTTGCTTAAATGACCGGTGTTAGCAAGCGGAGTGTTTATAGTGTTATTAATGTATATTTGAAAAACAAAACGTTAGGCTTGAGTGCACCAAAAAATAAAAAATCTAGAGTAGCGGCAGTAGATAAATTGGACGAATTTACAAAATCTGCTATTAGGAGAAAAGTTCACGAATTTTTTTTCAAAAATGAACAACCGACAATAAATAAAATTTTGAGTGCAGTTAACAACGATAAAGACTTACCGGATTTCAAACGGTCTACGCTATATAAACTGTTAAAATCATTGAATTTTAAATTTCATGAAAGAAGACGTAACATGTTTATCTGTGACAGGGATGATATAGTTGTATGGCGACGAAATTACCTACGCAAAATTAAACAGTTTCGTGAAGAAGGCCGTAAAATTTACTATCAAGACGAAACTTGGGTAAATGCAGGCCATGTCAAAAATAAGGTTTGGCAAGATAAAACTATTAAGTCGCCGAAAGATGCGTTTTTGAAAGGTCTGTCGACAGGACTGCGAAGTCCGAAGGGGAAAGGGAGCGCCTGATAGTTGTGCATATGGGCTGTGAAGAGGGCTTTTTGAAAGATGGATTAATGGTGTTCCAATCAAAGTCTACTGCTGACTATCACGAAGAAATGACCGGGAATGTATTTGAAGATTACTTTCGAGAACTCCTACCTTCCCTGGAAGATAACTCTGTTGTGGTGTTAGATAACGCACCATATCATTCAGTAAAGTGTGAGAAAATTCCGAACATGTCGTGGAAAAAAATGAAATAGCAAATTGGTTAAAACAAAAAGGTTTTAATGCTGATAGTAGTTATCTAAAGAAAGAACTTCTTTATATAGTGGAACAAGAAAAAGGAAATTACGACAAATATGTTATTGATGAGATGGTCAAGAAGGAAAACAAGACAGTATTGAGATTACCCCCCTATCACTGTGAGTTAAATCCCATCGAGTTGATCTGGGCTCAAGTGAAAAATCATGTTGCGGCTAACAACACAACATTTAAGCTTGCAGATGTAAAACGGCTGTTGGAAGAAGGGGTGGAAAAAGTAACTGAAGAAGACTGGAAGAAGTGTATAGAGCACGTAAAGAAAGAAGAGGCGAAACTGTGGGAATTGGACAACTTAATAGAAGAAATGGAGAAGAGTGGCCCTTTGATTATAAATGTTGGTAATGATGACACTAGCAGTGACCCCGACTTAGGTATGGAATTGGAATAAACGTAGTTTCCATTGTTGTAAATAGCCCAATGTACGTACATACTGTAGTAGATAGGCTGATGTAAATATTGTAGTAAATGGCATGTTAGTATTATCATAGCAAATAGGCTTATTTTATAATGAATTTCATTGTAGATTTTAGTATTGTGATAGCAAATGGGCCTGCCTATGTTATAATTTTAGTCCGGGGTTCTCCGTACCACAGGTTTATGTGATCTAGGTCTGTGGAAGCCTCTTTCCCCTAGCATAAAAAGAGTGATCTCCGACAAGGTGGAGGGGTTGACGTTTCCCTCGGAGGCTTATTAATACTAACGTCCACCGATCACAAAACATCAATTTATTAGATGCTCGGTAGCCCGTGCGCCCCCCGCACGTCCGCCTGTGAACCGGCCTCTACCATTCGCCAGTGTCGTAATAGGCCAACATTTTCTGCAAACACTCGTTGAACAAAGTATTATAAGTCATACACCATTTACTCATTCTCATCTACTTTAAAACATCAATTATTATTAAACAGTCAAAATTAGTTTTTACATTGTGTCAATGTCTGTTATTTACCTCTCACTGAACCTTGAGGTTTATTATTGTTAACATTATCACTTGCTTATCTTTTTACCTTGTATTCTTATTTTATTTAAACAATCATGGGTTGGGTTTCTGACCTTTTACAAGTGTGGATAATTAATAAATTTTCTTCTCTATTCTAAATCTTATAAGTTGAATTATGTAACGTCGAGGACCGTATTTCCGTTACGTTACAAAGTCTTAAATTTATTTGGTGTATAGATAAAACTATTTAAAATAGAGCTGAAAAACGCCCCAGTGTTTTGTTGGAAAATATTCTCAGAAATATGTAATCAGATACAAGATATGTACGTTGTTACAGTATTTTGGACCACTGATTATTTTACTTCCATGTTCCTTAAGGAAATGGAAGTATAGTGATGGCAAAAAAATCGTGTTCGAGATTATTGCAGATTCTGATTGTACTACACTCAAAACATGAAAAAAAGTCGTTTTTCGAAAAGTGTCTGTGTGTGTGTCTGTCTGTCTGTCTGTGTGTCTTCTCTGTAGATTTTTTTTCTATGGCAAACCTTAACTGCCGCATATTCAAACAGAATCAAATAATTTTTTGCGTACAGCTCTGATTTGTAGAGCACTCACGACCTATTGTTTTTGGTGAAGATCGGTTAAGGGAAAGGGGTAGTTTACCTGCAACGGTTTTTTTATCAAGGGTAATTTTTTTTTTGGCAAACTATAACAGCCGCACATTCAAACAGAATCAAATAATTTTTTGCATACAGCCCTGATTTGTAGAGTACTCAAGACCTATTGCTTTGGTGAAGATCGGTTAAGGGGAAGGGGTAGTTTACCGGCAACGTTTTTTTATCAAGGGTAATTTTCTATGGCAAACGATAACAGCCGCAAATTCAAACAGAATCAAATAATTTTTTGCATACGTCCCTGAATTGTAGAGATCTCAAGGACTTTTGATTTTGGTGAAGATCGGTTAAGGGAAAGGGGTAGTTTACCGGCAACCGTTTACGTTTTAACAACAGTAAAGTACTTGAAAATTCATTTAAACTTTTTCAAACAATGGTAATTGTTAAAAATAAAATAATTTTGTTGCCAGGCAATAAAATTATAATTTTTTCATTTTAGTGTAAATCATGAGTGAAAATATATCGTTCGTGGCAGGCAAGCATATCTCAATTATGTAATGTTTACGTTTCCATTTTATTATTATGATTACTGCAATAAAAAGGCAGGGAACACACACACACACACACACAAAATTCGCGTTATTTCTGGCCTCACTATTGTTTATTTTCTTACATTTGCACGCTTTTTAAATGGAAAGTGCCGAAACCCACACCAACATAACGCGTGCAAGCCGAAAAAGTGTCCAGCGTGGATAGCGATTTGCTTCCTGTGGATCGCTGGGCAGTGTAACTGCACGTGTTTACAGAGGAACGATTCATAGACAGACTTTTCGTCTTTAGGGAATGAACCCTCTGCAAGATGCTCAGGGTCCATGAGTGACTTCGGAGCGCTCCTTCTTTTCCGCGTGTTTGTTCTGTGAAACGTACACTGTAGATTCGCAGCTTTACTCTAAGCAACGCTCAATAGGAAATGTTGAAAATTTTTGTCCACGGTGTACCCTCATACACACTAAACCTGCTCTGATGTTTTAATTACGGACATCATAATACTAAAACTTTGGAAACTAAAGCACTACTTAATGGAGATCAATCATTAACTTATACAAGCCATTAATTTTATGCATATTTATTATATATATGTGTACTACGTTATCGGCAACAATGAAATAGTTTTTGTTAAAATTCCTTCCCGGGATGTTTGGCCGTAGTCCAATGTTTTCTACAAAACCAGACGTTTCGGCAATGCCATCGACTTCCATCATCAGTGAAAATCGAGTGCGATAACGTGAGGTGGTATACGTTAGTGACCACAGTACTGTGGTTAAGGCTGAAGCAGTAAGTAGAAAGAAGTAGTTTCTATGGTAATATTTCATTTCGAAAATGATTTTAAATATAAATCTTAGAACATGGAAGTCATGTATGGTTCTCCATACAGATATTTTATAAATCAAACTAGATTCTTTGGAAATAAATTTGAATAGAAAAATGGTGTTTTGTGTTGTTAATTTTTGAATATACTCTACTATATACAGGTCTTTGGTATTCAAGAATAGACGCGCGAGCAAGCAAGCGCGCACGCACACACACACACACACACACACACACACCAGTTCCAGAAGAAAACAATAGTGCCAAACCTAAATGAGCGGCGTTGTGAGTTCTCGGTAACAGATGATGTCACAGTGAAAATAGTTCATGAGAATTGTGTTACAGAACTCAGATGATTGTAATATCAAGGAGTGGCAGGTGAAAGGAGGAGTATTGTATGTGAAACAAAAATCCGAAAATGTGTAATGTCCACATTTTAATGATGCTCTTAACTCTACGATTTCACCGTGATCAATTGAAAGAAGAGCAGGATGTAACATCAGAGACAGATAGCAGATGTTGATGGACAACTTTCGCACAAACCTCAGATACGTATCTTTAACTACAGCCTTGATGGTATCGTCAGTAACGATTCAGACACGCACTATCGGAACACTGTATCTTCCTATTTTACTGGCTCATTATTTTAAACCTTTCTAATTTAATCCCAATTTTCTGTAACAATTGCTTACGTGCGGTTCGAAAAATAGTCAGGATATATCATTTTATTTTTGAAATATTAATGGTGAATACAACTATAATGAAAAAAAAATGTTTGGGGAGACGTGTAAACATGGATGGAAGGAGGAACGTGGGTCGCGGCAGCCTAAATTTTCTTTAAATACTCTTTCGAAGGTGAAGCAAGACTCTCATGTATCGATTATTTGTGAGCTTTACCTAACATTTAGCATTCGCAGGAAGAATGTCCTTCATCTTGCAGAAATAAAAATTGGACGATTATTCGACATAGTGGATCGTCTATCGTTTAATTATTCTTCTCACTTTTCATACTAGACCAGGCGTTGTCATTCTTTCTTGTCGGTTACCACATTTGGTCTTCCTATTTATACGCTTCCTTCAATTCCTTCTGGACATTTTCACCAACGGTCGAACTGCTAACTTCTGAGATTTTATGTTACTAACTGTAGCCATCCTTATTTATTCTTTCACAGGCTAAAAAACTACGTTTTCTTATTCCTATTTGTCCTCTCCTAATCCCATCTTACACGCACACACTCGCACGCGCGCATGCATGCATACGCTCAGTCTTTTTGTTCTACTCGCACATAAGCGAGTCTGAGAGAGAGGCAGAGAGGAGAAGACGATACTCGTGAATTGTGTGTGTGTGTGTGTGTGTGTGTGTGTGTGTGTGTGTGTGTGTGTGTGTGTGTGTGTGTGTGTGTGTGTGTGTGTGTGTGTGTGTGTGTGTGTGTGTGTGTGTGTGTGTGTGTGTGTGTGTGTGTGTGTGTGTGTGTGTGTGTGTGTGTGTGTGTGTGTGTGTGTGTGTGTGTGTGTGTGTGTGTGTGTGTGTGTGTGTGTGTGTGTGTGTGTGTGTGTGTGTGTGTGTGTGTGTGTGTGTGTGTGTGTGTGTGTGTGTGTGTGTGTGTGTGTGTGTGTGTGTGTGTGTGTGTGTGTGTGTGTGTGTGTGTGTGTGTGTGTGTGTGTGTGTGTGTGTGTGAAGATTCGTTACTAAATATACCATTTCTGCTAATATACTATCTCTAATATGTAGGCTACACTGGAATCTAGTTTTAGCCACAAGTGGTATAACACCTGTAGACCGGTAATAGTATAATCAATATAGCTATGATGGCTCTAGGTATCAAGATTATTTTAAACGGTCAGTAAAATTTAATGCCTCTATCTTTTGCTTAGTAGATTAACACGTTATTCTGTTCCTTCGGAACATTTACAGTTTCCTTCAACGTACTTTCTATGAGCATCATGTTAACCGTCCTACGAATAAATTCTTTTTGCACGATAACAACAATGTATTTTCTGTATTTGAAGTCTTCTTCCGTTAGTCATATAGACCCGAGAATATCCATTGTAATATGGGTGAAACGTTGTCTTACAAGACATTTTCGACGACGCGGTTCATACCGAAAAATACTTCAAATACAGAATGAACACCGGCCGCGGAAGCCTATGTAAGAGCATAACAATGTGTTTCTTGCACATTCGAAGTGTCAATTGAGCGTCCTGCAGGTTCCGTTTGCTCTTAACTGATCCTACAACATTACTGTTCGCTGCTCGATAAGTATTTTATATTATATTATTTTTAGTTTTAAATAGCGGAAAATTAATGTTTTCTTTGGTTTTGTTTATTTGATATGGTTTCCGGATGTGGGCCGTCGTTCAGTCAAACGTTTCGGCTGTCTGCAGTAGTGTTTCATCGGTTTCCGTCTTGACTTTGTCAGCGTCAAAGATGAACCCACCCAGGCTGAAGATTCTGATAAATGGCACTTCTGAAACCTCTGACTGCATAAATAGCAGTATACCATTAGTCGTTACCTTTACACTGTAACTTGCGCCAGACAACTCTTGTATATAATCAGGTGTTATTGAAGACTTTAAATATCACAAAACATAAGTTACCACAAAGTTTCAAGTTAATCATTCCTATATTAATGGAAATCAGTTCTTCATGTTACTTATAGCATCCTGATGTTTGAGATGTTATTGGGGGCAATTGTCATAGAGGAATGTTACAACATACGATTCCACATACAGCTGTCAACAAAACGGGATCAGCAATCCTTCCTAAACAGTTTAACCACAGTAGGTGGTGTCATTCCCATTTTCTTCACATTCCTTTGGAACCCAAGAATTTATTTAATTATCCTTTAATAGATCATTTATTTCTTACCTGTATTTAGATGTCCTACCTGTATTTATTAAGTTCTTAGACCTGTCCTATCTCATTCCTTAGTATTTTTGTTTTAATAATACATGCTTGCGTGTGGGTTTTTGTTGAGCACATTAAAAACTGTAATTACTGTATTCCAAAACAATAAATAGCGGTATGGTGAATTCGCCTCAGCGTCAGGGCGCCTTGCAAAATACAAGTGAATCGTGTTACAGAAAATAAAGCTATATTTATACAGTCTAGTAGTTGCACGAGCAAATCAAGTTCTCAGTTTTGACTCGACCGTTTGTCATTTGTCTGTCTGTCTATCTACCTGACTACTTGTCTATGTGTCTACCTGACTGTCTGTCTGTTTGGGGTATGTCTCACGATAACTTTTGAACGCACCAACAGATTTTCGTAAAACTTTGCAAGTATCTCCATACTTTTACCCTACAGAACCTTATTGTTTTTTTTTATTAATCCCCCAAAACATGTGACGGGGTAAAATTTGTGAAAAATCGCAAAAATTCATGTTAAAGATAAATTTAACTAACATCTGAATATAGTGTTACGTTTTGGAAATTCCTAAATATTGGAGCCTCAGGAACCGAAAAAGAGATCAACATTTGAAAAAATTTGTTAAGATCCAGGAGAGTCTCAGACTAAAAGGAATTGTAACCCAAATCCGAATATTTCGAATTTTCACTGTATATTGTATGCTCTATAATTGCTATTATAGTAAGGATGGCTGCTAATTTAAACAATACGAAGAATAAAACATGCTCTATAATTGTTAATTACTAAAGTAACAGGGATATTTGTAATTTTTCCCACAACTGTAAAATTACCTAATATCGAAATTTATGTAAAAATAAATTTAGGTCTACTTCCCTCAAAGTAGTGAGCGAGTTCTGCAGATCGGGGGGACTTATATTTATATTTGTGGTTACACTTGTAACATTTTTGGAATGTGACACTTGCGAGCAGATCTATTGTCAGAACAAGACGTAAGAGCAGGAAGTGCTTAAATCGGTGACTACACATCTAAGTAAGATAAATGTTGTAGCTGGCGCTAAACCTTGTGATGTAGGACGCAAAGCCACAACTTGGCCAATTTTTTAGAATTGCATAGCACGTTGTATTTTGGCCTATTGAAGAATCTTACAAAACTCTTCGCTGCGGCAAATTATATTAATATTATCTTCAACCATATGATACCCGATCGTTACAACATTTATTTTAACGATACTTATTCAAAACAAATGTTAGGTATATGTTTTGTTATTTTATTTCATGCATTCTCATATGCCACATGTTTTGTTTATAATATGTAATGTATTGTGAGTGTATAATATTTTCTTTATTTTATAAAAATAAACAAATTATGGATAATTTCGTATTGAAATTGCTAAAGTCCATACACCTTACAACACCAGTGTATAAATACGACACTAACAACAATTCGAGTAAGAAAGAATTAAAAGATTTGAAAGAATTTAATTACTTAAATAAATAGGAAATTATGTATTCAAAAATAAAATAATATAAAATAAAAGAAAAATTTAATAAAAGAAAGTTTTATGTATGCTAAAACCACAAGAAAATTTGTGGTAAAGCTAATTTTAAGGCTTAATTTCTTTGTGTTCCTTTCTTCACCATCTTCCATCTTCCTTTCTTCTTTTCAGTTTTGTATTATTAATTCCGGTTTTTCATTATTAATTTAATTTATTCTTTTAATCTATGTTATTCCCAAACACTTCACTATATGTCACACAGTAATGCAAGTCTTTCTAACTATATAGACTTGGTAGCATTTAGGGTTTTGCTACTTTTATGTAATTCTAATTATTTTTGCAAAGAGCAAGGGAAATCCAGTTGCTTCTTCTGACAGAATATTAAACGTTCCGTATACATAGCTTTGTAATCCAATAAAAATACGGACTTTCAAAAATTCGTCAAGAAATTTTGCTGTTACAGTCACTTTATATTTTCTAGTCACAATCATGACAGCATACCGTATTAATGGCATTTAACGCTAGCAGTAGTATATGGACAGCGTTAACAGTATGGTCTTAACAGTAACAATACAGGAGCAGTGTTGATTACAGAATGTGTGGTAGCAGAACAACCAGCAACAACACAGAGTTTACTCTGTAAAGCAACGCACGTCATTTCCCTAGGGTGTGTGACTGGAGGCACTCTACGGAACTTACGTTTCGTTTACTCAAAATCAATATTTAAGTGTTGTTAGCGGACATAAAATTACAACGTAAATAACAGATAAAATTAATACCGAGAGTACGTAAGGAGTTTTAAAGCGATTAGTAACCAGTACACTGATTGGTACAGTTTAACATTGGTTCTTTTCAGGTTAACAAGTTTACATGCTGACTTAAATTACTTTTTAAAACTACCACATGTGACAATGCTCCAGGAAAAAGCTTTTCAGCTGTATTTAACGAGCTGTATTTACCATAATTGGGAGAGGACAAGCTTACGACTGTTGTGTTTAAGAGACACTACAATGAACATTTTTTCAAGAATTTTATATTCTGTTCTTCTTCTCTCAGGAACTAGGCGAGACACCTGTTCCGGTCCCAAAGAAATATATCCACTTCACCAACGCTTTTTAGGTCTTCCTGTACTTCGTTGTCCAACAGGCTTGTATTGCCAAACTAATTGATAAATTAAATAATCAATGATCCTTCGACTATACAATAATCATTTTCATTTACAATGTCAATTTCCCTTTTATTATTCACAATGACTATTTTCTACTTTATGCAGAAATTTCCAGATTCATATTCCCCAAATTCTCATCAAAACCCTGTAACCGTCTTCTCCTTGAAACTCTCTCTCTCTCTCTCTCTCTCTCTCTCTCTCTCTCTCTCTCTCTCTCTCTCTCTCTCTCTCTCTCTCTCTCTCTCTCTCTCTCTCTCTCTCGCTCACTCTCGCTCTTTCGCTCTCTCACTCTCTCTGCCCATCGCCCATTCCCTACAAATTTTGCTACTGCCACATTATTTTATATTTTCCTCCACTGACCATTTTTTCTTACTAGTTCTATTACTACTCTTTTTATTTCTTTGTACAATTTGATCATAAATGAAGAAAAGAAGAACAGAATCACCTTTAATTGATTTATAATAAACAGTAAGCCTACCAGTAATTGACAGTACAGTAAAATACACGCTTAAATTTGTTTATAAAATTTGTTTTCTTCTGGTATCATTTAATTTGAGGCTGGCTCGTTTAACCAGTCTCGTCAGGACGAAATTTTTATAGTATACCCAACCCACAGATGCGTTGGGTTTCGTCGATGAGGTTGCAGCGACACTGTTTGCAAATGAAGTCTCTAGTTGCAGAAGAGTTATGATACTTTGTTCTATCTTCCATTTAGTATTTATGTCAAAACTGATTTTTATTTGCTTACTTTCCTTCCAATGACATTTTCGACCAGAAATAGCTTTCCTTCCTTTACCCTTTCTTAAGAAATCCATTAACTAGCTTTCCAAAACCGCAGGTAAAATATTCTTAACAGATGGCCGTAGGAACACAAATCCATAGTTTTGACGACCCGGAGTTAAGAGGCGGAGTGAGCGGAAACGATGGTATGGGTTACGATGGTCTCACGGATCGTCATATTGTACAGTGGAAACAAAATAATGACACCAATGGAATCACTAATTACCAACTCTGATTAGTCACAAATAACAATTTGAAATGGACAAGGGTACTGTGATACAATACATCCAAGTTGAAATCGTCCATACGCAATAATAATATCACCTTATTACAGTACCTCACTAATTAACGCAATAATCTCTTTCCACTAATCTGCAACAATCATTTGATCCGCACTCTACAGTATCGCCTTGTGTTTAAATAACGTTTAACGTTAAATAAAGTTTAAAAATATAACGTTTCAAGAAACTGACTTAATAGTCAGCCGCTGTTGCTTATATAGATCCCGCAGAGGATCCAGAATAATTTTCCATACTCCTGGCGGCTTGCCGACATAATTTGCGTAGTTACAAGACCTCGAACAGTCTGGAGGCTACGTGAGTGCACGACCTTGACACAGACGTTGCACGCACTGGACTAGTCGAGGAACGTGTAGAATGGCGCTCTCGAATTTTCGAGAGCGTTTCGCAATTGTCGTAGCAGTATGTTGTAATATAGTAATACGATAACGTTTACAAAGTATTTATAATTATCAGTATCCCTTCACAGATAGGCAAACACGAATGATTAGAATTCAACCAGCTAAAGTAACAGTATATTGTTATGGTACTTAGAAATAAAAGGTAGCTAATTAATGGTTTAAATTGTATTTTAACACTAAATCAAATGGGAATTTCAGAAGAGCGTGGGTTCAATCTGCCGTTTCTATATGTCTGCTTACGCAATGAACATTCCCACTTTACTCTCTGTGAAGAGGTTATGGCTTAAGAATCGTAACTTGTAATTAATATGAAAAGCGTTAGAAGCAAAATTACACTTTTGTTTTACGTCAATTAAATAAATTGTTTCTGTTATTGTATACAGTCGTTGTTATTTAATTATTTAAAATTAAATTTAATTGTTCGACTCTGAGTATAACGTTATTGTCTTCCTTGAAGTCAGCTACATTCACTCAAGATAATTAAAAATTTCTATGCCTGGAACCGACTGTGTTATGAAACGATGTTCAAATCCCGTTGGCGCGTTGATCCTTAGCAGTTGGCTGCTTTGTAAAGGAACAACAATTAATAATGTATATTCTGTTAAATTCTGTATATTCTGTACAATATGTAGATTTTGTACTTTCTGTATGTTCTGTTACTTCTGTTTACGTCGTACATTCTGTTTGAAGACAGAAACAAGAAAATTCTCTGATCCTGATTATTTTATTGGCTACACACGGTCCAGTAGCAACATTTTGGCCAGTAGTATTAATTCCATTAAAAACGTCTAATGACTTAGACCTCACATGATTCATACGATTAAATAAAAAAATAATAAAAAACAGTGAGACACGATTGATAACCTGACCAAGTAAATTGTACGCTTTTCCTATGCTGACATGGGTGTTTTCATTTGATTAAACAAAGTATTTACGAAATAAACAAATATATTCAGCGAGAATATATTTTTCTCTTCAAGAGCCGAGCAAACTGAAGACAGTAAAATGTAAAAAAAAAAGATTAAAGTGGAATAAATTTTAAAAGACGAAGATAGAAGTGAAAGATTAAAGTAGGAATTCAAGAGTTGTGCTCATTTATAACGGAGGAGAGAGGTTCCCTACAACGCGACGCTGAGAGGCAAATTGTCCAGTTAAAGAAGAAGAAGTTAATTTGTAGAGGCAGAGATTTTTTTAAACAGAATTTGCGGAGGCAGCAATACCAAAGCTAATTTATTTTATATCGATCTTTGGTATTGCAGTCTGTATATACCAATGAGTCACGAATGCTATCAGGACAAGAGACGGTCTAAAATACACAGGCAGAAGCAAATTAGATATGTATGATCTGTCAAAACAGCTTTCCATAAAATAAGCAATGACAACATAAAATGTTGCTGCTGAAAAAATATGAGTATTACGCAAGTGAAAATATCTTTTGTAGAAGTGAGCAGCTTAACAGAAGAGCTTAAATTTCTTTAAATTACTAACAAATACTGACATTTGATAAGTATTTTTATTAGGTGTAATCTGGTACAAGTCTCATCTCAAAATTTCCATTTTAACGAAAGTTATTTAATTTAATGTGTTTTTAAAATATTATCCCGTAAAATAATAACATGTTCTTGCACACGCGCACTCACTACACGCCTACGCATTTATTCGCACTATTTCACAACACTGTTTTTATACATATTACTATTGATATTCAAGTCACTTTGTTATTTATAAATTAATAAATTAACTTATATCCGTCGTGTGACTTTGTTTTATTATTTATAATTACGCCGTTTCGGAACATATGTTCCATCATCAGATTCCTTTAGTCAGTTGAGATCGTCAAATGTTAAAATCGCATACTCAACTGTTTTTTACTGTCTAAAAATAACTTAAAACTAACAATTTGAAGATGTCTCTTATTGAGTAACAAACAGTGTCCAAACCTGCAGTCTTTACTTATATAAATTTCATTTCAACACGTTATCATATGCTTGGAGTTCCTGTACTAATATATATATATATGCATGTACTACTCATTGCAATATATTTGTTATATATTATGTATAATAATATAATGGGTGGTTTTTACCGCCTACTCAGTCTAGGAGTAGACTGCCTATATAATGTGTTCGGTATATAACGAAGGTAGAGTGGCAAGCACTACGCTTCAATCCCAGGTACTCGCTTCCAAAGGCGAATTCGACCTGGGGGCTGAAAAACGTACCTTGTCGTGACATGCTGGCGTGCCGTAGACGCACCTGTAGCAAAGATGGATGGTCTTGCTGGGGGCCGTAATGTCTGGTGGATTCCCAGTGCTCTTACAGGGAAAGCGCAGACGTGCGCCGCTCCCCACACTGGAAGGATCCGACGGTCAACCCCTCGGCTCGAAGAAACCTCTTGGCTGACTGATTCGAGTGACAGGTCGCTCCCAATCCACCCAAGAACCCGGTCTACGCTTAGCATATCCGCCACGAGGTAGAGCGCTTTCTTTCGGAGGGTAGTTTTCAGCTTTCTTTCCTGATCGAGCTGTTCTTCGCTTGCCTGAGGTTGATCTACTTCCCTGCGAATCGAAAAATGGCTACTGTGATTGTTGTTCCCAAGACGGGAAAGAGCTTTCTTGCTTGGAAAACCTCAGAGACATCAGACTTTTGTCTGCGACGTCAAAGGATTTTGAACGACTCGTCCAGCATCGGATTCAAGACACCTGAAAAGACTGAGTATCCTGATTCCCGACCAGTTCGGCTTTCATGAGATGCACGCTTCCACTTATCAGGGATGCGATTGGTGGAGAGCATTGCGAAGGTCGGCTGCCAGTGCAAACAGACGACCGCATTCTTTCTAGACGTCGATAAAGCTTTTGACCGCGTGTGGTACGAGAGTGTTTTCTGTAAAACTCACGGAAGTCCTTCTCCCAGATTGCTAAATTCGTTTGATCGGCAGGTTTCTGTGAGACCGTAGCTTCCTTGTGAGAAGAGACCATGCTATCTCTTCGGAGAGGCGTATTACCGCTAGTATCCCTCAGGGCAGCGTATATGGCCTCTTCTATTCTCGATGTTCATCAACAACACGCCCGGTGTGGCTGGAGTAAGGCTATCTCTATTTGCAGACGACACTGCAGCTTTCGCTGCAGATCCCGATAGAAATTGTTTGGCCGTCAAGCTCCAGCGCCAACTCGACGCGTATGTCGGGTGAGCCGAGAATTGGAGAGTTGCTGTCAACGCTACTAAGAGCGCAGCGGTAATATTCTAATTCGTCTCAAGCGGCCTCGGCCGCTAACCATAGGCTCGGACCAAAAGCGTAAATTACCTTAGACTTCACCTAGACTCCCGTTCACCTGGCCCACTCATGCTCAGAAGATTGTAAACGCGCTCCGGCATAAACTTTGGCCGTGCTTTCGAGTCCGACGATGACCACTCGGCTAGGTAAACTCGTAGTCAACACATATGTGTTGCCGGTGATTGGCAAACGCGTGTCCTGTTTGGGAATACCTGGCCGCCTGCATAAATACCTTAAGGCATAAAGTAATAGTTTGTGTCTTTTCTAAACAATGAAATTGATAGTAAAATATAAAAAAATTAACGTTTATTGCTTTTCAAATATTAGTTGTAAAGTTCTTGTAAAAAGATAATTTTATGCTAAGTATTTCTTTAAAAATAAGATTACAAAAAAGACATATTTAACTGTTTTTATTTCTCGAAAATTTCACTTGTAGAAAAAACTGATTACTGAATTTCATAAACGAAAAAAACAAAATTTTAAATATGGGAATAGTGCCGGTTGAAAAGTGTCATATATACAATAAGTCACACGCATCACATGCGAGGGTACCACACTTACATTTGTTTCAAACATAGTTTGCACTGTACAAAGAGCAAACTTCATCTTGGAGGCAATATATTCTCCAAGAAACACAGGTAAGTGCACGGGACGACACCGTCTTAGTAGCGAAGCACAGAAATATCTTGAGAGATACTTTTTTTAATTAGAAAGACAAGCAACAGAAATTGAACCTATCGTGTATATAGAAGAACAAAATATATAGAAAGTGTTTCCTGATTGTATTTGAGGAAATGTAGAAAATCTATATATTGAGATCAAAAATGTTTAAAGCGTAAGGGAATATAGGCCTACTATCTTGGGGCAACATTAATTAATAATAATAATATTATAAGTAACGAAAAACAAGGAACCGTTAAAGGTGTTAGAGCAGACCACACGCACAAACACCCAAGCAAGCAAGCACATCACGATTTATATACAAAATAAAAAAGTAAATTCTGTCGAACGCTGATCCGAGCCGTGGTTACTATGCAGACTGTCCCTTAATAATTTCAAGGAAACTTAATCAATGGTATAAACCTAACCAGAAGATTTTTCTTTGAAGAAAACACTAAAAAATATATTAGGAAGTGAAGAAGAGATACGCAGGAGACTAAGGAAAAACGTAGCTTGAGGTAAGACAAGATAAGGTACTGCAAGTCTATACCTAAAAATAAACTAGTCATACAGTTTATAAGGGCATAGCCATACAGTGCGAGTCAGCACTCAAACTGGTACTTGACAGCAAAATAGATGGATTCAAAAGTAGATAGGTTTGTGAAGACTGCACGATGGACCCAGGAGGAAGACGTGACCACAGGATGTGAAGAGAATGTTGACAGGAACTAGAGAGAACTGAGTAAGACAGAAATCTATGCAGACAAATCATGTTCGAGCCCAAGGCTCATCGTGGACTGCAGCGTCAAAGGCAAATGCTTATTATAATATTGTATACGTTTTTCTTTGATCATGTATAGTGATAAACGTGCGTAATTGATTAACTTCGGCTTTTAAGTGATGGTGATGATAATTAAGAAATCTAATATACAATGAGAATGAATGTTGTAATGGTACATATAACACATCCAACACCAACGTATCACAAATGAATTGAAAGACACTACAAATAAAATTATCTACAAAGTTGAACCTACAATCATGAATAGAGGAAGTATTAAAGCCAAAATAGGGGAATAAAATAAATAATGAATTACCAGTAAATGTACAACTGAAGAAAATAAAACAAGACTAACGACGAGACAACATACCTAATTACCCAATAGATCAAACAGTGAGAAAGAAACTAGTGACAACAACACCAAGAAGAAACTTATTAAGAGTGAGGAAGGAATCAGTGCAGATAAGAAGAAAACATAATCAGGTCCAACACCAAAGGGAGATAATATAAATTAGAATGAATTAACATATGCAAATAAAAGTATTATTATAGAAAAAGAAGACAAAAGTGAGACAAACAACATGATTTAAATCCCTAAGCTGTAAATTGACACTGACCTAAACTTATTAATCAAATACCTTCCTTAACAATACAATACAAACAGAACTCAATAAAAGTTAATTATTGAAAACAGAAGTTAATAAAGAGAATGAGTAACAGTATGATAATTACATAGCTAAATGATGTGTAAACATTACAAAAGGGACTATGTCCAAAACACTAATAACAGATTGTAAAGTGGAATTGAAATTGTAAATAACCACTAATTATTATCAATGATAAAGACTGTGGAAATAATCAAATTGAAATCTAGTGATAAACAATAATATACCAGTGCTATATAAAGTTAAATAAATCATGTATAATGTAGAAATCCAAAACTGACATTCAACCATTGTTGAATAACTAAATTATAACATAACCTAATCTGGCCAACTAGTTTTCAACAAAACCATAGAAAAATAAGACTAAAACAATGTTGAACTAAAATGTGTTGTAGTATAACATAAACAGATAATATAAGGAACATTTAATGTACAACAAATAATGTGTTAAGGAAACATAAAGGCTGAATTGATGTAATTTAATATAACCATATGCATCACATAGAATGGTTGCATGAGACAACAAAATTATCTAGTAGACTTGTAATAAAAAAGTAGGAACTCAACCAATAACACTGAATAAGGCAGAATAACGTTTAAATAAGTAAATTCAAGGATTATATCCACCTAATTAACAATAATAACACAAATAATAAGTAAACCCTAGTAACAGCTAGATGCAAGTAGTCAGAGTAACTTCAAACCAAAGTAATTGTCAATGTAAATGTAGAATTAACTACTGCACAGTACTAACAGTGTTATCAGAACACTGATAATAGATAATAAAACGATAATGAGATTAATGTGAAAGAATTACAACTCACGAAAAAATGTAACTTTCAAGAGTATTGAAAACTCACCTAAAAGACTATAATTAAGGTAATAAAACCCAGTGATAAATAAAAAGGACACTATCAGAAGTGATAATGACCAATGCATAGGCCATAATAACATGGTATTATCAACAACTATTATTGTGATATTATTAATAAACAATGTATGTGATAATAGGCCTAGAATTTGAACCTAGGAAAATGGATATTTTGTAACTATTAGTACATGACCAGACGTAAAAAGTGCATAATACAGTAATAATATGTTATCACCATGAACACACGGGATAAAAACAATATATTTAATGTATTAGGTAACTTAAAAAGTATTATTAATTTGTACCAAGTGCGGTTTTATCAACCCCAGATCAGAACTATATGATGAGGGTATGCAAATTACTCGTAATCAAAAGATAGAAACGATGGGAGTTATAAAAATACTGTCAGTGTAATTATAGATAAGATATTTGACTTATAAGAAAAATTAATAAATGACAAGCCCTTACGCGTAGCTGTGTAACCAGTAAATCATAGCCTTGGACCCAGCCACTGACGCTAGTTTAAGCTTCTATTTTGACGAACCTCGCCGAGAGTACACGACATAATGACAATAAGACAATTAGCCAATCAGAGCTCATTAAAAATACGAAGTGCCGAATCCCGACCAGGTGACATCAATCAGTTCATCACCGGCAATCGAGAGATACTCCACGTTAGCAGAGCGGCCATCATAACATTGAATTGACAGCCGACAGCTGATAATGCACAACTAACCTCGAAACTTTGAGTTGAGGTTAGGTCGGACCAAAAGGACAGTGAAGTCTATTTTCAAAGTGTTCTATAACGGAGTTCATGCGTATAGGCAGTGTGTGATGTGAATTAATAAAAATTAATTAAAATATTAATTAATTATTAATTATTAAAAATTAAAAAGTGTTAATTCTTCGACTCAACAGAATACGCAAGTATCAGTGCAAATGATCATTATATTATATAATAAATCATTAATCAATTAAAAAACGCCAATAGCGGATTTAATTTGTTTAAATTAAATAACAAATAACACGATTTCCACAAGGAAGGGGACTTTGAAAAATAACATAAACAATAATCAAATGAAAGATTTTGCTACTGACAATTTTAACTTTCTAGATTGAAATTAATTGTAATAGTTTAAGAAGAGACATTGAATAATCAATGAGGGAACAATGAACCCTAACAATTAATAATTTTAAGATATTATTGTATTTAATTGTAGTACATTAACTCAAGGTCACACATGAGTGAACCCTAGTAGTAGTGAATTAATTTGAATTACCTGTTTTGTTTATATCCAATTTTGGAGATCATTCAGAAAAATAACACTGAATTTAATATATAATAATGATGTACAAAATAAGTAATGACTTCAAAGAAACATCCATTAATTAATTTCAAATAAGTAAGGTTACCATGAACCGTAGTTAACCTCAATTATAAACAATGAACAATCGGTCATATTTTGTGTTATGTTAAAGCAACAATTAATATTTTTATTCTCCGCCTACTCATTATCACAGTAGTGCATTTTATTGATGAAGTGTATCTTGCAGACTCAAAGAACCTGCTAATTTTATAAAGCATAATAACCAAATCATTTACAAACAGACATAATCGATTTTCAAAATGCAGTCTTACCACCCTGAGAGTTTAATAATTTTAAGAGTCCATACTCAACTTTAATTATTTTTTTAAGAAAATAAATAATAGAGTTGTAACAACAATCTTTCAACTTGAGTTAAATAAATAACTATTATTTCACGAACAAATTAAAGTGTTGACATTTATTGAAAAGAATAGAATTACAGCTTAGGTGAGCAACAAGAGACGGTTGGTACCAGGAGCCAGAGCGAGAATTTAAATCTAATGATTCTCACCAGCGATATTATCTCATATCATTAGCATACTACAACTGCTAGTAAGTATTATATAAATGTTGTGCTTATGTTAATTTCAGTACAGGAATACACCGATCGAATCACCTCAGCTAATGGCAGAAAAGTCAACGCAAACTAAAAAACAGAAAAGCCAAGGACATTGAACAAAAATTATAAAAAATCTAAACATATTTAATAAACAACTTCAAGAGTAAGTGAACAGATTTATTTATATTGGATTCAATACAAAAAAAGTTGAATTGGATTGAATAAATCACTAAACCAAAAAAACCTAATAATAAAATCACAATACTTATAACAATTTTAACGATTCGACATCTCGTCCTATTAGAATGTTCAGTATTATGAGACTCGACGAGTCGTATCAGTCAGTCACACGCCTGGTGCAAAATCAACGTTTGATCTGTATCAGTCGGTAAACAATACAGGCAAACAACAATACTATCAGTTGAAGTCAGCGAAAAATTCGATTCAATGGGTTAATTAACGTCTGAATGGAGGCACCTTTACGTGAAGGATCCGGCAGCCAAGGTCGGTACATCTCAATTAACCGACTTTCAAACTTTCCGTCGTTTTCAAGGACGCGTCAGTCTAAATAAATAATCGTTTTCTCCCAGCCCAGACTTTGTCATTGTTTACGCTTGGAAATAAATTTTAAAAATACTTTCAATAGGAGTCAAAAGAAAGTTTCAAAGATTTCTTAAACATTCTTCGTTACGTAAATTAGTAACGAGCACGACTTAGGCCCAATGCTAATCCATAGGAATGCACATACTTAGTATGTGGCTTCTCGTCAGCAGTAAAGAAACCACTATTCTCAGAATTGTTGTCATTTAATTTTGCTAACACTATAAACATGAGTTTTTGTTTAATAAGTGAACTTTAATAATAATAAGTATAATAACCTATAATAAGTTATAACTGTCAAATGGGGATTATTTATTATGCTAACCGTGATTGAATTAATTAATTATTAAATATATAAAATTATCGATCTCTGACATGTATGTGTATAATTTAATCTTATTGATGATTCTAACTATCTATGCTCATCAACACATACGTGATATCATTTATTTAATTGAACATAAGAAACTCTTAAAATCTATTTGCATTCCTTCAAACTTTAGGTTAATATTTGGGTTGCATTGGTAATAATGAACGCATATTTCTGATCAACTAAAATACTAGTTTAATTATCATTTATGACATATTATAATAATACATAGGTTACGTCGCTGTACCTGAAATACATACATATTTTATAATAAACAAAGACATATCTTAATATATGCTGAAAAACAAAGAAAACATACATACATATATAAATCAAATGATGTTACAATTCAATATTCTACTTATTTAATGCGTTCATTAAATCCCAAATAAGCTTTTGTTTATACGTTCATTAACTACTTTATTCAGATTTATTCATTACTTTTCTTAATAATTTTCTCAGGTGTGAATTCTTTGAAAGAAACCAGGTCAGTAGAAGTTACTAATTAGAAATAATTATAATAATGGTTACTTGGTTATTGAATATCCATTAGTTGTTGACGAAGTCTCGTTCTGGTGATGTAGATGGCTCGTAGATACATTCCGTCGTAAGTTGTTTTATCACTACCACTTATCACTTTATTCTTCCGATCACTCGCGGAGGCGTTTGTATATGTGTGAGTAATTGAAGTTCAGTGTTCAATTAGTATTTCATCTTACTGTGTATGCTGTGAGTTCGTTTTAAAGTCAATATACATGTCTAGTTTCATTAGTCGCTGCTTCAACAAACGTTCCTATAATTTATTAGTTTGTTTAATGTTTCGTGTTCATTATGTTGTTGATACACAATATTAAGTTCAATTAATTTGTATATCGTTAAGTGATGCTGTCTGTTGGTGTAACGGTCTAATTGTTCACTTGGTGTAATTTTCACTAAGTCCGTTACTGCGCACACCGGTAAAGTTTCACTACCGCGATATGAATGTATTATTAAGCCTTTTAAGTTCCTTGTTACTTATCTAACTTCCGAATGATTTGAGTAAACAATGGAAAGTTTATGATATACCGTCTCTCGCACTTGAAGTTAAATTACTTGATATTTTAAATGTAAACTGTCTTAAAATTCTAACTGTAAAACTTTAGTATAACTATTCAAAAGTTGAGTGTAGACTGTTTAAATAATTGAGTATCACTGACTAAAATTTGAGTATCACTGACTCTCCGTCTTCCTGGACAGCTGGTTTTATTAATTCGTCCCTACTCAAAATTTTGTCTCTGGCGCGCTTCACGCCTACTTCTTTTCGAGATTGGTCAGTTTTTGATTTTCTCGGAAAATACTGTCCCACTATGTCAAAATTCTACGTCATAGTTCTTCCGATAGGTTCTTCGTTTCAGTTGCTATGGAAACATCCCTCACCATCAAATTTATCGCTGGCTGAAGGCCTCTGATAGGTCCTTAGGTCTCCCTGCTTTCTGCCCTGACGATCATTGACCCGCTTCGAAGAAACTACGGCTATTACCCACTTGTCTATCAGCCTATTGTCTGAGTAAACTCTGCGTTTCTATAGATTCCCATTATCTGTAGTTACAGTCTTCCTGGCGTATTGTTCTATGCTCTAACCCCTTTTTTCTGGCTATTACTAATTTCGAACATCTGCTGGTCGTTGAAGTCACCCCAACTTTCCCTTCGTAAATTCTTGTCTGTCAATTAGACGATACCTCCAGCTGTGTAACATGACTGTAGTCTTTGTCAGCCTATCTTCCAGTATTGTTCCTTAAGGTGCAGCGCATCCGTTTCATTGTAGTATGGAGTCTCACTCGTTTTTGTCGCTTATCGTCTACTGACGTAATATGGCCAACATCTGCTACAATTCTCGGTACGGGTGTTGTGCCGCGTTTTGGAAAACGCGGCGATGTTCCGATCTCTATATTTGATTAATTAAAGTATTTACGTATTTGTCGACGAGACAGAAGTTGTCCTTTGGTACGGTCAGTTGGACTTTGTCATGCTGCTGCCCCTTGTCCGCCCGACTCGCGCGCGCCCTATCTATGCACGTACGGGTTTTTCAACAGCTGGTTTATTCAGTCCGACTTTAGCTATCAGCGCTTCACATTCTAGTCCCCGGCTGGCAGAGTAGATTGAACAGTTTTCGTCTCCCAGCTTCTTCTATGAATAAGTAGAAAGCTACGTGACCTCCGGTAAGTCCATTGAAATATGTATTTTAATTATTTATAAAAACAAATTGGTTTTATTTAATATTAAAGTGGATGCGTTGAGATATATATTGCAGTGAATCCTTAGCGCATGGCGAGTTTCAGGTTATAATTTGTTTTATGTATGCTTTATCTCAACCCTGGTTAATTGATTGTAACGTTAAGGATATAATTATGTTTTATATTAATCCAGTAATGCTTCTACTAAATTAACTAAACTAAGATGGGGCGTAAGTCAGTAATTTTCTGATATCTGTATATGTCACGAACTTGTTAAAAGTTGCCAATTCCTGTAAGTGCGTCATGAAAACTTTTGCATAAAGGTTAATTAAAATTATCATTATTATGGAGTGACTATATTTAGACATATTCTATAGTAACATATTTAATGGAGTTATTTTTGAAGTGATTTACCACATTCAATGGGATTCTTGACTTAGGCATTTTTTTTGAGTTTATAAACCGGACAGTCCATGCTATGTCAGTGGGTAAATGTGGTAGTGTGTGTTTCATGAACTTATGAGTAATCCCAGATATAATTGTGCAGGGTTTCCGAGGTAGCCGGGAATCTGCCCCGCTCTGGAAGCATGGCCGAACAACTGCCTCCGACGATGTAATTCTAAAACCTTCGTCAGCTATGTCAGCCGGAGGGATGGACTGGGCACACACTACTGAGCCCTCAACATACACCCTTCAAACCAGGTGAAATTTAACCATTTTTAACCTAAAATCTTGTGGCCGAAGTACTCGGTGAGACTTTCATGAAACGTTCCAGTGTGGACAGTTATTTCCGGACAATGGGTGGAATATTTTAATTGCATTTTGTAAGGCTTACGCCTCCTCAATTACTATCATGTATATCTCGTTCTGAGAGTGAAAACTCGGCCGGGGTCACGCACCGCCCGGGTCGAGGGCAGTTCGGTAGATAGAGTTGAATCTCATTCTATTTCTGTTTTAAGCATGTTGGGACATTTATGTTAGCGATTTTCCTCCATCGGGACACGTGTGTTATTATTCATTCATATTTGGGGGTGGTTTTAACCGTGGGCGACTCCCGTTGGAGACGTCCACTGCAAGTCTGTCTGTGTCAGATCTTGCTAGATCCCGTCCGATGCCTGACCCTGCCGGTAGTCAAGTTTGTAACACTGTGAGCTGACTTAATATTTTTATGACTTAGATTCCGTATTACAAATTCTGTACCACTGTTTAGCTAATTTGCACACTTTAAAATTACCATTGTCACAGTTTGTATTTACCATACAAAAATCTCTGTAACGATAATTGTAATTGCTCACTATAACAGTTAGTTAACCATAAGGACACACAAGATTAACCAATGTCAGTTATGAATACTCATAGTGGTCAAGTTCCACTATTTTTCTAGATTCTGTTTTGGAAAGTAAAAAGAAACATAAAATGCAGTTAGGCAACCGGACATCCATGTTAACCTTGTGATGCTACTTTTCATTATAGTAATTGATGGGATTTAATTTGATAATTAAATATCGGCTTGGGATTTGTGCGCTGGCCGCGTGGCTTACTGAGAACATTCAGTTAACACTTATCTTGTTAAAACTTGGGGGCATGTCTGCTCCACTCCTGGGATTTTTTTTTAATTGAAGTTTTGGGAAGGGGGTTTTAGTCACCTATTAATTAATCAGTAAAGTGTGCCGGACACTTGGTCAGAAAAAGGGGGTTATGGGTGTTGAACAAGATTATTATATGCGCTGATAACCAGGGTGAACATGTGATGTGTTATTTATATGCAAACGTGGTTGATGTTAATTATATGTATGTGTTGTTTTTATAATTGTTACATTGTTAAATTAATCCTGCAGGTGTACATGTTTATATATATTTATGTTTAGTTATGATATGTGATTATTTGCGGGTCGAGATTGTGTGCCACTTTACAATTGTATTATTGACATCATGTAACATTTCATGAATTAATATTTACTGATCCTTCAGATCTTATACTTATTCAATGCTTGGTGCCGTTAATAATTATTATTCCTTGCTCAACTTTTGACAAGGCACACATTAAGGAAATTACATTCAACAATGAAAAGACTTAGTTATCTAGCCTTTTGGGGCTCAGGTGTTGTACTACCAGAGAATAATAAATTGTTGTTGTTATCTTAAGTTCAGTGTTTCATTTGCAAGTCCCATCATACTGGACCCAGCCCAATTTTAGCTTCTCTAGGCTCTTGCCTAGTTCTAAATAACTTGTAACCTCTCTTTCAAAACCAGCAAGCAAGGAGATAGAAATTTAAAAAGAAATAAAATAAATACTAAAAGCATAGAGAGGTTA
Source organism: Magicicada septendecula (assembly GCA_034769895.1). Taxonomy (NCBI): domain Eukaryota; kingdom Metazoa; phylum Arthropoda; class Insecta; order Hemiptera; family Cicadidae; genus Magicicada; species Magicicada septendecula. The sequence goes on from CM068371.1 coordinate 203,982,574, forward strand.
CAGTGTGAATGTCCTTACTTACTTTGTTGCAGCTGCGGAGAGCAATAATTCTGGACGAAACTTTCCCTGTCATCTTACGCCACCAAATTCTATAGTTGGATTGAACTTAATGTGTTTCTATTGTCAAGTCAGCAACGCTTCACTGACACCTTCTCATTACTCCTTATTTATTGCTCCACCATAAGTCGTTGACACTTGCCTCGTGTGAACGTACTCTGCCGAGGTGAAAATTTAAAAATTTTAAAATTTTCTGCTCGTTACAGTGTCCTCAATTTCGATTTGACGATGTGACCTCTGGGAACAACTCAAATCTAAATTCTGCGCCCTGTACGTCGCCTCGCCGTATCCATCTTCTTCAGGGGAAGGTATACACAAGAATCTACTTTCAAAAGCTTATATTACCAGTGGTACACCCCCTTTTGGTTTTAATCGGTTCTCTGAATTTATTGCTAGCTATTTGGGATAGCTGAACGCATTTCACATTGTCGAATTTACATATAAATACCTTATCTTTATGATTATAAGACAAATCATAAATTCCATAAGCAATTAAATAATTTCATCAATTGAATAAAATTTTACCTTCTAAAATATCATACTCACAAGATATTATCAAACAGTTAAGCGGTTCAATGTAACCTTTACATGATATCAAAGAAAATCTCCTATACATATACATCTTTGTGCATTACTAATGATCTTACCAATAAAATCTTTTAAACTGTTATTTTAAATTTAGATTGTTAATTGACACAATCGCTACGTTAATTGCAATTATCTTAATAAATTACATACACGTATTACATTTAGTTTCAATGATTTACCTACTTCATGATAGCATCATTTACAATCCTAGCCTACTAATTACATACACTCACATTAGTAAAGTTCATTCACTATCTAGTTCGTTGAATATTATCACTTATCTGATTTTAAGTGTCCATTTTTTCACTTTGTCCTTTTAACTTATTACCATATAAATCAAATAATAGCAATTAAATGTCCTTTGCATTCACTGCAATATTCTTATCAAATGTCACACTAAATGTTAATTTATCTTATTATCTAACATTTAATTAGTGCTTAATTGACTAAATACATTTTTATGTTATGTTTCAACAATTAAAGTACATAACTTTCTTGGATAAGCCAGCTTGAATGATATCACCGCGTCATTTACCCTAACGCAGTTGATTCATCAGCATCTGCTAGCTTCTTAAGACATCTTCTTCAATTTCTTCCTCTTCCTTCATCTTCAATTCTCTGATTCATAGTATTTTTTCAATTGTCTGGCATTAAATTTTCCACGGAGTTTCTTGTCATCATCGCAATCGACGAGTAGATAAGTAGCTTCTCCGAGAATTTGATGCACTTTATATGGTCCGCAGTACAGTTCGCAAAATTTTTCAATTCTTCTCTGGACCGCGTCCGATTGATGATATGTTCTGATTAACACCTTCTCACCACTGTTGAATCTTGTAATGGTCTTAGTCTCATTACATAATTTTGCTTGTTTTTCTCTCTTCTCCTTCATTTTGATAAATATTTGGTTATGATCTACCCCTTTAACTAGGAGTATATCCTTGTTGATGTATTTTTCCCACGCTCTGGGAGGTCTTTTTCCGAGCTGAGCTTCGTACGGTGTTACTTCTATCGTCTCGTGGTACGTTTCGTTAATACAACTCTCGACGATTGGTACGTAACGTGACCACTTTGTATGTTGATCACCAACAAAGATCCTAAATAAGTTCCCAAGCTGTCTGTTGATTCTTTCAGCCAGATTCGCACAAGGGTTCCTTATTGCGGTAAATCGTGGTTGGATATTTAGTTCAGTTAATCCATCTAACCATTTTTTAGATGAAAATTACGTTCCGTTGTCTGTGATAATCACTCTAGGAGACCCCAGTTCTTCACAATACTGGTGTACTCTCCTCAGTGTAGCGACGGTCGTTGCCCTTCGAAGTGTGAAAAGTCGTACGTATTTGGTAAAGTTGTCAACCATTATAAACAGATATTTTACCCCGCCGGACGAAAAAGGTAATGGTCCGTAATAGTCCGCGCTCACAAGGTCACCCTTGCGTAACGGTATTATGGCTTTTGTTCCTCCGAACGAGTTTTTGTTGCCGGAATCCTTTTTTTTCTGACAAGTGTCGCAATTCCGTACGTAATTTTTCACCCTCTTTAACATCCCGTCTATGGTAAAGTACTCCTGCAATAATTTGATACATCTCTTCGCACCGGGATGCCCATACATACGGTGTATTTCAGCAATTATTTCACCAGACACACTGTTCGGTACGTATAGTTTCCACTCCCCTTTGCGTAATCTGTACAATTTCTCATCGACGACTCTATAAAATTTATTTAATTTCTTATCTATACAATTTTCTCTAATCTTATCAATAATATACTTAAGCTTATGATCTTGAATTTGGTGCCTTCCAATATCCATTAGGATCTTGCTTACCTTCTTATCCATTTTGATTGTCAGGTGGTTAATTAAATATTCGGAAATATTGTCACTAATTACTTCTGGCGTGGCATCTTCTGGATTTCTGCTCAGAAGATCGGCAATAATATTGTCCTTACCTCTACAATGGACAATGTCGAATTTGTACTCCTGAATACTTAAGATCCAGCGTGTAATACGCGAGTTGTTTAAATGACATTTATTCATAAAAGTCAGTGCTTTATTATCAGTAATGATGGTTAACGGTTGTCCTAGTATGTATATACGGAACCGCTCAAGACATCTTACAATACACAAAAGCTCCTTCTCCGTAGTGTAATAATTTATTTCCGCACCCTTGAATGTCCTGCTGGTAAAAGCTATTACTCCAAATCTTCCTTCTTCGTCCAATTGATATAGTTGTCCGCCATATGCAAAGTTGCTGGCGTCACATTGCATATAATATCTTTGGTTTATTCGGGGAAACTTTAAGATGACTGTTTCTACGAATAACCTTTTAACCTGCTGAAAATATTCATTTAATTCCTGTGTCCAGGTAAATTTCTGTCCTTTCCGTAGCAACTCAAGTAATGGTTTAGTGGTTTCAGCGTATTTGTCTGTAAAACGATTATAGAAATTTGTCAACCCCAGGAAACCTTTTAATTGTTTTTGGTTCCGAGATGCAGGGAACTTCATAATGGCATCTATCTTCTCGTCCGTTGCTCGTATTCCTTGCGTTGTTAGTTGATAACCGAGGTACGCGATTTCTTGTCTGAAGAACTGCGACTTCTCCAAATTGATGGTTAAATTTGCCCTTCTTAAATTAGATAATAATAAGTCTAAATGTAACAAATGCGTTTCTAAATCTTCTGAATAACACAGGCAATCGTCGACATAAATAATGGTATTTTCTTTTACTTCTTCGTCCAGTACTGTGTCCAATCCCCTGGTCAGTGCAGCAGAACTGGTACTCAGGCCGAATGGTGTAACTGTAAAACGATAACACTTGCCATCGTACATAAAAGCGGTGAAGTTCCGGCACTCCGGCTTCAGTGGTACTTGCCAGAAACTGCTAGTTAGATCTACGGTAGATAAGTATTTCATCTCTCCACATCTCGCCAAAATGTCGTTTATTGGAGGGGCACCCTCGTAGTCTGGGATAGTCACACTGTTCACCTTCCTCGCATCCAAACACAATCGTACGCTACCGTCCTTCTTAATTACCGTAACCAGTGGGTTGATATATGCGCTGTTGCATCTCTCAATGACCCCATACCGTAACATTTTCCGAATCTCATCATCTACCTTCCCTTTATATGCTAATGGGACAGGCCATCCTCTCTGGAAGTACGGTGTCTGGTCGGTGACTCGGAACTCATGAACATACCCTTCGATTCTTCCGGGGCATTCTCTGAATAAACTACAATTCCTTACTAGAATCTCCCTTAATCTTTCCAACGTTCCTTTATCTCCGCATTCTATACTTTCTATCTTCTTGTTAATGTTTCTGATGATCTCTTCTTCTTCTTCTACGTCCACCACTTCTATATGCATCATAGGCACCGTGTACGTCGCTTCGTTATCCTCTCTTCTTAACTCGACGATTCTTCTTCCCATGTCAATGAGACACCCTGTTTCTTGAAGAAAATTGGTTCCTAATATGCATGGTTTTATCAAATCTGGTATTATGAGGAAAACACATTCATATTTAATTTCTTCAATATAGATATCACATAATATTTGTTTTCTGATTAGCTTTGATTTATTACCAACTGCGCTAACTATTAATGTGTTAGACATCGGTAATATTTCATAAGGTGTAATGTTATGTTTGTTTTGGTGAAACCACGACTCAGATAATCCGGCTATAACAGATCCAGTATCGATTAACGCTTGTACACTAACATTATTATTGAACTTGATATTTATCTCTGGACACCTGATTATTCGTTGAGAAATTTCTTCATCATCATTACACAATAAATCGCTTCGTAAGTCCGGTAGGATAATATTCGTCTGGTAGTCATTTGTTGTGACGGCTATCTCCGTTAATGGGTGGAGGGATTTTTTTTTTCCTCTTCTTGTTGACGATTCCTTTTGGGTTGAGTGCCCGATGCACCAGCTGTCGTGTTTGTAAACTCTATTGTGTTGACAGCGCGCCGGTCCGCGTTACGGTGCTGATTATTTATGGCGGGTCTGTCACCCCACGTTTTCTTCTGTATACTGCCTCCTTTGTTCAGGCCGCTTTCACTTTCCTTATACGCATATCTTCCCTCGTTTGCCGCCGCATAGTTCGATTCTCTATTAATTCTTGGTTGAATCTGTGTATACTCGATGATCAGAGATTCGAAGTTTGGTATCGTCACAATCCCTCTTGTGACCACCGCGAGCTGGATATCACGCCCAAAGTGACGTGATATCTTACGTATCAACTGATAATCAGACAAAGTAGGTGTTAACTGCCTACTTTCCAACAAAATCCGTTCAATATATTGAATAGCAGTAACTGGTCCGCGCCAATCAAACCTGCCATACTCCAAATGGTCCCGGATACTGTCCTGTCGTTCCTGGCCCCAATATTTTAGAGAGAACGCTTCCTTGAATTCTTCGAAGTTTGATATTTGGTCACGTATCACTTGCCACTAAATTCCTGCGTCTAACTCCAGATGTCTGCCAATCCACTTGATATTGTCAGCGGGATAGTATAACTCTTGAACTTCGGACAATTCTTTGAGGAATTCCATAGGGAATCTGTCCGTGCCATTATATTTGAGATCATTGTGGTTAGGTCCGTTAATTCGATTTAACATTCCACAATCACCTTCCATCAATTGTCGCTGCAACCTTTCTTGGTTTTCTCTTACCTTATTTAAATGTCCTTTTAATTCTTCGATCCTAGTTGTCTTTTCTTTCGTAGTCTCGTCCAACTTCTGTTCTGTTGAACGTTGTCTACCGTCTACTTCTTCTAATTTCTGTATAATATTACTATTTGTTCCTTCTTGCTCCTGTTGTTTCTGCAGTATGGTATTGTGTATCTCGGCCTTAAGTTCTTCGTGCTTCTTATTGTAATCCTTAACGTGAACATCGAACTTGTGATTAATCTTTTTAACGGTCGTCTGGGTAGAGTGTACCACTGCCATCCATTCTTGACGATCATTATCTTGTTTTTCTTGTATTTCTACGTACTTCTTATCGGCTTCTTCTCTCAAGTCTCTCACGATATCATCTTGCTTTTTCTGTAATTCATCGACCTTTCTTTCCCAAGACTGCTGGCTTTCACGTATCTCTGACCTTATCTGCGTCAGCTGCTCCTCTGATTGTCGTTTCATCTCTTCCTTATGCTGGTCGAGCTTTTCATTTTGCTTTTCTAACTTTTCATTAATTAATTTAATACCTTCCTTTTGTTCTTCGTTCTGTTGACGGATAAACTCCATCAACATTTGTATAGTTCCATCTTCTAGTTTTGATGTCTGTCCTCGCGCCCTATCTTCTGGACTCTCTACGACGCTACTTGGTTCACTAGGTATAGTATTGTCCTCTGTATTTACTGCGCCTAATTGGTTATTAATGTCAAATTCTACACTGTCTGAATTGCTCGCCATTTTTGCCCTACTGCGCGTAATCATTCAAACTGACTTACACTAATAACACTTATCTTACTCCTATTTCTATGACACTACTTTCTCTACTACTTCTACTGCCTGTTCTTTACCTAAGCTGTACGTGTTAACAATCTTTGTTAATACGTATCATGCCGTGCGGATGGGCGCCATTTATAACTGTCAAATGGGGATTATTTATCATGCTAACCGTGATTGAATTAATTAATTATTAAATATATAAAATTATCGATCTCTGACATGTATGTGTATAATTTAATCTTATTGATGATTCTAACTATCTATGCTCATCAACACATACGTGATATCATTTATTTAATTGAACATAAGAAACTCTTAAAATCTATTTGCATTCCTTCAAACTTTAGGTTAATATTTGGGTTGCATTGGTAATAATGAACGCATATTTCTGATCAACTAAAATACTAGTTTAATTATCATTTATGACATATTATAATAATACATAGGTTACGTCGCTGTACCTGAAATACATACATATTTTATAATAAACAAAGACATATCTTAATATATGCTGAAAAACAAAGAAAACATACATACATATATAAATCAAATGATGTTACAATTCAATATTCTACTTATTTAATGCGTTCATTAAATCCCAAATAAGCTTTTGTTTATACGTTCATTAACTACTTTATTCAGATTTATTCATTACTTTTCTTAATAATTTTCTCAGGTGTGAATTCTTTGAAAGAAACCAGGTCAGTAGAAGTTACCAATTAGAAATAATTATAATAATGGTTAATAATGGTTACTTGGTTATTGAATATCCATTAGTTGTTGACGAAGTCTCGTTCTGGTGATGTAGATGGCTCGTATATACATTCCGTCGTAAGTTGTTTTATCACTACCACTTATCACTTTATTCTTCCGATCACTCGCGGAGGCGTTTGTATATGTGTGAGTAATTGAAGTTCAGTGTTCAATTAGTGTTTCATCTTACTGTGTATGCTGTGAGTTCGTTTTAAAGTCAATATACATGTCTAGTTTCATTAGTCGCTGCTTCAACAAACGTTCCTATAATTTATTAGTTTGTTTAATGTTTCGTGTTCATTATGTTGTTGATACACAATATTAAGTTCAATTAATTTGTATATCGTTAAGTGATGCTGTCTGTTGGTGTAACGGTCTAATTGTTCACTTGGTGTAATTTTCACTAAGTCCGTTACTGCGCACACCGGTAAAGTTTCACTACCGCGATATGAATGTATTATTAAGCCTTTTAAGTTCCTTGTTACTTATCTAACTTCCGAATGATTTGAGTAAACAATGGAAAGTTTATGATATACCGTCTCTCGCACTTGAAGTTAAATTACTTGATATTTTAAATGTAAACTGTCTTAAAATTCTAACTGTAAAACTTTAGTATAACTATTCAAAAGTTGAGTGTAGACTGTTTAAATAATTGAGTATCACTGACTAAAATTTGAGTATCACTGACTCTCCGTCTTCCTGGACAGCTGGTTTTATTAATTCGTCCCTACTCAAAATTTTGTCTCTGGCGCGCTTCACGCCTACTTCTTTTCGAGATTGGTCAGTTTTTGATTTTCTCGGAAAATACTGTCCCACTATGTCAAAATTCTACGTCATAGTTCTTCCGATAGGTTCTTCGTTTCAGTTGCTATGGAAACATCCCTCACCATCAAATTTATCGCTGGCTGAAGGCCTCTGATAGGTCCTTAGGTCTCCCTGCTTTCTGCCCTGACGATCATTGACCCGCTTCGAAGAAACTACGGCTATTACCCACTTGTCTATCAGCCTATTGTCTGAGTAAACTCTGCGTTTCTATAGATTCCCATTATCTGTAGTTACAGTCTTCCTGGCGTATTGTTAAATGCTCTAACCCCTTTTTTCTGGCTATTACTAATTTCGAACATCTGCTGGTCGTTGAAGTCACCCCAACTTTCCCTTCGTAAATTCTTGTCTGTCAATTAGACGATACCTCCAGCTGTGTAACATGACTGTAGTCTTTGTCAGCCTATCTTCCAGTATTGTTCCTTAAGGTGCAGCGCATCTGTTTCATTGTAGTATGGAGTCTCACTCGTTTTTGTCGCTTATCGTCTACTGACGTAATATGGCCAACATCTGCTACAATTCTCGGTACGGGTGTGAATGTCCTTACTTACTTTGTTACAGCTGCGGAGAGCAATAATTCTGGACGAAACTTTCCCTGTCATCTTACGCCACCAAATTCTATAGTTGGATTGAACTTAATGTGTTTCTATTGTCAAGTCAGCAACGCTTCACTGACACCTTCTCATTACTCCTTATTTATTGCTCCACCATAAGTCGTTGACACTTGCCTCGTGTGAACGTACTCTGCCGAGGTGAAAATTTAAAAATTTTAAAATTTTCTGCTCGTTACAAAGTATCTTTTAGGAGGACGAAGATACAAAATGAATTTTATCAATTATAGATGCAGTGTAACAAATCCATAGCAATAAGATTTGTGCCGGCGCGGAGCCGGCCGTTACAAAATATTTTAGAACAAGTCAGTTTATTGTAACATAACGTGAAGCACTCGCGACCTTTGTCCGGCGGTGTGAAGGGGAGCGGTATTGTGTGCCGTTGCGCGCGCAGCTCTACTTGGGCTGTTACGATTGTGTGCTGCGGAAGTTAGTCAGCGCTTGCCTCTGCTAGAAAGATTGTCCTCCATCTCCTCTCTTCGATTCGTTTCTGCGCAGTTTGAATCTCTCTACAGGATGGAGTAGAGAATAAAACGACTCTCGGTAAGAATTAATTATTTTCATTAGTTGTTTGCATATTTAGTAACAAGATATATGCGATCGTGTGAAGTACGTATTTATGTGTGTGCGACCTGACAAAGTTATGCAAGAGATGTTTTTTTACTGTTGTACGTAATGCCATTCATATAGCCATGCCTTATTATTATTCTTGTTATAGTGCGAGAAGTTTTTCAAGAGTCATTCTCATAGTAAAAGTGCATTACATAAAAATTAATCAGAAAAACTTGGTACGCAGTCAAGTAGTGAACTGTGTCGGTGCAGGTAGTATACTGTCGCCGTCCTTGTTAATTATGTTCATAAATAGAGAATGAAGGGTGAGAGCGTCTGTGTATGAAACTTAATTGAAGGTAAAACATTCTCAATGCTGTGAGTGACTTGCTGTTAAAATTTTTTGACCAAATTATGATTACTGCTCTGCACGTGGCCGGTTTAACCTGCAAAATTTTGTCGAAGCATGTTGACTGAGTACAGTTCACTTTATCTTATGCCACAATTTAATAAGTTCTGTTCATGATGCAAATTCAATTATTCCATGGCTGAATTTAGACTATTTAAGCGGGTTGTAAAAACTTTAATTAATTAATTTTGTGCCTTTGGTGAGAGTTAGCTGGCGGCCCGTTAAGAGGTTCATTACCTTAACTCGGGTGTACATTCTTATAGACTGTTCTCTAATTTACTTGAATTCTTAGGGTTCTCGCACTAAGTCGGTTTCCTGGTCTGCGGTGGGCTGAACATCTGCCCGAGCTGTGAGCCATGTCAAGACCGCCTACGAAGAGGGAGATGGAGACGGAATCACTATGTTGCACTCGCCAGCACTTATGAGGTGACATTTATGCTTTTTCTTTTTTGGGGGCCGAACCGGCAGTGTGCCTGTTTTATGTGAATAACTTAGAAGCCAGGGGACCCCGTGTCCAGACTGTCTATTTGGGAAGTGAACTGTGATCATGACTCTGAACACTCTCGATAAAAAATTACTGAACTTTTATAACCCTTTTCTATAACACTAAATGCTATGACTGTAAGTGCGTGCTGCACTGCGGGAGCGCGCCAGCCATTTCACTCTTGTACCATTTTACAGTTGTATTTCTTTTCGCTTTTACCCATTACACAAATTTAGGTTACGGCCCTGTAGCCCTGTTCCGGCTGGAACAGTGGTGTATAAAAATTATATTGACTGTGGTTTCACATTTAAGGGTTGGGGGCTTTCCTGAAGTTTTTTTTTGGGACGTTTTAAGGGTTTACAAAAGGGCACTTAGTTTCTTGGACACGCGCTGGGGCATTCTCAGACAGGCTGATGTCCTGTCAAGTTTTGTCAACTACATGTGGGCGCGCTCCCACAGATGCCAGAGCACAACCACCTTATTGTATTCTTTTTCTAATTATTTTATACATTTATCTGAGGCTAATCGAAACGATTTATTAATGTTCTTGAAATATTTTAGCCGATTTTGCCCCTTGCACAAGGGCTAAGCTGATTGTTTTCTTAACTGGCAAACACATATGGGTTGACTTCACACGTAGAGAAGTTGCTGTTTAATTTTGAATATAAAACTGGTTTTCATCCTTTTCTTTTTGGGTAAATTAAATAGATATACATATTGTCAAAATCTTCTGAAATTGTAAAGCCTCAATCAATTAATTTCTGTTATTAAAGTACATAAGGATTTAATTCCTTTTTGGGATTTTGTGAAGTCAATACTGTCTAGAATTTTATAAACACTGTCTGGAAGTAGGTGAGGAGTTTGTTAACATTACCTGGTGCTGTGAACGGAACAAAGGTTCACACACTCATCATGAGTCATTAATAAACGGGATGCTAGACAAATGGGTGGTCCAGTTTCATTTATGCGTCATGAATTATTCGTCTTTAAAGGGGTTTGGAGTTTATGTTATCCTACTGAACGGGTTGCCGACGGGCGTATATTTTATCACTGCCGGCGCATAAGATGATAGTTGCTTTACCCGGTGGGTGGGTGCGTTACAGGGGCATGCGTGTTGAAAGTAAATGATTGTGAGTTGTGCACCTTGTGTTCTGTGTGTGTGTTGTTATGTGTCTAGCTAGCCACACGACGGGGAGAATTTTACATGTGTTTGTGCATTTTATATTTTATTTATGTATGTACATTCAACTTATATACTATTATATACACTTGTTCTGATGCAATTCTATTCAATTATATACACTTGTTCTTAGGTAAACTGGAATTATATATGCTATTTGTGATTTAAATTTTTTATATTATATATATGTATATACATTTACTTTGTGCACCCTTATGCACACTTATGCTGATGTACACTTAATTTATACATGCTTGCCATGATGTACCTTTTGGTAGTTTTTATATAGATACATATATTTATCTTGTACACATGTATGAATTCCAGAGATATAATAAATCTGTTATTGTTATATTATGGCTGAGTTCATTGCAAGTCCCATCATACTGGACCCAGCATAATTTGCTTCTCTAGGCTCCTGCCTAGTTCTAAATAACTTGTAACCTCTCTTTGAAAGCCAACAAGCAAGGAGATAGAAATTTAACAAGAAATAAGATAAATACTAAAAGGCATAGAGAGGTTACAGATTGTATACCCAAGTGAGTCAGTTTGTTAATGGTGTTAATTCCTCTAACAATGGAAAACCTAAAAATGGTCAAAATGATAATGGGGTTGTAAATGAAAATTAATAACTTCATTACATAACAATTTAATGCCGAAAAAGTTAAGTTCACACAGAACTCGTGCAAAACGAAAATATGTTTCGAATTTTCCGATGGTGCTTCCAATTTATTAGAACTGTTTCTGACACCATCAATGTAGTTTAAATAACGACGTTCGCATGGTGGCGTGTCCGCGTATGTAGGTAGAATAGAATGTCATAGGAGTGTAGATGAATGTTCCGAGCTTTATACAAATGGGTGAGCGCGCGCGCGCACACACACTCACACACACCATACACGTTATGCTACATGTAGAACTGTGTATGGTTTGGCTGTGCGCCCGACCTCGTCCATTATATTTTATTAATTCTTAAAATTTTATCATCTATTCTGGTTTTTGTTGAGCAAAATAATTAAATTGTTTTTCCGTTTTCCCTTGTTATTTTTACCACAAACCTCTCCATGCTTCTAAGAGCAATCCGCAGTTTTTATTTCATTGTCGCTCATCGTGAATGTACTAATTAAATATTTTTCTACGTAGACACACAATAGTAGTTTGTTACTGTGTACAACGCTACGCTGCCCATCTTTCCAAATGTGATTCAACGATGTTACTCAGTTAACAAAACATGGCCTTACATATCCATTATTTGTTTATATTTTAACCGAATATTTTACTTTATTCGCAGGTGTCAGACTCTTTAAGATCAATATTGTTCACCTCTAATGGAATGTGGATATGGCAAGCTGAAATTAATTGTCCAGAAAAGATGTCCAATAACGTCAGAATTTTGTTCACAAAAATTATGTTATACAATTCGTACAGAAATTGTAATTACTTTGAACTATCATAGAAGAGTGCTTTGCACACTCGACGCACATAGACGTTGCATGCAGTCTACGTAATATCTGTTTAGTTATCTACATTATCGTACTAACGAATTCAAGCATTACACTTCCTGTTCCTATTTGTACTACGCTTACGTCATAGACACGACGTACCGGTTCTGCTAGTCGCAATGTGTTGCATTCCTAACTACATACGTAGTTAGTGTATACAAAGCGTTACTTCTTATTATATAATTCATTAGCATTAATCTTTGTATCCAAGTAAATTTATAGGAATTCACGACAGTATTATTATCTAACACTGTATTTAAAAAATTACTTTCCTCAGACTTATTGTTTTTGATAGCATGCTCTATAAGTCTATACGTAAATATCCTTCTAATTCCCAACTTTGAGCATTTTCTTTTAAATTTTCTTTGAGATTTCATTGTGTGTGTGTGTGTGTGTGTGTGTGTGTGTGTGTGTGTGTGTGTGTGTGTGTGTGTGTGTGTGTGTGTGTGTGTGTGTGTGTGTGTGTGTGTGTGTGTGTGTGTGTGTGTGTGTGTGTGTGTGTGTGTGTGTGTGTGTGTGTGTGTGTGTGTGTGTGTGTGTGTGTGTGTGTGTGTGTGTGTGTGTGTGTGTGTGTGTGTGTGTGTGTGTGTGTGTGTGTGTGTGTGTGTGTGTGTGTGTGTGTGTGTGTGTGTGTGTGTGTGTGTGTGTGTGTGTGTGTGTGTGTGTGTGTGTGTGTGTGTGTGTGTGTGTGTGTGTGTGTGTGTGTGTGTGTGTGTGTGTGTGTGTGTGGTCCGGGCACGCGCGTTTTTTAGGTATCAATTTTTAGGTATTAGTATTTTCAGGAACAATTGCAAAATAAAATTGTAGAAATACGGTCATAGTGCTGTTTCATGTGCACATTAAAAAATAACTTTGTAATCTTATGGTATATTCCAGTACGTACTTAAAATCTATTATGTTTTTACTTTTTACCGAAATGTTCAGTGGAATTATGTAACTTTAGAATTAATAACTTTCTATGTTTCTTAAATTTTAACAATTTTTTTTCAAATTATAATCATTTCTTGTTGTAACGTTATTTGCAAAATTCTTTTCCTTGTGTTTTTATAAATATAATAAAAAATGTATAACATGGAAATAAACAGGCCTACAGCTAATTTATCTTGTGAAGGGTATCTGATAAGAATTAGCTTAAAAAGAATAATCGAAAAGAATATCCCATCAGACCTCTATAAATACAAGAACTTAAATAAATATAATAATCAGAATAAATAAATACCGTGTATCTAAATGTAATCTTCTTCTACTTTCTCATCGACATCATCATCGTGGCCATCATCTTTTCTTCTTCGTCCCCTTCTCCTTCTTTTTCTTCTTCTTCTTCTTCAACTTCTTCTTCCTCCTCCTCCTCCTTTCAGGACTACGGTACAAGCCTGTTTCGAATCCACTGTTTCCTCATTCTGTGACTGCCTCCTTTTCCAGGACCTAACAATGACCCTCCACCTCAGATTTTATAATGTAATACTTCCCCCTGTAACTTTCCTCTCTGCAGCCCTTTTATGTTTCTTGCCATCTATTTTTATTCTCTTCTATTATTCCTATTACTGAACTAATTCACTGTTGAACAAATTCATCCCTTATTCCCCCGTCCTCTGTGGTATACTACGTCATACTCCTAGGAAATCAACCATTGTTATTCTATGCGTGTTTCTCTTAAAATATCCATGTTTATAAGCCGTAAACAACGGTAATATTCCCATTACTTTGTAAAATCGTATTTAGATGTCCTTCCATGTTTTCTTTTGGATAATTTATCCAGTTGATTCTGTAATGTGTGGAATCTCCCAAACTTTATTTCTAACATCGTGATCTTCATCATAGCTGATATCGTATTCCATGTACTGTCCCACGGGATCCAGGAGAAAGTCCGAGAGTACAACCAGTAGTATTACGGAGAACTGTCACATCGACACTGGCAGATCACACAACTGCACGACACACAATAAACTTCGGCATCATAGATACAGAACTCACGGGAACCGCTGTAGACTGAAAGACGATCAAATTCCATAAACATACGGGACGACCGTCTTTGACTTTATCCAACACGCAAATTGAAAACTCCAACACATTACATTACATTACTCACAGAGAGGCCAAAAGCAAGCATATCATACCTTCCAAGAATCAAAATAATTCCTATACATATTCTTGTTTGAAAAAGTTTATTTATTCCTCAGTAATGACGATACTAAAAGAATAATGTACGTTTATGAGCATTACATATTAGACATATGTATTAGTGAGCTCCTTGAGCTACAAAACCCGCACACTATTTTGAAAGAAATACATCTATTATAATTAAATTTTAATATTAGATATGTTTTGACTTATCAGAAAAAATGCAAAACCCACAGTTCCTCTATTACTTTTTTAGTAAAATTATGAAAGTAACAATTGTAAAGCAAAAATCACTCAATAAACACTAAAAATTTCAAATTACTGGTTTGGTTTTTACTTAAACTTGTAACCGTAATGCCTTAATAACAAATAATTTAGTCCTAGCCGTATGTTTCTGTATGTTTCCATGCCTATTGTTAATTCCTTTCACAGATAAAGTATATATATATCAAGTTTTTGTAAACATATCTCATAAACTTTGCAGCCGATCCAAATTTTGCAACGAAATATTAAACATTTGTTTAGAGATATTAATTCTGATAAATTATTAAAGACGCCGAGTTTGTATTTTGAATAAAATTCCTCATAACTTGATCCGCCCACATAGACTTTACAATTTTCTTAAAACAGCGTTTTATTTTTGGCCCGTGTTATCCCTGAAATTAAACATTTTCATAGGAAACACTACATTCTTATTTGGATTAAAAATCCATTTCGTATGACAACCGGGTGGATTTTTTCAATTTTTCCATATACTTGATACATTTTTGAGGCCGCGGTATCAAAATATCTAAAATTTCCAAAACTTTACACCATATTTAGATTTTGATTAAGATTATCTTTAATTTGATAACCCACATCTATTTTGGCGACTTTACACAAATTCTGGCCCCACTTTTGGGGTCCGGGAATCCCAAAATTCTAACATTTCTAAAAATAAAAACTACTTTCAGATTTTAGTTAAAATTCCCTTTAATTCGGACCTTTCAGGATTTTTTGATTTTTTTAATAATGTTAATAACCTCACATTTTTACCTAACATTTTTACGCACCCTTTTGGGGGGATCAGTCTAAGAAACAATGGATATGTAAGGAAAAAATATGGACAGGAATGCGAAATTTTACAAAACTGGTTAATGCATTCAAAAGGTGTAGTAGGACAAATAGATAGGTAGATAGATAGACAGACAGACAGTCAGACAAAACCAAACGGATATGCTCATTACATATACATACGAAGTTAGTGTAAACAAGAAAATGGGAGTTATTTTTTATATGTTTCAATGGATTGTTTGTTTCGATAATGGTGCTACTCTTTTTATCAATTAAGTCTTTTGTTGACAAAATCACCTGAGAATCTAATTTCATGACGTTGACGGTTTAATGCAAACATCCCTTAAGCAGGCTGGTTTCTATTTAAACCACAGTTGACACTGAGTAATTCTCTTCTCATTGACTGTTAAGGCTAAACAAAACAACAAAGTAGCAGAGTTCAAACCAAGCAACACCGTAAGACATCACCAGGGGTTATTGATTACAAGAGCAGGGGGCCATAGTCCTAGATACGACAGTGTGTTATATGAGTATACAGCCACAACGTGTTTTTATGTCTAAAAAGTTATTGAAAGTTTATGACGCTCTTCCGATCATAAATGTCTTTGCAACTACTGAAACCTTTGACCTTAGTAATGCTACGGTACTCGGGGCGTATAACACTGTAACACTTTGTAAAGTCAATAAATAATTTATTTGACCACTTTCTCTAGGATTAGCAGCATTTTTATAAATGTAAAACTCTAATGTTTTAGTCTCTTTTTCAGTCACCGAAGAGTGAAATGATTATTTTTTTTATTTTTTTTTGTTGTATAACAGTCCGGCACTGTTTTTCGATAGAAAAACTGAATGAAACGTAAAAGAATATACTAACCCTAATTCGTATTTTTCAAGTAAATTTTTAACAATAATTACACAAGTGTTCCCTTATTTTCTCCTTCTAATAATTTTTGTAACAACAAATTTACGCAAAAATATAGTGTTAGTCAGAGCATTGCTTATTTTCCTCCGCTCGTTAAGACAGTTTTCTCGATACAAAATCATTTGTTCGACACTGTAGATTATGTTTATTGCTGAAGTGAAAACTCCAAAATCTAATAATATTCTAACAGTTACTTTGAACATTGTTGATCAGTATTCTCCGAAATCTTCCTGTAACAGAAATCTCCAAGTTTTTTAAAACGCATCTTCCAGAGCTTTCCAGGTACTAAGTGAACAGTTAAAGTTGACGTTTCAGCACGTAGCGCCACTAGTTACACCCAGACTAGCCACGTTTGATATGCCAAGTGTGATTTACACCTGATCACACTCGTACAACAAAACGTACTAAAAAAAGCGAGCACTGTAACAGGTGACCTGTAATACATGACTGTGGCAATACTAGAAGATAAGGCAAAAAGAGTGGGAGATTATAAATTCTTCAGAAGTGTTTTTGGCAAATGTTTGGCAGTTATTTTACTCACACTGGCTGTGTATTACATCTATTTATAACTAACTGATGTCATGTTGCGATAGTATACATCGAACAATATACTTACTTCTTTAATAACAAAAATCTTCCACACAGTAGAACTCAATATTATTTACATATCACAAGTACATAAACTGTACTTGATATCATAAAATAAAGAGTACGAAAACATAAAGAGTCATCAAGTAAGACTTAAACGGAAACTCTTGCAATGTTTGACTATACGCGTATACGGTTTAGAGATTCAAATAAACAGTGGTCAGCGTAAAGACGATTTGCTTAATAGAAACATAGAAACATTAACTCTGTAGCTGATGAGTACATGGCCGGATATTCGTCATCTTACTTTACTTGTCTTACTCTTACACTTGTGATATAATTAATATTTCATATATTTTTTTTAATTTTTTGGGTTATTGCGAGGGAAGTACGCCAGCAATTAGAGCCCGTTAAAAGTGACACTTGTTAGCGTTGTTCGAGGGTGGGCGGCAAAAGGGAACAAACCTTTCCTTTCCATTAAGACGTCGTAAAAACTATTCTCGAACAATGAGCTGTTCGGCACATGTTGCAGCCGGCTGGACCATGCGTGGGAATGCCCGACTCCACAATTAGGACAAAAGGAGGCTACCGTTACATCTGTCCAGTAGCGAGAAAAACACAGAACCAACGGCGAGAGTATTGTTCAAAACCGTGTATGCGACTTCTCAAAGACAATGGTTTATGCAAGGACAATAGGACAGGCGACTAAGTGACGCTAAGGGAGAGCACAGATGTTATGCCACCCGCAAGTCGACGGAGGAAATCGTCAGCGTACCAACAATAAGAGAATTCGACACGCTACACCAGAAGTAGCAGATGTGATTTTGAAACAGAGCCTTAACACTGATTCCAGGAACGGAACAACGTACGTAAGACAGCGACTCATCTAGTCCACGTGGACTATGTCAGATTCAAGTCGAAAAAGCCAGCCAGCCAATGAGGAACGAGAATTCCGGAGGGAACTTCCGTAGGGGATGGTTCAGAGATAAGCTTGAGACCAGAGAGCGAATCTCGTATATGAACGTCCCTCTCCAAACGGCACTGGGTGGAGAATTCGTTGGAAATACAGACTGGAGACGAAGGGACACAAGGAGGTCCATGGAATGAACCTATCAAAGATGAATTGGTGGGAAGTTTGAGTGTTCATCAGAGTCCCAAGAGTGGGAACAGCAGAAGAAATAAAAACCATTTACACGGGGAGACGCGAGCCCAGTTCATTCAATTTTTAACCTCAGTTTACTACAAATTTTATCTCAGTTTATTACAAATTGTATTATAATTCTTAACTCGGTTTACTCAGAGTATCGAACAGTCTATTGAACTTGTATTTCATTTTATAATGATTCAGTTATAAGAACTTAAAGCAGTGCGTAAGTTAAAATGCATTTCGGTGGAGACGATTAAGACATTATTACGAATAAATGGAAGTGCGCGAATACTACTCAGACCGTAAACGGAACAGTAGTTTTCGTGATGAAACGCGAGTAACAATCTATATAATTTCTATGTAATTCATCGTCATAAAGACACGGACATTGTGAAGCGATATTCTTGAACAATTACAGAAAAAGTAGTGATACTACAATGTTTAGTAATTAACTCAAATAAATAGAATTGTGAAAAGTGCCTAATGAACTCGAAAACGACCTAGGCGCCGAAAAGAGTTGTCGTGCGGCATAGACAGTTATTAGAAGCATACGGTAGCGAACTGTGTACCGCGAAATAGACACATACGCGCGTAGAACTTAACCGACCGATTACGAGTACAATGCCACTACTTGTATTATATTAAACTCAAAGCTCGAAGTGACTGTCGCGGAGTGCGGGAGTGTTTACGATCAAGTGTCCTATGGATTAACTTCACTCATCAATGCAGGGAGACAGCACGGCAGAACGAGTAAAGTACAAAACTAATCTCTTCTTATAATTAGTAATTTATCAAACACCACTGACCTGACACTTAGAACCAAAACCACCTGAGAAAGTTATATAAATATGAGTCAGATAGATACGAATCCATAAGTAGGGAATATTATGTTCTAGAATATTATACATGTCTTCTTGTTAATATATTTTGTACTATGTATGTATTTTGATGTGTTTGTTGCAGGAGCAGGATTTTATCTATGTATATGATTGATATGTGTATTATTAATTATGATTATTTCATGCATATAAATGTTCAATGTGTTTTAACGTAAATACTAAATACGGATTATGAGCACACCACATTTTAGTTAGTAACGTCATTGCAGACGAAGAAGCGTCAATATTTGATCGCTCACCTAATTGTTTAAATTTGTTCATTGAGTTGTTAAATGTGGAATAGAATTTAATTGTTTTGTTGAAGAATTGTAAGTGCTCTTAAATTGATGTTCTGACATGAAGAAGAATGAATATGATTTAATAAATATAAGTTAGAATGGATTCGTTAGTATTCTATTGATTTATGTAACAAACCTGACTCACAACTTAACCTTTCATTAAACAGTATCTATATTAATAATTCAAGGTAACGATCATCAATTCAACTAATCAGAAAGATGCACAAAATAAAAGTTTCGAAGACAGTTAAAGTCAAAAGTAAATTCATATGTAGCAAGTTGGAGTGTGAATAATTAATTAACTCTAACTCAATTCATACAATTATTCGTTATTTAAAGAAATGAATTTGTTGACATTACATATGGGAGATCAACACATGACATTAATTACATCGTATATGCTAACCCAAGCTCAGAGTTAGATACATGTAAGTACGACAAAGTTCGTACCGGCAACAATTTCATAATTACCAGATCAATAAATTTATAATTAATAATTAATCAATTTATGCAAATAATTCGCATAAATATTAGCATTATATATGGCTACCCAACGAGGGGCAGTGCAAAACCAATTCTTGTAGAACAAAGATAATTAATTAATATATGCAAATAAATTTGCATACAGATTAATATTAACACTGTATATGGCAGCCCAACGCGTGGCACGAGAAGAATTGTGCTATTAAACTATTGTAATAACGAGAAAATTCACTATCAATAATAGGCATAATAATTTATGTACTTAATTAATCAGGCATAAATTATTAACATTGTATATGGTGCCCAACGCGTGGCATAATAACATTGTATATGGCGCCCAACCTGATGGCCGATTAATAGGGATAATCCTTGTTAAACGAGTTGGTTAAGTGCAGGCAGTGGTATAGTAGAATAGCTAGTAGTTTGATAAAGTATAACATAAGCATTAGAATAAAAAACAAATACTTGTAAAACAACTCTGAATGATTACACGAAGTCGAGCAAGAATGGCGACTAATAATAATAACCCCGAAAGTCAAGAATTCGACGTTAACAATGAGTTAAACATAGAAGGACGAGAGGAGAACGCGACGCCCAGCGACGACGTTAGCGCGTGTGAATCTGAGATAAGGGCGGGGGGACAGGTGTCCCAACCCGGCGAATTAAATTTACAAATGCTACTCGAGAAGCTGACCGAGAAGTTAGATCAGCAGAAGAATGATCTGAAACAGATGCAGGAAAAACAAAACGAAAAACAAAACTTAATTACGGAGAAATTGGAACAGCATAGCAGGGAACAAAAACAAATGCAGGAGGAATTAAAAAGACACAATGAAGAACAGATCAGCAAAATAACACTAGATCTGCAGGATTACGCTAAGAAGTGAGATGAGAAAATTAGCGATCTACAAAAGAAGAGTGAAAGTGGTATAAAAGAGTTGAAGAATGAACTGAAGAAACAGGTAAGAGAGAATAAAGAAGTGAGAGAGAAAGACCGTCAAGAGTGGCAGGAAGCCATAAATAATACACAGAAGGTAATCGAACAAGTCGACCAAAAATTAGATCACCAAATCCAAGAGACGAACAATAGAAACGAGGAATGGAGAAGAGAAGTACAGAACAATATAATACAACAACAACAAGAGCAGGGAGAAGCCGTCAAAGTATTAAAGCAGAAGATCGTTGAAGTGGACGACCGTCAACGCGCGGTGGAACAGAAGACCACAACAACGGAGAAGGAGAAGGATGTGATAATTGAAGAGTTAAGAAGTCACATCAATCATATTAAAAGTGGACAAGAAAGACTACAGCGACGGATAGCGGAAACTGAGATAGGACCGTCCACGAGAGCGAATGGAAATAATAACTCCGAACTCAAATACAACGGAACAGACCGTTTTCCTATAGAGTTCCTAAAAGAATTATCCGAGCACGAGCTGATGTACTACCCGGCGGATAACGTGAAGTGGATTGGGAAACATCTCGAGGCCGATGCAGCTATATGGTGGCGTGTGGTACGTGACCAGATCAAGAACTTCGATGAATTTAAAGAGATCTTTACGCAGAAGTATTGGGGCCCGGAGAAGCAGGATGATGTCCGGAACAAGCTGGAGTATGGTCGTTTCGACTGGCGTGGGAGTATGAGCGCTGTCCAATACATGGAACGACAACGTCTGGAAAGCCGTCAGCTTACACCGCCGCTCACGGATTATCAACTGATTAGGAAGATAACGCGACATTATGGACGAGAACTAGAGATAGAGAGCGTCACTAGGGACGTCAGGACGATCCAGAATCTCGAATCATTGATTTCTGAATATGCCATGATCCGGCAAAGAAACAGTAGAGATGATCGGTTTGTGCGTCAGACAGACAAGTTGAACGACCGGGACACAAGAGGGGTGCCTCATGGTCAATAGAATAACGCCGTAAACAAGGTAATTACGGAGCCAAAACCTTCACACTGGCAACATAGAAAGGGGGAAGGAGGGAGCTACCGACAACCCCAACATTTCAGTAACAAGCCGGCAATAAATACCATTGAATTTGTAAACAATGGAGCCTCAACGTCTACCGCTAAGGTTAGTGGGACAGTAGAAAAAAAAAATTAAGTGGGTCACATGGAAAGATAGCCGTTCGTCGACATACACCACAACAGTACGAGACTGATATTTTGTTACCTGATTTACGACATGAGTTAGTCCTAGATGAACAAACGCAACTGGAAAAGCGAATCTCAAAATGTCCAGAGATTGAGGTAAAATTTAATGGTGATGTTACAGTTTTAGCCTTGATTGATACGGGTTCTGCCATTAACGGAGTATCAGAAGAATGGTTTAACAGAAATAAACAACGCCTGCGTCCATACGAAGAACTCCGCATGAACAACACGTTAATTGTAAGTGCAGTCGGCGGAAGGTCTAAATTAATTAGAAAACAAATTATGTGTGAGATTTATATTGATGATGTTAGGTTAGATTGTGTTTTCCTTGTAATACCGAATTTAATTAGGGACTGCATATTAGGAATCAGCTTTTTAAAAGAAGAGGGATGCGTAATCGATATGAAGAAGGGAACCATCGAATTCGAAGGGAGGACTGGTGAACAGGAACTGCGGATACCAATCATACATATGGAACTGTTAGAAGAGGACTGGGACGGAATCGAGAGGAGGATTGATGAGAAGGTCGACAGTGTGACATGTGAAGACGAAACGACGAGGGAGGAACTAAGAAGGATTTTAGTAAAGTATCAGAATGTATTCCGGGAATGTCCAGGACGGATGGATTGCTACGAACATGAGTTTCGAGTGACGGATAAAACACCATATTTCCAACGCGGGTGGCCAATCCCAATAGCGTATAAGGAAAAGGTGGACGCCGAAATCAGCAAGATGCTAAGATATGGCGTGATTGAAAGGTGCAGTAGTCCATACGTCAACCAAATGGTCACCGTAATAAAGAAAGATGGGAATGTACGTTTGTGTTTAGATGCGAGGAGGATAAATAGTGTCACTGTTCCAGACTACGAAGGACCGACTCCGATTCAAGAAATCCTGGCGAGATGCAGTAACATGAAATACTTATCAACAATAGATTTAACGAGTAGTTTTTGGCAGGTTCCGTTGAAACAACAATGCCGAGATTACACCGCATTTCTGTACGAAGGAAAGTGTTACAGATATACTGTAACTCCATTTGGACTTAGTACCAGTTCCGCAGCCCTGACGAGAGGTTTAGATATGGCATTATCCGAGGAGGTGAAAGAGAATACAATCATCTACGTCGACGATTGTCTTTGTTATTCGTCTAACGTAAGCACACATTTGGAGAATATTGAAGCATTACTTAAAAATTTATTGGCAGCCAACCTAACAATAAATTTGGAAAAATCACAATTTTTTCGCAAGAAGATCGCATACCTTGGGTATCAGCTTACTACAAATGGTATACGAGCATCCGAAGAGAAAGTAGCGGCAATCAGGAAGTTCCCGACCCCGAAGAATCAAAAGCAGTTAAAGGGATTCCTGGGACTTACAAATTTTTACAACAAATTTACAAGCAAATATGCAGAATTCACACAACCTTTGTTAAGTCTACTTAAGAAGGGTCAGAAATTTAATTGGACGCCTGATCTTGACCAGTGTTTCCAACAGGTCAAGGACTTGTTTATCAATACTGTTATCTTAAGTTTTCCGCAGGTAAATAAGAGGTACTCCTTACAATGTGATGCGAGTAATTTCGCATACGGAGGACAATTATACCAGTTGGACGACGATAAAAACATCTGCGTGGTAGCGTATACTAGCAAAACGTTCAAAGGTGCAGAACTAAACTACTTTACGACGGAAAAGGAGCTTCAAAGCATAGTTCGATGTCTGGAAAAATTCCGAATTTACGTTTTAGGACAACCGTTGACCATAATAACAGATAACAAGGCATTGATCTTCATGAGTAAGTGTCACCTAAACAACTCAAGGATCACACGTTGGATACTGTGTATTCAAGAGTATAACTTTGATGTCATTCATTGTAAGGGAAAGGAGAATATTGTGGCCGACATCTTGAGTCGTTACCCAAAGGATATGACGAAGGAAGATCCAGTCGACGACAGTTATGAGTATCAAATGAATCATACAATAATTAAAATGAGTAAAGAAATGAACATGATGTTAAAGAACTGCGCGACGTACCAGTTAGAAGATAAGAAGCTACAGCAAATAATGAAGGCTTTGACGACGGATGATAAGAATGAATTATGTAAATTTTATAAGTGTAGTAATGATAAGTTATATAGGAAAAGTAAGGGTCGATGGAAACTCTACGTACCGGAAAGCGTTACGGGGAGACTCATCGAAGAAATACACACAATGTACAGTCATGTTGGCAGTAAGAAATGTATAAAGTTACTGCAGGAACATTTCACTTTCGACCGAATGTCGAAGCGCGTACAGGCGTACGTAAGGACGTGCGATAAGTGCCAAAAATGTAATGATTCAAACAATCGTAACTTATTCGGTGGCACGAAGCCAATTATACCGACGAGTAAAGGTGAATTGATTAGTGGCGATTTTTATGGACCGCTTCCAACAGCAGCAGCAGGAGTAAAGTATATCCTTGTCATTATAAATAACTTTACCAAGTATGTAAAATTATACACACTTAGAAGAGCCACGACAGTAGCTACGCTTCGTAGACTCCGGCAGTATGTAAATGAGTGTGGAAGACCGAAAGCAATACTCACTGATAACGGTACGCAGTTTACGTCCAAACAATGGGTTAAAGAACTAGAGGAACTTGGAATTATACCTAAATACACGGCGATAAGAAACCCGCAAACAAACCTTGCCGAACGCGTAAATAGGCAACTGGGTAACCTATTTAGGATATTTTTAGGGGAGCAGCACACAAAATGGTCAAAATTCATAAATACCATAGAATGTTGCAAAAATGAGGTCTACCATGAAACAATAGAAGTTACACCGTATGAAGCACATCACGGAAAAAAGCCGAGTCGTGTATGGGAGAAATTCATAAAGGAAGGCTGCGATACGTAAGAAGAGACAGTGGATAACCACCAGATATTCGTTAGGATTAAACGGAAAAGAGAGCGACACGCAAAACGCGTGAATGAAGCGAACAAAATGACAAGATTTCAGGTAGGAGACTTGGTGTTAGTGCGGACACATTACCAATCTGATGCGATGCAGAGAAGAATCGAAAAATTTTGTGAGTTATACACAGGACCTTTTAAGATTAAAGATATTGTAGGCGAATCTACATATATATTAGTAGATAATTGCGACGAAACTAAAATACGCGGCAAATTCAATGTAAGACTATTGAAACCATATTATGTAAGGGGAGAGTAACTGTGGCGGAACACAGCATCAGCATGCGTGCGAGGCAAAAGTGTTTGTTGAAAGGCGAAGTAGTAAATAAACCGAGAGGGAGGTGTGAAGTGACGTAAGCCCAGCTGGCGAGGCTGACGACAACAGGTAGAGTTGTAGTTAGTAAGGACACTCTCCATGCGAGACAATGTTATAGTCGGACTATACGTACTTCACTAATAGACAGCAGAAAGAGAAATGAGCTAAGCGTCAGAATAGGAGGAGAAAAGACCGATCTAGATGATAAAGAATAACGGTAGTAGGCGCGAATGCAATCTACTAGTTAATTCATTCAGAATTGTCTAGACGAAACCTTAAACTTGTAATAAATTTAAAATGTCAGATTTTATATATTGTATAGATTGTAAACTAATTAACAGACGTACTTGTTATACTATTAAAATTTGTTTATTGAAGGACAGATATAAGCAACTGAGTTGCATAACAGAATTAAATATTGTAATAAGTTATTAGAATTAATTATTGAACTTAAGATTGTATTAGAAGCATAGAAAGAAGGGATATAAAATATGTTTATTTGACCTGTAGAATTATACAAATTCGATTTATTTTGTTGTAAATAATTATACGTGTGTTTAACAGAAATGTAGATTCAAAGTACCAGAGGGTAGGAAGTACGATGAATGTTTGTAAGTAAGTATATGATGTCTTGAAAAAGAATGTTTTTAATCGCAAATTAATTTTGAAGGTAATAATAAAATTGTTTGAAGTATCCATAAGCAATAAATTACTGCTAGCATTTATATAGTTTCTATTGTATACGTAAGTAAAAAGATAGCTTGTAAACAAAATAATTACCATTTGTTTATGTAATGTATGTGTATAGACAGATCTAGGAACGCACTAGAGCGTATAGTTTGTAAATGGATTCGTATTCATATTTGGTGAACAATAAATTATACACTCAGGTGAATAAAAAAAAAAGGGAGAGAAAACGGTTCTAAACAACAGTAGGTCAGTCGAGAGGAAGATATAGGTCAGCTATACTCGTCCCAATGGGAGATGGCCAATGTACTTAGTGATCGTACGCGAGTAAGGGCGAAATATGAATTAGTCGTTCCGATTAATCTGCACGACGAATCATATTTGGGGACACTGTGATATAATTAATATTTCATATATTTTTTTTAATTTTTTGGGTTATTGCGAGGGAAGTACGCCAGCAATTAGAGCCTGTTAAAAGTGACACTTGTTAGCGTTGTTCGAGGGTGGGCGGCGAAAGGGAACAAACCTTTCCTTTCCATTAAGACGTCGTAAAAACTATTCTCGAACAATGAGCTGTTCGGCACATGTTGCAGCCGGCTGGACCATGCGTGGGAATGCCCGACTCCACAATTAGGACAAAAGGAGGCTACCGTTACATCTGTCCAGTAGCGAGAAAAACACAGAACCAACGGCGAGAGTATTGTTCAAAACCTGTGTACCGCGAAATAGACACATACGCGCGTAGAACTTAACCGACCGATTACGAGTACAATGCCACTACTTGTATTATATTAAACTCAAAGCTCGAAGTGACTGTCGCGGAGTGCGGGAGTGTTTACGATCAAGTGTCCTATGGATTAACTTCACTCATCAATGCAGGGAGACAGCACGGCAGAACGAGTAAAGTACAAAACTAATCTCTTCTTATAATTAGTAATTTATCAAACACCACTGACCTGACACTTAGAACCAAAACCACCTGAGAAAGTTATATAAATATGAGTCAGATAGATACGAATCCATAAGTAGGGAATATTATGTTCTAGAATATTATACATGTCTTCTTGTTAATATATTTTGTACTATGTATGTATTTTGATGTGTTTGTTGCAGGAGCAGGATTTTATCTATGTATATGATTGATATGTGTATTATTAATTATGATTATTTCATGCATATAAATGTTCAATGTGTTTTAACGTAAATACTAAATACGGATTATGAGCACACCACATTTTAGTTAGTAACGTCATTGCAGACGAAGAAGCGTCAATATTTGATCGCTCACCTAATTGTTTAAATTTGTTCATTGAGTTGTTAAATGTGGAATAGAATTTAATTGTTTTGTTGAAGAATTGTAAGTGCTCTTAAATTGATGTTCTGACATGAAGAAGAATGAATATGATTTAATAAATATAAGTTAGAATGGATTCGTTAGTATTCTATTGATTTATGTAACAAACCTGACTCACAACTTAACCTTTCAGTAAACAGTATCTATATTAATAATTCAAGGTAACGATTATCAATTCAACTAATCAGAAAGATGCACAAAATAAAAGTTTCGAAGACAGTTAAAGTCAAAAGTAAATTCATATGTAGCAAGTTGGAGTGTGAATAATTAATTAACTCTAACTCAATTCATACAATTATTCGTTATTTAAAGAAATGAATTTGTTGACATTACATATGGGAGATCAACACATGACATTAATTACATCGTATATGCTAACCCAAGCTCAGAGTTAGATACATGTAAGTACGACAAAGTTCGTACCGGCAACAATTTCATAATTACAGATCAATAAATTTATAATTAATAATTAATCAATTTATGCAAATAATTCGCATAAATATTAGCATTGTATATGGCTACCCAACGAGGGGCAGTGCAAAACCAATTCTTGTAGAACAAAGATAATTAATTAATATATGCAAATAAATTTGCATACAGATTAATATTAACACTGTATATGGCAGCCCAACGCGTGGCACGAGAAGAATTGTGCTATTAAACTATTGTAGTAACGAGAAATTTCACTATCAATAATAGGCATAATAATTTATGTACTTAATTAATCAGGCATAAATTATTAGCATTGTATATGGTGCCCAACGCGTGGCATAATAACATTGTACACTGTTTATCAAGTCCCTTATATGATAAAGATTGATAGCCTAAGAAGTTATTTAAATTATTAATAAATTAGTTAATACTAAGCATGAAACCGGTTCCTTACCGGTCAAAGACACAAACATGTATTTTAGTGACTGTCCTAATGCTAATCAAAACGGAGCAGGAGCGTTTACAACTGCGATAAAACCAAAACCTGGATTCCTAAATCCCAGAACTAAGATTTTCTTAGGCAACGAATTAATGGAAGGTGGCTATATAACATAAATACAGGTCGAGTGCAGTCTTAAACATGAGAATGCATTAGGAATAAAGCTATGATGATGGTATTCGTAATGAAACGTTTTACGAATTTTTATGAGTCTTTCTGTTTCTATTTTATCATATATGTCTACAATAAACTGATTCAACAGTTGTTTGAAATAAATCAAATGATTATACTAATCATTCTAATCATGTATCTACACGGATAAAATTGTAAAGCTGAAACTTTCTCATTTGTTTCTCTTCCAGTATTAGAGTCCCTTAGTTTCAGTGTAAAGTATAATACCCATTTTCGCCTCGACAAAACATTAGATGGTATTGCGAAACATCGTAAGCCCGGTTTGTTTCCATCGCTAGCACAAACTACTAAATCGCGTCCGACACACTCTTGATTAACTACCACAACTTCATTCGTTCCAGGTGCATTGTAGCAACCCCGATGCTTTGTACTATTCGCTTTTCGACCAGAATTAATTACAATATTATATTCGTTATCTTTCGAAGAAGTTAAAAATTCAAAAGCACTTTTCGGTTCATGAACCTACGGGTTTACTTCGTGAAGTAAATTTTGAATCTCTAAACTAATATTCTATCTAAATTATTAATATGATCCATTCTTGTTTGAACCTGTTGCAAATATTCTGCGACGGCATGCACTTGAAGAAATTTAGAAACGTCGTTGTGTCCCGGTTTAATGACCCTTTGAGATAATACACTTGTCCTTGATTTTTAAAAATAGTCATGAAAGTTCCTTCGAATATTACACTGCCTCCGAATGATGTAAATTGAAAAGCTGAACTTTAATATCGTAATCCATTTTTCAATTGCTTTGATGAAGGATTTTCTCCATTCAGTAATGATTTGAAAAGTTCTGGAGGTTGAAGTATGGGATCTAATCGCACTTTTCCGGAAGAGCAACACGAATCGGCCGATTCGCCTTTCACTTCAAACCTTTACAGTGAGGATAAACAATATACGTCGACCCTATGTCAACTTCATTTGCGTAGTCGACGAGTGGATTATAAATTAACACCATTATTTAATTCATTTTTCAGTTCAAAAAATTTTGTTCAGGCTTTGCAGTAACTCTAATATTTTTTGCCTACCTCGTTTAACTGTAAGCTTTTCGTCATATTATTGTTGCGTTTCCGATGTTATGGACAGTCTTCTTCGTTTTACATTTACCGTCGACCTACTTAAGATGATTTTCTCTTTGCCATTGTGAAGTATGGATAACTGAAAATCAAAGTAATTTCGATAAACGTTTTAATCAATCTTATACGTTATTATTTCGAACGTTATTTGATTTACCGATTAACACCGCTGACAAAAGTAATAAAAGCAAACCATTTACACATCAAACGAGTAAGAAAAGTACTTAGAGCATAAACATTAAAATGAGCTCTCCCTTCCAGTATTCATCTACCTTTCACTCGTAATAAAGTACTCCTTCCTCCTTTTAACTAGAGTAGGTGTAAGGATGGGCGAGAGGATCGAAAATGCGGCATAGATTAGTGTGCATATGTAGTAAGCAATGCACGTAATCGTATGTTTACAATATTGAATATCTTGCTGGGACCACTCATGACCATTTCTGCTGAGATACATGATTTGTCTACTTTGTCTAGCCGGCTCATTTTTGATATATCAGAATGAAACAAAGTCTAAAACCTAGCCACTGTAAGCCTGCGAAGTTTCATTCAGATCATCCAAGTAGTTTCTGAGATTAGAGCGGCCAAACCTTTCCTCCTACAGATTTATTAATATAGATAGACATATCTATGTATATGTAACCCCTCATTAAGTATATTGTTGACTTATAAAATTTTTTTTTTTTTTTTTTTTTAAGAGGGGCCACAAGATAATTAAAACTAGGCCAAAAGCCTAGAGAAGCCAAAAATGCGCTGGATCCAGTGAGACGGGACTTGCAATTAAAAGTCACAAAATTAACAACCAATAAATTTTTATTACATCCTTCTCCTTTTTTACTTCCATGTTCCTTAAGGAAATGGAAGTATGGTGATGGCAAAAAAAATCGTGTTCGAGATTATTGCAGAATATGATTGTACTACACTCAAAACATGAAAAAAAGTCATTTTTCAAAAAGTGTCTGTGTGTGTGTCTGTGTGTCTGTGTGTGTGTCTGTGTGTGTGTCTGTGTGTCTGTGTGTCTGTAGATTTTTTTCTATGGCAAACGATAACAGCCGCAAATTCAAACAGAATCAAATAATTTTTTGCATACACCCTGACTTGTAGAGTACTCGCGACCTATTGTTTTTGGTGAAGATCGGTTGAGGGAAAGGGGTAGTTTACCAGCAACGGTTTTTTTTTATCAAGGGTAATTTTGTTTGTTTAGCAAACGATAACAGCCGCAAATTCACACAGAATCAAATAATTTTTTGCATACAGCCCTGATTTGTAGAGTACTCACGACCTATTGTTTTTGGTGAAGATCGGTTGAGGGAAAGGGGTAGTTTACCAGCAACGGTTTTTTTTTATCAAGGGTAATTTTGTTTGTTTAGCAAACGATAACAGCCGCAAATTCAAACAGAATCAAATAATGTTTCGCATACAGCCCTGAATTGTAGGGTTCTCAAGATCTGTTGCTTTTGGTAAAGATCGGTTAAGGGAAAGGGGTAGTTTACCAGCAACGTTTTATGTTTTAACAAGGGTATTTTCTATGGCAAACGATAACAGCCGCAAATTCAAACATAATCAAATACGTTTTTGCATACAGCCCTGATTTCTTGAGTAATAAAGACCTATTGTTTTTGGTGAAGATCGTTTAAGGGAAAGGGGTAGTTTACCTGCCACATTTTTTGTTTTATCAAGGGTATTTTGTATGGCAAACGATAACAGCCGCAAATTCAAACAGAATCAAATAATTTTTTGCATACTTCAGTGAATTGTAGAGGACTCAAGGCCTTTAGATTTTGGTGAAGATCGGTTAAGGGGAAGGGGTAGTTTACCTGCAACGTTTTACGTTTTAAAAAGAGTAAAGTACTTGAAAATTTATTTAAACTTTTTGAAACAATGGTAATTGTTGAAAATAAAATAATTTTGTTGCCAGGTAACAAAAATAAAGTCATTTTGATTATAAAATATAAATATTTACAACAAGAAAAGAATTTTCAGTTTTCAAAATTTAAATATATTTTTATAAAACAATGGGTTCTTCATTGAGGTGGGGACCATGTCACTCACTCCATCTCAAGCTTCTCCCATTTTGCAGAAAAAGAGGACCCTGTCAAGGCTGATACTTTGACGACAGTGACAGGGCTTTCCACCAAATTCAGCAGAGTGACAGGTAGGCCCAACTCTGATTGGCTCCTCAGATTTCCCCAGCGTTAGTAGGTTCTATGAAAATATTTTATTTCAAAAATGATTTTAAATATAAATCTTAGATATGTTTTAGAAATCTCATGTTTTATGTTTTAACATGGGTAATTTTTTATATGACGAACCATAACTGCCGTAAATTCAAACAGAATCAAATAATTTTTTACATATGTGCCTGAGCTATAGAGAACTCAATGTCTGTTGATTTTGGTGAAGATCGGTTACGGGGAAAGGGCAGTTTACCTGAAACATTTTTTGTTGTAACATGAGTAAAGTACTTAATTTTGATAAAGTATCCTGATAAGATCTTAATAATCCACTGTAGAAACGTAGATGAAATATATATAAATGAAGAGGCTAGTTGAACGGGCTGGGGGTAATTTTCTATAAATCAAAATTATAGTTGAAGGGGGAGGGGATAATTTTTTTTTATATGTGTACTACGTTATTGGCAACAAAGAAGTATTTTTTTGTTAAAATTCCTTCCCTGGCTGTTTGGCTGAAAATGATTTTAAATATAAATCTTAGAATATGGAAGTCATGTATGGTTCTCCATACCGATATTTTATAACAAAACGCTAAATATTTATCTCCCAACAAAATTAGTGCATTCTCCTTAAAATATTTTTGGTTAATTTTTTGCTTTAAAAATAATTATAAAATTTAAATGAAATTAATCTAATGATTTTCTTTTACAATTGGGGTTACTTTTCCCCACTTAGCCCTATACCTAACCACCAGAAATAACACATGAATATACACTACATATAAATGGACATATAAATATATATGTCTACAACTACAACACACACACACGTTCCACATCACAGGACAATTACAACTTTCAACATTAATATTTTGCCACACCTCTTTCACCCCAGAAGGTACATAATTCACAATTCATAAATATTCTTGAACGCAACACCTACTGAAAGATCTTAATACATAATAATCCATATATATATATATATATATATATATATATATATATGTAACACCAGTGCCCCCAGGGCATACTAAAATTCAGGGGTTGGCATAATGCCTGATACTACTATAAAGTGCTCCTACACTGAGCACTTAGACTTGGAGGAAATATAATCATAATTCAGTCAAAATACAAGTGACCATAATAAATTAAAAAGAATTTAAGCGTGATAAATTTTTGTGAAATATTAATGACAGTAATATTTTCGTGAAAGAAATTTAATAACAGTAATGTGCCATGATGCTTTATAACCTTTAAGAATTAATTTGGCCCAAAGGCCGACATGTTCCTAGGCAAGATGGTGCCTAACTAAACCTGTCCCAGGAGCATGTTCAAGTCTGCATGAAAATCCGCCTATACAGGATTAAACTGGGGACCCGACTGAACTAACAAAAGAAACTCCTCTCCATTATAGGACCCAAACTGAATATAAATATGTGAAATTAATTAATCAATTGAAAACTAAATTTAATCTGTGAAATTACATGATGAATGATAGAATTACTAGCACTAAGGTAACCCTTTTACTGAAAACTAGAAAGAAATTTACATGCCTAAATGGTAATCAGCCACGGATACATGCCAACCTCTGGGCTCACACTTAATATAAATAGTATTACAAAATGTACAAAAGATTCCCCCCCCCAAGTCCGCGCACTATTCTGGCCCGTTAACCGGGGAATCCATTGAAATGTGTAAAGCTTAAACTCATTTTAGGGTGTGTCGCTATATGCCCACGAGTTCTAGTAGGTTACATTCACTTGTGTTAAAAAGTAATATTGAGTTGGTGTCACCTGATTTATTCCCTGGTGTGGAGTTTGAAGTCCTGGTCTAAAGCATTTTTGTGTTGGTGTGGCCTGTTCCTCGCTGTTCTCCTCCGGCAGATGAAGCTGAGAGCCTTCGATGTTCGGTAGTTCAGGTCATGATTTGGGGCTGGTCCTCGACGTGAAGCGAGGGACCCTAAGCATACAAATATTATCAGCGAGATGCTCCAACACTTATTCCCCCAGGTTACTCTCACACGCACCAAAATCCATTTATAATTTTAAACACTGCTTTAGGCCTACTTGAAATGAAAGTTTGACACACTCTACAACAGGTTATACGGGCATGTATCTTTGAAAACATTAAGTTTGGCTAAAGTACATATTATTTTGCGTTAACATTGGTCAATTACGGGGCCTTAGTTAAGACTTCAATTGTAACCCCTCTTTCCTTTTATGCTTTATTAAAAAAAACTTTTTTTTTTTTTTTTTGAAAGAGTGGCCACTAGTTATTTAAAACTAGGCAAGAGCCTAGGGAAGCCAAAATGCGCTGGGTCCAGTATGACGGGACTTGCAATTAAACTCGTTGTTAAGCAACAATAACAATTTTATTCAGCCATTTCAAATAACATGTAAGTATCACTCCCAGTATACAATACACTTTTATAGAATTGAAAAAACTTTTGTTACAAACGTTTACTCCCCTCCCTGTCATTACAATCCTGTGAAAATATGCACGTGTAATCTCATAAAATTAGAATACATGTAAACATCAGCATAATAATATTTCCCAAATATAAATCAACAGAACATCAATCAATATAAATACATCAATACACATAAATAAATAGTTACATAAATACACATAGCGCACACATATCTATATACACACATATATACTACACACATGTTCACCTGGCAGGCAGCCCATATACATTTCACCATGCTTCCGAAGAATACAATCCTCAGTATCCGTGACCTAGACCCCCATCCCAAACTACTGTAAAAGGGTAAAGCACCCAGCCTCCATAAAAAACTTTTCATAAACCAAT
Source organism: Magicicada septendecula (assembly GCA_034769895.1). Taxonomy (NCBI): domain Eukaryota; kingdom Metazoa; phylum Arthropoda; class Insecta; order Hemiptera; family Cicadidae; genus Magicicada; species Magicicada septendecula. The sequence continues at coordinate 204,017,117 of CM068371.1, forward strand.
CCATTAACCCGTCCGGTTATGACTGCTTGCAACCAATGAAATTATTACAAGTGTTCAAAATTTTAGAAAGGTTCCCCCCAGATAGGAATGTGCCATCGCCAGGTCAACATGGCTGTACGGCCGTACAAAATGCATAACAGAATTTATGGTTGGAAGTAAGAATCAATAGTGTACTCATATTAACAACTGAACTAGTAATACACTGGCTATGGCAGTAAAAGAAAATGAATGAAATTTCACTTATACTGAATTATTACAGAGTTAAGATCAATTTTATAAAATATATATAATAAGGTTTATGATTGAAAAGTAAGAACCAATAGTGTGCTCATTTTAACAATTGAACTAGTAATACACTGTCTATGGCAGTAAGAGAAAATGAATGAAATTTCACTTATACTGAATTATTACAGAGTTAAGATAAATTTTATAAAATATATATATAATACGGTTTATGATTGAAAAGTAAGAACCAATAGTGTGCTCATATTAACAACTGAACTAGTAGTACCCTGGCTATGGCAGTAAAAGAAACTGAATGAAATTTCACTTATACTGAATTATTACTGAGTTAAGATAATTTTTATAAAATATATATATAATGACAATTTTACTAAAAAACTTTATAACAGCAGCCCCTAATAAAACACATTTGAGGTGTTCCTACAGAATTGGCTTGGCCACAGGCGAGGCCATGCGCACCACCAGATCCAGCAACCTAAAACATGCTATAGACCTGCAGCTAACGGCACCGACAGGTGACGTCCACAGGTTACAGCACCTCCCCAAACCTTTAAATCTACTAAAAAAACCAAACCCATATAGCTCTGAATACCCTTAATCAATGCAAGCATAATTCCCCCCCTATCAATCAGTAATCTTAAGTCACCCACACTTTTACCCTAAAAGAAAATTTCGCAGCAAAATTCGGTAACGCATGACCCCGTCCGGGCTCACACTTACTCAGGGGGGGCTTAAGCCTTAGTAAAATACACTGACAAAATTTACAAGCACCAATTGTCTCGCTGGACTTGTGTCCCAACAACTTTAACTGGAGATGTTCCAGGAAGAGAATAAGATGTTCTACATTGTAGAGGCCAAAAATATATATAAATGGGTTAAATGTCACCTGGTATAATCCGGAACAAAACCTGAGGTACTCATGATGTATTGTCCATTTCTTGCTCCCGACGGCACAGACGGAGAATCACTCGTGTAATACCATTGGTGGCAGATGTTCGGCCACCAGCAGAAGTGAATCGGGAATCGTCTTAGGTCGGGAACCCTGAACAATTATATATATTGACAATTACTCAAATGTTACCCAATTCACGATCCCCCTAATATTCATGACTCCAGCATAATTCACACACTATCACATGCTCAGATTAAAAGAAAATCTTGAAAAAAATTTAATAATGCACAGAAATGACCTTCAGTAAAAAAAATTTAGAAATAAATGACTAGTATTTATAGATTGTTCGTCAACTTAATAATCCCTTATTACAATTTCGAGATGAGTTGCAAACTTAAACAGGTTCAATACATATACAGTTTCATATACCTCTACATTTAGTTGATAAAATATTCTCTTACGCCCCCCTTTGATTATAATGAAATTATTATGATATAATTAGGAAAAATACACAGCCATAATTACTTTATAAATACTTTAGCTCAGCCAGTGTTAACTTTCAAGACATGCATACACAGAATTTAACCCGCGCTTGCCACGTGGTGACTTTCGTATATATATCGCATTGCATCGGCATTAATTTAAGCTAAATTACAATTCTTTTATTAAATAATAAGTAAGTTACATTGAACAGACTTACCGGAGAGTCGCGTAGTCGATTATCTAATCATGATAGATATTAGCAGACAAAAATTCAAACTGTTCGCCGCCGGAAGAGAGAATGGTTGCTGCGTCGCGTTCGGCTGCCTGGTGAGTACTGCCAGAGCAGTGACAAGTAAAACGCTGCGTATCACTCCCCACAGAGTGCGCGCGGATCGGCAACAAAGCATGCAGATAACAGCGTATACTCCGCTCAAATAATTAATTCACAAACCTCCGCAATGACCGTCACATAATTAACTGGGAAAGGGCCGAGTATTCCAAAACTCGGCACACCCCCACTCCAAAAGGGCAACATGGTTGCCCCAACTGGAACTCAGTGGTACCCTGCAGTGTACCACCCTTATATTCCATACTCAAGTTGGTATCGGCTTTCCCACCAGTCATGGCTCCCAGGAGAACAGAGAAACCTCACAACTGCGTCCATTCCCCATGCGACCCTCTCCGCCCTGCCAACCCCACGGGACCGCACCAACACGTCACCCTCTCCGGTGACCATCACCTACTCCCACCGGTCCCACTCACATACCCGTCCTAAGACCAAACAAGGTATCTCCCACCTTGGTATGTGAGTGACCGTACTACTTCTCGTCCATCTCTTGGACCGACCAGCCACATGCACTAACAAGGCATCTCCATCCTTGCCACATGGCTGGCCCACATCCCTACACAAGGGCGGACGGCCCCGCCTAGCCAGGCAGAGAAGACCGCATCAAGGGCTCGCGAACATTAATCTCAACTCTTACTTTTTCAAAAACAGCGTAACTAGCAGGGGGGGTTCACTTTTCCACCGACGTCGATACAAAATAAATACAATTCTCTCTCTCAACAAAAACACCCGGGAAACAACCGGAGAATGCGGCATAGCACGACCCTACACTTACCAAAAATCGAAATCAAACCACTATGAACAAGGAAACAACAGCACATTATCACTCTCCATCATAACTTTAGAACCAAAACCGGGGAACTTACAATCTCCAAGACCACGACAAATCTAAGGGCACTCTCTAACTCTCTAACTTTCTCCATGATAACCTTCCAGAACAGGGGAAACTGACAATTTCCAGGACCACAATCTAATCACTTCCGGCAAGTCTCTCTAACCTCTAACTCCTTATTTTTTATTATTATTTTTTTTTACTCTAAGGGGAGGGATAGGAAAACCGGGAAGATGAAATGGGGCAAGGATTATTTGGCGGTCAATAGATAGGACTAAGGGGGGTAAGGACATGGTTCCCTCCGAAAAGGAGAATTACTGGAGAAAACCAAGGCTCGCGTGGGCAGGGGCGCAACCCTGAAGTAGACAACACCACTGGGAGTGTGGTGAACATCTACCCGCTACCCGTTAACCGCTTCTTCTCACCTTTCTATGGCGAACTTTAGGTACTCGTTCCTTTTGGACACCACTCTCTGAGAGATTATTTCGTGTTGAGCTGTACTGACTTGTTTCCTCGGAATCAGGATCAAGGCAACTTACCTCACTACTTTCACCCCGATTTGGATTATCCTCATCATCTAACTCCTCTGCTTCTGCCTTCCCTGCTTCTCTTTCTTCCACTTCTTCCTTTTCTTCCTCTTCCGCAATTTCCCCTTTTTCGTCCCCATAATCCAAATCAACCTCATGACACTGCACCTCCTCACCACCTTCCAGTTGCTCGCCTGATCCATCTTCCACCACATCTTCTCCCAGCTCTCCCCGATTTCTGCATCACCCTCGTCACGAGCTCCTTCGCAAACTTCTTCACCGACTTCTTCTCCAATCTCATTGACATCCTCCTTTTCATCAACACGTTCATCATCAACATCATCGCCATCACGTCCACTACCACCATTCGAACACTGCACATCTTCATCATCTAGTTGCTCATCTGTTCCACCTGGAACTTCTTTCCGTTCTTCGGAATCCTCAACACTACTTACAGAGGGCGTCTGCACATCTTCACACACTACATCATTCTCACTCACACACTCCACGACGCTGCCGCCAAATTCCTCCTCAACGTCTACCTCATCTACTTCTACCACACTTGCAGCATGGACATCCCCTTGTCCACCCGCAACCTCAGAAACACTTGCAGCCTGGACATCTCCGGGTCCATCCGGAAACTCAGACTCTTCAGTCTCTCTAACACCCACAACTATACTTCCCTGTGCAGCATCTGCAGACCGCTCTTCTGCCTCTTCCTTCGATTTCTCTCCTTCACCACTCTCAGCAACTACCACCTCCTCGACATTTTCCACCCTGGAATCCAGCTGTCCAGGTTCATGTGCAATGACTAAATTAATTTCTACTGGCGATGGTAAAGCTACACCATCAAGTGACATCTCACATCCCTGCGTAGACGATGATGATGTCACAGGATCTGGATCCCTCACGAACCGAGATGGAAATACCGGAACAAATTCTGCGGCCTCTGGATTCAACCATGACGCCCTCTTTGAGTCCTGTAATTCAGTATCAACAGACGTTTTCTTGTCGTCTTGTATTAATCCACAGAAGTTATTCCGCTTTTCTTCTTTCTCTTCACCTTCTTCATCCACAACTCTATTAGGCACTGGTACTTCCTCTGGAACCTTTAAAGTTTCCTTACTCTCCAAATAGGAATAACTTGCTACCGGCTCCCTACTTGCCGATGTTTGTTTACTAACATAATTTCTTCTTCCCCTGTTAATTTCATACTTCTTTGTTTTCTGTGCTGTAGCTGTTGTTACCGTCTTCTCACTTGCCACCCCCTTGTAGCCTCCATTACTTCCGGAATATTCAGTTTTTCTGACCGTCTCTTGGGTTCTCCTCCAACCATCATGTTTGTCTTCTTTGGCTCTTCCTAATGAACCACTGGAGTATTGGACATCTTTAGCAGCTCTTCCCCGGGACTCGTCATTCGCCTGGACAGTCCTGGCATGCGCACACCACCGGTCCAGGTCCGCAAAAGAACGTGGAGGCTCTGCGAAAACCAGCCGGGATCTCTCTTGGGGATTCAGACCTTCTCGTATTACCTGTATGACTTCCGTCTCGGGCAACCCCAGTCTTAATATACGGGCAGCTTTCCTTACATCGTGCACGAAGTTCCCCAATGCCTCTCCGTTGGCCTGTAGACGATAGAATAATTTAAACTTCAACTGGTCTTGTCGTCGACGGGGTATGAAGAAGTCCAACACCTCCGCATGGAAAGTGTCGACACTGCAGCCCCGACGCAGAATGCTGGTGACCAGCCATGCCAATGAACCCCGGCAATACGGGTATATAAGGGACAAGACCTCCTCATCAGACACACCCGGGAAATCTGCCAACTGCAGGACCAGGTCCAAGAAGACCAACAACCTGTCCTCATCTACTCCATCCAAAACCGAAAATTTCTGGAAAACTCCGGAAAGGGGGTGGGGCAATTTCTGGTAGCATACCCCCGCCAGAATTGCACAATTCAAAACACACAACAACAAACAACAAACAACGAAACACCTAACACAAAAACATGACTTACAAAAGGAAAATATTGAGTACTCTCTCTTCCATCAAGAGGACCCCCGGGTTCCCTAGCGCTGCGAAAACCCGATCCACTCCAGAACCAACTCTCCGTCAGCCGCCAGACTCAAAAGAAGAAACGACATCAGACACTAACACCAACATACAATCCACACCACCGAACCACTACCACAACATATAACAATTCAACAAGACATTTATTATAACTTCCGCGACTAAGTCGGGTCAATGACAGTACCGACTTCCGGTCAGGCCATACCGCATCCAGTTAACCTCTCGCGCTATTACTTCATAACTATTTAGATAAGGCAGCCCATTCCCCCGGCAATCCCCCTGCGCTCTCCGGTAAGGTCCAATCTCAACAACAACAAAAACCCCCAACTAAAACGCATGCCACGTGGCGGCACCAGGTTTACAATTGAAATCCCATAGCAATAATTCATACCTAATACCTATATCCATACATACAATATCAAACCTGCCATAGCATCTACCAATTTTCATTTTCAAATATTGCTGATGTTTGATGTTCTTTCCAAACTATTTCCGAGTTTGCAAGCGACGTCACACCAAAGGACCCAATGGTTCGACCAAAGAATCGATCGCGCTCTGCTACCATTTGTAACCCCCCTTTCTTTTTATGCTTTATAAAAAAAAACTTTTTTTTGAAAGGGTCGCCACTAGTTATTTAAAACTAGGCAAGAGCCTAGGGAAGCCAAAATGCGCTGGGTCCAGTATGACGGGACTTGCAATTAAACTCGTTGTTAAGCAACAATAACAATTTTATTCAGCCATTTCAAATAACATGTAAGTATCACTCCCAGTATACAATATACTTTTATAGAATTGAAAAAACTTTTGTTACAAACGTTTACTCCCCTCCCTGTCATTACAATCCTGTGAAAATATGCACGTGTAATCTCATAAAATTAGAATACATGTAAACATCAGCATAATAATATTTCCCAAATATAAATCAACAGAACATCAATCAATATAAATACATCAATACACATAAATAAATAGTTACATAAATACACATAGCGCACACATATCTATATACACACATATATACTACACACATGTTCACCTGGCAGGCAGCCCATATACATTTCACCATGCTTCCGAAGAATACAATCCTCAGTATCCGTGACCTAGACCCCCATCCCAAACTACTGTAAAAGGGTAAAGCGCCCAGCCTCCATAAAAAACTTTTCATAAACCAATCCATTAACCCGTCCGGTTATGACTGCTTGCAACCAATGAAATTATTACAAGTGTTCAAAATTTTAGAAAGGTTCCCCCCAGATAGGAATGTGCCATCGCCAGGTCAACATGGCTGTACGGCCGTAAAAAATGTATAACAGAATTTATGGTTGGAAGTAAGAATCAACAGTGTACTCATATTAACAACTGAACTAGTAATACACTGGCTATGGCAGTAAAAGAAAATGAATGAAATTTCACTTATACTGAATTATTACAGAGTTAAGATAAATTTTATAAAATATATATAATAAGGTTTATGATTGAAAAGTAAGAACCAATAGTGTGCTCATTTTAACAACTGAACTAGTAATACACTGGCTATGGCAGTAAGAGAAAATGAATGAAATTTCACTTATACTGAATTATTACAGAGTTAAGATAAATTTTATAAAATATATATAATACGGTTTATGATTGAAAAGTAAGAACCAATAGTGTGCTCATTTTAACAACTGAACTAGTAATACACTGGCTATGGCAGTAAGAGAAAATGAATGAAATCTCACTTATACTGAATTATTACAGAGTTAAGATAAATTTTATAAAATATATATAATACGGTTTATGATTGAAAAGTAAGAACCAATAGTGTGCTCATATTAACAACTGAACTAGTAGTACACTGGCTATGGCAGTAAAAGAAACTGAATGAAATTTCACTTATACAGAATTATTACTGAGTTAAGAAAATTTTTATAAAATATATATATAATGACAATTTTACTAAAAAACTTTTTAACATCAGCCCCTAATAAAACACATTTGAGGTGTTCCTACAGAATTGGCTTGGCCACAGGCGAGGCCATGCGCACCACCAGATCCAGCAACCTAAAACATGCTATAGACCTGCAGCTAACGGCACCGACAGGTTACGTCCACAGGTTACAGCACCTCCCCAAACCTTTAAATCTACTAAAAAAACCAAACCCATATAGCTCTGAATACCATTAATCAATGCAAGCATAATTCCCCCCCTATCAATCAGTAATCTTAAGTCACCCACACTTTTACCCTAAAAGAAAATTTCGCAGCAAAATTCGGTAACGCATGACCCCGTCCGGGCTCACACTTACTCAGGGGGGGCTTAAGCCTTAGTAAAATACACTGACAAAATTTACAAGCACCAATTGTCTCGCTGGACTTGTGTCCCAACAACTTTAACTGGAGATGTTCCAGGAAGAGAATAAGATGTTCTACATTGTAGAGGCCAAAAATATATATAAATGGGTTAAATGTCACCTGGTATAATCCGGAACAAAACCTGAGGTACTCATGATGTATTGTCCATTTCTTGCTCCCGACGGCACAGACGGAGAATCACTCGTGTAATACCATTGGTGGCAGATGTTCGGCCACCAGCAGAAGTGAATCGGGAATCGTCTTAGGTCGGGAACCCTGAACAATTATATATATTGACAATTACTCAAATGTTACCCAATTCACGATCCCCCTAATATTCATGACTCCAGCATAATTCACACACTATCACATGCTCAGATTAAAAGAAAATCTTGAAAAAAATTTAATAATGCACAGAAATGACCTTCAGTAAAAAAAATTTAGAAATAAATGACTAGTATTTATAGATTGTTCATCAACTTAATAATCCCTTATTACAATTTCGAGATGAGTTGCAAACTTAAACAGGTTCAATACATATACAGTTTCATATACCTCTACATTTAGTTGATAAAACATTCTCTTACGCCCCCCTTTGATTATAATGAAATTATTATGATATAATTAGGAAAAATACACAGCCATAATTACTTTATAAATACTTTAGCTCAGCCAGTGTTAACTTTCAAGACATGCATACACAGAATTTAACCCGCGATTGCCACGTGGTGACTTTCGTATATATATCGCATTGCATCGGCATTAATTTAAGCTAAATTACAATTCTTTTATTAAATAATAAGTAAGTTACATTGAACAGACTTACCGGAGAGTCGCGTAGTCGATTATCTAATCATGATAGATATTAGCAGACAAAAATTCAAACTGTTCGCCGCCGGAAGAGAGAATGGTTGCTGAGTCGCGTTCGGCTGCCTGGTGAGTACTGCCAGAGCAGTGACAAGTAAAACGCTGCGTATCACTCCCCACAGAGTGCGCGCGGATCGGCAACAAAGCATGCAGATAACAGCGTATACTCCGCTCAAATAATTAATTCACAAACCCCCGCAATGACAGTCACATAATTAACTGGGAAAGGGCCGAGTATTCCAAAACTCGGCACACAATTACTATTATACAATTAACTCTAATTTTGCATACTCTAATTCGCCACGTGGCGTGCGTGTAACAGGTTAACAATTATCATTCATTCTTGTACGTACATTAAACAAACCCCTTTTACGTTACTTTAAATTAAATATATATAAGTATACTGCACTCACTTACCGCAGATCTGTTTTAATTTAGCCTGCCATAGGTGGAAGATGGATGAATTAAAAAAAAACTTCACTGTCGGAGAGCAGGCGAGGCTGTTAGTTGGAGCAGCGTTTTCAGACAAGCTCGAACCGTTTATTCTACTCATTTTTCAACTCGCGCTGCAAGGCGTCCGCAAGGGAGCAGCACCAATCAAGCGCCACTTCGTTACCTCATGTAGATTCAGGGCTAACCGTTAAACACAGTACGGCAGAACGCTAACCGCTAAATACAGAAACCTATTTTTCTTTAGCATTTTAGCGCCGATTTTATTCAATTGGCACACCCCCACCCCAAAAGGGCAACATAGTTGCCCCACACTTAGACAGAGGAGTACCCTGCAGTGTACCCCAATGTTTTCTACTAAAACGCAGGTGTTACTCGGTTTTCCCAGTTGCCTTTGTTCTCAGGAGAGCAGTGGCTCAGAAGGAAGTCGAAAAAACAGAAGGAAGACGTGTAGAATGCGAGTGTGTTGGCACTACACACTAACCTGATCAGGGCCAGCATGCAGCAAGAAAGACAGAAGAAGAAAAGAAGAAAGAGTGTTCGGGTGCACCCTGAGTTCTGACCTCCTGAGGTTTGACCACTTATGCGGGAACTCCGATGCTACCTCAACAGGGACCCATGCCCTATAATTACACGGGGACTAACCCCCCAAAATCCAATAACACTTTATCCCATGAATCCCTCTTACATCCCACAGGACCAGGGAGAGAACGGGGGAGGTGGTTTCCATGACACCATAATTCGTTTACCCAGTGTGTATATCCCTTCCTATAACCTAATACATGTGTGCTCCAAGGACATTGTCCACGTCGTACAACGCCAACGAGGTCCCTACCTGGCCTCGTTGGAGCGGTACGACTTGCTCTACTTACTCCTATTTTTGATTTTTTTCTCATCCTTTTCTTTTTCTAATTTTCATGTTTTCTGCTTTTCTAGTTTTTTTTTTAAAGGGGTAGGAATTCGGGAGGATGAAAAGGGTAAGGATCCTTAAAGGTCAAGGGCGAGGACTAAGGGTGAGGACAGGGTTCCCTCCGAAAATAAGGAGGAGTGGAGGAAACCAAGGCTCGCGTAGGCAGGGGCGCAGCCCTGAAGTAGACGTACACCACCCGGATTGTGAGGAACATATACCCGCTACCATACCAGGTTCTTACCTTTTCCCCGGAGCACACACCACCGAAGGATCACCATCCCTACACACATGGAAACCACCAAATCTTACCCCCACTTCTATTAGTCAGCTTACTCCCTCCGACAGAGCTTCAATTTTGAAACATGTGTAAGAATCGCCCCCCGGTACGCCCAGCCGGGCCGTCACCGGTGACGTGAACCCCAGGATGCGATATGGCCCCGACCAGCGGTAACATAACTTTGCGGCACGTTTGTCCGCCGCTGAGCTGAGTGGGTGGCTCTGGCAATAGACCCAGTCCCCAATCCGGAAGGGGTTAGGAATTCGCCCCTGATTATATCGTCGACGGACCCGCTCGTGCGCTCGCAGCAAATTCTTCCGAGCCTCCTTCCACCTCTCTGCAGTTCTATTCTGGCTCCCGTGGCAGAAGATCTTCGATGTTCCACAAATTAGTCAACGGGAGTGCGGGCGAGAATCCAAACAGGATTTCAAAGGGCACGGCCTGATGACTATCATGTCGGGCCGTATTAAAAGCTAACTGTAACCACTTCAGATTCTGATCCCAGGTGGTCTGTTGCTCAGCGTGATAAGCAATCAGGGCGGACCTGAGATTCCGATTGAATCTCTCCGCATGGGACGGCTGTGGGTAATAAGGGGAAGTGGTTACGTGTTTGATCCCACTGGCGAAACACATCCGCCGGAATTCACCCGAAATGAACTGCGGGCCATTGTCCGAGACAATGATGGTCGGAAGACCGAAATGCTGAAATATATTGTTTTGGAGCGCGTTTATGGTTAAACGAGCCGTTGCCTGCCGTAAGGGCAAGAGCCAGGCAAACTTTGAAAAAGCATCCATACAAACAAGCAGGTAAGCATTACCTGACTTGCTACGGGGGAATGGCCCCACGTAGTCGATGAATAACTTCTCCATCGGTCTGCTCGCCACATCAGATGACAACAACCCTAACTTGGTGTTCTGGGCAGGCTTGCTCAAGCCACACAGATGACAGCTCTTAACCCTGGTCGCGATGTCACTATCCATGCCCCTCCAGATAAAATGTCTCCTAATGCTGGAAATGGTCTTAGAAATTCCCTTGTGGCCTCCTACTGGGGAATTGTGGTAATAACTGAAGACCATGGACACTAACTTGCTAGGCAGCACGATCTTAGGGGCACGTCCTTTTCTTTCTCTACAACATAGGACACCCTTGGACAGGAAGTAAGGGGCCTGTACGTTACCCTCCTTTATATTTTGGATGACTGGACCCAGCTCTTCGTCGTTCAACTGATGGGGTAACACATCAGTGAAGGCTAATGGAAAGTCTAGCAGAACGGAACAGGGTTGCTCAGATTGGGCATCACTGGGCTGGGAAAACATGCGGGACAAGGCGTCTGCAACTACATTTTGAGATCCCCTAAAGTGTTGCACTTTGAACTTAAAGGAGGAGATCTTCACCACCCATCTACCAATTTTACCCAGTTGCCGGGGATGAGCCAGAAGCCAAGAGAGAGCCTGATTGTCGGTCTCGAGCAGGAACTCAGCATGTTCCAGGAAACGCCTGAACTTGTCTAGAGCGTACACAACAGCTAAACACTCTAGCTCATAGACGGATGATTTTCGTTCTTGCTGGGTCAATGTCAGGGAAATAAAAGCCACAGGCTGCCTAGCGTCATCAACAACTTGGGACAGAACTGCCCCGAGCGCAACCGAACTCGCGTCCGTCTGTAGGATAAAGGGTTTCGAAAAGTCGGGCATCCGTAACACCGGTGGGGAGATGATGGCCTCCTTCAAGGTGTGGAAAGCCTTCTGTTGACTCTCGCCCCATGTAAATTTAGCTCCCTTCTTCCTCAGCTCGTTCAAGGGTGCGGCAATCTCAGCGATATTAGGTATGAATCGTCGATAAAAATTGACCATACCTACGAATCTCGCTATTCGCTTCGCATCCCTAGGAGGGGGGAAGTCACGGATGCACTGTGTCCTCTCGGGGTCAACCGTAACGCCCCGGTGTGAAACCAAATGGCCCAAGAAAGAAATACTCTCCTGGGCGAAACGAACCTTCTCGGGATTGACAGTGAGGCCAGATCTTCTCAACCGACACATCACTTCTCGGAGATGACCCAGATGATCTTCGAATGTCTCACTGTACACCAACAAATCATCTAAGTAATTAAAGACGAACCTGAATTTCACGTCGTGAAAAACGGTATCGAGAAGACGAGTGAGTGTCTGGGCCCCCACAGCCAAACCCATGGGAACCCTTGTGTATTGGTACAAATTCCATGGTACACAAAAGGCCGTGTACGGTCTACTCTCTTTGGCCAAAGGAATCTGGTGATAAACCGCATTGAGATCGATTATGGTGAACTACCTGGCCCCACTGAACCATTCAAAGGCCGAATGTAAGTCTGGGAGGGGAACAGAATCCACCTCGATATTTGCGTTCAACTTCCGATAGCCGATGACCATACGGTGTTTACCCACAGGCTTAGGTACCAAAAACACTGGACTGGCATAGCTAGAATGAGAAGGTTCAATCACCCCTTGTTCTAACAACTCTTGAACCCTCTCTCGCAGAATGGTCATCTTCGGAGGTGCGAATTTGTAAGGGTGCGACCTTACCATCTTTGAGTCTGTAAGACGGATCTTATACTCCAGCAGGTGTGTGAGTCCCAATGTAGGAGTTAACACCTCGGGAAATTCTTCACACAATTGGTCTAAGGCCCTCTGCTGGGATGGAGTGAGATGATCTCGTGCAGAATCGGGACAAGCCACCTCTTGGATACCTGGCTTAGCTCCCTGGTACCCCAGGAACGGAATAAGAGCTCCCCGATTAAATTTGAAATAGCATTTGTGCGCTTGGATGTCCAGCACGAGACCACTTTTCGCGATGAAATCGGCACCAATGATACAATCCACTCCCAGAGTAGGAGAAACCAGAAAAGGCCACACCCAAGAAAACCCATCGATTTTAAATTTAAAGGTAATCACCTGGGAGATGGGCAAGATTTCTCGAGATGCAGTCCAGCATACCACAGACGACAGGTTCGACCCCTTGATCAAGCCCTGCTTCTCAAGGTCCGCGCATACCCGATGAGATGATGGATCGGGCTGAACCGGAGTCAACTAATGCTCTGAGCTGACCCCCTTTTACCTCGAGCGACAGAAAGGGGCATACTGAAAGGTGTTGAGAGGTAGTGGACCGGACCTTGATGTCGAAAGAGTTGGATCCTAGCAATTGCCTGGAGGTAGTTGGAACTTGTAAAGATTTAGTGCGAGGGGAAGACATCCTCCGACATATCTTCCCCTGTCTACTTAGTTTTTTGGGATGGGTCTTGACGATGGAGGTGCTGGACGCGCGCGCCCTTGGGTGCATGATCGAGCCACGTGCCCCGGGCGATTACAATTGTAACAGATGATGTCCCCTCATCGCTCGCGATTTCGAACTGACTGGGCCTGTCGGGGGGGGGGGGAGGTTCACTGCGTCCTTCCGCTCTCTGAGGTCTGGGTAGTTCCCCTCTTCTGTCTCCCCTCGCCTCGTCGCTCATCTGAATGGCCTTGGACATCACACACAGCCGGTCCAAGTCCGCAAACCACCGCGGCCGCTCAGCAAATACGAGTCGCAATCTGTCTTCTGAGGAGACGCCGTCAAGAATATTCTGGACAACCTCTTCCTCCGACATGCCCAGTCCCAGTATGCGCGCTACCTCTCGAATACTTTGCACGAATTGGGCAAGACTCTCGCCCCTCGCCTTCACGCGATAAAAGTGTCGGTGACGTAATTGCTGCATTAGTCTCCCGGGCACGAACGCCTCCAACACCTCCTGGTGGAAGTCCGCCACTCCACCACTACGCCTCATTACATCCGCCACCCTCTCAGCCATGGGGCCGCGACAATAAGGATAAACGAGCTCGAGGACGGTACGATCTGACATACCCGGGAAATCGACCAATTGAAAAATTATTTTAAAAAATGGCAATAATTTGTCCACATCCAGCCCATCCACGACCGGTAATTGCTGGATGATTTGAGACAGTGGGTTGGGCAGCTTGTGATATGACGCCGCCCCCAACCCGGAGAAAACCGGGGTACTTGCGGCAGGCTCGATTGCTCTATAAGATGACTCTACAGCCGAGACCACGGTCTCCGCAACTGGAGCCGGCGTAGGTGGTCTACCCGGTTGAGACCCCTGCAGGGTCGAGGTGATCTGTTGGATCAGACCTTTTACATCATGGGCCGGCTCAAGATCGCCCCATTGTTGGTCAAGATTCTGCAGCCTGAGTTTTACATGCTGCAGGCGTTGCCGGATTCGCCGGACGCCGATGGAGCACCCCGGTCCCTCCTCCAAATTGTCTACACACAGAGCTAATTCCTGCAGCTCCTCCCACTTCTCGGTGCATTTTTCGAATTCACTCGCTTTGTCATCGATGGCGACCGCCGAGAGCGCTTCGCCCGCGGATAGCGCTTCTCTGAGCTGCCGTCGCAATACAATTACCGTCCCTTTCGGGTCTCTCCCCCGGGCTCGTAACTCGAACTCGATTTCGTCACGCAGAAACAACTCTGGATTTAGGACGCTCATCCTCGAGCTTCGCGGTCGGCACACGAAAACACAACACCCTACAAAAATTGACAATAAAGAACACAGGAATACTTGAGTACTGTCCTTCCTTCAAGCAGACTGCGGGTCCCCCTACAGTTGCGAGGACCCAGCCCACTTACCTGAACTAGCTCTCAACAACACTACACACGAAGGAACGCAACACACACACTAATACACGACATGACAAAATTACCGACCAACGAACAACAACAAATTCTCATAAATATTTGCAATAACTTCGGCTCCCGTATCTCGGAGGAGACCGACTGCCGATCGGGCCATACCGCATAACTAAAAACGCCTTCCCTATTATTGGCAAGGTAATACGCGAAAACCCTATCTCCACCTCGGCCCAGATCTGCGATATTTCGAGTTTCCAAGGAATTTCCCCCCTAAAATTTCACACCCCGTGGCGACCTCCAGTTCAACAATACCAACAGGCGGGCAATGATACACACATATAATTAACAAAACCTTAAACATAACAAGACATAGGTACTTATAGATATAGGGACTTCTAGTAATTATTCCAAGTCCGATTCGAACCACAAAATGTTTCCGGAGTTTGCAAGCCCCGTCACACCCAAAGGACCCAAGGGTTGATCCTAATCTCAACCAAGCTCTGCTACCAAATGTAACCCTTCTTTAAGTATTTTATTGACTTATAAAATTTTTTTTTTGTTTTTAAGAGGGGCCACAAGATAATTAAAACTAGGCCAAAAGCCTAGAGAAGCCATAAATGCGCTGGATCCAGTGAGACGGGACTTGTAATTAAAACTCACAAAATTAACAACCAATACATTTTTATTACATCCTTCTCCTTTTTTTTTTTATAACAAAACGCTAAATATTTATCTCCCAACAAAATCAGTGCATTCTCCTTAAAATATTTTTGGTTAATTTTTTGCTTTAAAAATAATTATAAAATTTAAATGAAATTAATCTAATGATTTTCTTTTACAGTTGGGGTTACTTTTCCCCACTTAGCCCTATACCTAACCCCCAGAAATAACACATGAATGTACACTACATATAAATGGACATATAAATATATATGTCTACAACTACAACACATACACACGTTCCACATCACAGGACAATTACAACTTTCAACATTAATATTTTGCCACACCTCTTTCACCTCAGAAGGTACATAATTCACAATTCATAAATATTCTTGAACGCAACACCTACTGAAAGATCTTAATATATACTAAAATTCAGGGGTTGGCATAATGCCTGATACTACTATAAAGTGCTCCCACACTGAGCACTTAGACTTGGAGGAAATATAATCATAATTCAGTCAAAATACAAGTGACCATAATAAATTAAAAAGAATTTAAGCGTGATAAATTTTTGTGAAATATTAATAACAGTAATATTTTCGTGAAAGAAATTTAATAACAGTAATGTGCCATGATGCTTTATAACCTTTAAGAATTAATTTGGCCCAAAGGCCGACATGTTCCTAGGCAAGATCGTGCCTAACTAATCCTGTCCCAGGAGCATGTTCAAGTCTGCATGAAAATCCGCCTATACAGGATTAAACTGGGGACCCGACTGAACTAACAAAAGAAACTCCTCTCCATTATAGGACCCAAACTGAATATAAATATGTGAAATTAATTAATCAATTGAAAACTAAATTTAATCTGTGAAATTACATGATGAATGATAGAATTACTAGCACTAAGGTAACCCTTTTACTGAAAACTAGAAAGAAATTTACATGCCTGAATTGTAATCAGCCACGGATACATGCCAACCTCTGGGCTCACACTTAATATAAATAGTATTACAAAATGTACAAAAGATTCCCCCCCCCCCAAGTCCGCGCACTATTCTGTCCCGTTAACCGGGGACCCCATTGAAATGTGTAAAGCTTAAAGTCATTTTAGGGTGTGTCGCTATATGCGCACGAGTTCTAGTAGGTTACATTCACTTGTGTTAAAAAGTAATATTGGGTTGGTGTCACCTGATTTATTCCCTGGTGTGGAGTTTGAAGTCCTGGTCTAAAGCATTTTTGTGTTGGTGTGGCCTGTTCCTCGCTGTTCTCCTCCGGCAGATGAAGCTGAGAGCCTTCGATGTTCGGTAGTTCAGGTCATGATTTGGGGCTGGTCCTCGACGTGAAGCGAGAGACCCTAAGCATACAAATATTATCAGCGAGATGCTCCAACACTTATTCCCTCAGGTTACTCTCACACGCACCAAAATCCATTTATAATTTTAAACACTGCTTTAGACCTACTTGAAATGAAAGTTTGACACACTCTACAACAGGTTATACGGGCATGTGTCTTTGAAAACATTAAGTTTGGCTAAAGTACATATTATTTTGCGTTAACATTGGTCAATTACGGGGCCTTAGTTAAGACTTCAATTACTATTATACAATTAACTCGTTTTGCATACTCTAATTCGCCACGTGGCGTGCGTGTAACAGGTTAACAATTATCATTCATTCTTGTACGTACATTAAACAAACCCCTTTACGTTACTTTAAATTAAATATATATAAGTATACTGCACTCACTTACCGCAGATCTGTTTTAATTTAGCCTGCCATAGGTGGAAGATGGAAGAATTAAAAAAAAACTTCTCTGTCGGAGAGCAGGCGAGGTTGTTAGT
The DNA here is from genome assembly GCA_034769895.1 of Magicicada septendecula. NCBI lineage: Eukaryota > Metazoa > Arthropoda > Insecta > Hemiptera > Cicadidae > Magicicada > Magicicada septendecula. The sequence goes on from CM068371.1 coordinate 204,034,520, forward strand.
TGGAGCAGCGTTTTCAGACAAGCTCGAACCGTTTATTCTACTCATTTTTCAACTCGCGCTGCAAGGCGTCCGCAAGGGAGCAGCACCAATCAAGCGCCGCTTCGTTACCTCATGTAGATTCAGCGCTAACCGTTAAACACAGTACGGCAGAACGCCCACCGCTAAATACAGAAACCTATTTTTCTTTAGCGTATTAGCGCCGATTTTATTCAATCGGCACAATATAAGACAAGACTTTAAGGCAGGAGTCACATTTCCGCTACCTTGGTTGCGACTTCATTTATGACGTACATCATGTTGTTGACCATAAGCTGGGAAAAATTTCAGTCAATACATGGAATGATTCGTCAAGCTTTGTCTAGGAAAATGAATAAAGAGACTCAGCTAAAATTGTTAAGATGATGTATGGTTCTGAAACGTGGGTTCCGGTGAAGAAGCATCTTAGTAGAATATAGATACCAGAGACTAGATTCTTACAATATGTTAAACGTTACACGCGAAGTGATGGGCTCTATAATGAAGATGAAGACATGCGCAAAGAATGAACAATTTGTACATTCAAAATCACATTGTGAAGAATAAAGAGAGGTGTACTGCTTATCTGAATAGGAAGGATTCCGAATGGCAAAATTGTCCAAGGCAGTTTGGCGATACAAGCCTATTGCATAGAAAAGTACAGAAAGTCCCGGGAAGCTTTGGCGATGTGGATGTAATTCCTCTGAACCAGAACAGTAGCTTCGACTACCCTTTGATAGCAGAACAAGAAGAAGTTTTACACTCAAGTCCATTTTCAATATTACAAGCCATTTAACGTGAAACCCGTGCTCAACCCTGTATCGTCAAAGCTATACATTTTAAAAGTCTAGTTGCTCGTTTGACCATTTTAAAATAAGACTTTTCCTTCTGCTTCTCCTCTTCAAGGATTAGGTTACATAAACCTGTTCCGGCACCTATCTCATCTTCGGACGACCCATGTCTCTTCTACCAATAGCTTTATAGTTCAGTGCCGCTTTCGGCAATCGATCCTCTGTCATCCTTTGCAGATTTTGCAGATGATCCCACCATTGTGTTCTGTAAATTGATATAATTTCCTGTATGTCCTTTACTTCGAGATCTGCTCTGATATCTTCATTCCTTATTCTATCTTGCAATGCATAATTCAAAGTATTTCGAAGAAACTGCATTTCAGCACTCTGAATCTTGCCACTTTCCTTTTTTGTCATGACTCTGGTCCTCTTGGTAGGAGGTGGTGTAACAAGCCAGTAACCTGTTCCTGGCTTTTACTTGTTCCTGTTCCAAGCCTTTTACCTGTTTGTGTAAAACTTTGAAATAGGCTACTTGTAGTACTCAAAGCAGCCTCGGAGTAAGGTCTGGAAACTGTGGCAGTAGGACCCTGGCAAAGAATAAGGATTTGAATAAATGGATTGCGGAAAAATTAAAGCTAGCTACATGGATCTTCAGCAACTTAAGGAAATAAAATAAAATAAAATAATAGAATGGCTATTATGTAGTATAAATAATATAATAAAATAATATAAAATATAAAATTTTAACCGCCAAACAATTTTAGAAGTTGAGCAAAGTAGACTATGTAACAGTAAGTATAACTACATTCTACCCTATCCGGTGATAGTAAAACATTTTACCTTTTAAAATTTTACACTATCATGGCAATTCGGTAACTCCTGAATCAATAGAAGCTAGGATAAATCAATTTTCAAGAGCTATCGAGGTGTGTTCTGAAATTTGAATTTTTAATTTTTTAGCCTATTTCAGACATTTTAATTTTCCCAAGTACTATATACGAATTAAACACGTTGCGAGCAGTCATTGCCATGTCGTTATTATGCAAACGGTATTTCATATGAAACCATCCTTATGAGTGTATGAAGCGGGCGGAAGACATCAATGTGACTAATGGCGTCAAACAAACAGGGGTGCTATATTAGAAAACGTCCTTGAAGCATTGTAATCGTTGGGACGCTTTGCATTACTGAGTTTGTATCTCACCAATTCGTTTTATTACTCATGGCGGTTTTGAGCATCAAGTAATTATTAGAGATTAAACAGTAGAAAGTCTTATTTCGTTTTTAATCAAAATTATTACTAAAAATGGAAGTCACTTGCAACGTAGGCGTACGCTGAGACTGCTTAGCACGAGTTAAACTGAGATTTCTTATGCAGATTAATTTTGTGCCGTCTTTTTGTTTTAATAAAGTTAATGGGAAGAATTGTTTTCTTTGCGTTTCCTTTGTTTTTATTAAATAACTGGCTGAGCATTATATTTCAATTTTTTAAATTACTTCTTCACTTTACATTAAAAAAAGCGCTTTAATCTTCTTTCTCGCCTATCGTCTTCCTCTTTCTATCTCTTTTTTTTTGCACCTCGTTTTTTATAATTGGTTGTCACAAACGCCCACGATACGTATAAAGTTCGTATGACCTGTAGTGGAGGCTGTTTTACGGCAATAGTAAATATTTTGTGCATGGATCAATCTGCCCGAGGTCCAGATCGGAACTTAGTGACGTTAATCCACTGACTGTGTCGAGACTTTGTATATAGGCTACGTAGATAATTAATCGTACCTATGAAGTGTAAAATTCAAAAATAACCAATGACTGTGCAAAGAAAGAGATAGCTCGAAAGCCAGTAAAACTCATGAAACTGTACGCGTGTATATTTCAGTATGTGTGTTAGGTAAGTTATAAGGAAAACCTACTGCAGAAAGTAAACAATCCAAAGGCGGAATGCAAATAGAAAACATTACACGAATGCGCTAGAAAGTGCAACAAATATTTATCCCCCTGTTCCAAGAGAAAACGTTTATCACACTTGTTGTAACTGGGACTTCAAATAACTGCAAGTACAGCCATTTAACGCATCCGCAGTATCAATATGTATAAATAATGCAGTACAAATTATGCACGCCTACATGCTAACTTTCAAACTATTTGTATGATGATGATAGTAATAACTTTGCTTTCTAACTACTACTACTGTTGCTGATGCTGCTGCTGCTGCTGCTGCTTCTGCTACTACTACTACTACTACTACTACTACTACTACTACTACTACTACTACTACTACTACTACTACTACTACTACTACTGCTACTACTGCTACTACTACTACTATTTACACCACCACCACCACCAGATGTATTAAGCATGTCCTCCTAATCTTATTAATCTGCTGTATCATACCCCCCTATTTTGGTACACCCTCCTAAATTATAGGTAGCCTACTAGCTGAGTATTAATTTATTGTGTTTTTAATGATTTCTCTTGCCACGTGTTTGTTCTGATGCACTTGATTCCATCTGTTTTTTTTTATTTATTTATAAAAACTGTTCGTATACAGCTCATTGTAGAATACTCTTCTGAAGCCAAATATGTTAGCCTTCAATACTTCAAACTATCTCCTTGCCTTGTCACCATGTATACTTCTACCTAAACACGTTGGTCACTAAATTAATTTAGTCAGTATTTCACTATTAACCTAATCTAACGTAGGCCTGGTAACACGTTTCACTTTAATTTCACTAGAGGAAGATATTCGTCTATACAACTAGCATAATGAACAAAAAATAAAATTGGCTGAAAGTGAAAAGTGACTTCTTCGCTACTGGGTATTTTAGTACATGCTTATAAGTATAAAAATTTATATTTTAGTAAAGTAGGGATTGTTATAATAAGGAAAGCAACAGGCAACAAGACTCATTTTCTTAACTAATGTAATTAAACTTCACTTAATTGTAATGTCTTCATTTTAAAAATCTGTAACTAAAAATAAACAGATGACATCTTTTATTGGACAATCTTTCTTTTCCTCGTAATTTTTCCATCCGTCCCTTTCTATTCCCTTTTCGTACTGCTCTTACTTGAGTCCACGTGCTGTTCATGTGCGCCTATTTAGTACTTGGAGACCGCATGATTCGTCTTCTAATTTGGAGAGTAACCAAACGGAATTTTTTATTTCTTAGGCCTTACCTCATTTTTTGAATGTTTTTTAATATAAACTTCTTTTACCTTTTCCCTCTTTGCCTATTAACTGTAACACGTCACTATACAGTGCTGTGCCCAAATTAAACGTGCTACATAAAATACCATTATACGACAAATGTATCACAAAGCCACAATATATCATAATAACATAACACAATATATATCATAACGTTAGGTACCACAATATAATAAAATTAGCTGCTACCTATAACTCATCGTAAATATAGTGTTCATCAAAAACAGACATATAATAACTAATTTACATGCAAGGAGGTTGATGCGTAAAGAAAATTATACTACCAGCTAGTGAGCAGAGTTAAACGAATTTATTCATTCAGAAACAAAGTTAGCCTCTTAATGTTGTGTAATTACGGATCAGCCAGCATGTAATAATTCTTTTTGTTTAATTAAATTCTGAATAAATTAACTGTTGAATAAGTTGAAAAGTTAATAAATTAAGGCGTGCATAAAATCTTTACTAAGTGTCGATTTACAAGGTGAATCGAACACTGATCCAAATTAAGTAGAAAAAATCAGCTCTATGAAAAGTTTACACTTTTAGTTACGCACAGCAAACATGCTGTGATCTGTTAGTAAGTTTCTCACACTTGCTTATACTTAGTCTCTTTAAAATGTATACGTTCATATTTCCTTTTCTGCTAACTGTGTGGAAGTTGGAACTACAGCTGGGTGTTGTTAATTTAAAAAAAAAACATTGTTACTTGAACAGCACAAGGTGTATAGAGGTGTCGAGTCCGCTCCTGCTCACGCCATGCGTCCACGGGTTACAGGTTCAAGCCTCTACGTTGCCTGTGGGAAGTATCTCCGTAAGTGAAGCAAAACTGTATGAAGAAATGAATTTCTGAAGTTCTTAATCCCGTTCATGGAACTAAGTTCACACTGTAAATCTTTTAGTATGGGTTTACCATTACCGTGTTCACATATTCAATCATACAACATCTGACAGACACTTACAAAATACAGTTATTACAATCACAGAGTTGCGGTTCAATTCTATGACAACATTAAATTAACGCAAAAAATTACATTTCTTTCTTTTCTGTACTTGACTGGCTGAAATTGGTTTTTTGTTAAGAGGCTTACGGTTACAAACATGCTACATCATGGTCCGTTACAGATTACAATTATTTTCTTTTTACATAAATTACATACGATTGCTTCTACAAAAATGACAAACAAATATAATTAGCCACCAGTACTGATCCATAAGGACCGAAATAATTATAAATACCTTGGTAAAAGAGGCTTCAAATTTAGGCGTCGACCTGGAGACGACGGGAACTCTGCTCACAGCGATATTCGCTAGTCGACTAAGCCAAACTTGTCTCGCGAAATCTTTCTAGGGAAGGAAAGGGGGTAGCGCCGTGACGTCAGGACAGCGAGCAAAGTACGAACATAATCCCGTAACGCGACAATATACTTATTTTTATTTAATTCGGTAATATGCTTATCGTTGCATTCGGCGTGAGCCGAATAACTGCAACATAACTAACTATCTAATCCAGAAAAACTTTCAACTATTATTTTTCATTCTCCTGTTTTCCTTTCTTCGCCAAAGCCCTTTTTATTCCATCCTTGTTTCTTTTCAACTTCTTATTCTAATACAAATTTAACGTTAAAAGATTTTTTTTTTTAAATTCACTTTTGTCTACTTGCCACTACTTATTATGTTCATATGTCGTGTTTTGACTACTCTGAACAGTATTCGTCACCAAATCTTCTTATCTTCTTACGAATCTTAGACGCAGATACAAAGCAACGTTTTGTAAACCTAACGTAACTGATTAATGCCAGTGTCTAGACGTTAGAAACTAGAAGTTTTCCCTGCTTCATTTATTACAGGTAAATTTAAAATTTAAGTGAGTTGTGAATTCGTAAAATAACTGTCTACTGACATATGACGCCTGATCGTTTTAAACAGAAGTTTAATTACTTTTGTAATATTAAAATATATAATTATTTTCAAATGTCAGTGGTATTGTAAACTCCCAAGTTGTTGGTGCCAATTATGTTACGTTCAAAATCTGTGTATATATATATATATTTTTCTTTAACGCCCCACGTTGGGCGCCAATTATGTTAATTGATATTTTATCACTAATAAAAATTACTTACTTAGGCCTCACGTTGTAAGTGCCAAATGTGTTATGTTTGTTTGTTTACTGATTGTTAATTGTTAATGAGTATAAATGTTCAAATAATCTCAGCAATATTCTGAGTTGTATGTTTAATAATATTTATTTATAAATGAGAACACACTTCTTTTGCTGCTCTGAATCATTCCATTTTTATTCCTTAATTTCTTATTATAATAATTTTCTTTTCTTCTATTAATTAATAACAATTTTCCTTTTTTTTAAGGTTCCTGCTCCATCTAGCTCTCGGATGCATGAAAAAAAAATTTTATCTCAGGGTTATAACCAAATTAACAATCGTCCTCAGTAAAAATTATAAATTCATACAACAAGTTTTACGTTAATAACATACCTGAAGAAAAAATTTTAATGTGTAGTAATTAATTGTTGTTTGTGTATGATTGTTTGGATGTGAGTTCTTGTGATTATACAAAATAAATCAATTCATATAATTTTACAAACTTAATATTACACATTACAAATATAAAACTAATAAAATAATTAATAATTAGACATTAGTAATACAATTGACAAGAGAAACAAATACAAAAATAATTGTCTTTTATATAGCTCATGAATTCTCAACATGGCGCGCTGCTGTCCCCCTTCAACAACATTGAAATAAAGCCAGATACGCCATATTTGAGTTGTATACACACTACTGAATGTTTAATAAAATTTACATGAGTTCTACACTTTTGTTTGTTCAAAATAAGTTTGTGTCACTCATTTTGTATATCATAGATTATGTTTATAAATGTAGTCGCACTAAATGTGTTCGTTATTTAGTTTGTATTGAAGTGTTGTGTAAAACGTGGATAGTTGTCAAGATGGCTATAGTATTAAAACGATCTCACCAAATTCAAGATGCAGTACTCCATTTTAGGATATTATTTTCAGCTTTCCTTCTTCAGGTTGGTCGAATATAAATTGTTCATTAGTTTACTGATATCTCCTATAACTTTACTTGTCTTTTTACTATAATTTTCTTCTCTAGTATTGGTTGGATTGACAACTGATTCCGTTTGTTCTTTTTGCATCGAACGCCCACACTAGACAAAAAAACCTTTCTTCCTTGTAAAAAACCAGCTTTAGATTCATCTATAAGAAACCTTGTTTGTTTGGTGTATTCTTCAGTCTCAGGGCTGTTTTGTCCGCCTCCAGTAAATATAAGTTTCTAATATAACCTTACTTTTTACATAATCCCGTTTATGTTTTTATTTCACTTAATTTTATATTGTCACTCACACTAATGAAGTTGAGTTTATTGTTATATGGTCACTTTATATAAAATACATGCCACTCTCACCTTTTGGCCATACTAGGTTCACAAGCCTTTATATTTTTATCATTGTTTACACTGTGTCATTTGCATTGTTTCATTATTATTATTTATCACTTTTCTATTCACTTATCTCACCTTGTATGTTTTTAGAATAAACACAATTATGAAAATAATGACCTTGTCTTTACCGTAACACTATATATGAGCTAATTACAAATCCAGTCTTAGGTTAAAGACCTAGCTTGACTTTTAGGCTTGTGTTATACAAATGATTTTGCTTAACTCTAAATACATTTTTTACTTACATACTACAACATTATTATTTACAATATTATAATAAAATATACAAAATCACTTCCCTAATCTATTGGGTAATTAGTATGTCAAAGACACAGTCCAGTCTAGTCCTTAATTATGTCTGTTTGTAAAGTTATTTACTATGTTCGTTTATAAAGCTAATTCCCGTTTTTAATTTATTCATGCATCTGTAAAATACTTATTTTTTATTCATGGTTTATTGTTTTAGTTATTATAATTCTTCCTTATATAATTATTTTTGGTTGTTCTCATTTGATTGCTCATTCTTTATTGCATTCCTCATTCAGTTACATAGTATTTATCTATTTGATTAGTTTTACTATAAATTTTGATGATTAAATTGAGTTTCCTTTTTTGTATTATCTCGTGATGCTACACTTTTCATGGTGTGTATATTAGCGCTGTACATTATTTAAGTTGCTTCGACTTTCCAATAAAAGAGAAACTTCTTTACAATAATGTCTGTGACTGAGGAGAAATAAAGTGCTTTTAAGTGGCCGTAAAATTTATTACGTATTTGACTTTATTTCTCCTAAGAAGTAGTTTTTGTTTACAGCAAACGATTCGCAGGTACTCTGTTGCCTGGTGTAAACAGCATATAGGCTATGTATTGAAACGTACGAATATACTGATGAAAAATGTTGAAACATTACTTCCCTCGACTCATAGCCGTGTCTCATACACACGCGCGTGCGCTTCCCCCTCTTCTTGCTCTCTCTCTTCTACCTTTCAAGCGGAATGCATACATGTACCACTTTAATATTTCCTTTTTTACGATACCACGGTAACAGCGAAAGTACGATGTATCCGAGAAGTCGTGTTACGAAGTGATTTCTACGCCTTTAGCGAAGTTCAATGGGACTCCGTAGACGGTGGCTCTGCATACATGTAAGTGGTAATAACATTCCTTCCATACACTACAAAGAACATTGAGAGTAATGGATTCGTTGCTTCTCTTATTCGATACTTTAAGTGCTAAATACTACGAGTATAGACTACACCTTTTATCTCTCAAAACCCCAGAAATAGAAATCCGTAGGCGTCAAGTCTGGGGAGCGTGGACGCCATGGCTTCCACCTTCAACCAATCCTGCTCCTCAATTGGTGTCAGTTTCTATAAAATCAGTTTTGGTCATGTTGCCTCAATATTTTTGCGATTAGTATCGAGTTTCCTCGCAGAAATCCGCGCCCTGTGACCAGCAATGTTTGTAGACACATCTGAGAGAAGTTTGAAGTTACATATAGTGTCCCTAAGGCTTTCACGGCCGTTTCCCCATAGTTTGAAACATTATTTTCCTGGCGCTTAGGCCGTGGTTTGTATTGCCAGACGTTTCGGCTTCACCATCGGAGGCCATCTTCAGTGTCGGAAACAATTAGCACGGTGACGAGGTACAGACGATGTATTTTCTCTTAGGCCTTCTTAGGCAAAATACATCGTCTCTGTCTCATCACTGGAGTGAATTGATGGACACCTGCCAATTGTTTCCGACACTGAAGATGGCGTCCGATAGTGAGACCGAAACGTCTGTAAACACAAACAGTAGACCACGGTCTAACAGTCCGGAAAATAATGTTTCAAACTATTGAAGTTACATCTTGAAAGGAACTTTTACAAGAAGTTTGAAGTTTGGAAGAAGATCCGTTTGCGACGACACTTTTCTAGGTTCTCGGAAAAATAATATGAGAGAACGAGGGTACAGTTTTTGCTTTCAATAATTAAAGATAGTAGTACTTTATTTGTATTAAAATTAAATAATGAACACAAAATGTATGTTAAACATACAGAATATAACAAAAATGGCAATGAATAATAGTGGTATATGTGATTCCTACATGTCAGTTTGAAAACTGTCAAATGCATTTATGTCAGTACTATAGCCGGAAGCAAACTAATCATTATTCTGGATGAACAAGAAATATGAAGAACGCTGTTTTTTTGTGAATCCGACGTTTTATTAACAAAAAGGATTAATTTCTAGACAAAGTTAATAGTTTTGAGGTAATTAGTGGGTAGGTTTAACGGTGCTGAAAGTAACATTTGGGAAATCTAAAAGTTCACCAAATGCAGAAACAACTGTCACATAACAAATAAAACAAAATCTTCTTTTGGCAAACTGTGTTCAGACTGCGAAATTCTATACAAACTGACAATGCTCGCGTGTTTACGTTAGTTGGACATCGGTTTGACCGCCAGTTGAAAGTTCAAGCAGCAGTAATAGCCTCACCTACTTGGCTCAGCTCAGTTGCTGTACACTTTTACTTGCCACTACTACCGTGTTTGTATATCTCGTGTGCAAGTGGGTCACGTCTTCAGCAACAGTCATTCTGTTCGCGTTTGCCCGTTTTTGTACGCCAATAGCGGTTATGGTAAACACAACAGTATTGAAGTAATGTATATACTGTTTGATGACTTCGCTGATTTGCAAAAGAATTAGTAAACACTTGCAAGCGTTTACCTATATGTCATAACATAAGTCACTGAGGCGATTAGAGCTTCTCGCCTTCGTCTGCACTGACGATCAATGATGGATTAATACAAGGGGCCCGTGAGGGCCTAAGTCCATATCGGAAAATTTTGGCGGGAGGCAAAAAATTGTAATAAATATTGACACGGATTTACAGCCAATCCAATGAAGAAGCTATTTAATGGCACACGTTGTAATAAAACTAAATTACAAATAATAAATTATGTTGTCAACAACAAAAAGTTTTATTGTTTATGAATTTAATAAAAAAATTTTATTAATGTTTTATTTTATTTTTTTTATTTGATCAATTAAATAATTAATTAATTAAATATAATTTTTAATTATTTTGATGGTAAATTAGTTATTTTGTGTGTGAAAATATTGGTTTCACAATCTATTTATGTTACTTGGATCAAGTAATCTCTCTTCTCACTCAGCTTCTCTTCTTCTTCTTCTTCTTCTTCTTCTTGATAAATTCTTCTAAGACTTCTTATTTATGTTGAGAAGAAAGAAAAAGCTAATATTGCTAATACAAATAATAATGAACGCAAGTATTTGAATAATTCTGATATTTATTTTTAAAATTTTAAATTTTTTGCGCCAATCTTACGCGCATCGACAATGGCATTGGCTGAGACTCACTCAGGTCGATTGTGATAAATGACAATAATTATAATATTATAATGTTAATTATTCGAGTTCTTTTAACTGTCGAAATGGTCAGAGAGGGCAAGGAACAAGATACAATACTTACAAATACTTTAATCTAAATTATTATTCGCTAAAAATAACAGGATTCTGAAAATATTGTCAATTAATAAGTAAAAATTCGAACCGTCTTGTAGAATGACGTCACTGGCTCGTGAAGGCTGTGTTCATCTTGGATGCTCAGTATATGAAAGATGGCTGCCGTTCACCTCAATTTTCTGCTGCACACGCCAACTGCTATTTGGTCTGCTCCCTCAAATATAAACACGGATTCCTTCCTCTGAGACGATGTAGTCCCTCTAGATAATTGTGTGATGTGTTTTCTTCTCCTCGGCGATGTTGTTTGGTGTTAGGTTAATAGTGTTGTGTTCCGTGTTCAAAAAATTCTGTTGAGTTCGTTGTCCAGTGAATATTGGTTTTGTATAAATTTGCAATATGGCGGTTGATTTCTTGTGCCTCGTACTGGATCTTATTATTCCTGTTGTTCTGGTTCAGTTTTGGTGTTAGTTAAGTTTTCTGGTTGTTATTTTCCATTAGGTAACCTCTGTAATATTTTTCGAGGTTGTACTTCAATGTTTTGTCACCATTTATATTTTTCAGATCTTCCGTCCGTAAATTTTGATCTGCACACATTCACGAGTAACAATAGACTGATGACTTAAAGTCGTCGTTTTAGGTGGTAATTTATAAAATATCTTATTCCTCTTACCATTGTCTGTTCACATCTACATGTCTTGGATTTGATTTCAACTCATAAAAATACATGACAAGTTTTCCTATTTATTGCTGTAACTTAATTATTTATTAATTTTATGAAAATTTAACTATCTAGCAATATTATTGTGCTAATTTTACATAATTCAATATATAACTGGGTCTGTTTTAAGTTCAGATAAGCCTAAAATTTACAATTTTTGATATTTCTTATAGGTCTTGTATTTTTTACAATTTTAGTAATTAAATGGTTTATAAATGATTTTATGTTAATATTTCCTTTAAATAATTTTACTCACTTCATGATTATTGGTTGTTGTTAATAATTTGTTGTTATAATACTCCAATATTGATTAATTTACATTTTATCTGAATAGTGTACCTTTCTAGGCCTAGTATTACATATTTCCAAATAAAGTTAATTTTATTCTTTTGTCATTACGTTTGCTAATATTTGTTTCTGTGCTGATTACATTTTCATATTTTTGTTTTACATGGACTAGTTTCTATTAATTATATACAGTTCTATTGAATTTATTCATTTGGGTTTGATTCTATGATAGTAGTTGATTTTGGTATAAAATTCTGTTTTATTTTTCTATGGGGTTTGTTAATTATTTTGCGCTATTATTCTTTATATGGTTTACAGTTTAATAATACAATATTCATATTATCTACTTGCCTTCTCTGCCTTAACAAACTTTGAAATTATTGAACATTATTTAAATACAACTTAACATCTTATATCTACTAATTTTTATATATCCCTTAATTATAATAAAAATATCTTATGCCTATTATCCTTAACTGTCTTATTTAATTATAACAAAATACCTTATCTATTATCTTTATCTATCTAATATATAATTTGATTAAAAAAATAAATAAAAACATCTTATTACTAGTCATACTCTCAGATATGAACTGTCCTTTGGTATTTATGTCCTTCTTATAACTTATTTAACTGTAATTAAAACATCTTATTAGTAATAATATTTCTCATATATAATTTTAATCACTCTTATTACTAATAATATTGTCAGTCATTAGACTGTCTTTGATTCTTATGTTTTTTCTAGTATCATTCTACACTCATGGTAGTCCTTTTAAATCATTTTTTTAACTCCTTCATTGAATATTTTTTATAGATTTTTAACTAGGTTGTTCACTACACTCAATGTAGTTTCTAACTTTTATTATATCACTTCACTTTATATTTTCTACACTATGGTAGTCTTTTTAGTGGTTTCTACTATATGGTAGTCTTTTGGTTTGTTTTTACATTAGACTTATAATTAGTTTACAATTTAGTTTTAATTGTATTGTATCCTGTAACTTGAGTTACTGGGTCTAACATATATGGGTTTTAATTTAGTTTCAATTGGGTATGTATTCCTTTATTAACATTTTGGGAATAGCCCTTCTTGTTTCTATGTTCTTTTTAGGAACCTTGACATATTTTGTCTCTTCTTTCTTATTATATAAGTAAATTCCTTCTCTTGTGTTTTCAAGTCTTTGTGGCATTAATTCAATGCATCTTATTTGAATATTCGGTTTCATTTAATGTTTATTTACAGCTCTTTGTTAACTTGTTATTGGTTTTGTATCTTGGGGTTTTCTGCTTCTTAATTTAATAATTTTCCCCTTATTAATTTTTTATTTACTTTTTCCTTTTGTCTTCTCATTTACTGCTCCTCAACCTACTGGGTATATGTGTTGTACTGGGGTTTTATATAGTTGGTTTCTTTTATATGGACCAAGAGTTTTCTTTGTTATTCAGTTTATTTTTATTAACTTTTATCGACTATAATGATCAGCTTCTTTAATTTATTTTTTAACAATTTATTTTTTCTCACTCACTATTGATAGTTTCTTCTTTTTTAATGTTGTAATAAGTTAAATTTTAAGGTGATAATTCTGTTATGCTACATATGCTCTCCTGTAAAAGTGATTAGTTCAGATCAGATCTTAGTATGGATGAAATAATTACTACTAATTCTTTTTAATTACCATTTGTTTATTCGTGATTTCACTTTATATACCTTCTTTTTCCACCATTGCTTTCTCTCAGATGATATGTATCTCCTTCATTAGCTTCTTTTTTTTTCATTAATAAGTAATCTTTAATCTTGTGTATAACATTATCATTTTATATCTTTTCTTATTTGGTGCTTCCTCACCTGTATGTTTACTCCCTAACATTCCCTAACATGTGAGCTGGAACAGTTCAGAGTGGCACATTTCGGCTTCATTCTCTGCTGACCAATACTTCGCTTAACTGAGCTCAGAGGAATTATCATCTCTGCTCAAAATATAAGACTGGACTACATCCAGTCATAAAAATTAATAATCATTCAAAGTAGTCTCTTTCGACTTATAATAAACATCCTTGGATTCTTCACTTCATAATAGTTTATATCAATTAATACTTTTATACACTTGACTCTTCTTCTCTATCAAAGCTCATTCCATATTATGTGGTTTAGGTATGTGGTATAATATACATTTCATCGTTTCATCATTCATCTTTTCATCTTGTTTACATAGTAATTAGTATTTATATAGATTTTTTTTTAATTGGTATTCAATGAGTCGTTCTATTGCTCATGGCATAACATTAATTCCTTCTTTATCAATTATCACTATAATAGTGGTTATTACAACAATATTATCATTATGGTACCAGGGTTTTTGGTTTCTGGTCTTAATATTTGGTTTTTATTTAGTCGGTTCCTCTTCGTTGTTTCATTTTTATCAAATTATTTTCCTTATGAGTTTGGTTAAATTATTTTGTTTAAATTATATAGTATTCTGGTTTCTTTTTTCTTTCTTCACTTAAAAGTTCTGTATCATTTTTGTCTGAAATTGTCTCATTTACATAGTTTATAATAGTTGTTATTGTTATCGTAGTCACTATTACAATACAAACTATAGTATAGTTTTTATAGCTGTGATAGTTTATTAAGGTTCCCCCTTTTTTTTCTTTTTCTTCAATACTGGTTCTTATGAAGATTTGCTATTCTTCCTTCTTATGACACTTTTAACATTCATTAATATATTTTCCTGGTAATGTTAACTTATTCTATTGTTTAATATAGGTTGTTCTCATTATTTACTGGAACATGTTCTTTTTTGCTTTGTCTCTGGAGAGTTTGAAAAAGTTTACACATTTGTACTCCATTTACTCTCAAATTCTTTTATGTAAGAGTTCACTCGAATTATGAGTGTAATTTGTTCTTACGTTCTTAGAATTTTGCCGTTTTTTTCTTACAAAAATTCTTTTTATATTTAATAGTTATATCTCATCATTCGTGTAAGTTGTACTTACTATTTTTTGACTTTAGTTATATTTTTTCAATATTCCTTTTATACATATAATAATTATTTCGAATAATTCTTGTAAGTTGTCCTTACTTATCTCTCTTTTTTTTTTTTTTTTTTTTTAGAATTTTGACATTTTATTCTTACAAAATTCGTTTTATTATAATCGTTCTTTCAAATAATTCGTGTAAGTTGGTCTTGCTGTTTTTAGAATTTTGACATTTCCTTCAAAATTCGTTTTTTTTTTCATAATAGTTAATCCTAATCATTCATGTAAGTTGGTCTTACTAATTTTTTGAATTTAGATAATTCTTCAAAATTCCTTTTTTTCATAATAGTTAATCCTAATCATTCATATAAGTTGGTCTTACTAATTTTTTGAATTTAGATAATTATCCTTCCTCCAGATATTTTTTTATTGATAACTGATTATAGGTTCCTTTTATTTTATTTGAATTAATATCTTTTAATACATAAGTATTGTTGTTATTATTTTTAATAATCAGATATGGGCCGGTATACAGCAGTAATAACTTTTTGGTAATGCCTTCCAAAGTACTGGGTAGTTCCCTGTTTTTCAATAGTACCTTTTCTCCGACTTCGTAGTTTATTACTTTCTTAATCGCCTTTTGATACTTGTTCTGGCGCCTTTCCTGGTCTTCTGCCAATTTATTGTAGAACCTCAGTTGATTAAATTTGTATTCTTGACTCATGGGAAATTCTATGATGTCTTGTATTTCTCTAGGAGGTTGTTTTTCATACATTGCCGTATATGGTGTGGTCCCTATAGCGGGGTGATATGCTAAATTAAGGAATTCCTCGGTGGCTGATAAGTATTCTTGCCACTTTCTTTGTTGATTATGACAGTAAGTCCGTAATATTCTTCCGACTTCTCGCAGCACCCTCTCCGCAGGATTACTACTGGGGTGGTAAACAGATGTCTTGTACGTCTTGATGCCCAATGTGATTAAAGTGTTTCTCCACCTCCTTCCCTTAAATTGCGTTCCATGGTCTGTGATTATGGATGCTGGTTTTCCTATCTCTGGAATGTAATAATTTGTTATCACTCCTAAAATCTTCAAAGTGGTGGCTCTGTTCACCGGGTATAGTTTTATAATTTGGTGAAGTGATCCATCATTATAATAATGTATTTGTAACGATGGCGTCCGCCACTGCGGGGAAATGGACCACAGACGTCCAGAAAGACCTTTTCCAGTTTTGCTTGTGATGTAATTGGTATCATCATACCCTCTTTTCTTTCATTGTTGGTTTTTACCAATTGACATATAAGACAGGTCTTGAGGTAGTTTCTCGTCTTTCGATTTATATTTTTTATATGGCAATTCTCTTCTATCGCCTTGATCACTTTCATGGCCCCCATGTGACCGTATCGGAGATGATAATCCAGGATGATATCCTTCTCGACTGTAGCAGGGATTACCATCTTCCATATCTCTTCATCAAGGGATGTTTTGATGAATAATACATCATTATGTATGCAATAAAACTTGGTTATGGTATCATCTTGGTTGGAGAGACGAAGTTTAATATTGTTTAGCTTCGGGTCGGACTGCTGGTGTTTGCTGATGTCCCGTACTATTTTTTCTAAATCGGATCTGTCCTTAATAATATTATAGATCTTCAGGATGCTCTCCTTCTCGCCT
The DNA here is from genome assembly GCA_034769895.1 of Magicicada septendecula. Taxonomy (NCBI): domain Eukaryota; kingdom Metazoa; phylum Arthropoda; class Insecta; order Hemiptera; family Cicadidae; genus Magicicada; species Magicicada septendecula. The sequence continues at coordinate 204,051,158 of CM068371.1, forward strand.
TCGAACGTCTGTTCTTCCAAATTTACCCGTGACAATACGTCTGCTACTACATTCTTACTTCCAGGAACATACTCCCACTGAAGATCATATTCCTGCAGGGCAAGTACCCACCTGGTCAATCTACCGTGGCTTAACTTGCATCTTCTTAGAAATGATATAGATTTGTGATCTGTGCGAACTGTCACCGGATATCCTAGAATATACGTTCGAAACTTCCCACAGGCAAAGACTACACTTAGCAGTTCCTTTTCCGTCACGTTATAGTTCTTTTCGCATTGGTTAAGGGTTCTGCTAGCGAAGCTCACTACTAGGTGGTTTCCACTTTCGTCTTCTTGGTACAACGTTGATCCCAAGCTAATATTACTAGCGTCACAGTTTAGGAAGAAAGGTCGGTTAAAATCTGGATGGTTAAGCATTACTGCTTCTAAGAACTTCTCTTTAATTGATTTGAATGTTTCGTCTTGTTCTTGACCCCATCGCCATTTATTCTTGGACGATAACTGAAACTGATATCTGGCCGTCAGCTCTGAATAATTATTTTGGAACTTCCTGTAGTAGTTACACAGGCCCAATAATGACTGTAGTTGCCTTCTGTTTTTCGGTATAGGGAATCACTGTATGGCGTCTACCTTTTCTGTCGACGGTGTTATTCCTTGACTGTTCAACTGGGAACCAAAAATTGGACCTCTTTAGCTATACGTTTTGACTTGTCTAGCTTGAGAGTAACGTTATTCTCAGCCAGCTTCTTCAATACATGCTCCACACGGTAACAATGTTCCTCCCAATTGGTTGATGTGATTAATAGATCATCAACATAAACAGTCGTGAATTGGAGCCCTTCTGGTCCGAGTATTTGGTTCATACAGGCGACAAAAACAGTTACTGAGTTCACTAACCCGAAGGGCAATCTCTTAAACTGATAGTTGCGTCCTTCGAAAACGAACGCCATGTAGGCCCTATTGACGGCTTTCTGGGTGCAACTCCACCTGCCAATACCCACACACTCTATCCCACGTAGTAATAAACTTGGTTCCATGGAATCTCTTCAATATTTCATCAATTTCGCCAGGCGAGGTACGATCATTAATAATCATTTTATTGATCTCACGTGCGTCAAGGCAAAGTCTTACCTTACCATTCTTCTTTTGTATAGCCACAATCGGACTAGTGTATGGCGACTGACTGCTTTCGATAATATCCTTACTAATCATATTCTGGATCTCTGCGCGTACGGCTTCCTTCAAAGATTGTGCTATGGGGTATGATTTTCGATTGAACTCCACCGGTTCTCTGAATCGTATTGAACATTGATAGTTTCTGATCTTTCCAGGTTCGTCTGAAAATACAGTTCGATATTTTTCGTATATGCTAACTAACTGATTCAACTGGTTCTCATTTAATCGCTCGGTGGTATTGTGGCACTGGAAGTCACGTATCTCCTGAATCTTTTGTGGCCATAGGTCATCTTCAGTATCCTGACTTACTGGCTTGTTGTCTGGCGAGTAGTTCGATAAGTAATTCACTTTACTTTTGTGGTTGAGAAGTTGTCTAGAGTCTACTATCTTGTTGTTGATTAAATTGGCTACCCAGGTCGAACCTTCCGAAAAGAGTGATACCTTCTCTCGGCAAAAGTCAATAACTGCTGAGTTCCTTCGTAATATGTCACACCCTATCATGATGTTGAAGGGTAATCCGGCTGCAACAAGAAATATCATATCCAAACTTACGCCCTGACTGTTTACACTTAGGGATACCTGTTTCCGTATCGTTTTGTTCTGTCGGCCGGTAGCTCCTACAAGCACGATATTATTAATAGGTAGTACTGGTAAGTTTTTGTGGCATTCCTGCTGTATCCGGTCCAATTCACTATGGTTAATTATAGAGACATTTGCTCCAGTGTCTATCATGATGGGAACAGAAATACTCTCGATTTCTGCGATTATATAAATGATCTCGTTGTCATTGTTATTAATGTTTACCTCGTTCTCTTCCAGTAAGTCCTTTCGGATATCTTTTAAATAATTGTTATATATTATAGTAAAATTTTTCTTTTCCTCACGCGATTTTATCTCTTGTCCATACCCAGCAGATTGGTGCAGTAAAGGGTTATATTTGTTTATTACTGCCTCCGTTCGTTTAAATGCTCCGTATCATTCCGGATTTGGCTGTTAGTGGCGTCAACCTGGAGTCCTGAAACTGCTTCGTTTGGTTCAGCACGATCATCTTGTTGGGCCTCCGTTACAGGCAGTCTTCTTTGGTTGTCCAGGCTTGAACTGCGTCTGGGTTCATATCCCCTGTAACCATTACCTCCCTTATTACCTTGAAATGTTTCATATTCGTAATATCGGCTCCTTCGTTGAGGCTGGTATCTCCGCTGTCCACTGACATCCGCTCTGATGTAATTTATATGGGGTCGATATGTTCTGTAATTATTATTATTACCTCCATTCGGGTAATTTCTATTATGGTTACCATAATAGTTGTTATTAGGTGGGTTGGGGTTTCTCTGACCATTAGGAACATAATTACTGTTCTTATAATAACCGTTGTTATTAGGCTGACGGTTATTATTATTATTACTATCGTTACCCTCACTATTATTATTTCTGGGAACATTATTATTATTATTATTATTATTATTATTATTATATCTAGGAGCATTATTATTATTACTATGGTTGTTATTATATCCGGCATTATTCCAGTTTGCGGAGCTATAATTATTGTTGTTGTTTCCGTTCTGCCGATTATTATTATTCGTATTATTCGTGTTATTTCTTGGCTCAGGTCTTTCGTATCTTCTTCGACATCAGTATGATGTAGAAAGAAGTTATACTATACATCAATGTAATACAATAAATACTAAGAAAGAATGGAGTAGCAGGTAAAGAAGTAAGGACGATTAAAATGTATGGAAACAATGTCTATAAATAATGCATAAAGGGTGGGTGTCTGATGTTAGAGATAGAAAAGTTTCTTGTAGAAAAGTACGAACAATAAACATGTGTTCTATCATCAGGGTTATTCATAAAGTGATACATTAAATTATGAAGAATAAAATTAAAAGTTAACGCCCAGTACAGACACTGACTGAATGATTTTGGAAAAGCTTCAAAACCTTAAGTGATGACCATATTTTTTTCATCGGTTCATTTCGTGGTCGGAATGTTTAACAACAGCTGTTTTTTGTTAACAACCAATCTATATTAATACTGTCATAAACACTAAAATTGTTAACGCATTCTATGATGTGGCATGCTCAGAGGTAAAACTGAGCCTGAGGGTTTACCACATAATGGTTAATATCACAAATGGATTTACCACATTATAAGACTCATAATGCCACATCGTAAATTGCCGAAACGTTTGGTTTTAATAATAATATGAATAAAACGACGAATTACAAACATTTTTTCATAAGTAAAACATCCTGGAAGGTCATCATTCAAACAGGGTATTATAAAATACGGTCTGAAAATATGGACATTAGTGAAAATCTGTAATTAAAAAAGTGGACACGTTTATAGTATTTTGTTAAACTTGTTATTTTGATTATTAACAAAACTGAAGGCTAAACTCTGATGGTGATTGAATTCAATAATAGATTATTACTACTTTATTATTAGTACTGTATTTAATACAGTACATACATTTGATCACCCTATTCAATCGTCCGCATTGAAATAATTAACCAAATAAACGCAGTTATTTTTAATGTACGTAGCTCAGATAGTTTGTACGTTTTAAAATACTAATCTTTTAAAATGTATATTAAATATACGATTACAACGTGAACTATAATTGCATAGTTCATTTCACTGTAGTCGGTAAGTCGGACCAAAGTGAACATTGAGGTCATAATATGGAGATCAATTCCACATGGATTCAATAAAATCAGTCGAAAGGAAACAGCCTGTAAATTAATTGTTTATCTGGCAGCAAACTTAAACTTACTACATACCAATGAAGGTTCGTGCACACAGATATGCGAATTCCAATTCTTTTGTTTTGTTAAATTTTGTTTTAACAACACAGTATGCCTAATCTAAAACTACATAGTACACGCACGAGTATGGCCATAACCTACATGTTTTTCGTTCTACACTGTAATGCAGTTCAATGTTTATAGCCTGTTTTACAGCGAACAGTCGCTCGGTCTCATTAACGGAGGGGTTTAATGGCCGGTTGATGAGGTCTCGTCCTTGTCCCTGACGATAATAATCGGTACGCTTCAATTTATGTTTTAGTGTTATTGTTGCTATTTTTCTTTTGTATTACACTCGTACAACTAACGTCATCATCATTTTTTTTGTAATAGTATGTAAACACGCCACGAACCGTGACGAGGGCCCATCGTGTGTAAACACTGAAAACAACGTGGAGTTCAGTAACTGAATAACGAGATCGAGCGATGTGAAGTGGAAATCAAGCGTAGTACTGATACAGCAAGAAACTTAACAGTTAAAAGTTATGTATGAAAAGATTCGTTGACATTATAAAATACAAGTAAAATCTATTGCATACCGCGACGTTGAAGCGTTCCAGATCGGCGCAGATTAGACACGTATAGATTGTGACGATTTTATTAATTAAAAATATAGTAATTAATAAGTAGGTAATGTAAAGGCTGAGAAATTTTAAATTTTAATAAAATCGCACAATTAAACTAAATTTTATCGCTATCATAAAATTATAATAATATTTAATAAAGAGTTTTAATAATAAAATAAAAAGGAATACGAGTGTACAGATAGGGAGAACCTGGTTAATTAACCCTGCATAGACATGCGCTAACCAGAATTAACTTGAATACCGTCCCCTAAACAAACTAATAATACTTGTAAATTTGACATTATTTAAATAATTAAACAAGACCACAGTAGTGTACTTTAATAACGTTTGTAATTAAGAATATCTCTGAATAATTAAAAAGTCAAACTTTAACCATTTAAATAAAGGAGAAATGTGGAACTATTTCGCTGCGACGCGTAACCTCCGCGCGATTTACTGACCCTTCCTACATAGTTACAGAGCAGAGATGATGCGTCGTTCAACCAGTAAGCAGCTCAAAGCCGAGCGCTGTATAAAATATGTACTTTTTGTTAAATGTGGTTATTAGTTTCAAATAACCGTGTGAAGAGTTATACAACGAGAATGTAGTGTGTAACAGAAAAAAGTAATGTAGAAAATTAAGTGCGTAAGGTGACATCTCCCAGTAAGAAATATAGTTAAAGTTATTTTAGTGTTGTATATGTAAATTCCGATACAACCGTACTATTACCAATTGTGATGTGCATAACTGTAAAATGTGAAGACGAAGACCTCAACTGTATTTACAATACCACCGAGAAACAGGACGACTTCATGACACCGTAACATCCGAATCAACATTAGTTGAGTCCGAGGACCTTCACCAGAAAGACTACCACGATGACAACCCACTACAGAGAGAGGAACGAAGAATCACGCGTGGAGGGCTAGGACTAAAACCCTTAACCAAGAGGTGACGCGGAGGCTTGTCTTCCGTGGATATGTATCTTTTGAAATAGAAGTAATTGTAAACTAAAAGACTTTAAAATGACAATCTCTAAAGTTTAAGAATAAATGTTGTAACAAGTAATTTCAGTAACCATAAGTTGTAAAGTAACACGTGTGATGTAGCGTTGGAACATTGCACTACTAAATGAAACCATTCCTCAAATGGTATAAAGAGTAATAAAGTAATTCATTAATGGAGTAGAGTAAACTTTAAATTCCTAAGTAATACATATAAACTCGGATCCGAGGTAAAATGCGCTAACTGCATTATAAATCTTAATGTAGAAAACCCATTACAATTTTCACTGTAAGTTAAAAGTTGATATGTTATGTATAATCAAATAGACATAAATAAAGAGATGTCATCTTTAGTACAATACTAAATTGAGTGCATAAATCAGCAGACTACCCCCCCCCCCCCAGTTCCTTGTATATTAATTGTTTTAGTGATTTGATTAATTTTCAGCTTGTTACAACGAAGGCAGCCTGTTTAATTGGCAGAACCAATTAATACGGGTTCCCTATGTTATAACGCAAGTAAGGTGTTATAAATTGCGCCACTCTGCTGCTTTTTGTAAAAAACAAGTAAATAATTTTATTATTAACATGCGCCACTTTGTTTTGTTTAATAAGTAATTGTGTAATATTGTGACACCCTGTTGATCTATTCACTCATTTACTCTAAAATGTGTCTAAAATTTTAAATAAAATAAAATGATAATTATTATTATAATAGTATAGTAAATAAGTAATTTTAATTATGATTTAGATATAGGAATGTACATAATGTTAACTTAACAGGCCACAAGAATACGAAACAACATCAGGTACGTGCTTGTCAAAAATTTCATTCATCAACATGTCGGTTTGTAAACAAAATCTGACCGGTTAAATTCTTGTCCACGCCTGTGTAAAACTGTCATAGTTACCTCCCGCAAAGTTGAGTTAGACAATACGCAACCCTCTTCGATTGTTCTATTGTTATAAGAAGCGTGTATTATCCTGTGTTTAGTAACCGAGAATTCCCCCTTCGTTGAACGTATATTGACGCCTGTGTGAGATTTCTCTCTCTCACTACCAATGTAAAATGATTAAAGTTCACATTTTAATCGTTTATGTGTAAAAAAAAAAAAAAAAAGAGTAGTATAGAATTTAATACTAATAGTAGAATAAGTTTTAGTGTGCGAAAACTACTATCTCTATTGTTAAATAAAGTGTTCTACCCCTTACCCCGTAACAAAGTAAAATGTTAACCTTTAAACTAAGTAAAATTAAATCGAAGTATATAAACGTGTCCTAAATTAAAAAAAATATAAATTATAAAATTTTTTTAGTAAATGATAAGTTTTTTAAATAAAAGTTTAATAATATCTTAAACTATACTAACGTGTTATAAAAGTGTATTAGTAAAATAAGTAAAAGGAAGTAATAATAAAAGTATATGTGTATAATACAACACCCCTGTGTAAAGTGTTTGTCCCCTCCTGCATAGTTTGTAACCGCTGTTCGTTTTAAAAGTAAATAAAGATTCCCCTTCGTGAAGTTCCGCTTATCTCCGTAGAATAAGAAATTAGGATTAGAAATAATCTAAAGTGGAGTATGGGATCCGCTTTAGGTTATATTAGAGGTAATTAAGAATTATATATGTAACGTAACACAGTCACAATGGCGCCGCACTGAAAAATTCTTTACAAGGGTTAAAGAAAGTTCTTTACAAGGGTTAAAGAAAGTGCAGAAAACTAAATACTAGAGTTAGAGTATGCAAAATGTAATCAGTCGGGCCTCGATGTTGTGAGGTTACGAAAATTAGTAGTAGAAATAAAATTAAGTTAGCTTTTAAGAAACGAGATAAAGGGAAGTTCACGGAAGAAAAGAAAATGAGTACCAAGAAATTTCACACGGTAATCCCAAGCATACTCCCGGTACATTGCTGACCAAATAAGCCGGAGTCTGTTTTTAAGCAGCGGAGTATGTGACGATTTCATTAATTAAAAATATAGTAATTAATAAGTAGGTAATGTAAAGGCTGAGAAATTTTAAATTTAAATAAAATTGCACAATTAAACTAAATTTTACCGCTATCATAAAATTATAATAATATTTAATAAAGAGTTTTAATAATATAATAAAAAGGAATACGAGTGTACAGATAGGGAGAACCTGGTTAATTAACCCTGCATAGACATGCGCTAACCAGAATTAACTTGAATACCGTCCCCTAAACAAACTAATAATACTTGTAAATTTGACATTATTTAAATAATTAAACAAGACCACGGTAGTGTACTTTAATAACGTTTGTAATTAAGAATATCTCTGAATAATTAAAAAGTCAAACTTTAACCATTTAAATAAAGGAGAAATGTGGAACTATTTCGCTGCGACGCGTAACCTCCGCGCGATTTACTGACCCTTCCTACATAGTTACAGAGCAGAGATGATGCGTCGTTCAACCAGTAAGCAGCTCAAAGCCGAGCGCTGTACAAAATATGTACTTTTTGTTAAATGTGGTTATTAGTTTCAAATAACCGTGTGAAGAGTTATACAACGAGAATGTAGTGTGTAACAGAAAAAAGTAATGTAGAAAATTAAGTGCGTAAGGTGACATCTCCCAGTAAGAAATATAGTTAAAGTTATTTTAGTGTTGTATATGTAAATTCCGATACAACCGTACTATTACCAATTGTGATGTGCATAACTGTAAAATGTGAAGACGAAGACCTCAACTGTATTTACAATACCACCGAGAAACAGGACGACTTCATGACACCGTAACATCCGAATCAACATTAGTTGAGTCCGAGGACCTTCACCAGAAAGACTACCACGATGACAACCCACTACAGAGAGAGGACCGAAGAATCACGCGTGGAGGACTAGGACTAAAACCCTTAACCAAGAGGTGACGCGGAGGCTTGTCTTCCGTGGATATGTATCTTTTGAAATAGAAGTAATTGTAAACTAAAAGACTTTAAAATGACAATCTCTAAAGTTTAAGAATAAATGTTGTAACAAGTAATTTCAGTAACCATAAGTTGTAAAGTAACACGTGTGATGTAGCGTTGGAACATTGCACTACTAAATGAAACCATTCCTCAAATGGTATAAAGAGTAATAAAGTAATTCATTAATGGAGTAGAGTAAACTTTAAATTCCTAAGTAATACATATAAACTCGGATCCGAGGTAAAATGCGCTAACTGCATTATAAATCTTAATGTAGAAAACCCATTACAATTTTCACTGTAAGTTAAAAGTTGATATGTTATGTATAATCAAATAGACATAAATAAAGAGATGTCATCTTTAGTACAATACTAAATTGAGTGCATAAATCAGCAGACTTCCCCCCCCCCCCAGTTCCTTGTATATTAATTGTTTTAGTGATTTGATTAATTTTCAGCTTGTTACAACGAAGGCAGCCTGTTTAATTGGCAGAACCAATTAATACGGGTTCCCTATGTTATAACGCAAGTAAGATGTTATAAGATGTAACAACAAATGATTAAATATCCGGCTTTTTGTATACGGTATCTGTTTTTTTAGTAGTATCGAGTTTGTCACAGTAGTAAAACAAGGTAGAATTAGGTGGGCAGATCACGTACAAAGAATGACAGAGGAAAGGGGCGTGAAAAAAGTATTCATTAGAGGACCAGGGGGAAGAAAAGCAAGAGGGGGCCAAGAAGAAGATGGGTAAACGATGTAGATGAAGACTTGAGAAAACTGGGGGATCAGAAGGTGGCGAAGAGTCGTACAGGATACAAAGGAATGGAGGCACGTCATTCTGGAAGTCAGGGCTCTTCATGGGCTGTAGCAGCGTGGAATAGTAGTAGTAGTAGTAGTAGTAGTAGTAGTAGTAGTAATCGAGTTTGTGAAAAACGTTTTTGCTAAACTAATATACTGCTTACTTTTGACAACGAGTTTCATTCGGTTACATCACTATTATTAAGTCACTCAAAACCCCATTACTAACGACGTCCTAAGGGCCTATAGCTAATTCCTACTAAATATGTCCAAACTAATCTGTATAAGACAGTGCTGGTGTTGGAATTGGGTCAACAATTATTTAAAAACGGATTAATAATTGAAAGGTGACTAAAGAAATTGAAGAGTCCAGTCGTAAACATTTTTACGCAAAAACATTTTTCATAATATCCTGTATTCTGTACAAGGTCATCATGCAAACAGGTCCATTTGAGGTTAAGTTAAACATGCTTGCCACTTCAAATTTATACGGTATACCTGGAGTACTTTGATCACTCAGTGAGGAAACGAAATAACATGCCACGCTGTAACAAGAGAAGTTGAAAACAGAGATCAAGGTCGTGGCAAATGGAAGTAAATTGCCATCTGGAATGGTTTTCCTGAGTCCTCACAGACAGAGAGACAGAAGATACACGGGGCGTCTCGCGCCCTGGTTTGTTTGTCCACGAGCCCGATGAACGCCAGGTTCAAACAGTGCAGCGCGGTCGTTTGCTCGGCACAAGGTGTTAGGGTGCGGTCCACGAATACATGATGATACACGTATTACGTGGTGCCACTCTGAGTAATTTTGCTGCAGCCAGTCGCCAGGCCTGAGGCGCATCTCCGTGGCCCCCTCAAGGCATCACCCGCAATAGCATAGAGACGCGCTGGAGTGGGTGGTCGATAGGTTCGACTGCTAGTCGTCCGTAACGACAGATTGCCACTTCAGGGCTGATGGACCCTCACAAATCGTCAAGTTCAGGTAGCCTGCATATTGCCACCATGATTTGAAGGGTCACCACCATGATAACTAATGACGTGCGGCAATTTATGGACTAAATTACGGAAACTACTTATGGCACAAAAATTTCATCGACATTTGGTTTATTACACCCAGTTTCATTTCTTTAGAGAAATATTTGTCATCACGGGTGACATTGAAAAGAAACTAAATCATTAGCACCTAACATGAAACTTACGTAAAACTAAATAACATAAATGCAAGCCTTATTTTAAACTAACACACATAGGAAATTTAAACAGTAGGACATGTAATTACGATTGTAGTTGAAGTTAAATCTGAGCTTCTGCCGTGACCATGTTGTTAATTGTTTAAATTCGTTAAAGTTTTACAATTTTGTATTTGATAGTCCTCTGGTAGCCATTATATATTTAGTAAAATTTCTACACAATATATATACATATATATATATATATATTATATAAGAACTATACATACAGAGTGTTGCAGGTAGTTCCTGCCATACTTCATAGTATTCCTCTCATCAAAATAATGGGAAAAGTTTACATAAACATATGACTGGAAACACTATTTTCTAAGACCAATCAAAGATTTTTTCTTTTATCAACCTTAAAGGTAAAATAATGAAATACTAGATCTACGTGGATGAAATTAAGGTCACGAAATCGATGATTGCAAATTGAATTTCAATGAAGAAAGTTGTGTTAGTGGTTATAATCACAAACAGAATTATTACTGTTGCACACCACTATAGAAAAATTATTCCGATTAGCGCTTTCAAGCTTCTCAGCTCATCGTCAGATCGGCATTCCCAGCTCATCGTCAGAATGCCTAATTTTTACTTCCATGTTCCATAAGGAAATGGAAGTATGGTCATGGCGAAAAAAATCGTGTTCGAGATAACGGCTGATTCTGATTGTACTACCCTCAAAACATGAAGAAAAGTTATTTTTCGAAAAGCGTCTCTGTGTGTATGTGTGCGCGCGTGTGTGTTTGTGTGTGTGGAATTTGTTCTATGGTAAACGATAACAGGCGCAAATTCAAAAAGAATCAAATAATTTTTTGTATACAGCTCTGAATTGTAGAGTACTCAAGGTCTATTATTTTTGGTGAAGATCGGTTAAGGGAAAGGGGTAGTTTACCTGCAACGTTTATGTTTTAACAACGGTAATTTTTTCTATGATGAACGATAACTGCCACCTATTCAAACAGAATCAAATAATATTCTGTATACATCCCTGAATTGTAGAGGACTCAAGCTCTCTTGATTTTGTGAAGATCGGTTAAGAGAAAGGGGTACAGTAGTTTACCAACAACGTTTTATGTTTTAACAAATGGAAGTCATGTATGGTTCTCCATACCGATATTTCTATAGTGGTGTGTAACAGTAATAATTGTGTTTGATATTGAATTTCGGTGAAAAAATTTAAAATGTGGTGGGCTTTTCATAAAAATTATGAAAATTTGTGAAAAATTGTCTGAAAGTTGTGTTTTTCGTGTTTTTAGAAAAGCCATTATTAAAGTGGTTCAAAATGAGTCGGTAATTTATAAATCAGAGAATTTAATTCTGAACAATTCTGTATAAAGAACATTGTAGAAAAATGGTTACAAGGATAAGTACTTTGTAGTCTACTTTTTTTTAATAATACCGATAATCGTGTTGGTTTTCAAACGCATCTTAACCGTGATCTCAAAATTTCCAAATTCAACGTGAAATAACTGAAATTAACCTGTTGGGAACCGTCATAGTCAACTCGCCAGAAAATATCTAATTTAACCTTAAATTCTGCCCGACTGAATGTAATTTTCAAAAGTTACACAGATTTCAGTATGTTTTATAATAATGCGTATTTCTTATTCAGTTGTCTTGAAATGCCGCGGAAAAGCTATTGTACCTAAATTACTGAACGATCCCGCAGCAAGAAAATCGCTAAACGAACGAGAAACAAACACGCCCAGCCCCTTTACGGCATTGTCAAGTACAAAACACCATCAATACGTACAATTACAGCGTTCTAATTTTTGTGGAAGATGTGATATGGTAATGTCTCACAAAGATCCGTGTGAATAACTACATTTAGGGTATATAGTCCTATACTGACAGAAAAGAAAGTGTTTCCATAGTCTGCGAAATTGTTGAAGAAAACATCTAGTGTTACAAAGACAGAAAAGAGAATACGATATCTAAATGTATGCTCAGCTTTATGGTTATTACTTGTGAATTTTAAATCTGCCTTGTTTTTAAGTTAATATAAAACTTAAAAGATAGTGAAGTCCAGCCGGCTGCCGGTTGCCTTACACTACTCTTACTCCTTTAATACAAACAATTTTTTACATTTAATCAGCATTGAGATTAAATTTGATTAAACAACTTATCGTTTACAAATACTGTATTTTTTAATATTATGTAAATATTAAAATGTATTAAAAGCATGTGAAATAAATGTGTAATGTTAACAATAACTCTGATAATAACTTATGTAAGAATAAATAAAAATTACGTTAGCACAGAAATCACTTTAAAAATTTGAAAATTATCTAGTAAATAACTCGCTCTAAATCAGTTCAGTCCGTATATTCTGTATTATTTAATCGCAAAGGTAAGTGAAATTATTTTTTACTGAAGTCTTTATTCACTGTAATACACTTTCATTGATAATGTATTACAATAAAATACACTTTGTTTTTATTGTCAAGATTCAGGTTGATTCCATATTGCTTTGTGCCAAACAAAAATTAAGAACCGTAAATATGGGCACAAGACTGTTAAGATACAGCTGGAATCTTATAAAACTTAATTAACAGAAAGATGCAGTGATTCAAGTTGAGTTTATTAGCCATAGTCCAATGGATTATTATTTAACATTGTTTTTCCTTCATTATGTATGTCAACGTGATTTCTCATTCTCGATGGATATAAGATTGTTATAAAAGCAATAACATCGTCTGCTATCATTGATCCGTTATTTTTAAACTACGTTTTATCAACTCGATTTGCCTTTTGAACCGAATGATTTGATTTCCCTGCATCTACAATATCATTCCGTACTTTGTCGCCTTCTAGATAACCGATTGAAATAAAACACTCGTATCACCCTCAGCGCCTTGTTTATTTACCGGTATCACAAATAATTTTCACAAATAAAGTGTAACGCAGAAAATAAAATTTCGGTCCACAGCTATGATATCGATTATTGACAAAACCGTAATTTATACAAACAAAAAGATAACATCAGTTATTTTCTCTATGTTAGCAGTCTTCATAACAACTTTGTCAAATTTTGTTGCTTCCCTGCTATATACACTTTTTCCTCGAACGAGGCCTTTCGGTTTCGCAACCATTGTAGAAAAAACTTGATAATGGTTGCGAAACCGAAAGGCTTCGTTCGAGGAAAAAGTGTGTATAGCAGGGAAGCAACAAAATTTGACAAAGTTGTTAAAAAGATAACACACTAATATAACATTGATCTACAAATGTGGTATCAAATTAACTAATTCTACACCTCACTAGCCGAACTCTCAATGAAGACTCTACTGTCCTCCTTCTACTACTATTTACAGGCTATATAGTGGATACTGACGTCATTCACAAACATCCGTCAGTACTAGTATAGTCTAGATTGTTCCAGGTAAACTAAAACATTATAGAATAAACTACATTAACTATAAATGTATAGTACATTGAGGCAGAACATTCTACTGATTTCTATAAATAGTGTGCATCAATATACATAGGTTATACATCAAAAACGTGAATAATGTAAATACACGGTGAGTAACATAACCTACGTATTTAACCTACCTACATATTATTCTAAGGACAAATAGTTTTAATATTATGGCAATTAGTTTTAAGATTACTAATCACAATAACACTTAATATTTTATACAATACGCATATTAATACTTTGAACGTGGGTTGAGGGTTCTCTTAGTATACAACAATTTATAGGCTCCGACTGGCTTGAAAGACGAATACCCATGAATAGGATTAATTTCGGAGTGCGCATTGAATCGACGCCCACAATCCAACGTACTGCAAATTAACCTTATAACCCCAAGAGTCAGAAGATGACTTGCGTTAGAAACGATGTACCACCGAGGCGGTGATGCCGCGTATAAGGCAAGTAGACGCGTTATTTGTGTTACTACAAATAGAGATATTTTCATTCGCGGTAGACACTTACGTTTTTACTTACGTTCGCATATTGTTTGCGGATCCCATAAATCATTTGCAAAAAAAAAGAGATCAAAAATAGACATATGAATTTAGTTCGGAGATTAGCGTAGTGGAGTGCCTTATACTGTTCTTCCATAATAATTTTTTATCCTAAAATTTTAATAAATTATAACTATAAGACAGAGCATTTTAAAATGATTACTTAGTAAATAGTCAATATTTTTCAGACATAAAATAAGTAGCTCTTTTTGTGAAAGGATTGGACGAACCAGATACACCGTGAACGTCTGTGACACACATGAATAATTATTGTGAACACATGAATAAAACAATGTCAATAATTATTTTATCTGTGAACAAAATAGTTTTTAAAAAATTAACTTCCAAGCATTTTAAACTAAAGTTATGTTAGCAGTGTACTAGTTTTTCCTAGAGCTTTACTTTAGGACATTAACAATACAATGCAGAAATATTTATGATATTGACAGATAATGGTACAAGAAAAGTTTCTAATTTAAATATAATTTGATTGTTAGTCCTCCAAATACTTTTCAGCCTTCTCATACACACACATACGCACATAGACTCACAGTATTAAACTAAAGTATGAAGTGTAAAGAAGTTATGATATATTCCTTAAATTCATACGAGACAGTAGTGATAAAAGAAATAATTAAATACTGGTATATTCGATAACAACTCTGGCGTTTCCATCTTTTTAATCTTAAAATGAAATGAATACTAAAACTGTTATTTATATTTTATTTGAACAATCAAAATGATAATAAACACAGGTTGAACATTAGCAGAATATGGAGGACTATGTTGTTAAATGTCAATGGTCACAAAATAAAGTATTCGTTTTGAATTATAACTTTTAAACATTTTTCTAATGCGAAGAAAAAGTTATGGTAACTCTGCTAGAATATTTATTGAACTTAATACGAAACTTAAATAAACAAAAACATATTACGATCAAAATCTATGCCTAAATATTTAATTATATGCTACACTTACTAGATCTTTTCTAAATCGTCCGTATTGTATTCTACAAGGAATTCTTAAACAAAGAAAATGAAACAAATTATAATTATTCAAACATAAACAAATCCCGATCACGAAAAGGTCATATTATTTGGAATATTAAAAATAAGTTGGAATAGTAATAAAAGAATTTAAAATACTGTATTTTTGGTTCCAAAAAAATATTGTATATTGTTTCTCAACCTTAATTCTCTGAGATGAACAAGGGACTCGATGACAATTTTCGAAATCCGTGCAGCAGTTTTGGAGCATAAATGTGCAAAAACATGCATAGCAGGCAAACACATAACCTTCCTCCTTGTGTTGTCGGACAATCACTGCAATTATAATGAATTATTTTGATTAAATACTGTTTCGTGGAGGTGTATTTCAAAAATCTAGAGCTATGGGCGACTTGGCACATTGGCCAAGCAAGTAAGAAAAGGGTTAGTTGCAAGGAAAGAACTTGAGTAAATTGCCACACTACGACTTCGTAGGAACGTAACAGACCTTGGACTGTTCATATGTTCTGTTTGCGTTATACTACCGTTACATGGTGTTCAAAATAGTTATCACCTAATTTAGATATTAAAATAACACTATCCTGCTAAAACTTCATTTCGGTTTAATGCCTCACGTACACTCTCACAAAGTAAGCATCAAAAGCTAATAGTACCATCGTATTCCATGCGAAAAACCTTAAAAATTAGCGTTTTAAACTATGAATTATTTGAAAAGGTCGTTGCTGTTTATGTAGTAAGTTTTACACTACGTTTAAGATTGTAAGGGTGTTTAATTAATGTATAAATATTATTCAAAATATTTAACATCTTAAACATAGACAAAGTCATACTAATATTCGGAAAAAATATTAATGGATATTAAACACACTGACGTAACTAGGATCTGTTCTTGCGAGGGGGGATAGTGGTTGGATCCACTCATTTTCCTCACTGAAAATAAGAAATTCAGGATTCTTACCATATAATTTTATAAATATTGGATTATAATTCATTTCTGTAGACACACAAAATATTATTCTTTGTGACAAAAGTCAGTAAATTTGATTGTTTTATAAATTAACCTAACCTTTCAATCTAACCTACCAAAAAATAAAACACTGTCAAAATTTAGTCTTTAATTTGTTTGATACATTGAACATTTCTTTTGCAAATATGATCACAAATGAAATTTTTACACCACCAATATTCTTTTTTACAAAATTACAGCAAACGTCCATTAATCCATCATTACTTATCAGACATACATCCTGATTTAATTTTTTTTGTTACAACTTTAGAGTAAGTAACACTTCCGCCATTTTTCTTTTTTTTTAGACACAGCATGGCTTACATGAACCGCGTTGATGAGACGAGACGATTGAGCCGCCAAAATCTGTCGAAATCGGTGAGTCGTTTTGAAAATACGAGGAAACTTTCAAACATACGTACAACTGCAGAACTCGCTCACTATTTTGAATTAAACAGTTTATCATTGGATCAATATTAGATCTTTATACGTCAATACTGTATTAGATAATCTCTCAAATATGAGAAAATGTCTATACTATTTTTTTTTTATTTTTAGTAAAATAACGATTGTAAACCAGACAGTCATACAATTCTGAACTACAAATTTGGTTCTTTTAGTAAAATTTATAACCATAATGCCTAGATGACAACTAATTTAGTCCTCGCTCTTACGTCTATGTACAGTATGTCTCCACAGATATCTATAGGCCTAATCTAATTATTCTCATAAATATGTATAGCTGATAAACAATATGTCAAGTTGATAAATGAACGTAACTTTCACGGCCGCTTTTTAGATTATCACAATTTCCCTTTCAGTTAAGCCGTGGTCTAGGTTGTTCATGTTTTATACCGATGACGGAGCACAGATCATATCACCGCGAACGAATACGAACAGTCGCACGGGAACACAGATTACAACACCCGCGTACAACTCTTCGTACAGATTACACTACAACTGTACATATTCGTTCACGGCTGTTGTGATCTGTGTTCCTGCGCCACTGAAGATGCCCGTCATCGGTATTGACAAAACGTCTGGTGATAAACATGAACAGCCTAGACCACGGCCTAACAGCCCGGAAAATTGAGATAATATGTTAAGTTTTTTTTTTTGCAAACTCATAGCTTACAAACTTTCTGAAGACGATCCAAAATTTGCAAAGGTTATTTTGAGACATTAATTTCATCAAATTATAAAGGTACCGAGTTTGTACTTTGAATAAAATTCCGAGCTCTAAATTTTTTCAGCATAAAAATCAAGAGAACATTTTTTTTAATTTGTTCTTTGTGAAAACAAAATAATCGCGAAATCCAGCCGATTAATTAATTTTTAACTCCATAAAACTTTAATTTATTGCTAAATAACAACATTCCCAGGAAACCAGGATTCAAACGGATTTCAGTTTATAAAACACTAAATAAATCACTTACGTAGGCCGTATGTGTACTCCCATCCTAACTGCCAATTCCTCACAGCTTTATTTGTAATAAAAGGAATAAATAAAATATATTCCGCCGTTTAATATCAATTAAATTCATAAACATCAAGTAGTTTTGAATAAATTGTATTCAAGGGCTTTCCGTTAGCAAGCAGTTCAACGATTGCTTGCTAGACTATTCGACAATCTTAAGTTTCTGGGTGCGTTTTTCGAGCGGCAGTTCGCTTCACACCCACCCTCAGATCTGGACGTGGACGAAGAAGTTGAAAACGAGGTAGAGAATTTCCTCTCGCTTCCTGTTGTACCCGAACTCATCTAGGAATGAGGACTCAGAACAGGTCGTTGAGTTCTGACTCAGGAAGGCGCCCGGTCCAAGTAATGTTTCCAGTACGCCTCCAAGGGCTTCCAAACAAGTAATATTGTTCCTGGCGCGTTACTCGTCCTCAGACTGATCTATTTTTCCAAGAAATGGTGAAAGCTTGCGGTAATAGTTATCTTGCGGCAGAGCATGGGTGTTGTAATAATTCAAACGTGACGCAAAATTACCGACCGTGAAAAAGATCATATTATTTTATCTTAAAAAAAGGTTGGACAAGGTCCAGTCCAACTGTCTCCTATCGGGCAGTCAAAAGTATTCGAGCGTCTTATACAACGACGAGTATGAGATCTGTAAACTTTGACGCTCTGATCTCCGATCATTTCGGCTTTCTCTCAGGCCATTCTATCACTCATCAAATAACGAGCCTCAGGGAAGACATAACGGGTGTAGGCTGTCGGAACAAGTACATTGTTTCCTGGATGTGGGAAAGCCCTTCCACAGTATCTTGTATGATGATCTTTATACAAACTACAAGAAGTGCAACTCTCAGATTGCTAGCTTCATTTAATCGCTAGCTTTCTGCAGGAGAAGATCATCTGCGTGAGCGTAGACTACTTCCGAGAGAGGCATCATCGTCGGTGTACCCGTAGAGAGCATTGGACCCCCTTTACTTCATCGTCAACGTCATTGTCTTACCAGAAAGCCGAAATCTAGACAGAAATTTTAACTAACGGTGCAGTAGCTTAAACCTCTAACCGTAATGAAATTTGTGCGATTAGACGACTACGGACCAGCTGATACACGATCGTAGACGACTGATAATTAGTCTATGTCCAGAAATGCCACGGTGCTATCCTGGAAGCACTGGTAAGTCATTTAACATTATCGGGTCACCTAACGTACCACGTGCAGATGGTTATCAGTTAATCTTAGTCCATTGTTTTCAATAATTCTCAATTCAACTGTGATCCAAAAACAAGGTTAAACGATTGATGACTGTTTTTCTACCTGTTGACGCGCCCGGTCTGGGGATATTTTACCGCTACATATAAAAAGAAAATGCAAAGTCTCACGGAGGACTATGACTAGCGGCCAAAGTCCCCATGAATTCCCTTATTGCTTGCTGAGAAGCGGACTCGTTTATCGATCCTTGGACAACACCATGAAACGACTTGCTGTTAAGCTTTACATGCAATCAGCAAGATCCCAAGGCAGTCCTCTCGTATTCGGACTTAGCAAACACCGTTTGCGTCTAAGTGGTACAAAAACAACCTGGGCACATAGGCTACTATTCTAAAATGATTTAACATAACAAGCCATTAGATTCCTGCTAAGAATTAACCGTCCTACTAGGACAGGACCACGGAGAAGCATGAAGCCGTAAGGGCTTGGTTCCTATGAATCACGGACGCGCAAAAAGTGATACGTGAAGCGTGATACGCCATCACACTGAAGTCTGCCGGTGGTATGCTGATAGGCGCGGTTTTCAAGAGCGCGCTTTAGTGATTCCCGCCAGAAAACAATCGCAACACTGATGCGTGGCACACAACAGTCAACTTCCAGTAGACTAGCGTGGAAAGCAGCAGTATTGTTCCGCAATAAATCTTAGAATCAAGGCTTATTTATTCAGATTTGGATGAAAAACTGATTGATTTAGTTATAGAATAAACACTTCAAATTTAATCGTGTCCTTAATCGTGTTTCATTTCATATTCGTGCTTTAATTGAAATTACAAATTTAATTTAATTATAGTACACTCCGTTTTAAAAGTTTTTGTACGTATTAATTTTGTTTCATCATTTTTAAAATTTTACAAGCATTAATAAAACGAAATTGTTCAATTAAAAAGGAAAAAAGAATAATATTTTTATTTTAAACCGTCTCGTACCTGATTGTTACCTACAGCTTCTGCAGTAGTGACATTGGCTCCTTGATTTTGTTCAAA
This sequence comes from Magicicada septendecula, assembly GCA_034769895.1. Lineage (NCBI taxonomy): Eukaryota > Metazoa > Arthropoda > Insecta > Hemiptera > Cicadidae > Magicicada > Magicicada septendecula. The sequence goes on from CM068371.1 coordinate 204,071,362, forward strand.
GATGGAGTCGTTATATCGCCTTTAACATGGTTTAAAATTTCATATTAAAGTTCTGCGGAGACTAAATATTCTCTAAATCTGGTGTCATTTTCCATCAGATGCCTTAAAATTAAAATTTTGAAACGCCCTTCTTCTTTCCTGTTAGTAAACATCGGCAGGGGATCATTTATTATTTACCAAAGTTAATGCTTTCTCTCTCATCCACTAACATTGGTATTCCAATATCCATTTCTCACTTATAGGCTACTAGCTGTTACACAGCCGCGGCTTCGCACGCTTTATTGTTTTCTTTTAATTGACATTTTTTAAAAGACAATTTTTTAAAATCATCTTTCGTCAAATTGTCTTTATTTTTGTGTTTTCTGGGCAGCTTTGTTTCTATTTAAAGGTTTTTAACCGTTTTTATATTTGCTCGTTTATTGTCATGGGTCGTCGGGATTGAGATTTTCTTTGAGAGATGAGAGGAATGTAATGTATGAAAGAAAACGCATATGATTTTGTAAGCTACATTTATTTTTCAAAATAATTTCAAATTACATTATGTTACATTTATATTATACTAGTGGTCGCCCCAGTGTCGAAATTCGACCGTATTCATTAAATTTTTAAGTTTTAACGTTATTGAGGTTCTTTTGTCAAAGAGTATACCTCTATAATCATTGTGTGACGATTTAAATTGTGACATTTACAGAATAAAAAAAAATTTTTTTATTAAGTCTAATTAATAGGTTGCGTTCAATTAACCATTTAGATCTCACAATATCAATAATAAAAACATGTAGGTACTAAGTGTGTGAATGGAAGAAGTAATTAATAAGGGCAAAGTATCCATAAAGAAAAGGCATATTGTAAATAATTATTATGTTCGTATTTAACCCTTTGCTTGCTATCAAGCGCCTACCTGTTGATACCGGACTCGACATGTTTTCCGAGTCTACTGTAATTAAAAATAATAGAGTAAACTAATGTTAATAATTAAAGTATCTGTAGACACAGATAGTAACTAAAACAATTAATTTAAATGATGTATTTTTATCTAGCGATAGTTTGTATAAATAAAAAGTTTATTTTAAAGAGAAAACAGGAACTATATATGCTCGCGGAATAAACTCCCCACTCTCTCTCTCTCGTCATGTACGAGGGTAGCGGACGAAAAATCGCTCTCTTGCGATGACGAATCCAGCTGTGCAGACGCACGAGCAAAATGCTCTGTTCAAAAGTTATGCAATTTGTTGTTAGTGTGGATTAATTAATTATTATTTTGTATTTTACTAACTGTTACAGAAAAATGTAACATGTAACGTTAACAAAAAGAAAATTCCAAAACCTTTGTAACAAGAAGAAAGATGTAACTACAAACGACGAGTGTTAATAAAGAAAAAACGATGACTGCAATCTTCACCGATGGACGAATCTTTCTAACATCTGACCTGTGGTCATGGACCACTCTAAATGAGAACTCTCGTATACCTTACCGATGATGCAGTTCGAGACATCTGAGAATCAACGAGTATCTGTGTAGAAGACTCTACCTATCCTGCAGACGTATTAAGCCATGAACAACAGAGACCAGACCAAGACGAGGACGACGTTTTAGGACTCCCAAGACGGAACCACCTGGAGGCGATTACGACATCCAAAAAATAGAGGTGACTCGATAGCACGTCTATCGAGGAATAATGGATAATAGTTTTTGGTAACACAATACTCTATTTAAGAGACTTTAAGAGACGATTGATTTTATAAGAATATAAAAACTTAAATTTGAGAATTTAATTGTAACTATTCAATATCATTCAATTGTAACAGTTTAGATATTAACGTAACGTAGTGTTATTAATACCATTCTTCTAATGGAATATATAATAAAGCAAAAAGGGTAAAAGTCTTGCAAGATAAAATTTTGAATTAAATATAATTAAAAGATTAGAGACCTAAATACCAATGGTTACCCGGATCCGGGGGTATAGCTAGATAAATTTGTTGTGATCCCATATTCTAAATAAAGCATTTCACTTAATTTTACTAATTTAATTAATAACGTCATGGAATCTGTTCCTTTGGAGTAAATGTTATATTTCAAATGTTTAATAAAACAAGTCTTCTTGTTACACACATATACTGAGTATATAAATCAACAGTTTCACCTTCCCCTGACTCCTTGTATGTCTTACTGTGTGTTGTTCTGATTTAAATTTCAGCTCGTCTCGAATAAGGCAGCCTGAAATAATTGGCAGAACCAATTATTTTGGGTTCCCTCCGTTATAACTCTAAAGAAGAGGTTATAAGATGCGCCACTCTGCTAATTTGTTTAAATTTTGCTACTAATAACAAAAAAAATTTTGTGACTTGTGTTGCTAAACAGTAATTGTGTCCCTATTCATAAGCTGTTGATTTATTTACTCGTGTATTTTAATATGTGTCAGAAATTTAAATAAGATAAAATAATAATTAATATTATAGTAATATAGTATAGATAATTTTATTAGTAAATATGATATGTGTAAAGTAAGAGTAACATATAATCCAATGTAAACAAACCATGTAGGTACTTGTTAAAAGTCCCATTCATAAACAACCCCCAATTCACGACAATCTCGGACATGTAAATTCCCTGTTGGCGATTGTTTAATATTATCGTAGTCGGTCTCCCCAGGTAGAGTGAGAACAATCGGTCAACCCTTCTTGTGTGGTGTATTGTTATTTGAAGCGTGTCTGTTCAGGTGTTGATAACCGAAGGGGGAATCTTTTGCCGTAAGCATCTGTAGACATGTGTGAGATTTCTCTCTCTCTCTTTCTATGTAAAATGACAACCTTTGTCATCTCATTTTAATTGTTTATTAATAAACGTGTAAGAATACGATTTATTCAGTATTGTTATGTTTGTGTAAAATGATGTAGCGTTGTATAGTAGTAAATACTGAATCGTAGAATAATTAGTTCTTGCCACTTTACGAAAATGGCTGAATATAATCCTGATTTATTAGTAAAAGATGAGCTATGCTATGAAGCACTTTTACGAGGTCTAAAACACGTGAATGTAACCGTGTCTGAATTACGAAAATCATTACGCAAACCGGATCAGAGACAACCTCGCAGTTAGATAAATTGCGTGAACTCGATTATGACGGCGAACGAGAAACCTGTTATGCGAAATATCGGGAACTGATAGTATTATCTCAGAACCTTAAGGACAAGAAATCACCCACGGAACTTTTGCGCGTTACGCAACGTATAGAACATTTAAACCCGGCCGATTAAATAATTTATTAAGCTGGCCCGACGTCACCGTCGTCCCCGCCGATGTGCAGAAATTTGCAGACGAGCATTAACGCCAATTACCTATGATTTACGCCAATTACTTACGTCGAAAGCCAGATGAATCGAGAATGGAGGAAATTGAGCAATACTTACAAAAATTACATATCTCCCCTGTTCAATCCCCTAATGTAGAAGAACCCCCACCACCTAAAGTTCAGCGTACTCGTACTAGTCAAAATGCGACCACTAATTCTTCGAAGGAAATACAAAACGTAAATTTGAATGTTGAACTCTACGGAAAGATTTCCCACCCAGTAGAGAAAATAATTAATGAGATTCCTTACACCGATGGGTTAAGTATAACGATACTGTTAACTTTTATAAAATACCTGCTGCAAATAAAAGATTTACAACAATTAAACGATCGGCAAATACTGCAAGTAATGTTACCCAAATGTAAACCACCATTACGAGATCGTGTACTAGAAACATTAAACTCAAGTCTTTCAGTAGAAGATCTTCATACGAATATAATCAAATATTTTATCCCCACTGGAATTTATGAGGATATCAAAAGAAGTACTGTACTTAGAGTACAAGGAGCTCGCGAAAGACTGGCCCACTATATTGCGGATATCCGAGAATCTTCACGTATACTACAAGTCGACTGGACTGAAAAACAATTGGTCGATACGATCCTAATAGGCTTGTCTCCTGATGAACGCTCCCGTTTAGCACTAATAAGTAGACCCCTTACGTTCGCGGACTTTGAACAATGTAGTATTCATTCTTCCAATGTTTGGTACGCAGATCAGCACAGACATGCATCGATATCCACTACACAAAATAGAAAAGAAATGCATGCCTTAGTATCTGACGCAAGAAGTATACAAGAAAGAAGACCATTTCGAAGATCAACCAATGGCCATGGTAAGTCCCAGGAGGCTCAACCACTCCAGGAAACCAGTAAGACACAACGTAAAGAATATGTGTGTTATAACTGCGGAAAATCTGGACATCTCAGTAGATACTGTAAACAAAAAAGGTATAATCAAAAAACTATTTATCCAAAAAACTTGTAAGGCAGGGAGATCCAAAACCCTGTGTCTTCCGCAGCATCGTGAAAAAAGGTAAACCCCTGAGAGTCGACAAAATAAAACAAAATAATAATAATAACAAAAGAAAACTAGACCCCTATGTAAAAAAATTTATAGATAAATGTAACGCTATTAATAAGTGTAATTTCAGTAAGTGTCAATTACCTTATGTACAAGTTGACCTTGGTGTAACATCCACACTCGGTTTAATTGATTCCGGATCAACGCGAAGTTTAATTAGTCATGACCTCGCCAATAAGTTATTTAAACATAATTTAGTCAAACGCAGTCAATCTGTAAACATTAAATGCTCAACCGCTAACAAACAAAACTTAATAATAAAACTTATCATCACGTGTAAAGTTAAAATAAAACATTTGACGTGGTATTTTCCAATGTTAGTAAGCGACGAATTAGGACCCGAGTTAATATTGGGAGCCGATTTTATCAGTAAAACAGGCATAATTCTAAATATTCATGATAAGAAATTTTACTTTGGATTCGATCGTTCACGGAAATATAACTTAGAGGATAATTCAAATAACAGAGAAAGTACTAGCACTACTTCTTCTCATCTAAAGCATCACGAATGTGAATTAGGTCATCTGGAAAGTAAAGATAGACGTAACATACAAAAGTTAATAAATCAATTCTCCAATGTGCTCACCCCAAAGTTAGGACTGACGGATCTGATAGAGTATAAGACAAATTTGAGCGATAATAAAGTAATACGTTTAGCCCCATACAAGTTATCACCGCCAAAAATGGAAGTAATGAGGAACCAAATTAATAAACTATTAGAACAAGGAGTCATCGAACCCTCTACTTCATCTTATTCATCCCCTGCGTTTTTAGTACCCAAAAGCAACGATAAACATAGATTAGTTGTAGACTATAGACAACTAAATAAACGGATAGAATTTGAATCCATTCCACTTCCCGACATCCACAGTGCTTTTCATTACTTTACGAAAGCAAAAATTTTTACCATTATGGATTTGAATCAGGCTTTTCATCAGATACCACTTTCAGAAGAATCGAAACGTCTCACCGCTTTTGCCGTGCCTTTCAACCTATACCAATTTACTAGGGTACCTTTTGGTATTTCCCAAGATAGTTCTGTATGTAGCAGATTGTTAGAAAAATTATTTCACGACATAAAGTTTAAATATGTGTACCACTACCTAGACGATATTGTTATTTACAGCGAGACAATGGAACAACATCTTGCACATATACGTGAAGTATTATCACGATTAGAGAAAGCTGGATTAACTGTAAACCCCAGTAAAGTAAATTTTGCTGTGACACAATTCTCCTTTTTAGGTCACATCGTAAAAGCCAACGGAAAGGTAAGCATAGACCCAGAGCGAACCCGTGCTATCAGAGAATTTTTACCACCGCGGGATGCGAAAGGAATTGCTCGATTTTTAGGAATGATAAATTATTTCCACAAGTATATCCCACATCTAGCCGAAATCGCAGCACCACTAAATACTTTAAGAAAGAAGGGAGTAAAATTTGAGTGGAATGAACAACGCCAAACCGCATTTGAGAAATTAAAGGAAAGCATCATATCGCCCCCCGTACTACAATTAGCCGATTTTAGTAAACCGTTTGTTGTGCAAACCGACAGTTCAAGTGTAGCCCTAGGTGCAGTAATTTATCAGGAAGTAGATAACTCTCGATTACCAATTAGTTACGCTTCACGCACTTTGACGGACCAAGAAAAGAAATACTCCGCATACGAATTAGAATGCTTAGCTATCGTTTTTGCGTTTGAGAAGTTCAAACCATTTTTAGAACATAAAGAGTTTTTGCTAGAAACAGATAATCAAGCTTTATCCTGGCTACTAAACCACCCAAAACAATTAGGTCGAATCGGAAGATGGGTATTGAGATTAAATTGTTTTAAATTCAAAGTACAACATATTAGAGGCACCCAAAACGTAGTTGCCGATACCCTGTCACGTATGTTCCAGCCTAGTAGTAATAATTACGAAAACAAGAGTAGAGAGACACCGATTATTAATGCGTTAATTACCGAATTTCCTCTTGCATTTCCGAATTTAGCCCATTATCAACAACAAGACCCACGTTTGAGTCCGATCATCAAACAACTTGAAAAAGGAAACAAGTCTGATAAATACCTATTAAATAAGAAAGTATGTTGTAGAATAGCTAACGGAAAATATTTGCGAATCATCGCCCCGGATATTATTAAACCTATGCTAATGGAATATTATCACTCTTCCACCATTGGAGCACATATGGGAATAAATAAAACCATACATCGGATTCGGAGAGAATATCACTGTGAAAATATGAACAGTGAGATAGCTAACTTTGTAAAAAGGTGTAAGTTGTGTGCACTCAGCAAACCAGCGAGAAACAGCCAAATAAGCCAGTTAATATCTGAGATTCCTGCCACCCCATTTTCCAAAATTTATTTAGACTTTTCTGGACCCTACCCACGTTCCAAGTCAGGAAATACTATGTTACTAATTTGCGTAGATTCGTTTAGTAAGTTCGTCTGGATGTACCCCATGCGGCGAGCTTTAGCTACGACAACAGTAAGCATTTTACAGAATAGATTATTCAAAGATTTCGGTATTCCAGTCCATCTAGTGTCGGATAACGGACCACAGTTTAAGTCCAAGGAATTCAGGAACATGTGTTTCAAACTACGTATAAACCACATTACCACTACCGAGTATCGTCAGCAAGGTAATATAGCTGAGAGGTATTTGCGAAACCTAAAATCTGCTTTAATTGCCTACCATGCTAACGACCATACTTCGTGGGACCAGAACCTATCCTGGATACAATTCGCCTTTAATTCGGCATATCATGAAGGACATAAGTCTACCCCATTCGAACTATTGTTCAAGTATAAACCTAATCACCCATTATCCACAAAGTGGAAAATACATGAATTGTTACCCCTTGAAATTAGGGATAAAAATATTAGAAAAATATGGAACGAAGCGCGCGCTAATTTACGAACAAACTTAGCGAAGTCAAGGAAATATTACGAGCAAAAGAATAAGAATAATAAAGTAAAATACCAAATCGGAGACTTAGTTGTGTATAACACGCACCCAACGAGTAGTGCAGTCGATAAGACAACTTCCAAGCTATCTTACAGATGGTGCGGTCCTTATCAAATTCACAAATACTTAACTCCGGTAACTGTGACCCTGTACGAACCCTCTACTCAAAAATATGTGCAAAGGACACATATTTCACAGATAAAACGTTATCTTGAAGAAGAAAATAGTAGAGTGCCAGTTAATTAAATAAGTAAATGTGAAAACAATGTTTAGTACTCAACCGCAAAAGTACTTGAGTAACCTTTGGCTACCTTGTCGTATAAGTAGGTACGAGGCCTGATCAACCTTGAATCCTCTTCATCGAAAGTAGAGCAAAGCAAGAAGTCAGCTGACATCCAATAAAAGTAATGGAGTAATTAAAGAGTAAATTCTATAACGAAGAAAAACTCTCACGAAATAAAAAGGAAAAATCCGGTAGTAGTAATAAGTAGTAGAGTTAAGGAAACTTAGAATGTTGAAAATACTTTATAATGTGAATTTTATTTAGTAGTAGAATTAGCGTGTAAAATATGAAGTATATGTATAGATGGTAAGAAACAGCCAGTCAAGAATGACTTATGCTGCTAGTAATTATATACAGCCAGAAACGGGTGAGAGAAATTTCACACGGGACTCCCCAAGCATACTCTCGGTACATAGCTGACCAAAATTTTAGGAGTCTGTGTTGGTAAGGAGGCGGAGTATGTGACGATTTAAATTGTGACATTTACAGAATAAAAAAAAAAATTTTTAATTAATTAAGGTTGCGTACAATTAACCATTTAAATCTCACAATATCAATAATAAAAACATGTAGGTACTAAGTGTGAATGGAAGAAGTAATTAATAAGGGCAAAGTATCCATAAAGAAAAGGCATATTGTAAATAATTATTATGTTCGTATTTAACCCTTTGCTTGCTATCAAGCGCCTACCTGTTGATACCGGACTCGACATGTTTTCCGAGTCTACTGTAATTAAAAATAATAGAGTAAACTAATGTTAATAATTAAAGTATCTGTAGACACAGATAGTAACTAAAACAATTAATTTAAATGATGTATTTTTATCTAGCGATAGTTTGTATAAATAAAAAGTTTATTTAAAGAGAAAACAGGAACTATATATGCTCGCGGAATAAACTCCCCACTCTCTCTCTCGTCATGTACGAGGGTAGCGGACGAAAAATCGCTCTCTTGCGATGACGAATCCCAGCTGTGCAGACGCACGAGCAAAATGCTCTGTTCAAAAGTTATGCAATTTGTTGTTAGTGTGGATTAATTAATTATTATTTTGTATTTTACTAACTGTTACAAAAAATGTAACATGTAACGTTAACAAAAAGAAAATTCCAAAACCTTTGTAACAAGAAGAAAGATGTAACTACAAACGACGAGTGTTAATAAAGAAAAAACGATGACTGCAATCTTCACCGATGGACGAATCTTTTCAACATCTGACCTGTGGTCATGGACCATCTAAATGAGAACTCTAGTATACCTTACCGATGATGCAGTTCGAGACATCTGAGAATCAACGAGTATCTGTGTAGAAGACTCTACCTATCCTGCAGACGTATTAAGCCATGAACAACAGAGACCAGACCAAGACGAGGACGACGTTTTAGGACTCCCAAGACGGAACCACCTGGAGGCGATTACGACATCCAAAAAATAGAGGTGACTCGATAGCACGTCTATCGAGGAATAATGATAATAGTTTTTGTAACACAATACTCTATTTAAGAGACTTTAAGAGACGATTGATTTTATAAGAATATAAAAACTTAAATTTGAGAATTTAATTGTAACTATTCAATATCATTCAATTGTAACAGTTTAGATATTAACGTAACGTAGTGTTATTAATACCATTCTTCTAATGGAATATATATAAAGCAAAAAGGTAAAAGTCTTGCAAGATAAAATTTTGAATTAAATATAATTAAAAGATTAGAGACTAAATACCAATGGTTACCCGGATCCGGGGGTATAGCTAGATAAATTTGTTGTGATCCCATATTCTAAATAAAGCATTTCACTTAATTTTACTAATTTAATTAATAACGTCATGGGATCTGTTCTTTGGAGTAAATGTTATATTTCAAATGTTTAATAAAACAAGTCTTCTTGTTACACACATATACTGAGTATATAAATCAACAGTTTCACCTTCCCTGACTCCTTGTATGTCTACTGTGTGTTGTTCTGATTTAAATTTCAGCTCGTCTCGAATACGGCAGCCTGAAATAATTGGCAGAACCAATTATTTTGGGTTCCCTCCGTTATAACTCTAAAGAAGAGGTTATAATTGCATATAATTTTTTTGAATGTTGTTCTATTACGTCAGCTGCGAGCGTGTACAAATACGTCATTAGCGTGTGTTGTTTGCCTTAATTCCCTGCAATACCTATGAAATTTAAAATTTAATGTTAGTAACAGTTGAAAAAAAAACACAATTACAGCTTGTATTCGTATTTATTTTTTGATATAATTCATTGTCAGTTTTAATTTTTTCATGATATTATTGAATCAAATAAACGCTAATAAAAATGAGGCTTGACATTCATAGAAGTATAAGATACATTGTTTTCAATTCCAGTGGATTACATTTCATTTTTGGTAAGGTACAAAATTCGAAAAAAGTTTGAAGATTATCTGCTACAAAGCTTATAAAATTTTTTTTTTTTTCTATGCATTAATTTTCGAGTTATTTGAAAAATATGAAAGATAGGAAAAATGAGGTTTAGCTTGGCTAAGCCATATTTAAAAAGCAATAACGCGTTTTTTGACATTTCCTTGGGTTTTTTTATTGCCATACTGACCAGGTTTCGCCAAGGCTACACAGTTATTTTGCCTATCTTTTTCGAATTATATAAAATTTAAATAAAAAATTAATACAAAATAAAAAATGAAATAAAAAATACGTGCCTCGTATTTTTTCATATATTTTTCATTAAATCAAAAAAACCGGGCGGTTAAAAAAATAAATGTTGTCCATTGAACTTAAAATAGTTTGAAAGTGAATTTAATGATTCAGAACTTCTGTGTAAACGATGTTTTTTGTAAAAACTCTTTCATCATTTGCTAAATGCCCTTGGCCACTATATTCGGAAATATAAAATCTCAAACCATCGAATGATCGCACTCTACTTGCTGCGACGTACAATTGACCATGTGTAAAAACTGGCTGCCTCAATAAAATTCCAATTTTTTCGAATGTTTGTCCTTGAGACTTATTTATTGTTATCGCAAATGCAGGTATAATTGGAAATTGAGTTCTTTGAAAGTTAAATGGTAAAACAGTACCGGAATATGTTAAATTTATACGTGGAATCAAAATTCTTTTATTGCGTGCGGTTCCAGTTAAAACTTCGCAATCAATAGCATTACGATACATACACTTGATGCGCATTCTTGTTCCATTGACTAATGCTTCCTTTGTATTTAAGTTTCTGATCAGTAAAACGATGCAATTAACTTTCAATACTAACTTATGTGGTGGCAAACCACTAATAGTCAAAGAATTCAAAAACTCTACTGGATAGTTATTGATTTCATTGTCATCATCACAAATTATTTTATCGTAGCTATGATATGTTTTCTGTTCACCTGGTATTCGATTAAGTATATCAGTATTAATAAAAGTACAATCATCATTTTTAGGTGCTAAAATAACTGACTTCAATATGTTATCTGAGAGTATGTTTTCGGAAATATTTCCATACACCTCATTAATAATATTATTTTCATCTCCTGTTAATTGCTGAGGTATTTCAATAATATTTTCACCAAACTGAGGGAATTGTGGGGCTTCATCATTACCAATTTTTTTCAAGAATTCGACAAATTCTATTTCACTTGGTAAGGCTCTCATATTTTGAGTAAACGTTACTTTATGAAAATAAACAAATTTATGCCAACTCGTGACACAATTTTTAATTAAAGTTGCACGTGATCCATGTGGGACAACTGGTAAGATTTGCCGAAAATCACCGCACAGAAGTATCGTTTTCCCTCCAAATGGTTTATGTTTATCATTTTCATCGCATAGATCCTGCAATAATCTATCTATGATTTTCAACACTTGCAGTGAGCACATACAAATTTCATCAATAATTATCAATGATGATGAAGTTATGTAACGTCCATAGCTACTATTTGCGGTAATATTCGCTACAGAATTTTCCAAAATGGGTATAGGCAATTTAAACACATTGTGTAAAGTTCTACCTCCAAGTAATAGACTTGAAGCTATGCCACTGAACGCTGTTGCAATGCAACTAAGATTAAGCGAATTTAATTTGTGAATGATTGCTGTTTGTGTGAATGTTTTTCCACAACCTGCATGAGCGGTTAAACAAAAAACATTAGATCCAGTATCATGGTGCAAAACTTCACGAATCACACGATCAATTAGATTACGCTGTTCAATATTTGCAGTTTCATAATGCTCACAAAACAGAAACTCTTGTTCTATTGGATCAAAAGCATTTGCTTCGTCTGTTCTCTGCGAATACGTGGGAACTGGTAAACCAAGTTCTTGACATGACAAATTATGAACATTCAAAATATCTTCAATTTCTAATAGAGCTGTGTTAAAGGATACTTCTTCGTTGTAATCTCTCAAAAATTCTTCACTAAGATATACTTTAAATTCATTCCATAACGCCAATGCATTGGCTGACACATTTAATGCACAAATGTAACCAAATAAATTTCGCATTTGTTTTGGTGAATGTAATTCTTTTGCTTCATTTAAACATTCGCGCCATTCATTAACATTTGAAGCAATGCCGCGAGCATGGCACGCTTCAACAAAAGAAGTGTGTATAATTCCATTGTATGTTCTAACATCCTCAAATGCTTTTGGACCACAGACATGTAATAAAAGCAATCGTAAATGGAAAAGTTCGATGTCTTTTGGTGATACTACATATATGCGTGTAATGATTTTATCACCTCCACGCCTTCTCTTCTTCCATTTTTTTCGGGAATCTTCCCACACATAATGCAAAGGAATTTCAATATACTTATATTCATGCGCTGATGGATCTGATCGATTCAATTCAAAAAATGCTAATAATTTTGTTTGTCTTGCATTTTCAATTGCTTAACGTTCTTGCCCTTCTCGAAAGTAAACATTCTGTCTACGCGATAAATGAATGTCAAGTCTAACGATGACATGTGATTGAAAATGCATTGGTAATTCATAGATGTGCCATGCAGCTTCAGTTGATCCGACATAACGGCCATTTAAAAAATTTTAACTTCATCAATTTGTATTTCTTGACCTGGCTCATTTCTCTCTGAACCTAATTCAACAGATGCACTGTCATAGCCTTTATACACGTATTTATAAATGTATTTAACACTTTTAACTGTAGTGCATACTTCAACATTTATATGGCAATTAAATTTGGCAAGTAAATACGGATTGTATGGTACAACATAACGATTGTCGAGGCAACTACCGCGAACTTCAGCATTAATACCATTATCACGCCTTCTGTATAATGGATATCCATTTAATGATTCACATGTAAATTCATTAAATCGTTTTGGATAATCTTTTGTGCATTTTCCATCTCTCATACATACAGAATTTGGATTAAGTACACCGCATGGACCACGCATCATGTGTTTTACAACATATTCATGTAATGTAGGATGTGTTTGAATGTTAGGAATCTCCGCAGATACAACTTTATCAATATCGGTAGCGTTAACAATTTTATCTTGCTCATTTAAAGAGAGTAAAATGTGAGCATGAGGCAATCCTCTCTTTTGAAACTCAATTGTATAAATGAGTGCTTCAACTTTACCGAAGATTTTTTTTTAGTGTAAGGCCCTAATTAATGCTTTCAGTTTGGACTTGAATACACGCACAACAATATCAGGTCGAAAATTAGCTGACTCACCTACACCAATATTGCTAACTATTTCAGGCCAACTTGGATTGCAAGTCATTGTAATAAACAAAGAAGGCTTTCCGAAATGTTGTACAATTGACATTGCATCTAAATAATTCTGATACATATTTCTTGGAGATCCATTGAATGAAGATGGTAAAATTACTCTACGGCCAACATTATTGGCATTGGGGTTCAATTCTAAATAATCTGTTAAATTGTTGTAAACTTCAGACCTAAGACTTGTTTGATTTTGTCGAATGAAATGTTAACCTTGTGCCCTCTATTCTCACATACATATCAACTATCCACTGCAGAAATAATTTTTGTGAATGGTGCAACATACTAAAATCTTCTCTAATTGCAAGTCGATAGGCTGCATACTGAAGCATGGTTAATTTATTTCTGGGCGCTCTTGAATTAGATGTAGTTGGTACATTATGAGAAATATTGATATGCCACCCAGTATCACCATTTGGAAAAAGTAATGGATACGCTAAAGGGTCCAATGATGAATCCAAAACAGAGATATTTTTAATGGTACCATTAACTTTTGAAAACGAAACCATATTTCGTTCAAAGGGTGGCTCACCATCAACTGTACTAAATATTACTGCTACATCAGTTTGAACTGCATCATTATAACGGCGTAGATCTAAATCACGATTTACTTTAATGAGCATACAAATTTCTTTATTTTGATTTTCAACTCTCTGACAATGATCTTTCATTGCAATGAATGACCGAACGAAAGGATTAATGCGTTCCAATTCAAGAGAGATTTCGCGCATTATATTGTTATTGCATGTTTGATTATAGTGTTCACGTAATCTATAATTGACAGCAGTGTCAGCATCATAAAAATATAATTGCGCATAACATGGTGAGCGACCATATCCAGCTGTAATTGGACCTGATCTGTGATAAAAAACATCATGTATTTTAAAATGATACACTCCACGCGTAACTGTATCCGAAATTTTAGCTTCTGAGCTAACCATAGCAAATGATGAATTGTATTTACGAATGTTTTCAAAATAATTTTTTGACATTCTTTTTATTGAAGGTTCATTTGAAGTAAGTCCATCATACAATGATTTAAAGTATTCATTTTAACTTAAGGCCGGTAATATTGCTTTACCCTTATGACAACATGAAGTGAATGCAGTCCTTTCACCAAAAGTGACCTCAGATTCGAAATGTTTTGCATTGCAAAACCTGCATTGTAAATGCATTAATCCACAATCAAAAGTATTAAAATTTCTTGGAATGACATTCAGTGCGCATTTAAATGTATCCCTCAAAATAATTTCATCATTTTGTATACTATTTACACTATTTAAATTTGCATTTGGTCTATTATCATTTTGACTTTCACGCGAATATATATTCCTTCTTCTTTGTCTCTCACTCCGACCCGTCGATGTTCTATGTCGAGGCATAATGGAAGTAGGTGCGAATATCTGAATGTAAAAAAAAAACATGTAATGAAATTACTGAAACTAAGATTAGACAGGGTTTAATTTAAAAATAATAAAATGTACTCACTTTTTTGAAACCACCAATAATAATTAGGCGAGAGTAAGTCAATTCAAATTGCTGCTACAAAAATTTCCTTTTGCAACAGGTGTATATTAAGCAAGCTGTATTTCACTTTCAACTGCACATTAATATATAAAACACAGATATCTAATATACAAAATATAAAATAAACGCTTTTTTGCCTTGACATACACTCCACAGACTATTGATAAAGGAACATTTGAAATCACACAAAATTCACAGCTCATTCAGTCAAACTGTCAGTAATTATTTGTTGGCAACATTTTAAAATTCTTTGGCGACAATCTCTACTCTGTGCGACTGTTTGACCACAGACTATTATGTGTTTGACATTGGCAGTATGAACGTAAACAAACGACAGACTATTATGTGTTTGACACTGGCAGTATGAACGTACACTAAAATAAAAAAATTATAATTTTATTGCCTGGCAACAAAATTATTTTATTTTCAACAATTACAATTGTTTGAAAAAGTTTAAATGAATTTTCAAGTCCAAATGAATGTTTTATTTTATTTTATTTAATGTATTTGTAACACATATTATATATAAATTTTAGCTTTCTGCACTCCTTCTCCATATAAACTTTAACTATGCCAAATTTCACATTCCTCCGTGCGCGCAATATGCTTAAAAAGGGGTACAAAGTTTTCTCTTCACGTATTAATATATAGATTTATTATTTTCAAAATATTTTAATTTTACAATAATATACCTTCAGCCTTTTGATATTTATGGGCTCATAGATAATGTTCTAGCATGTCGGTACTATCATTCTAACGCTTTAGGATATACAATATTTTTAGTTTTTCCCTCTGGTGCATATATGTACAAATCCTTAGGCGTCCCTACCCTTGAACAACATGTGAGAAGCATGCATTTTCTAAATTGATTGCGGCTACCCTAAGGGACTACCCTTGCGCTTTGTTTATTGTCATCGCGAATGCAGGCCTAATGGGGAATTGCAGCCGCTTAAAATTGAAAGGCATATCGCTTGGTATTAATGGAATACGTGGAATAAAGACATCTTCTCCTTTGACGTACCTTGTTATGATAGTAGCTTCTATTACGTTCGACATGAGGATCTTAACGCATAGCCACTGCACATTTTTGGTAGATCGATGTTACGTAATAATATTATCGGCGTTCCAACTTTTAAAGTCAGGATGTGCGGGGGCATTCCGAGGGGCTCTAAAGAATTGATGAATTCTGTGAGATAAACAGCTTGCTCGTCGTTTATGACTGAGACCGTGGACTTGTAAGTCCTCGCGGAGCCGGGAAGTTGGTACTATATTCTTTCATTAATGTTATTCACGCTGTCATACTGGGGGGCTAAAATAGGTGGCAAAGTCATTGATGGTTTTTAAAATAGGTGGCAATGTCCGGGAAAACTTTGTCAGTAATGTCTTGAACAGATAGCACAATATTGCAAAAATTTCCGGAAAATAAAATAAGCCAGTTACTAGGTCGGATGGAACCATCTCCAAGGCACAGTAGTTGTTTTGCAAACTTTTTGGCAGTAATAACTCCCAGTAAATGAACTCACATATTGGTCGCCAGTGTTCGCTTTTGAATATGTCTCCATAGATATGATGCTTTGAGGCAAGCATTAAGTTCGTCGGCAGGTGTTCCTCGTTGTACAACTGGTAATTTCTGGCGAAAATCTCCAGCCAAAACCTCAACAGCTCCTCCCATTATTCGAGTGCTCCCTCGTAAATCCTTCATTGTACGACCAAGGGCTTCAAGAGCTCGCTTGTGTGCCATAGTACACTCGTCCCAAACAATGACTTTGCACATTTGTAAGACTAGGTTTTCACGAGCGTTTGTTAATGTTACAAATAGGACTTTCTGATAGTGTAAAATGTAAGGGCAAACCTAGGGCAGAATGAGCTGTTCGCCCTCCTTCCAGAAGCGTAGAGGCTATACCTGACGATGCAACGGCAAGAGAAATTTCATTTTTCGCCCGAATTTCTGCTAGTAATAAATTAATTAAAAATTTTTTCCCTGTCCCATCCGGAGCATCGAGAAAAAATAGACCCCCATTTTCACTTGAAATGAGGTCCATTATTTCGTTATATGTCGCCCTCTGGTCACTGAGTAGGAGAGGCTTATTGGTAACGACGAAATGCTTTTTCTCGCAGAACATCCCTGTCAAGTACATGAAAAACTTTTCGAACTGGGGCCGGTAAACCTAATTCACAAAGAGTTTTGTCGTTTATCGATACACATTTATCCTCAAGCAAAATGAGAGTGTCATTAAATACAACGGAATTAAAATTTAAAGTCATATCGGGGTTAGCTCTTTACCGCTCCCTGAGAAGATCTTCGCTGAGACTTTCCTTGTATTTGTCCCAAAACTACACGGATTCTACGGCGCGCAAATCGTTATTATTACAGCAAACAGATTTCGTAGCTGAGTTGGAAAGCGTGTGAGAGACGCTTCAAACGACGTTTGGTCCCAGTGTTGATCATCTTCAAGTAAGCCACGCCTTTTGCATGCCTCCCTGAATGTCTCACATTCCTCCCCATCTACGGTTTTCAGATCTGCGAAAGAAGTAGGCCCACGGACAGTGTGAAGAAGTAATCTGATGTAAAAGCATTCGGCATTGCTTGGATGAACAGTATACGCACGTCCTAAAGCATCTCTTGCACGTCCATTGTAGCCTGGTACCGGTTTACCTTGTTTCCTCTTAGAAAACATTTTGCTTGATTTATTCCACGTGTAATATTTTGGAACTTCTGGGTACAACAAAGTTCTTGCGAATGGATCTTGGCACAGAAGAAAGAAGTCTGTCAATGTTGTGTTGGGTGGTCGATCAGCTCTTTCCGGGGCGTTTTCTTCTGTGAAATAAACTCTTTGGCCGTTTTCTAAATGCACGGCTAGATGAACAACAGTTGGATGTCGTTCGTGAATCGGAAAATTTAGTATACGCCTAACCGCTTCGTTGCTAGTGATGTACCTTCCCATTTGATATTGCATAATTTCATCAGATTGTCTATTTTCATTTTCAAGTTGAAAAACTGCCATGTCACTACTCTTATTTACGTATTTACATATGTATTTAATGTATTTCACTGAGCTGCAGTATTCATCGTTAATATGCGCTTGGAACATTTTTGAAAGTAGTGCAGTGTGAGGTACAACCCATCTGTTCTCTACTTCGATATCCTGATATTGATTATACACCCTCATTTGAATAGTAGCAGTATAACCTCCATGCTCTGATTGTCGCTTTCTGTAAAGCGGGTACCCGTCGTCTCCCGTCTGCGTTTCTTGTCGCATCTCGCGAGGGTATTTTTAGTACATTTTCTGTCCTTCATACATTGCGATTTAGGGTTTAATGCTCCACAGGGTCTGTGAATCATATTTTTGGAGATAATTTCAAAGAGAATGGGATCTTCGTCTGGGTTTGGTAGATCCGCCAAAATAACGCTGTCTATTTCAGTGAGGTGCATTTTATTCTTGAGCCATACTAATATGTGTGCATGTGGAAGTCCTCTTTTCTGCCACTCGATCGAATACATCCAGCATCGAGTTGCTCCATAGATATAACACTTAGTAATCACGTCCATGAGCTTTATCAACTTTTGTTTAAAAACCCTGGTTAAGTCATGACGGTCGGATGGCGCTTGGCTCTCAAGAAGTTCTTCTTTTATTTCAGCCCAAGCTGGATTACATGTGAATGTAATAAATAAATCTGGACGACCGTACGCCCAAACGTATGTCATAGCGTCTGAGGCGTATTCATGCATATGTCTGGTACTTCCGGTGAAGGTAGATGATAATATGACCATTCGTCCAATGTCCGTAACGTTTCCATCATTGGCGACGGCATCCCTCAAATGAATGTACTCTTCAACTCGAAGTTTTTTTTTTTTATTAAGTCGAATGTACAGAAGGCGTTCGCTTTCCACTTTGGCGTACATATCAGCAATAAACTGATGTAAGAGCTGTGTGCATTGTAAAATGTGATTTGACGATCCCCGCCTGGTTACTCTTCGGTAGGCGTAAAAATCTTTTGCCGATATTTTTTATTGCTTGGCCTACCTGTTCTTGGGTCGGTTTGTCGAAGGTTGAAATGATAGCCATCCTCCCCTTCCCAAAATATTATTGGGTACTGCAAAACGTCATACCAACGATTTGTTTCTGCAATGCGTTGAAGGGCTTCGTTCCGTCTCTGGATAATTAGGCCTATAACCCTTTTGTCTAATTCTTCTCCAACCAAAACAATAGCTACTTCGTTGATGGCTGGGGCATTGAAACCCCGCTCATGTTCGCCAACTGGCGTCCTGTCAGCTCGTATAAACAATTCTGTACTCATCAGTCGGCATTCTCTCGAAAGCTGTTTTGAACACTTTTACTAAATTATTATGTTGGTACAACAGCCTTTGGAGATTTAAAACAATATCCTTTCTTGTATCGGGGATGGCTTCACAGCGTCGATCGGCCTGGGTTTGATCGTCTCCTATGAAATATATTTGTAAAAACTTCGGATTTTCATTTGGGACAGAGAGCAACGACCCGACTTTGTGATATATTTGCCCTTTTATTTTAAAAGTTGGCATAAAGCCATCAGTTTCTTCGATTGCTGCTGTCGTACCGAAAGATGTCATCTAAAAGCATGAATTGTATTTCCGAATATTTTGGAGAAAATGCTTGGATTCTGAAGTCGTTCCAGACATGTACGAACGAAGCATCTGATGGTTGTCAGTGGTTGTAAAATTACTTTTCCATTAGAGCAGCACATCCCAGGCAATTCAGTTTTAAATTTTTTGTCTTGACAGAATTCGCATATCACATCCATTTTGCCAATTGTAACTTTTGGATGTGACGAATAATCATAATTTGGATCATACTGAAAACCCTCTAAAATCAAATTATCTCGTCTGCCTACTTGTCTGACTTGAGTATGCCGTATGCGGTCATTTTCAAGCCGATATTCACGTCGTTCTGGTAATTTCACATTCCTTAATTCAGCCTGTCTCACGCGTTTCCGCTCGAGGCGTTCCCCATGCTCCTCAGGTGTTTCCGCGGCCCTTAATTCAGATTGTCTTCTTCGTTGTTGGTCTACGCGCTTCCTATGCTCCCCAGGTGACTCCGCAGCCATAATCTCTGCCTGTATTCTTCTTCGTTTTTGTTCACGTTCCTCGGGTGTCTCAGCTGTTCGCAATAACTTTGTCCTCTTAGCATTTGGATGGACCTGCCCAATACATTGTAGTTTTTTCGGAGGCATTCCGCAAAGTAATGTGATAAAGTACGCGTGCTTCAAAGGAGGGTTGATTTTAAAAGAACGCGAATAATAAGGAAACCAAACGGGATTATAAAGTTATTTGAAGGTGAATTTTAAAAGGAGTGTTGTTAACTGGAATTTGAAAGGAGGGTCAGTTTGATAGGAAGTGAAGAGTAAGGAAAAACAAACGGAACTGTAAAGTGTAACGCCAAAACAGAGGAAAAAAAGGAGAAGAAGCAGGTGGCAGCTGTTGAAATGACATTGACATATATGGAGAAACTATGAAAGGAGTTAAGACAAAAGAGAGTGTCATCCTTCAACGTCGACGTGCAGATGTCGGTATGTATCATAAATTTCACAGTGCAGCTGGGCGCCAGAGAGAAGTACGATTAATATGTTCCGAGAAGAACACAACGTGGGTGAATGAACCAATTTAACAAGTGCAGCTGGAAGCTTGGGAAAATTCAGGAATTGTTCTAGCTGAAAGGCATAGAGGACGCCAGAACGAAGTACAATGAGAAAATACTAAGAAAAGATACTGTATGATATTATTTTAAAGATTGAAAGTCTGAAAGTATGACGGTTTTTCTTACAGTATAAAATTAACCTCTGGTGAGCTCTTTAGCAAAGCAACATGCAGAATTGCTAGCGACAAATAATTAATAATAAAATGACTTACCGAAATCTCACGAAAGGTTGATCCTGACACTCAGGCAGAAAAGTCTGGTTGGAAAGAGGATGGGTTACATGAAAAGGATTTCTACCTGCCGAAGAATCCGGCTCGTGGATGTGATCAGCTCAGTGGTTGGCGTATGACAACGGGTTCAAGCCCGGTGCATGAATCGGCTTCGCAAAGCCATAGTGCCAACCTCGGAAACTTAATTATTGACCGGTTCGATATCCGAAATATCGAACACCGGCCCCCGTTGACCACAATGGGTAAACAACCAAATACACCAAGAGAAATTGCCAAGATGCATTACAAAACAAATTTTTAGTGAACATGAAGACTCTAAAAAATTACCCTCCAACATAGGAGGGGGTCACACGCAAACACAAGAAAATTCCACACATACAACAATACATGAAAAACATGCAATTAATTAGAAAAACATGCCGAACAACTCCGCCGCGGGCGCATCGTCCAGGCGAGCAATCCGAAAGGTTCGGGCAGAGCAGACAAAACCCAACAACATGCAATAAACAATTGCCCAGCCAAACACAACTTAAAACTCAGCAAATCAACTTAATTAACATTCCCTAGTTTTTACATTTTTTTCTTTTTTTTATTTTTTGTTCCCTTTATTTTTTTTATCATTTTTGTTTTTTTTTACTTATTTTTGTTGTTGTTGATTTGTTGAGCATCCATAACTCACAACAGACTGGCACAACGCCATGCCAGAAACATTCCACAATGTAAACTTCAATGCGGACAACAGCTGGAAGGAACCACCTGGGAAATCCCAGAAAAGTGTCAAGTAAGTCCACAACACAATCAATAAGACTAATTCTGCTCACCCGAAAACAAGACAAACACAGTCAAGAAGCTATAGGCAACCTGTTAAATTTGATAGCAGGTCGTTCAAACGAACCTGCGGAAGTTTTACCTAAAACGCGACGAACAACCCCGTCGCTCCTCGGAAACACAGCTGAAACTCGGCCAAGAGGCCACATCAGGGGAGGAGAATTCTGTTCCTCCATAACAACCAAGTCCCCAACCATTAAGTTTCTGGACTTAGACGACCACTTCGATCTGGCATGAAGTGCCGTCAAGTATTCCAAACGCCACCTTTTCCAAAATGCCTGGAGCAACGTGGCAATTTGTTTGTAATGGCGGACTGTCCCTTCATTTAACGAGACTTCAACTTCCGGGGGCGCGGTAATGGGGCGGCCAACCAGAAAGTGACCAGGCGTTAGAGCCTGGTAATCACTTGGATCTAAAGATAGGGCAGTTAAAGGACGGGAATTTAAGATTGCCTCAATACGAATGCATAATGACGAAAATTCTGCTACAGTCAATGACCTGGTCCCAATCATGCGTTTCATATGAAACTTGGCCGACTGGACAGCCCGTTCCCACAAGCCACCCTGATGAGGGGCAGACGGAGGGATAAATTTAAAATCAATATGGTTGTCGACGGCAAAAGCTGTTATCTGAGCTGACATGTCAGGATTAGAAAGAACATTTTTTAGCTCCCGTTTAAGTTCGGAGCGCGACCCCACAAAATTCCTGCCACAATCCGAATACAGTGTTCGAGGAGCTCCACGACGACTAATAAATCGCCTCAACACATCAATAAACTGTGAAGTAGAAAGATCCATCGCTACTTCAAAATGAACTGCTTTAGTGGCTAAGCAGATGAAAATACATAGATACGCTTTGACTATAGGTACCTTCCGAACAGCGTAAGCCCGTACCAAAAAGGGGCCAGCATAATCCATGCCGGAAGAATAAAATGGAGGTGCCGGATTAACCCTAGGAATTGGCAGATCCCCCATTAACTGATTGGTGGGGCGAGGACGCGCCCTGAAACAAGGAAGACATTTCCAAATTATGGTTCTTATGACCTGACGTGCGGACAAAATCCAATAATTTTGAGCCAGCTGAAATTGCACTTGCAGAGGACCAGCATGACCTAACCACACATGGGTGTGATGAATTAGCAACCCTACTAGATGGTGATGCTTGGGCAGTAAAACCGGAAAACGATTTCTAGTTACCGTAGAGTTGGTCAAGCGACCGCGTACTCGAATGAAACCAAAATCATCAATAAACGGGACCAGGCGCTGAATGCGGACCGGGAGTCGCTTACCTAAACGAATAGCCGCGAGCTCCTGTCCAAACACGCTGCACTGAATGTAACGTAAAATATAGTTAACAGCCAACCTCTTCCAACCCACGGCTGTGGAAGGTTCAACCCCCGAAGGCATAGCCCACCTTAAGATAACTGAGGTAACCCCCACCGCTAAAGGCCACGAGGACAAGTGATCGAACATTTCCACCCGGGGCTCCTGAGTAAGAAACGAAGAGACCTTGGTCTCCAAGGCAACATCTTGCACGTCGTGATTCGGTCGATAATTAATAGGGGGCCAGTGCAGAGAATCAAGCTTTAGCCAATCTGGCCCTGACCACCACAATGTCGACGACTGGAGGCTGGAGATTGAAGTACCTCTAGAAGCCAAATCAGCGGGGTTAGAAACACCATGAACATGACGCCAAGACTTAGTATTGGTCCACTCGGTAATGGCAGCCACCCGATTAGCAATAAACGTTTTCAATTTAAAAGTAGGCATATTCAGCCAATCCAAAACAATCGTCGAATCTGACCATAAGAAAATTTGACTCACTTGAAAACATGAAGAGAATAAGCCAACATAATGACAAACTACTTTGGCTAAAAGATGAGCTCCCAACAACTCCAAACGTGGGATTGATAAAGTTTTAAGAGGTGCCACTTTAGTTTTAGAAGACACCAACGAAACCACCGGAGGACCAGAGTCAGTATAAATGGACAGGTAAAGGACTGCCGCTTAACCGAACTGGGAAGCATCACAGAAACCATGTAATATAACCCTTTCAATACGCCCACCTTTAGGGAGGAATGGCCGAGAAATAGCGATTACCGAAAGATAATTCAGAGAGGACAGGAATTGACTCCAATAATCATTTAAGTCTTCATTGAGAGGAGCATCCCAGCCCAAGCCTTCAGCCCAGAGTTTTTGGAAAAAGGCCTTGGCCCTGAAAATCACTGGCGAAAGCCAACCACATGGGTCAAATAATTATGCCATCTGGGATAACACGACACGTTTGGTGAATTGTACCTGACCATTACTGCAACAGGCCAAAGGAGGAAATGAGAAGCAATCGGTTGAATGGTCCCAACTTAAACCCAGAATATCCTTAGCAACGACGGAATCACTCTGAGCGGCTGATTCAGGTAGGCAGTCAGGTTGATTAGTACACCATTTTTTCAAATTGAAACCTCCTGACTATAACAACAGAATTTGTTCCTGTTGTAATTTGCAAAGCTCTGATATGCACCCGCAGCAATATCATCAACAAAAATATTACGGCTAAGTACCGCCGCTCCAGCAGGAAAATTAACTGCCTCATCCTGAGCCAGCCGCTGCAAGGTTCGCAACGCCTGAAAAGGGGCGCAAGCCAGCCCGTAAGTAACGGTACGCAAAGCGAAAACCCTTAGTGGGGCGGTAACCTCCTCACGCCATACAATACACAAGTACGCCGAGTCATCAGGATGCATGGCAATTTGGCGATACATCTGCTCGATGTCGCACGTGAAGACATGGCTAAAACGCCGAAACAAAGTCAAAACATCAGACAGTAAGGTCTGCAACTTAGGGCCGACACATAACACGTCATTTAAGGAAATCCCGGAGGACGTCTTCATGCTGGCGTCAAACACCACTCTTATTTTTGAAGTATCGCCTCTAACCTTAAAGATACCATGATGTGGGATGAAATATTTTGGAAAATTGGGGTCAGACACCAGCGACATGTGCCCCTGAGCAACATAATCAGTTATAAATTGCACATACTGGCTCTTAAACTGATTGTTAACTGCAACAGCCAAACCTGCACCCAAGGGAATAGTCTCTCCCAAAAGAATAGCCGCAACAGTATCGGCTCCAAACAACGCATCAATTGGGGCTGCTACATCGAAGGTAGGGTCAGCTAACAAAAGGTCTTTTGTAGCCTGCTTAACTTCAGGCAACACCTGGAACCTATGTGAGTCCGATGAGATCTTAGGAAGAATTACGAAAGCATGGTTAGACGCCACAACCTCGCGTTTTAAAGTTTCCAAGGAAAGATGGCACACTCTTTTTGCTTTGGTGACAATATCACCTACCCCATTGACACTTATTGAAGCGTCAAAACAAGCGCACTTTAAGCGAGAAGCACACGCTTCAGTGATGAAAGAAGCATGGAACGCGCTATCCAGGATGGCCCTAACTACCATATAACCACCATTGGGAGACGACAAGACTGCTAGACATGTGGCTAACAGAACCCCTGCAGGATGGGGCAGAGACACGGTCAGAGTAGTGCTAGACAGATCACCTTGGTCAGCAAGCGATGACCCAGAAGCCTTGAGTTCCGCTGTTTCTGAAATCTGTGAACGAGACGGAGACGGACGGGCATTTTTGAAATGAAGTAAGGTGTGGTGGTACTTAGAGCCACACGTTTTGCACCTATTTTTGCACCATCCCGAATGTTTATGTTGGAGGCACGAAAGACAACATTTTTTATTCTTGAGACTCTGAAATCGAGCCCTAGGGTCCTTACTCAGCCACGCCGGATAACGTGGACACAGCAAGAGGATTAGCCTTAGAAAAGGAAACCTTCTGAGTTTTCTGGTGGCTAGTGCTAGGAAGAGCAGGTAAAGCCGATTCCAAAGATGCCTGTTCTTTTTGTTCCGCCATGGCGGTTAAAAATGTCATAATTTCTTTTAGTGAAGGGAGATTTTCTTTGTCCGTAACAGACGCCTCAAAGCGTTCACGTAGTGATAAATCCAGCCTTGACAATACAAAGGACGCATATATTGCTTGATATATATCAGCAATGTTTAGAGCTGACAACGCTGAAAAGTTAGCATTGAAGCTGTATACCAATTATCTAATAGACGCAGCTGATCGCATAGAAGCGGCTGGTAATTGAAGCAGATTGGTACAATAGACCCGGGCGGCCAAACGAGGGTTGTGATAACGGCTTTTAAGAGTTGACAGTGCAAGCGGATAACTGTCGTCAACTATGGGAAGCGCGGCAACCTTCTCATAAGCCTCACCCTTAAGATGAGGCAATAAATATAACAATTTCTGCTTAGGGGTGAGGGCAGGACTTTCGTCCACTAATGTGGTAAACTTCGACCAAAACTCGGACCAACATTTGGACTGGCCATCAAAACAAGGTAAAGAAAGTTTCGGCAACTCATGAACGAGAACACCTGAGTGCCCGCCACTTGCCGATGAAGACCGACCGGAACCAACCGGTATCTCTGGTTTAGTTAGTTTAGACGCTAAAACGCTTCCCCGGACATAAATATCTTTAATTTGAGCTACCACCGAAAAAATGTGGTCCTCGTCCAATCCCTGGGGCAATCACTCTGCCGATAGGTAAGGATCGACCTTACCTAGAAGATCCTGATATTCTTCGGACAACCGGGAGGCCAAGATACCGGCCTCAAGTTGATCCACGACTTTCAATTGCGGCAACCCTTCCAACTTATTTATTAAATGTTGCAACGCAAGTATTCCCACCGAAGTGGTCCGGTCAAAAGCTGCCAGCGACAATTTAGCAGGCATTTTGATTTAAAAAATTTCGCGCAACCGACAACCACCCTGAACGAGAGAATTAGAAATTAAACAATAGTCACGACTCAGACCTAGCCTAACAGTAATCGGGATAAATCGGCCTCTGAAACAACTAGTTTTCATAAACAATACCGAGCATAATAAATACAAAAATAAATTAGTGCAAGGCAAAATACAATTTACACAATCCAAAAGGCTAAGAGTACAAAACACAATAAATTACATACTCAAAAAACACGCAACAAATTAATTTACACAGGGCAAAAGCACGAACAAAACACAAGTTGCACAAGATTAACGCACATACGGTGCAAAATAATGGTACACAAAAGTATACCCCAAAAACATGTATAATACCAAATAGAATAAGGGCACCAAAATACACGAATACACAACAAGGTACAATATACAAAAATTCAACAGTTAACGATAGGCGTGTATGGACAGGATATCGCGCATATGCAAAATATAAACGGCACCAAAAAAGGTAATAGCCAATTCCAGAAAAAATTGAATAGAAAGGCAGGCTATACCGAAAAATCCGGATAACCTCAAAACAAACGTCCCCTACACGCCTTGCACATTCGCAAGCACGTAACACGTCGACTTCACGTATACAGCAGACCATAACAGGACAGGTACAAACTTCTCAGGAATTGACCCAGTAATCAAACGATTACCAAAAAAATCAAGGTGCAAAATTTTGAACACAATATTTGCTCACCCGGCCCACGCACACGCGACGAAACTGGTCAACACAACCCACAGCATTAAACGCAAAATAATGGTTCACATGCGTATCGTACCAACGTGCTTCCGTGCCACAGCATGCAAATGACGAACATTGATATCATTTGGAAACTAACAGCATGCAAAACAACCATGAGCAGGCACAAAAAACGAAACGGCACCGCACGTTGGTAATTAAAATAAAAATCGCACAGCCAAAACTGGCTTATAACCCATTTACTCAAACGGCCAGCAGCAACATGCAAAAAATTACAAAACACGTGCTCCCATTCGTAACGGCAAGCAATTAAATTGAAAAAACTAGCAACCTCATGAAACCTCTGGTAGATATATTATGTACGATATTATTTGAAAGATTGAAAGTCTGAAAGTATGACGGTTTGTCTTACAGTATAAAATTAACCTCTGGTGAGCTCTTTAGCAGAGCAACATGCAGAATTGCTAGCGACAAACAATTAATAATAAAATGACTTACCGAAATCTCACGAAAGGTTGATCCTGACACTCAGGCAGAAAAGTCTGGTTGGAAAGAGGATGGGTTACATGAAAAGGATTTCTACCTGCCGAAGAATCCGGCTCGTGGATGTGATCAGCTCAGTGGTTGGCGTATGACAACGGGTTCAAGCCCGGTGCATGAATCGGCTTCGCAAAGCCATAGTGCCAACCTCGGAAACTTAATTATTGACCGGTTCGATATCCGAAATATCGAACAGATACGACGGAGGTGAACGCACTAATCAACGGGGCAGCTGGATGCTTAGTGAAACTAAAGAGTGTCCGGGCTGAATGGGAATAGAAAAACACCAGCAAGTAGTACAATTAGGAAATACCAGGAAAATACGGCATATGTGAGTGAGCTAATTAGCAGTGCAGCTGGACGTTACATAATACAAGGGTTGTTCTGGTAGAGGTGTAGAAAAACAACAGTAAGGGTGTCTGAATGAAGTACCAAGAAAAACACAACAAAGGTTAATCAACCGTACAGCTGGACACTAAGAGACAATTAAGGAATATTGCTCGCTAAAGGGGTATAGAAAAAGTCAGCGAGAGAGTTACCAGTAAACACTGACAAAACTAAAGTAAAGTTGAGTGAACTCATTAACCAATGCAGCTGTGCGTTAGGAAGGCAGTTAAGGGTGACTCTGTCTAAATGGGACATAGATAAAATGACAGGAAGATTTACAAGTGTGAAATCAGACTTAACGTAGCAGGAGGGGTTGGACCAGAAGCCAAGAAATAGAGTAGGGTAAGAAGATGACGTATCAGAAATTAGCTTTCAACATAGGCGGGTTACCAGGAGTGCAGTCCTTAGAAGACAGGAACGTAAAACCAATGGAAACGTAGCAGGGTAACATGTAAAGAGAACTAGGAGGGAAGTTTCGGAGAAGAAACAGAGAAGAACCAATGGAAGCGCAGCCGTGGGACGAAAAGAGACATAGTGGAAAATCCTGTAGATGGACTATATAAAATAAGCTGAAAGCGCGTTCAGCGAAGTCTATTACTAAATTTTCGGAGAGTCGGTAGTAACGTATCGATGGAGTCCGTTATAATTTTCGCGGAATCTTGACTTATACATTTAAGAGTCGTTACTTAAATTCGGAAGTAGTCGGTGGTGAAAGTTCACCAACTTAAGACTTACGTAGGGTTAACATGTGTAATTAGTTGTGAAGATTAAATAAACTTATGCTATATTCTCGTATAATCAAAATTAACAAACAATGTGTGTAATACAGTTAATATTGAAAGAGTGAGAACTAAGGTTTTATTAATTTATAACTTGTAAAAACAATTAAGATCGGAGCATGTGTTCGGAATCAATCGTGTGCAAACTATAACTCACGTAACTCACATTACTTAAGTAACGAGAATAAACGCTATAACTCTTGAACGGTACTTGTACAAATGTAATGTCAGAAGATGCCGAATAGTATTAATTAAAGTGGAGTGATAAAAAGTGTAAGCTATTTTTCACTACGAGAGTAAACCACGATGATTCAGCAAGGTGAGAATTCGTGCAAAGGAGTGAGAAGCGGAACATCACATACAACGCATATCTAAGGAGCGGGAGATGAGAACGTCGCAGATCCACGCGCCGTAGATTTGGATAATCGTACCAACAGTAACTTTTATGTATTAGTTAATATTTTGCTAAAACACCTGTCTGTCCTACTAAAAGAACCTACACAATAACACATGTACTACTAAAGGAATTACGCATGAAGTAACATTAAAACGTGAAGTAGTATGATTACATCATTTCAATTAAGAATAATTTCATATCTTAAACATGAATCCATTTAGAAATAAAATATGTGTTAATATGATAATTAACTAGAGATAAGTGTTATTCATGCTTAGATAAATTAAAGGGAACCTTGATATATAGAGATCTTATAAATAATTACTATTGAGAGAAATCATATTTTAAAATAATTAATTATCATAATATGTTAAAAGTCAAGATAATTGATATTAATGACAAGTAACGTAAAATTAATAAATGAATTAATTAGACTGATAAATGTGTATGTGTTTCATTATTTAAATAACAACCTGAGGGATGATAAAACAATACTACTTATTTAGTTTTCTTAAACACGAAAGTATAATTGGTACTCATCACTCCTAAGTAAACTTTATACTATTACAATTAACATCAATAGACATCTTTGTAACTTTAATTACCGTTGCAAATGACGCCCAACAACGTAGGCTAGATTGAAGAGAATATAATCTTTTAATTAACACAATATAATTAATGGTAACGAGTAATTAACGTTAAATTGGCGCTCCAATCGCGAGGCTTAAGAACGTAATTAATTATAACATAAAATATAGTTACAAAAGTTATTTGAAGGTGAAGTTTAAAAGGAGTATAGTTAGGGAAAACGAATAACAGAATCCAGAATAATTCCACCGAATAAATGTAACTAATACAACGATGAATAGGGATCAATAGAGAAACAGAAATGGTAAAAACTGTGTGAAGGTATAACTCTCACGTACTGTTTTCTTGTCTTCAATGTAGCAGTAAAAACTGATCAATGCTGGCGACCGCTGCACCTTCGGGTACGGTTGGGAAACGCATTGAGTTTAACACACAGGCATCAATGAAATTGGTCACACGGACGTGGAAAACGCACGGTCGTCAACTCTGCTGCGTTTTCAAAGGTCTCCCGCATCGAAACGCAACCTCCTTCGTTTTATTTACGTTTCCACGGCGTTGTTGACATGTTTAATAGTAGTATTTCATTCATTCACACACCGAATAGTATGTAGTATTCATTGGGCGTTTTCACACTTACCGACACGACACCGACCCGACATCGACCCTACAACGACACCGAGCCGACACCGACATAATATCGAGAAGGTACTTTCACACTCAAGACGACAGATGTCGACATATCGGCCGTGGTGAGTGTAGTTTATACAAACGGCTGAACTCAACAGAAGATTGTATTTACTATAGTTGTTATATTTAAGACGGAGAAGACGAAAAGTAGATAGGAAATATTGGGTTCACCCGATTATTAAAGTTCGCTATATAGAAGGCGCATTCTAGACCTATATTTGATAAGTTGGTTTTAGATCCTAACAAGTTTCTTCATATATTTCTTGCCAACTCTTTGGCGAAGAATTTTATTTTTATTTCCTTCATCTGTTTTGTCCCACAAACAAGGCTTCGTCTCAACAAGTTCAATCAATGACACTATGTCATACTTAAAAATAGTCATTTCACAAAAATATTCAACTACTGACCTAAAGTAATGCGCTAGGCAGAGTGAACTGTCGGTGACTACACAGCGCCGACCAAGATGGGAGAGCTGCTGCCCACCGACACGTCGGTGCCTGCACCGACCCGATATCGACATGTCGGTGAGTGTCAAACGGTTCCATAACATATCTTTACTTTTTGTTCCCACCGATATCGCGCCGGTATCGTGTCGGTGTCGTCTCGGCTAGTGTGAAAACGCCCATTGCAACATCAGAAATACGTATAAACATAAATTTTATAATCGTTTAAGACAATAACAAAATATATAGACGTACCTGTATACAAAATTACAAAATATATCGATACAATCGCATATTAAAAACATTAAAAACTGCAGGTACGGATAAAGGTACAGTTCCGATGCCGCTAAATATAATTTGTTTATTTATTTGTTACTATGGTAATTAATTCTGGTAACCATGGTGTTGGTGACATCTCTATACGCGTCAACGAAAAGGCATAATTAAAAGGGCCTAAATCGTGTGAACGGGACAAAATATCAAATTACAAGTTAGACAGTATTTTGCGCCTTGTGTCAAAGGTTACCTGTGCAAAATTTGGTGGCAATCGGTGTAACGGTATGGATTTGTATTCAGTACCCATAAATCCTCAGACTTTGAGTTTTATATAATATATAGAATTAACTCATTGCAACATCCATTTCTCACTTACTAGGCTGTTAACTCACTCGATTGAAAGCGTCTGCAGTACGAACAGCGCGATCTAAAAAACCACCCTCTGTGCGCGATAGCGGAAGCATGAATGCCGCGTTTTCACATTACTCATCAGGTATTGCGGATCAGTGGTTCATAGAAACCGTAGCTTAAATCGTAACTCGATATTCATGGAATTCGTCTCTGCGCTGATAGGCCTCATAGTCCAGGACATCATCATCAGTTAACTGGTCGCTAGGCAACAAAAAACACTGAGTAAACTTTAGATCTTCCGTGTGTAATACTTCAAAACATTACTATATACAACCTATAATTTTGACAGTGAAATTTTCAAAGAATGCGTAAAGTGTGCATGTTATAGCGTCCGTTATATGTGCATTTACTTATGTCTCAACTGTAGTGACGGTTAATAGACGAAACACTCAAAGCCAAATAACATTTATGTTGGACGATCATTTACTTGTATTTGAAATGTACGTAATATAATTACGTAGACTGAATACATGAAGCTAAAGCTAATACATCAGCTGTATTTCAGTTTACTTGTAATTGCCTTATTCCTCTAATGAGATAGATAGACGAAATTTATGAAACCAAATAATATATCTACAGTTGTATACAGAGACTCTTTCAGAAAGAAAATGACTGGTG
This sequence comes from Magicicada septendecula, assembly GCA_034769895.1. Taxonomy (NCBI): domain Eukaryota; kingdom Metazoa; phylum Arthropoda; class Insecta; order Hemiptera; family Cicadidae; genus Magicicada; species Magicicada septendecula. The sequence continues at coordinate 204,103,700 of CM068371.1, forward strand.
CAACAATTTTGTATGTAAGTATGCATGTATATTCTACGCTGAATATAGAAAAATTAAATAAATAAAGGATAACTAAAAATTAGTAGTTCTATGCAGTGGAAAATAATTTTAAATAACACAAATAAAACAAAAATCGGTATGGAGAACCGTACATGACTTCCATGTTCTAAGATTTATATTTAAAATCATTTTCTTGAATTCGGTTCGATAATTTCTAAACAAATATCGCCCACTCTCAAACGATTTTCACTATTTACAGGTATTCTTGTTATTATGGGGTATTCGTTTAATATATGTTATTTTCGACTCACTTTATCTACAAAAATTAGGTACTTCATTCTTATAAAGAAACTGAACTACGCAGATAATCATTCCTCCTCCTCAACCGATCTCCACCATTAATGATATTTACACTTTCATAGAGTAATAGTTTTATCATATGTAATTTCTAAGGTATCTTATCCTTCAAAATTAAATATTCGTACTTTACTTGATTTCAACACAGCAATTTTCAAGAAATCACCCCCTCCCCCATCAATTACCCACTCCATTTATAATTATCTCATTTACCATTTTACAGTGGATTAATATGACTTAATTTTCGGGGCACTTATTTATTAAAATTAAGTACTTTACTCATGTTAAAACACAAAACAATGCAGGTAAACCCCTCCATCCCTCCCTACTAACCGAACAACCTGGTTGTTGCCTGGCAACAAAATTATTGTATTTATTAATAATTACCATTGTTTGAAAAAGTTTAAATGAATTTTTAAGTACTTTACTCTTGTTAAAACGTAAAACGGTGCAGGTAAACTTCTCCTCCCACTTAACCGATCTTCACCAAAATCAATAGGCCTTGATTCCTCTACACCTCGGGTACATATCCAAAAAATTATTTAAATCTGTTTGAATTTACGGCAATTATCGTTTCCCATAGAAAAATCTGTGTATCGTTTTACACACAGATACACAGACACTTTTTGGAAAATGACTTTTCTTCATGTTTTGAGGGTAGTACAATCAGAATCAGCCCTTATCTCGAACACAATTTTTTTCGCCATCACCATACTTCCATTTCCTTACGGAACATGGAAGTAAAAAATAATTACAAAATTATAAATGTTCACGAATAAAGAACAATACAAATATTTTCTAACACGTACTTCAATCAAGAAATTACCAGCAGTTCATGATGTAATGAAAACTGGAAAATGGCAATAAAAATGGTTTCATAGATATCGAAAATAACATAACAAAGTATGTACTAGGCTGAAATCCGAGAAACAAAACGAAACGAGGAAACCTACTTAGACAAAAAAGAGTCTAAACTGACGGGGACAGAAAACGTATTGTCCCAGAGATGAAGAGCTTTGTGCACTGGTCAGTTAGAGGTTAAAACTAGCTATGACTATTACTTTTAACTACAGGTAATGAAACCGAAGGACAGAGTCCTACAAGGTAGGGAAAATTGTAAAACTTAAATATTTCCGTTACATAACAAACTATATGTGCGCGTGTAAGTGGTTCATAATTACTTCCATATTCCTTAAGGAAATGGAAGTATGGTGATGGCAAAAAAAATCGTGTTCGAGATTATTGCAGATTCTGATTGTACTACACTCAAAACATGAAAAAAAGTCGTTTTTCGAAAAGTGTCTGTGTGTGTGTGTGTGTGTGTGTGTGTGTGTGTGTGTGTGTGTGTGTGTGTGTGTGTCTGTGTGTCTGTCTGTGTGTCTATAATTTTTTTTCTATGGCAAACGATAACAGCCGCAAATTCAAACAGAATCAAATAATGTTTCGCATACAGCCCTGAATTACGGAGTTCTCAAGACCTATTGTTTTTGGTGAAGATCGGTTGAGGGAAAGGGGTAGTTTACCAGCAACGTTTTATGTTTTAACAAGGGTATTTTCTATGGTAAACGATAACAGCCGCAAATTCAAACAGAATCAAAAGATTATTTGCATACAGCCCTAAATTGCAGACTTCTCAAGACCTATTGTTTTTGGTGAAGATCGGTTAAGGGAAAGGGGTAGTTTACCAGCAACGTTTTATGTTTTAACAAGGGTATTTTCTATGGTAAACGATAACAGCCGCAAATTCAAACAGAATCAAAAGATTATTTGCATACAGCCCTAAATTGCAGACTTCTCAAGACCTATTGTTTTTGGTGAAGATCGGTTAAGGGAAAGGGGTAGTTTACCAGCAGCGTTTGTTTATCAAGGGTATTTTCTATGGAAAACGATAACAGCCGCAAATTCAAACAGAATCAAATAATGTTTCGCATACAGCCCTACATTATGGAGTTCTCAAGACCTATTGTTTTTGGTGAAGATCGGTTAAGGGAAAGGGGTAGTTTACCTGCAACGTTTTATGTTTTAACAAGGGTATTTTCTATGGCAAACGATAACAGCCGCAAATTCAAACAGAATCAAATAATTTTTTGCATGCACCTCTGAATTGTAGAGTAACAGTCGAGATGGAGCGCTCTCGTAGTAAACACTACACCCTTGAACCATGCCCCGAAGTACAAAGATATTTTAATTTAAAAGTGCAGATATAACTATGTGTAGAGGAAAGTATCAGTACAATAGTGTGATAGTAGTATAGTAGTCTTTTATAAAGAAAAAAGTAATCTATTAAATTAAATGGAATAAATAAGTGAGAGGGATGACATCTCTATTGACTATGTGTAAGATCTCCAATGTTTGTTTTAATTAAAAAGGTACAATGTACCAAAAGTGAGAACATTTCATAAATAACCATGTGACGTGCACTTCTGTGGGAAACAAGAACTTTTACTCGAGTTGTACTACTAAAGATGCTTAGCTACCAGACTTCATAGAACAGCATAACAGCTTCATAATTACCAGGATCTCTTCAGGAACTTCACCCGGAAAGTAAACTACCATAACCTTCAACCATTTGTGGACACTCCAAGGACCAGGACACGGAGTAAACTTCACAATATCACAGGTGACACGGAGACTTGTCTTCCGTGGTTAAATGTCATTAAAACAAATGTTTGCAAAAGACAGTTTAATAAACTATATAAAAGACTTTAATTATTGTCACTTTGTAAATTGTATTATGTCTTACGACTAAAATTATTTGTAATAGTAATTAGTGCTTGTAGTATAAATCTTTTCAGATACTAGAGGTTAAATTAAGTCCATTCTTCAAATGGCCCCCCCTTCAAATAGTATAATAACTTAACTTACAAACCAATTTAATATCCCGGATCCGTGGGAAAAGCTAGCACATAACAATACTTTTGTTGTGGCCACCTTTTCAGAAAATATTTTGTAAACTTTTATTTAGAAAACCTTATGGTAAAAAATTCATGTAGAACTATAAAGGATAGCACCTAATAAAGAGATGTCATTACTTAACACAAATTACTGAGTGAATAAATCATCAAACACCCCAACAAACATTCCTTTCTTTCTAACTACAACTGCTTGTTAAGAAGTTGATTAAGACTATGGCAGCCCGTGCAATTGATCTGAGGCAATTACGCACTGGTTCCCGACGTTATAACGTAGGAAAGACGTTATAAAATGCGCCACTCTGCTGTTAGTTAAAATAGTTGTGTGCATCGTGGTACACATAAAATAACCAAAATTAATAATTGTGCAAGATAGTGAGATATATACCATGTGCCACTCTGTTGATCTATTCACTCAGTTACTTTAAAATATTTCAGTTATTTAAAAAAAATTAAAAATAAACAAAAAAATTATTATTATTAGAATAGAATAGTATATAGGTAACTTTAATTGTGAATTTAATATGTGTACACTCATATTAACATATTGACACACGTATACAAAACCGTGTACGTACTTGTCCAAAAATTTCACCTCAGCAAAGTCAAGTTAGACAATACCCCACCTCCTCTTTTGTTCTATTGTTATAACAAGTGTGTGTCGTATTGTGCCCAGTAACAACAACTTTTAAACAAAGTAAAATTAATTCAAATTAAATAAAACTAGTGTACTAATTAATTTTATGGAATGATGCTTCCCTAAGTAAACAACCGAGCCCTAAACAAATAAATAACCGTTTCTTAAATCCGACCAAAATAAAAAAAAATAATAAGTCATTTAAATAAAAAACTTGGTAGTATCTTAAATAAACTAAGGTGTAATGAAAGTGTAGTAGTAATATAAGTAAAAAGGAAAATAATAATAAAAGCATATTTAAATAGCGTAAACACCCGGTTGTGGCCTGTTTTGAAAAGTCATTAACTAAGCTTGTCAGTATACGACAAAATCGTGCAGGAGATAATCGTGTTTAGTATTGTAGTAAGCCACCCCTATTGTTATGAACTGCTGCCTAGGTAAACAATAGCCACCACCCCTGTGTGTAATACAATGCATCTAGTGTAAAGTATTTGTCCCCTCTTGCTTAGTTTGTAACAGCTGATCGTTTAATAGAAAGTAAAGATTCCTCTTCGTGAAATTCCGCCTCTCTCAGTAGCGTAAGATATTAGAATTAGAAATAATCTAAGGTTGAGTATGGGATCAACTATAGATTACAATAGTATAATTAAGAGATATAGAGATAAGCACGTAGCAAAGTCACAACGGCGCCGCACTGGAAAAGGGTAATGAAAGAGCAGAAAACTAACTACTTGAGTTAGAGTATGCTAATGAAAACAGTCGGGACACGATATTGTGAAGTTACGAGAAATTAGGAGTAATAAATAAAATTAAGTTAGCAGTTAAGAAACGAGAGAAAGGGAACTTCACGAAAGAAAATAAAAAGAGTCATGAGAAAAATTTCACACAGTAATGCCAAGCATACTCCCAGTACTTTACTGACCTAATAACCCATAGAAAACATATCTGTTTCCCCACCCGGTGTCTTCTTTAAGCGGCGGAGTATGTGACGATTTTAAAATCGGAAACGTAATATGTAGTAAAATTTATTTTTAAATCGCACATTAAAATTAATATTACATCCCTTGATTAACTCAAAATAATATTTAATAAAAAGTTTAAATGACAAAAGGAATGAGAGTGTAAAAATAGGGAAACTAGTTAATAATTTACCATGCACTGACATGCATTAACTGGAATTAACCTGCATACAGATTCTTTTACTAAACAAATAATAATGGTAAAACTTGAAATTATTCAAATAAATAAACAATGATACAGTAGTATACTATTTCATTCTGAAGTAAAGCATAGCTTTGGATAATAAAAAGGTCAAACTTTAAATACCGTGAATAGCGAATAAAGGTGGAACTATTTTGTTGTGATGCGTAAACTCCGCGCAGTTTACTTACCTGTCCTGACATAATAATAATGCAGTCGAGATGGAGCGCTCTCGTAGTAAACACTACACCCTTGAACCATGCCCCGAAGTACAAAGATATTTTAATTTAAGAGTGCAGATATAACTATGTGTAGAGGAAAGTATCAGTAAAGTAGTGTGATAGTAGTATAGTAGTCTTTTATAAAGAAAAAAAGTAATCTATTAAATTAAATGGAATAAATAAGTGAGAGGGATGACATCTCTATTGACTATGTGTAAGATCTCCAATGTTTGTTTTAATTAAAAAGGTACAATGTACCAAAAGTGAGAACATTTCATAAATAACCATGTGACGTGCACTTCTGTGGGAAACAAGAACTTTCACTCGAGTTGTACTACTAAAGATGCTTAGCTACCAGACTTCATAGAACAGCATAACAGCTTCATAATTACCAGGATCTCTTCAGGAACTTCACCCGGAAAGTAAACTACCATAACCTTCAACCATTTGTGGACACTCCAAGGACCAGGACACGGAGTAAACTTCACAATATCACAGGTGACACGGAAACTTGTCTTCCGTGGTTAAATGTCATTAAAACAAATGTTTGCAAAAGACAGTTTAATAAACTATATAAAAGACTTTAATTATTGTCACTTTGTAAATTGTATTATGTCTTACGACTAAAATTATTTGTAATAGTAATTAGTGCTTGTAGTATAAATCTTTTCAGATACTAGAGGTTAAATTAAGTCCATTCTTCAAATGGCCCCCCCTTCAAATAGTATAATAACTTAACTTACAAACCAATTTAATATCCCGGATCCGTGGGAAAAGCTAGCACATAACAGTACTTTTGTTGTGGCCACCTTTTCAGAAAATATTTTGTAAACTTTTATTTAGAAAACCTTATGGTAAAAAATTCATGTAGAACTATAAATGATAGCACCTAATAAAGAGATGTCATTACTTAACACAAAATACTGAGTGAATAAATCATCAAACACCACAACAAACATTCCTTTCTTTCTAACTACTACTGCTTGTTAAAACACATTCAGGACTAAATGAAAAATGCATTCATTTACCGTACAGACTGGGCTTTTTTGCATTTTTTCAAAAGCTTATACTTCTAAACCATATAATACTTAAATATACAAAGCTATATTATATTATAAAACCAAGCATTCTCATTAATTTAGTGCAAACTTTATGTCAGTAGCTCGTAAAATAAATAAAATATTAATTTTTAAACTTACCCTGTTTTTCGCGGAAGCCATTTTCCTCACGCCGACCATGCGGCTTGGTTACATACAGTGTGTTGTGTACAACATACAAAAACAAGCTACTGTTGTGTTCAGACTCTGATTGCTGCTGCCATCTACATTTGAAAATGTTAACTACTAATACTGCTATCGTTTCATTATGACTAACAGCGAGCGGGAGCCGTATTACGTTTATTACGCAGTTAGATACGCGACTGCGAGCTATGCCCGCACTTCGTCTTTATGGGACTCTACGGTACTGCGGGCAGTGCCCGCAGCTCGTCTCGAATGTGTTAAGAAGTTGATTAAGACTATGGCAGCCCGTGCAATTGATCTGAGGCAATTACTCACTGGTTCCCGACGTTATAACGTAGGAAAGACGTTATATGGTGATGGCAAAAAAAATCGTGTTCGAGATTATTGCAGATTCTGATTGTACTACACTCAAAACATGAAAAAAAGTCGTTTTTCGAAAAGTGTCTGTGTGTGTGTTTGTAGATTTTTTTCTATGCCAAACGATAACAGCCGCAAATTCAAACAGAATCAAATAATGTTTCGCATACAGACCTGATTTGTAGAGTACTCACGACCTATTGTTTTCGGTGAAGATCGGTCGAGGGAAAGGGGTAGTTTACCGGCAACGGTTTTTTTTATCAATGGTAATTTTTTTTTTTGCAAACGATAACAGCCGCAAATTGAAACAGAATCAAATAATCTTTCGCATACAGCCCTAAATTATGGAGTTCTCAAGATCTATTGTTTTTAGTAAAGATCGGTTAAGGAAAAGGGGTAGTTTACCTGCAACGTTTTATGTTTTAACAAGGGTAATTTTTTCTATGACGAACGATAACTGCCGCATATTCAAATAGAATCAAATAATTTTTTGCATACACCCCTGAATTGTAGAGAACGCAAAGCTTTTTGATTTTGGTGAAGATCGGTTAAAGGGAAGGGGTAGTTTACCTGCAACCTTTTACGTTTTAACACCAGTCAAGTATTGAAAATTCATTTAAACTTTTTCAAGCAATGGTAATTGTCAAAAATAAAATAATTTTGTTGCCAGGCAATAAAATTATAATTTTTCCATTCTAATGTAGATCATGTACGAGAGAAAATATATCGTTCGTGGCAAGCAAGCATATCTCAGTTATGTAATGTTTACGTTTCCATTTTATTATTATGACTACCGCAATAAAAAGGCAGGGAAGACACACACACACAAAATTCGCGTTATTTCTGGCCTCATTCATGTTTATTTTCTTACATTTGCACGCTTTTTAAATGGAAAGTGCCGAAACCCATACCAACATAACGCGTGCAAGCCGAAAAAGTGTCCAGCGTGGATAGCTATTTGCTTCCTGTGGATCGCTGGGCAGTGTAACTGCACGTGTTTACAGAGGAACGATTCATAGACAGACTTTTCGTCTTTAGGGAATGAACCCTCTGCAAGATGCTGAGGGTCCATGAGTGACTTCGGAGCGCTCCTTCTTTTCCGCGTGTTTGTTCTGTGAAACGTACACTGTAGATTCGCAGCTTTACTCTAAGCAACGCTCAATAGGAAATGTTGAACATTTTTGTCCACGGTGTACCCTCATACACACTAAACCTGCTCTGATGTTTTAATTACGGACATCATAATATTAAAACTTTGGAAACTTGAGTACTACTTAATGGAGATCAATCATTAACTTATACAAGCCATTAATTTTATGCATATTTTTATATATATGTGTACAACGTTATCGGCAACAAAGAAGTAGTTTTTGTTAAAATTCCTTCCCGGGATATTTGGCCGTAGTCCAATGTTTTCTACAAAACCAGACGTTTCGGCAATGCCATCGACTTCCATCATCAGTGAAAATCGAGTGCGATAACGTGAGGTGGTATACGTTAGTGACCACAGTACTGTGGTTAAGGCTGAAGCAGTAAGTAGAAAGAAGTAGTTTCTATGGTAATATTTCATTTCGAAAGTGATTTTAAATATAAATCTTAGAATATGGAAGTCATGTATGATTCTCCATACCGATATTTTTAATGTGTAATGTAATTTACAAATATTTAGAAAATGTTTATTCAATTTTATTTTATAAATATGCAATTTTCATTTTCTTTATGTAAATATGTAATTTATGTAATGAAGAAGTTATTTTACAACAGCGAAGTCTTAAAATTTAGGATCTACAAACCCTTTATAAAGATTTGTACTTATTACACTTTAACTGTGTGTATTTAAAGTATAAATGCTTTAAGAATCTTGAGAAAAGATTCTCGAAATATAAATACTTTTATTTTATATGGCTACAAAAATATTCAATCGTTCGTTTTTAACCGGATTTTTTCCTGCAAAAGTGCTACGTGAATAAGAATTACTACGAGGACAGGCTGAAAGGTCCCAGGCCTGCAGAAGAAAACAACACTTTTTGGATTAATTTGCATTTACTTCTAAGCATAACTTCCATTTATTTCTACACACTTTCTCCAACGATGTTCTAATGCGGTCATGGCAGACTGATAAACCGATTTGTTGATGTCCTCAAAGTAGCCATTTACAGCATCGCTGACTTTGTTGTCAGTAAATCTTTCCCACCGAGCCATTTTTTGAGGTTAGGAAAGAAATAGAAGTCGACAGGGGCTAAATCGGATGAGTATGATGGGTGAGAAAGCAATTCTAACTTCAATTCTTTGGTTTTAGCCACCGCAATAATTGACGTATGAGATGGTGCATTGTCTTGACAGAACAACACTTTCTTTTTCGCTAAAATTGACCTTTTTTTCTTAATTTCGTCGTTTAAAAGGTGCATAGTACTCGCCACTGCTTGTTTTCGAATTTTTAAGGTAGCTAATGAAGATTACCTACGTGTATCCCAAAAAACAGTCCCCGCAACCTTACCAGCAGAAGGAATGCCATTGCCTTCTTTGGAGTTTATTCTCCTTTCGCGGTACATTGTTTTGACTGTTGTTTGATCTCAGGAATGTTGTGGCGGTCCCAAGTCTCATAAACAATTATGAATCGACGCAACAATTTGGTCGTATTGCACCTATAGTGTGCCAAACAGTCGGTTGAAACATCTTTTCGACACTGTTTCTGTCCTAGGGTCAGCAAACGCGGCACCCATCTAGCGCACAAATTTAACATAGACAGATGTTCGTGTAAGATATTGTGCACACGTGCTGTTGATATACCAGCAGTCTCTAATATTTCCCTCACTTTCATTTTATGGTCTGCCAAAACCATTTTGTAAAATTTTTCTATTTTTTCCTGGCGTAGTCACGTAAATGGGACGTCCAACACATGGGTTTTCAGTTGTGCTTGTCCGACCCATTTTAAATTCCCTAACCCAACTATTAACCATTGTAATCGTTGGAGAAGAGTCTTCCAGCAATGAACTCAGCTCATTGCAGTTAACCCTTGCAAAAGATAAGTGTTTAATGATGCCACGAATTTCCAAACTGGCCACTGTTAAAACAATGGTTGAGGCGTTTACTGTGATGTACTGTCAAACGAAAATTAAACAACTCATTGACCTGAAATTTATAAATTCCGGCTAAAAAGGATGAAATCATACAACAGAATCAATATAATGAGCACATTGGCAGCACTGTCTTTGTCAGGTCCGGAACTTTTCACCCCACCCTCGTACTTAAAGTTAAGTTTTTTACTTCCATGTTCCGTAAGGAAATGGAAGTATGGTGATTGCGAAAAAAATCGTATTTGAGATAAGGGCAGATTCTGATTGTACTACCCTCAAATATGAACAACTATGTACTGTATAATTCGTATTTTGATTATCTTTCTCAGCGTTTTTACCAAAAGCATGCTGATATATTTAGTTTCGTTCTGGCTGTACACATTAAAAACAATGTTTATTTATTAAAATGTTCAAGTTGAATAATAATAGTATAAAGAAAAGATATTTTTGATCATACAAAAAAAGCTAGTTCAGGTTTTTTAACAGATATTCAATAAAACAGAACGTGCATATGAAGACTTATCGTAATGAATCAGATCGTGCCTAATTCTTGAAGTGTAAGG